>OX422223.1:59268156-61668156 GCA_949130495.1 Sambucus nigra | reverse complement strand
ATTGTAATTTGTTGAGTTATGTACTTTTGTTTTCTAGGAAATGGGTAGATAAAATTTTCATAGGAATAGGTTTTTCTAATTTTTTGTTGCCCTACGAGTCCTAGATGACTCAAAGGAGATTTTGTCTCATATTTCCAAAGGGGGAGATTGAAGCACCTTATACCCTTGATTCACTTGAGTCTGTATTGTATAAGTGTTCATCTAGTTTGGAAATAGTGACAAAATTATGTCTTTCCTAGAAACCAAAGAACCTCAGAGATTGGTTTCCAAATTATTCCTCTTGATTGATTGATCTAGGTATAATTACCAACACTCACACACATTAGAATTTCATTCATACATTTCATATTGCATAAAAGTGTGTGTGTATATGTTGAGTATGTTTAAATCCCTAAAATTGATTTTTAATATTTTTTGGGAATTTTATTAACTTTTAAAATAAGGATTTTATTAATTAAAATTTGGTTTTAAAGTTTTCGGGTCAATCTGATATTATGGTTTATTGGTTTTATTGGCTAAAAGTTCACTTGGGTAGAATTCGAAAGTGGCAGAGACTATAAGGCATACTGGGTAATTAGTTTAGACACGCGTATAACAACGAATCAATTACCTACACTTGTCAAGATATAAATGATTTAAATTGTGTTTTCTCTGTGAGACGATTGTTGTGCGTTGTTTCAACCCTTGGATTAAGTTTAATCAATGATATGCATGCGTTCTTATACAATCCTGGTGAAACCAATTTGAGCCAATTAGAAGCGTTTTAATCACCGCCTCTATTTAAACCATTGGATCAAAGTCAATCCTCCAAGACCAGATCCTAGCCCTTGATTTTGAACTGCTATCTCGAATCTTCTCAACCTCTTATAAAAGGAGCCCTTCCCTCATCTATATGAGACTTTTTGCCACTTTGTTCATTCGAGTGAGAAAGAGAGAAGATAGAAAAGAAGAGAGAAGAGAGAAGAGAGAAGAGAGAAGAGAGAAGAGAGAAGAGAGAAGAGAGAGAGAGAAACCAGAGTTAGGAAACCCTAACCCTAAATCGTCCAAAACTATATTCAAACCATAACCTCTTTCAAAACCAGTTTATACCAAACACAACCTTGAGTGTTTGAGAGATTTTGAGTGATTGGTTTGTTAGTTTTATTGCTGTAACCTCTTGGTTCTCAGATCTTGTTATCAACTTAAACATCTGTTTAAATTTGTGTTTCTACTTTAAATAGAAATCTTAGATCTAAGTCACTGCATGTTATATTTCACATAGATCTACATATTTAGTTTCTAATCTTGAGAAAATACTTGTTGATTTGTTTCTGTAAATGTTTTTAACTTCAAAATCAACAAAAACACTTTTTGTTTCTAGTTCTTTTGAAACAAGACCTTTGACCTAGTTAAGAATCGCACTTGGTGATTTTCAATCTCAAAAATATTTTCAAAACCTGAGATTGATTAAGATCTTGATACGTCTTCCGAGCAAGATAGCCGTGGATTCTGGGATTATAATAAAGGTCAAATAAGGTTAAGTTTTCTAAGAAGAGAGAAATAGAAAATCACAGAATATAGATCTTATATGTAATTTGATAGGACATTTTGTATAAAATAAGTGTGTGTGTGTGTGTGTGTGCATGCATGTGTTATAAAGAACCTCCACAAACACTATCACCCTACCACACAAAAAAGTGTTGGTAATAAGATATCAAGAACAAGAGTCGACTTAAAGAACTTGAACAAATTGGAAGTTAGCAAACTGGGAGAACAACATCAACAAACAGAACTGCAGAGAAGTTATAAGGACACCAGTGAGTACATTCCTAAACTTATATAGGTCTCATTTATATGCATGTGTGTTATATAGTTTGTAACTGTTATAATTTACGTTAGTGGAATTTTCGGTTTACTCCGTAGAGGGAGTCGTGAATGTTTCCTCATTTGGGTGAGGTTTTACCACGTTAAAAATCTTTGTTCTTAATCTTTCTACATATCCTCATCTAATTCTTGGTTGTGCTGAGTTTAAAGTTTTTAAACTGATTTATCAAACCTGTTAACAAATATTGAACAGATCTCGTACATATTTTTGTTAAACACATCTTGTGATTAATTTGATTTGATTTTAAGAAAATGGTTTCCTTAAAAAATAGTTCGGGGTTACTTAAATAGTTTAATTTTATATTAAACGACTTTAGTAACAGATTTTCACATTTGCAGTTTTACTTTCTTCACATAGGGAAACTACATGAGCCATTTCCCCATCACTGATCCCACTAACCATTTCGAAATGTCCTTCCCTCATACCAACAGTCTTAACTCACAATTGATCTTCCGTTATCCCTTTGGCTACGTTGGCCTTTCGGAACCCTGGTTGGCCTCCATAGCCTTGATTGACTTCGTTGTCACTTGTAGGAAGTTAATCAATCAAAATCATCTAAATGAGTTTTGTATTGGGTACACTCTCATGTGGTGTTTCACTAACACCGTTAAGTTCAGTCTTGCCTTTCAACTAGGTTCTCTAACCCTCCTGGATCACTTCTTCTGGAAAAACTGCAATAACTAGTAATCGTATAACCTTGACGACATCAACATTAGTCATCCTAGTTGGATTTCTCATCCATGCTTATATTCTACACACAGATCCTTTATCAACTATAGAACCTTTTGATAATTTATGAACTTCTGTCAGGTACGAAGTTCATTATGCAATTCAACCTTTCTCTCACGATCGGTCTCTAGCTTACACTCTATGCTAAGTTTCAAAATTTTCACTATCATCTCCATTACCACATCGAATGGAAGACCTCACGGTCAATTCGTACCCAAATTTCTCTTTAAAGTTCAAACACTTTTCTACACGTGGTGATTGACTCTAATCACTTTATGTTGCTCCTAAGAGCTATAACTTTAACGCCAAATTTTATTATGAGTGTTGTCACACTCCACTCTACATAATTGCCTTCGTATTTTTTACCTCAGTTGGCCTTTTACACCATCTCTCTTTATTCTCCGCATCTTCATTGATGGTTTTCAAAAGAGTCCCTCTGATTTCTTCCTTGTTGACTATACTAGTGGTCATAAAATCACTCCACCGTTATCTACGACTGTTCCCTAGGAATTTAATTTTCCCGAGTGATGATCTCATTATCACTTGTTTAAGTCATACCCATGGTGACATTTGTCACGATCACCATTCTCAGATTACTTTATGTCTTCTGACGCGTTTCTTCTCCTGCAGTCCTGCTTACGGCCTTCACTGGTCGTACCAAAATGTTCGGTGTTCAAATAACATAAAATTTCATATAATGAGTCACATCCATTATATTTCACTGCAGGAGAACGTAAGTCGCATACGTAAGGGAACACAACAACCCTATCATAAGGCTCTACACCAAAGAACGCTACGCTGAAACCTAATAAACCGCACAGATCCTAAAAGACTCTAGAACCTGATGCTCTGATATCACCTGTGACACCCTGCCCAATAAAATATATGGTGATGAGTTCTTTACCAAATTTAAAACAGAATGTTCAGTTGGTTCATTCTTAGCATCACTGTCGAAAAAATTATAAACATATTAATCACCTAATATAGAATTAAGCTAGGCGTCAAAAACTTTTTTCTTTTTATATATAACCAAATAAAACCATTTCTCTATTTAATTATGAAAAAGTAAATGACTCATCATACACATGAATATACTAAACATGGATCAAACACTAGACTAAATAAGACTGGGTAAAAAACCTCCCAGTTCAAAACTCCAAATTCACGTACTCATAGTAAGATTCCATCCAACTAAAATAACTGCAAAGTAAACTGAATAATAACTCTGATTAAAACTAAGGGTGGGCGACACATGCCCCAACTGAGATGTCTAGATAACTTAATGTAAATGATGGAGGCATCTACTACAAGGCCCTACAGCTTCCACAGCAGCTGCAGCACGTAAAACAATCCAACTCTGTAGTTTTGGTAACCCTGTGGCTAAGCAACTAATATGATACATATATATATATATATAGCAAAAGAGAGAAGATATGAAAGAGATGAGTCAGAGCCCTATGTTTTAAAAATATTTAGAAAGTATTTAAAATTGTAATGAAGCAAGTATTATGTGCATGTTAGATATCGCACTCTCACATGAGATTCTCACCTCTTATCTATTGTGCACGCCTAACGTACATCTAACCCACACTAGCTAAGCTACCCGGCCTAACCAGTTCTAAATCATAATATCACCATCTACATTCTCCAGTAGTATACCCGTATCATCCATATAATACATTAAATAAATAGTTTATCTCACATAACTAAAAGTTCCATTATTCACCGTTCGAATGGTTAATCTTTTACCCACTAAGACTATTTTATTTTTTATTTATACAAAATCTACTAATTTCAAATATTAGAATGTTCCCAATTATTTATATATATATATATATATATATATATATATATATATATAGTCACATGACCTCTATATATATACATATTAATCATGCATCCTTAGGTTAACACCACTTGGCGCAAAGCATTTTATTATTATCATTAGATCTACTAGTTTCACACAGTATAAATATTTACAAGTTCTTATATACATATACATATATATATATATATATATATATATATATATATATACATATATATATATGTATATATATATATATATATACATATATATATATATATACTGTTTCTGCACCCCTGGGCTAAGACCCATTAGCATCCCTAACCATAATAATCCTGCACCCTCGGGTTAACACCCATTAGTGCACTTAATAATAATATTATATAACAGGCATACACACATCCTATTAGAATTTATAGGCATTCACCCAACCTAAATTATATACATCTCATACGTATTTTAATCTCATCACTACGTATAGTATTATTAATGCGACTACTATCACTCATGTAATTCTTGTACCCCCGGGTTATCACCCATTAGTACACTTATCAATCATAACCTTGTACCCCGAGTTATCACCCATTAGTACACTTAATAATAATCTTCTTGTACCCCCGGGTTATCACCCATTAGTACACTTAACAATAATATTCTTGTACCCTCGGGTTATCACCCATTAGTACACTTATCAATCATAGCATGTAATAGGCATACACACATCCTATTAAAATTCATAGGTATTCACCCAACCTAATTATGTACTTCTTATACGTATTTTAATCTCATCACTACGTATAATATATTTAATTCGATTATTATCGCTCACGTAATCTCCAAGGCCAACATACCGTTTCAATTATTTAAAGTATTATTTTCCAAATACTTCCCAACAATTCTGCACTAGACTAAGTCCATCGAATAGCAGTTTTCTCACCCAAATTTATTGCGTAACTTAATTTGGGGGCAAAAATAGAAATTCCTAGAATTTAAGCCTATCGCTCGAACGAGAATGAGTTGTCTCTCGAACGACTTTCACATGTCGTTCGAACGACTTCTCGCGAGATCCTTATCTCACGCGAACGACCTTCGCCCGACTTCGAGCGAGACTCTCTGTCTCGTCTTCTTCCCAAAAAAATCAGCATTTTTCCACCATTTACACCTCTAAAACCTCAACTTTTCAATCCCAAATGCCCAAACAACAAATCCAATTGATGTTGTAACATATTTAGCTGATTTCTAACAACCTAGAATCATTAAATCCTCACCATATATCAATTAATTTCGAAATTCCCAAATTAAACCATTAAAACCCTAGTTCTTCCAATTTCAATTCAAGAACCAATTTAACCCAGATTTGTTCTTGAAAAATTATCATAAATCCGTAAATGAAATTCTCTTTACATGAAGGGATTTAATCTCTTGAAATTTCAGTCCCAAAATAAATCAAATCATCAAATTTCCATCAAAATTAATTCTAAAAAATTGATGGGTTTTCACCTATTCTAACATGAACACAATTATTACTAAAACACGCAAGTAATAAACACTTGCCTCGAATATGATGGTCTGATCCCTTGATGATGTTGGTATAGACGCGTTCCTCGTCTTCCGATCTACGCGAAGGTGGTCTCGGTGGCGGAAGACGATGCCGAAAGGCTTTGGCTCTTTGAGATTTTCTCTCCCTCTCTCTATATAACTCTCTCTTGAGTTTTGTGAAAATGAGCTCCAATCTCTCCCTCATAGTTGATATAATACACTCCCAATTTTCGTCCATTTAATTTCTCCAAATTTTAAAATTATAAAATTACCCATACGGGGTGCCGATTTGGCCTAAAATTGGTCGGAGTCCAAATAAAATGCCCGGGTAGAGTTCTCTGACTATCTCGACCCACCCGGACTCAACGGTGCACTCGAAATTACCATACGAGTTACCTAAAAATAATTTACCTTTATATTCCATTCAATTACTCCCGACACGACTGACACGCGTGTCCCGACTTAATATACCAAACTACCGTATATTTCACTCTCGGCAATTTATCAAATTTCATAATTCCATATTACATATCACATATCACAGAGTAATATTCAGTAATTCTCAACAATAAGTATTAACCATTGACACGCTAGTTAATAATTATTTTATTCCAAATTAATAAAAATTAATTTCTCGCATTTTAATTTAATTAATCCAACAACAATAATTAATCACATAATTATTCCCACAATAATAATTAATCACATAATTAATTAAATCATAAAAAATACGGGGTGTTACATACTTGCCTTGATTATTAAATTTAAATTCAGTTTTAATTCGATTGAGATTTGCAAATAAATATATTATATGGATTGATGCTGAGAATGATACTAATTGACAAATAAGTCTCATCTTCTATGTATCGTGTTTGGTCAACCTTGACGTGAGAAAATTGAAATTATTACACGAGTAGTTACATTTAAAAATAGGTTATATTTCAAGAAACCCTTTTAAATCTTTTCCACTTTATACATTTTGTTGCAATTTCCCCATCTATAAGTTTTAAGAGCCATTTTTTTAATGATACATAAGGGTCTTAGTAATAAACAAAATAGTTAAGGTTGGTTCTATCATAAAACTAGTTCAAGGAGAGTTCCCTCCCAAATTTCAAATTTATTGTTTTTTTTAAAGGAATTCACCCTTCGAAATATAAGTCTACTAGCGGATACCCGTGCCTAGGGCACGGCGATAAATTTGTCCCGTGATAAAACTCAGTCCATAAAAAAATGCCCCCGTGATAAAATCCAGCCCATAAAAAAAAAATAGTTAAAAAAAATCCCATATCTATTAAAATTATAAAAAAGAAAAAAGAAAAAATAAACTTTTAGCATGACATTTCATACATGCCCTTGAAATGTCAAAAATATCATACATGCATTTTGGCCATCCCCATATGGCTCCATATTATATGGATGTTCAATAATTGAAATTTTTTTGAATATTAAAATCAGCTTAAGGTTAAATATTGTGGAAAATACGCAAATATTTCTTAACCCTTAAGGAAACGCGATTACACATTTTCTTGAATTTTTTTAATATTCTTTCTGCTATCTAAATATAAATAAATCATGTTTATGAATCATGGTCAATTAGTCACGTGTTAGCCGTGTGTATCAAATAGTAGCAAAAAAGAATCGTGTGTACCAATATGAAAGAAGTATCAAAGGAAACAACAGATTGGATTATAAACAATTAAAGCTGGCCCATGTCTTCACTAAAATATCATTAGAAGGAGCGTGATTGCAGCTATGGTACACTTCGAAATATTAAAAAGTAGAGAATGAAACGTTGGATCAAAGACAGGTTGTTAAGGATTCTTTGAAGATATGAACTTTGAGTTAACGTGAATTATTTACGGATCAAATAATAAAAAGTTTTTTGAATACATATTTAATTCAAAAATTTTATTTTACTTTAAAAAGTTTTTCAAACACACATTTAACTAATATTTTTTTTTATTTTAAAAGGTCCGCGCTAGTGGCTTTCCCGCTCCACCTCCCCCCACCCCGTCCCAATCCCAACCCCCATTGTCGGAGCTCCGGCGACCCTCGCTGGAACTTCTTTTACGAATTTTTTTATGTGGTGAGAGATTTTTTGGAACAAAATAAAAACGATTGAAGTAAATGTGTATTTAAAAATGTTCGAAATATTTGATATATTCCTCATTATTTATGCCCTTTAAATATTGAAGTACCATTATCTATGTTTTTGGTGTGTAGTACCATTATCTATCATAAAGACTTCAACTCCTCATAGATTATTATTGGATGCAAAAAGCTACGGTTTTAATATCGATCTAGTGCTAGTTATGCATAATCGGTACTAAGTTTGTACTAATCCAGTACCGGTTATGCATTACATGACTTGTAGTATGGTGTGGGTCCTATCATGGTACAAGCCATGTAATGCATGATCGGTACAAAGTCCCGATAAGTGTATGATTACTCTTATTGGATTAAGAAAAGATGAAAAAATGTAAAAATAAAATCTTGCGGTGTTTTGTTGTATTTCAACACATTATAAACTTGTGTAATGCATATATGAAATTCTCTGATCAATACATGATAATTTTATTTAGGGTCGACTTTAACATTTTAGGGGCTTTAGGGGAACAATCAATTGAGGACATCTTTACATATTAAAAAAATTCAAACTAAAGAAAATGTGTTATTCTTTTTTTTTTTTTGATGAAAATGTCAATTAAAAAATCTATTCTTATTGCATTTTTTGATGCAAAACTATCAATTAAATCATCAAATTTAATTTTTTAACAAATCTTTTTCAATTGATAATATAGCTAATCCATTTAATCTTTTTGTGATATGGTAGAATAAAGGTAAAATTTTATTATTTTTAACTTTTAAAAACTTCTTTCAGCCTAGGCAACTGTAATGAGTATTGTTAAAATTATTTTATAAACAATTCAACATTTAAAAAATAACAATTCATTCTTTTAATATAGTTTAATGCCTCAATTAATTTCTTAGTTTCTTTTGGTAAAGTTGTTTTCAAAATTTGCAATTCTAAAAAAAATCATTTCGATCAATATCACAACTATTGTCGTGTGTTAAAAAATCTTCAAGCTCAATACAATAACTAACTTGTTCAAATCAAACAGAAACACAAAAGTATCCTCCTATTTTTTAAAGTTTCCTCATATCCAACTTTTTTTTTCATTATCTGAATTTTTATTTTCTAAATCTTCTAAATTTTAATGTTTAACATGTTCATTTTTCAAATCTTCTAAATTTTGATGTTTCAGCAATGCCGCTAATTTTTGTGTTTCTTTTTCAATTTGTTTTTATCCTTTTCTTTTTCTATGACCAGTGGATAAAGAAAAGATACTGATTAACAAGAATGTGTACCAAGAGTTCAACACTTGGGAATAGTCTACCACACAAAGGCGGTTTGTTCCTCACGTTGGGGGTCATGAGCTTTGACGTGAAGATGATACTAGTCGATAAGGAAGCTCCATAAAAATCATGTACATGGATATATTCGACAAATTTTGATACAATACTTAGGACCTAGACACCAAGATCACATCGGGATTTAACAAAAATGTGATTATAAATCTTACGAGGATCACTATACTAGTTAAAGTCGGACCAGTCAATTGAGAAAAAAGAATTTCATATTGTAGGATCAGAGTCACCTTACAACACCATCCTTAGGTGGAGGGTGGATAAATACCACAGGGGGGTTATTTTATCTTTATCCTAAGGATGAAGTTTATGATAAAACATGGAATAATAGAGTTCAGGGGTGACTAAGTACCTATAAGGAGTTATTTTGAAAATTCCATCAAACAAAATCATATTCAATCCAAAAGGGTCAGGAGGATAATGACTCTAAGTTTGGTCATGAAAATAAAAATAAAAGGGCTATTGACTAGGAATTGAAGAAATTAGAGTGGCCCATACCGATCAAGAAATGGAAGGAATAAAACGATTCCTTTTGATCCATCAAAATTAAAGAAATTCCTTCTCATTGATTCAAAATTACTTGAAGACGAGGCATACCACTTTGTGAAGTTCTTTAGGAAAAATGTAAACGTGTTCTCTTGGTTGCCATACGAACTACCAGACATAAACCCAAAGATCGCTTGTCATCGGCTACATGTGGATTCTGCTAGCTGGAATATCAATCAAAAGATGATAAAGTCATTTCGCTAAAAAGTGATGGTAGTGGGGGATGAAGTTGAGAAGATATTTTATGATGATTCCATTAAAGAGGTCCAATTTCCACACTGTATCCCTAACACAATGGTTGTTAAGAAGAAGAATGAAAAATGTACAGTGTGCGTGGACTTCACCAACC
Source organism: Sambucus nigra (assembly GCA_949130495.1). Classification (NCBI taxonomy): domain Eukaryota; kingdom Viridiplantae; phylum Streptophyta; class Magnoliopsida; order Dipsacales; family Adoxaceae; genus Sambucus; species Sambucus nigra. The sequence continues at coordinate 61,657,893 of OX422223.1, read as the reverse complement.
CCAAAACATATCATCCTAAGGACATCTTCCCTCTGCCCATGATAAATCAACTAGTTGACTTAATGACCGAACACCAACAGATGAGTTTCATGGATGCCTATTAGGCACCATTAAATACCATTTTCAGATCACGATTAAGAGAAATCTTTATTCTTCATAACTCTTGGGTTATACTATTATAGGGTGATGTCATTTGGCCTTAAGAATGTTTTGGAAACTTACTAATGAAGGGTCCCGAATATGTTTAAAAATAGGATTGGTTCGTAAAAAGGTTTATATCGACGACATGCTTATAAAGAAAAAGCTTCTCATCGACCACATTAGATATCTCTCCAACACTATCAAGATTCTCAGGATTTATAGGATGAATCTTAACAAAGGTTAAAGTGCCTTTGGCATTATCTCGAGAAAATTAATTAGCTACCTTATCACCTAAAGCGGTTCAGAAGCAAATCTAGACCACGTCAAATACTTACAAGAAATTAACTTTCCGAATAGAGTCAGTGAGGTGAAGTGGTTATTGGGATGCTGACAATGCTTAATCGATGCATATCAAGATTGTTAGACAAATGTCAAACATTATCTCAAGCACTGAAGAAGTCCAACACAACTATATGGATAATGGAATGAGACGAGTCATTTGAGTTGATCAAGAGGCATCTTGGATCCTCACATTTGTTATCTATGCCATTCAGTGGCGAGATGCCCTACTTGTACTTGGTCATTTCACAACATGAAATTAGTGGGGCACTCATCTGATTATAAGACGGAGAGAAGAAGCTGATATACTACGTCAACCAAAATTACCTTGATAACAAAAATAATATATATGCCTATAGATAGTGCCGGTCTCGAGATTACAGGGGCCTGATGTAAAGTCCTGAATCGGGGTCCCCATATTTAAAAAGAAATCTATTTTATTATTTTTATATATTATAGGTTTTTTCACCGAAAATATGTTGACTTATTTTTCGGGAGTTTTAGCAAGTTTAAATGTTTGTCCGTTGAGTTTTCAACAAACTATTTTTTGAGACTCGAGGAAGTTGCCTCTCTCGCCTCCCCTCAGAACCGACCCTGCCCATAGAGAAATTTTACACAGTGTTAGTGATGTCATTCTAGAAGCTAAGGCATTATTTTATACTCATTCCACGGTCGTCCTCACCTATTTACCTGTTTTCTAAAAGGCGTGTCTAGGTTCCGCCTAGGCTTGAGGCTTGAGAGAAACGCATCGCTTACGCCTTATTCTAAGTAAAAGGCTTAAGGCACACTTGTTTTTAAAACAAGTATGTCTTAGTGAAATGATATCACCATTTAAAGGATTTTTTTTACAAATTAGACCAATATCGCATCCAAAACAATCAAAATACATTTTATATATTGATTATGGAGCATGAATATGAGAAAGATGGCAACCAAACATATGGATATATTTTCAAAATTCAAGGTATGTATTATTTTATTATATTATTAGCCTTAAAATAATTACAATAATAAAAAAAGAAAAAATGTCTTTTTAGGCCTAGGCTTCGCCTAGGCGCACCTAGGTTCCTAAGCTTGAGGCTTGACCTCTACGCCTCGACCACCCCTCGCGCCTTTTAAAACCTTGATATTTACCACAAAATTAATTTCTAATGAAGGCCGACCTCACTAATAAGATGACTAAGTTATCTTTGAAGCTCTCCTAATTCGACACTAACTATGAGCTTATAACTTCCACCAATGGGTATATTTTGGCACACGTCATTGCAGAGTTCTCACGCAGCCCAGAGGAGGAACCCATTCAGTCTAGAACACTTTTGGATATGTTTAATATCAATATAGGGGTCCAATAGCTCAATAATCTGAATAATAATTTATCGAAGTGGAATCTATTTATAAATAGGGACTTTGATGAGAGAGGAACCAATGTTATCACTGTCTTCATCACACACCAAGAAGCCATGATCGATCATGCTGTAAGATTAGGGTTCGAGGGGTCTAACGACAAAAATGAGTAAAAGGAAATAAGAGTCAACCTCAAGAGATAAGTGGTAATGGGGCATCAAATATAATCATCCATTGTGAATCCTCTTGGATAACCAATCAATTGAGCTATGAGTATGAAGACAAAGCCCCTAGAATCTTGGCTTACATTGATAAATGAAGGAACATTTTCAAGGCCATTAGATCAATGTTAATCGAATAGTTGTCAAGGAACTGCAACAGTCTTGGGAAGGCCCTGGTTACTCTAATATTATATAAAATGATATCGACTTAAAGAGGACGATTGAAGTAAAATATATGGATCAATTAAATACAGAGTAAATAAAATCAGATATGGTGGTTATTCATATTGATTGGACACCCAACTGGATAGATCCGATCATCAGTTACCTCAAGAATGGAGAGCCCCCGCTAGATATAAAAATGCTCGTAAGTTAAAATTCAAGCTGCTCAGGTCCTATTTAAAATCAAAGGGATACCTTTAGCAGTGATCATTCACTAGCCATCTCCTCAAGTGTGTTCAGCGAGACCAAATATAATATTAGCTTAGATATATTCATTAGGGTAAAAGTGGAGCTCACACCAACGTAAAATCACTAGCTTACCAAAAAGTCTCTGTAAGGACGCAAATTTTCAATTGATTCCTTTGTTGTTTTGGCTCAATACCGGACAAAAACGTTTGAGTCGTAGGATAGAGTATATTGATCATCTTTCAAGCCTATGACGTGTTTGTTGAAGACGTAGAGGCCAAGTGTATAAAGCTTCATCAAAATACCGAGTTTAAGTGCCTCATTTCCACGTCATCAATAGTGGTTCCATGCTCCCAAGGTATGAATGCATTACATATTATATATATATATAGGAGCTTGGAACGGTTTATATTGGGTGTTGGGTTTTTAAAACTGTGTTTTGTTTTCAAAATGTTTTCTATTAAAACTTATATATAAAGTATATAATGTTTTTGGGCTTAAATTTTTTTTTGTGAACATTTTGTGAGTTCGTTCGAAGTGTCGTTCGAACGAGATTGTCGTTCGAACCACAAGTCGTTCGAACGAGATTGCCAATGACTTCCCATTATGGCATACTGTAACTTTGTTCGAAATGTCGTTCGAACGAGATGGTCATTCTAACGAGATTTCTAACGAGCTTCTAACGAGTTCATACTGGAACTTTGTTAGAAGACTCGTTCGAACGAGAATGTCGTTCGAACGAGAATGTCGTTCGAAAGAGATTTGGCGGGAACAGGTTTTTTGGCAGTTTTGAGCAGTTTTGCCCACTTTCCCACTTGTTTTTTTCCACTATATTTTTGCTGAATATCTATGTGCGGGAATAACTTTTTCTAACTTAACTTTTTCATATCCTACCAACCTCTAGAGAGTGTTTGAGAACAAAATTGTTTTAGAAAAAGTTCATTGGTTTTGAGTGTTAATTTTCAAGGAGAAAATCATTTATCACTCTAGTTTACACCCATAGTTTAATTTATCCAAGTTCATATATCTATACATCTTGCTTGGAGTTTTGGCACCGGTTTTCTCTCCACCATTGAAGAAGAGAAGTTTGGGTTTGCTTCTAAATCCCACAAAGAAGAAGAGGTTTTCGTGATTTACCCACTTGGAGAAAGGATTCTAGTTCGAGTGACGGTGACCACATAAAGTCCGATCGGGGGATTCCGAGACCGCGCTGGAGCTCCGGAATTATTTGCTAAGTGGAGGTGTTTGCAAGAAGGAGAGTCGAGGTTTGAGAGGGATCGAGTCGTGTAAGTCTTTGGTCTTGTAATTGTAAATTCTGTACTTAGTGGATTTGAGGCTCGGGTAGTCCGAGGTTGTTTCCTGTTGTGGGTTTTTCCTCGTACATCGCGGCGTAGTGTGATTGATTTATTTTATCTTGCATAATGACTTAGAACTCATGCTTAGGATAATTTAAGATAAAATTGGTTTTAATTGTCACACTTAATTTAGTTTGGTGCATAATTAAATATTGGATAATGTTTAGTGAATTAATTCAAGTCATTTAATTTAATTGTTAAAATTGGTTTGGCCTAACTTGATGACATTGCAAAATATGACTTAAACAAATTTCTAGGACTTAGATTAATTAATGGTGTTTATGTGAAATTAATATAAGTGTGTGTGTTAATTATTTTTACTCGATTTAATTTTAATTTGTTAAGAAATTTAAATTTCGTTTAAAGTTGAACCATCACCTTTACGCTTTCGCATATCTATTTCAACAAGGAAATTAATTTTAAGTATAAGGATTTTAAATTCGGGGGCCCTTGGGGCGTTTTCAAATTGGTATCAGAGCCAAAGCGATAAATTATTTCGTTAAAAATCTTTTAAATAATTTTTGGCTAAAATGGAAGTTTCCCCATTTTCAAAATTTCCTATTTTCGATGGTTCTAACTACGCGTATTGGAAAGCGCGAATGAAATCGGCACTAAAATCTATCGACGAGAGAGTTTGGATGTCTGTTGTTAACGGGTGGTCCCCACCAACTCATTTAGTTGAAAATAAACGTGTTCCCAAACCGGCCGATAGATGGACTGAGAATGGGTTTAAACTTTCTAATTTTAATTCCCGAGGTTTGAATGCCTTGTTTAGCGCGGTCACGCCGGATGAATTCCGACGTATTATGACGTGTGAAACCGATAAAGAAGCTTGGGATATTTTACAACTAACTCATGAAGGAACTAGTGTCGTTAAGGCTTCTAAACTCCAAAAACCTCACCACTCAATTTGAAACCATCAAAATGAACGATAATGAAACTTTTGATGAATTTTATGCTAAACTTTTCGATATTGTCAATTCATCTTTTAATTTGGGAGAGAAAATACCCAACAACCGAGTTGTAAAGAAAATTTTAAGGTCCCTACCCGATAGATTTATTCCAAAAGTGACCGTTTTAAATTCTTTACCAACTTTAGCCTCTACAAAATTAGAAGAGCTTGTAGGTGATTTACAAACCTATGAACTAGACATGTTTCCCTCTAAAACTGAAAAGAAAATTGAAAAGGGCGTTGCTTTAAAAGCCCGTAAAGAGGTAAAACAAGTAGTAAAGAGCGAGAGTGATAGTGACTCGGAAGACATGGCTTTGTTTGCTAGTAAATTTTGAAAATTTCTTAAATTTAACAAAGATAAATTTAAAAATGATTTTAAGAAATTTGAAACTTCTAAGCATGACAAAGTCGAGAAGATCCCTAAGCCTATCAATGAAAATTTAAATAGGGACGAGTCAAATAGATATTTTGGTTGTGAGGGTTATGGCCATAGAGCTTCTGAGTGCCCAACTAAACTAAGGAAAGAGGGTAAACGACCCATTTCATATAATGCGACCCTTAGTGATAGTGATAAGGAAGAGGGACTTGATTACCCCACTAAGCCTAATTTTGTGGCTTTTATGGATAGTCATGTGAGTGATAGTGAGAACTCATCGATTGATGAAACGTTAACACATGACACTTCCAAGGTCATAGTTTATGATTCTCTTATTTTTGATAATAGTGAGAGTGGAAAAGAAAGAGAGAGTGAAAATGAAGAAGAGGTTAATGTGTGTGAACTTCAAAATGCTTTTCAAGAACTTTATAAAGAATCTATTAAATTGAAAAGAGCTAATTTAAAGTTAGAAGCTAGTTTAAAAGAGCGTGTCAAGGTCATTGATGATAGTATGTTGGTAGTAGACCTTAAGACACGTGAGAGGACTCTTCAAGAGAAACTTGAATATGTAGAAGGTGAGAGAGATAACCTTAGGGGTTTAATGGAATCCTTAAAAAAGGAGCTTCTTGCTTTTGAAGAGCGAAATGTTTTATTAGAGTCTAACATTTTAGAATTGCAAAATAAATTAAAAGACTTTAGTAATGTCAAATTTGATTTGGAGCATCGTTCGGAAAAATTAGATAAAATATTAGGAACGGTTCAAATTAAAAATGACACTTGTGGTTTAGGCTTCAATACTTTTAATGAATCTACTCATAAAGCCAAAACCAACGTTTTTTGGAGAATCTACTAGGAAAGATATTAGAGATCACTCCGTAAGTAAATCTTTTCGACATATTTTCACTTGTACACATTGTGGTCGAAAAGGTCATCTTAGGAAATTTTGTTTTGATCTTAAACGAACTCCTAGAAAATCCCAACGTAAAGCAACCAATGTATTTAAAATTCCTACACCCCAAGATAGTCATTCTTCATTAATTTGGGTTAGGAAATCCAACTTTGTTGCCTTGCAAAATAGGGTTTTTGATTCTCATTTACTTTCACATGCTTCCTCCCTTGCTAAATCTAAAGGATGAATGTGTTAGTGTTTTCATACTTTAGCTTTTGTACTTCATGCTATATCCACATGCTAAATGTATGCTTGTTTAATCATGTTCTAGTTTATGCCCCATGCTTAATCACATGCTAGAATAATGATTTTTGTTTATCTTTTGTATTTTATTTCTTCATTTTATTTGCATTAAATGAAAAATACAAAAAGATTTTTATTTCTCATTTGTGTTTTATTTGTTTCATTTAAGCTTAATGAAAAATACAAATGATTTTTGTTTATCCTTTTGAGTATATATTTTTATTTTTGGTTAAAAATGTCAAAAACTCAAAAAGATTTTATTTTGTGTGTATTTTAGTTTGACACACTTTATGTGTCATATACTTGTGTTTTGAATCCATTCTCTAATGCTCCCATGTGGCTAGAACTTTTGGTTTAGAGTGTCAATCCTTAAAATGTTCTTTACCATATTTTTATGGAGTAGTTGGATTTTGTATTGATTAAATGGATTCTATTTTTATATGCCTCTATTCACACATACATAAGCTCTTTTAAAATTTTAACTTCATATGTATATTTGAGCTTTGTGAGGTGTTCTCCTACCAATCTTGTCATCTACATATTTGTGACTTAAGAGGACTAGTGCATGTCAGAATCCGTTGCACGTGAGATTTGTGTGAAAAATGAAAACATGATAAATATAAATGTTCACGGGGAAGGTCTCCTGAAGGACTTAGTGATCCTTTGCGATTGTAAGCCACCATTTTGAATGGACCTAAAAGAAATACGTGGTCCAAAGGCCTAAAAACAGAAAATATGGCATTAAAAAGAAAAATAAATTGCCAAGGCCTATGTTTGATTGATATATTCATTCAAATTTAATATAAATGCTTATTGAGGGAGATTGGATGGTATATCAACGATTTGCACAATGTCCGTTTATCCTAGTTGCGTCTCTCATGTCATGACTCTATTGGTCTGTAGAATCATCAATATGCTAGGCTTGTATGCATTGTGTATGCTTGTTCATTGAGTTCAATTTATATTGTCACATGAGGTTATATTCAAATGGGATGAAGTTTGTAATCAATTGAGAACTCCGTGAACATATTTTAAGTGATTGGGTCTAAATTTAATCGTTACTAGTTCACACCCCAACACTTCCGTTTCTATATGATACATTTTTGCCATAAGAGTGTGAAAAACTCCTATTATATTTTGTGTGTGTCATTTGTGTGTTTATATCTATATATGTGTACTTGAGTCTCTTTGGTATATATTATGTATACATATATTTGATATTTTTGTTTAGTCTTTGCCTTGATTTCTAATCCATATATGCTTTAATTCATACTTGGTATTCATCTTATTGCATTCTTTGTTGATATCACATGCTTAAAAATTTATATATCATATTGCTATCTGTTTCTTGCCTCCTAGTTGGTAACCGATGTTATTTGTTGGATAAGTTGAATTTTTGTTGCCCATATGCTTTAACGTCCTCATCTCTAAATGCACAATTACATGTTTTACCTTGCTTTCCCATTCTATTTATCCCTTGATTAATTTAGAGGGGGTATATGCTTTATTTGGGGGAGATAATTCATCATTTGATTCTTTAAACCTTTGTCTATTCCTGAACAAAAAGGGGGAGAATGATAGGAGAAATGGTATCTAATCCTATTATTATCATATCTTAGTTTAATTAAGGGCAATTAGACGTCTTTCTAAGTTGATCATAGTTGATAAAGGGAGAGAATTCTTTTAGGGGGAGTACTTACTTTACTTGCATTAAATATTTTGATATTCCCTATGCGTGTAATGTGTTTGCTTAAGTGTGTAGGAATTATTTTATAAAACGACAAATTTCAACGACAAATATTGTTGATCCTTTGGGTGGTTTGAGTCAAGCATTGTATTTTTATTTTGGGTGGGACTTTCTATTAGTCTAGTAGAGCTTGACGGCCCTTTAGGATTTTTGTTTGGTTTTTGTCCCGGAATAGCCAAAGGGGGAGATTTGTAAGGACGCAAATTTCCAATTGAGTCCTTTGTTGTTTTGGCTCAATTCCGGACAAAAACGTTTGAGTCGTAGGATAGAGTATATTGATCATCTTTCAAGCCTATGACGTGTTTGTTGAAGACGTAGCGGACAAGTGTATAAAGATTCATCAAAATGCCGAGTTTAAGTGCCTCGTTTCTGCGTCATCAATAGTGGTTCCATGCTCCCAAGGTATGAATGCATTACATATATATATATATATATATATATAGGAGCTTGGAACGGTTTATATTGGGCGTTAGATTTTTAAAACTGTGTTTTGTTTTCCAAATGTTTCCTATTAAAACTTATATATAAAGTATATAATGTTTCTGGGCTTAAAAAGAATTTTTTGAACATTCTGTGAGTTCGTTCGAAGTGTCGTTCGAACGAGATTGTCGTTCTAACGAGATTGTCGTTCGAACGAGATTGTCGTTCGAACGAGATTGCCAACGACTTCCCATTATGGCATACTGGAACTTCGTTCGAAATATCGTTCGAACGAGATGGTCGTTCTAACGAGATTTCTAACGTGCTTCTAACGAGTTCATACTGGAACTTCGTTAGAAGACTCGTTCGAACGAGAATGTCGTTCGAACGAGATTTGGCGAGAACATGTTTTTTGGCAGTTTTGAGCAGTTTTGCCCACTTTTCCACTTGTTTTTCCCCACTATCTTTTTGCTAAATATCTATGTGCGGGAACAACTTTTTCTAACTTAACTTTTTCATATCCTACCAACCTCTAGAGCGTGTTTGAGAGAAAAATTGTTTTAGAAAAATTTCATTGGTTTTGAGTGTTAATTTTCAAGGAGAAAATCATTTATCACTCTAGTTACACCCATAGTTTAGTTTATCCAAGTTCATATATATATATATATATATATATACATATTGCTTGGAGTTTTGGCACCGATTTTCTCTCCACCATTGAAGAAGAGAAGTCTGGGTTTGCTTTTAAATCCCACAAAGAAGAAGAGGTTTTCGTGATTTACCCACTTGGAGAAAGGCTTCTAATTCCGGTGACGGTTACCACATAAAGTCCGATCGGTGGATTCCGAGACCGCGGTGGAGCTCCGGGGTTATTTGCTAACTGGAGGTGTTTGCAAGAAGGAGCGTCGAGGCTTGAGAGGGATCGAGTCGTATGATGTAAGTCTTTGGTCTTGTAATTGTAAATTCAGTACTAAGTGGATTTAAGGCTAGGGCCATCCGAGGTTGTTTCCCGTTGTGGGGTTTTCCTCGTACATCGCGGCGTAGTGTGATTGATTTATTTTATCTTGCATAATGACTTAGAACTCATGCTTAGGATAATTTAAGATAAAATTGGTTTTAATTGTCACACTTAATTTAGTTTGGTGCATAATTAAATATTGGATAATGTTTAGTTAATTAATTCAAGTCATTTAATTTAATTGTTAAAATTGGTTTGGCCTAACTTGATAACATTGCAAAATATGACTTAAACAAATTTCTAGGACTCAGGTTAATTAATGGTGTTTAAGTGAAATTAACATAAGTGTGTGTGTTAATTATTTTCACTCGATTTAATTTTAATTTGTTAAGAAATTAAAATTTCGTTTTAAGTTGAACCATCACCTTTACGCTTTCGCATATCTATTTCAACAAGGAAATTAATTTTAAGTATAAGGATTTTAAATTCGGGGGCCCTTGGGGCATTTCCAGTCTCCTAGGTATATGGCTCACCCTCAATACAAAATGATGCATTGCAATTCATTCAAAAGTACCCCAAATTCTAATTAGATTTCTTCTTATTAATCCAATACATGAGAATTTTGATATGACCCATTAACTGCTTTGCATTCCCTTCTACTATCGCCTCCAGCCATGCATCAATATCCCTTCATTAGTTTTCATTTTACTTTCAAAAGTTAGCCAATCAAATCTTTTACGTTTTCTTATATCATAATTTTTAGTCTTTTTATCAAATAATAAATAGCTGAAATAATTTTTGTTTATCTATATTTAATAAAATTATAAACACCATTGTATCTTACAAACCTATTTGCTCAACATAATAACAAAATTATAAATAACATTGTACTTATTGAATAATAAAGAAACCAGATGTTTTATATTTATCAATAATAAATTGTACCTAACAAATTATTTTGAATGTTTGCTACTTTCAAACATTGTTTAATGACATGATAAATGCAAGACAAGTTACTTCGAATTTCAAACATTCATTATATTAGGGATCAACATTTTAATTAAAAAGTTAAATTATACGATCTAATAATATAATATATCTCAATCTATTTTAACTTACCAAAACAACTATGTTACAATAATATGGATTGTTTCGAAGGACACTCCATATTATGCTGCAAAATATTGTCGTACGGGTTTTAAAGCAAAATGGGCATTGATTTTTAATCATATTGTCGTATCCTAGAGTATAACGTGGGTTCCTAGAGTAGCACCAACATTTAGCAATAAAGGTTTTCAAACTTATGTGATGTGTAATACATTAAGGATGTAAAAATAGCAATAAATTTTTTAAAGTGTTTAATAAATTTCTAACTACATTTATTGGAAACCTTTTGAATCAAGTTTCCTTATTTATTAACTTGTAGAAAATAAAATTCAACAAGATATTATGTAAACAATTGTAACAACACAAGCGCATGGATCAGGTTGAAATTTAGTTCCACATGGCAAATCTTAGATAAAAGACACCATTTTTAAATGATATCAGATTAGATATTCTAATCTTGTTTCTGCTATGTAAGAATAAAAATTATATATATAAATGTTGTTAATGAATTTTGGTCAATTAGTCACGGGTTAGCTGAGTGATTCAAATAGTTGCCAAAAAATGGATCGTGTGTAGCAATATGATATAGGAAACAACAGGTATGTATGGGGAATAATGGTATGGCTACTATTAAGGCTGGCCCAGTTTTGACTAAAATATCATTAGAAACAACGTTGAAAAAGAATAAAACGTTGGATCAAGTACCCTAAGTTAACGTAAATTATTCATGTCCATTAATATTAGACGACCTTTATCATATTATTGTTATTGTACCAAATGGTGTGATGGATTGAAGGAAGGTTAAGGGAGGGTCTCCTCGCATAAAGACTTTTAACACTTTTTCTATTTTTATTTTTTAGTCACTAATAAGATATGAATGTTTCAATAAAAATGTGTTCACACTCCTGACCAATATTCATAATTTAAAAATCATCCCTTTGTAATTATAAAATTTCCTTATACAATAAAATAAATATTTCCTGATGTTGTCTTTTTAAATAAAGTTTAATATATAGATGTCGAGATCAATTCAAGGAATAAGTTGACATACCAATTTTATGTTGACGAGTTTTAATAATAATGCAGAAAATATGAACAGATGATTGGATTTGAGGCGTAATAAACTACTGTCCTTTTGGTGTTATTTGCCCCCACTCGTACAGAGTTTGCTAATGGGTCTAAGCAAATTACCTCAAAGATACAACAAATCCACGGGTTTATTCAAGTAGCAAACTTGAAGAATACCCTATAACACTCTATGAAATTCGCAAGAAGAAAAATAGAGAAAGAGAATTTTTTGAAATTTTTACGATAGGATTTTACCTTCTATATATAGCCTCTTGTGGTGTCTGTTCATGAACAGACCTTTAATCACGGACCTTGGATATATAACTATATTTTGAACGTTCCAGATTTGAACTAAAAAGGTGCGACTGTACGGATTAACACTTAACGAAGTGGCGCTAAAATCCTATGGTTCAGATCCACTCGCGCCATAATTATGTGTCATTTATTATGGATTTAATCTGGACCGTTTGATCTTTTGACGTTGTCAACAATCAAAGGCTCCTATTGCTCCTCGCGATGATGCGTACATGCAAAGTGCAAAGTGCGCCTCTAAAGCGCCCAATCGCACTTTCGCACACGCGCATGTGTGGATGGTGCAAAGCACCATCCTTGGACCTAAGGTGTACACTAGTAGCATACACTTCAATGCACACAAGTAATCTCTTATTACACAAGAGCATTTATTAACCCACTAACTTTTTCACACTTTTCCAATGTGGGACTTTGGTTTTCCCACTTCCATTTGTCTTTTCTTATTCCAACTAATTAATGGTTTTAACCTTTCATTTTCTCTAACCATTAATACTCATTAATATTAAAATCATCCAACACTTTACGCATTCGAAATGTTTAGGGAAGATTTTGACTTTTTGCACCAAAAAATAATGGTAAAATTTAAAAGTTAGATATATTAGATTTTGTCATGAAAAATGCATTGTAATATGAAAACGTACGCGATAAGTCAAAACACGTTTATAAAAATTACAAATTAACTCTTATTTTCTGAAAATATATATACTTTAGCGTCTCGGTTTTACTAAACTATAAAATGACCACAACACATGTTGTTGGGGGGGATGTACTCCAAACACTTGTATAATGCACCCAAAACTAAGAATGTACAGAATTATTTTTTTGAACTATGCCCCCTTAAAATTTGGAATCAATTTGTTTAGCTTGTTTTTATACCCCAACAATCAAACATGTCATTATCCGCTAATAATATATGAAATTTGATTCATATGCTATTAGTGTATATGTCTTTGAACTTTAAAATAGTAAGAATAAGATTCATGCATGAATATTTATACTTTATTAGGTATGTGTTAGAATCTTGTTTTAAGTACTTTCAAATTCTTAGCATGTGCCTTTTAAAGGCACATGTTCTTACATTGCTAGATACAAGATGCTGATTTCACTGATGATATATATAAAGGCAAATGGTTACCCTCTAATGCAATCAATATATTTGTAAATATAACACCACAAAAGAATAGTTATTTAGTGGAAAAAATAATTTCGTCACTAAATGTATTAGTTGACGAAATTTTTTTGTCAACTGTTTGTCACGAAATTCGCACCACGAAAAATTTCTGCGAGGAAATACCGCTTTGTCACCAATACAACAATATTTGGTGACAAAATGTAATTTTGTTACGTAATGATTAATTTTTAGAAATAAAATTATTTGCAATCAAATATATCTTCTTTCGTCACGAAATGTCAATTTTTGTCACCTAATGTGTATGACCAAAACTCAGTGTACCATAATCTGTGACAACAAATAATATCATTTGGTGAAAAAATGTTATTGCCATAAACGGGATTTATATATTCTATCTCGTACGTTCTCTTGTGTCACTGGAATTTGATTTTTTTGCATTTCGTCTCCATTAAACAAATAAGTCATTACAATATAAATTCAATGCCAAATTATTGATTATGAAAAATAGAATAAATTATAAGTGCACCTTGTAAATGATAAAATATCATTTTAATATATTAGACACTTAAAATTAAGGTCAAAAGCATCGTATAATACAATAACAATCGTTCATACAAATATTTCAAAACCATTAGTCAATTACAAAGTAGCCTATATGTTACATAAAATCCAAAATGTCCAAATTCCCAATGACGTCTTGTGAAGTTCTCCCACCATATTCATCAAGATTTCAACTTGCAAATGTTTCAAAAAAATAACTTCTAACTAAATCTTCATATAATATTAATCTGCAATACAAAAAGTGAACGACATTAGTTTACATTCTACTTCAACAAGTCTATTAGCAATTAATAGATTATATAACATTGACTTTGTTTTAATAAAAATAACGCGCTTCATGACACACGCACCAAGCTATACACCATAAGAACTACTAAATTCATCAGCCTTTAAACTCTTTAGCATTTAAAAACATTTTGGCAGAATTTTCATTTATTAATGAAAATCCAACATGTTAAATTATAAAAAATAACTATTCAATAACGCAACAAGAACCCACTACATAAATCCCTTCCACCAATTCAACAATTAAGGTAATCGCATCACCATTAAGCAATTTTAGGAATCTTTGGTTCAACAATTAAGGTAATCACATCAACAATAAATCTCATCCACCGATCCACTAAATTAACGTAATTTCAAGAATCGCATATTAAAATTGATTAAAGCTTACCATATGGTAAATGTGGAAGGAAGAAAGAACGATGCCTTTAAAGCATTAAACATCTTGTCAAATATAGCTTGATGAGCTTCTAAACGTTTCATATACTCATCATGAGTCTCCAGCTATTGCCTTAACTCGCGGTTGGCTCTATGAGCTTCCCTGAGAGCCTCCTCCAATTGTGCATCACCCCGTCACGCTTTTGACTCAATTGGTTTTGGTTCATGCCCAAGACTAATTATATACCCTGATTTAGTACTAAGTACTCGATTGGATATCTCATCGGGAGTCAAAGGTTCACTACTCTCGGGTGTAGGCTCACCTTGTAATCGTCTCATGCCATTCTGTAGGATAAATATTTTTAAATATTCTGTAATGTTTTATAAACTGTTCTAAATATCTTAAAAAACTGCTTTAAAAAATTATTTAAAAAATCGTTTTTAAAAAACTAATTTTGGAAAACAATTTCAAATATGTTTTTAAAAAGCTACATTAAAAAACTGTTTTTAAAACAAAATATATTTAAAAACTATTTGTTTTTTTTAAGAAATTCCTTTAAAAATAGTATTTTTAAAACTTTTTTTTATTAAATAGTTTTCTTAAAAAAATAAAAAAATATTTCAAAAAATTATTTTTTAATGCCGTTGTTATTGTTTTTTAAAAACTATTTTTAAAAACAACTGTTTTTAGAAAAGTGTTAATAAAAATTGTTTTTAAAAGTTGTCTAAAAAACTATTTTATAAACTTAAAAAAAACTCTTTTAAGAACTATATTAAATTTAGAATAAAGTATACTTACATATAGTTCCTGAGCTTCAAGAGAAGACAATTTCTCATTTTTGCATTGAGTGTTTTTTTTTGTAGAAATCAATTTGGTCCAACTCATCATTCTCCACCTCACTCTGCATAATCAATAAAGAAAATCATTATTACCAATAATAATTATCATAAATAATTAGGAATAACATTATAATTTTTATCCAACAAAAATATACCAAGTGATAACGAGCTGGTACAAATGGCCTCGACATTTGATTGTGTTTGATAATCTGCTTCGCTCGATTATTCTTGTTAATGTTACATCGATGCTACATTACATGTTAATGCATAATTAATATATTGTGTGTGTCAAGTAATAGAACATGATTAATATATTTTACAAACCTATTATACCCGATGTTCAGAATTAAAGAACAAATCACAAAGATTATTTCAATTTTCTACACTCATATATTTGACTTATCACGTTGTGCCTCTTCAACTAAGTTGTGTTTTTTGAAATTTAGTCGATGCCTATATCTTGAACCCCTACTTTGACTCATCAATGATTTTCAATGCTTTCTTTAACATACTCATCATCCATTTTAATGTCAAATCTAGACTGAAATATATAACATATATCAATAGCAAGTTTAAGTAATAAGTCAAATGTTGACTCACAGATCATATTTGAGATGAGTAGTGTGCATTTATGCTCGAGGCTCTGAGCTCGTGCGTTGACTAACATTTTCAGGTATTAGTTCTGGAGTAGCTGCATAGGATTTATTAGATATCGTTTGGGAGATACAGCTAGCGTTTATTCATTTTATCTCTTTATTTAGTTTACTTTGTTTTCCGTTCTATTTCATTATGAGACTTCATTTAGGTTTTATTAAGACATTCGGTTCCAAAGTTGGGATTTCAGTTAGATTATTCACAGTTGATTCTTAGTTTTTAATTAAATCATTTTTGGAGATGGATTTATTCGAAGTTTTAGCATGTGATGGATCTTTTATCGTTGAGTTGTTATTATCATTTAGAATCGATCCAGTTATTTATCTCGTGGATTTATTTATTTATGTCTCATATATGTCTCATGATAAGAATGATATTTTATTTAGTTCGCGCCTGGCATAGTTTTGGTGGCGGCCGACGCCAGAACTAAGCGGGGTGTGACACACAAGTCTTCAAAAAACTTTCCATGCTCAACCAATACAGTATATACATCCCTGGCTAAATACCCACAAGTACCAAAAGGGGGAAATCGCTGTAAAAGAATATGACAATCATGACTTTTTAACCCCGATTGTTTTCCATCACTTGTGTTAACACATCAGGAGATATTAGAAGCGTAAGCATATGGGAATTTCACCGATTTTAAAAACTCACAAAATCATTATTTTTCTAAGTTGGACAATGTGTAACATGGTTGTGGCATCTTATTAGCATCACATGTGGCTTCAAATGAAGTTATTTGAGTATTTTAATATCCTTTAAATCTTGTCTTGCTTTATAAGTGTCCTTTGTCTTCCCATATATATTCAGTAATGTTCCCAACGCACTTTTGCATATATTTTTCTCAATGTGCATGACATCTAAGTTATTCTTTAACTTTTGTGTCCGCCATTATGGTAACTCAAAAAATACTCTCTTCTCGGTTCAGTGCCACTCTTCTGATGTACACTTTCTCTTGTGATTATTTGCATGCTTCCCTAGTTAATAGTCTTTAATCGTGTTCTATTGTCTCAACATGTCGTCGCCATTTAACTCCAAATGTTTCGATCGATGCTCTTGCATTTCGTCAGACTTTTTACTCCACTACCATTTATGATCGGTTGGTAACTAACGTCGATGGACAATGTAAAAAATTTATTATGTAACTTGTGTGAAGAAGTATGTTCATTATAAGTTGGAAATGCCATGTATTCTTTTGTGCTCCACCCATACAAATTAGCATATGTAGGAAAGTCATTTATAGTCCATAAAACTGCAACATGCATTCGAAAACTCTTTTCAATAGATGCATCATATGTCTTTACTCCAAACTCCCACAATTCTTTAAGTTAATCAATTAAAGGTTGTAAATACACATATATTTTTACCAGGTGAAGTAAGACCATGAATAAGCAACAACGTCATAAAGAATGGTTCCTTCACACATAACCAAGGAGGCAGATTATATGGCATAAGTATTACTGGCCACATGCTATATCAGTTTTGCATCTTACCAAAGGGGTAAAACCCATCACTTTCTAGTCCAAGCCTTATATTTTGAGGTCCTTTGTGAAAATCATTGATGCTTCTTATCAAATTCCTTCCAAGATTTAGAATTAGTTTTATGCCTCAATTCATTGTCATTATTTTTACACTTCTTTTTGTGCCAATTAATATCGTCAGTTATTTTCTTTGACATAAATAATCTTGGAAGTCTTGGTTTAATTGGGAACTAACGTAATACTTTATGATCTTTTGTCCATTATTATCACTGATTTTCCATCTAGATTCCAGACACATCAGACACTCTTATTGATCTTTGAATTCTTTCCAAAATAACACATAATCATTTTTACAAACATGAATGGATACATATCTTAAGACCAAATCTCGAGATGTATTATTTTCTTCATAATGTGACTTGGGGAGCATCTTAACCTCAGGCAAAGCTTCCTTCAACATATAAAGAAACATATTGAAGGATTTGTTGGTCCTTCAGTTCATAACTTTTAAATGAAGCAACTGATTAAGGGGTGAAAAGCGGCGCGTGTCAAACGCCGATCGTTGTTTTAGTTTCACCGTCTCAATACAAAAGAAACCTAAGTTACGACTACACTTGCGATACAAGTATAGCGGTAAGTCGGGTATCGAATCCACATAGAATGTTTGATAGATCCTAATTGGATTATTAATTCGGGACTAAAAGTGTAAAAGGGTGATGTGTAAATGTAAATAGAAGAAAAGAGAAGTTAAGTCTAAATAAAGTAAAAGCGAGGATCGGGATATGATCCAACCATATGGATCGAAACAACTACTAATCAAGATTCCGGCTCGAAAGCAATTTAATCGAGCATTATCAATTAAACATAAACTTCACACAATAAGAAATTTAAGCCAAAGTTGGGAGAATAAACAAATGATCGAAAATTGGTCGCACGCGGATTAAATTCGGATTATCGCTATAAAAACTAACGATGCATGACATAGAAAGTTAAATGCATAATAATCTAACTTTAATTCACGTGGGTTCAATTAAACGCAATTTTGCACAAAACCTCATTTTCGGAGCTCAGGGCCCGAAAATGGCGGAACGAAATCCCGACCCTATTTATCTAGGGGCAATACATGAATTAAACTAAATTATGTTAATTAAACTAGGAAAGCAAGTAATAAAGAAATTAAACTAATTAAGAAAACATGGAAACTAGATTACAAAGCAAGGAAAAATGAAGAACAAAGCTATATTAATGGAGATGGAAGTGAATGGTTTAATCTTACAAAACCAAATGTTTGTCAATCGAAGAAGAGAAGAAGATGAGCTCTCATAACGAAACCCTAACCTAAAATGTCTTCTAAAACTAAGTATGAATATATTACAACAAAATTGGCTTATATAGTAAGTTGGTATAAAAGAAAAGAAGAAAGAAAAGAAAGCAAAATATCTACAGAAAACAGGGGAACGATCGATCGACCCCTTTGGTCGTTCGATCGACAGTTCAAATCGTGGTAAAATACTAAAGGATCGATCGATCGATCAAGCAGGGCAAAACCTTCTGCATTCCTTTCCTTATCTTCTCCCCTCTTTTGGTTCATTATTTTTCCTTCCGCTAGAAACGCCGTAACTTCTTCGTTATGAATCGGAATCGCGCATTGTTCGCGGCCACGCGAAGCTTGCGAGGAGGGATAAAACTTTCATAAAATGTCGGGCCAGGTACCCAAGCTATGAAAAGACTAAAATGCCCTTGAACGTGCGATTGCATACGGAACTTGAGCGGAATGCGTCCGAACTCCATACTTAGTACCTAAATACCTACAAAAACCCCATTATACCTCATATAGCATGTTAACAATATAAACCGAGGTTGTCTGGTTAACCGACTTAAATATAGAGATTAAGTCACCCGAGGGGGCTAAAATGCGTAGGTTCGAGAGATGAAATACGCAATATTTGCGTATTATCACACCCCCTAACTTACACATTGTTAGTCTCTAGCAATGAAATAGGATGTAACAAGAAGAACAAGTAAACCAAAATAAGAGATTGTACAAAAATATGGTATAAAAGGAATAAAAAGATAAGGCCACTTTCGCGGGCGAACGATTGCATTTAGCGTATGCAATAAGCCGTTAAACCATTAAGTCACCCTAGTGGACGAGTGTCGTCTCGTGAGGGTTTTGAGGGATGGTACCCACAAACATCATAAAGTTTCCTCAAAAAAAGTTCAAACCAACGTGCGACAAGCCCAACAATGGCGAAAAGGATTTCATACGCATTATTAGCAAAGCGAATGAATTCACACAAAAGTCCAAATCATTAACATTATTGAATGCACCTCATAGAATTGAAACCTTAAAATGTGTTTTTTTTTTGGGGGGGGGGGGGGGGGGGGGGGGAGGGGAGGAGCGAGCACATGCAAAGTATGATTTGGCAAAAACTTATATAAACCGGATAAACATTAAAGCAAGCATATATTTAATCCTCACGGACATTACGCTCATCAAATGAATTTCACTTGAAACAGGGAGATAACACACGGAATATGCGGGCTAAAGAGTAAATGTTAAGGGAAACTAGGCCACGTACATGTCACAAATGAAGAACGCTATATAAAAAATAAAAACTGTAATCTCAGTGAAAGATACCGCACATTAAAGGAGGCGAAATGCATTTTCACAGATTATCAAAATTGTTTAAACCTTTGAATTACATCTACTTAAGTTTTCTGACTATCTCGACCCTCTCGGACTCAACGGTACACTCGAAATTACCATACGAGTTACTTAAAAATAATTTACCTTTATATTCCATTCAATTAGTCCCGACACGACTCACACGTGTGTCTCGACTTTATATACCAAACTGCCGTATATTTCACTCTCGGCAAATTTATCAAATTTCATAATTCCATATTACATATCACACAATAATATTCAGTAATTCTCAACGATAAGTATTAACCATTGGGACGCTAGTTAATAATTATTTTAATCCAAATTAATAAAAATAAATTTCTCGCATTTTAATTTAATTAATCCAACAACAATAATTATTCACATAATTATTCCCACAATAATAATTAATCACATAATTAATTAAATCATAAAAAATACGGGGTGTTACATACTTGCCTTGATTATTAAATTTAAATTCATTTTTAATTCGATTGAGATTTGCAAATAAATATATTATATGGATTGATGCTGAGAATGATACTAATTGACAAATAAGTCTCATCTTCGACGTATTGTGTTTGGTCAACCTTGACGTGAGAAAATTGGAATTATTACACGAGTAGTTACATTTAAAAATAGGTTATATTTCAAGAAACCCTTTTAAATCTTTTTTTTTTCTTTCTAAATAACCCCCTTAATGTTCTAATAAATTTCCACTTTATACATTTTGTTGCAATTTCCCCATCTATAAATTTTAAGAGCCATTTTTTTAATGATACATAAGGGTCTTAGTAATAAACAAAATAGTTAAGGTTGGTTCTATCATAAAACTAGTACAAGGAGAGTTCCCTACCAAATTTCAAATTTAGTGTTTTTTTTAAAGCAATTCTCCCTCCGAAATATAAGTCTACTAGCGGATACTCATGCCTAGGGCACGACGATAAATTTGCCCCGTGATAAAACTCAGTCCATAAAAAAATGCCCCCGTGATAAAACCCAGCGCATAAAAAAAAAAGTTTTTAGCAAGACATTTCATGCATGGGCATGAAATGTCAAAAATATCATACATGAATTTTGGTCATCCCCATATGGCTCCATATTACATCAATGTTCAATAATTGAAATTTTTTGAATACTAAAATCAGTTTAAGGTTAAATATTGTGGACACTACTCAAATATTTCTTAACCCTTAAGGAAACGCGATTACACATTTTCTTGAAATTTTTTAATATTCTTTCTGCTATCTAAATATAAATAAATCTTGTTTATGAATCATGGTCAATTAGTCACGTGTTAGCCGTGTGTATCAAATAGTAGCAAAAAAGTATCAAAGATTGGATTATATACAATTAAAGGAAACAACAGATTGGATTATATACAATTAAAGCTGGCCCATGTCTTCACTAAAATATCATTAGAAGGAGCGTGATTGTAGCTATGGTACACTTCGAAATATTAAAAAGTAGAGAATGAAACGTTAGATCAAAGACAGGTGGTTAAGGATTCTTTGAAGATATGAACTTTGAGTTAACGTGAATTATTTACGGATCATATAATAAAAAGTTTTTTGAATATATATTTAATTCAAAAATTTTATTTTACTTTAAAAAAAATTTCAAACACACATTTAATTAATATTTTTTTTATTTTAAAAGGTCCGCGCTAGTGGCTTTCCCGCTCCACCTCCCCCCACCCCGCCCCAATCCCAACCCCCATTGTCGGCGCTCCGGCGACCCTCGCTGGAACTTCTTTTATGAATTTTTTTATGTGGTGAGAGATTTTTTGGAACAAAATAAAAACAATTGAAGTAAATGTGTATTTAAAAATGTTCGAAATATTTGATATATTCCTCATTATTTATGCCCTTTAAATATTGAAGTACCATTATCTATGTTTTTGGTGTATAGTACCATTATCTATCATAAAGACTTCAACTCCTCATAGCTTATTATTGGATGCAAAAAGCTACGGTTTTAATATCGATCTAGTACCAGTTGTGCATAATCGGTACTAAGTTACTACTAATCCAGTACCGGTCATGCATTACATGACTTGTAGTATGGTGTGTGTCCTATCATGGTACAAGCCATGTAATGCATGATCGGTACTAAGTCCCGATAAGTGTATGATTACTCTTATTGGATTAAGAAAAGATGAAAAAATGTAAAAATAAAATCTTGCGGTGTTTTGTTTTATTTCAACACATTATAAACTTGTGTAATGCATATATGAAATTCTCTGATGTACATGATAATTTTATTTAGGGTCGACTTTAACATTTTAGGGGCTTTAGGCGAACAATCAATTGAGGATATCTTTACATATTAAAAAAATTCAAACTATAGAAAATGTGTTATTCTCTTATTTTTTGATGAAAATGTCAATTAAAAAATCTATTCTTATTGCATTTTTTGATGCAAAACTATCAATTAAATCATCAAATTTAATTTTTTAACAAATATTTTTCAATTGATAATATAGCTAATCCATTTAATCTTCTTGTGATATGGTAGAATAAAGGTAAAATTTTATTATTTTTAACTTTTAAAAACTTCTTTCACCCTAGGCAACTGTAATGAGTATTGTTAAAATTATTTTATAAACAATTCAACATTTAAAAAATAACAATTCATTCTTTTAATATAGTTTAATGCCTCAATTAATTTCTTAGTTTCTTTTGGTAAAGTTGTTTTCAAAATTTGCAATTCTAAAAAAAATCATTTCGATCAATATCACAACTATTCTCGTGTGTTAAAAAATCTTCAAGCTTAATACAATAACTAACTTGTTCAAATCAAACAGAAACACAAAAGTATCCTCCTATTTTTTAAAGTTTCCTCATATCTAACTTATTTTTTTCATTATCTGAATTTTTTTTTTCTAAATCTTCTAAATTTTGATTTTTAACATGTTCATTTTTCAAATCTTCTAAATTTTGATGTTTCAGTAATGCCGCTAATTTTTGTGTTTCTTTTTCAATTTCTTTTTGTCCTTTTCTTTTTTTGTGACTAGAGGATAAAGAAAAGATAGTGATTAACAAGAATGTGTACCAAGAGTTCAACACTTGGGAATAGTCTACCACACAAAGGCGGCTTGTTCCTCACGTTGGGGGTTATGAGCTTTGACGTGAAGAGGATACTAGTTGATAAGGAAGCTCCATAAAAATCATGTACATGGATATATTCGACAAATTTTGATAAAGTACTTAGGACCTAGACACCAAACTCACGTCGGGATTTAACAAAAATGTGATTATGAATCTTACGAGGATCACTATACTAGTTAAAGTCGGACCAGTCAATTGAGAAATAGAATTTCATATTGTAGGATTAGAGTCACCTTACAACACCATCCTTAGGTGGAGGGTGGATAAATACCACAAGGGGGTGATTTTATCTTTATCCTAAGGATGAAGTTTATGATAAAACATGGAATAATAGAGTTTAAGGGTGACTAAGTACCTATAAGGAGTTATTTTGAAAATTCCATCAAACAAAATCATGTTCAATCCAAAAGGGTCAGGAGGATAATGACTCTAAGTTTGGTCATGAAAATAAAAACAAAAGGGTTATTGACTAGGAATTGAAGAAATTAGAGTGGCCCATACCGATCAAGAAATGGAAGGAATAAAACGATTCCTTTTGATCCATCAAAATTAAAGAAATTCTTTCTCATTGATTCAAAATTACTTAAAGACGAGGCATACCACTTTGTGAAGTTCTTTAGGAAAAATGTAAACGTGTTCTCTTGGTTGCCCTACGAACTACCAGACATAAACCTAAAGATCGCTTGTCATCGGCTACATGTGGATCCTGCTTGCTGGAATGTCAATCAAAAGATGATAAAGTCATCTCGCTAAAAAGTGAAGGTAGTGGAGGATGAAGTTGAGAAGATATTTTATGATGATTCCATTAAAGAGGTCCAATTTCCAAACCGTATCCCTAACACAATGGTTGTTAAGAAGAAGAATTAAAAATGGACAGTGTGCGTGGACTTCACCAACCCCAAAAAATATTATCCTAAGGACATCTTCCCTCTGCCCATGATAAATCAACTTGTTGACTCAATGACCGAACACCAACAAATGAGTTTCATGGATGCCTATTAGGCACCATTAAATACCATTGTTAGATCACGATTAAGAGAAATCTTTATTCCTCATAACTCTTGGGTTATACTATTATAGGGTGATGTCA
Source organism: Sambucus nigra (assembly GCA_949130495.1). Lineage (NCBI taxonomy): Eukaryota > Viridiplantae > Streptophyta > Magnoliopsida > Dipsacales > Adoxaceae > Sambucus > Sambucus nigra. The sequence goes on along the minus strand of OX422223.1, from coordinate 61,633,757 downwards.
TTTGGCCTTAAGAATGTTCTGGAAACTTCCTAATGAAGGGTCCCCAATATGTTCAAAAATAGGATTGGTTCGTAAAAAGGTTTATATCGACGACATCCTTATAAAGAAAAAGCTTCCCATCGACCACATTAGATATCTCTCCAACACTATCAAGATTCTCAGGATTTATAGGATGAATCTTAACAAAGGTTAATGTGCCTTTGGCGTTATCTCGAGAAAATTAATTAGCTACCTTATCACCTAAAAGGGATCAGAAGCAAATCTAGACCAGATCAAAGACTTATAAGAAATTGACTTTCCGAATAGAGTCAGTGAGGTGTAAGTGGTTATTGGGATGCTGACAATGCTTAATCGATGCATATCAAGGTTGTTGGACAAATGTCAAACATTATCTCAAGCATTGAAGAAGTCCAACACAACGATATGGATAATGGAATGAGACGAGGCATTTGAGTTGATCAAGAGGCATCTTGGATCCTCACATTTGTTATTTATGCCATTCAGTGGCGAGACGCCCTACTTGTACTTGGTCATTTCACAACATGCAATTAGTGGGGCATTCGTCTGATTATAAGACGGAGAGAATGATAATGAGATGGAGAGAAGAGCCGATATACTACGTCAACCAAAATTACCTTGATAACAAAAATAATATATATGCCTATAGATAGTGCCGGTCTCGAGATTACAGGGGCCTGATGCAAAGTCCTGAATCGGGGGCCCCATATTTAAAAAGAAATCTATTTTATTATTTTATATACTATAGGTTTTTTAATCGAAAAGATGTTGACTTATTTTTCGGGAGTTTTCGCAAGTTTAAATGTTTGTCCGTTGAGTTTTCAACAAACTATTTTTTGAGACAAGTAGAAAATGACGCTATAAATATATATACACATAAAATTTTGAAGCCTCTAAAATGCGTCAAAAATTGGGGCCCGAGGCAGCCGCCTATCTCACCTCCCCTCAGAACCGTCCTTGCCCATAGAGAAATTTTACACAGTGTTGGTGATGTCATTCAAGAAGCTAAGGCAATATTTTATACTCATTCCACAGTCGTCCTCACCTATTTACTTGTGTTCTAAAAGGCGTGTCTAGGACCGCCTAGGCTTGAGGCTTGAGAGAAACGCATCATTTACGCCTTATTCTAAGTAAAAGGCTTAAGGCACCCTTTTTTTAAAACAAGTATGTCTTAGTGAAATGATATCGCCATTTAAAGGCTTTTTTTTACAAATTGGACCAATATCTCATCCAAAACAATCAAAATACATTTTATATATTGATTATGGAGCATGAATATGAGAAAGATGGCTACCAAACATATGGATATATTTTCAAAATTCAAGGTATGTATTATTTTATTATTTTATTAGCCTTAAAATAATTAAAATAATAAAAAAAGAAAAAAAATGTGTTTTTAGGCCTAGGCGAGGCTCCTAAGCTTGAGGCTTGACCTCTACGCCTCGACCACCTCTCGCGCCTTTTAAAACCTTGATATTTACCACAAAATTAATTTCTAATGAAGGCCGACCTCACTAACAAGATGACTAAGTTATCTTTGGAGCTCTCCTAATTCGACACTGGCTATGATCTTATAACTTCCACCAATGGGTATATTTTGGCACACTACATTGCAGAGTTCTCACGTAGCCCAGAGGAGGAACCCATTCAGTCTAGAACACTTTTGGAGATGTTTAATATCAATATAGGGGTCCAATAGCTCAATAATCTGAATAATAATTTATCTAAGTGGAATCTATTTGTAGATAGGGACTTTGATGAGAGAGGAACCAATGTTATCACTATCTTCATCACACACCAAGAAGCCATGATCGAACATGCTGTAAGATTAGGGTTCGAGGGGTCTAACAACAAAAATGAGTAGAAGGAAATAAGAGTCAACCTCAAGAGATAAGTGGTAATGGGGCATCAAATATAATCATCCATTGTGAATCCTCTTGGATAACCAACCAATTGAGCGATGAGTATGAAGACAAAGCCCCTAGAATCTTGGCTTACATTGATAAATGAAGGAACATTTTCAAGGCCATTAGATCAATGTTAATCTAACAGTTGTCAAGGAACTGCAACAATCTTGGGAATGCCCTGGTTACTCTAATATTATATAAAATGATATCGACTTAAAGAGGACGATTGAAGTAAAATATATAGATCAACTAAACACAGAGGAAATAAAATCAGATATGGTGGTTATTCATATTGATTGGACACCCAACTGGATAGATCTTTTTTTTTTTTTTTTTTAAACACGAACAACTTTATTGAATGAGAAGAAGAAAAGCCCTTCTTCGATGGCTTACAAATTAGGAACAAGCTATAGCAAAATCATCTATGAAGGAATTAATAAATCTAGACTTAGGACCCTTATACGGTATAGCTTTGAATATGATCCTAATATCTTCATGGATTTTTGACATTATGAACTGATATTTCATCAGTTTCCCTTCAAATACAGAATTATTCCTATCACACCAAATATTCCAGCAGATTAAACTTGGAATAATTTTACATAGAATCGAGTAAATGTTATTTCCCCGGGATGAGAACCACCAAGAAAGAAGCCTAGATTTGATATTGGTCGGAGATATTTTCATACCCATTAAACCTTCAAAATGTTTCCACACTTGAGTGGCTATGTCGCCGTCATTGAACAAATGTTCTTTATCTTCTTCATATCCTCGCAAACAGCATTGACATTTGGAGACAAGAGGAATTCTAATACCTTTCAAATTTTGATCAAGAGGAAGCCCATTGTGGAGAAGTCTCCACATAAATATGGAAACTTTATCCACAATATGCTTATCCCAAATCATCCTTGAAGAAAATTGAATGCAGTCCTTTTTCCGAATAAAATCCCATGCAATTTTGAAACCAAAACCTTTATCAATCCACGAATGGATGGCCGTGAATAACTCATTCGAATTTGAGAGCTGCCAAATGTGTTGCATTCTTTTCCAAGTGGGGCTAGCTAATTTTATAGAACCTTTAAAATTAGAGCTTGCCAATTTTTTATATTTTTTGTGCATGAAATGAGCCCATAAAGTTTGATTTTGCAAAAAATTTACCCATAATTTGCATGTGTAAACTTTGCAAATATCAATAATATCTCGCAGCCCCAAACCACCTTCTTCTCTCGGCAAACAAAACTGTCTCCAAGCTACCCAATGATGTTTGTACATATCATCTTGCCTACCCCAAAAAAAATTGGCACTTACTTTGTCTATGTCACGAATCACACCTAGAGTAGGCGATATTGAAGCGAAGATGTGAAGACCCATAGTTTGAAGCACTGTTTTAATAAGCACAAGCCTTCCTGCATGAGACAAAATTCTTCTATTCCAAGTTGAAATTTTGTCCGTGACTTTATTCAGAATTGGAATGAAAATAGATTTACGTTTTCTACCCATAAAAAGTGGAACGCTCAGATATTTGATAGGAAGATTTTGATGTTGAAAACCCGTCAAATTTTTAATCCTGACTGCACAAGATTGGCTGCATTTTGGTGGAGTGAAAAAACAGCTTTTGCTTGAATTAACAAGCTGTCCCAAATTGAATTCATACCTGGCCAGAAATGACATGAAATTTCTGATCGTTCTTTTATGCCCGTTGATGAAAAAAAGGATATCGTCAGCGAACGAAAGGGATGTAATAAGGGGGCATCCACTCGGAATAGAGAAGTGATTAATCTTGTGTTGATAAGCCAGATTCTGAATTCCACGATTTAGAGCTTCACTAGCTATAACGAATAGGGCCGAAGATAGAGGATCTCCTTGACGAACTCCACTATTTGATTTGAAGAACCCACTTGGTTTCCCATTTATCAAAATAGAGTACCAACAATTTGAAACTATTCTCCAAATCAAGTCAATCCAAACTTCAGAAAAGCCGAAGGCTCTAAGAACCTTGATGAAAAAATGCCATGATAATCGGTCATAAGCTTTGGACATATCTAGCTTTATAACAACGTTTCCACCACGAACTTTTTTATTGAATGAAGCCAATAATTCTTGCGCCAATAAAATGTTATCCGAGATAGATCGCCCTTTGATAAAACCTGCTTGAGATTGAGAAATGATATTGGGAAGGACACTCCAAATTCTGTTAGCAAGAATTTTGGAAATAATTTTATTTGTAAAATTGCAAAGACTAATGGGTCTGTAATCTTTGCAAGAGACGGGATTATCATTTTTTGGAATCAAAATAATGTTGGTTGAGGACCAACATGTTGGAATATCATCTCCAAGAAAATAGGATTGAATAGCCAAAGTTATATCCTTTTTAATGATATGCCAACAATTTTGAAAAAAAAAACCATTGAACCCATCCGGACCTGCAGAACTGTTTTTACCCAGAGAAAAAATTGCATTCTTAATTTCTATTTTTGATGGAACATTCGATAGCATATTATTAGTGTCCTCCTTAATAAGCTTAGGAATGTTATCAAAAATAGATTCATCATTAATGCACGTTGAGGAAGTGCCCAGCAGAGATTGAAAATGATTAATAATTTCTTTCTCAATATCATTTTCTTTCTCAAGCCAAACACCTGAATCATTTTTTATTCTATGAATGGCTAAATTTTTTTTTTTTTTTTACCAGAGAATGGAAATAGGAAGAATTTTGGTCCCCCTGCTGAACCCATTTAATGTTAGCCTTTTGTCTCCAATACATTTCCTCAATTCTGAGCTCATAGTTGAATTTTGCTGCAGCCTTTTGCCAACTTTCTCTATTCTCCATAGATGGATTTAGATCGAAATTCGCTTCTTTAATAACGAGGTTATCTTCTGCCATTTGAACCCTATTAAAGATGTTTGTGAATTCTTCTTTATTCCAAATTTGGAGAGCTTTCTTCACAAGTTTCAGCTTTTCGTGAAAGGCTTTCATAGGTCTGCCTTCCACCTTCTTGCTCCAAGCATTAAGAACCACTGAATGAAATGATTTATGGGAGGTCCACATAGATTGAAATCGAAACTGTTTTGGATACTTATCACTAGGAAAGCTTAATTTCAGAATCATTGGAGAATGATCGGAATTTGCTCGATTTAATATCTCAACTGAAGATAAAAAATCACCTTTGAACCAGCCTTCATTGCCCAGAATACGATCCAACCTAGCCCATATTCTCGCATCACCAACTCGGTTATTACACCAAGTGAAGTTAGAACCGTTTGAGTTTATATCTTTTAGACCTGATTGAATCATGGCAGAATTAAAATCAAGAATGGCATGTTGATCCACCATATTCCCTCCAAGCTTTCCATCTTGAGAAGAAATAATGTTGAAATCACCTCCTATAATCCATTTATCAAAGTTTAAAGATGCTAAATGATTTATATAACCCCACAAATTTCTGCGCTCCTCTTTATTACACTTTGCATAAACAGAACTGAAAAGAAAGTTCCCTCCCAAATGAGGAAGATTGAGAGAGATAGCTAGCAATTGAGTAGTATCACTTACAGTGTTGAATTGGCAGGAGAATTTCCACAAAAACCAAATCTTGCTGTTGCAGTTAGAAATACCACCCTCAAAATTCAGCTTGCGACATAAGTGATAAAGATTACACTCATCAATCTTTGGTTCTTGAATTGCAATCATAATGATCGAATGAGTCTTGATTATTCGCTTAAGCCTTCTAATTGAAGAATTGTTTCCAACTCCTCTTATATTCGAGAATAACGAATTAATCATGAGTAATTGGCAGTGATAAAGTATTTGATGCATGCACCCGAGCTCGAGTTTGAATGGTTGAACTGATACTGGAACCTTTCTTCTTTTTGTTTTTTCCTTTCTTTAGTTTCCCACTGTGTATAGTTGAAGACTTTTGAGACAAGGATAATGGGTTCTTGATAGGAAGGATAATTTCTAGGTTTAAATTTTTGGATACTGTTGGGTGATTGGAAGATGATAGCTTTTTGTTTGGTGTTATAGGGACAGCTATTGGTGGTATTGATTTTTGGAGAAAGGTGAATTTTTTGGCTAGAATGTTTGAGAAATCTTGAAAAGATGCTTTAGATATAGGTTCGGTTTCATCAAGGTTACTAACTGGAATATCTTCATCTGATTTCCATAAAGGTTTCAAACTTGAAAGTGGAATGTTTACTAATGGAGGGGTGGATGAATTTTTTTTTGGGATCGTAGGCTTGTTTTTGAAAAGAAATTTGTGATGAGGAGGAATCTCACCTACCTCCTGATCTTCAGCATCAGATATCAACATTTCAAATTGATTGTGGGTCTCAACCGGATCTTCTGAACTGATAGAAGCCGTCTCCTGATATTGTGGGATATTATCAACTCCCACTTGATCTTTTTCCTCAAACTGCGGAGTGCAGTTAGCTCTGGTACCCGAATGTTTACCGGCATTTAGAATCGTCCCAGTTAATGACGTAGATGCCATCCCATGTTTGGTGATTTCTTGAATGTGAGTTGGCATCTTTCCTTTATCAATTCCTGGTTTAGAAGCTGGCTGCGTAACACCCTTAGAGGGATCTTTTTCAATCCAGACTCCCACGGGTTTAGATTTTGATGGAAGATTAACTTGTTTATCTGTCTTCATGGTTTGAACATTTACTTTGGAAATTATATTTTGCTGCTCAAGATAATCTTCATTTTTCTGACCAATATAATCTTTATCAAGACAACAATCAGTATCCGAGTGGCCTAACTTTGCACATCCAGCACAGTACAATGGAACATTCTCATACACAATTTTTTGCCAAAAGCTTTTGGATCCACAGCATATACGGAGCCTGTTGGGCAGTTTTTTAGCAACATCAACCTCTACGCATAATCTGGCTTGACTAGGTCGAGTGACATTAACAGTGGCTTCATCAGTCTTGATAGGATTACCAACTAAATTAGCAATGGCAAAAAGAGCTGATTTAGCGAAAAGATGGACGGGGAGATGAGGTAGAGACATCCAAATGGGAATAATAGAACTATCTTGACCTGGACAAAAATCATAGGTCCATTTCATAACTTTCATGGGGGATTTATAAATATACCAGTGCTCGCGTAACCATAATCTCATGTAATCTTCTTGACAAAACAGCTTAATCAAAATATGTTTCTCATCAAGTAAACCTATTGAAAAAGCAACTTTGAGGGAAAGTGTGAGAAAAACTTTACGAATGGATTCCATAAAAGGTCTATCATGCGAGAATCTGCCAATGAGAGAGAACTTGTAAGGATCCGCCAGCTTAAGATTTTCCTCTTCTGAAAATGCTATCATAGGTTCGCCTTTGAAACTGTCATAGGTTTTAGGAGTGATGATTTGATCAGTTACCTCAAGAATGGAGAGCCCCCGCTAGATATAAAAATGCTCGTAAGTTAAAATTCAAGTTGCTCAGGTCCTTTTTTAAAATCAAAAGGATACCTTTAGCAGTGATCATTCACTAACCATCTTCTCAAGTGTGTTCAGCGAGACCAAATATAATATGAGCTTAGATATATTCATTAGGGCAAAAGTGGAGCTCACACCAACGTAAAATCACTAGCTTACCAAGAAGTCTCCTGGGTTTATTGGTGTCCCTCAATACAAAATGATGCATTGCAATTCATTCAAAAGTACCCCAAATTCTAATTAGATTTCTTCTTATTAATCCAATACATTAGAATTTTGATATGACCCATTAACTTCTTTGCATTCCCTTCTACTATCGCCTCCAGCCATGCATCAATATCCCTTCATTAGTTTTCATTTTACTTTCAAAAGTTAGGCATTCAAATCTTTTTCATTTTCTTATATCATATTTTTTAGTCTTTTTATCAAATATAAATAGCTGAAATATTTTTTGTTTATCTATATTTAATAAAATTATAAACACCATTGTATCTTACAAACCTATTTGTTCAACATAATAACAAAATTATAAATAACATTGTACTTATTGAATATTAAAGAAGCCAGATGTTTTATATTTATCAATAATAAATTGTACCTAACAAATTATTTTGAATGTTTGCTACTTTCAAACATTGTTTAATGACATGATAAATGCAAGACAAGTTATTTCTAATTTCAAACATTAATTATATTAGGGATCAACATTTGAATTAAAAAGTTAAATTATACGATCTAATAATCTAATATATCTCAATCTATTTTAACTTACCAAAACAACTATGTTACAATAATATGGTTTGTTACGAAGGACATTCCATATTATGCTGCAAAATATCGTCGTATGGGTTTTAAAGCAAAATGTGCATTGGTTTTTAATCATATTGTCGTATCCTAGAGTATAATGTGGGTTCCTAGAGTAGCACCAACATTTAGCAATAAAGGCTTTCAAACTTATGTGATGTGTAATACATTAAGGATGTAAACATAGCAATAAATTTTTTAAAGTGTTTAATAAATTTCTAACTACATTTATTGGAAACCTTTTTAATCAAGTTTCCTTATTTATTAACTTGTAGAAAATAAAATTCAACAAGATATTATGTAAACAATTGTAACAACACAAGCGCATGGATCAGGTTAAAATTTAGTTCCACATGGCAAATCTTAGATAAAAGACACCATTTTTAAATGTTATCAGATTAGATATTCTAATCTTGTTTCTGCTATGTAAGAATAAAAATTATATATAAAAATGTTGTTAATGAATTTTGGTCAATTAGTCACGTGTTAGCTGAGTGATTCAAATAGTTGCCAAAAAATGGATCGTGTGTAGCAATATGATATAGGAAACAACAGGTATGTATGGGGAATAATGATATAGCTACTATTAAGGATGGCCCAGTTTTAACTAAAATATCATTAGAAACAGCGTTAAAAAGGAATAAAACGTTGCATTAAGTACCCTAAGTTAACGTAAATTATTCATGTCCATTAATATTGGACTACCTTTATCATATTGTTGTTATTGTACCAAGTGGCGTGATGGATTGAAAGAAGGTTAAGGGACGGTCTCCTCACATAAATACTTTTAACACTTTTTTTATTTTTTAGTCACTAATAAGATATGAATGTTTCAATAAAAATGTGTTCACACTCCTGACCAATATTCATAATTTAAAAATCATCCCTTTGTAATTATAAAATTTCCTTATACAATAAAATAAATATTTCCTGATGTTGTCATTTTAATAAAGTTTAATATATAGATGTCGAGATCAATTCACGGAATAAGTTGACATACCAACTTTATGTTGACGAGTTTTAATAATAATTCAGAAAATATGAATGGATGATTGGATTTGAGGCGTAATAAACTACTGTCCTTAAGGTGTTATTTTCCCCACTCGTACAGAGTTTGCTAACGGGTCTAAGAAAATTACCTCAAAGATACAACAAATCCACGGGTTTATTCAAGTAGCAAACTTGAAGAATACCCCAGAACACTCTATGAAATTGACAAGAAGAAAAATAGAGAAAGTGAATTTTTTGAAATTTTTATGACAGGATTTTACCTTCTATATATAGCCTCTTGTGGTGTCTGTTCATGAACAGACACCACATCCAAATGTCATTTAATCACGGCCCTTGGATATATAACTATATTTTGAACGTTCCAGATTTGAACTAAAAAGGTGCGACTGTACGGATTAATACTTAACGAAGTGGCGCCAAAATCCTACGGTTCAGATCCACTCGCGCCATAATTATGTGTCATTTATTATGGATTTAATCTGGACCGTTTGATCTTTTGACGTTGTCAAAACTCAAAGGCTCCTACTGCTCGCGACGATGCGTACGTGCAAAGTGCGGCTCGAAAGCGCCCAATCGCACTTTCGCACACGCGCGTGTTGGTGCCTAAGGTGTACACTAGTAGCATACACTTCATTGCACACAAGTAATCTCTTATGACACAAGAGCATTTATTAACCTACTAACTTTTTCACACTTTTCCAATGTGGGACTTTGGTTTTCCCACTTCCATTTGTGTTTTCTTATTCCAACTAATTAATGGTTCTAACCTTTAATTTTCTCTAACCATTAATATCCATTAATATTAAAAGCATCCAACACTTTACGCATTCGAAATGTTTAGGGAAGATTTTGACTTTTTGCACCAAAAAATAATGGTAAAATTTAAAAGTTAGATATATTATATTTTGGCATGAAAAATGCATTGTAATATGAAAACGTTTGCGATAAGTCAAAACACGTTTATAAAAATTGCAAATTAACTCTTGTTTTCTGAAAATATATATACTTTAGCCTCTCGGTTTTACTAAACTATAAAATGACCACAACACATGTTGTTGGGGGGACGTACTCCAAACACTTGTATAGTGCACCCAAAACTAAGAATGTACATAATTATTTTTTTGAACTATGCCACCTTAAAATTTGGAATCAATTTGTTTAGCTTGTTTTTATACCCCAACAATCAAACATGTCATTATCCGTTAATAATATATGAAATTTGATTCATATGCTATTAGTGTATATGTCTTTGAACTTTAAAATAGTAAGAATAAGATTCATGCATGAATATTTATACTTTATTAGGTATGTGTCAGAATCTTGTTTTAAGTACTTTCAAATTCTTAACATGTGCCTTTTAAAGGCACATGTTGTTACATTGCTAGATACAAGATGCTGTATTTCACTGATGATATATATAAAGGCAAATAGTTACCCTCTAATGCAATCAATATGTTTGTAAATACAACACCACAAAAGAATAGTTAATTAGTGGCAAAAATAATTATCACAAAAATAATTTCGTCACTAAATGTATTTGTTGACGAAATTTTTTTGTCAACTGTTTGTCACGAAATTCACGCCACGAAAAATTTCTGCGAGGAAATACCACTTTGTCACCAATACAACAATATTTGGTGACAAAATGTAATTTTGTTACTTAATGATTAATTTTTAGAAATAAAATTCTTTGCAATCAAATATATCTTCTTTCGTCATGAAATGTCAATTTTTGTCACCTAATGTGTATGACCAAAACTCAATGTACCATAATCTGTGACAACAAATAATATCATTTGGTAAAAAAATGTTATTGCCATAAAAGGGATTTATGTATTCTATCTCGTACCTTCTCTTGTGTCACTGAAATTTGATTAGTTGCTATTCGTCTCCATTAAACAAATAAGTCATAACAATATAAATTCAATGCAAAATGATTGATTATGAAAAATAGAATAAATTATAAGTGCCCGTTGTAAATGATAAAATATCATTTTAATATATTAAACACTTAAAATTAAGGTTAAAAGCATCGTATAATACAAAAACAATCGTTCATACAAATATTTCAAAACCATTAGTCAATTACAAAGTAGCCTATATGTTTCATAAAATCCAAAATGTCCAAATTCCTAACGAAGTCTTATGAAGTTCTCCCACCATCTTCATCAAGATTTCAACTTGCAAATGTTCCAAAAAAACAACTTCTAACTTAGTCTTCATATAATATTAATCTGCAATACAAAAAGTGAATGACATTAGTTTACATTCTTCTTCAATAAATCTATTAGCAATTAATAGATTATATAACATTGACTTTCTTTTAATAAAAATAACACGCTTCATGACACGCACCAAGCTATACACCGTAAGAACTACTAAATTCATTAGCCTTTAAACTCTTTAGCATTTAAAAAAATTTTGGCAGAATTTTCATTTATTAATGAAAATCCAACATGTTAAATTATAAAAAATAACTATTCAATAACCCAACAAGAACCCACTACATAAGTCCCTTCCACCAATTCAACAATTAAGGTAATCGCATCACCATTAAGCAATTTTAGGAATCTTTGGTTCAACAATTAAGGTAATCACATCAACAATAAATCTTATCCACCGATCCACTAAATTAACGTAATTTCAGGAATCGCATATTAAAATTGATTAAAGCTTACCATATGGTAAATGTGGAAGGAAGAAAGAACGATGCCTTTAAAGCGTTAAACATCTTGTCAAATCTAGCTTGATGAGTTTCTAAACGTTTCGTATACTCATCATGAGTCTCCAGCTATTACCTTAACTCGCGGTGGGCTCTATGAGCTTCCCGGAGAGCCTCCTCCAATTGTGCATCACCCCGTGACGCTTTTGACTCAGTTGGTTTTGGTTCATGCCCAAGACTAATTATATACCCTGATTTAGTACTAAGTACTCGATCGGATATCTCATCGAGAGTCAAAGGTTCACTACCCTCGGGTGTAGGCTCAGCTTGTAATCGTCTCATGCCATTCTGCAGGATAAATATTTTTAAATATTCTGTAATGTTTTATAAACTGTTCTAAATTTCTTGAAAAACTGCTTTAAAAAATTATTTAAAAAACCGTTTTTAAAAAACTAATTTTGGAAAACAATTTCAAATATGTTTTTAAAAAGATACTTTAAAAAACTATTTTTAAAACGAAATATTTTAAAAAACTATTTGATATTTTTTAAGAAATTGCTTTAAAAATAGTATTTTTAAAACTTTTTTTTATTAAATAGTTTTCTTAAAAAAATAAAAAAATATTTCAAAAAATTATTTTTTAATCCCGTTGTTATTGTTTTTTAAAAACTGTTTTTAGAAAAGTGTTAATAAAAATTGTTTTTAAAAGTTGTCTAAAAAACTATTTTATAAACTTAAAAAAAACTCTTTTAAGAACTATATTAAATTTAGAATAAAGTATACTTACATATAGTTCCTGAGCTTCAAGAGATGACTATTTCTCATTTTTGCATTGAGTGTTTTTTTTGTAGAAATCAATTTGGTCCAACTCATCATTCTCCACCTCACTCTGCATAATCAATAAAGAAAATCATTATTACCAATAATAATTATCATAAATAATTAGGAATAACATTATAATTTTTATCAAACAAAAATATACCAAGTGATAACGAGCTGGTACAAATGCCCTCGACATTTGATTGTGTTTGATAATCTGCTTCGCTCGATTATTCTTGTTAATGTTACATCGATGCTACATTACATGTTAATGCATAATTAATATATTGTGTGTGTCAAGTAATAGAACATGATTAATATATTTTACAAACCTATTATACCCGATGTTCAGAATTAAAGAACAAATCACAAAGATTATTTCAATTTTCTACACTCATATATTTTACTTATCACGTCGTGCCTCTTCAACTAAGTTGTGTTTTTTGAAATTTAGTCGATGCCTATATCTTGCACCCTTGCTTCAACTCATCAATGATTTTCAATGCTTTATTTAACATACGCATCGTCCATTTTAATGCAAATCTAGACTGAAATATATAACATATATAAATAGCAAGTTTAAGTAATAAGTCAAATGTGGATTCACGGATTATATTTGAGATGAGTAGTGTGCATTTATGCTCGAGGCTCTGAGCTCGTGCATTGACTAACATTTTCAGGTATTAGTTCTGGAGTAGCTGCATAGGATTTATTAGATATCGTTTGGGAGATGCAGCTAGCGTTTATTCATTTTATCGCTTTATTTAGTTTACTTTGTTTTCAGTTCTATTTCATTATGAGACTTCATTTAGGTTTTATTGGGACATTCGGTTCCAAAGTTGTTGAAGGATTTCAGCTAAATTATTCACAGTTGATTTTTAGTTTTTAATTAAATCATTTTTGGAGATTGTATTTATTCGAAGTTTTAGCATGTGATGGATCTTTTATCGCTGAGTTGTTATTATCATTTGGAATGGATCCAATTATTTATCTCGTGGATATATTTATTTATGTCTCATATATGTCTCATGATAAGAATGATATATTATTTAGTTCGTGCCTGGCATAGTTTTGGTGGCGGTCGACGCCAGAATTAAGCGGGGTGTGACACACAAGTCTTCAAAAAACTTTCCATGCTCAACCAATACAGTATATACATCCCTGGGTAAATACCCACATGTACCAAAAGGGGGCAATCGCTGTAAAAGAATAGGACAATAATGACTTTTTAACCCTAATTATTTTCCATCACTTGTGTTAACACATCAGGAGATATGAGAAGCGTAAGCATATGGGAATTTCACCGATTTTAAAAACTCACAAAATCATTGTTTTTCTAACTTGGACAATGTGTAACATGGTTGTGGCATCTTATACGCATCACATGTGGCCTCAAATGAAGTTCTTTGCGTATTTTAATATCATGTAAATCTTGTATTGCTTTATAAGTGTCCTTTGTCTTCCCATATATATTCAGTAATGTTCCCAAGACACTTTCGCATATATTTTTCTCAATGTGCATGACATCTAAGTTATTCTTTAACTTTTGTGTCCGCCATTATGGTAACTTAAAAAATACTCTCTTCTCGGTTCAGTGCCACTCTTCTGATGTACACTTTCTCTTGTGATTATTTGCATGCTTCCCTAGTTAATAGTCTTTAATCTTGTTCTATTGTCTCAACATGTCGTCGCAATTTAACTCTAAATGTTTCGATCGATGCTCTTGCATTCCGTCAGACTTTTTACTCCATTACCATTTATGATCGGTTGGTAACAAACGTCGATGGACAATGTAACAAATTTATTATGTAACTTATGTGAAGAAGTATGTTCATTATAAGCTGGAAATGCCATATATTCTTTTGTGCTCCACCCAGACAAATTAGCATATGTAGGAAAGTCATTTATAGTCCATAAAAGTGCAACATGCATTCGAAAACTCTTTTCTATAAATGCATCATATGTCTCTACTCCGACTTCCCACAACTCTTTAAGTTACTCAATTAAAGGTTGCAAATACACATATATTTTTACCAGGTGAAGTAGGACCATGAATAAGCAACAACATCATAAATAATGGTTCCTTCACACATAACTAAGGAGGCTGATTATATGGCATAAGTATTACTGGCCACATGCTATATGAGTTTTGCATCTTACCAAAGGGGTAAAACCCATCACTTTCTAGTCCAAGCCTTATATTTTGAGGTTCTTTGTGAAAATCATTGATGCTTCTTATCAAATTACTTCCAAGCTTTAGAATTAGTTGGATGCCTCAATTCATTGCCATTATTTTTACGCTTCTTTTTGTGCCAATTAATATCGTCAGTTATTTTCTTTGACATAAATAATCTTGGAAGTCTTGGTTTAATTGGGAACTAACGTAATACTTTATGATCTTTTGTCCATTATTATCACTGATTTTCCGTCTAGATTCCAAACACATCAGGCACTCTTATTGATCTTTGAATTCTTTCCAAAATAACACATAATCATTTTTACAAACATGAATGGATACATATCTTAAGACCAAATCTCGAGATGTGTTATTTTCTTCATAATGTGACTTGGGGAGCATCTTAACCTCAGGCAAAGCTTCCTTCAACATATAAAGAAACATATTGAAGGATTGGTTGTTCCTTCAGTTCATAACTTTTAAATGAAGCAACTGATTAAGGGGTGAAAAGCGACGCGTGTCAAACGCCGATCGTTGTTTTAGTTTCACCGTCTCAATACAAAAGAAACCTAAGTTACGACTACACTTGCGATACAAGTATAGAGGTAAGTCGGGTATCGAATCCACAGAGAATGTTTGATAGATCCTAATTGGATTATTAATTCAGGACTAAAAGTGTAAAAGGGTGATGTGTAAATGTAAATAAAAGAAAAGACAAGTTAAGTCTAAATAAAGTAAAAGCGAGGATCGGGATATCATCCAACCATACGGATCGAAACAACTACTAATCAAGATTCCGGCTCGAAAGCAGTTTAATCGAGCATTATCAATTAAACATAAACTTCACACAATAAGAAATTTAAGCCAAAGTTGCGAGAATAAACACTTGACCGAAAATTGGTCGCACGCGGATTAAATTCGGATTATCGTTATAAACACTAACGATGCATGACATAGAAAGTTAAACGCATAATAATCTAACTTTAATTCACGCGGGTTCAATTAAACGCAATTTTGCACAAAACCTCATTTTCATAGCTCAGGGCCCGAAAATGGCGGAACGAAATCCCGACCCTATTTATCTAGGGGCAATACATGAATTAAACTAAATTTTGTTAATTAAACTTGGAAAGCAAGTAATAAAGCAATTAAACTAATTAAGAAAATATGGAAACTAAATTACAAAGTAAGGAAAAATGAAGAACAAAGCTATATTAATGGAGATGGAAGTGAATAGTTCAGTCTTACAAAACCAAATGGTTGTTAATCCAATAAGAGAAGAAGATGAGCTCTCAAAACCAAACCAAACCTAAAATATCTTCTAAAACCAAGTATGAATATATTACAAGAAAATTGGCTTATATAGTAAGTTGGTATAAAAGAAAAGAAGAAAGAAAAGAAAGCAAAATATTTGCAGAAAACAGGGGATCGATCGATCGACCCCTTTGGTCGATCGATCGACAGTTCAAATCCTGGTAAAATACTAAAGGATCGATTGATCGATATTTTTAATCGATCGGTCGATCCTTTTAATAGATCGATCGATCAAGCAGGGCAAAACCTTCTGCATTCCTTTACTTCTCTTCTCCCCTCTTTTGGTTCATTATTTTTCCTTCCGCTAGAAACGTCGTAACCTCTTCGTTATGAATCGAAATCGCGCATCGTTCGCAGCCACGCGAAGCTTGCGAGGAGGGCTACAACTTCCGTGAAATGTCGGGCCAGGTACCCAAGCTGTGAAAAGACTAAAATACCCTTGAACGTGCGATTACGTACGGAACTTGAGCGGAATGCGTCCGAACTCCATACTTAGTACCTATATACCTACAAAAGCCCAATTATACCTCATATAGCATGTTAACAATATAAACCGAGGTTGTCTGGTTAACGAGCTTAAATATAGAGATTAAGGCACCCGAGGGGGCTATAATGGGTAGGTTCGAGAGATGAAATACACAATATCTGCATATTGTCACACCCCCTAACTTACACATTGTTAGTCTCTAGCAATGAAATAGGATGCAACAAGAAAGACAAGTAAACCAAAACAGGAGATAGTACAAAAATATGGTATAAAAGGAATAAAAAGATAAGGCCACTTTCGCGGGCGAACGATTGCATTTAGCATATGCAATAAGCCGTTAAACCCCTAGGTCACTCTAGTGGACGAGTGTCATCTCGTGAGGGTTTTCAGGCATGGTACCCACAAACATCATAAAGTTTCCTCAAAATATGCCCAAACCAACGTGCGACAAGCCCAACAATGGCGAAAAGGATTTCATACGCATTATTAGCGAAGCGAATGAATTCACACAAAAGTCCAAATCATTAACATTATTGAATGCACCTCATAGAATTGAAACCTTAAAATGTGTGTGTATGTGGTTTGGGGGGGGAGAGAGCACATGCAAAGTATGATTTGGCAAAAACTTATATAATCCGGATAAACATTAAAGCAAGCATATATTCAATCCTCACGGGCATTATGCTCATCAAATGAATTTCACTTGAAACAGGGAGGTAACACACGGAATATGCGGGCTAAAGAGTAAATGTAAATGGAAACTAGGCCGCACACATCTCAAATGAAGAACGCTATATAGAAAATAGAAACTGTAATCTCAGTGAAAGATACCGCACATTAAAGGAGGCAAAATGCATTTTCACAGATTATCAAAGCTGTTTAAACCTTTAAATTACATCTACTTAAGATCACATAGGACTTTAATAGGGTTTTAATGTAGGCTAGGTTAGGGTACGAAATGAAAGGGATGTATATACGTATTCAAAGTGTTTGGGGATGTAACTCGGAATAATGGGAAAAAGTGGGCAATTTCAAAATTAGATTAATGATTTCCAAATGAGCATTAGATATAACAATCGAGAGAGTAACAAGGATTATTGAATCACTACAAACAATATATACAACTTTCTCTTTATTTTTCTTTTCTTCTCTTTCTCACTTTTTTCTTTTGTTTTCTTTTGTTTTTAACTTTTTTTTCTTCTCTTTTTCACTACACTTTCTTCTTTTCTCACTCTTGTCATGCTCAAATTGCAACCACAAAATAATAATATCATTCAATCCAAAGTAAAAAATCCAAACAAGGTATGTAAGGTAATATTTATGGTATATAACTCCAATTTGGAGTTGGTTATGGGATTTGGGGTTATGAAATGAAAGGCTATTATTTTGGCTCAAAGGGGTTGACTAGGGTAAACATATACGGTGAGGTCAAGGCCATATGGGTGATATACAAAAATGGCCTATGATCATTTCCAAAAGTTTACGCAATTCTCGAATCAAAACAATATATGGAAATCATGATCAAGTAACACATTTCAAGTATGAACTCAATTAATAAACGATCAAATGAAAGAATAGAGAGATTACCGACGAATTCAACATTTTAAAATAGGAAGGAATAGTGTATACCACTCACAAACGACGAAAGGTACAAAGATTACTCGGTGTAAGTATATACAATGCAACAAAAGAGTACCGAGTTATAAAAATCTTAAACCAAATCAATAAAGCAAGAAAAGTGCATGTGCTCATGGGATTAAAGTTTAATTCATGAAGTTATTCATAATATCAATAATGGAGAACTAAAGTCTAATAACTTCTAAAATCGAGAACATGCATCATTGGGTTGTCTATTGGATCGGGCAATTATTGAAATTTATCATCGAAAACAAAGGCAAAATTCCAAAAAAATGAGAAAAAAGAAAGAAAATCTTTTTGAAATTTTTGAATTTTTCAAGAAAATCATACTAACTAACTAACATGTGAGAAAAAACATGGACACTACCAATGAATGTATAGAATATCCCACACCCCCTAACTTAAAACCTGACATTGTCCTCCATGTGAATTAAGAACCAAGTTAGGAGAGGAAAAGAGCGATATTACCCAAAATTGGAGCGATCCTAATAAGAACAAGTCCAAAGAATCTACAAAACAAGTTAGCACCGAGCATAGAAAAAACAAATAACAAAAAGTTAACTAATTACACTACACTAAATTAAAAAGAAAGAAAAAAATAAAGAGAAAGAAACCTAACTATATACAACCTACTATTTAGACTTCACACTAACTATACACTAGAAGTCTAAAAAGCTAAGGGTCCACCATAAGAACAATTTGACTTTGGAGGATCAACGGTGGACCCTCCCTTTCATGCATGCCTCCCGAAAAATTGGAATTCCGTTCAAACGACGGAAGGCATGTGGATGGTGGAAAAGGTGAACCATCCCCAATTAAAACTTTGGCCGGGAGGATGGGGGATTTGGATAGGACGGGTGACAAATACTCAAGGGGACAAAAAAAATTGAATTTCCTCCCAAAGATTTAGCAAGCAGAATGGGAGGTTGCGCACATGAGGGCAAAGATGCCTTCATGGAAAGCAAATCGAGCAAGTCTCCTCGTCGGTGAAAGGGTTGAACATTTTAAAGTTAGGTATCGATTCATCGAGTACTTGTGACGGTGTGATAACGGAGAATGAAAATGGGGAGGAAAGAAATTCAAACTCAAGAGATGAATTATCATCTCTCAAAGTTGGAATTTCAAAGGAGATAGGATCATTTTCAATGAAACTTTCTTCTTTGGGATCCAAAGAAGAAATCATCTCATTGCAAATAGATACTATATCCATTTCATCATTGCTTTCATTCTCAATTACAATATGGGCAAAGTGACGAATGGTTTGTTCCAAAGTAGGCACAAAGTCCTCATTTGGTTAAAAACATTCCTCAACTTCAAAAGTCTCGGAAGAGAAATCATCGTCGGATTCGAATAATAAATCCAAGTCTTGCTCCCAACAACGATTTTCTTCTCGATAACGTTATTCATACCTCTCGTTTTCAAGCATAAGAAAACCCTCGCCGAAAGTCAAAGGTCGAGGTGCGGATGCTTGAAAATGCGGGGTTTGAAAATCATTATCGGTACTAAAGTGAAACTCATTATTATAGGAGTTTTGAAAACTATTGCAATTTGTTTAAAAAATCCTATTATAAAGAGGTAAATGTCCAAAATCATTATCATCATCATCAAAATACACGTACTCCAATGCTTGACTTTTGTAACACTCGCCCAAACTCATTTTTGATTTTGTAATTTTTTGGGATTTTAAGTATTAACTAAAAGTCATAAAAGTACGAGGATTTTGAGAATTATCATAATAATTACCGAAATGATTGGAATAAGACATGCTTACCCCAAAGAAAGGTTCGAGAAAGAAAATTCCACAAAGCAATGTGCACACGGCAAAATTCAAGCCTTTCTAGGCGCTCACGTGTAGAAGTCCTGCAGAAAAGGTTAAAAGAAAGAATACAAATACAAAAGAAAGAATACTACGAACTAATAAGACAATTACAATCCAAATCAAAACACACCCCGGCAATGGCGCCATTTTGATTAAGGGGTGAAAAGCGGCGCGTGTCAAACGCCGATCATTGTTTTAGTTTCACCGCCTCAATACAAAAGAAACCTAAGTTACGACTACACTTGCGATACAAGTATAGCGGTAAGTCGGGTATCAAATCCACAGAGAATGTTTGATAGATCCCAATTGGATTATTAATTCAAGACTAAAAGTGTAAAAGTGTGATGTGTAAATGTAAATAAAAGAAAAGAGAAGTTAACTCTAAATAAAGTAAAAGGGAGGATCGGGATATCATCCAACCATACGGATCGAAACAACTACTAATCAAGATTCCGGCTCGAAAGCAATTTAATAGAGCATTATCAATTCATTTGGGCTATTTCAAATTTTCAAGCTTCTGGTTCTTATCAAGAGATTCAAATCCAAGCTTTGAAAGAGGGTTTACAATTCTGCTCAGACCATAACTTTTTCAACATAGATATAGAAGCTGAATCGAGAGAGTTGGTTGAATCTATCTCCTCTTCTGATGCTGCTCAAATTCATTGGTTCGCTCGATCCAACTTCAATTTGGTTCAAGTTTTTTTTAAAAGGTTACAATGTTCAACATCTGTTTGCTCAAAAGATGGAAATATAGTGGCTTCTCTACTATCCAAGCGTGGATCCTCTCTCCAAAGAATCATATGCTATTCATATCAATATGATCTCCCAAGAAATATCAAAATTGCTATTTGTCAAGATGCTGATTAATGTAGTTGATTTTGTTTTTTCTTTTATGTAAACCATCTAGAGAGGGCTTTTCTCTCTAATTATCAATAATATTGTTAGTTTTGGATTAAAAAAAAAAAACATAAACTTCACACACTAAGGAATTTAAGCCAAAGTTGCGAGAATAAACACTTAACCGAAAATTGGTCGCACGCGGATTAAATTTGGATTATCGCTATAAACACTAACGATGCATGACATAGAAAGTTAAACGCATAATAATCCGACTTTAATTCGCGCGAGTTCAATTAAACGCAATTTTGCACAAAACCTCGTTTTCGGAGCTCGGGGTCCGAAAATAGCGGAATGAAATCCCGACCCTAGTTATCTAGGGGCAATACATGAATTAAACTAAATTATGTTAATTAAACTAGGAAAGCAAGTAATAAAGAAATTAAAATAACTAAAAAAACATGGAAACTAAATTACAAAGCAAGGAAAAATGAAGAACAAAGCTATATTAATGGAGATGGAAGTGAATAGTTCAATCTTACAAAACCAAATGTTTGTCAATCGAAGAAGAGAAGAAGATGATTTCTCAAAACCAAACCCTAACCTAAAATGTCTTCTAAAACTAAATATGAATATCTTACAACAAAATTGGCTTATATAGTAAGTTAGTATAAAAGAAAAAAAGAAAGAAAAGAAAGGAAAATATCTGCAAAAAATAGGGGATCGATCGATCGACCGACCCCTTTGGTCGATCGATCGACAGTTCAAATCGTGGTAAATTATTAAAGGATCGATTGATCGATCCTTTTGACCGATCGATTGATCAAGCACGGCAGAACCTTCTGCATTCCTTTCCTTCTCTTCTCCCCTCTTTTGGTTCATTATTTTTCCTTCCGCTAGAAATGCCGTAACTTCTTCGTTATGAATCAAAATCGTGAACCGTTCGTGGCCACAGGAAGCTTGCGAGGAGGGAAACAACTTCTTTGAAATGTCAGGCCAGGTACGTAAGCTGTGAAAAGACTAAAATTCCCTTTAATGTGCGATTGCGTATGGAACTTGAGCGAAATGCGTCCGAACTCCATACTTAGTACCTAAATACCTACAAAAGCCCAATTATACCTCATATATCATGTTAACAATATAAATCGAGGTTGTCTTGTTAACGTGCTTAAATATAGAGATTAAGGCACCCGAGGGGACTAAAATGCGTAGGTTCGAGAGATGAAATACGCAATATTTGCATATTATCAGCAACTTCATAAGAAATGGAAACGTTGAAAATTTTATACAATTGGGATAAATTCATGCTCAGTTTCTTACAAAAAAATTTCAAATTTTTTAGTTTCCCAAAAATATTTTCTCTAGAAAAGCTATCATATGGTTCCACTTGAATAGATTCATAAAAGGTGCCCCTTTGTAAGTCATACAACATATCATATACTCCATCACTTTGTTCTTCTTCACCGTCATCATGGTCATCATCATCATCATTGATGTAATTCTCAAAGACACACGATCCCCTTAACTAAGAACATTATCCATGATGAATCCAAGGAGTATAGCTCATAGAATTTACCTTGAAGAACAAATAATCCTTAACTTTATCGATAGATCTAATATCAATATTTAAACAATCGATACAGGGGAAACTAACATCAGTAGTTGGGACCATGTGTTTCTTAACATATTGAATGAGATACCTAACCCTATTACCTATTTCCTATAGAATCTATTACGTTCTTGGATCTAGCTCCGATCCATCTCCAATTTGCGATCCTATTAAATATTAAAATGAACATGTTATGCATATTATGTCAATCATAAGCAAAATTCATTCATACACACAAAAATGGTATGGAAATTACCCCTAAATAATCTAACTAATAAAGACATTATGATAACAAAATTTTTAATTTGTTTCCATAAGAACTACATACATGTATAAAGCTAAACAATGAGTGCAAAAAGAAGGAAGTCCAAAAATTTGCCAACAATATTCAATAACCTATTCTCAAACACCAAGATTAAAACAACATTATTCAATAATCTATTCTCAAACAACAACACCCAACAACATTCAACAATCTATTCATTCTAAAATATGGACTAAACAATATTACCATGAAAACCTTCATGAATTGAATAAACACTATAAATCAGTAGTAGTAAAAAAACACCCCACTAATATATAGGGTTTCGAATCCCCTAATTTTAAGAAATCCATGCGAGACCTAGAGATTAGGGATTCTATACTGTGTGTTTTTATCTGTCTTAGAGAGAGAGAGATTAATGCGGTGACAACCTGGATATAATTATGATAAATTCTAATTGAATCATGCTTAACTTATGTGATATGGATAATGTGTTATTAATATATATATATATATATATATATATATATATATATAATGTTAGGATATTATATTTAGTCTAATCCTACCTTAAAAAATAATGAAATATCGAATTGGGTACAAACATAAAATTTTAAAGTTTTCGGTAGGAAGGTTCATCTTGGAGACTAGTTTTGGCCCTCATAATATAACAATTGACTCAAGGTCAAAACTAGATAGTTGTAGGTATAAGAGTTATCTTTGTGACACAACAAATGGCGCATCAAACGTATGTCTGAGTGATACGTTATGCCGAATTTACGAAGAAGGGCAAATCTATCCATTCCCTTTAAGTAGTAATTTATCTTTTAGTGAATCAAGTGGTTTAACTTGATTGGTTTGAAAGGATGGATGATTTTGCCGACTTAAACCTCTCCATCTAACCTATTTATTTAGCAAATTAAACCCTAGGTTCAGTTTGAAGAGAGTTTGGCTTGAGGAAAGAGAAAGTAGAAGTTTAAGGAAAAAAGATTACAAGAAAAGCTAGGAAAAAGATTCCAACAAAATCCTTAAGGTGTTTCCAAGGTATAATTATGTGTTAGTATTATTTTAATCTTGGATTATACTTATTTAAAAGTATATAAATCATGAATTAGTGATTAAAATTCTATTCTCCTTTGTGATAATGAGTATTGGTTCATATGTGAGATAAGTGGTGTTTGTAGGCCATGTTGCTTTGCATTCAACCCCCTTGTATTCAAACTTGTATATATTTTTGTGTGCTTACTGGAATTGGACTCATATATTCATATGATATCTAAAAATTAGAATTTAACTCCTTGTGGTTAGGCCTTAGTGATGGTTGCTAGTTGGTACATAGGTGTTGTTTGTATATTTCATTTCGATATGACCCGAGTTTAGTAAAGATTTTCACATATAAAATGAACTCTAAAAATTATGAAACTTTAATTCTATACTATTCAGTATGTGTATTGAATGTTTATGGAAAATCACAAAAATTTATGCTGTATAAAAATTATAAAAATTCTTGGAAGTTGAAGGAACAATAGATGAGCTTGTAGGGCAAATTTATTATGTTGTAAAGAAATTATCATAACTTGCTCTAGGAAGCTTGAAAAATAACAACGTCACTTGTAATGGAAAGTATATTTAGATATGTTGCATGTTGATAAACTTCAATGCTTGTATTTGTACAATTTATGAATATAGGATGGTTAATTTTGGAGGATAATAAATTGAGGCCATCCTAGCACTACACCAAATCAGCCCATTTGTCAAGGACATTGACCTTGACAAATCCAACTTGTCAAGGTCAATGATCGTGACATTTCGAGGCGAGACAACTTTTTTTGTCACGGTCGTGTCACGGTCATTGACCTTGACATAAAACTCGCGTTTTGTGTCACGGTCGTGTCGCGGTCAATGACCGTGACACGTTTGTCACGGTTTATAACCGTGACTAAGCCGTGAACCTTTTTAAAAAGCTTCTCACGGCCATTGACCGTGACAATTCTAGGCAGAATTTAAAAAAAATCTGCTGGGCAATATGGCCACTGCCACTGCCCAGCAGTATATTTGTACCTGTTATAGCAACGTTGTACCTATTCCAAACATCATATATCCAACAAAACTAAAGATAATGAAAATATATATTCATGACGATATAATCCAAATATTCAAAGTAAAAATAATATACATGACGATATAATCCAAATATAATTAAAATGGACAAACTTAAAAATAATGTTACTACATGTCTTGGATAAAACTGAGGAGGTGAGTAGGCCACACGACATACGAATTGACGCACCCACTAATATACGTCGTGCCGCATTGTTCGCGCAACCACAATAGGGAGTTCTCCTTCCCGGGTATGACATGCGTGACGAGCACCCTGGACTCCATCTCTTGAAGCACACGTCCATAGACTATTCCACCCTCGACGATATTCGGGTCCCTCAACCCCCGCCCTATCCGCTGTCCATCAAATACATCCAATATGAACACGCTCGGACAACCAAGTGTCGACAATGGTCTGTTGAAGGGCGACAAATAGGGAAGTGGATCGTCGATGTACGAACGTGTCGGTGATGAAGCAGTGAGGTCAACATCCTCGTCATCCTGCGCCTCGTCCTCCCGCACCTCCTCCTCCACCGCCTTCTCCTTCTCCTTCCCTTTCCCTTTCCCTTTACGGTCTCCACCCAATGTACGCTTCATGAATGCGTACATATCTTGGACCGTCGCCTCCAAACGGGACAGCTTCGCGTCGTGTGAATCCACCGTTCGAGCCAACCCGGTGTCGCTCGTCTCCAATCCGATGATCCTAGATTTGGCTACCTGCGAGCTCACTCCCCTTGTCCTCCCCTTGCGATCAGAGCCAAGCACTTGGCTGAGTGCGTCTGTGGATAAAGATGCCTTGTCGGCATCAGACTGCGACTCATGCACTTCCTTAAGCTTTGCCTGAAACGACAAAAAGCACATGCTTACTAAAATAAGTAAACTAAAAAATTATAACGTAATTAACAATAATTAAACTGTCGGATTACTTACAATCGTGGTCGCGACGCTCGGGGACACCTCCTTGTCCTTCCCCTTCTTCATCCGAAGAGACACATAAGTATCGAGCCTATGTGGCTTACCCCCTGGACCACTCCCTACCCCCTGAAATAAAATAAAGTAAAGTAAAATTAGTATCGGCCCCGCAAAGTAAAATAATATCCAGTAATATATTTCTGTAGTTATAGATAAATTAAATCTTACCTGCATCCTATGCTCCACCTCAGCGTAAGAGGTCCGGCCAGAGTAGTGCACGTTCGTCTTTTTAGCCCGATTTTCCCTCCCCGATTGGCGAGATGCCAATTGTCGATCCTCGATCTCATTGTCAATCAACTTTTGCCATTGTGCCAATGAGATCGGCTCCTTGGGCGGGACGGATCCGCGCCATTATAAAATGGACTCTCGTGTTTTTCCAAAGTACCGTGTCCGCATATTTTTCTTCCACGTCTTGTGTTGCTCCCTCAACTGCTCCAAGACGGAATCGCGTAGCTTTGGATCCAAGTTGAATTGTTCATGTCCAACAAATACAATGTTAGTTGCGAATAAATATAAATATAAATATAAATATAAATATAAATATAAATATAAATATAAATATAAATATAAATATGAAATTGAAATTGAAATTGAAATTGAAATATTACCTGTAGTCCCACCCAAACAGCTAACTTGAGCTCATATGGCACATCCTTCCAATTCATAAACCCCGGGCCGATTACCGTCTTTAGCAGCTCGAGGGATCTCGCTAATAGCTCCAACTTGTTCACGACGGTAATCCCAAATTTTCCATATTTGGGGAGCCTAGGGGCGGAGGAGCCCTCGTCGCCTCCGCTACAACCGAACCCAGACGACATCATCATAAACAACATCATCATCTTCGCCTTAACATCTGAAGGAGACATTTTTGCTGTAAAAAAAATGTTATTATTACAGATAAAAAAAATATGTTAATAGTACACATTTCGTTTTACCTAATTGAATTAATTGAATTAATAGTACAGATAAAAAAATGTTTTGTCTATATTATAACGTATGTGTAAGTTCCGTCAATACCATTTCGTTTCAATTTTGTAATATTATGTTTTTTTCAAATATTTTAAAAGTTATTAAATGGGTGCCCCACCCCCACCTCCACCCCCTGCCCCCCGACACACACACACGCACACCTACGCACCTATGCACACGCACACTCACACACACGCCATCCCCTCCCCCTCTCCCCCACTACGACCGTGACAACTACATATATTCTTTATCAATAAAATTATGACATGAGATAATTATAATTGGAGCATAAATTTCATTATCATAAAGGGATAAATCCAACTAAGTATAGAGATTCTACAAATTAAAGTGAGAATTAAATTTAAGACTTTCTAACAACATGCATGTATATGGATTCTAACTAATGATATTCCTAAAAACATACAACTGACAACATTTTGTGAATTTACTAAACTTTATATAGTATTATCAAATTCTGTTAAAAAATTATCTAGGGTTTTACCTAATTGAATTAATTTCATGAATAAAATTATCATCAATTTAAATGAAAATATCAATCATTATCCAATATTTTTGAATGAAATATTTATTTTGAATGAAAATATCAATTATTATCCAATTATTATCCAACTATTATCAATTATTTATTTTGAATGTATATAATATCCAAAAAAAAAAATGTAAATAATATTCAAAATCCCACCCACCCCCACCCCACCCCCTCCCGATGTTTATTATCCAATTATTATCCAACTATTATCAATTATTTATAAAATTGATGTCTACTTTTAGTGTTGTGTATATATGTTAGTTGACGCCATTATATTTTTAGCCTAATTAGATTCTAATGTTATCTCAATTTATATTTTTCTTTTTCTATCTAATAATTTTCAACGTAAGAGCACAGTACATAACGTATGTGTAAGTTCCGTCAATACCATTTCGTTTCAATTTTGTAATATTATGTTTTTTCCAAATATTTTAAAAGTTATTAAATGGGTGCCCCACCCCCACCCCCACCCCCACCCCCTGCCCCCGCCACACACACAGGCACACCTACGCACCTACGCACACACACACACACACACACACACACACACACACACACATGCCACCACTACGACCGTGACAACTACATATATTGTTTATCAATAAAATTATGACATGAGATAATTATAATTGGAGCATAAATTTCATTATCATAAAGGGATAAATCCAACTAAGTACAGAGATTCTACAAATTAAAGTGAGAATTAAATTTAAGACTTTCTAACAACATGCATGTATATGGATTCTAACTAATGATATTCCTAAAAACATACAATTGGCAACATTTTGTGAATTTACTAAACTTTATATAATATTATCAAATTCTGTTAAAAAATTATCTAGGGTTTTACCTAATTGAATTAATTTCATGAATAAAATTATTATCAATTTAAATGAAAATATCAATTATTATCCAATATTTTTGAATGAAATATTTATTTTGAATGAAAATATCAATTATTATCCAATTATTATCCAACTATTATCAATTATTTATTTTGAATGTATATAATATCCAAAAAAATAAATGTAAATAATATTCAAAACCCCACCCACCCCCACCCCCACCCCCTCCCGATGTTTATTATCCAACTATTATCAATTATTTATGATGTCTACTTTTAGTGTTGTGTATATATGTTAGTTGATGCCATTATATTTTTAGCCTAATTAGATTCTAATGTTATCTCAATTTATATTTTTCTTTTTCTATCTAATAATTTTCAACGTAAGAGCACAGTACATAACGTATGTGTAAGTTCCGTCAATACCATTTCGTTTCAATTTTGTAATATTATGTTTTTTCCAAATATTTTAAAAGTTATTAAATGGGTGCCCCACCCCCACCCCCACCCCCTGCCCCCCTCCCCCCTCCACACACACAGGCACACCTACGCACCTACGCACACACACACACACACACACACACACACACACACATGCCACCCCCACCCCCTCCCCCCACTACGACCGTGACAACTACATATATTGTTTATCAATAAAATTATGACATGAGATAATTATAATTGGAGCATAAATTTCATTATCATAAAGGGATAAATCCAACTAAGTACAGAGATTCTACAAATTAAAGTGAGAATTAAATTTAAGACTTTCTAACAACATGCATGTATATGGATTCTAACTAATGATATTCCTAAAAACATACAATTGGCAACATTTTGTGAATTTACTAAACTTTATATAATATTATCAAATTCTGTTAAAAAATTATCTAGGGTTTTACCTAATTGAATTAATTTCATGAATAAAATTATTATCAATTTAAATGAAAATATCAATTATTATCCAATATTTTTGAATGAAATATTTATTTTGAATGAAAATATCAATTATTATCCAATTATTATCCAACTATTATCAATTATTTATTTTGAATGTATATAATATCCAAAAAAATAAATGTAAATAATATTCAAAACCCCACCCACCCCCACCCCCACCCCCTCCCGATGTTTATTATCCAACTATTATCAATTATTTATGATGTCTACTTTTAGTGTTGTGTATATATGTTAGTTGATGCCATTATATTTTTAGCCTAATTAGATTCTAATGTTATCTCAATTTATATTTTTCTTTTTCTATCTAATAATTTTCAACGTAAGAGCACAGTACATAACGTATGTGTAAGTTCCGTCAATACCATTTCGTTTCAATTTTGTAATATTATGTTTTTTCTAAATATTTTAAAAGTTATTAAATGGGTGCCCCACCACCACCCCCACCCCCTGCCCCCCTCCCCCCGCCACACACACACACACACCTACTCACACACACACACACACACACACACACACCACCCCACCCCACCCCCTGCCCCCTCCACCACCCCCTCCCCCACCACACACCACCACACACACACACACACTCCACCCCACCCCACCCCCTGCCCCCCTCCACCACCCCCTCCCCCACCACACACCACCACACACACACCACACACACACACACACACACACACACCACCCCACCCCTTGCCCCCCTCCACCACCCCCTCCCCCACCACACACCACCACACACACACACACACACCCCACCCCACCCCACCCCCTGCCCCCCTCCACCACCCCCTCCCCCACCACACACACACACACACACACACACACCCCACCCCATCCACCCCCTGCCCCCTCCACCACCCCCTCCCCCACCACACACCACCACACACACATATACACATACATATACACACGCACACACCCCGATCTGCCCCCACCCCGCCCCACCCCCTACCCCCACACTGCCCCACCCCCCACACACGCACACACATACACACATATATATATACACATACACACATAAATATACACACAAATATATATATAAATGGGAGAGAGAGAGAGAGAGAGAGAGAGAGAGAGAGAGAGAGAGAGAGAGAGAGAGAGAGAGAGCAGCGTCGAGAGAGAGAGAGAGAGAGGGAACGACGGTAGGGAAAAAAGAAGGGGGTAGGATTTTAGCTGCAAATATTGTCACAGTCGTGTCAAGGTCTTTGACCGTGACAAGTATTTAAATTATTGTCACGGTCATTGACCGTGACAAGTCCGTGACAAGTAAATTTTTCACGGTCTTGTCACGGTCAATGACCGTGACAATTAGTTGTCACGGTCGTGTCAAGGTCAATGACCTTGACAAGGCTGGCCGGCTGAAAGGTGACAATTTGCCCATTTTTGTGTAGTGTGGATACCCCATGAATGAATGTTTGTATCTCCTCCTTCCAAAGGGTATTTTGGTTACGTGTTTCATGTGTATATTCATCAATAAGTATACTTTTATGTTTACCTAGTATTAGTTATAAATTCCTTATGAGGTATTTGATAAAGTTGAACGCTCATAACTTTATCAACATATATACCATTGTTTTGTCTTTACTCATGTTTCATGGAATGTGACTTAAGTAGAATTATATTGTTGTTGTATAGTCATTGAAAGTTACATAAATATATTAAGATAATAATTATGATTGAGATTAAGTACTGATTTAGTTGAATTGATAGGTGTAAGGTCTAATCAACCCAGTTTAGCTCCACCCAAAGGAAGCATAAATACATAGTTGACACTGGAAAGAGAAATTTGTATACTGTTATTGATATGATCAGAATATAATGAATATGAAATTATTCATTCCAGTTTACAGAAATGGGAGGTTACTCCTCAACCCGAAATGGCAGAGATTTGTCTATTAATGATAAGGGGTTACTCCTCTACCAAGAATGGTGGAGAATTGTCTATTACAGACATAATATGTGAATCATGATTCGGAAATTTAGTTCATTAATTATGAATGAGATGGAAAGTTAATACATAATTATATGGAAATGATTTATTTCATTTAATTTTATAGGGTAGTGTGGTAGTGATGCATTCGCTGAGCTATTTTGCTCATGGTTCCTATGTTTATGTTTTTCAGGTAACGTGATGTCACTGCCAAATCTAGGAGGTCGGGTTAGGTTATCCAGGAATGGGTGAAACAATAATTTTGTTTAAATGTAAATGATGTAATTAAGTAACTTATCCTTCAAGAAAGTTTGTGTAAGCGTACGT
This sequence comes from Sambucus nigra, assembly GCA_949130495.1. Classification (NCBI taxonomy): domain Eukaryota; kingdom Viridiplantae; phylum Streptophyta; class Magnoliopsida; order Dipsacales; family Adoxaceae; genus Sambucus; species Sambucus nigra. The sequence goes on along the minus strand of OX422223.1, from coordinate 61,602,307 downwards.
ACGTTAATGTTGTAAAACATTTTTGGTTATACGGATTTTTGACTCTATAATTAAGACTCGTGTTTATGGTTTGGATTAAATTAATTATTGCTTGACTCACTTTGACTTTCAAACTTAATTATAAGTAATTGGGTTGGGGTGTGTTTACGTTTGGTATCAGAGCCTAGGTTATAGAGGTTCTAGAGTTAGAAGAGTCTAGATTTGATAGTGAATGTAAGAAATATGTTTCGTTTGGTACTAACAATTATGTTAGAAAAGATATGTATATATGAATGGTGTTATATCTTTGAATCATTTCAGATATAAGAAAATGAAACGAGGGAATGTAAATGTGTGAATAAAAGATGAGTCTTCAAATATTCTAGCAGAAGCGTAGGTTGAGGAACCTGTTCAGATAAATGTGGAACCCGAGCCAGAATAACTGACATATATGCAAAAAATGGCACGTGCTATGACTTTAATGGTAGAACAACAAGCTAGGTTTATGGATCATATGGAAGAACAATAGGTTAGGTAACTGGAGGCACACGCATTGGCTAGGGCTGAGGATGTAATACATAGAGAAGAAAGGATTACTTCACAAGAGAAATTTATTAAGATAAATCCACCATCGTTTGAAGGAGCAGTTGATCCAGCAGAGGTAGAAGTATGGGTTAATGAGATTGAACTTATCTTTTGGGTAATGAGAATGCCTAAAAATCAACGAGTGATCTTGACGACATATATGCTGAAAGGAGAAGCTATGTATTGGTGGGATGCTACAAAACATTTGTTCATTACTCCAGGAGGTGGAAATGTGATCTCATGGAATGCTTTTCTCAAAGCTTTGTATGATAATTATTTTCCTCCAATGTATTGAAAACATAAGGAGAGAGAATATTTTATGTTGAATCAGGGAAGCATGACAGTTAGAGAATACGAAGTTAAACTTACAGCCTTATCTCGATTTGCTTCAAAGTTTGTACAGAACTGGGAAGACATGTGTAGCCGATTTCTCAATGGACTAGAGTTAGCCTTAGTGGATAAAGCGATTCTAGTAGAGAATTATGTGAATGAAGATAGAGGAAAATGAAAACAAAGCGCAAAGAGAAGTAGATTCGATCCAAACTATCAAAAGGGTAGCGATACCAAATATTTAAGGTTTGGAGGGCAGAAATTTCAACATGGTAGAGGTATGGGAAGTAGTTTGCAAAGGGGTGAAGCTAGTGGTGGAAGAGGTTCAGTAATTTCAGCAAAAGGTAATCCAAATGCTTGTTTCTTTTATTGGACATCAGGTCATATAAAGAGATATTGCCCAAAGTACTGAATATAGAATGTTTTAACTGTCACCAGAAGGGTCATCTGAAAAAGAATTGTCCTATGTTATAAAGAGCAATTTTAGTTAGTAGTGTGGGGCCTAACAAAGGATCATCTCAAGGCATTACAACTAAGGGAAGAGGTACATGACAAGAAAGTGGATCTAAGGCGGGAGGAAGAGTGTTTGCAATGATGTTGCAAGATGCCCATGCTACACTAAAAGTGGTTATAACTAAACTTTCTATTCCAAATAAATATTTATTTGCACTCATTGATCCTGGATCTATGCATTCATTCGTAGCATTTCATATTATTTTATATTTGGGTAGACCATGTTCATTTCTTAATTGTGCCTTATATATTTCTGCCCCATTGGAAAGTGTAAATCTGGTTGAGCATGTTTATAAAGATTGTGTCTTACGAATGGGTGAGTGAGATTTCTACGTTGACTTGATACCATTGGCCATTCAGGATTTTGATATTATATTGGGGATGGATTGGTTATCATCGTATGATGCTTCTATTTATTGTTTTCAAAAAGAATTTTCATTTCATCTGCTTGGTGAACCCCAGTTCTAATTTACAGGGGAAAGGAATGTTGTTCATAATTGTCTTATAGCAGCAATTAAGAGCACGAGATTGTTAAGTAAAGGTTGTACATGGTATTTAGCCTATGTTGTTGATACTAGTAAAGAGACACTTAAAATTCAAGATATACCAGTGGTTAGAGAATTTTTTGATGTCTTCCCAGAGGAATTGCCAGGATTACCGCCCGATAGGAAAGTAGAGTTTTCCATTGAATTAATTATAGACACTGGTCCAATTTCCCTTGCTCTATACAAAATGGAACCAACAAAGTTGAAAGAATTGGAAGTGAAATTATAAGATCTGATAAGCATAGGTTTTATTCGGCCTAGTGTTTCTCCATGGGGAGCCCTGATGTTATTTGTGAAAAAGAAAGATGGGGCAATGCTATTATGTATTGATTATCGATAATTGAATAAGGTGACTATTAGAAACAAGTACCCTCTACCACGTATTGATGATTTGTTTAATCAATTACAAGCGGCCATAATATTTTCGAAGATTGATTTGAGATCGGGTTACCACCAATTGAAAGTAAAGGATAATGATATTTCCAAAACATCTTTTCAGACTACATATGGGCACTATGAGTTTTTGGTGATGCCATTTGGATTAACTAATGATCTAGCCATTTTTATGGATCTGATGAACCGGGTATTTTTCCCTTTCATTGATTAATTTGTGATTGTATTCATAGACGATGTGTTGATTTACTCACATAACATGGAGGAACACGAGAAACATTTGAGACTTGTATTGCAGATTTTGAGAGAAAAGAAATTATTTGCTAAATTCAGCAAGTGTGAGTTTTGGTTGAATGAAATTATGTTTTTAGGGCATGTTGTCTTTAGAAATGGGATATATGTTGATCAAAAGAAGGTGGAAGCAATCGTTGAATGGGAGAGTCTTAAGAATGTGACAGAAATTAGGAGTTTCCTAGGAATGGCAGGTTACTATTGCAGATTCATTAAGGGATTTTCAGTAATAGCATTACCATTGACAAAGTTTACTTATAAAGAAGTGAGGTTTATATGGGATGAAGAATGCGAGAGGAGTTTTAAAGAATTAAAGAATCGATTCGTTTCAGCCCCTGTACTTACTATTCCATGTGCGAATGAGTCTTTTATGATCTATACAGACGCTTCATTTCAGGGGTTAGGATGTATTCTCTTACAGAACGGGAAGGTAATAGCATATGCTTCTAGACAATTAAATACACATGAACTAAACTACCCTATGTACGATTTAGAGCTAGCAGCCATTGCTTTTGCTTTGAAGTTGTGGTGACATTACTTGTATAGAGAAACTTGTGAGATATTTATGGATCATCAAAGATTGAAATACTTATTTACACAAAAAGAACTAAATTTGAGACAAAGGCGTTGGATAGAGCTGATTAAAGACTATGATTGTACCAACCACTATCATCCTGGGAAGGCCAATGTAGTAGCAGATGATTTGAGTCGAAAATCATCAGCGATTCTAGGTTGCATACATTGTGCACGTGTTGGAAATATTCTTGACTTAGCATTGATGGGGATTGAATTAAGTTTTTCAAAATGGGAGTATTGTCAGCACATGTAACAACGAGACCTTTATTGGTAGAACAATGATCCATTCCTTGAGAAGAAGAAATTGTGTTACAAAAATAGGATTTGCAAAGAGAGTGACTTTGAGATTAAGAATTATGAATCACTGTGTTACAAAAATAGGATTTGTGTACCGAATGATCCATCCTTAAAGAAGGATATATTATAAGAGGCACATAGTTCTATTTATTATATGCATCCTGGAGGTACGAAAATGTATAGAGATTTGAAAGAGTATTACTGGTGGAAAAATATGAAACGTGAGATTGCAGAATTTATAGCTAAAGTATGCCAGTAAGTGAAGGTGGAGCATCATAATCCGACATGATTATTGCAGTCATTGCTTATTCCAAAATGGAAGTGGAAACATACAACGATGGACTTTGTTACAGGATTACATCGGTCATCAAAGGGGCATAATTCTGTTTAGTTGATTATAGACCGATTGACGAAGTTAACTCATTTTCTTCCAATTAAGACCACTTATACTATTAACAAGTATGCACGTATATACGCTTATGAGATTATCCATTTATATGGGGAACCAGTGTCAATTATATCAGATAGAGATCTAACGTTCACTTCTAAGTTTTGTACTCATTTAATGAATGACATGGGCAAAAGTTTGAAGTTCAGTACTGCATTTCATCAACAAAATAATGGGCAATCAAGAAAGGACGATTCAAATATTAGAAGACATAATATGAGCTAATGTATTTAACTTCAAGGGTAGTTGGGAATATCATCTTCCATTGATGGAATTCTCATATAATAATAGTTATCAGTGCACCATTGGTATGGATCCTTATGAAGATTTATATGGGAGGAGATGTAAAACACCCTTGTATTGGGATGAAGTGGGTGAAAGGAAATTTTTTGATCCTGAATTGACAGATATGACAATTTAAAGGATAAAAATGATTCGATAATGAATAAAGATAGCACAAAGAGGGCATAAATTTTATGCAGATAAGAGGAAGTATCCATTGGAATTTCAAAAGAGGGATTTTGTATTCCTACGTATTTCACTGCGGAATGGTGTTATGAGATTTGGGGAAAAGGGGAAACTAAGTCCAAGATACATTTGACCATATGAAGTGTTATAAAGAATTGGGACCCTGGCATATAGATTAGCATTACCTCCAGAGTTGTCTCGTTTATATGATGTGTTCCACGTAACTATGCTTCGTAAGTATTTGGCAGATCCATCTCATCAATTGAAAACTCAACCAATTGAACTAAAAGAAGACTTGTCGTACATCGAGGAGACGATGAAAATTCTTGATCGTAAGGAGTGAGCATTAAGGAACAAAGTTATTCCCTTAGTTAATGTTATTTGGATGATCCATAGAATTAAAGAAGAAACTTGGGAAACGGAGGATATCATGAAGAAATAGTATCCCCATTTTTTTGGTAAGTGATCTTTATATTAAATTTCGGGAACGAAATTTCCTAAGGGGAAAAGTAGTGACAATCCGGATATAATTATTATAAATTCTAATTGAATCATGCTCAACTTATGTGATATGGATAATGTGTTATTAATATACACAAATAATGTTAGTATATTATATTTATTCTAATTTTACCTTCAAAAATAGTGAAATATCGAATTGGGTAAAAACATAAAATTTTAAAGTTTTCGGTAGGAAGGTTCATGTTAGAGACTAGTTTTGTCCCTCATAATATAACAATCGACTCATGGTCAAAGCTATATAGTTGTAGGTATATGAGTTATATTTGTGACACAATGAACGACGCATCAAACGAATGTTCGAGTGAGACATTATGCCGAATTTACGAAGAAGGGAAAATCTGTCCAATAATTTGTCTTTTAATGAACCAAATGGTTTAACTTGATTGGATTGAAAGTATGGATTCTTTTTCCAACTTAAACCACTCCATCTAACCTATTTCTTCAGCAAATTAAACCGTAGGTTCATTTTGAAGAGTGTTTGGGTTGAGGAAAGAGAAAGTAGAAGTTTAAGGAAAAAAGATTACAAGAAAATCTAGGAAAAACATTCCAACAAAATCCTTAAGGTGTTTCCATGATATAATTATGTGTTAATATTGGTTTAATGTTATATTATAATCATTTCAAAGTACATAAATCATGAATTAGTGATTAAAATTCTATTATCCTTTATGATAATGAGTATTGGTTCATATGTGAGATAAGTGGTGTTTGTAGGGCATGTTGCTTTGTATTGAAACCCCTTGTATTCAAACTTTCATATATTTTTGTGTACTTACTATAATTGATAAATTCTAATTGGATATGAAACTAGAATAATATATTCATATAATACCCAAAAATTAGAATTTAACTCCTTGTGGTTAGGCCTTAGTGATGGTTGCAAATTAGTACATAGTTGCTCTTTGTACATTTCATTTTGACATGCCCCGAGTTTGGTAAAGCTTTTGACATAGCAAATGAACTCTAAAAATTATGAAACTTTAATTATGTACTACTCAATATGTGTATTAAAAATGGATGGAAAATCATGGAATGTTATGATGTATAAAAATTCTTGGAAGTTGATGGAACAATAGAGGAGCTTGTAGGACAAATTTATTATATTGTAAAGAAATGGCCATAACTTGCTCTAGGAAGCTTGAAAAATAACACCGTCACTTGTCATGGAAAGTATATTGAAATATGTTTCCATGTTGATAAACTTGGACACTTTTGTTTGTACAATTTATGAATGTAGGATGGTTAAGTATGGAGGATAATAAATTGAGGCCATGCTGGATACCCCATGAATGCATGTTTGTATCTCCTCCTTCCAAAGGGTATTTTGGATACGTGTTTCATGTGTATATACATTGAAAAGTATAATTTTATTTTTACCTAGTATTAGTTATAAATTCCTTATGAGGTATTTGATACAGTTGAATGCTCATAACTTTATCAACGTATATACCATTGTTTCATCTTTACTCATGTTTCATGGAATGTGACTTAAGTAGAATTATATTATTATTGTATAGTCATTGAAAGTTACATAAATATATTAAGATAATACTTATGATTGAGATTCAGTACTGATTTAGTTGAATTGATAGGTGTAAGGTCTAATCAACCCAGTTTAGCTCCACCCAAAGGAAGCATAAATACATAGTTGAAAATCCAAGGTGAGTGTACTCACTAGAAAGAGAAATTTGTATACTGTTATTGATATGAACAGAATATAATGAATATGAAATTGTTCATTTCCATTTACAGAAATAGGAGGTTACTCCTCGAACCGGAATGACAGAGATTTGTCTATTAATGATAAGGGGTTACTCCTCTACCAGGAATGTGGGAGAATTGTCTATTACAGACATAATATGTGAATCATGATTCGAAAATTTAGGTCATTCATTATGAATGAGATGGAAAGTTAATACATAATTATATGGGCATGGTTTATTGCATTTAATTTTATAAGGTAGTGTGGTAGTGATGCATTCACTGAGCTATTTTGCTCATGGTTCCTATGTTTATGTTTTTCAAGTAACGTTATGTCACAACCAAATCTAGGAGATCGGGTTAGCTAAGACAGGAATGGGTGAAAAAATAATTTTGTTTAAATGTAAATTATGTAATTAAGTAACTTATACTTCAAGTAAGTTTGTGTAAGCATAAGTACGTTAATGTTGTAAAAAGTTTTTGGTTGTATGGATTTATGTTGATGACTCTATAATTAAGACTAGGGTTTATGGTTTGGATTAAATTAATTATGGTTTGACTCACTTTGACCTTTAAACTTAATTATAAGTAACTGGGTTGGAGTGTGTCAAATGCCTTTTGATCAAATACTAAAGAAAACAAACACAATCCAACCTAATATTTAATGAAAAAATATAACTAATATTTTTCAAACCCAATTAGACCCAAAGTCAAAATAGAAATTTGAAAATAATTGAGCCCAACGAAAGCCCTAAGCTATTTTAGAATGAAGAAACCAAGCGAAAATTAAATTCTTGTAACACAGATTGTATCCATTTAATTCCAATAGGATCATTTAAATAGTACTAATTAATCCCTCGAATAATGTTACATGTTTCTGAATTAGCCACCAATTAGTAGCATGAAAAAATCTTCATCAAACATTTTGAATATCATAATCATAATGTATCAATTTTCTAAATAAAAGGTGAATTAGTAAATTGAGGAAAAAAGTAATTAAAGAAAAAAGTATCATGGGAGAACATAAAACAAGTAAAAAAGTACGTGTGAGGTGAGGAATAGTGGAAATTTCTTTCATCACACGGGCAAAGGTAAGTGACAGTAAGAAACTTTAGAAATATGAATGTTGAAAAAAATAGTAGATTAGAGGCCTGAATATAACCTTGTATTATTGTGATTCCTACTCATTAGTTTATAACCTAAGAGAAAGTTCACTTATATCATAAGATTTTCAATAATATATGTCCCTTTGTTTCAACAGTATTAAGTGTTTGGAAACTAAAATTAAATAAATCACATTTAGGAATTGGAACTAAAATTACAAGAAACCCCAACAAGGTAAAAAATGGTAGTTTCTCAAAGTTAATATACAATTTCGTTTCAACCAAGAAATGTAATTTTAATTTTAATGACACAAATCAATTACAGAAACTTAAAACACAAATCCAGAGATTATTTCATAGTTCAATACCATAGGTAATCAAGAATGGCCATATATATATATATACGAAAAGGAAAATTTATACCAATATAACAAACCCAAGACATATCTAATTCAGACGAACCCCCAAAAAATCATACAATAAAACTATAACAAATAAATATTGAAGAAGAGATCAAAGCGAAACTGGAACAAGCAAAGAAAATCGGAGGGGATTTACTTGATAAATCAGTGGAGGTTGGGCGATCGAGAGAGAAAAAATCGAAATAGTGTAGATCGCGAGATAGAGAAACATTGGAGGATGGTTCGTGATCAACGACGAAGGGTGAGCGAGGGGGAATAAAGGGTCAGAAGATGGATAAGGGTGAGGTGAGAAAGATAGAGGGAGTCTGGTATTGGGTGAGTTTTGGGGGGAGTGGGGGGTTATAGTGTTTTAAGTTTTTTTTAGTGTCTCATTTTAGTATGGTAAGGAAAAGAAGTTGACACCAATGCTATATTCATTTGGTGATGATATTACTTATTGTTAAATGATAATTAGTTTGTCACTAATAATGAAGCATAATTTCCCGCACCCGGTAATATAGTGCGCTAGATTTTTATGGCTATTTGGTGACAATTTCCATTAATTTGTCACCAATTTAATGTGCCACTCTACATTGCATGGCGAATTTTATTTCTCTCATAAAATAGTAACTTTTGGTGAGAAAAAAAATTTATAATTTTTTTATCACTAATTAGAGATTATGTTGTGGTGAAATTAGTGGAAAGTCTCTCCTTCCAATCTGATACCAAACCATACGACATGTATTTCCTTTATCATAATCAAGGGTGAAGTCAGGAATTTTAGTTAATGGAGCATAACTAGTAATGGATGTCAGGGATTTGGAGGCGGGAGCCATAAACCATTTTTAATTTTTTTTTTGTAGTTTATACCAAATACTTACTCAAATATTCTACAATCAAATAAACACACATACAACCATCAATAATTAAAAAATACATTAAACATAAGGCTTAGACGACTGAGAGATATACCCGTGAAAATTTGGAGGAAAAAACTCTAGTGAAATAGGAAAAAGATTGATTGAAAGAAACCCTAAAAGTGAAAATATACATAAATAATTGGAGAGAGAAAGAGAGGATATAATCAGTTGTAGAAAGATAAGGACAGAGGAGATGGGAATTTTTATTGGAGGTGAAGTAGGAATGTAAGCATGGATGTGGAAGTCTAAGACGACTGAGGCTTGAAGAGGAGAAGGAGAAGGAGAGTTGATAATATATTTGCTATTGAAATGTATGCAATTATGATGAAACCGTTTCTTTATTCTTTTTAGTTAAGTAATTGTGTTTTGAGTATTTACATATTTTAACCCTAGATATAGAAAACCTCATCTAATCCATAAATGTTTTCTTTAGCATATATGAGATCTAATTTAAGAAAATTTCACTTTCATCATCTCACATTAAGGGAATAATAATTCACTTATTTCATTAGGAAAGAAAATTAATGATTCTTGTCACTCACAAGCACATAGTTGAAACAGTCTATTACACACCTTGGCATATAATTACACATCTTGATCTTATAAATTTGACATTTTCTTAAACCACCCATCAGATAAGAAAGGAGGAGACAACCCATCTTAAAAAATCATTGTATTCATTAAAATATAAATGTCAAAAACACTTTTCCAAACTTTTCTAGAGACACAAAACCCCCAATACTTTTTTATAATGCTAATAGGCGAGACATATGATATTAAAAGAGGTGATAGAAAAATAATTAGGTCTCTATATATGGGGGATATATATATGAGAAATGGTGAGAATAAGTTTTTATTCCAAAATAGGACTTTTTTCTGATCTATATCAACTAAATTGTCATCATTAAAAGGAGAGATTGTGAATCCAAGAGATATTAAATAGAATTAATTATTATTTTATATGACAACAATGTCAATTGATAACATTTGTGTTACTAACTATTTTTTTCTAAATATGGTTGATATTTCAAGATCAAGCAACATTAGTGATTCAAGTTAAAGAGCATCTTTACCTATGTCATTGAGAGATAAATTACATGAATAACCAAAGAAGAAAACAACATTTATGATTCAAGATTAATATCATATCTACACATGTCAACAAGAGATTAGTAAAAATAATCGAGAAAAACATCAAGAACTTTGTACATGTTCATAACAAAGTAACCCAATACAAAGATACTCAACAAGATGCTCACTTACCCAAGCTATATGAAATTGATATTATATAAATAATATAATTCAATGATCATTATTTAATAATGTGAAGTCCATGAACCAATCAAGTCAAATAGAATCTCACAGTGATTGACGACTCAACCACTCAACTCAGCTAGTGCATCTTACAACAATCATCTTCCCAATTTGAGTTCATAAGAGAACTTGAACTGTAAGAAAAAAATTTCAATTGAGTCTATTTGTAGTGTTGGCTTAATTTCGGAAAAAAATAACTGAGTCAGAGGATAGTGGTTTGTCATATCCTTTCAATCTTATGACGTTTGATTTGAAGATGCAGCAGCCAAGAGTTTGAAGATTACATCATTATAGGTTTAAGTGCCAAAGTTTTACATCATCGACACCTAAATTCCAAGGTCTCTAAAGGTATGAATGCATTTAATATATAGAGAGACTTGGTTAGTTTTTATGGGTATCTTTTCATAAATTTTTATCATAACGACTTTTTATTTTTCTCAGAAAATCATATTAAAACTTTGCATAAAAGTTTTTGGGATTAAAAAGCATTTTTGTTTTTTCTGAAATGTCGTTAGAACGACAATTTTTTCTCGTTCAAATGAGGTCGTTAGAACGACATATCTAAAGAGATTCTCTCTATTTTCTCTTTAGAAGTTTTATTCGAACGACATATTTAATGAGTTTTGTCACTGCATTTTCTTTAGTAATATCGTTAGTAAACTCGTTCGAACCATGTATTTCGAACGACATTCATAAGTCGTTCGAACGACCGACGTCAGTTTTTGACATTTTTTCTTGAAAAACTTCCCACTTTCCAACTACGTTTGTACCTTCTTTTAAGACTTCGGAGAAACTTTTTCAAGTGACCTTTTCAGACTTTGAAGAGGATTAGAGAGAAAATATTCGTATCCAAAAACTCTCATTTTGTGTGTTGATTTTCCATGGTTTAATTTCTACCAAAACATAAAGTTTGCACCCTAGTTTTAGTTTAATCCAAGTTCCTACATATATTATATTGTCTGAGATATAATTTTGTCACCGGGTTTCATCTCTACCCAAAATGAGGAGTTCGTTCGTTGTTTTATGGGTGTGCATACGAAGAAAGGCTTCATGTATAGTTGACGGTAGTTGAGCCCCATCGGTGGATTTCGAGACCACAGTGGATTCCGGAGTTATCAACTAGGCGGAGGTAGAAGAAAGAATAAGCTTCAAGGCTTGAGAGGGTCTCAAGTCAAGGAATTAAGTCTTTTGTCTTGTTTATGTAAAACCATACCTAGTGGATTTGTTGGCTAGACCGTCCAAGGTTTTTCCTGTTGTGGGTTTTCGTCGTACATCGTGGCCTTGTGTTGTATTGTTTATGTTATCTTGTAAAACCACCTAGATGCATGCTTAGGACTAAAAAGATAAAAAAATGGTTAAATCACAAGTTTAGTGTAATTTTGGTGCTAAATTAAGTTTGGGTAATTTTAGTTTAATTTAATTCAAGTTGCAATATTTAAATTTGTAAAATATGTGCTTTAGTTTGTTTGGTAAAATCTAGAAATTGAATTAAATTATTTTTTTTAAGTGGAAATTAATTATGTGTTTAGTTTAATTTAATTTCACTTTAATTTTGAAAGAAATTACAAATTTCTTTGGAATTTAAAATTTGGAATTTTTCGGGGACCATTACCCCTTTCATATTGGTATCAGAGCGAGAACGCTAAATTATTGTGTTAAGATCCTTTGCCAAATTTTCTTTTCTTTAAAAAATGAAAATTTTACCTCTTGCAAAATTTCCTGTGTTGGATGATTCCAATTATGCATATTGGAAAGAGAGTATGAGGTTGGCTCTTAAATCCTTAGATGTAAGGGTTTAGCTATCGGTAATTAAAGGGTGTACCCCACCAACATGCCTAGATGGAGACGTTCGTGTACCTTAACGTGTAGAAAGAGTGAGTGTGAGCTTAAGTTAGCTAATTTTAATTCCCGTGGTTTAAATGCCCTTTTTAGTGTGGTCACATCGTATGAGTTCCGTCGGATTATGACGTGTGAAACGTCTAAGGAGGCATGGGACATATTCCAACTCACCCATGAGGGAACAAGTGTCATTAAAGCTTCGAAACTTCAAAACCTCACCGCTCAATTTGAAACCATTAAGATGATCGAAAGTGAGACATTTGATGAGTTATATGAGAGATTGTCAGATATCGTGAATTCATATTTTAATTTGGGTGAAAAGATACCCGACAACCGTGCCATAAAGAAAATTTTGAGGTCATTACCCAATAGATTTATTTCAAAGGAGACCATTTAAAATTATTTAGGTACTTTATACTCTAAAAAACTAGAATATCTTGTAGGTGACTTACAAACGTATGAACTTGACATTTTCCCTCCAAGGATTAGAAGAAGAAAGACAAGGGAATAGCTTTGAAAGCCCAAAAGGAGGAAACATCGGTTTCGAATGATGAGTTTGAGATGGACTGGAAGATATGGATTTATTTTCTAGGAAGTTTAGAAAATTGCTCAAGACTAATAAGGACAAACTTCAAAATGATTTTAAGAAGTATGAGAAGTCTAAAATAGTAAAGCCGAGAGATTCCCCAAAAATCATAATGAGGATATTTATAGGGATGAGTAAAATAGGTGTTGTAGTTATGAGGGTTATGTCCATTGGGCATTCGAGTGTCTTACTAAACTAAGGAAGGAGGGCAAGAAAGCAATTTCATATAATTCCCCCTTTGTTATAGTGAACCAAAAGAGGTAAATGATTCCCCCATTGTGCGCAACTTTATCGCATTCTTGGAAAGTCATGTGAACATTGACAATAAATATTCCCATGAAGATATTCCTTTACATGACACTTTCGAGGCCACTGTTGGTGAATCCCAAGAGTTTGATGGTAAAGAGAGTGGAGAAGAGAGTGAGAATGGAGAAGAGGTATAGGAGAGTGAACTTCAATTGGCCTTCCATGAGTTGTATACAGAATTATTGAAATTAAAAAGGGCTAACTTGAAGTTAGAAGCTAAAATGAGAGTGTGTTATGGATAATGATGAGAGCATTTTAGTTTAAGACCTTAAGGCACATGGGAAACTTATTCACGAGAAGCTAGAGTACGTTAAAGGTAAAAGAGATAGCCTTAGAGGTTTGATGGAGGCTGTGAAGAAAGAGCTTCTCTAGTTTGAAGAGAGTAGGTGTTTACTTGAGATGAACTTGAAGATAAATTAAAATACTCAAGTCGAGTAAAATTTTATTTGGAGCGTAGGTCGGAGAAATTAGATAAAATCTTAGGGACTGTCCAAATCAAAGACGACAACTGTGATATTACCTTCGATACTCAAGATACTTCCGTTAATAAAGACAAAACCATTGTTTTGAGAGAATTGTCTTGGAGCACTAGAAAAGAACAATCCTTAGGTAATATTTCTCGTCATGTTTTCACTTGCACACATTGTAGTCGAAAGGGAAACCATAAGAAGTTTTTCTTTAATCTTAAAAATGATCCTAGAAAGTCAAAAGGTAGAGTCTCTAAGGTCACCAAATCCCGAGAGCATCGTGTTTCACTTGTGTGGGTTAGGTGATCCGATTTGGAGGCTTTACAATATAGACTTTATGATTCTCATTTACTTTCACATGATTCCTCACTTGATAAATCTAAAGGTTGATTGTGTTAATTTTGTTTACATACACTAGCTTTTGTGCCTCATGATATATTCTTGCTAGTTGTATGTTTGATTGTCATTTTCTAGTCTTTGCTTCATTATATATGTGTTGCTAGAATTATGACTTGTGTATCTTTTGTATTTAATTTTTATTTATTGTGTCTTAGTTAAAAAAAAATACAAAAAGATTTTTGTTTGTCTTTTTGTTTATCTTTCTATTTGTATAAAACTTTCAAAAACTCAAAAAGATTTTCTATTTTTTTGTATTTTAGTTTTACACATTTTGTGTGGCATATACTTGTGTTTGATCATCCCTGCTTACATGAGGCTAGAACTTTTGGTTAAGATTTTCAATCCTTAAAGTATTCTTTATCATGCTTGCATGGAGTAGTTTGTCTTTGACTTGCTTAATGGATTCTCTTTTTATATGCCTTGATTTACATATGCACGAGCTCATTTGATCTTTAACTTCACATGTATATTTGAGCTACGTGATATGTTCTCCTATCAATTTAGTCATCTACATGTTGCTATCACTATGGAGGATTTATGATTGTAAGAACCATTGTCGGGATTAAAAAAATAGAAAAATGTTTATTTGGTGTAGTTATTTATCAATGGAATCGGGCTGCGAAGGACAAAATTACTTTGCGTGAAAAGCCACCATTGAACCTAAAAAATGTGGCATTGTTAAAATTATCCAAGGCCAAAGTATTTGTGTTTGAAATGAACATTCAAAAGAAAAGAAAAGAATTATTATTTTTGAGGAAGTTTGGATGGATAAATCAACGAATTTGCACAATGACAATGTATCCTAGTTGTGCTATTTTTGTCATGACTCTATTGGTTTGTGGAATCATTAAAATTATAGGATGGTATGCATTGTGCTTGTTTGTTCCTTAAGTTCACTTCATATTGTCACATGAGGGTATATCTAAGTTGATAAAGTTTTGCATTCAAATAAGAACTCCGTGAATATGTTTAAGTGATTGGGTCTTAATTATTTTATAGCTAGTTCACACCCCTTCACTACCGTTTACCACATGTTATTTAGATACATTTTTGCCATATGAGTGTCGAAAGCGTAATTTGTGTCATGTGTGGTGTTTATACCTATGTATATGTGCGTGTATGTTATTGGTATCTTTTATGTGTGTGTGTGTGTGTAGCAAGGCAAATACTAAAAAAATACCATATATATATATATATATATATATACGGTGTTTTTTTAGTATTTTCCTTGATATATAGTCCATGTATGATTCATGTTGAAATAAATATTCATCTTATTGCGATTTATATCTCATGCTTGTATTATTTTATTCTATTTGGTATCGTTTTTCTATCACATCATAGTTGGTATTTATTAATCTTTGTGTTGGATTAGTTGCTTCTAATGCCATGTGATTTATTATACTTGTCACTTTATTCATAATTGCATAGTATACTTTTTTTTCCATTATTCCTATCCCTTGTTTCATTTAGGGGGAGTATTTGATTTAATTGGGGAGAAATGTGTTATTTAATGCACTTTAATATTTGTCTATTACGAACAAAAGGGGGGGAAATGGTATCTAAACCTTTTAATTTGGGATATGTAACTTAGGGGGAGACGCGCGACTTTTCTTATGTAGGTCATTTTAGACCAAGGGGGAGTATTTAATTCTCTTATTTATCTTTTTATATTCCCTATGTGTTTGATGTTGTGTTTAAGTGTGCATGCTTTCATACTTAAGTACAACATTTTTAAGCGGCAAAGAATTTCATCCCATGTGTCTTGTCAAGGGTCTCTATTTTTTTTATTTTGGGAGGGTTTGTGTCTTTTTAAAAGAGCTTGATGGCCCATAGGATTTTTATTTTTGGTTTTTTCCCGAAATAGCTAAAGGGGGAGATTCGTAAGGACAAATTTCCAATCGAGTTTATTTGTAGTGTTGACTTAATTCTGGATAAAACTAATTGAGTCATAGGATAGTAGTTTTTCATATCCTTTCAAGCCTACGACGTTTGAGTTGAAGACATAACGACCAAGAGTTTGAAGGTCACATTATTGCTGATTTAATTGCCAAATTTTTACGTCATTAACACCTGAATTCTAAGGTCTCTAAAGGAATGAATTCATTTAATATATATAGAGAATGGGTTAGTTTTTATGGGTGTCTTTTCATAAATTTCTATCATAATGACTTTTTAGTTTTCTCACAAAATCATATTAAAACTTTGCATAAAAGTTTTTGGGCTTAAAAAGCATTTTTGGTTTTTCTAAAATGCCATTAGAACGACAATTTTTCTCGTTCGAACTAGGTCATTCGAACAACATATCTAATGAGATTCTATATGTTTTCTCGTTAGAAGTTTAGTTCGAATGACATATCTAATGACTTTTGTCACTACATTTTCGTTAGTAATCTCGTTCGAACCATGTCGTTCGAACGACCGACATCAGTTTTTGACATTTTTTCTTAAAAAAACTTCGAACTTTCTCACTACTTTTGTACCTGCTTTTTAGACTCCGGGAACAACTTTTTAGACTTTGGAGAGGATTGGGGAGAAAATATTCGTATCCAAAAAGTCTCATTTTGTGTGTTGATTTTTCATGGTTTAATTTATACCAAAACATAAAGTTTGCACCCTTGTTTTAGTTTGTTCCAAGTTCCTACATATATTATATTGTTTGAAGTCATATTGTTAACACCGGGTTTCATCCCTACCCAAAAAGAGAAAAGTTTCGTATGAAGGAGTCCGTTCGTTATTTTATGATGTGTATACGAAGAAAGGCTTCGTGTGTAGTTGACAGTAGCTGAGCCCCATCGGTGTATTCTGTGACTACGGTGGATTCCAGAGTTATCAACTAAGTGGAGATTGAAGTAAGAAGAAGCGTTAAGGCTTGAGAGGGGTCTAGTCGAGGTATTAAGTCTTTTGTCTTGTTTATGTAAAATCATACCAGTGGATTTGTTGGCTGGACCATCTGAGGTTTTTCCCGTTGTTGATTTTACTCGTATATCGTAGTCTTGTGTTGTGATTGTTTATGTTATCTTGCAAAAACACCTAGATGCATGCTTAGGACTAAAGCAGTAAATTTTGGTTAAATCACAACTTTAGTGTAATTTTGGTGCTAAATTAAGTTTGGGTAATTTTTGTTTAATTGATTTCAAGTTGCAATATTTAAATTGGTAAAATATGTGCTTTAGTTTATTTGGTATAACTTAGAACTTGAATTGAATTAATTTTGTTTAGGCGAAAATTTAATTATTTGTTTTTTAAATTTAAATTCATTTTAATTTTGAAAGAAATTACAAATTTGTTTAGAATTTAAAATTTAGGATATTTCAGGGACCATCACCCCTTTCAGATTGGTATTAGAGAATTTTTATTCTTACATGAACAATCTCGGTTCAATTTTAAGATCACTTAAGGATGAAGAAATGAACAAACTTCCAACATTAAGAACAAAATAGTCGACAAAACCCTTGAATTTAGTGATCCTTTAACCTACATGAAAGTATTTCCTGATTTTATAGTTTTTTTGTTTAGTTTGCTTTAGAATGAAGTGAAAATCGATGAATATTTACAATATTTGACTTAGATTTTAGATATCAAACTTCTCTAATACGCCTATGTATCCACCGCAGGTGGAAACAAATTCAACGGAGTTCGTACATTACCTGTGAAGAAATTTTAAAATTTACATGGCAAAGAAACACATTTAAAGTAGCTTGGGGGTGCTTCTGCAACAAAACACCACCCTTTTGTATCAAAACTTTAAAACAAAAGAGTGAGATCATGTACCTGCAAAGTTCTGCGAACTCTTATTTGTTTTGACAATGTTCCATCTTAGGATGAACCATTTTGAGAAAGGGAACTACGGATACTTTTAAATAAAAAGTACCTTAAAAGATAAAAAAGTAGGAAAAGTAGGAAATGAGTTTTCCGGTTGTTTTTGGACCTGGAGGAAGAGAGATAAGCTAGGGCTAGAAGTCAAAGCAATATATTTAAGCTTAAAGAGAGTTTTGATGACAAATGGAGGGAATTTCAAGGCATTTTGGAAAGAAAAATTCTTTTGGACATAATATTCTACATTTAAGAAGGGCAGAGTTAATTCCTCCAGTTGGTAGGTGAAGGCCTCCTTTTATAGGCAAAAATCTTGAGTTGATGACCGAACGGTCATGGAAACTGTGTGCATTTTACTAATCTATCCAGCGCATTTCACCCTGGGTTTCTTGGGCTCATTCTAGACTGGTTTAATTTTGTTGGGTTACTTCATGGACTATTTTAGGTATTTTGACATTTAGGAAGGTTTCCTTGAGCTTCGGTTAGTTTTTGTGCCTTTGGAAGTCCAGGGTAGGTATGGACACCTTTATGGTGTAGAATGAGGTATTTATGGAGCCCCTCGACAACGAAGTTAATTTTCGACGAAGGTTGTTGGAAAAAGAGAAACCCGTTATGAGACTGCTATGGATTTTCTTTACCTTTGATAAGGTATTTTTGGATTACTCTATTATTTATAGAGTTGACCTGATTATTGCAAAGGGTTTCTATTCTCTCCTAACGATGTATTATGGAAGATTATGATATATCCTCATCGATTGAGGGAAACATTAGGTCGTTTGGACGACACATTTTCTTGGAATATGATATTTATTGAGACACTGAATCTTTTAGAAAGGTGTCCACTTGGGACAAGGTGTTTGTTGATACACCGAATCGTTCTAAATGGATGTCCGCTTAGGATAAGGTGTTTGATGATACATTGAAGCATTTAGAAAAGGTTTTTCTCTTAGGACAAGGTGTTTGTCGATACACCAAATCATTTAACAGGGGTGTCTGCTTGGGACGAGGCCTTTATTTATACAGCAAATCGTTCGGAATGGGTGTCCTCTTGGGATAACGTGTTTTTTTATTCACCAAATAGTTCAAAGGGGGTGTCCGCTTGGGAAAAGGTGTTTATTGATATACTGAATCGTTTGGAAAGGGCATCCTATTGGGACACATTGTTTATCGATACAACGAATTGTTTTGGATAGTGTCCATATGGGACAAGATGTTTGTCAATGCATCGAACCATTAGGAAAGTTCAAGAATCATTGACTTGATTTCTGTAAGGATTTCTAATTTTTGCAACTTACTGGGGAAAATAGGGATTGAATTTTGGATTGATTGAGGAGGATAATGGATTTTGGAATTTTTAATTTTTGGTGATTAATGAATTTTAAAAGAATGAATTCCATTTGAGAATAACGAATTTGATTTAGTGGAAGAACAAATTTGGATTGAAAGAAAGAATGATTTTTATTGGTTTTTGGGGATTTAACTGATCGGGCAAGCGTTAAGGCCTCTTAATCAGTCGAGCTTGACCGATCAGTCAGGTGCCTGGCCCTTCTATATAAGGCCGTTTTTTTGGCAGTTTTCCTCACTTTTCACCTTTCATTGCTCAAGCTCTCCACTTTATTAGTTCTTCAAGTTTCTCTATTTTCGAGTGTTTTTATGAGTGTTTTCTCTCTATCATAGCCGATAGAGATATTGTTGGAGAGATGCGGAATATACTTTTGGGTGACATTCCAGATGTGTGGCCCATGCTCGAGGATAAGAAGCATGATGAATGAGCGGGTGTAGAGATTCCAGAGGATCCCTATGACACCCCACTTAAAATAATAACAGGTGGCAAGCCCTATACTACATTTAATCAGTAATCTCAGACGGCTCATTCTTAGCATCTACCGACGATAAAAAACTAGATAAGACTAACTACCCAAAACTATAAAAGCGGATGCAAAAATTGAATAAAACATACAATGGATATCATTCCAACAATATACAACTACTAACAAAGGTAACACGTACAGAAGTACCATGATAAAAGAAGTGTTAAACATTAAAATAAAAAGAGTACATAAAAGGAAATAAACCCGAATAAGCTATCGGGTCACAAACAGTACAACAATCATAAAGAATAAATATAAATAGCTACAAATAACCCTTGGGTGTGAACCTGATATACAAAGTGAATCCTATCTAGATTTACAAGGGAATAGAAATCGTCTACAATCTAAATCCCGCAACAGTCCACAACTCCTACGACTCCCATGGCACTGGATAGAAAAGCATCTATGGTATCCTTGTGGTGGGACACCTGTAATAAATAGTATATATATATATATATATATATATATATATATATATATATATATATACTGTTTATTATAGGTGTCCCACCACAAGGATATATATATATATACTTTTCTATCCAGTGTCATGGGAGCCGTAGGAGTTGTGGACTGTTGCGGGATATATATATATATATATATATATATATATATATATATATATATATATATAACAAAAGAGAAATATAAACGGGTCAGGGCCCGAGGTGAAAAATATTTGCAACAAGTGTATTAACCGTGGATAATAAATATAAATACAATATTTCATAATTAAAGTGGAGTCACACTCTCGTGAAATCCCAAACTCACCTCTCATCTACAGCGCACACCTTATCGCGTCCCGAAACCTTAATTAAGCTACCCGACACAAATAAGGACAACCTACCTAACTATAATCATGGTCTATACCCGCATAACCCACCATCCTAACATAAACCAAAAATCCTTTCCATTCTAATCCCACATAATTACACACACACACACACATATATATATGCCTTACCAGGCTTTATTGATTCTAGTATTAGCTTAAACAAATTGTTAGTCTTAGCACAACACATAAGTTTTAGCATAAAGAATTTATTCTCTAAATAACATACATGTGATTCCTAAGGACAAAACTTCTCTCCACTCCAAACATTGCACAACGTTTCGTGCGTGGGGCATCTCGCAAAGCAAAATCCAAACAAGGAACCCCCCGATACACTACTCCTTGACAATGTTGATCGTAGGGATCCATTATGTCCTCCACACAAATCCTACTACTACAACTACCTAATTATTGAATACCATCTCTAAATACACAATTGAATCTCTATTTAAATCCCTTGGGTCGAAATAACCACAATTGTCTCTGAGTACGATCCTTCGATCCTGATAAACTACTTCACCAAAATCACCCAAGATGTATATACTAGAAAATTCATATCATCTTTCGGGATTTCCACAATGGAGGATAGTGTAGACAATACATCAACAAAGTTATTATGATCCCTAAGAAGATATAAGAGTTAAACATCATCGAATTGAGTAGTAACTTCCTCCAGGTACTAATGTTAGGGTAGGATATTTTTTACCCTGATTTTCTAGTGTCCCAAAATCTGGCATATGATAAGGGCTGAGTCACCCCCTATATATTGATATTTCTGATGCCTCTCTTATGGGTATTTTTATTCGCTATTCAAGCTTCATATTTGAAGATATTGGTATAGTTGTAACTAAGCTTAATGGTCGTAGGTTGATGCCTATCATCAGGTTAAAGAAGCAAGATGCCAATACCAAAACCCTTTTTTATTTGCAGCTCATCGAATTATAATTGCCATACATATTCTTCTTAACCCTTCATTACTAGAATATCTTTAGCTAGAATGTGATAAGCGATTTTATCTTGTTCATCCAAAGGGGATTCATCCAAGAAGTCTGCAATGGCCTCCCTTTGATGGCTTTTTGAAGTAGATACTCGATGTCAATTTCTCTTAGCAAGATAGCCATTTGTCCACCCTACTTGTTATTGCTGGTTTTTTGGGTAGATATTTTAGAGGATCCATATGGGACATTATCTTGATTTCAAAAGAGACCATGTACTGCCTTCGCTTTTATGTTGCCCATACCAGGGATATGCATGTTCATATGCATTGAGCCTCTGACTAGCAAAGTATATATATTGATCCTTACTGGATTATTCAGCTTACTGAGTTAATTTCGCTCTTTTTGCTATGTTTATGACCATGAGACAAAAGTGAAGAGGATGTTCAGGCTGTGGTGGTGCCAATATGGGTAATTCGGTCATATGTGAGTGGAGTCTTTATGGAGAAACTTAAAAATTAGTTTACATATAGAGGTCATCTGGGAGACAAACTTACTGATATACTGTATCCTCCCTACGATGCCCCTGACTTCCTTCTCAGTGCATAGTTGTAGCTTTTCTAGGATGGTCTTGGCCTTGTCCAGATCGACTTCGATTCCCTTTTATTAGATAAGAAATCCCGGTAACTTCCCCTTGGTGACTTTGAAGATGTATACTAGGGGGTTTAGATGCATTTAGTACATCCTTAATCTTTTGAAGAACTTCCTTAATTCCAAAACGTGTCCTTCTTGTATTTTGGACTTAATAATCATGTCGTCAATATAAACCTCAACTTATTTATGGATATTATTGTGTGTTAAGGTGATAGTTCCTCATTGGTAGGTGGCACTGGCATTCTTGAGTCCGAACAACATAATTATGTAGCAAAAAGTACCCGTGGGATAGTAAAACTCATTTTTTCTTGGTCCTCCAGGTACATTTTAACCTTATTATAGCCGACGAAGCCATCCACAAAATATTTGAGAGCATTATTCGTATTGTTATTAATGATCATATCGATGTTCAAAGATGGGTAGTCGTATTTGATACTAGATGTGTTTAGATCTATGTGATCGACAACATCCTCAACTTTGCGCCCATTTTTGGGATAGACACGATGTTGGCCAACCATGTGGGGTATTTCACTACCCTTAAAAATACTACACTGAGCTACTTCATAACTTCGTATTTGACCTTAAGAGACCATTTTGTCTTGAGATTCCTGAGATTTTTCTTGGTAGGTTTAGCTTCTGGATACGTAGGTATGCGATGAACGACGATCTCGAGATCAATTATTGGCATATCAACATACATCCAATCGAACACATTTATGTATTCTTTCAAGATTTGGATGACTGTGGACCTTTTTATTTCATTTAAAGAGGTTCCAATTTTGATTTCTTTTATCTTATCAGAAGACTGTAAGTTAAACATTATTCATAACATAGAAAAATCGGGCGTTTGTGTTACCTACGCTTATCGTTGTTTTCGACCCCCACCGCTATGCAAAAAAACTAAGTTATTACTACACCTTTTTCGGGAGAATAGCGGCTAATCCGGGTATCGAATCCACTAGGAATGCGTGCTAGACTTCAATTGATTTGTTATTTCAGGAATAAAAGTGTAAACGGCGAAACTTATAACAAATGATAAATATAGGGTTGTATTTAAACTAAGATTAAAAAAATGAGTAAAAACAATACATTGAGAATAATATCCATCACCTCGGGTTAACAAATATAAATAGCTACATGAGAAGATAAGTTTATCAAGATTAAATATCATTTCACAATTATTTAAATTTAGAGTTATAAACCCCTAAATTGTCATAAAAGCTTAATATGATTTTGGTGTCAATAATTATCCCTAAGATCACACACGCAAGGTCGTAAATATGGCACATACATTATATACATCGTTAAATATCCTAGGCATAAAATTAATAACAACCTAACACACTTAAACTCATAAAACCCATCACCTAAGCAAAGCAATCCATTAATCTAAGGTGAGTTCAATTATCTCATCCTAGACTAAGTTACCTAAAAAGCATAGTAATTGACATGAATTAAATGAAAGGAAGTAAATAACGCAAGCAACAAAGTAAAAATGGAAAAAGAAAGCATTAATTGAGGAATATATGAAGGTGAATAGTGTACTTACATACCCAAATGGGTTAAACCCTATGAGAGAGAAATTCTCAAAACCTAACCTAAAATCTAACTAAAATATGATAAAAACTCCATTTATAATAAATAAATCCGATATATATATATATATAGTAAGTTGGTTTAAAAGAAAATGGAAAAAAAAGAAAAGAAAAGGAAACACTTGCCCAATATCTGATGGGCCCGATCGTCCGAGGCCAAGGGCCCGGTTGGCCGGGGGTTCTAAGTCTAGCCCATTGCCTTCCTTCGTAGGCATAATTAGAAAGGACGATCGATTGGTACTCTATTTTCTTAGGCACTTTGGTATTTACGAAAGAGAAAACTTGCATTACGAAAAATGCCACAACTTCATCATCTGGACTCGAAACGACAACCCGTTTATGGCCACGTGAAGCTAAATCAACAAACTATGCTTCTATGGACACCCACTAGTTGGGAAATGAAGCATGAAAAGTATAAAATGTGTTTGAAGTTGTGTCAGACGACTGAACTTCCTCGAAAAGCAACCACTTGCTCTGTTAAGCGTTCGAATACCTATAAAGGTTCACATAAACCATGCAAGTCATATATATATATATATATCCAAAACCAAGCTTAACCAATATATGAGTATAAAAGGAGGCTATAACGAAGATAAAAGTGCTAGAATGCATAAGGATAATGGGTGCTAATATGCAATATTCGTGACATATTACACCCCCTAACTTAGACATTGCTAGTCCATAATGATGAAACAAAAAAAAAACAGATAGCGACACAAAATGTATATAAACCTAAAAATTAGAAATGCCACTTTCACGTGAGAATGATTGCATTTAGCATATGCAATAAGCTGGTAAACCCCTAGTGGATGAGTGTTGTCTCGTTAAGGTTTTCAGGGATAAAACCCACAAATATCAACGTTTCCTCAAATGGTATGCCCAATAAGAATGTGACATGCCTAACAATAGTGAAAAGGATTTCAACATTTTATTAGCATAGTAAATGAATTCACACAAAAGTCCTTAGTTATTAACATTATAAAATGAACCTCATCGAATTGAAACCTTAAGCGTAGGAGTAAAAGAGAGCACATACAAAGTATAATTTGGCAAAACTTTTATAAAGCCGATAAGCATTTATGAATGCATGTATAAATCCTCACCAGTGTACAAACTCAACATATGGATCACTATGATAAGGGGTGAAACACACACGAGACATGTAAGCATAACGAGTAAATGTAAATGGAAACTAGGTCGCGCACATGTCATCAATGAAGAATGTTATACATAAAATGAAAAATATGCAATCTCGATGAAATGATATCATCATTGAAGAGGTGAAATGAATTTTCACAGATTATCGCAACTATTTAAACTTTTGAATTACATTCACTTTACGATCACATATGACTTTATAGGCTTGTAATTTAGGTTTGGGTTAAGGGTATGAAATGAAAGGAATATATACAGATTTAAAGGTGTTGGGTAAGAAACACTTTTAAACTAATAACTAGGAATATATACAGATTTAAAGATTGAATCCATATAACTAAGGAATATATACGAATTTAAAGGTGTTTTAACATGGTTATTGGTTCACATTAATGGAAACGTTTCCTCAATGTGAACCAATAATCATGTTAAAGAGAGGAAAAGGGTGATATTACTCAAAATAGAGAGATCTCCGGAACGTACAAGTCCAAAGATTCTATAAACATGTTATCACCAAGCATAATAAAAAGGAAGAACTAAAACTTTAACTAATTACACTAGACAATACGTACAAAGAAAAAACAACCTAATATGTACAACCTATGATTTTAACTTCTAACTAACTATACACTAGAAGTTGAAATTTTTAAGGGTCCGCCCAAAATACAATATGACTTACAGGTAAAATCTATGTACCCTCATTTGAGTGCATGCCTTTCGAAAATAAGAATTCCATTTAAACAAAGAAAGGTATGTTTAAGACGGAAGAAATGAATCATCACCAATTAAAAGTTTAGGTGGGTGATGGGGGATTTGGATTGAACGAGTGACGAATAGAGATGGGATCCAAAAACACTGAATTTCCTCCCAAAGATTATACAATTGGAATGGGAGGTAGCATGAAAGGAGGCAAAATTTACCTCATGGAAAGCGACTCAAGCAAGTAATCTTCATGGGTGAAAGGGTTGAACGTTTTAAAGTTTTGAATCGAATCATCGAATACTTGTAACGGTTTGATAATGTAAAATAAATATGGAGTGAAAATAGACTAAATATCAAGAGATGACTCATCATCGCTTGAAGATTTAATTCTAAAGGAGAAGGATTCACTTTCAATGAAATGTTCTTTTAAAATTGTTTGATGTGAAACACACATCTCAACCTCCTCTTTGTTTTCCAAAGAAGAAATAATTTCATTACAAATGGATACTGCATCCATTTCTTCCTCACTTTAATTCTCTATTATGTCATGGGAAAAGAGAAGAATGGTTTATTCCAAAGCAGGAAATGATTCCTCATTACGTTCGAAACATTCCTCAACTTCGAAAGTCGCAAAAGAAAAATCATCGTTGGATTCAAATAATGCATCCAACTCTTGTTCCCAACAATTATTTTATTCCCAATAATGGTTTTTAAGTCTTTCATTTTCAAGAATACCCAAGACCTAACGTAATGTCATAAGTGGAGGCACAATTTCTTGAAAATGAGAAGCTTGGAAACTATCCTCGAAACTACTATCAAAATCATTATTATAAGCATTTTGAAAATTATTGCAATTAGTTTCAACATTCTTATTATAAGGATTTTATGGCCCATTATCGAAATGGTCACTCTTAATATTCCCATAATCCAATACCTGACTTTGGTAATACTCACCCAAAGTCATTTTAGATGCTTCAAGTTTTTGACTTTGTGGGTATTCATAAAAACTCATAGGTTTAGGGGGATTTTGAGAATTATCGTTACGATTAACAAAAAAATTGAAATAAGACATGCTTACCCTAATAAGATCAAGATGGAAAACTCCATAAAGTGATATGAGGCCGATTAATTCAAGCATTCTTTGGTGCACAAATGTAGAAGTCCTACAAAACTAGTTAACAAAGAAGAAAAATAATATGAAATACAAAAATAGTTAATTTCTAAAACAAATAATCCCCGGCACTGGCCCCATTTTGACAACATAAGAAAATCGAGTGTTCGTGTTACCTACGCTTGTCGTTGTTTTTCGGCTCCCTTCACTATGCGAAAAACCTAAACTATTACTACAATCTTTACGAGAATATAACGGCTAGTCCGGGTATTGAATAGCGTAGGGAATTAGTTCTAGATTTCAATTAATTTATTATTTTAGGAGTAAAGTGTAAAAGATGAAAGTTATAACAAAAGATAAATCTAGTTATGTATTTTACCAAAATGAGTAAAAATAATAAATTGAGAATAATATCCCTCACTTCAGGATAACAAGTATAAATGGTTACACTGGAAGACAAGTTTGTCAAGATTAATTTTCATTTTCACAATTAAATAAATCTAGAGTTATCGCCCCCTAAATTATCCTAAAATCTTAATATGATTTTGGGATCAATAAATATCCCCTAGATTACACACGCAAGGTCATAAATACGACGCATACATGATATACACCGTTAAATCTCTTGGCATAAAATCAAGAACAACCTATTCCATATAAACTCATAAAATCCATCACCAAAGCAAAGCAACCCATCAATCCAAGATGAGTTCAATTATCTCAACCTAAGTTACCTACAAAGCATAGTAACTGACATGAATTAAATGAAAGCAAGTAAGCAAAGAAAGCAATAAAGCAATAATGGCAAAAGAAAGCTTCAATTATGGAAGCAGAAGATGAATGGTATACTTATATATCCAAATGGGTGAAATCCTAAGGGAGAGAAGCTCTCAAAACCTAAGCTAAAATCTAACAAAAATCTGATAAAAACTCATTTTTTAAGAAATAAACCCAACTTACTTATATATAGTAAGTTAGTATAAAAGAAAATGGAAAACAGATGGGCCCGATTGACCGGGGGTTCTAAGTCAAGACCATTGCCTTTTTTTGTAGGCATAACTAGAAAGGATGGTCGATTGGGGGCAAGGGGTCAGTCGACTGGTAATTTATTTTCTTAGGCACTTTGGTCTTCACAAGGGAGAAAACTTGAATTACGGAAAAGTCCATAACTTTATCTTTCGAACTCAAAACGATTAGCCGTTTATGACCACGAGAAGATAACTCAATGAATTGCGCTTACTTGGTGATCCACTTGTCAATACATAAGTATGCAAAGTCTAAAATGACCTTGAAGTTGCATTAGACAACTGAATTTCCTCAAAAATCAACCACTTGTTTCGCTAAGCATTATAATACCTACAAAACCTCTCATAAACCACACAAAGATTATATATATATAATCGAGGTTAACCAATATATGACCATAAAAGTAGGATATAACGGTGACAAAAGTGCTACACTACATAAGGATAATGGGTAATAATATACAATATTCGTGACGTATCAGTTATCATTTCGTCAACAACTTGTGTACTATTGTTTTTTATTGTTAATCACTTTTAGGTGGTCTTATAGTTCTTCATTACATAAATTTAGTTCATTACTTTAGTTTTCACATTTATCATCATCAAAGTTGTACAGACGAATACTCAAAGTTAAGGTTCATTTCATTCGTAAACGGGTTAATATAATAAAGTTTATCATAGTAATTCACCGTAATGGACTTTTTCTCAAAAGAGAGGTTATATATGGTAGCTAAGGGTTGTTCTTAAAGCATATAAGTGATCTTATCTCCAAAAGGGTTCTCAATCTCCGCTAGGTGGCAGAAGGTCCAGTTTCTATCTTCTTCCATTATTGCTCTGAACATTTCAGTGTTTCTCAGATCCTCGAGTGGTTCCCAATTGACAAGGGGTTTTTCTAGTTTTTTTATCAAATTTATCATCTCGTGTACCCATGAGGGATGATCCTCAAAGAAAATCTCCCATTTCAAAATTTACTTCTTGTGTCAACCACTATCCCTAGTTTTAGAAATCCATAAAAAGGGAAGTTGTCCTATATTTTGATAAAGTTATTATTGAGGCTAGAGTGGTTATTTGAGAGGATAACCCCTGACTTCTAGAATTATAACCTCATGACTTTAAGGATTCTGGAAACAGGATCCTCACTTTTTCATTTGTATCCTAGCCCGGGGTCGAATTATTATGGTACAGCGATGGGTTCACTGATTCCTTACTGATTTATCCTAAGCCATAATCCTAGAATGAATTTCATTCTTTTCATCATGTGGGTAATATTGAAGCACCCATATTTGGAGTACGATAGTAGGATTTCTTCCTTTGTGTCTTCTGAGATAGTTTGTACTGACGGGTCTAGCTGGAAACCACTGATATTTATAGCCCTAATTTCATGATGGATTTTGAGGATATGAGTAATGGATCATTCCCCTTGAGTAAGCTAGAGTCTATGGACACTTTCATCAAGTTCTCTCTATAGAAGAATTTTAGTTTCTGGTGTAATGATGAAGCAATTCTAGCAATCTCGTGGAGACACAACCTTCCCAGGTGGAGGTTGAGGGAGGCCGGTTTATTGATCACTTAAAACTCGATTATGCTGTCAAACAGGCTGATTCCAAGGTTAAGTTTTATGTATACCATTATTTTTCATCGGGTATTATTGTAGGCCCTCACAGCATGAGTGGTAGGCATGATATATTCAGGTTTAATTCGTAGTCAATTAACAGCCCTTAGTGGGTAGACATACAAAGTCGATCTGTTATCCATAAGTACTTTGGAGATTCTCTGTCCTTGGACATTTATAGTAATGTTCAGATACATGTTATGACATCATATAATTTTGGGTAGCTCAGTGTTGGAAAAGGAAGTACTTTTTGTAAAGTTTAGGTTATCGGTAGTCTCCATGAAATCTATTGGGCTAGCAGAGATGGGTATAACTTTTTAAGCAAATTATTTGAGGATGAAATCTCGGTGCGGTTGGGAGGACATTAGAATTACCCATATGGAATTATTGTCATGTATTTTCTTTAGTTATTCTAGGACTCAGTTTTCTTCGATCTCTTCTATAATGCCCTCTTTGAGTATTTTCTTTCCTATGTGCTCTTCCCTCTCCCTAGTGGGAACAGGGTTTAGGTTAGGATCCTTATAAAATCATCTGGATTGGGTTACGTGGTCAACTTCCTTGGACTCCCATTCTAGAATGAGGAATTCGATCATTATTTCATCAAAGTTTAGGGTGTAGATATGATCTTTATCTTACCATTGGGAGGAGACACGAAGATCATCGAAGTAAAACAGAATGTCTTCTTCAATAGAATGCTCAAATTCTCAGTTGTTTGGAGATAGCCATGTCCATAAATCTTGTTTATTTTTTATTTCAAATTACTCAGCTCAGCTAGTTGTGATTATTTCTAAAAATCTTAGTCCTCTAATATATCATGTAGCTTGTTGTCCTTTATTGTACATTAACTCCCACTATTAATAGAGGTTATTATGATTACACATTGTGTATGATAGAAAAATATTGGAGTTCTCCCGAAATATAAAGTACATCACCTGAGGCTCACCTCCAAAGGATCATGCCTAGTAGTTTCACAAACCATAGTGTCCGAATCATCAGATCCATGTGGGCTTATGTTGGCAACACTTCATCCACATGTCACTTAACAAGGATTACCAAGATTGGTTGTTCTTTATCTCTTGCTGAGTTGATTGGATGAATCTAGATGTATGGATCCCTAGAATTATTCTCTATAGTGAGAGCGTTTACCTCGCATCATGGTTATATAGAAGGTTACTATTGATATTGGGCTTTGGCCTAGTTAGAGCTATGATTTTCTCTTCATCGATCAAGTTTCGGATGGCAAACTCCATGGATCGACATCCCTCTACATTATATCTCATCATATGGTGGAATTCTCAATAGATGTCACCATTAAAGCCTTTCGATAAAGGATCAGGTCGGGATTTAGGGTCTTGGAGTAGCAAATTGTACTTATGGGAGCATTCAGGGGATGTAACGGGCACTGGAGGTTGGGGTTTGAATAACATTGACAATGGTCATTCCTGGCTTGTCAGTCCTCTTGTTTGTGAATGGAGGGATATTCTTGTGGTCGTTGATATCGCCCTAATGCTATTGATTCATGAGATTTCCCTCTAGTTGTGCTTCCACATCTATCAAGGCACTGAAGTGGTGTAGCTACGGTGTGTGCAAGTGGTCCCGATAAGGTTAAATTTGGTTATTCACAATGTCCACTTGTTCTTTGTTCGGGGGTAAATTCACCATTTGAGAAAACTTGTTCCTACGAGCTATGAAGGTACCCAGGTGCTTATTGATCTATTTCTTTGTCATTTCCACATCTCGAAGAGTAATATCTAACTCATCGTTGTATTTTGTACTTCTTTAAAATTCTCGACATATGTCACTCCAGTTGATGGTCCTTCCGTCATCAATGGAAAAATACCACTTGAGTGTACCTCCTTATAATGTGTGCCCAAGCATTTGTGCCATGACTTCTTCCAAAGCCTATAGGGCTTAAATGGATCAAACATAAAATTTGAGGTGGATTGTACGCAATCCCATTCATAGGAACTTTTCAATATCAGGCATATTGAACTTATCATGTGTTCAGGCAATGAGGTAGAGAGATAAACGTTTGGATGTCTGTGAGGTCATAAATAATTAGGACCTATCAAAAATTCTGTTAGAGTGTTTAGAACTCCATTATGAGGCATCTAAGATCCGTCAGAACCTTTTTCATGTTATCGACAACCATGTTTTTGGTAGTTATGGTTAGGTATTATTGGAAACTTATACCTTAGGTGGTGGGGGTATGATGTTGGCAGGGTGTGGATTTTCTCCCTGACCCTCACTGTCCTCTAGTTGATTTTGAAGGGAGGTCTTCTCTTGACCTATGATTAACATTTATCACCTCAAAGTGTTTAAGATTGCCTGAATGTCACCCAGTGACACGATTTCTTCATTTTTCTTGTTGTTGGAATGATGAGATGTTAAGGTTCAGGACATGAGACTTATGTCCCTTATCCAAGATGACGACTGCAAAGTTATGTGAAATTATAGAATTTGGGTTCTTTGCCTTAGGTTTATTAAAAAAAAACATGAGTTTAAACTAGCATAGAATTTTTTTCATTTAGGGGGTCAGCTCGGGTGACGACCCATTTCCCCGGATACTCCTCACTTGTCATGTACCCCTGGTTCGGTGGTAGAAAAAGTGAGTGGGTTCTTCAAATCCTAAAGTCCTATCTTATGTTCGACAATATTTCTTGGGGAACCCTTTTTGGAAGACGTCACCGTTTGATGAATATCTTGGCTTAATTATTTGTCTATGTACAATAATTCTATTACATGAGGTTATGTAAGGCTTTTCACGGGGCAAAAGGCTCCCTTTTTTGGCTATGAATCCTCACGGTATACCTTGGGAATAATTGTGAGACAGTCATTTTTATATACCTAATTACACATGAATTTAGACTCCCAATATACCTTATAAGGACATTATGTGGAAGAGATGACTCTATATACTCGAGATATGTGAGTGACGTTAATGGAGAACATACCACTCTATATACACAGAGAGTATGGGTCTATGAAT
Organism: Sambucus nigra; assembly: GCA_949130495.1. NCBI lineage: Eukaryota > Viridiplantae > Streptophyta > Magnoliopsida > Dipsacales > Adoxaceae > Sambucus > Sambucus nigra. Next base: position 61,570,027 of record OX422223.1, on the reverse strand, counting down.
AGTGTAAACCGTCGCTAGGGACCTGTTTTGGTAAGACTCGAGCCCATGGCTAGCTTTCCTAAGGTAATGAGGAATGTAGTGATTTTGCTTGTGAAGTAGTATGTGTCTTTTTTTGGAATTTTTAAATTTTTATTTTTCGGCAAGAGCCATTTCCCTTGGGATTATTATTTATCTTGGCATAAATGTGACAAACAAGGTTCAAGGTACACCTAGGGTGTATCCTTATCCCTACAGGCACATGAAATACTAATTTTTTTTTGTACTTAGTCAGGTATCTAAATAAGTATAAGAACAAATAGTAAAAAAAAGGAAGAGATACAGGAATATACATGAAGAAAATGTTAAAACTAGTACCAATCTACATTAAAATGAATTTCATCCACTCAATGAAAAATTATCTCCGATAAAGTTGCCACTATGAGAGCCTGGGCTCGTCACCTTTTTGTTCTCACTTTTTTATAAAAAGAAAAAATGGAGTTGCCAGTTTGGTTTACTCAAAACAGATAAAAGAATGGGTAGGCCTCCGTAGAGACCTAGTGATAGCAAGTGATATGCGTGTTTAACTAGAGAGACAAATGTCCTAGGACTAGGTTACAGATTGGAAATGTATTAGGGACCCTCTCCTCCCTTTCAGTCTCAAATGTAGATATAAAGTATGTATGTTAACATATTATTGTGTAAAAATAGATCATCAATGCAAATATTTAGTATATACATAAGTTGTCCAGTGCATTGTGGGATGTGTGTGTAGATCATACAGACAAAAGGATAGATAAATACAAAGTTGAACTTGTTCACTCGCATGACAGTTCGAGTGAGCATACATACTCACACAAAGAGATTCAAATTCCCAAATTTTGTGACCAACCAAGAGGAGTTTTACCATATATATAGTCTCGACGTGAGGGATCTAGTCTTCCCTTGATCATTTGAGATGTTCTAAAAGTGAAACATAGTCAAATCTGAAGAAGAAAAAATACGACTTGAGTTCACGAGAGAACTTGAACAAGCTCAGTTCACACGTAAGATTACTCTATGATAAAGGAATGAATGAACTTTCAACACTAAGAATAAAATAGCACGAAGAACCCCCGAATCCAGGGATCCTCTAACCTATAGGAAATTATTTCATGATTTTAAAGTTTTTTTTAGTTTTTTTGAGAAAAAAGAGAAACTGGGTGAATATGTACAAGATTTAACTTAAGTTTTAAATATCGAGCGTCTCTAATATGCCTATGTATCCACTGCAGACAGAAATTAAGTCAACGTAGTTCAAAACATGACATTTGGAGTAAGATCAATCTTCACATGATAAAGAAACATAGATAAAGTGGTTTAGGGGTGGTGTTGCAGCACAACACCACCCTTTTTGGTTATTTTCAAACTTGGATGATGAGAGAGAAGCTAGGGCTAGAAGTTAAAGCACTAGATCTAAGATTAAAGAGAGTTTTAATGACAAATGGAGAGAGTTTTATACTTTTTAAAAGGCAAAATGCGTCTGGACAGAATGCTCTTTATTTAGGATGGAAGACTTATTGCCTCCAATTGGTAGGTGAATTTCTAATTTTTTAGGAAAAAATATGGGGTTAATGACTGATCATCCATGGGTACTATGCGCTCTTGAGTGATCGATCAATCACGTTTTATTTTGGGCTTTTTGGGCCCATTTTATACTGGTTTGATTTTATTGGGTAATTTTGTGGTGCAAGGGAAAATTTCCAATATAGTTAGTATGTATGTAATTTGGCTTTATTCCTTGTCAAAAAAAATCCTTTGAGTCATAGGTTAAGACTTGAATTGTTGACCTTTCAAGCCTATGATGTGGTTTCATAAAGAAGTGGTGGCCAAGTTAGAAGATCTATATCATCATGTCATGTTTCGTGCTCGTTTTTGTCTTCATGTTCCAAGGATCTCTCATGTATGAATGCATATTTATTTTGGTCTTGGGATATTTTATATTTGAGTATTAGGTTTTTATAAAATTGTTTTTAAATTTTTTTATTTCTTTTTTTTATATCTTTTAGACAATTTTTTTTCGTTATCTTGTTAAAATGAACTTTGTAAGTCATTCAAAGGGAATATGGTACCTCATTAGATTCCATTCAAATGAAACTTCAAACGATGTTTTTGACCCTTCACTGGAATCTCGTTGTAAATATCGTTTGAATGGTGTTCAAAAAAGATACTATACTTCGTTCGAATGAGGTATATTGTCAATCGAATGAGTTCGTAAAGTTTTCACAAACCCTCTAATCAAATATATATGTATATGGCAAGATTTTTAGGAGAAAATACCACTTATATCATGTAACGTATGAATTTAAAATCGAAAAAAGCTCGTGCATGTGTGTGAGGTCGCATATATAAAGTGAATTCATTAAGCAAATTATTTCCAAACTACTCCACACAAGGATGATTAAGAACAATCAAAGCGTTAAAAAATATAATGAAATGTCCTATCCGCATGGAAACATGGAATAAAGTAAATTCAAAATACCAATATGCCACACAAAATGTGTAAAAGTAAACTACATATAAACCCAAAATCTTTTTGAGTTTTTGAAAACAACTCAAAAGAGAAACAAAATCTTTTTGTATATTTCTCAATAAGACCACAAAAAAGGAAAAATCAAAATATAAAAGATAAACATCATAGAACCAGCGCACACATATAACATGAAGTACAAACGCTAGTGTATGAAAACATGTAAGCAATCACCGGTAATATATAACATGTCAAGAGTAATGTGCAAGTATGAGAGAATCAACGACTCTAGAATTTTATGACTCCAAAACGATCTCCTAAAGCATATAGATGAATACCTAACGCATTGGGTTTTGGTAACTATGGGGTCACTAGACTTCAACTTCCTAGGACTTTTTTGTAAGAAAAAATTTCCAATAGAATCAATTTGTAGTATTGGCTATTTCAATTTGACAAAACATTTTGGGTATTTAATGTCACGCTACTCTACTTGATGAAGAATTTGAGCATCCCGGAGTTCAACATAAAAAAAGTTCAAATCATCATCTGATTGCTCATTTTTCTGAAAGGTATATGACCCAAATTATTTTTACTTTAGTGGGGACAAATTTTGAAGTGTTATATGCTTATTGGTAAAAGTTTTTCAAACTCGTTTTGTCCTTTAAATTTAAATTTAATTTTCTAAAATTAGAGAGGTCGTTCAAACGAGTTTGTTTGAATGTGTGTGTTCAAACTACTTCACACAAATTCCCTCTTGGAATTCCCTGCAATGTTGTTTGATATCTCGTTCAAATGACGCATCTCTCTTAGTCATTCAAATGACTTCAAACGACTTCCTTTAAAGATTTTTCCTAAAATGTCATTTGAAGGAGTTATTCTAATGACATCCTACAATGTCGTTCGAACTATCTAGTTAAGTCATTCGAACAAGCGTTTTAATTTAAAAAAAATATTTTTTTGCCCTCTAATCTCCCTTACCCACTACTTTTATCTTTTAAACCACTTTAGATCTCGGGAATTTCAGAACTTTTCATGTGATCTTTAGGATCATTTTTCCAAAAACCAAAAACTCAACCTCTCATTACATTCATCCCAGTTTGGGTGCAGTGGACCTCTTCACAATTTTCTTTTGGAGACGGTGCTTGGCTTTCGGTGGATACCGAGATCCAAGAGTGTTGCACGGCATGTTGGATCTACATGTGCTATAGACGAAGGTATTGAAGATGGCATTAGTGGGTCTTTTGGAGTCAATTTTGTAAGTTTTGTGTGTGTTCTTGTATAAACCGTATTCGTATGGATTTTATTTAGGCCTGGTAGTCCGATGATTTTCCCATTTGGGTTTTTCTCGTACATCGACACATTTTTTGGTTATGCTTTCATTTTACGTTATACTTAATATATCGCATGCTCTCGTAGGAATTTTAGTAATCAAGACTAGAATTTGGAAAGTATCAACCTACTGGCCTAATTTCTATTTGTAACCTATGTTGCTAATTAATTTGTTAAAAGGAGTGTATTTAACGAATTGAGCCGAATTCATATAACCCTGCTACTTTAAATTGGTATCAGAGCTTGTTTCTAAAACTTACTTAAATGAATCCTGGAGGTTATATGGATAGTTATTCATCAAATAGACACCCTATGTTTGATGGAACTAATTATGCCTATTGGAAATCATGTATGCGTCTGCATTAAAATTAATTGATAAATGTGTTTAGCTTGTTGTTACAAAAGGGTGGCCCCCTCCTACTGTTGTTGAAGAAGAAACTATTTTAAGACCTGTTGAACAATGGAGTGAGGATGAGTTAAAATTATATAACTATAATTCAAATGGTTTAAATGCTTTTTTCAAGGAGTTTCATCGTATTATGACTTATTAAACTTCAAAGGAGGCATGGGACATTCTTCAAGTTACTCATGATGGAATGAGTGCGATTAAGTGTCTAAACTTCAAAATTTAGCCACTCAATTTGAATATATCTCCATGAAAGAAACTGAAACATTTGATGAGTTTTATGCCCATATTTCTGATATTTTTAACTCATGTTTAAACCTAGGTGATAAAATCCCTGAAACTCGTGTATTCAAGACGATTCTTAGATCTCTCCCTAGTCGTTTCATTTCAAAAGACACAGTTCTTAATTTTGTAGGAGTGTTAGATTCAGTAAAACTCGAAGAGCTTGTAGGTGATCCCCAATCATATGAATTAGATGTATTACCCCGTATTTTTGGCGATATTTATTTTTGGGATTAATTAATTAAATGAGAATTAGTTGGGAATTAATCCGGATAAAATACTAGCGAGATGTGAGATAGTATTTGACTATATTGAGTATATATGATGTTATATGAATATTGAATTATGAAATTTGTCGTGAGATTTATATACGGCAATTTGGACATTTTATTGGAACGCGTGAGACAGTCGCGTCAGGAGATAATTATTTTAATTATAAAAGTGAATTTAAATTCTATTAAACGTATGGTCGTTTTGAGTGCACCAACGCGTCCGGAAGGGTCGAGATAGTCAGAAAACACTAGCCGGGGGTTTAGTTTGGGTCCCGGGGTATTTTTAGGCCATACCGGCAACATAAAGGGTATTTTGGTAATTTTGCACTTTTGAGAATTAAAAGTGACGAAAATTAGTAAATTATATCTGATGTGGATTTGACCCACTAAACCACTAACAAACCCATGTTAACCCAATAGGCTACGTAGGTTATTAGAATTAGGTTTCTAATTTCTTTCCCAAAAACAAACCCTAGCCACCATTGCCATTGGAGAAGAAAGCTTGGAGAGAGAGAGATAGAAGGGAATTCTGCAGAAAGAGAGAGGGAACTTCTTCAAATCGTCATCAAAATCAGAGATTGAATCAAGGCAAGTGGTTTAATTTACATTTTTATGCAGTAAATGCTTCTTCCATGCTTAGACAATTCAATAATCATAAATAATTGAGAAATAAATAAAAACCCATAAAATTGGAGTTTTTAGTTTAATTTTGGAGATAGGTTTGCATGTAGAAATGTTATTGGAAGATCGAATTAAGAGAATTACTAATTTATGTGTTACAAAAACGGATTTATTTCTGGGAACGGAAGATTTAAAATTCTAGGGTTTATGTTCTTGAGAATTTGGGGAAAAGTGATGAGACTTGATGATTTAATGATGTTGAGGATGAATTAAACCTTTAAAACATGTTAGTATGTGACTATAATATGTTTATGATTGATTAGAGACCTTAAAACATTGTTGGGACGAATTTTAGAGGAGAATTGAGGAGTAGAAATTGGTGAAAAACGAAAGTAGAAATTCTGGGCACGAAACTGATCGTTCGTTAGAAGGCCTCCCCAGGTCGTTCGAACGAGCTCGTTCGAACGAGCTTCTAACGAGTTGACCAGTCGCTTCTAATGAGGGGAAGTTTCGTTCGATACCTTCGTTCGAACGAGATGTCGTTAGAAGGTACAGTTCGTTCGAACGAACTCTCGTTCGAACAACCTCGTTCGAACGAGACTTCGAACGAGTTGACAGTTTAGGCTATTTAGCCTGTTTTGATCCCGAGTGCCCCGTAACCTTGTGTATAGGTAGAGATAGCCCTTCCTTGATGAGTAATTGTTATATTTGGGATGTTTGGGATATTATGAGGAGTCAAACCTAGAAGGGTAGTTTGAACCTAAGGGAAAATACGAAGTAGGACGTGAGCGTCTATTACGATGTGAGCTATTGACAGCCTAATTTAATATTAACCGGGAACATATAAATTGTGTCTATTATATGTCGGTATGAGAATGAGAAGCGTACCACCAATATATATTATGGTGATTACTAAGACGTGTGCATACTTAGTATATGTATTGATTTTATGTGTATGACATACCTACCATACTTGCTATCACGGGAGGTTTGCGTTCGCTTAGGGCCCTCTAATCTTTGTGTTGCCCGAATTTAGACTGGTTACCTCGATGAACATAGGTCAGAGAAGGACTTATTGGGATGTTAATAAGTCTGCTGATCGTGGGAGCGCAGGTATGTGCGTGACCCATGTGATGTGACTGTGTTCGCCTCCATTATTTGTGATGTTGTTATCTGAGAACTATTCCTGAGAGATTCGAAATATGTGATCCTTATGTACGTGATGTACCAGGATGGATAGCAGAGTATGTGTGTACCGCAGCTTAGTCTCGGGGTGCTTATATTGTATATTTATGTTGTGGAAACTATACACTTAGTAAAATGGGAACTTTCATATGGTATTGTGTGTATAACTATGGAATAACATAAAAGGGATAATCTATAACGAGTTGTATTACTTTTATATGAGAACCTGAATTTACGTTAATCCCCTATCTATTTGAGATCGTTATAATGTTAATAGGAACCGATTAATAAGGGTAGAATCTATGACAGTCTAACTAGATATGATGTCACTTAGCTAGTGGTTTGTGTCATTTTAGATGGGTACTTACGTTAGGAGTGCACAGTTAGACGAGAGGTGAGAATTTCATGTGAGTGCACATCCTAACATGTACTTTGCATTTAATGTTTTAAATGTTTTTAAAGCACTTGCAGGTTTTTAAAATATCTCCACATTCGGGCTCTGACCCGTTTTCTTTCAAATCTATTTTCTTGTAAAACCATTTTAGGTGCCCAGCCACAAGGACACCACGCATAGGATTCTCATTCCGAATACGAGCTGTAGCTGTTTGTGGAAGTTACAGGGATTTGCTTTTAGATGCTTCTTTCATTTGGATTCCATGTTCAGTATTCCTCAGTTGTAGGGCATGTTGCCCGAATTCTATTAGAGACTTTTCCATTTCAGTTTTTCAGACTTTGGCATGTATTAATTCAGTATTCAGTATTTCGTTACTTATTTAAGTTGTGGGATTTGTTGTGAGGAGTTTTTCCTCCGGATTTATTTATATCATGTGATGGTTATTCTATTATTTCGTTATGGTGAATGGTGATGTTATTCTTGTTTTAAATCTTTTACTGCATGTTAATCAGACTTTAATTAAAATTTGACAACTTACTTTTTAAATACTAGGTGGTTAGTAATAATAAAAATGTTTTCGACAGTGATGCTACTAACTGAGCCAACTTGGCATTTTGATTTAATTTAATAAAGGAGTAGCTACCCGGTATTTAATTAGTCGGGGTGTCACAGGTGGTATCAGAGCATCAGGTTCTAGTGTCCTTTAGGATCTGTACGGCTATTATGTTTCCGCTAAGTTATCTTTGATATAGAGCCCTATGTTTTAGGACTGTTGTACTCTTTTTGTGTATGCTTCGTTCTTCAGCTATTTTAAGTTTATAAACTGTGAACTTATAAACTTTATTCTTATTTCAGATGCCTCCACGACGTGCACGACGAGTTCCCAGGGATGCAATGCTAGAACCCCACCCCGCTCTAGTTCAGGGCATGATGAACGCCGCTGAGGTTGCAGCCATTGTAGCCCAAGCGGTAAATGCCGCAATTGCTGTAGTTCAGCAGGCACCGCCTAAGGCGCCGGTTGCCGCGCCAGTACAGGAAAATGCACTCCCGTCTGCTTGGGAATGAGTACGTGACGCTTTTCAGAAAGCGCATCCGCCAGAGTTTGCAGGTAGCTCAGATGTGGTAGTCTCGAGCCAGTGGAGGAAGGATATGCAGAGGCACTTGAGGATGTACGAGTGCACGAACGTTCAGAAGCAGGTGCTAGCTACTTTCAAGCTAGTTGGATCTGTACTACAGTGGTGGGAGTCTATTACCACCGTGGAGGAGAGGGATACTCTCACTATTCAGTACTTTTGGGTGCGGTTCGACCGCAAGTACTTTTCGTCAGCTGTTCACACGAAAATGAGGAGGAAACTGATGAATCTGAAGCAAGAGGGTAAGTCCGTGGCCGAGTATGAGGCTGAGTTCACGAATCTGTTGAATATCGTTCCGGATGAGATATCGACAAAAAAGAAGAAGATTGAGAAATTCACCGACGGGTTGACATGGAGGATCCGTCAGCATCTGTTAGGGAACCTTTCGTTTGCCACTTATTCTGATGTGGTTAACGCTGCTTTGTTACACTGCCAGGATCACCGCTTTCATATGGCTGAGGGCAAGAGATCAGGAGAGTCTAGCCATCAGGGACATGGTGCTAATGGGGCACAATCTGTTCAGGGGCAGAGACAGGGTGAGCAGGGTTCCCAGCAGGGGGATCAGAAGAGGTTCAGATCAGGGAATTATAGGCATGGACAGGGAGGTTTCCGTCAGGGCCATCAGGGTCCAAACGGCCATCAGGGCCAACAGGGGCAAAATGGACAGCAGTTTCAGTAGGGCCAGCAGGGCCAAGGGAGGAACGGTGACGGCCATCAGGGCCGGGGACAGCAGGGGCAGAGAGGAAGGAAATTCCCGGGGAAGTGTTATGTTTGTGGCAAGACTGGCCATAAACGACAGGATTGTCCCGATAGGGGAAGGGCCCACAACAGCGGCAACAGGGTGCTCGCCAGGAGCCGCAGAGACCTATGTTTCCCGCCGCTCTCCCCGCACCGCCACAGATGGCAGCATTTCCACCTATCCCAGCAGCTCCAGTTCAGTAGGGGCAGCTACAGTATGGACGTGTCTATAACGTCCACCAGGCAGCAGTTCCACAGGCACCGCCCGCGATTGAGGGTACGTTTTCTATCCATTGCACTATGGGTCGTTTATTGTTTGATACGGGGGCTACACATTGTTTTATAGCTACACATTTCGCGAAGGCTTTAGGGTTGTTAGCCACAGCGGAGAGCACAGTGACGTGTGTCGACTCACCATTGGGGAATGGGTCACTTATATTTTTTATATGCCGGGAAGTGGGGGTAGAGATTGGTGGTTTGGTATTACCTGCAGACATGTTGGTATTAGATATGCATGTGCACGATGTGATTATCGGTATGGATTGGCTCGTAGCTTATAGGTCCATGATTGATTGCTTCAGCGGGAGCATTGTTTTTGCCATTCTGGGGCAAGAGATGTTTGTAGTGGCGATGCCTCGCCCAGAGGGAGGATCGACCGCTCATTTATATTACCTAGAGGAGGATACCTCTAAGGAGGTTGTGATTCCTCTAGATTCGATCCCAGTTGTCAGGGAGTATTCTGATGTGTTTCAGGAGATACCAGGCCTACCCCACAGTCGAGAGATAGACTTTGTTATAGACTTATTACCAGGTACGAGACCTATAGCACGCGCACCGTACCGTATAGCTCCAGCTGAGATGAGGGAGTTATGGGATCAGATTGAGAAGTTGTTGAGTCAGGGGTTTATTCGGAGGAGTACTTCACTGTGGGGTGCCCCTGTGTTGTTCGTGAAGAAGAGAGATGGTTCACTGAGATTGTGTGTGGACTACCGAGAGTTGAATAAGGTCACGATACGGAATAAGTATCCGTTGCCTCGAATCGATGACTTATTCGACCAGTTGAGAGGAGCTTCTTTCTTCTCAAAGATTGATTTGAGATCGAGATACCATCAGTTGCGTATCAGGGAGAAGGATGTCTCGAAGACTACGTTCTTGTCGAGATATGGTTCTTACGAGTTTCGGGTTATGCCTTTTGGGTTGACCAACCCTCCAGTAGTGTTTATGGACTTGATGAATAGGGTGTTCAGAGATTTCCTTGATCAGTTTGTCATTGATGATATTCTGGTTTACTCCCAGACAGAGGAGGAGCACGCCGAGCATTTGAGGTAGGTTTTGCAGACGCTGCGTCAGAACGAGCTGTATGAAAAGTTTGAGAAGTGCGGGTTTTGGTTGAAGGAGGTCCAGTTTTTGGGACACATTATTTCCGACCGGGGGAAATCTGTTGATCCGGGGAAGGTATCCGTGGTGAGGGAGTGGGGACAGCCCACGACACCGACTGAGATTCGTAGTTTCTTGGGCCTAGCAGGATACTACAGGAGGTTCATTCGGGGATTTTCGAAAATAGCGGGTCCTTTGACACATCTGACTCGTAAAGTGTGCCATTCATTTGGAGTGATGCCTGTCAGTTGGCATTTGATGAGTTAAAGGACAAGTTAACCTCAGCACCTGTGTTAGTATTGCCGAGACCGGAAGTTGAGTATTTGGTCTACACCGATGCGTCTTTGCAAGGACTTGGAGGTCTATTGCAGCAGGAGAGACATGCAATAGCTTATGCTTCCCGTAAGCTTAAGCCTCACGAGAAGAATTACCCCACTCATGATTTGGGGTTGGCAGCAGTGGTATTTGCCTTACGAATTTGGAGACACTATCTTTTGAGGGAGAAGTTCCAACTGTTCACGGACCACAAGTCCCTACAGTACCTGTTTATGCAGAAGCAGTTGAATATGCGGTAGTGTAGGTGGCTTGAGTTTGTGAAAGACTACCAGTTCGACATCCAGTATCACCCGGGAAAGTCTAACGTGGTAGCAGACGCGTTGAGCCGTAGGCCAGCAGATGAGGTGGCAGGGGTGTGGAAGGCAAAGTGGAAGGAGTTGGGACACCAGGATGCAGTGGCCCGATCTTTCATGTCTGTGATGACCGTTACACCGCAGATTGTCACGAAGGTAGTACGGGCACGGGCTAATGACTCGGTCTGTCAGGAGAAGATAGTTCGATTATTAGCAGAGGGAGCCGAGTCCTATACCGTTAGCTCAGATGGGGGATTACGCTTCAATGGGAGATTGGTGGTTCCGGAAGGGGAGGAATTGCGACACGAGGTGATGGCAGAGTCGTACGGATCACGATTCGCGGTACATCCCGGAGGGGACAAAATTTACCAAGACATGAGACGCCAGTATTGGTGGAGCGGTATGAAGAAAGATATCGCTGTGTTTGTTTCAAAATGCGCCACTTGTCAGCTAGTAAAAGTGGATCATCAGAGACCGACAGGACTTCTACAGCCGTTGGAGGTTCCGGTATGGATGTGGGAAAGCATATCCATGGATTTTATCACGGGGTTGCCTACGTCGCAGAGGGGTCACGACTCCGTTTGGGTAATTGTGGACAGGTTGGCCAAAGTCGCTCATTTTCTATCCGTAAGGACCGGCTACACTACAGGACAGTATGCCCAGCTCTTCATTTCAGAGATTGTGAGACTTCACGGTGTGCCCCTAAATATCGTGTCTGACAGAGACAAGATATTTGTATCGCGGTTTTGGGAGAGTTTCCAGGAGGCCATGGGAACGGAATCGCGGTTGAGTACGGATTATCATCCATAGATCGATGGGCAGACCGAGCGCACAAATCAGATGTTGGAGGACATGCTACGCATGTGCATTATTGACTTTGGAGGTGGATGGGAGCAATACCTTCCACTGGTAGAGTTTGCTTATAATAACTCCTACCAATTCACTATTGGCATGGCTCCGTTTGAGGCGTTGTACGGTAGGCCTTGTCATTCCCCAGCATGTTGGTTGGAGGTGGGGAACAACAAACTACTTGGGCCGGAAGTGATTCAGGATACTTCGGCAAGGATTGAGTTGATTCGGAGTCGGATTCGAGTAGCTCAAGACCGGCAGAAGAGTTATGCTGATGCCAAGAGATCTTTCAGGGAGTTCCAAGTGGGGGACCAGGTTTTGCTCAGAGTATCTCCTATGAAGGGGATTATGCATTTCGGGAAGAAGGGGAAGTTGGCACCGAGGTATGTGGGGCCGTTTCCTATTATTGAGCGGATTGGACCAGTTGCATATAGACTCGGGTTACCAAAGCATTTACACCGGATTCACGATGTGTTTCATATTTCCTCGCTAAGGAAATATCTCAGAGACGATTTGACTCATTCTCACATCTCTTTGGAGGATATTGATCTCCAGCCTGATAGCTCCTACGAGGAGGGGACGATTGCTATTTTAGACCGAAGTGAGAGGAAGCTACGGTCAAAGATAGTTCCGTTAGTGTGTGTTCAGTGGCGACATCATAATGTCGAGGAGTCCACATGGGAGCGCGAGGATGAGATGCGCGAACGTTATCCAGAGTTGTTTTATCAGGTACCTTCTAGTTCCGAATTTCGGGACAAAATTCTGTTATTAGGGGGGAAGTATGTAATACCCCGTATTTTTGGCTATATTTATTTTTGGGATTAATTAATTAAATGAGAATTAATTGGGAATTAATCCGGATAAAATACTAGCGAGATGTGAGTTAGTATTTGACTATATTGAGTATATATGATGTTATATGAATATTGAATTATGAAATTTGTCGTGAGATTTATATACGGCAATTTGGACATTTTATTGGGGCGCGTGAGACAGTCGCGCTAGGAGCTAATTATTTTAATTATAAAAGTGAATTTAAATTCTATTAATCGTATGGTCATTTTGAGTGCACCAACGCGTCCGGAAGGATCGAGATAGTCATAAAACACTAGCCGGGGGTTTAGTTTGCGTCCCGGGGTATTTTTAGGCCATATCGGCAACATAAAGGGTATTTTGGTAATTTTGCACTTTTGAGAATTAAAAGTGACGAAAATTAGTAAATTATATCTGATGTGGATTTGACCCACTAAACCACTAACAAACCCATGTTAACCCAATAGGCTACGTAGGTTATTAGAATTAGGTTTCTAATTTCTTTCCCAAAAACAAACCCTAGCCACCATAGCCATTGGAGAAGAAAGCTTGGAGAGAGAGAGATAGAAGGGAATTCTGCAGAAAGAGAGAGGGAACTTCTTCAAATCGTCATCAAAATCAGAGATTGAATCAAGGCAAGTGGTTTAATTTACATTTTTATGCAGTAAATGCTTCTTCCACGCTTAGACAATTCAATAATCATAAATAATTGAGAAATAAATAAAAACCCATAAAATTGGAGTTTTAAGTTTAATTTTGGAGATAGGTTTGCATGTAGAAATGTTATTGGAAGATCGAATTAAGAGAATTACTAATTTATGTGTTACAAAAACAGATTTATTTCTGGAAATGGAAGATTTAAAATTCTAGGGTTTATGTTCTTGAGAATTTGGGGAAAAATGATGAGACTTGATGATTTAATGATGTTGAGGATGAATTAATCTTTTAAAACACGTTAGTATGTGACTATAATATGTTTATGATTGATTAGAGACCTTAAAACATTGTTGGGATGAATTTTAGAGGAGAATTGGGGAGTAGAAATTGGTGAAAAACGAAAGTAGAAATTCTAGGCACGAAACTGGTCGTTCGTTGGAAGGCCTCCCCAGGTCGATCGAACGAGCTCGTTCGAACGAGCTTATAACGAGTTGACAAGTCGCTTCTAACGAGTGGAAGTTTCGTTCGATACCTTCGTTCGAACGAGATGTCGTTAGAAGGTACAGTTCGTTCGAACGAACTCTCGTTCGAACAGCCTCGTTCGAACGAGACTTCGAACGAGTTGACAGTTTAGGCTTTTTAGCCTGTTTTGATCCCGAGTGCCCCGTAACCTTGTGTATAGGTAGAGATAGCCCTTCCTTGGTGAGTAATTTTTATATTTGGGATGTTTAGGATATTATGAGGAGTCAAACCTAGAAGGGTAGTTTGAACCTAAGGGAAAATACGAAGTAGGACGTGAGCGTCTATTACGATGTGAGCTATTGACGGCCTAATTTAATATTAACCGGGAACATATAAATTGTGTAGTATTATATGTCGGTACGAGAATGAGAAGTGTACCACCAGTATATATTATGGTGATTACTAAGACGTGTGCATACTTAGTATATGTATTGATTTTATGTGTATGACATACCTACCATACTTGCTATCACGGGAGGTTTGCGTTCGCTTAGGGCCCTCTAATCCTTGTGTTGCCCGGATTTAGACTGGTTACCTCGATGAACATAGGTCAGAGAAGGACTTATTGGGATGTTAATAAGTCTAATGATCGTGGGAGCGCAGGTATGTGCGTGACCCATGTGATGTGACTGTGTTCGCCTCCATTATTTGTGATGTTGTTATCTGAGAACTATTCCTGAGAGATTCGGAATATGTTATCCTTATGTACGTGATGTACCGGGATGGATAGCAGAGTATGTGTGTACCGCAGCTTAGTCTCGGGGTGCTTATATTGTATATTTATGTTGTGGAAAATATACACTTAGTAAAATGGGAACTTTCATATGGTATTGTGTGTATAACTATGGAATAACATAAAAGGGATAATCTATAACGAGTTGTATTACTTTTATATGAGAACCTGAATTTACGTTAAGCCCCTATCTATTTGAGATCGTTATAATGTTAATGGGAACCGATTAATAAGGGTAGAATCTATGACAGTCTAGCTAGATATGATGTCACTTAGCTAGTGGTTTGTGTCATTTTAGATGGGCACTTACGTTAGGAGTGCACAGTTAGACGAGAGGTGAGAATTTCATGTGAGTGCACGTCCTAACATGTACTTTGCATTTAATGTTTTAAATGTTTTTAAAGCACTTGCAGGTTTTTAAAATATCTCCACATTCGGGCTCTGACCCGTTTTCTTTCAAATCTATTTTCTTGTAAAACCATTTTAGGTGCCCAGCCACAAGGACACCACGCATAGGATTCTCATTCCGAAGACGAGCTGTGGCTGTTTGTGGAAGTTACAGGGATTTGCTTTTAGACGCTTCTTTCATTTGGATTCCATGTTCAGTATTCCTCAGTTGTAGGGCATGTTGCCCAAATTCTATTAGAGACTTTTCCATTTCAGTTTTTCAGACTTTGGCATGTATTAATTCAGTATTCAGTATTTCGTTACTTATTTCAGTTGTGGGATTTGTTGTGAGGAGTTTTTCCTCCGGATTTATTTATATCATGTGATGGTTATTCTATTATTTTGTTATGGTGAATGGTGATGTTATTCTTGTTTTAAATCTTTTACTGCATGTTAATCAGACTTTAATTAAAATTTGACGACTTACTTTTTAAATACTAGGTGGTTAGTAATAATAAAAATGTTTTCGACAGTGATGCTACTAACTGAGCCAACTTAGCAATTTGATTTAATTTAATAAAGGAGTAGCTACCCGATATTTAATTAGTCGGGGTGTCACAGGTGGTATCAGAGCATCAGGTTCTAGTGTCCTTTAGGATCTGTACAGCTATTATGTTTCCGCTAAGTTTTCTTTGATATAGAGCCCTATGTTTTAGGACTGTTGTACTCTTTTTGTGTATGCTTCGTTCTTCAGCTATTTTAAGTTTATAAACTGTGAACTTATAAACTTTATTCTTATTTCAGATGCCTCTACGACGTGCACGACGAGTTCCCAGGGATGGAACGCCAAAACCCCAGCCCGCTCCAGTTCAGGGCATGATGAACGCCACTGAGGTTGCAGCCATTGTAGCCCAAGCGGTAAATTCCGCAATTGCCTTAGTTCAGCAGGCACCGCCTCAGGCACCGGTTGCCATGCCAGTACAGGCAAATGCATTCCCGTCTGCTTGGGAACGTGTACGTGACGCTTTTCAGAAAGCGCATCCGCCAGAGTTTGCAGGTAGCTCAGATGTGGTAGTCTCGAGCCAGTGGAGGAAGGATATGCAGAGGCACTTGAGGATGTACGAGTGCACGAACGTTCAGAAGCAGGTGCTAGCTACTTTCAAGCTAGTTGGATCTGCACTACAGTGCTGGGAGCCTATTACCACCGTGGAGGAGAGGGATACTCTCACTATTCAGGACTTTTGGGTGCGGTTCGACCGCAAGTACTTTTCGTCAGCTGTTCACACGGAAATGAGGAGGAAACTGATGAATCTGAAGCAAGAGGGTAAGACCATGGCCGAGTATGAGGCCGAGTTCACGAATCTGTTGAATATCGTTCCGGATGAGATACCGACAGAAAAGAAGAAGATTGAGAAATTCACCGACGGGTTGACATGGAGGATCCGTCAGCATCTATTAGGGAACCTTTCGTTGGCCACTTATTCTGATGTGGTTAACGCTGCTTTGTTACACTGCCAGGATCACCGCTTTCATATGGCTGAGGGCAAGAGATCAGGAGAGTCTAGCCATCAGGGCAGGACTGGAGGACATGGTGCTAGTGGGGCACAATCTGTTCAGGGGCAGAGACAGGGTGAGTAGGGTTCCCAGAAGGGGGATCAGAAGAGGTTCAGATCAGGGAATTACAGGCACGGATAGGGAGGTTTTCGTCAGGGCCATCAGGGTCCAAATGGCCATCAGGGCCAACAGGGGCAGAATGGGCAGCAGTTTCAGCAGGGCCAGCAGGGCCAAGGGAGGAACGGTAATGGCCATCAGGGTCGGGGACAACAGGGTCAGAGAGGAGGGAACTTCCCGGGGAAGTGTTATGTTTGTGGCAAGACTGGCCATAAACGACAGGATTGTCCCGATAGGGGCAGGGCCCCACAGCAGCAGCAGCAGGGTGCTCGCCAGGAGCCGCAGAGACCTATGTTTCCCGCCGCTCTCCCCGCACCGCCACAGATGGCAGCATTGCCACCTATCCCAGCAACTCCAGTTCAGCAGGGGCAGCTACAGTATGGATGTGTCTATAACGTCCGCCAGGCAGCAGTTCCACAGGCACCGCCCGCGATTGAGGGTACGTTTCCTATCCATGGCACTATGGGTATGATATTGTTTGATACGGGGGCTACACATTATTTTATAGCTACACATTTCGCGAAGGCTTTAGGGTTGTTAGCCACAGCGGAGAGCACAGTGACGTGTGTCGACTCACCATTGGGGAATGGGTCACTTATATTTTTTATATGCCGGGGAGTGGGGGTAGAGATTGGTGGTTTGGTATTACCTGCAGACATGTTGGTATTAGATATGCATGTGCACGATGTGATTATTGCTATGGATTGGCTCGTAGCTTATAGGACCATGATTGATTGCTTCAGCGGGAGCATTGTTTTTGCCATTCCGGGGCAAGAGATGTTTGTAGTGGCGATGCCTCGCCCAGAGGGAGGATCGACCGCTCATTTATATTACCTAGAGGAGGATGCCTCTAAGGAGGTTGTGATTCCTCTAGATTCGATCCCAGTTGTCAGGGAGTATTCTGATGTGTTTCAGGAGATACCACGCCTACCCCACAGTCGAGAGATAGACTTTGTTATAGACTTATTACCAGGTACGAGACCTATAGCACGCGCACCGTACCGTATGGCTCCAGCTGAGATGAGGGAGTTATGGGATCAGATTGAGCAGTTGTTGGGTCAGGGGTTTATTTGGAGGAGTACTTCACCGTGGGGTGCCCTTGTGTTGTTCGTGAAGAAGAGAGATGGTTCACTGAGATTGTGTGTGGACTACCGAGAGTTCAATAAGGTCACGATACAGAATAAGTATCCGTTGCCTCGAATCGATGACTTATTCGACCAGTCGAGAGGATCTTCTTTCTTCTCAAAGATTGATATGAGATCGAGATACCATCAGTTGCGTATCAGGGAGAAGGATGTCTCGAAGACTGCGTTCTTGTCGAGATATGGTTCTTACGAGTTTCGGGTTATGCCTTTTGGGTTGACCAACGCTCCAGCAGTGTTTATGGACTTGATGAATAGGGTGTTCAGAGAGTTCCTTGATCAGTTTGTCATTGATGATATTCTGGTTTACTCCCAGACAGAGGAGGAGCACGCCGAGCATTTGAGCTAGGTTTTGCAGACGCTGCGTCAGAACGAGCTTTATGCAAAGTTTGAGAAGTGCGGGTTTTGGTTGAAGGAGGTCCAGTTTTTGGGACACATTATTTCCGATCGGGGGATATCTATTGATCCGGGGAAGGTATCCGCGGTGAGGGAGTGGGGACAGCCCATGACACCGACTGAGATTCGTAGTTTCTTGGGCCTAGCAGGATACTACAGGAGGTTCATTCGGGGATTTTCGAAGATAGCGGGTCCTTTGACACATCTGACTCGTAAAGGTGTGCCGTTCATTTGGAGTGATGCCTGTCAGTGGGCATTTGATGAGTTAAAGGAAAAGTTAACCTCAGCACCTGTGTTAGCATTGCCGAGACCGGAAGTTGAGTATTTGGTCTACACCGATGCGTCTTTGCAAGGACTTGGAGGTGTATTGCAGCAGGAGAGACAGGCCATAGCTTATGCTTCCCGTAAGCTTAAGCCTCACGAGAAGAATTACCCCACTCATGATTTGGAGTTAGCAGCAGTGGTATTTGCCCTACGGATTTGGAGACACTATCTTTTGGGGGAGAAGTTCCAACTGTTCACGGACCACAAGTCCCTACAATACCTGTTTATGCAGAAGGAGTTGAATATGCGGCAGCGTAGGTGGCTTGAGTTTGTGAAAGACTACCAGTTCGACATCCAGTATCACCCGGGAAAATCTAACGTGGTAGCAGACGCGTTGAGCCGTAGGCCAGTAGATGAGGTGGCAGGGGTGTGGAAGGCAAAGTGGAAGGAGTTGGGACACTAGGATGCAGTGGCCCGATCTTTCATGTCTGTGATGACCGTTACACCGCAGATTGTCACGAAGGTAGTACGGGCACAGGCTAATGACTCGGTCTGTCAGAAGCAGATAGTTTGATTACTAGCAGAGGGAGCCGAGTCCTATACCGTTAGCTCAGACGGGGGATTATGCTTCAATGGGATATTGGTGGTTCCGGAAGGGGAGGAATTGCGACACGAGGTGATGGCAGAGTCGCACGGCTCACGATTCGCGGTACATCCCGGAGGGGACAAAATATACCAAGACATGAGACGCCAGTATTGGTGGAGCGGTATGAAGAAAGATATCACTGTGTTTGTTTCAAAATGCGCCACTTGTCAGCTAGTAAAAGTGGATCATCAGAGACCAACAGGACTTCTACAGCCGTTGGAGGTTCCGGTATGGATGTGGGAAAGCATATCCATGGATTTTATCACGGGGTTGCCTACGTCGCAGAGGGGTCACAACTCCGTTTGGGTAATTGTGGACAGGTTGTCCAAAGTCGCTCATTTTCTCCCCGAAAGGACCGACTACACTACGGGACAGTATGCCCATCTCTTCATTTCAGAGATTGTGAGACTTCACGGTGTGCCCCTAAATATCGTGTCTGACAGAGACAAGATATTTGTATCGCGGTTTTGGGAGAGTTTCCAGGAGGCCATGGGAACGGAATCGCGGTTGAGTACGGATTATCATCCATAGATCGATGGGCAGACCGAGCGCACAAATCAGATGTTGGAGGACATGCTACGCATGTGCATTATTGACTTTGGAGGTGGATGGGAGCAATACCTTCCACTGGTAGAGTTTGCTTATAATAACTCCTACCAGTTCACTATTGGCATGGCTCCGTTTGAGGCGTTGTACGGTAGGCCTTGTCGTTCCCCAGCATGTTGGTTGGAGGTGGGGGACAACAAACTACTTGGGCCGGAAGTGATTCAGGATACTTTGGCAAGGATTGAGTTGATTCGGAGTCGCATTCGAGTAGCTCAAGACCGGCAGAAGAGTTATGCTGATGCCAAGAGATCTTTCAGGGAGTTCCAAGTGGGGGACCAGGTTTTGCTCAGAGTATGTCCTATGAAGGGGATTATGCATTTTGGGAAGAAGGGAAAGTTGGCACCGAGGTATGTGGGGTCGTTTCCTATTATTGAGCGGATTGGACCAGTTGCGTATAGACTCGGGTTACCGGAGCATTTACACCGGATTCACAATGTGTTTCATATTTCCTCACTAAGGAAATATCTCAGAGACGATTTGGCTCAATCTCACATCACTTTGGAGGATATTGATCTCCATCCTGATAGCTCCTACGAGGAGGGGCCGATTGCTATTTTGGACCGAAGTGAGAGGAAGCTACGGTCAAAGATAGTTCCGTTAGTGTGTGTTCAGTGGCGACATCATAATGTCGATGAGTCCACATGGGAGCGCGAGGATGAGATGCGCGAACGTTATCTAGAATTGTTTTATCAGGTACCTTCTAGTTCCGAATTTCGGGATGAAATTCTGTTATTAGGGGGGAAGTATGTAATACCCCGTATTTTTGGCGATATTTATTTTTGGGATTAATTAATTAAATGAGAATTAATTGGGAATTAATCCGGATAAAATACTAGCGAGATGTGAGTTAGTATTTGACTATATTGAGTATATATGATGTTATATGAATATTGAATTATGAAATTTGTCGTGAGATTTATATACGGCAATCTGGACATTTTATTGGGACGCGTGAGACAGTCGCGTCAGGAGATAATTATTTTAATTATAAAAGTGAATTTAAATTCTATTAACCATATGGTCATTTTGAGTGCACCAACGCGTTCAGAAGGGTCGAGATAGTCAGAAAACACTAGCCGGGGGTTTAGTTTGGGTCCCGGGGTATTTTTAGGCCATACCGGCAACATAAAGGGTATTTTGGTAATTTTGCACTTTTGAGAATTAAAAGTGACGAAAATTAGTAAATTATATCTGATGTGGATTTGACCCACTAAACCACTAACAAACCCATGTTAACCCAATAGGCTACGTAGGTTATTAGAATTAGGTTTCTAATTTCTTTCCCAAAAACAAACCCTAACCACCATAGCCATTGGAGAAGAAAGCTTGGAGAGAGAGAGATAGAAGGGAATTCTGCAGAAAGAGAGAGGGAACTTCTTCAAATCTTCATCAAAATCAGAGATTGAATCAAGGTAAGTGGTTTAATTTACATTTTTATGCAGTAAATGCTTCTTCCATGCTTAGACAATTCAATAATCATAAATAATTGAGAAATAAATAAAAACCCATAAAATTGGAGTTTTTAGTTTAATTTTGGAGATAGGTTTGCATGTAGAAATGTTATTGGAAGATCGAATTAAGAGAATTACTAATTTATGTGTTACAAAAACGGATTTATTTCTGGGAATGGAAGATTTAAAATTCTAGGGTTTATGTTCTTGAGAATTTGGGGAAAATTGATGAGACTTGATGATTTAATGATGTTGAGGATGAATTAATCCTTTAAAACACGTTAGTATGTGACTATAATATGTTTATGATTGATTAGAGACCTTAAAACATTGTTGGGACGAATTTTAGAGGAGAATTGAGGAGTAGAAATTGGTGAAAAACGAAAGTAGAAATTCTGGGCACGAAATTAGTCGTTCGTTGGAAGGCCTCCCCAGGTCGTTCGAACGGGCTCGTTCGAACGAGCTTCTAACGAGTTGACCAGTCGTTTCTAATGAGGGGAACTTTCATTCGATACCTTCGTTCGAACGAGATGTCGTTAGAAGGTACAGTTCGTTCGAACGAACTCTCGTTCGATCAGCCTCGTTCGAACGAGACTTCGAATGAGTTGACAGTTTAGGCTTTTTAGCCTGTTTTGATCCCGAGTGCCCCGTAACCTTGTGTATAGGTAGAGATAGCCCTTCCTTGATGAGTAATTGTTATATTTGGGATGTTTGGGATATTATGAGGAGTCAAACCTAGAAGGGTAGTTTGAACCTAAGGGAAAATACGAAGTAGGACGTGAGCGTCTATTACGATGTGAGCTATTGACGGCCTAATTTAATATTAACCGGGAACATATAAATTATGTAGTATTATATGTTAGTACGAGAATGAGAAGTGTACCACCAATATATATTATGGTGATTACTAAGACGTGTGCATACTTAGTATATGTATTGATTTTATGTGTGTGACATACCTACAATACTTGCTATCACGGGAGGTTTGCGTTCGCTTAGGGCCCTCTAATCCTTGTGTTTCCCGGATTTAGACTGGTTACCTCAATGAACATAGGTCAGAGAAGGACTTATTAGGATGTTAATAAGTCTGCTGATCGTGGGAGCGCAGGTATGTGCGTGACCCATGTGATGTGACTGTGTTCGCCTCCGTTATTTGTGATGTTGTTATCTGAAAACTATTCCTGAGAGATTCGGAATATGTGATCCTTATGTACGTGATGTACCGGGATGGATAGCAGAGTATGTGTGTACCGCAGCTTAGTCTCGGGGTGCTTATATTGTATATTTATGTTGTGGAAAATATACACTTTGTAAAATGGGAACTTTCATATGGTATTGTGTGTATAACTATGGAATAACATAAAAGGGATAATCTATAACGAGTTGTATTACTTTTATATGAGAACCTGAATTTACGTTAAGCCCCTATCTATTTGAGATCGTTATAATGTTAATAGGAACCGATTAATAAGGGTAGAATCTATGACAGTCTAACTAGATATGATGTCACTTAGCTAGTGGTTTGTGTCATTTTAGATGGGTACTTACGTTAGGAGTGCACAGTTAGACGAGAGGTGAGAATTTCATGTGAGTGCACGTCCTAACATGTACTTTGCATTTAATGTTTTAAATGTTTTTAAAGCACTTGCAGGTTTTTAAAATATCTCCACATTCGGTCTCTGACCCGTTTTCTTTCAAATCTATTTTCTTGTAAAACCATTTTAGGTGCCCAGCCACAAGGACACCACGCATAGGATTCTCATTCCGAAGACGAGCTGTAGCTGTTTGTGGAAGTTACAGGGATTTGCTTTTAGACGCTTCTTTCATTTGGATTCCATGTTCAGTATTCCTCAGTTGTAGGGCATGTTGCCCAAATTCTATTAGAGACTTTTCCATTTTAGTTTTTCAGACTTTGGCATGTATTAATTCAGTATTCAGTATTTCGTTACTTATTTCAGTTGTGGGAATTTGTTGTGAGGAGTTTTTCCTCCGGATTTATTTATATCATGTGATGGTTATTCTATTATTTCGTTATGGTGAATGGTGATGTTATTCTTGTTTTAAATCTTTTACTGCATGTTAATCAGACTTTAATTAAAATTTGACAACTTACTTTTTAAATACTAGGTGGTTAGTAATAATAAAAATGTTTTCGACAGTGATGCTACTAACTGAGCCAACTTGGCATTTTGATTTAATTTAATAAAGGAGTAGCTACCCGGTATTTAATTAGTCGGGGTGTCACATTAGACATGTTTTCTAAAGATAACAAAAAGAAAGATAAGGGAGTATCTCTAAAAGTTAAAAAGAAAGAAATGTCCAAATTCAAAGATTCCGATATGGATCCTGATTATATGGCCGTATTTTCCAACAAATTTTAAAATTTCTCAAGTTTAAAAAGCAAAACTCAAAATTTTAAAAAACATAAATTTGAGAAAAATAAAAACAAGGCAAGTATAAGTTTTAATAAGCAGGATCAAAATAAGTTTAAAAATGAAAACTCTAAAAGAGATAACTTTAAAAAGGATTATTTGTAGAAATGCTTTGAGTGCGAAGGAGGAGGTCATATATCATATGAGTTCCCCACTAAGATTAAGAGACAAGGTAAGGATAAAGCCGTTTATAATGCGACTCTTAGCCACAGTGGGAATGAGTTTGAGGACTTTCTGATGATTCCATTCCTTCTGGAAACAACTTCACTGCTTTTATGGAAAGTCATGCTAGTGCTTTAAGTGAGTCATATCCTAGTGTTTACATTTTTAAGCATGATCTTGTGGTTGTATCTAGTCACTCATAAGGTAGTGATGAAAAACGAAGTGAGAGTGATGTTGTTGAAAGTGAATTGCAATCCGCCTTTTTTGAATTGAACACCGAGTCTATGCGTATTCAAAAGATAAATAAATGGTTAACTTTTAAGGTGTTGAAGCTAGAAAAATAGTTGAAATCTTGAAAGAGAAGGAGGCTTTATTTAGTCAGCTCAAGGAGATTAAGATTTCTCCCTCTCTGAGAGGCTTATTTTGGTGGGTAAAAAAATGTGATTTAACTGACTCTCTAGATCGTGTTAGAAAAGATCTTCATGAATCCTTGGAGACTAGAAAAACACTTGAAAAAAAATGATCAAACTTGAGAAAGATATCGAGACCTCTCGGGAAGTCAAAGTCACACTTGAGGATAATTTCGAAATAATGGGAAAGTTATTTCTCGATCGAGTTTTCGGTTATAAGGATAAAGGATACAAAGAGGGGAAGGGTATACAATACGAAGATGGTGAGTCATCCAATGTTAAATTTGAACCTTTATCTAAGTTTGTTACCAAACAAACCCTCCTGAACCTAACCCACCTAAGATAAATCTACCTAAACAACCTATGAAACTGACTCCAAATCAACCCTATGTTTGTAGTTTTTATCATAAAAGGGTCATCTTAGATATTTTTGTTACAAGCTTAGGAAGAACCCTTATCCCAATACTCCAAGGCCACACTATATCTCCTTAACTAGCCTTAAAACCTAAGTTGAGTATCTAGTCAATACATCCAAAGCATTAATGGAAGAGTTTATAATCTTTTCTATGCCCCAAGAAAATTATTCTAACCTAAAGACTAGAATTAACAAAGAGAAGAACACAACTCAAGATTGGGTTGCAAAAGAAAAGTCCAAGAAGGTTTTATTGTTCATGTTGATCATAAGGCAAAATACCTCCCAATGGTATTTTGATAGTGGATGCTCCAGACATATGACAGCTGATAAATCCCTTTTTACCAGTTTTTTAGATCACAATGATAGTAAAGTCACCTTTGGCGATGAGAGTAAATCTAAAATTATAGGTAGAGGCACCATTGAAGTTTTTGGTTTTCCAAGACTAGAAAATGCTCTTTATGTTGATGAACTCAAAGCTAATTTGATAAGCATTAGCCTACTATGCGACAAAAACTAAGCAGTTAAGTTTAGCCAAATGGAGTGCACAGTTTATGATAAATTTGGTGAGGCTATTCTACAAGGTGTGAGGACTAGTGACAATTGTTATGGAATCATTCCAAAGTCTTCTTTCATTTGCAATAGTGCCAAGGTCTCCTCTGCCGATCTATGGCATCAATGTCTAGGTCATGTAAACTTTAGAGATATTGATCGGCTAGTAAAGAGAGACCTAGTTCGAGGCTTGCCATCCTTAGAAAAAACCAACCTCCTCAATCTGTGGTCCTTGACATCTTAGAAAAGAAATTAAGAGTCCTCATAGGAATTTGAACTCTATAACAACCTCTCTTGTCTTAGAATTGATTCACATGGACCTTATGGATCCCACTCGTATCGAGAGTATAGGAGAAAAGAGATATATCCTTGTTATGGTATATGATTTTTCAAGATATTTAATAGTTAGATTTCTTAAGGAAAAGTCTGATGCAGTTTAGTTTCTAACAGTTACACGTCGAGTTATTTATAATCAGCATGTGTTACCATTAACCAGTTTAAAAGTGACAATGGAACCAAATTTGAGGAATTCGGTGTGAATACTTTTTATTATAAAGTTGGAATTAGGAATGAGTTTTTGGTCATTCGAACACCTCAACAAAATGGTATAGTAGAGAGGAATAATTGAACGATTCAAGAAATGGTGAGATCGATGCTTTGAGGTAGGAAAGTGCCCCGTAGGTTTTGGACGGAAGCGATAAACACCACATTTCATACGGTGAATAGGGTATACTTGCGTCCTGACACTAATAAAACTCCTTATGAATTGTGGACAAGTAAGAAACCCAACCTAGCCTATTTTCGAGTCTTTGGGAGTCCTTGTTACATCTTTAGGGATAGAGATCTCTTAGGCAAATTCGAGTCGAGGAACAATAAGGGTAAATTTCTAGGGTATTCACCAAATAGTAGAGCTTCTATGGTTTATAGCTTTGTTAGCTCTAAAATTATGGAATCAATAAATGTTACAGTAAAATATGATGCTCCATCCACATTTGTTGATATTGAGGATGATTCCCCATGATGTTGATCATAGTGAGTCTGAAAATGATTTGGTGGACCCTTCACTTGAGAAAAGGGATCCACCCCTTGGGTTCGTAAAAGTCATAAACCTTCCAAATTATTGGGAACACCGAGTTAGGTTTCAAGCCTAGGGTGCAAATAGAAAAAGAAGTTACTTATTTGTGTTATACCTAAAAAATTGAACTTAAAAATTTCAAAGTTGCACTAAAATATAAATATTATATAAATTCCATGCAAGAAGAGTTGCTTCAATTTCACAAGAATGATGTTTGGGAGTTAGTTCCTCGACCTAGTGATACTAACGTCATTTGTACCAAATGAATTTTCAAAAATAAAATGGATGAAAATGGTGTCATTGTTCGTAATAAAGCTAGGTTAGTTACCCAAGGATATACACAAATAAAGAGTGTTGACTTTGATGAGGCTTCTGCTCCTGTTCCTAGGTTAGATTCCGTTCACCTTTTACTGGCCATAACATATCATCTTAAGTTCAAACTTTATCAAATGAATGTCAAGAGTGCCTTACTAAATGGAATTCTTCAAGAGGAATTCAATGTCGAACAATCGAAAGGGTTTGAAGACCTTAAGTACCCGAATCACGTCTCTTACTTGAAGAAAGACCTCTATGGTTTGAAGTAAGCACCCCGTGCTTGGTATGACAGGCATACTTCCTATCTCCTTACTTGTCACTTTTCAAGAGTGGGAGTAAATATGACGTTATTTGTTCATTGAGATGAGAATGCTATCTTAGTTGCCCAAGTGTATGTCGACGACATAGTTTTTGGATCAACATGTGAGAAACATACTCAGCTCTTCGCGAAAGAAATACAAAGTGAGTTTGAGATGAGTATGGCCTGTGGGCTCACATAACTCCTAGGTCTTCAAGTGCTTCAACTTGATAGCATGATATTCTTATCCCAGTCTAAGTATACAAAAGATCTTCTGAAGAAATTTAATCTAGACTCTGCTAAGCATGCACGTACTCCCATCAGTTCATCCGTTAAGCTTAGTAAGGACACAGGAGCAAAGGATGTAAAGTACACTCTTTTTAGTAGTATGATAGTTAGTTTAATCTACTTCATCATTAGTTATCTGGATATTTCCTTTAGTGTAGTAGTGTGTGCCAATTATCAAGCTGGTCCAAAAAGGTCCCATTTATTTTCCATTAAACATATTATCAAATATGTTACTAGGACCCTATCATTTGGAATTTAGTACTCTTTTGACACTAGTGATTGTCTATCAGCGTATTTGAATGTCGATTGGGCAGGAGACGTTGATGGTTGTAAGAGAAACTCAGGCGGTTGTTTTTATTTTGGTAGTGCACTTGTCTTATGGATGAGTAAGAAAGAAAGTTCCATTTCTTTGTCGATAGTGGAGGCCGCATGCATAGCCATCGGGAGCTGTTGTACTCAACTGATTTGGATGAAGAAAATGTTGGAGAATTATGGCATTTCACAAGGTCCAATGACTATTTATTGTGATTATACATGTGCAATCCATATTTCCCAAAATCCCATCCAACATTCTAGAACAAAGCACATTAGGGTTCGAGAGAACTTTATTAGAGATTTAGTTGAAGAGAAAGTCATTTACTTGATCTTTCTAGGCATCGGTCTTCAATTGGACGACATCTTTACCAAACCTCTAGATGCCCTTATGTTTGAGAACCTTAGGAAATTCATTGGGGTTTGATCCATTGATTGAGTTTGGGTTCATATATCTAGTTTAGGTTGAGCCTCAGGTCTATCTCTTTACTTATGAAGTAGATTATATTTTTGTACATAAATTTTCTAAAAATTCCAAAAATATTTTCATTTTTTTGTGTTAAAGGCTTTCGTAAAACTTTTGTCCATATAGGTTATGTGTGTGAGATTCTCGGATCACTTTTTCATTCCATGTTCATGTGGATTTCGATGAATAGCTAGTATAAACTTCGTCTCACTTGGGTGCCTTTGATGCTTGTTTATGATATATCTATGATTGCCTCATATAATTGCCTTTCATGCACACACCTATCACAAAATCTTGAGGATGCCTACGTCGTTTTACATACATTAGGTGAAGTAAGGTGTTGTCTTATCAATTTTATCACCTAAACTTATAGGCAATAAACATTACAATTGTGCATGTAAGAACCATTGCTCGGGTTGAGAAAAATAGAAAAACATTTATTTGGTAAAGTTTTATTTAGCAATGGACTCGGACTGCGAAAGGCATGATGTCTTTGCATGATTAGCCACCATTTGCAAAAAGAAAAAAAAACACAAAAAAATTCATCGCATAAAAAAATTGCAAATTGCCAAGGCCAATGTATAGTATGCAAAATATTGTGCATATTTCAAAAGAATATGTGTTTTTAGTGGAGACATTGGTTGAAGATCAATGGGTATGCACAATAAATCAATATATAGATTTCTTAGGGTGACTCTATTGGCTAGGGAATCACCAATATTCTAGGCGTTTCATTTTTGCGGCTAGTGTCCAATTGTATTACTTTTATTTGTCACAAGGTATATGTGACTGTAAACCATGTAGATATTTTGTTTGGCATTTTTCTCATGTGCATTGTCTTAGGTGATGCTCTCACCTGCATTATTCACACCCATTCATTTCGCTCCCACGATTTTAATATTTCTACACTACCTAGAACGATTGAAATCCAAATTGTATGGGTTTATAACCTTTTTTAAACCTGTATGATATTTTTTTTATTTTTTTATTTATTTGTGGTTAAAATGTCTGAAATCTTGTTCAAACAAGATTCCAAATACCCAATGCCTTAAAAATCCCTGAAATCTCCTTATATTTCTCGTGCGTATGTCATTCTAACGATGTTGTTCGAACAAAATTCCTAGAATTCGTTTGGACGATAGGGGTTTTAATAGGTTAGTTGGGTTAAAAATTGTTATAGCCATTTCATAGTTCATTTACCTCTTTTTCTCTCCTCCAAAAATTGTTTCCCTTCCTTATTGCTCTCAAACAACCAACTTCATTTCACCCACACTCTCCATATTCCCAACCTTTCATCCCCATATTCTCCTATATAAATACCTCTGCCTCCTAGAGACATTTTCCATATCTCCTAGAGTTGGTGTGGATTTCAAAAGCTTTATTTTGTAGGTATTCTTTTTCAACCTTTTTCTAGTATTTTTTGATATTTTGTTGAGTATATATGTTTTGAGTCATTTTTTTCACATATAACATCGTAATGGTGTTTATTTCTCACTATTGACCCATTTCATATAAACTCAACATATTTCTTTGGGGCTATGTCTATATTATATATATCACTTCATGCAAAAACTTTTTCATAAAAATATTTGTGTTTGCCCGAGGTTAAAGGACATATCACGAAGTTTTGACGTTTATTTTTTGGAAAAACAAGTTTGTTGTAAAAAATTCATGAAATTTCATTTAATTTGTTTTAATTAGTTTTATCTTCTCTTATTTTTAACGCTCTAATGGATGATATATTTTTGGTTGGTTAATTTTGGGTAGGTTATAGTTGTTGCGCTAAAACAGTCCTATGTTAAGCAACCAAGACCATAAAACTCACTTCGGAATTTTACCAAACACTTGGTGTGCGGAAAACACCCAAGACCTTGTTCCTAATGAAAACTAAGTGTGCAAACTCAAAACGAATCCAATCAACAATCAACAAGTAGGATAACAAGAACACACAAGCAATCAAAGCAAAGAAACGACAACAATATAACGTGGTTCACCCAAACAAGGGTTACATCCACAATGGTAGGATTTCTTCTTTCTTTGATAAATGGAGGAACCACAAGGTTACACACTCACACTCTTTATCTCTCCAAGAAAGTCACTCACAACCAAGCACAAGAACTAATCTTAAACAAGAAGCTCTCACTCACTTTTCTCTTTGAAAAACTCACAAAATGTTCACTCTTGCTGGAAAAAACAACACTGCATAAAAACAGAAAATAGGCTTCTATTTATAGATTTTCCTCAAAGTGGCAATTTTGTAAATATCAAGAAAAAATCTGTTTTTCTCCCAAAACAGACGTGAACCAACGGGAAGCCACCGGAGAGCCAAAATACACCACAAACTCCACCTTGGCGATCCGAACGATCCAACCAAAAATCCGGAATGAAAACCATTGAACCCGCTTGAAGATCACCCCGAAATCTACCAAGCTCAATGCGGCTCCACCTAACCGAGGAGCCTCTCCTTGAACTTCAATAAGAAGTGAGATTTAGAAGCTTTAGGCATTGCCTAAACTTCTCTGTAGTCACAGGTTTGGTGAGGAAATCTGCTGCATTCTCATCCGTGTGCACCTTCTCAATCAAAACCTCGCCGGAATTAACCCAATCCCGAACTCTATGATACCGTACATCAATATGCTTTGTGCGGGCATGATACACTTGATTCTTAGCCAAATGCATAGCACTTTGACTATCGCAATGAAGACGAACACTCTCTTGCTTCATCCCCAATTCACTCACCAAACTCTTTAACCAAACCGCCTCCTTTGATGCTTCCGTAAGTGCCATATACTCCGCCTCCGTGGTAGACAAAGCACTTGTCGCTTGTAGCATGGATCTCCAAGATACCGGCCCGCTAGCAATAGTGAATACATACCCCGATGTAGATCTCCTCTTATCAAGATCCGCCGCATAATCCGAATCCACATACCCCGCAACAAACTCGGCCCCTTTCTTCCGCTCAAACACAATGCCCATAGACTTGGTTCCCTTTAGATACCGAAGAATCCATTTCACCGCTTTCCAATGATCTTTTCCCGGATTCGACATGTACTTACTAACCACACCCACGGCTTGGGCGATATCCGGCCTCGTGCAAACCATAGCATACATAAGGCACCCCACAGCACAAGCATACGGCGTTGAAGCCATCTCCTCTAACTCATCATCCGTAGAGGGACATTGCTTTGCAGACAAAGTGAAATGTGAAGCTAACGGGGTCGAAGTGGCCTTGGCATCCAACATGCCAAATTTCCCGATGACATGCGAAATATAATTTTTCTGAGATAACCACAACTTTTCTATCTCGTCTAATCTCCATACCAAGAATCTTTTGCGCCGCACCAAGATCCTTCATGTCAAACTCCCGGCTCAATTCCACCTTGAGCTCCGTTATTCGTGACATGTCCCGACACGCAATGAGCAAGTCATCCACATAGAGCATTAACAAAACAAACGAACCATCATCAAGAACCCAAAAATATGCACAATGGTCATGATCACATCTCGTGTAACCAACCCGCAACATGAAGGTATCGAATCGTAGGTACCATTGTCGTGGCGACTGTTTAAGCCCATACAATGA
Source organism: Sambucus nigra (assembly GCA_949130495.1). Lineage (NCBI taxonomy): Eukaryota > Viridiplantae > Streptophyta > Magnoliopsida > Dipsacales > Adoxaceae > Sambucus > Sambucus nigra. Next base: position 61,538,734 of record OX422223.1, on the reverse strand, counting down.
CTTCTTAAGCCGGCACACATGAGCTTCCTTTCCCACTTCCTTGAACCCCTCCGGTTGCACCATGTAATTAAGATCCTTCAAATCACCGTGAAGAAAAGACGTTTTCACATCCATTTGCTCCAATTCCATATCGAATTGAGCAACCATTGCCAACAACACCCGTATCGAAGTATGCCTCACCACCGGGGAGAAGATCTCATCATAGTCAATCCCCTCCTTTTGTGAAAACCCCTTCGCTACTAGCCTTGCCTTGTACTTCGGTTCTTCTATTTTGTTAATTGCCTCTTTCTTCCTATACACCCACTTAGAGCCAACAATGTGTCGCCCCTTGGGTTTAGGAACCAACTCCCACACAGAGTTCTTTCGTAGAGCTTCCATCTCTTCCGACATAGCACCCATCCAACTCGCCTTGACATCACAATTAATGGCATCTTTGTATGTCGTTGGATCACCCTCACTAGAAATGAGAGCGTAATTGACCTCTTCCCAACCAAGCCTAGATGGTGGCTTGATCTCCCTACGCTCTCGGTCACGTGCTATGGATGGCACTTGCTCCACCCGTTGAGTGTCCCCTACCTCAACCAATTCCTCATCCAAATCATCCTCATTCGGCTCCACCTCAACCGTGCCATTACCCGATTGAGAATCACTTGAACCACTAGTAGATGCACTATCACTATCGGTGGTTGATGATCTCGGAAATACCAAAGGAATCTCGACGGTTCTAACACCACCGTCATCGGCAACTTCCAAGAACTCCTTGGCCTTCAACATGGACGTCTCGTTAAATCTCACATCCCGGCTAACAACTAGCTTCCTCGTAGACGGATCCCAAAGCTTGAACCCCTTCACCCCTTTTCCATAGCCTAGGAAAATACACCGGCTAGTTCTCGGGTCATTTTTAGTCCTCTCGTCACTAGGAATGTGAGCGTACCCCGGACATCCGAACACCCTCAAAGTAGAGTAGTCGACCTCGTGCCCAGACCATACTTCCTCCGGACACTTCAAACCAAGAGTCGAATTTGGTGACCGATTCACCAAATACACGGCGTGATCAAGAGCCGCTGCCCAAAATGATTTCGGTAACTCGGCATGAAACCTCATGCACCTTGCCCTTTCCATAATGGTGCGGTTCATCCTCTCCGCCACCCCATTTTGTTGTGGAGTCTTCTTAACGGTAAAGTGCCTTGTGATGCCCGCATCTTTACAATACTTGAGAAACCCACCATCTCTATACTCACCCCCGTTGTCGCTCCTCAAATACTTGATCTTCTTCCCCGTTTGATTCTCCACCATGGCTTTCCACTCCTTAAACTTCTCGAAAACCTCCGATTTTTCCTTCAAGTAGTAGATCCACACTTTTCGTGAATAATCATCTATGAAAGTCACAAAGTATCTAAAGCCGCCTATGGAAACAACATCCGAAGGCCCACACACGTCGGAATGAATATAGTCAAGAGTCCCTTTACTCTTGTTCGTAGATATAGTGAATTGCACTCGAGTTTGCTTCCCCATCACACAATACTTGCAAAAACCAAGCTTGCATCCGTGCACCCCTTTCAACAACTTTCGCCGATGAAGTTCTTCCATGCCCCGTTGGCTCATGTGACCAAGTCTCATGTGCCACAATTGTAGTTCGTCGATTTCAGGCTCCGTGGAGACTGCCGCTCCACCCACTACCGTATTTCCCTTCAATCTATAAAGATTGTTCGATAACTTTTTGCCGCGCAAAATCACCATCGATCCCCTTTTGACCTTCAAAGCCCCACCCTCGGCTTGAATCACACACCCCTTTGAATCGAGTGCGCCTAAGGAAATCAAGTTCTTTTTAAGTTCCGAAACGTGCCTCACTTCACTTAAGGTTCGGACATCCCCATCCCACATCTTTATGTGCACCGACCCGATTCCCACTACTTTGCACGTAGCATTGTTTCCCATGAGAATCTCACCACCGGTATTGGACTTGTAATCCTCAAACCATTCCCGGTTCGGACACATGTGGTATGAACATCCGGAATCTAGAATCCAACCATCAACGTGATCGGCGGAAAAACAAGTAAGAACCTCTTCGCCTTCCTCTAAAGTAGCAACACCGACCACATCCTTAGTAGCGTCTCCTTTCTTATCATCTTTCTTCCACTCCGGACAATTCCGTTTAAAGTGACCTTTTTTTATGGCATTTGAAACACTCCACCATGCTAATGTCTCGAGATTGAGACCTTTGGAAGCCCCAGTTATTTGCACCCCGAGACTTCGACCTTCCTCTTCGTCCACCACCAACAACCTTGGCTACCAAGCCTTCACCTTGAGAAGATGAACTACCTCCACCGCTACCATTTTTCTTCTTCATGGCCACGTGAGAAATGATGTCCTGCATTACATCATTGAACTTGAGATTAGTCTTCCCAAACATAAGTGTGGTGACAAAGTGCTCATATGAATCGGGCAACGAAGCAAGCAACAATAACGCTCGATCCTCCTCGCTAAATTGAACATCAATCCGGTTCAAATCGTTGATCAAAGCATTGAAGATATTTATATGCCTCATCATATCACCGCCCTCCTTCATTTCTAACTTGAAGATCATCTTCTTTAGAAACAATTTATTTGACAAAGACTTGCCCAAATAAATCTCCTCCAATTGATCCCACATGCCCTTAGCCGTAGTTTCCGATATCACGTGATTGAGCACATCATCCGTTATATACATTTCAATTGAAGAAATCGCCCTTTGATCAATATCGCTCCATTCGGCTTCGGTCATATCCACCGGACGCTTATCTATACCCAACAATGCTATAACCAACCGTTGTTGAACAAGAACACCCCGCATCCTTCTTTGCCACAAGCCAAAATTAATTTTCTCATCAGAAGGTTTTATCTCAAACTTCATTGAGCCCCCGGATCCATAACTAGGATCCCACTTCTTAGAGCCTCCGCTTGTAGAAGTTGATTCGAGAGTACGCGACACCTCTTCCGCCATTTGGAACAAATTCTAGAACTTATGCCAATATCACTCAAATTGATTCAAGCCGAACCAAAATACCGAGCAAACCAAGCAACCAAAGCTCTGATACCACTTGTTGCGCTAAAACAGTCCAATGTTAAGCAACCAAGACCATAAAACTCACTTCGGAATTTTACCAAACACTTGGTGTGCGGAAAACACCCAAGACCTTGTTCCTAATGAAAACTAAGTGTGCAAACTCAAAACGAATCCAATCAACAATCAACAAGTAGGATAACAAGAACACACAAGCAATCAAAGCAAAGAAACGACAACAATATAACGTGGTTCACCCAAACAAGGGTTACATCCACAATGGTAGGATTTCTTCTTTCTTTGATAAATGGAGGAACCACAAGGTTACACACTCACACTCTTTATCTCTCCAAGAAAGTCACTCACAACCAAGCACAAGAACTAATCTTAAACAAGAAGCTCTCACTCACTTTTCTCTTTGAAAAACTCACAAAATGTTCACTCTTGCTGGAAAAAACAGCACTGCATAAAAACAGAAAATAGGCTTCTATTTATAGATTTTCCTCAAAGTGGCAATTTTGTAAATATCAAGAAAAAATCTGTTTTTCTCCCAAAATAGCCGTGAACCAACGGGAAGCCACCGGAGAGCCAAAATACACCACAATAGTCATATATTCCATTTCACTCATGGCTAGAAGTCGGCGACCTAGGCGTGCCTCCCCTTCAAATGATGAACATTCTTCCAATGAAGACATTGCCATCCCAAATCTTCGTTTATGTTAGGGTACGCATGCAGACCACACACTCTTTCACACCTTTGGTTTCCCTAATAGGTCTACTATTAGGGAAAAATAATAAATATAGTTTCTTTGTCAAGAACCATAGATTTCACTTGTCTAGTAACCAGTGGTTGGGATCCCATGTGTAGTCTTCGTGACCCTATTCATCCCGACCTTATTAGAGAGTTTTTCTTTTCAATGCTCGTAGTAGATAGAGGTCTTATCTCCCGGGTATGTGGTAGGGAGGTTGTTATCACTGCTAAGTTCATAGCCCATCTTATCAGTTTACCTCGAGTCGTCAATCCTACATTCCTTTGGCCCAAATACGCTAGACATTATAATGATCTTATTTTAGAGACCGTGCTTTAGGTGATTCAACCGGGTTCTACCATCTTGTATCATCAAAATCACAAGTCTGATGTATGCAATCAGTGTTGGGAATTCTATTGATCTTCCTGATTTTATTTTTTAGAGTTCTTAGATTGTGCCTATGTCACCTTCTGTGCCTGGTTGACAACATTTGCCTTTTACGATTCTAGTCATTCATCATAATTTAGATGTAGGTTTCCCTCTTCTTCCTTCGAATATAGCCTCGACCTGATATCAGACTGTAGATAATTCATCCATAGGTCATCTATGTGGTCATCTTCCAAAGGATACATCTCACCCCACTCCATCTCACTCAGAGATATCCCAGTCTTCTTCCTCATCTACTCCTCTGCAGTCTCATCCTATACCTCTCTCCGTTATCCACACTCAGATTCAGAGGAGATTATGTTGATGCATTTGCAGGTTGATCAAATGCAAGAAGAGCGCCATCAAGATTGTGTTATGATGAAGGAGTTCTTTGTATCCATGCTGAGGTAAAGGCAACTAGTCGAAGAGGCCTAGGCCAGTAGAGTGGATGCTCAGGCACTTAGAGACTCGATCTTGATGTAACACTTTCAGGAGCTTCGTCGTATTGAGATGTGGCATGTCATAGGTTCTTCTAGTACCGAGTCCGCTCTTGGTTATGACACTCCAGATGCGACTCGAATGATGCCCTAATGATCGAGCATAGTGATCCTTGTTTTAGGAAGCTATTTTCTTTAGTGTACTTGTGAGAGAGAGATTTGTTTTTCATTTATTTATACTCTCATATGTATCGAATATTGGTTTCCATTTCCATTTCCATTTCCTTTTTATTTAGATATTGTTTCATCTTTGGGGATATTATTATTGTTTGATGTTAATCAACTCTTGCTTTATTTTATCATATATCATTGTTATGGATGATTTTCATTTCATTGTTATGGATATTATTAAATGTTTTTGTTTTACCATGTTAGTGTTATCATGTTATATTTAATTGTTCTATTGAACTAACATTATAGGTTTGTTCTATCCCTTTGCCTTTTTCGGGCAAAAAGGGGGAGAAGATGTTTAGGGGGAGCTTTGTAATTTTATTTATTTTCATCTTTATTTCCCTATGATTTTTATGGCTCCGTTGTTTCATGTGTGTAGGCTATTTTTCATATTCCATATTCTTGCATGCAAGAGCTCCTCGTAGAAGCTTTATTGTAAGTCCCGTCGAGTCAATTCGTTTTTTGGTTTTAGGAATTGGCATTAGGATCGGCTTGACGGCCTGGCTTAGCAAGTTTCGAGTCTTTTTTTTGTTCCGGAATAGCCAAAGGGGGACATTTATAAGGACAAATTTCCAATAGAGGTAATTTTTAGTATTGGATATTTTTGTTGGACAAAACATTTAGGGTATTTTAGTGTCATGCTACTCTACTTGATGAAGAATTTAAGCATCCCGGAGTTCAACGTACAACAAGTTCACCGCATCATCCGATTGCTTGTTTTCCTGAAAGGTATATGACCCGAATTGTTTTTACTTTGTTGGAGACAAATTTTGAAGCGTTATATTCTTATTGGTAAGAAATTTTTAAACTTTTTTTGTTCTTTAAAGTTATATTTAATTTTTTTAAATTAGAGAGGTCATTAAAATGAGTTCATTTGAATGTGTGTATTCGAAAGACTTCAGACATATTCCTTCTTGGAGTTCCCTGTAATGTCGTTTGATATCTTATTCAAATGACCCATCTATTTTAGTCGTTCAAACAACTTCCTTTATGGACTTTTCCTGAAATGTCATTTGAAGGATTCGTTGTAATAACATCTTGCAATGTCATTCGAACGAGCCAGTTAAGTCGTTTGAACGAGGGATTTAATTCTGAAAAATATGATATTTCCCCTTTAATTTCCCATGCCAATTATTTCTATATTTTAAACCACTTTGCAACTCGGGAATTTCAGAGCTTTTATCCCTTACACATTAAAAGAAAACACATTTTCTCTTTACAAAAGTTCTCCAACTTTTCATGTGATCTTTAGGATCATTGTTCTAAAACCCACAAACTCAACCTCTCGTTTAATTCATCCCAGTTTGGGGGCAATGGACCTCTGCATAATTTTCTTTTGAAGACTGTGCTTGGCTTTCGATGGATACCGAGACACAAGGGTTGTTCATCATGTTGGATCTACATGTGCTACTGATGGAGGTATTAAAGACGACATCAGCGGGTCTTGTGGAGTCAAGCCTGTAAGTCTTGTGTGTCTTCTCGTAAAAATTATATTCGTATTGGATTTTATCTAGGCCTAGACGACCGAGATTTTTCCCATTAGGGTTTTCCTCGTCTATCGATGCGTTGTGTGGTTGAGCTTTATTTTTTCGTTGTACTTGATATCCTGCATGCTCATGTAGGAATTTTAGTAATTAAGACTAAAATTTGGAAATTATCAACCTGTTGGCATAATTGCTATTTGTATCATGTTTTGCTAATTAATTTGTTAAAAATGAGTGTATATAGGGAAATGAACCGAATCCATATAACCCTGCAACTTCAGTTTGCTAAGATCAAAACTAAACATACTAAGGTGATCTTTCCTACCACAATGCGAACTTATATAAACACGAGGAGCGTTACCTAAGGGTTGACCATTTTTAATGTCATGGGCAACGATTAGAAATCTAAAACAAATGTTGGCATAGGATTTAGGTATGGAAGCATTTGAATTATTGAAGCCAATACTAATACTATTAACATTACTCGAGTCATTTTTAACTTCAAAATAGTAAACTTAAGCAAAAATTTGGATTCCTCAAACGATAGGGATTCATTATTCAAATTTTCAATCATTCCTAAAAGGTTATCTGGCTCTCCTTCAATGCAAATGAACTTATCCCTAAGAGTCTTCTCACGTGCCCTAAAATATTTTATCGATTTATCATTATCCTCAATGGCACGTTCATCGAACTAAGAAACTTTGGAATCCTCTAATTTTTACTCTAAAGCACGGACTTCGTCCTCACTCTCTTTCTTGAACACTTCTAAAATTTTAAAATCACAATTTATGTCAATGAGATTCATGAAAGATATCTATTTGAGTTTGAACAGTCGCAAAAATTCAATTTCATCTTTAAAACAAAAAAATTCTTTTTTAAGAAATTTAATTATTTGTTCAAACTTCAAATTCAAATGATCTAATTTTTCAGCATGGTTATGAAGCTCATGGAACTCATCTTGAATATTGTCATCGCTAAACGCATCGGATAACTCATCATAATGATTCCCCATCGAGATAAACAAACAAAACTAGAGAGATAGAGAGATAAACACCTAAATAACCCTAAAATAGCACAAAACACGGATCTACATGATAACATTTTTCCTGCTCTGATACCAATTTAAGAACGCACTACTAATAGGGAATGGTATAACCAAAAGCCAATTTTTAGTTTTTTTTATATTAAGTATTAAACTAAACAATTTTCCCTAAAGTAAAACTTTGCACCAATTTTAAACCAAAGTTGTAATTAGACGGATTAACCAATTTTATCGTAACCTAAATATGCATCTAGGTGAGTGCAGGATAAAATAAGTAAATCAAACACAATGCCCGATGTATGAAGAAAACCCATAACGAGAAATATCTCAAATGACCTAAGGACCCAAATTCATTATGATAAAGGATTTGTGAAAGTCAACAGATTACTTACACATCGACTCTTCAATCTTCAACCTCTCTTCCATAGTGAAAAGTAGGAATCCACCCGCGCAACTGCCACCAAGTGTGATTCCACACATGCCACAGTATCAACCAAACAACTCAATTATTGTCTATAGATTCTAACATGAAATCCACTGCTTCTTCACTGTAACACCATACCACATTGTCCACCGTGTGTAAACAGAAAATATGGAGTCCACCACATGAAATGATTCTAACAAAGGTGTGGAGAATAAATCTTGGTGCCCAAAATATGATCTTCAAAGCATATATGAATTAAAACTTGGATCTTAAACAACTTGGGTATAAACTAGGGTTTTAGAGAATTTTTAAAAAGATTTTGGGAACTCAAAGAAAAAAAAAAGTCTCAAAGAAAAATGTTTCTTTGCATTCCTATTTATAGGAGGTTTTCCAAAAATGAGATAAGGATGAAATATAATTTGTAAAATCTCGAATTTGTGAAAAAAAATTTGGGGTCATTTAAACGATATTGTACCACTTCGATAAAAGTATGGTATCTCATTCAAACATCATTCAGACAACATTTCCAATGAGATGTAACATCCTGTGCATTATGGCACGCTAGTTGGCCATCTGCCACCGCCAAACCATGTCGAGCGTCACTAAATAAGTTATCATTCTCAGCATGTGACAGATATATGAGACATTTAAAAAAAATTCCACAGATAATAATCAAATTGATCTAATAAATATAAACATTCAACAAATATTAAATCCATCACCATGAAAATCTCCCAAAATAAATCCATTTCCAAATAAATATAAACTCAAATGAAATGATCCAACTGTAAAAATATGACAGAAACCATAAACAACTATGGAACCGATTGGCCCACTAAAATCCATGAATGTAAGTCTCATAATAAATGCAACGAAAAACGAAAGAAATTTTAAACCACTAAATCATCTAAACATAAATCTCCACCTGCATCTCCAAAATATCTCCAATCACACTTATGCATCTACTCCATCGTTATATTTGAAATGCTAGCCAATGCAATTGGTCAGATCCCACGGTATGACTATAAGCTACCCTCCCCAATTAGGGTCTGTAAACCCAGACAATAGCATTATACATGGTAAACATCACAATAGAGTTCTAATTTAAACAAGATATAAATATTAGCAAGCGAATAAAAATCACTATCACTATCTACCCACATAACTAAGTCACCCCAATGCTGAAGTCCAATTATCATGTGAAAATATTCAACTAACTTTTATACTTTAATTTAATTGATGCTTCCCAATTTATTTCATACGACACCAGTACAGCTAGCTCACCCTCTCCAGGGTCCTGTACATATTACTGGCATGCCCAAAGTTTTACATCACACACAATCTCTTCACTATAGCCAGTTCGTGCAATTTTGTTAGCCCTGTACATATCGGTGAGGTTCCACACACGACACGTCACTATAACCAGTTCACCCGTATTCTGTCAGCCATGCACATATTGATGATGGCAACAAACACCCACGTCACTATAGCTAGTTCGCCCCTTATTGTTTTCCCTGCACATATGTGCGACGCCAATCCATTTTAATACCCATTTATTATATTAGGAATTAATTCTCAAGTTCTCATTATTTTATATTAGCCCCACCTTATTATAGAGAACAATCCTCAAACCTACCCCTAGTCCCATACCTAGAGATCTCCAAAACATAAGTACACCCTAACATATCATATAGGATAAATCTCTACCATTAATTCCCTCTTAGTCTCATGCCTAAACTATAGAATCGACGAAACGACCAAAAAAGCAGCCCTAACTAGGAACATCTCATCCGTAGAAATCTACACTAACCAATCCCATACCTAGAAAGTGTTAACCACTACTAATACATAGTTACTAGTCCTGAACCTAGCAAGCACTCCTCAAATTAAGGTTAGATCATAACTACTCGAAACCCCCTCGTTCCCGCGGTGTCAAAAAATTTAAATCAATCATTTGCATGAGGCCTTTTTATCAACAATTATACCAAATTCTCATAAGATCACAAATAAATTCACTTTCATCAATTAAATCAATTTTTGAAATTAACAACTTATTTTATGCAACTAGTATAATTTCATCATCATACAAGTTTATGGTGTATACAACAATAATTTTCTTTTATCATACTTTTATAATCATATGTGATTTCACAAGTCACTTTTAATTAACAATTGTATTATGATTTTCTACACGTAAAGCTACATCTTTATTAACAGAAATTCAAACTATACCCTAAGCACACAAGGGTTATAAGTCTTAATTAATATTAAAAAATTCTCATAAAAACAGACCCAACATAGATTTCACTTTCCCTAATTAAGGTTTCAAGCTTATTTTAAGAAAATCATGAAAATCAATATTTGGGCGATATTTAAAATTCTTAATACTAAAGAGAAAGAATAAAAATATTCATGCCTGTAGAAAAGTCACTTAAAAATTTTGATTGGATGGTTGCGTTCCTCTCGAAAAATCAATAAAGACTCGTTCTTGAACGATCTTGATAAAACAGGGTTTGAGCCTCCAAAACTTGGGTTAAATATTGATTTTAAATGGGTCTAGGGTTTGTAGATGAGAGGAGGTAAGATGTGCGGTTAAGAGTAGGTTCAAAAGTTATTAGAAAAGTCTAACCCCAAGTTATGTTTACATTAGAAAAGGTTAAGTGTTTTAATGGAAATAAAACTCTAAGAAAAACCAAACCGAATTGTCGGCACTATCTCGGTCGAATCGATTCGCCCTCTAGGCCGATTCGATTCAGACCTAAACAGGTCGACAGTTCGCCCCAAAAATGAATATATGAAAATAAAAACCCGATTTTCCCTCGATTTTAAATCCAATTAAAAACCTATTTTCCATAAATAAAATCCAACATTTTAAATTGCTAAAAATAATTAAATCCATTTTTTTTTTCTAATTTTGAATTAAATTAAATTATTATCGATTCAAAATTATGGGGTGTTACATACTTCCGCACTGGCACAGGAATTTCATCCTTGAAATTCGATGAAGCATAAACGTCCAATGTAAAGTCGCTCAAATAAAATAAGGCTTATATATGCCTACCCATAGAATTCTAGGATTGGGTGCCCATACACCCAATCCTACACGCATATACCTCACGAACAAAGATAAAATATATATCCTAACTGGATATGTACACATAACTATGAAAATAACGACGTACCATGCTCTGCCATGAATCACCACTCAATTCTATCTCCAAAAGACATCACAAGTTTAGATCCTCAAATCAAATCACACCAGTGCTTTGATACTAGATACACCTAAAATTTATACTAACGATCTACCAAATAATTATTATTTTCAAAATCAACTCTAAGGATCCTCACATAAAGATTACTATTTCTAACATCAATGCCTATAGCATCCTTAACGAAAACTCCATATCTCCAAGAAACACGGCTAACACGTATGCTAGATTCAATACCTTAAGGAGTACGAATCAACAAAGGGGATCAAACATTGGTAATGCGGAAGTTAAATGGACTCATAATCTACGAGACCTAAGACCATTCTCCGATACCATCTGTAACATCTCGTGCATTCTTGCAAGCGAGGTGGCCAGCCACCGCCAAACTACGTCGGGCGTCACTAAATAAGTTATCACTCTTAGCATGTGATAGATATATGAGATAATTAAACTATTTTCACAAGATAATAATCAAATTGATCCAATAAATATAAACATTCAAGAAATAATAAATCCATCACTATATAAATCTCCCAAAATAAATTCAAACTCCAAATAAATATAAGCTCAAATGAAATTATTCAACTGTAAAAATCTGAGAGAAAGTGTAAACAACTATGGAACCGATCGGCCCCCCAAAATCCATAAATTTTAGTCTCATCATAAATGGGACGGGAACGGAAAGAAATCCTAAAATACTAAAGCATCTAAAAAAAAAATCTCCAACTGCATCTCTAGAAATATATCCAATCACTTCTATCCATCTACTCCAGCATTATACATGAAATGTTAGTCAACGCAATGGGTCAGAGCCCATGCATGAAAACTAGCTACTCTCCCCAATCAGGGTCCGTAGACCCAGACAATAGCATTATATATGATAAACATTACAATCGAGTATTTTGATTTAAACGAGATGTGAATATTAACATGCGAATAAAACTAACTATCACTATTTATCCACATAACTAAGGCACCCCAATGTTCAAGTCCAATTATCATGTGACAATATTCAACTAACTTTTATACTTTAATTTAATTAATTCTTCTCATTTTATTTCACGTGACACCAATATAGCTAGTTCACCCTCTCCCGAGTCCTTCACATATTGTTGGCACGCCAAAAGTTTTACACCACACGTAATCCCCTCACTATAGTCAGTTTGCCCAATATCGTTATCCCTGCATATGTTGTTGAGGTTCCACACACGACATGTCACTATATCTAGTTCGACCGTATTCTGTTAGCCCTGCAAATATTGGTAATGCCAACATACACCCACATCACTATAACCACTTCACCCCTTATTGTTAGCCCTGCACATATTGGCGACGCCAATCCATTTCAATACCCATTTATTATCTTATGCATTAGTTCTCAATTTATCAATTTCTCATTATTTTATATTATCCCCACCCTATTATAGATCATAAATCCTCAAACCTACCCCTAGTTTCATACCTAGAGGTCTCCAAAACACAAGTACGTCCTAACCTATCATATAGGATGAATCACTACCATTAATCCTCTCTTAGTTTCGCACCTAGACTATAAAATTGACGGAATGACACAAAAAATGAGCCCCACCTAGGAACATCTCATCCATATAAATCTACACTAACAAGTCCCATAACTAGAAAGTTTCAACCACTACTTAGACATACTTAGTAGTCCCATACCTAGCAAGCACTCATAAAATAGGTGAGAGCATAACTACCCGAAAATTTCGTCATTCCCGCGGTGTCAAAACTTTAAATCAATAAGTCACATTAGGCATTTTTATCAACAATTCTACCAATTTCTCATAAGATTATGAATAAATTCAATTTCACCCGTTCAATCAATTTTCAATATTAACAACTTATTTTATGCAACTAATAAAATCTCATCATCATACAAGTTCATTGTGTATACATCAATAATTTCTCTTTTACCACACTTATATAATTTTATGTCATCTCACAAGTCACATTCAATTAATAATTCCACTATGATTTTCTACATGCAAATATACATCCATATTAACAAAAATCCAACCTATAAGTCTTAATTCATATTAAAAAAATTCATAAAAATAGTCCCAACATAGATTTCACTTTCCCTAATTAAGGTTTCAAGTTTACTTTAAGAAAACCATGCAGATTAATGTTTAGGTGATATTTAAAACGCATAATACTAAAGAGAAAGAATAGAAGTATTCGTTCCTGTAGAAAAGTCGGTTGAAAATTCTTATTGGATGGTCGTATTTCCCTCAAAAAATCAATAAAGACTCATTCTTGAATGATCTTGAGAAAACACGGTTTGAGCCTCCAAAACTTGGGTAAAATCTAGATTTTAAATGGGGCTAAGGTTAATAGATAAGAGGAGGTAAAGATGGGGGAGACTTATGGTTTAAGAGTTGGTGAGAAAGTGATTAAAAAGCCTAATCCCGAGTTATTTTCATATTAGAAAAAGTTAAGTGTTTTAACGAAACTAAAACTCTAAGAAAAACCAAACCAAATTGTCAGGAATATCTCAGTCGAATCGATTCGCCCTCCAAGACGAATCAATTCGGACCGGAACATATTCATAGTTCGCCCCCGTAAATGAATATATGCAAATAAAAATCGAATTTTTACTTTAATTTTAAATCCGATTAAAATCCTATTTTTCATAAATAAAATCCAGCATTTTAAATTGCTAAAAATAATTAAATCTAATTTTTTTTTCCAAATTTTGAATTAAATTAAATTATTATCGGTTCAAAATTATGGTTGTTACATGAGATTCTAGCAAAGGGTTAAAAAAACATCTCATTTGAAGTTTTGTTTGAACAAGATCTAACGAGGTACCATATCTCCTTCGAACGACTTACCAAATTCATTCGAACGAGGTCACAAAAAATTAATTTTCTTCTAAAAAATAGAAAAAGGAACAAAAAAATTTTAAAATAATTTATAAACAATTTTATAAAATTCTAATACCCAAATATAAAACATACAAAGATCAAAATAACTATGCATTCATGCCTAGGAGATCCTCAAAACATCAAGATGAAAATGAGCATGAAACACGATATGGTGATATAGATCTTCTAACTTGACCACTATGCCTTCAAGAAACCACATCATCGGTTTGAGAGGTGAACAAATCAAGTCCTAACCTATGACTCAAAGAGTTTTATCCAACATGAAAAATCAAAATTATATACAAATTAAATCTATTGAAAATTTACCTTTAGAAATCTTCCCCTTTGGCTATTCTAAGACAAAACCTAAAAACTAAAAACTCTTATGGGCTGCGAAACTCGTCTAATACTCATTCCCCAACCCTACAAGGAAAAAGTGCAACTCGATAGACTCGTAAAACTTGATTAGCTTTTTCCGCTTGAAAAACTTTGTTGCATGTTGCAAACCTACACACTTAAACACACCTTCAAATGCAAAGAGAATATAATAATATATAGAATATGCATAAGAATAAACTTCCCTATGCCCAACATTCCCCACTTACGTAAGATGTCTACCCCTAATAAAGATCTCCTAAAACTAAAGTAACATAAATAATTTCTTGATCTTTTTGTTCAGGAATATACAAAGAAAGAATGCACAATAAAATTCCTTAAAAACATTAAATAGTTTGGCATTAGTGATTTGAGAAGCATTGGAATTTGTGAAATTTTTTATGAGTTGGGTCAATTTAATTTGTTCAATATTTTTTACAAAAATTTGAATGGAGTTATTTTTTAGAAGTATCATTTTAACTTCGTGCACCATCGCAAAATATTCCTATGTTGACTTTCCCGTGTAGTGAGTTCACACAATTTCGTTACGTATTCATAATTCAAATATTTTCTTGCTACTTCATGGTGTGACTGATTATATTTGTACTTATATATATATATATATACACTCAAAATTTTAAAATTTTATTCTAATAGTTTTATATTCTTTATGATGATACTTTATATTTGGACTCTCGTGATGATAATTTTTCAGGTTTAAATTCTAACCCTTTGTCTATTTCGAACAAAAAGAGGACAACATATTGAGGTGGAGTTTTGTTTTCTTTAATCTCCATGGGTCACGGTATTTCCTTTGTTTCATGTTTGCAAGTCTTTTTTCACGATGATGATATCATGGAATATACGATGAAGATTCTCGGCATAGATAATTTTATAATTGTATTTACCTTTTCGGCTTTAGGAGGGACATTAGTTGAACATGTCTTAGTTTTTTATTTTTTATTTTTTATTTTGTGTTTTGTATCGGAATAGCCAAATGGGGTGATTCATAAGATCAAGATTTATAATGCTCATTATATTTTTTAGTTTGGCATATTCTGTTACACCTCCACATCATCATGTACATTCTCAAAAGCATCAACCGAATACAAGTTACTGATCAAAAGCAACAACCGAAGATCAAAGAGTTGAGATCGCCACTAAAATCATATAGGGAACGTATATGAGGTTGATTTTCCTAAAATGTTTTTAATTTTTTTTTTTAAATTTGCAAATTCTTTAGAACGATATTGGAAGTCGTTCGAACGAGCACACGGTTCTCGTTAGAACAATTTTGAACGAGATAGATTTTGGCAATATTTGGTCGCTCTAGAATCTCATTGGAAAGTTATTTTGATGAATGTTAGAACAAGATATAGTACTTCATTCGAAAAAGTTGTACCTCGTTCGAACGAGCCACTAATATTTTATTTTTTACCTGATTTTGAATGCAATATTTCATGTTTATATCTTGGAAATTTTTCTTCCTATATATAGACATAAGATCTTGCAATTTCTATCAAGCCTTTCAAACATTTTTTTTGTTTGTTTTTCAAATCCAAACCACTTCGATAAATTGGGATCACTTTATAAAATCCTGAAGAGCACATCTCTTGATCTAAACCTTTTAGAGTTAATTCTTCATTGTTGAAGATAGAAAAAGAGTTTCTTGATGCTGATCGGTGGACAAAGAGGCAAGTGAATATTGTTGTTATCAATTATAGAATCCGAATCGCTTTCTATCAACAACGAGGAAGGAAGACATAAATGCAATTCTTCGTGTAGTCCAATTCTGTAAGTTTATCCGTATCATTCTATAATACCTAGTCATAAAAGTGCAGAAAACGGTTTTACCCTAATTTTTTTTCCTCATATAGTTTGTGGTCTATTTTGATTCAATTTAGATTCATATATCTTCCATGTTTAGGTTCACCTAATTAATCAAGTTAAAATTAAACTTAATTGAATTTGTCTTGTGTGTGTGACCTAATCTATGATTTCTATATATAATCGGAAGACCCCACGAAACCCATTTTACAAGCGGGCTACTTTTAGGTATTTGGACTTTTAAAAAGGTGTCCATGACCTTGGGTTAGTTTTTGGGCCTTTGGAAGTCCATGGTAGGTATGTCTACCTTTATTGAGTACAATGGGGTGTGTACACAAGTGTTTAAAGATCCATAAATACATCCCAACATGTTAAGTGATTAGGTAATCAATGTGAAGATGTAACACATCAAGAATTATATAAATATGTCCCAACAACCAAACTAAACTAACCCTAAATCAACCCCATATCCTAGGAAAACAAAAATCACTTAAGTCGACTTAAAGTAAGTCTAAGTTAGCTTAAATAGTGAAATTTTATCTTCCCAGTTTAGTTTGAATCAAACTGACCAAGTTGTCATATTTCTAACGTCGATTTCGAGATTATAAAAAATAAAACCGCATAATTTACTAAAATACCCTCCAATGGCTTGTTTATTGTTAAGCCTATGAATAAACCCTCGAAGTTGCATTACAAACCACCAAGCTGACCCAAATCTTATGTCATTCATTCCTGTTATTTCTAGAAAGAGAAATAAATACCCATTTTCAAAGGTGTGAGTTTTAAACCGAAAAACTCCAGTAAAGAAAAGATCCAACCGAAAACCGATTTGAAGCAAAGCTTCAAATTCCAAACTCTCTTTAGCGAAGTTACGAACCCAATACCCACACGAGGTAAAGAATCAAACCCAAAAATCATTTTTTTCAAGAATCAAAACCTAAACCTAAACCAAAACCTTAAGATTTTTAGATAAGGAAATTTGCCCATTTCAAAAGAGAAAGTTCCAAACTCAAACAATTATTATTTCAAGTAACAAAAATCACTACCCATTTCAAATGTGTAAGTTTCAAACCCAATACCCATTTTAACAAAGTTTCAAACCAAACCCCTCATTTAATATTGAAAGATATTTAAACCCAAATCTTCTTGGAACCAGGAGAACTAAAATCTTATTTGTTCTCAAAGATTCAGCCCCAATCACCTTAGACAATATCTAATCCAAATATCCACTATATAGAAAGTATTTGTGATTGCTAGAAATGATACATATCTAGAGAGTGGAAAAGTTCCACCTATTTCTCAAGATTGCTTTTTATCAACAAAACACTCCAAACCAAAATACCCATTTCCATCCCAAAAAAAAGGCAAAGATCATGTGAAAAAATACCTTGAAACACCAACATCAAGGGTTTTTAAGCAATAGCATATTCATGGAAACAACAATGAATCTATAACCATAAAAATTCATCATTAACCAAGAAGAGTATATTGGTTTATTTACTTAACAAGGATATTGATATCTGATACAATGTATTCATTTACTCATTGAGGATAAAAATAATTATAAGAGTGTTCAAGCTATAAGAACACTCAAATTAAATATTGTAATAGTATATGGTGATCCAAAAGCCTCGATCTAACCCGAGTAAGCCGTGATGAAGTTCATTGTATTTTTTGTAGAGGCGAGTCCCGTTGCTGTAGGGAGTCAAGGCATTAGAAGACATTGGTCTCTTTTGTGCATCACTTAAATAAGGAAGGGTATAGTTACCTAATTGGTTGCGATTTGCAAGGTGTTATAATTACTTGTGAGGTTTTGGTTGTGCTTAAGAAAGCCAAAAGATAATGGAGCTTCCCAAGTATCGTCTCTTTATAGATTTATGCAATGTCGAACCATATAAAAAGTCCTCAGCTCAATTCTCTTCGATTACTATCTTTAGAATCATACTTTACTTTTACATGTCGAATACTTACATGTCTTGAATTTGATTATGAACGTGTGTAAATGCAAGAAAACAATGAAAAGAGAAATTATTTTATCAATCTATTCAGAAAATCTTTTAACAAAGCTAGAAATAATATAGAATGATTTTCCAAAATAAATAAAGATATTTTAACTTAAAAATATTCAAATAAATATCATAATCCCAATTCACCCCCTCTTGGGATAATTTCTAGGCCAGCGGTGTTCAAATAAAAAACTCTTGAAATAGGATTTTGAGAGAAATATTGGACTTGATTAGAGTATGTTACATCCTTTAGAAAAAACAATTGGGTCATGGACACGTAGAAAATAATATGTAATTAGCATACCCATTCATCCAAATACAACATGAAGCCAAAGTCCTTTGAGAAAGATCATAAAATTACGAAAATCAGACCTTGACAAGCAACTATTGAGCTCTAGCAGTCCAAGAAATAAATCCCATTGCTAAATGAATGAATGAGATGATACCAATAAATCTCTTAGGGAGAAGTAACAAATAAAAGGAAAAAGAAAAGACAAAAGAAATATTGATTGGCAAATCATCCCCTAATAAAGGTAGACTTAGACAAAAGTTAGGGCATAAAAATAAGAGAGAAATTACGAAATTCCAAGAGAGTATTGGTGTAATTACTCCATCAAACTAACAAAAATAAATAATACTTTTCTATGATGGAGAGATGATCAAATCATTTTCACAAAGAAGTCATTGAGGTACATTTAGAGTACCATTTTTACCAAGCACGTTAAGCATAATCAAATAATTTTTTCCATTCTTAAACCTATCTCTGATCAAAAGAGGTAATATATACTTTTATCCTAAGATTTAAGATTGTGTGATACAAAACATATCCTTTTATTAGAGATAGAGAACATCATTAAACCATAAAAATCATAGATATTTTTTATCTAACCAACTTCGAAGAATTACCCTACGACTTAGAGACAAAGGAAACCCAAGTATACTTTTGATATGAAAACATTTGCCCTAATATCCAACTTATTAATTTTCAAAGACGAATTTGGATGAAGATTGAACACAATAGATTAGTGGGTATATGATCCATGAACATGTGAGCTGTGTGTGTCGTAACACCTTGAAGAACATTAAAAAAGACCTCACAATACTTCTCTCATCCTCTATCCCTTACCTAGCCAACTCATTTTCACACACTCTCTCTCCTCTATAAGATTTCTCTCTCTCTCTCTCTCTCTCTCTAGAGAAGATATTATGATTATATGTGTATTATGTGAGGAACGAGTTCCTCCCTTTTTTTAATTAGGAGAGGGAAACTCAAGGTCGAGAGACGTGGGGTATATGCACAATTAAGGACTATATATACGGAGGCACCAGGGAAAATAATTAAATTAGCTTCCAACAAATATAGAAAATTCTTAATTAATCACTATAATAAAATTTCCATTATTCCATTAAATGAAATTGACTCCACTAAATAGTTGCAATTTCACTTTAATTTAATAATCTCAAAATCACTTGTTAATAATTAAGAGTCCACATATATAAAGTTTAATTTAACAAGTAATATGATTTCCCGTGTTAGGTTACAAATACCCGTTAATGAAATTTAGTTGCTAATAATTTAATTTCACTAACATTTAAGACTTTGATATCGACCTTAACTTATACGACACTCAACCGGATTATGAAATATTCCAGTGGTGAGGTTTACGGGTAGAATCAAAACATATAATCTCCGGGGGGGGCTAACAATTTAGGATGAACAATGATAAACATCAATTCCTATAAAATATAACATTGCCAATTTCACTACAATTATTACCTAACTTTTATGGCATATTGAATCGATGCATTTAATATCATTTATAAGAAAATCAAACAAATAATCATGTGAGCATTTCAACATTCGATATTACCTGATATTAAGTATTCATGTGCGCTTTACAAACCCTTAAATCTATGGAGTCAACAACACTAACTATATCTAACTATCCATATTTTCCACATAACAGTCACCCATGCTAATATGCCAAAGACAGGGATTGATAAAAAAAAATATATCGTTCTCAAAATAAAATAATAAATAAAATAGGGTTGAATTTAAAACCATTCACAACATGCAATAAATAAAATGATAAATAGCTCTGAATAAGTAATATCTCAAAGTATCCAACATTAAGTAGTCTGAATAACCCCACTCTTAAAATAACTAACGAAAATAAATAACTGGAACACAAGGTCCATATAATTTTTGAAATAAAACTAAACTGAAATATTAAAAAGAGTAGCAACCTAAACTAGAATCAAAGGGTTGGAGTTGCTAATCAAAGTTGAACTTCAAGTATGAAGTCTCCTCAGCCCTATTTATCTTATTTATGTTTTGTTAGAAATAGATTAATATAATTTCGGTTAGAGCCCAAAATTTGTAAGAAATATCTTCAATATCAACAGAATAAATCATGTGACTCGTTTACAATAAACATGCAATACCCTGGGCTCTCACATACAATAAATACCTCACCTCTCACATAAATGAAATAGTACAGACATGACCCAATCAATGGCATAAATATAATAAAAGTTTATATATCTAAATTAAGTGAGAATGCGGCTGATAATCTAGTACAATAGGAATGTAACTAACTAAACATGAAAGAATACAACTCAAATACCAATCCCTGTAATGTTACCCGCTAGTACAACATACACATTCATATAATATCAACACATAACGTGACATAGGGTTCCCTTTTATTTAAATGTAAATCATTGGACTAAGGTATCTCTTTTTATAGTTCTTAATTACGTTAAACGAAGGTCATTACCTATGAGGATCATCTTTTACTTCTATCGATAAGACCCAACGATTCCCTTACCTAATGGGCTTAACCAAATACACAAATATAACAATAGATATCACTATGCAGAAAAACCATCAGCATGTCCACACATCAAACTCTTTACATTGATCGAGTCCATCTGCATTCTCTCGTCGTGAATCGGTGACCATCCTAAATGTATTATTAAACATAACAACCTCCTCATCAACTTGTAATAATAAGCAGGTGTACGGTACACGATCAAAAACTTAAAAGTAACCTCAATCGATAGATTCAACATTAGTAACAGTATGCTCAGACAAATTAAAATACATATATATTGCAAACAATATATGTCTACATTTATAAATAGGATATCAATTTTCTGTTGCGTCTATCCAAAACCAATCAAATCCCTAGCGTCGGATTGTGATATTTAGTCTCAAAACCTATATTAACCATTCTCAATAACTCTATAGTTTAATTTCTCTTTAAACAAATTTATATGTTCATAAAAATAATCTCAAGGATAAATTAATCAACAAAATAGTCCTCTAGCCCCATTCCCGCTGGCATCCATGAACCGAATCAATCGGAGCCTCAATTGGATCTATCCATCAGGTTCTGGGGCAGGAGTTTGGCCACTCCAATCTTTGTGAATGCATACAAAGCCTCAACTTAACAACATAAACTCCACCCAAGTCAAATTTAAACACGATTACGTGATCCTAAATGAGTTCCACAAACGATTTATGATCAATGACATCAATTAAAGGATTAATTCTATAAATTCTCAAATTAAACCGTAGTTCATCGTTTACATAACATGAAGTAAATTTATTATACAAATTTAGATCCAAACATCAAATTAGCATATGGAATCAAGCTAGAAATGAAATTCAATCCTAAGCATGTGTTTTAATTATGGAAACATATATCCAAACCATTTAATTATAGATTTCTCTTCAAAAATCATAAGTCTTTCAAATAAGAATTAATTACCATTAATCCTAATTTACCTAATACACAATCACGATTAAGATTACTATATTCAATACTAAACATGTATTCTAAGTCCCAAAATTAAACACATAATATGAAATTATAAACATGTTATGAAGTTATCACATGATGTAACAAGATATTTCTTGCATGAAACTATAAACGATGAGTCTCTACATGTTGATTCCTTGTTACTCTTCTGCCAAAGTCTCCTTAATATCTCCCAAAAATCTAAGGCGCTATTTTTTCTTATGTGTAATGTAATTAATAAATGAGGTTAATCTCCCTTAAATATTCCTTAATCCCGTAGGTCTATAATAGGTCTATCTTTGGGCCCCTAATGAGTCAGAAATACTACCCATAATAGGCCAAAACATAGCATAAGGGTATACCTACCCCTACACCCCCAGCACTAATTTACGATGATAAAAACACATATTTGGGTCTCTATATCACTATAGACTCCGCTCCAAATGGTATTATCTCACAACTCATGGTAATATCTCACAACTTAAAATAAAACACCCAATTAATTATTTTACGTGTAAAAGCATATAGTCCAACATAATTAATTAATTTTACCAATTAATTAAATATAACACGTGGCACAAATAAATAACATAATATGAAATATAATTCATTATCTAATTATGAATTTCATTATTACTAATCCACTCATGTAATAATTAATTATAGATTATTTACTTATTCTTACAATTAATTATTATTTAAACAAATACAAAAAATATGGGGTATTATAGTCTTCCCCCAAATAAAGGAACTTTATCCTCAGAATTTAATATGCGCATGACTAAAAGAATTATGGGTACCTCTCTCTAATGTCATCCCTCCTCTACCACATTGACTCATATTCGTTGTGATGCTCTTATTGTACACGCATTAAAGGAATCGTCTTGGAATGATGTTTCTGCTCCTTTCGATCCAAAATGGAAAATAACATCTCCATGTAACTCATATCGGGCTGAAGCTCGATCCCAATAAGATCAATGTGTTTTTACACTAACTTATCTCTAAGGAAGCTCCATAATGTCAAAACATTAAAAATATCATGGGCTCTCTACAAGTGATAAAGTACGAATAAACACTACGTGACTATTTTGATCTGCTTTTCATTAAGCTTAAATTACCAAGAGATAAAAATCCAAATGATAAACAAAAATCTTTTTGTATTTTTCATTTAATGCAAACAAAATGAAGAAATAAAATACAAAAGATAAACAAAAATCATTATTCTAGCATGTGATTAAGCATGGGGCATAGACTAGAAAATGATTAAATATGCATACATATAGCATGATAATATAGCATGAAGCACAAAAGCTAAAGTATGCAAACACTAACACATTCATACTTTAGATTTAGCAAGGGAGAAGGTATGTGAAAGTAAATGAGAATCAAGCGTCCTATTTTGCAAGGCAACCAAGTCGGATTTCCTAACCCAAATTAATGAAGAATGACTATCTTGGGGTATAGGAATTTTAATTACCTCGGTTGCTTTACGTTGGAATTTTTTAGGAATTCTTTTAAGAAAAAAAAATTCCTAAGATGACATTTTCGACCACAATGAGTACAAGTAAAATTACGTTGAAATTTGGTACCTAAGGAATGATCTATAAAGGCTTTCCTAGTAGATTCTCCTAAAACATTGGTTTTGGATTTATGAGTAGATTCATTACAAGTATTAAAGCCTAAACCACACATGTCATTTTTAATTTGGACCGTTCCTAAGATTTTATCTAATTTTTCCGAACGACACTCCAAATCAAATTTGACATTACTAGAGTCTTTCAATTTATTTTGCAATTCTGAAATGTTAGACTCTAATAAAACATTTCGCTCTTCAAAAGTAAGAAGCTCCTTGTTCAAGGATTCCATTAAACCCCTAAGGCTATCTCTCTCGCCTTCTATATATTCAAGCTTCTCTGGAAGAGCTTTCTTTCATGTCCTAAGGTCTTCAACCAACATACTATCATCAATGACCTTGACACACTCTCTTAAACTAGCTTCTAACTTCAAATTAACTCTTTTTAATTTAATAAATTCTTCATAAAGTTCTTGAAAAGCATTTTGAATTTCACTCACATTAACCTCTTCTTCATTTTCACTCTCTCTTTCTTTTTCACTCTCACTACCATCAAAAGCAAGGGAATCATAAACAATGACGTTGGAAGTATCATGTGAAAAAGTTTCATCAATAGATGAGTTCTCAATATCACTCATAGGACTAGCCATAAAAACCACAAAGTTGGGCTTAGTGGGGGAATCGGGTCCCTCTTCTTTATCACTATCACTAACGGTCGCATTATATGAAATGGGTCGCTTACCCTCTCTCCTTAGTTTAGTGGGGCACTCAGAAGCCCTATGGCCTTAACCCTCACAACCAAAACACCTATTTGACTCGTCCCTATTTAAATTTTCATTAATAGTTTTAGGGGTCCTCTCGACTTTGTCATGCTTAGAAGTTTTAAATTTCTTAAAGTCATTTTTAAATTTATCTTTGTTAATTTTAAGAAACTTTCGAAATTTCCTAGCAAACAAGGCCATGTCTTCCGAGTCACTATCACTCTCACTCTCTATTACTTGTTTGACCTCTTTTCGGGCTTTTAAAGCAACGCCCTTTTCTATTTTCTTTTCAGTTTTAGAGAGAAACATGTCTAGTTCATAGGTTTGTAAATCACCTACGAGCTCTTCTAAATTCATAGAGGCTAAAGTTGGTAAAGAATTTAAAACGGTCACTTTTGGAATAAATCTATCGGGTAGGGACCTTAAAATTTTCTTTACAACTCGGTTGTCGGGTATTTTCTCTCCCAAGTTAAAAGATGAATTAACAATGTCTGAAAGTCTAGCATAAAATTCATCAAAAGTTTCTTTTTCATTCATTTTGATGGTTTCAAATTGAGTGGTGAGGTTTTGGAGTTTCGAAGCTTTAACGACACTTGTACCCTCATGAGTGAGTTGCAAAATATCCCACGCTTCTTTAGCGGTCTCACACGTCATAATACATCGGAATTCATCCGGTGTGACAGTGCTAAACAAGGCATTTAAACCACGGGAATTAAAATTTGAAAGTTTAAACTCATTCTCAGTCCATCTATCGGCCGGTTTGGGAACACGTTCATTTTCAACTAAATGAGTTGGTGGAGACCACCCGTTAACTACCGATAACCAAACCCTCTCGTTGATAGATTTAAGTGCCAATTTTATTTGCGCTTTCCTGTACGCGTAATTAGAACCATCGAAAATAGGAAATTTTGAAAATGGGAAAAATTCCATTTTAGCCAAAAATTATTTAAAGAATCTTAACGAAATAATTTATCGTTTTGGCTCTGATACCAATTTGAGAAGGATATTTATACTTCAAAATCAATTATTTCCTTTTAGATATGCGGAAGCGTATGATGGTTCACAAAAACAAAATAACAAATTTTAATTTACTTTAAATTAAAATTAAACACCAAGTGAAATATGATTAATACACACACACTATTGATTTCACTTAAACACAATTAATTAATCCAAGTCCTAGAAATTTGTCTAAGTCATATTTTTCAATTATTCTAAAATTAGGCCAAACCAATTTTAACAAATGACTTGAATTAAATTAACGTTACCCAAATTTAATTTAGCACCAAATTAAATTAAGTGTGATAATTAAAACCAATTTTATCTTGAATTAACTAAGCATGCATTCTAGGTGAATATAACAAGATAAAATAAACAACAAATCACTACGCCGCGATGTACGAGGAAAAACCCACAACGGGAAACAACCTCGGACGGCCCTAGCCTCAAATCCACTAAGTACGGAATTTACATTTACAAGACAGATGATTTACTTCCTCAACTCGAACCCTCTCAAGCCTTGACGCGTCTTCTTGTAACCACCTCTGCCTAGCGGATAACTACAGAGCTCCACCGCAATCTCGGAACCAACCGATCGAATAATAGGTACACCGCCAACCACACATGGTGCCTTTCACCATGTGAAAAAGCCGCAGCTAAACAATTCTTCTTCTTTGAGGGATTTAGAAGAAAACCTAAAAAATCTCTTCTTCAATATGTAGAGATAAACCGGTGCCAAAACTCCAAGCAACGAACATATATATATGAACTTGGATACACAAACAATTGGGTGTAAACTAGAGTGTCAAATAAATTTTTCTTTGAAAGATGAACACTCAAAACCATGAACTTTTCTTCGAAGAATTTTCTCTCAAAAACCCTCTCTAGGAGTTAGAATGGAATGAAAAGTTAAGTTAGAAAATTCCATTTCCGCACTTAAGAAATCTGCTAAAAAGTTAGTGGGAAAAACAAGTGGGAAAGTGGGTCAAAACTGCTCAAAACTGCCATTTAACTGTTCACGCCATCTCGTTCGAACGACATTTTTGTTCGTACGAAATCTCGTTCGAACGAGGCTTCTAACGAGGTTCCAGTGTGAACTCGTTAGAAATCTCGTTCGAACATGATATTCGTTCGAACGACATTTCGAACGACTTTCCGGTGGCCTTATGGGGAACTCGTTGGCAAACTTGTTCGAACAACAATGTGGTTCAAACGACAATCTCGTTCGAGCAAACTTCTAGAAAGTTTGAGAAATTCGATTTTTAGCCCAGAGACTTTATAAAGTTATTTAAAAGTTTTATTAAAATCTTTCTGAAAATAAACAACAGTGTTAATTAAACCTACACCAAATATTAAATGTTCCAAGCTCCTATATCTATTCAAATGCATTCATACCTTAGGAGAAAACAGAACATTGTTAATGACGTAGAAACAAGGAACTTTAAACTCGGCGTTTTGATGAAGCTTTAAACTTGGCCGCTACGTCTGCAACTTTAGAATGTCATAGACTTGAAAGGTGATCAATATACTCTATCCTATGACTCAAACGTTTTTTTTCCGGAATTGAGCCAAAACTATAAAGGACTCAATTTGAAATTTGTGTCCTTACATCCATAATAATAGTATCATTCCGTAATGATAATAAGGCTTAAAGTCATCCATACTTTACAACCATATAAGCTTAAAGACATCCAAAAAAAATAACAGTCGCATTCCATGACAATAGAAATAAATATGCACCTTTTAGATTAATCAAATTTATTGAGAATGATAACCTCATGGACCTTTTTTCTTCAAAACATACTGATATTTTTATTTTAATAAGTATACATTTTTATTTTGTATATAATATACATGTTGCTAACTTCAGTTCTCATTACAATCAAAACCATCTCTTTACTTTTATGTCTCTCTCTTACATTCTATTATGTTTCTCTCTTAAATTCTTTTCTGTTTCTCTCTTACATTTATTTATAATTAAGGAAACTAACGAACAACCACATGAGAGTTTCTTTTCTCTTATTTTGTACGAAGGAGAAATAAAACGAAGTTAGTTTTGTTTTTTAGTGGAGTATATGTTCTTTAGTTGGTGTATGTAGTGTGTGATAAGGTGTATTGTAAATTTAGTGTAACTCCGTGATAATATACCCAATTAAATAATAATAATACATGACATTTTATAATATACCCAATAAAATAATAACTTTAGGGCGTTTTTGTTTTGAGTGGAGTATGTGTTTATTTTGTTTTGGGAATAAACAATTAAGATTTGTTTTAATATTATTTTATTAGTAATATTAATACTAATATTATTAGTAACATTTTAAACATATGTTTGACGGATACAGATATCCGGTAAAATGGATACTATGCATCGGATACGGATTATCCGTGTCGGATACTAGTACTATTCGTATCCGTATCCGTTTTCTCGGATATTTTTAAAGATTATCCATATTTGTATCCGTTTCCATATTTTCGGATAAATATCTGCAAATTCGGATTCGGATATCGGACGAATGCGGATTTTTGAATATCCGTTTACAGCCCTATTTCCATATAATAGTAAATATTTAAATAATGGGTAGTGAGTTGTGTCATGTTCAATGTAGGCATCACATATGGCATAAACACACCAACCATATCCATCAATTATTAATCAAATAAAAGAAAATTAAAATTTTCGAATGAGTCCCAAATAGCAAGCAATTAATTACATTTATATCTAGCTACCAATTTATTAATTTCTCTCACACGTCCTAGTAAAGATTACAGAAGTGAAAAGGTCCCTCAATAGTTCAAAATTAAATCTAATAAATTGCAAAGTCAAGTGAATGTGTTGTAAGCATGACACAAGTTGGTGTAGTAAGCACGAGAACCTCCAAATTCTTGATATTTTTTCTCTCAAATTCTTGATATTTTTTCCCTCAAAATACTATATATTTAACAAAGATAAACTCTATCATAAACAAAAAAAATTCAATAAAATAAAAAAATTCAAGTTTAAATCTTCAAAATACATATTTATTCTCAAGTTCATCAGAAGTATGTGTCATATACAAGTGGCATGCAATAGATACCAGTGTACTGTAAGCATGCACCTGTCGTAAGCACTATGTACGAACGTGCTAGAACCCTGGTATCAAGGATAGACCATTTTTTTTATAGAAGTAATTTATTATGCTACTAGTTTGAGCTGAAAATTTAATTTTTCCATCTACAAAAGGTTCTCAAAATTTTTAAGAAAGCCCCCGTTATATATATATAAACGATTACTATACATATATGTTTAAATTTATAATATAAAGTCCATATTTGGTAGTTATTTAATATTACTTGACGTAGATTTACAAAGAATACCTATTTACACATATCTTATTTCAATTAAAATTAATATTTAACTAAAAATGGGTTATTGTTCATGCATGCGCTTGTCCCCTCGAGGTTGAGCTCCAAGATTACACCACGAGGAACATTACGTAAGAGTACATTGATGATAGTTTTTTTATGAATAATATTACACACACCGGGAGTTAGTACTTATTTGGTCTTAAATGTTCTTTACACATGTTATACTACACTAAGGTACAATATATTTAAAGCACATTTCGTATTACACAATTTATGTAACTTTGTAGTCCAAATTATAATAAATAAGAGGTTGAGAAACTTTGAAAACCAAACCATATCAAAATCAAAAGTTTATTTAAAAATTAATTATTATCTCCATGTGGGGTTGTTTAGACAAAAACTCACGGATTAATTTGCCTAATCTTCTCACCGACCAAAAGAGAGCGGGTTTCCATATATTTTTTTGTCTAATTCATTTTCCCAATATCCAAATTGACAGATTTGATTCATCCCAAATATATATTTTCAAATCTGTAAGCCTTTGGAATGTGCAGCCCTGAACTCCACCGGCCAAGCAAAAGAAACTATTAAATAAATTCCAATCCATCTTTCTCAAATATGAAAATCATGTTCTACTTTTGGACAGACACAATCATGTTATTACTCAACCAATTTTTAATATACTGTATCTTCAAACAATGATATACATACAAAATACAAAAATGAAAATAAGTCTCGAATGAGGGGGTAAATTGTGGTGCAATACTATGGGTTGCCTAAATGATATCAGAATGCTAAATGATTAATGTATTTTGACTATTTTACCATTATTGATTGTGTTCCTGCACTATTAATATTAGTGTCATTTAAGAAAAAAGTAATAAGGTAAAAATGTAATAAATTTTCATTTAAAAAATTCGACATTTATTATTGGGTTTGGCTCTAAATGCTTGATGCTAAATTTTAATTCTCATTCAACTTTAAAAGGGAAAACAAATACAAAACATCAACTAGTAATCCCAAATTATCCTCAAACCAGTACTAAAAGGTAAAAATAAACAACCTCTTAATTGCGATACTTTATTTCCTTCTTAGTCTTTTTTCCCCCGAAGGAGTGGTGATAAAACATTATAATTAATTATACCATAACTTTTATTTGTACATTTTTCTACATAAATTTGCATGTTGTGTTATGGTTAATGTACTTTGCTTTGTCATTTCTAGTCACTTTTCTTTAGAAGCACGCAAGTCTGTCAATGAATCGGATTCAGACTGAATCAAGGTCAATCCATATCCGTTTCTTAAGAAAATTATCGGATCGGATTGGATTCAGATTATATAGCGGATCTTGGAAACTCTAATCTATATCCGAATCCTAATGAATTCGGATCAGATACTATCCGACGCTATTATAAAATACTACTTACATTACGTTTTATAGATATAATAAAAACTTTGATAATAAAATAAATAAAGTTAAGCTTCTAAAAGTATGCATCATGTAATATCATAATAATAATGAAATAATATAAATCATGGTTATAGATTAAAAGTATCTACTATATAATATTTAAATTTTATTTTTTTAATATACCAAAATCGGATCGGATTCTTAACGGAACGAATATATATCAATCCAAATTCGATACATTTACAAATCGGATTATTGGGTTATTGGATTGCACAACACCAATCCATATTTAAATAAATAGACTAGTTTCGAAGAGGATTCGGATCAAAATTCAAACATTGACATGCCTACAAGCAGGTTCTATATGTTGTTTTGCTCTCTATTACACCCCATGATCAACTTATTCTTATCTCTTCTTTAGTTTTTTTTTAAATAAAAAAACCTATGTGATCCCTAAAAATTTATAAACAAAATTCAATCATCCCTTCATATTTTCCTTTTTCCTTATCCTTAATGTATGATAATTGTTTCAATTAGTCCTTTAGTAAAAACGGAATTAATGCTACCAAATTGAGTACAATTTAAATAACTTCCCTTTTTAAACATGTGTACGAACTTTTTTAAGTTTAATAAACCTTTTACCATCACCTTTTTTTCAGCTTTGCAGTTGAAATAACTCAGTATTTAGAGAAAGTCCTTATATATTCATTATAGGTTCAGTATTTAGAGAAAGTCTTTATATGTTCAATAATTAAAGAAGAAAAGTTAAGATAAAGGGTTAAATACACTCGCCCTCCAAAACTTTACTCCCACATCACTTCACCACCCGAACTTTCATTTTCTTTACTTAACCTCCTGAACTTTGAAAATGGCTACAAGTAGCCTCCTACCGTTAACTCCATTAACCTTTGAATGGAAAGTTTAGGCATGTATGTGTAATTAAGCCTCAGATAAATGCACAAATACTTATGCATGTCATTGGTTTGATTCATTATTAGGTAACTATCCTCTGATCTAAGGGCACATTAACTAAAAAAAATAATTTTTTTTATAGTTAATAGTGATTGTAAGTGCACGCAAGTTTAATTATTTTAAATTGGGAGCTATTGTATGGGAATGGAGCTACACCCCATATTTCGAACTTAGCCCCCGTTTGGTGCGTGGTAAAGTTGGATGAAATCTTTTTCCTTCTGAACATTCTTCAGAAAATGTAAAAATACTGAGTTTGGCGCGAGATTAAGTTGCATGTGAATGTTAACCCAATGAAATCAAATTACCTACTTTATAAAAAAGTGAATGAAATCAAAATCCATCCGGCATATGCGAGGTTCTTATTTTCCCATGGGATACTTTACAAATAATTTTTGTGAAGAAAAAATTCCCTTAAAAATATTAAATTGTAAAAACTACCAATAAAATCTATATACTTATTTTGTGAAGACAATTTTGTTACGTCAGTTTGTATTAAATTTAAGATTGAACAATTTTATTTAGGTACTTTTTTCTACTCATGTAATAATTAATTTGATTAACTTACAATATAATACACATATATCTAGAATAAATAATTATATTTGTTAAATATTAGAAAATATACATATACTTTTTTTTAAAAGCATATTTGTATTCATACATTTATAAATAGTGAACCGTAATTTTTGTATATATGTACGTGTGTGTGTACATGTGTGTGTGTGTGTGTGTGTGTGTGTGTGTGTGTGACTGCTAAAGGGTATTATTAATATATATTATACATTTTCATAACACTTTCTATGTATGAACCAATCTCTTTCCTAATAATCACAATTCATCAAAAATATCACTGCGAACTAAACACAATTCATTAAAAATATCACTGCGAACTAAATGGGGTAAGTTGAAGTCATGTAACATATAGTTCACTTGCATGAAAATATTTCAATGTTGTCTCATGGAATAATTGCAAGTTATTTATTTTTGTAGAACACAAATCAACCTACACCAAAAAGTTATGGATAAAATTCCCTAGCACATTATTTGTTAAATTGTTACAATATTCAAACTTATGGATAAAAATTTAAAAACTTAATCAAATACTAGTTACCTAATCCTCTTTCTCTCTATCTCTCTCTCTTTTATATATATACATTACTTGCGGACTCTCTCTCTCTTTTCTGCTCTCACCGCCATGTAACACATGTTCAGTTCGCACTGTTAAAATGCGGGAGAGTCCGTACAAGAACAGTACTATATATATATATATATATATATATATATATATATATATATATATACACACACACACACACACACACACACACACACACACACAATCAGCGTCTCCAACATCCCTCACTTAACATACCAATAAACATACCTATTTTTTTTAAAAAGTAACGAATTTTTTAACCAAACTCAGTTTATAAGATCTACGTTGTAAGGAGATCATCTAGATAAAAAATAATCAAAAAATTCAATTTGAAAGTAGGTGACATGATAAAAAAAAAATTGAACAGTCGAAAATATTCATATATACGCACTTTTCAGTTCATCTATTTTCGGGTTGAATTTTTTTATGATTATTTTTCTAGATGATCTTATTATTATGGAGATCGTTTATACAAAATTTAGTTGAAAAATATTTTTTTATTATTTTAAAAAAATAGGTATGTTGTGAGTAGGTATGTTAGAGAACCTATATATATATATATATATATATATATAGTTTTGCTCTTGTACGGACTAGTCCGCATTTTAAGAGTGCGGACTGGACATGTGTCGCCTGATGGTGAGCCCAAAAAAAAAAGAGTGTGCCTATAATTTAGGCGATAATTTCTAGGTGCACCGTTAGGTGACACATGTTCGGTCCGCATTCTTAAAATGCGGAGTAATCCGTACAAGAGCATTATATATATATATATATATATATATATATATATATATATATATATATATATATATATATATATATATATATATATATATATATATATATATATAATGCTCCTGTGCGGACTAGTCCGCATTTTAAGAATGCGGACCGAACACGTGTCACCTAACGACGCGCCAAGAAATTATCGCCTAAATTATAGGCACACTCTCTCTCTTTTCTAGGCTCACCGCCAGGTGACATATGTCCGGTCCGCATTCTTAAAATTCGGACTAGTCCGCACAAGAGCAGGACTGTATATATATATATGTGTGTGTATGTGTGTGTGTGTGTGTGTGTGTGTTTTGTTATGGAAAGAACGAAATATATTAATTAATTTCTGCAAGGCACGTTCTTGGAACGCTTTCTTTTAGGCAAAATTTATCCCAATCCGATTGAGACAGAACCAGAACCGCGAGTACACTATAGGTTTTATAGAATCTGCCTTCAGGATACAATGCAGTGTATGAACAATTGTTTGATTCAAACAATGTACTGTTTGATCAAACCGAGAACACTCTGAATTTGTAACTTGATAATGCCAATGTATAGAGGACGGAAAGAGAAGAAACTAGCAATTTTCGGTGTCCAAAACAGAGGTCTGGAACTCTTTTTATAGCCATTTCTTTGACTGTTCTTCAACAGTCACAGCTCTTCATGGAGTGACCCAGCAACCGTTGGATCGTGCCTGTTTGGAATAGCTGCGATCTAACGGTTCAGATTAGGTGTCCCATCGTAAGCGAATGGACATCCCCTACACGAAACGCTACGAGTTCATCTAACGGTTTAGATCAAGTCGTTTCGTATTTTAAACCCTTTGATCGGATTGTTTAATCACAACCGTTGATCTGTTTTACCTAGTCAAAACTTTAGGCTCCCACGCTCCAGGCGACGATGCGCACGTGCGAAGTGCCAAGTGCGCGTCAAAGCGCGCAATGTACCCTAAGTAGCCCTTTCACGCTCCGCGTGTCGCGATTGGTGGTGCTTAAGCACCACCGCGATGCGTAGGATCAGCGCCTCTTATTTGACTTGTCAACTAAGAATCTTAGTTGTCCTTTAGTTGATATACCACTACTTTTTTTAGTATTCTTCCAATGTGGGACAATATGGGATTTTGAGCACTCCCATATCTTTCACACCCATTTGCTCATGTTTCTACCTTCTAAATTAAAACCCAAACTATGTTTAAAATAAAACACCAATAATATAATAAAATATTAACAACTAAAAAATAAAATATCAATAAATATTGGAATTTATCCAACATTCCCCCACCAATTTCAATATACACAAGAGAACAAAGCAAAAAGACAATAAATAACTTTTGGCATTATCGCTAAAATCTAGTACATAAATGAGAAGTGTCTTTCGGACTTGAACGTCCATATAGTGAAAATAATTCAAAGCTTCATCAAGGTGCTGTGGTGAACGTATCTTGAACCAAAGATCTTTTGAGACTAGTTGAAACTATCACACATACTGGAATCTGAGTTTATAAGTGTTCTTCTAGCATGCACTTTTATGGCATTGTGCTAATCCTGATTTCACGAGCGCTTTAGGATCGGTCTTGATTTCATAGAAAGCGGCCACACTTTCGACACTCGTATAGGTAAATCAACTTTAGTGATTCTGCGAGTCACACTTATATGATTTATTAAGAAGTAACCTTCATCCTCTAACATGCAGAAAACCAACACTAGGCACATAGGAATGGAACTTTTTGTATAAATTTCTAGTGTCCATAACTATAATTTAACTTATTTGTACCACATTGAACTCTATATATATTTTCAAGATATGAGTTGGGTTCCCATTAAATATAGTTGTGTTATTTAATAGACCTTAGTCCCATTCCTTTTGAGGTGATATATATCATCTCTCTAACAAGACCTTTAGTCAAAGGATCTGCTAAATTCTTGTTCATTTTAATATATTCAATTGTAATTACTCCTTCCTTGAGTAATGTTCTTATAATTTGATGCCTTAGACTAATGTGTCTAGATTTTCCGTTGTAAGTTTTGTTCGAAACTTTATAAATTGTGGCTTGGTTATCACAACTTATCATAATAGAAGGTGGTGGCTTTTTCCATAAAGGAATATCATACAACACATTTTTAAGCCATTCTGCTTCTTTACATGCATCTGTTAGGGCTATAAATTCAGATTGCATTGTTGAATCTGATACACATGTTTGTTTCTTGGATCCCCAAGAGATAGCTTCTCCTCCTAGCGTAAAAATCCAACCAGTAGTTGACTTGGATTTTGATTCAAGATTATTCCAACTTGAATCACTATATCCTTCTAAAACAGATGGATATCCTACATAATGTAAGCCATAATCAAAAGTGCTCTTCAGGTATCTAAGCACCCTAGAAATTGCATTCCAGTGCTCTTGTCCTGGATTACTTTTAAATCTACAAAATACACTCACTACATAAGCAATGTCTGGTCTAATGCAATGCATGGCATACATTAGACTCCTAATAATACTAGCATATTTAAGTTGGTCCATAGCACGCCCAGTATTTTTCATTAATTTGATGCTAGGATCCACTGGTGTAGCAGCTGGTTTAAGTTCAAAATGATTATATCTTTTTAGAACTTTTTCTATATAATGAGATTGAGATAACACTAAAGAATCATCCTTTCTCACAGTTTTGATTCCTAAAATCACATCAGCTTCTCTAAGATCTTTCATATCAAATTTTGATGAAAGAAACCTTTTGGTTTCTTCAACATATTTGAGATTAGACCCAAATATTAACATGTCATCCACATATAAGCAAATAATAACACCAACACCATTTTCAAATTTACTATATATACATTTGTCGGCATCATTAACTTTATATCCATGGGATATAACAATATTATTAAACTTCTCATGCCATTGCATAGGAGCTTGTTTAAGGCCATAAAGAGATTTAACCAATTTACACACTTTCTTCTCTTGGCCAGGCAAAACAAACCCTTCGGGTTGTTCCATGTAAATCTCTTCTTCTAAATCACCATTTAAAAATGCAGTTTTAACATCCATTTGATGAATAACTAAATTGTGAATAGAAGCAAGAGATATTAATATCCTAATGGAAGTGATTCGAGCAACAGGAGCATATGTATCAAAGTAATCAATTCCATGTTTTTGCTTATAGCTTTTAGCAACTAGTCTTGCCTTAAATTTATTTATAGAACCATCCGGATTTAATTTTCTTTTAAATATCCATTTGGACCCAATAGGTTTAGCCTCGGGGGGAAGATCGGAAATATCCCAAGTTTGATTTGACAAAATTGAGTTCATTTCATCATTTATTGCTTCTTTCCAAAAAAACAGCATCCCTAGATGTTACCGCTTCATGAAATGTGGTCGGTTCATCTTCTACATTAAGAACAAATTTATTTTTGTTCTTAGTCTCATTTAAATCCCCTTCAACTAAATAAATAACAAATTCAGGCCCAAATATTTTTTCAGTGCTTTGTCTTTTACTCCTTCGTGGTTCAACATCATTCGTTGTTTTCGAAGAAGATATAGGTTGTGAATTTTCTTCTAAATTTGAGGAGTCAACAGTTGGATTATTATTTTCTAAACCTTGATTCAAAGTACTAAACTTTGTTAGATGTTCAAAGAATTGCACATCTACCGACTCAATGATTTCTTGAGTTTCAAGGTTTAAAAATCTATAAGTCGTACTGTTACTAGAGTAAACAATAAAAACACATTTGTAAGTCCTATTTCCTAGTTTAGGTCTTTTAGGTTCGGGTTTTCTTACGTAAGCAAGATATCCCCAAACTTTAAGACATCTAAGATTAGGCTTACGATTAAACCATAATTCATATGGTGTAGTATCCTTGTTTTTCAATAGAACTCTATTTAAAATATAACATGTGGATAAAACAGCTTCTCCGGACATCGACAAAGGTAAACCAGAACTGATTAACTTTGAATTTATCATTTCAACTAAAGTCCTGTTTTTCCTTTCCGTCGTTCCATTTTGTTGTGGCGTATATGGCTTCAATACGAAGGTGACGAAGAAGGGATTCCACAGTATAAGTCTTTTCATCATGATTAATTTTCTTCTTAAAGCCATTCCAAGAGGATGGAAGTTTTGAAACAATCACCCCTACTTGAAATTCATCTTGAAGATTAATACCAGCGGCTTTAAGGTCACCAATAATTTGTTGGAGTTCATGGGCTTGTGCAACGACAGATTTATCATTACTCATTCTAAAATTCATATAGTTTGAAATTCGAAACTTACGGTTGCTCGCTTCCTCGTTTTGATACTTTGTCTCCAAAGCCTTCCATAATTCCTTTGCCGTCGGAATCATTCGATGAGCGCTATAAACAGTTTGAGACAAAGCATTGAGGATGTGTTCTCGACACATAAATTCGTCTTCTTTCCTCTTCACACATTTTTGCTTTATTTCTTCTGTGTCTTTATGTGTGGGCTCGGGAATTTGTTTAAGGTTATCATCTAGAATGTATGCAAGTTTTAGTGATGTGAGGAAGAACATAACTTTCTCTTGCCAACGGGTGAAATTTCCGCCATCAAAACGGTCGAGTCGGATTAAGTCTTGAGTTATGATTTAGATAGATTGTGCCACAGTTCCTTCCATTTGAGTGGAGTAATAAGAATAAGATTTTTGCCTAAAACTGTTGGATTTTTGTTATGGAAAGAACTAAATATATTAATTAATTTCTGCAAGGCACGTTCTTGGAACGCTTTCTTTTAGGAAAAATTTCTCCCAATCCGGTTGAGACAGAACCAGAACTGCGAGTACACTATGGGTTTTATAGAATCTGCCTTCAGGATACAATGCAGTGTATGAACAGTTGTTTGATTCAAACTATGTACTGTTTGATCAAACCGAGAACACTCTGAATTTGTAACTTGATAATGCCAAAGTATAGAGGACGGAGAGAGAAGAAACTAGCAATTTTTGGTGTAAAAAACAGAGGTCTGGAACTCTTTTTTATAGCCATTTCTATGACTGTTCTTCAACAGTCACAGCTCTTCATGGAGTGACTCAGCAACCGTTGGATCGTGCCTGTTTGGAACAGCTGCGATCTAACGGTTCAGATTAGGCGTCCCATCGTAAGCGAATGGACATCCCCTACACGAAACGCTACTAGTTCATCTAACGATTTAGATCAAGTCATTTCAGATTTTAAATCCTTTGATCGGATCGTTTAATCACAACCGCTGATCTGTTTTACCTCGTCAAAACTTTAGGCTCCCACGCTCCAAGTGACGCTGCAAAGTGCCAAGTGCGCGTCAAAGCGTGCAATGCGCCCTAAGTCGCCCAATCGCCCTTTCGTGCGCCGCATGCCGCGCTTACGTATGTCGCGATTGGTGGTGCTTAAGCACCACCACGATGCGTAGGATCATAGCCTCTTATTTGACTTGTCAACTAAGAATCTTAGTTGTCCTTTTGTTGATATACCACTACTTTTTTTAGTATTCTTCCAATGTGGGACAATATGGGATTTTGAGCACTCCCATATCTTTCACACCCATTTGCTCATGTTTCTACCTTCTAAATTAAAACCCAAACTATGTTTAAAATAAAACACCAATAATATAATAAAATATTAACAACTAAAAAATAAAATATCAATAAATATTGGAATTTATCCAACAGTCTGTGAGAGAGAGAGATGTTGTATATAAGACGTGATCCAAAGTTTCCCCTGCTCCCTTTTATTATATTATACTTAGGACACTTCGGTTTGACCTCTCAACTAACAATTAATTCCAACATTATACAAACACTTTTTTTAATATAATTTTATACATTGTAGATTGATATATGTTAATATTTGCATTAATTATTCCAATGAAATGTGTTACCCAACAACTTCCAAGTAGATATCCGTCCAAATTTGATTTGAAAAGACAGTTCCATTTGATTGCTGATTTTTAAGGTTTGATTAATTTGATTCATGCATGTATATTATATGCTATCATAAATGCTACATATTGGGTCGGGTTAATTTGGCAATAAACATATATTATTTTATTTGTATACTTAATAATGGAACTGATTATAACATTTATAGATATTATTTGTATGATTTTATTTCATTGTCTTATTATGTTGGCTTTTCTGAGTTATGATTTTATTGAGGTTATATAATTTCTCAGAAAAGCAACTATGTGGGTGGAAATATTCATTTCGAATCTTTGGGAGAGGAGTTCATTAATATTTGTGTTGCACAAATAAAACACTTGAAACAATTTTTCTAATAAAATTAGTTCTTAAAAAATTTTAATACTCAAAATACCCTTCTTTCTAAATTTCTTGAATGCCCCCCAAAATAGATGAGGTGTGACATTTTTTGTTTTTGGTTTATTCCCTCATTGCAAGGCACAATCAAGCGTCCGAATCAGTTTAAGCGCACCTCGATTAAAACACACTCGCGAATAAGTCGTCAGCCCCTAATCCTCGGACTATCTACTGCTGTGGAGACTCGAACTGGAGAGAAAACCAAGTCGACTTTGGAGCTTTAGAACTAACGCGTTATCATGACATTTCAAACGTGATTGAATTCCCTGATTTTTGCAATTTGATCCTCCAAAATAACTGCGAGAGTAGCTGATGGGAGAGAAACAAACATTGTAATGGAGTCCAAATCTAAAAGGCAAGTGTTTGAAGTTATTTTCCACTTTAAAGAATGTGCAGTATTTAGTACATCTCACATCCAATATTATTTCTGGTGGGGGTAAGTTTTTCTTTTTCTACTTTTGATGGCAAATGTGAGTTGTCTTTCCCATACTAAAAAATTATTAACATTATTATTAATTCCATTGGTACACTTTCCGCATTGATAATTATTTACTTTCGGTAATTTAACGTTTGACTAATTGATAAAAAAATGTTTTCCATATTTTTTAATCACTCCTTAAGAAAAAATTTCACATTAATTTATATTAACATTCCATTAAAATATTTGCGTTATTATTAATATTAACGTTCCACATAAATATTAATGGTAGTATTAATATTAACGTTCAAGTAAAATATTAATGTTTTTAATAAAATTATGGGTCATTTGGCCTTCGAGATTTTCTAATATGTCAAATTTAAAGTTTTTCATCTAATCGTTTTGTTTATTGAGGTTTGACACTCACTTTGATGAAAACCATTTGGTCAACATAGATGACCGTTAACATTAACCATTTTTGTTTATTATTCGAAAATACGCTTCTATTTAACAAAATAATAAATCTCTCTTAACAATCAGTTATTTATAAATAACAAATAGTATTTTCTTTTGAATTTAAATCTTTAACACATTCATATTTATACAATAAAATATATTATTATTTAAAAAGACATTTTAAATTAAAAAGAATTTATTTATAAAAAAATTATTTTAATTTAAAAGTAGTTTTTTTTTCGTAAAAATAGTTTTTATCAATTTTATTTATAGGAAACATTTAAAAAAAAGTTTATATAACGTTTTTTAAAACACATTCCATTTCAAAACAGTTTTATTTATAAAAAAATATTTTTATATAACACTAAACCTATAACGCCCCGACCCGGATTTATGGGTTACCCGTGAGTCTACCTGAGTCAACCCGATCCGAATCGGGTCGTTAGGAGAGGGTGTGTCAGCTTTTGGTATCAGAGCCTAGGTTTTAGAGGTTCTGGGGTTAGGAACTCCTAGATTTGTCAGTGAAATTCGAAATCGTTTTTAGTCATGAGTAAATTGGCTTTATTGACAAACATTTGTTAGTTATACATATATATTGCTGTACGGGATATGAAACGTAAGGATCTTGCAGGAAAGTAAATCATATGTTAAGATTTATTCGGGGATGACAACGAATACAGTTATTTTAATATGAAGCATTACATTTTTATATGTTGTATGGACAAATTTGTCATTAGAGCAAATTTTTAAAGGTAAATTGTGGTATAAAAAATTGTGAAGTATTGAAGTGATCTCTTCCTATATTGGTATATGTGGACGTGAGTCGTGTCACTTATAATCCATGGTTTGGTGCACGCCCCAATTATGTGGGAGAGTGAGGTACGAGAACCCATATTCTATTGAAGGATGAGAAGTCAGGAGAATTACTATTACATGATTATGATAAGACTTAAATCGTTATATAAAATGAAGGTTCACATAGTAAAGGAGAAAGACGAAGATTAGTAATTGTATATGTTTAAATTTAATATGTGAAATGGTCTGAAATATAGTATATCACATTTGATCCGAACATGGGTTCATTATGAATTATGATAAGTAGAAAAAAAGGAGCAATTAGAGTTGAGATGCACGTCTTTAATAGTATGAGTGTATGTAGTGGATATTACTCTTGTGATGTTTTAGGCTGCTTATATGAATAGTAAAGTTGAGTAAGGTGTTAAAGAGTTGGAATTTTAAAGTATTAAGGAATCCTTTTAGGAGCATGTGTTGTGTATAATGGCAATGCATTTGTTATCAGATGAAAGGTAACAATTATTTATGAGAATTTAAGATGTATTTGGGAATGAAGGGTGAAGAATTATTGATACCTAGTGTATATGATAATCGAGTAAGAGTTATTAAATAAGCAAATAGGGGGCGAGTGTATACTTATACTCAAAACCTAGTGGGATGTGGCCATGGTGAAATATAAATGACGTATGATGGGTGTGATGGCTTTGTGATGAAATATAATCGGGGATAAATGAGATTTTCACATTTAATAAATAAATGAGATCTAAACTTTAACTAATGACGAATAAGGAATAATGTATGAGTATGAGAAATATGGTAGTTGAATTTGAATATCAACAACTGGCTGGGTGGATATTGACTTGTAATTGTCATTGTACGTACGTGCTATCACTAAGAATATGACATATAATGAATCCGACTGACATTATGCGGAGTCACGAAGAAGTATATGCAGGAATAATATGCTATGTGAGATACCATAATGTGATATATTAAGGTATTTGTACGTGTTATTTAAAAGAAATACGACATATAATAGTTAGAGTATATTATAGGATTGGTAAGTATGGTTAAAGTTTTAAGTGGTGAAGTTACGTTTAACATCCATGTTACCAAACGAGTAAGATGCGTGTATTAAAGATATTGCATAAGAATATCATGTTAATAAGGATTGGATAAGATTATGATTATAAAGTTGTTGTATTAGATAAATGAATTATTAAGGTCATTGTATGGTTAGTTAAAGAACAATCAAACGATATTGAAAAAGGGAATATAGTGAGACGTTATATTGAGTTCATAGTTCATGACTGAACAATATACATGAAGGTGAACATGAAATGTTTGGTTAAGAATAAACATTTAGTGAATAATTGTTCAGGTTCGATATATGAATAGTAGTGAGGCTATATTTAAATTAAGAAATTGTAAGGATGATATTTAACATGCTTTAGAAATGATATGGAAAGTAGTTAAAGTCAAACACGTGTATTTGGTGTTGACTAGAAGATGGAAATATGATGTGTAATAAGCTAATCTAGTAATATGATATTTAGGATTTGAAATATTACATGAGGATAAGGATAGACTATATGAATGAAGAGGAAAATGTAAAGAATGATACTAGGTTTGTTAAGAATGTTCACTCATGAAAAGCCCCGGATTTGAATAATCACAATTAAAATAATTTCCTTGTTATATAAACTCAATAGAGATGATGCGGAAGCGTTATCAAAAGGGGTGATGGTTCAACTTTCAAAAATAACAACAAGTTTTAATTTCTCAAAACAAATTAAAACAAAATTCAAGTCCTAGAATTTGCCTAAGTCATGATTATTCATTTAAACAAAGTTAGGCGAAACCAATTTTAGCAAAAGACTTGAATAAACCAATTTTACCCAATATTAAATTAAAGTCCCAATTTAAATTAGTGTGATTGTAAAACCAAATTTTATCTTGAAATTAATCTAGCATGCGTTCTAAGTGATATAGAGCAAGATAAAATCAACAGTCACACAACACCGCGATGTACGAGGAAAAACCCACTAACGGGAAAAAACCTCGGGACGGCCCTAGCCTCAAATCCACTAAAAACGGTATTACAAAATACAAGACAAAAGACTTACTTCCTAAACTCGAACCCTCTCAAGCCGTGATGCTTCTTCTTGTATCGACCTCCAATTAGCGGATAACCAACGGAGCTCCACCGCGGTCTCGGACTCCCACCGATCGGGCAATTAGGCACACCGTCACCCTAACATGGAGCCTTTCTCCAAATGGGTAGAAATGAAACGAACTTCTCTTCAATTCGGTGTAGAGAAAAACCGCTGCCAAAACAATCTCCAAGCAATTAATATTTATATAGAAACTTGGATAAACAATTGGGTGTAAACTAGAGTGTGTATGAAATTTTTCTTCAAAGAATTACACTCAAAAGATGAACATTTTCCTAAAACTATTTTTGCTCTCAAACCCTCTCTAGGAGATAAACTAAGTTGGAAAAGTTGTCTTGGAAAATGTGTTTCCCGCACATAATAATGTATGAAAAAAGTTGGTTGAAAACCAAGTGGAGGAGTGGGGAAAAACTGCAAAAAACTGCCAAATAACTGTTCCCGCTGGAATCTCGTTCGAACGAGACTTCTAATGAGTGACCAGCCTGGGCTCGTTAGAAGTTCATTAGATACCTCGTTATAACGAACATTCGTTCGAATGATATATCGAACGACATATCGAACGACTGACCAGTTAGGGTCGTTGGCAAAACTCGTTCGAACGAAACTGGTTCGAACGACAAAACTCGTTCGAACGAAATCTGGTTCGAACGAAAAAACTCGTTCGAACGACATTTCTAATGAACGACCAGAAAGTTTGTAAAATTCGATTTTGGCCCAGAAACTTTTATATACTTATATTAAAGTTCTAATTGATTCTTTCTGAAAATAAAATGCAGTTTTTATTACAC
The DNA here is from genome assembly GCA_949130495.1 of Sambucus nigra. Taxonomy (NCBI): domain Eukaryota; kingdom Viridiplantae; phylum Streptophyta; class Magnoliopsida; order Dipsacales; family Adoxaceae; genus Sambucus; species Sambucus nigra. The sequence continues at coordinate 61,494,868 of OX422223.1, read as the reverse complement.
CTAAACACCCAATACAAATTGTTCCAAGCTCCTATATAAATATAATTACATTCATACCTTGGGAGCATGGAACCTTAGTTGATGACGTAGAAACGAGGCACGCAAACCGGCATTTTGATGAAGCTTTAAATTCTTTGCCGCTACGTCTTCAACATACACTTCATAGGCTTGAGAATATTACAATAAATACTATCCTATGAATAAATGTTTTTGTCCGGAATTGAGCCAAAACTATATATGGACTCAATTGGAAATTTGTGTCCTTACAAATCTCCCCCTTTGGCTATTCCGGGACAAAAACCAAACAAAAAATCCTAAAGGGCCGTCAAGCTCTACTAGACTCAAAACATAACCCGCCCAATCTTGACTCAACCCAAGGATCAAACGCTTTGCCATAGAAAGATGCCACTTTAGAATAATTCCTGCACACTTAAGCAAACTCATCAAATGCATAGGGAATATCAAAATATTAAATGCAATTAATTAATTACTCCCCCTAAATTAATTCTCCCTTTTTAAACACATGACCTACTTAGAAAGACGTCTCTCCCTAAGATAAATCTCCCCCAAACGAAGATACGATAATAATAGGATTAGATACCATTTCTCCCCCTATCATCATTCTCCACCTTTTTGTTCGGGAATAGGCAAAGGATAAAGAACTAATAAACAGCATGTGAAAGCTTAAGGTGATAAGACATGAAAGCATATGGGCAATTAAAGCAAGGCAAAGTCAAACAGATATCATATATATATATATATATATATATATATATATATATATATATATATATATATATAATAAACAGCATGTGAAAGCTTAAGGTGATAAGACATGAAAGCATATGGGCAATTAAAGCAAGGCAAAGTCAAACAGATATCATATATATATATATATATATATATATATATATATATATACTTTAAATATACCAATAAGTACATGCATATATAGATAGATAGATATAAACACACACATGACACAAAATACAATAAGTTTGCACACTCGTATGGCAAAAATGTGTCATATGGAAACGGAAGTGTAGGGGTGTGAATTAGCAACAATTAAAGTTAGACCCAAACACTTAAGAAACGTTCACGGAGTTCTCATTTGATTGCAAACTTCATCACAGTTAAATATAACCTCATGTGACAATATAAAGATTGAACTCAATGAACAAACATACACAATGCATACAAGCCTAGCATGATGATGATTATACAAACCAAATAGAGTCATGACATTAAAGACAACTAGGATAAACGGACATTGTGCAAACCGTTGATATACCATCCAATTCTCCCTCAATGAGCATATATATTCTTTTGTTTTTGAATGAATATATCATACAAACATAGGCCTTGGCAATTGCTTTCTGTTTAATGCCAAATATTCTGTTTTTAGGCCTTTGGATCACGTATTTCTTTTAGATCCAATCAACAGTGGCTTACTATCGCAAAGGATTTAATTCATCCTTTCGGAGCCCTTCCCCGTGCATATATTAATTTATCATGTTTTCATTTTTCACACAAATCTCACATGCAACGGATTTTGACATGCACTAGTCCTCCTAGGTCATAGATATGTAGATGACTAGATTGATAGGAGAACACCTCAAAAAGCTCAAATATGACATGTGACATTAAGAGTTCAAAAGAGCTCGTGCATGTGTGAAAAGAGGCATATGAAAATAGAATCCATTTAATCAATACAAAATCCAACTACTCCATATAAAATATGGTAAAGAACATTTTAAGGATTGAAAATCTAAACCAAAAGTTCTAGCCACGTGGGAGCGTAAATGATGGGATTCAAACACAAATATATGCCACATAAAGTGTGTCAAACAAAAATACACACAAAACAAAATCTTTTTGAGTTTTTAACATTTTTAATCAAAAATAAATATTTACTCAAAAAGACAAACAAAAATCATTTGTATTTTTCATTAAGCTTAAATGAAATAAATAAAACACAAATGATAAACAAAAGTCTTTTTATATTTTTTCAATTAATTCAAACACAAAATATAATACAAAAGGATAAACAAGTCATGATTTCTAGCATGGGATATGAAATAAGGCGATGACTAGAAAAATGACTAAACAAGCATACATTTAGCATGTGAATATAGCATGAAGTACAAAAGCTAACGTATGCAAACACTAGCACATTTATCCTTTAGATTTAGCAAGGGAGGAAGCATGTGCAAGTAAATGAGAATCAAAATCCCTATTTTGTAAGGCAACCAAGTCGGATTTCCTAACCCAAAATAATGAAGAATTACTATCTTGGGGTGTAGGAACATTAGCTATCGTGGTTACTTTACTATGGGATTTTCTAGTAATTCGTTTGAGATCTAAACAAAATTTCCTAAGATGACCTTTTCGACCACAATGTGTACAAGTAAGAATATGTCGAAAAGATTTATCTAAGGAGTGATCATTAAATGCATTCCTAGAAGATTCTCCTAAAACATTGGTTTTGACTTTAGGGGTAAAATCATTACAAGAATTGAAGCCTAAACCACAAGTGTCATTTTTAATTTGGACCGTTCCTAACATTTTATCTAGTTTTTCCGAACGACACTCCAAATCAAATTTGACAATACTAGAATCTTTTAATTTATTTTTCAATTCAACAATGTTAGATTCTAGTAAAACATTTCGCTCTTCAAAAACAAGAAGCTCCTTTTTCAAGGATTCCATTAAACTCCTAAGGCTATTTCCTTCGCCTTCTACATAATCAAGCTTCTCTTGAAGAGTCCTCACATGTGTCCTAAGGTCTTCTATTAAGGCACTATCATCAACGACCTTGACACTCTTTCTTAAACAAGCTTCTAACTTCAAATTAGTTCTTTTCAAATTAATAGATTCTTTATATAATTCATGAAAAGCATTTTGAAGTTCACTCACATCAACCTCTTCTTCATTTTCACTCTCACTTTCTTCTTCACTCTCACTATCATTAAAAACAAGGTAATCATGAACAATGACCTTGGAAGTGGCATGTGCAATCGTGTCATCAATCGATGAGTTCTCATTATCACTCACATGACTAGCCATAAAAGCCACAAAATTTTTCTTAGTGGGGGAATCGGCCTTTTCTTCCTTATCACTATCACTAAGGGTAGCATTATATGAAATAGGTCGCTTACCATCTTTCCTTAGTTTAGTGGGGCACTCATAAGCCCTATGGCCATAACCTTCACAACCAAAACACTTATTAGACTCGTCCCTATCTAAATGTTCATTACAAGGTTTAGGGATTTTCTCGGCTTTAGAAATCTTCTCGCTTTTATCATGTTTAGAAGTATCAAATTTCTTAAAATCATTTTTAACTTTATCTTTGTTAAATTTAAGAAATTTTCTAAATTTACGAGCAAACAAAGCCATGTCTTCTGAGTCACTATCACTATCGCTCTCTACTACTTGTTTGACCTCTTTACGGGCTTTTAAAGCAACGCCCTTTTCAATTTTCTTTTCAGTTTTAGAGGGAAACATATCTAGTTCATAGGTTTGTAAATCACCTACAAGCTCTTCTAATTTCGTAGAGGCTAAAGTGGGTAAAGAATTTAAAACGGTCACTTTAGGAATAAATCTATCGGGTAGGGACCTTAAAATTTTCTTTACAACACGGTCGTCAGGTATTTTCTCTCCCAAGTTAAAAGATGAATTAACAATATCTGAAAGTCTAGCATAAAATTTATCAAAAGTTTCTTTTTCATCCATTTTGATAGTTTCAAATTGAGTGGTGAGGTTTTGGAGTTTAGAAGCTTTAACGACACTCGTTCCTTCATGAGTTAATTGTAAAATATCCCAAGCTTCTTTAGCGGTTTCAAACGTCATAATACGTCGGAATTCATCCGGTGCGACAGCGCTAAATAATGCACTTAAACCACGGGAATTAAAATTTGCAAGCTTAAACCCATTTTCGGTCCATCTATCGATGGGTTTGGGAACACGTTCATTTTCAATTAGATGAGTTGGTGGGGAGTACCCGGTAACAACAGACATCCAAACACGTTCATCGTTAGATTTAAGTGCCGATTTCATTCGCGCTTTCAAATACGCGTAGTTAGAACCATCAAAAATAGGAAATTTTGAAAATGGGGAAAAATCCATTTTAGCCAAAAATTAAAGAATCTTAACGAAATAATTTATCGTTTTTGGCTCTGATACCAATTTAAGAAGCCCCGAATTTGAATAATCACAATTAAAATAATTTCCTTGTTATATAAACTCAATAGAGATGATGCGGAAGCGTTATCAAAAGGGGTGATGGTTCAACTTTCAAAAATAACAACAAGTTTTAATTTCTCAAAACAAATTAAAACAAAATTCAAGTCCTAGAATTTGCCTAAGTCATGATTATTCATTTAAACAAAGTTAGGCGAAACCAATTTTAGCAAAAGACTTGAATAAACCAATTTTACCCAATATTAAATTAAAGTCCCAATTTAAATTAGTGTGATTGTAAAACCAAATTTTATCTTGAAATTAATCTAGCATGCGTTCTAAGTGATATAGAGCAAGATAAAATCAACAGTCACACAACACCGCGATGTACGAGGAAAAACCCACTAACGGGAAAAAACCTCGGGACGGCCCTAGCCTCAAATCCACTAAAAACGGTATTACAAAATACAAGACAAAAGACTTACTTCCTAAACTCGAACCCTCTCAAGCCGTGATGCTTCTTCTTGTATCGACCTCCAATTAGCGGATAACCAACGGAGCTCCACCGCGGTCTCGGACTCCCACCGATCGGGCAATTAGGCACACCGTCACCCTAACATGGAGCCTTTCTCCAAATGGGTAGAAATGAAACGAACTTCTCTTCAATTCGGTGTAGAGAAAAACCGCTGCCAAAACAATCTCCAAGCAATTAATATTTATATAGAAACTTGGATAAACAATTGGGTGTAAACTAGAGTGTGTATGAAATTTTTCTTGAAAGAATTACACTCAAAAGATGAACATTTTCCTAAAACTACTTTTTCTCTCAAACTCTCTCTAGGAGATAAACTAAGTTGGAAAAGTTGTCTTGGAAAATATGTTTCCCGCACATAATAATGTATGAAAAAAGTTGGTTGAAAACCAAGTGGAGGAGTGGGGAAAAACTGCAAAAAATTGCCAAATAACTGTTCCCGCTGGAATCTCGTTCGAACAAACTTGATTCTCGTTCGAACGAGACTTCTAACGAGTGAACAGCCTGGGCTCGTTAGAAGTTCGTTAGATACCTCGTTAGAATGAACATTCGTTCGAACGACATATCGAACGACATATCGAACGACTGACCAGTTAGGGTCGTTGGCAAAACTCGTTCGAACGAAACTGGTTCGAACGACAAAACTCGTTCGAACGAAATCTGGTTCGATCGAAAAAACTCGTTCGAACGAAATTTCTAACGAACGACCAGAAAGTTTGTAAAATTCGATTTTGGCCCAGAAACTTTTATATACTTATATTAAAGTTCTAATTGATTCTTTCTGAAAATAAAATGCAGTTTTTATTACACCTAAACACCCAATACAAATTGTTCCAAGCTCCTATATAAATATAATTACATTCATACCTTGGGAGCATGGAACCTTAGTTGATGACGTAGAAACGAGGCACGCAAACCGGCATTTTGATGAAGCTTTAAATTCTTTGCCGCTACGTCTTCAACATACACTTCATAGGCTTGAGAATATTACAATAAATACTATCCTATGAATAAATGTTTTTGTCCGGAATTGAGCCAAAACTATATATGGACTCAATTGGAAATTTCTGTCCTTACAACTCATTGTGAATATATGATGATACAACTTATAATTTATTGTATGTGAATGTTCGACATACATTTATAAGGGGAATTGATTTTCATTGATAAGAAATCATTAGATGATTATCCTGACGTGTAAATGATAAAGAAACTGAAGATATTATGAAAGAATATTTGTCATACATCGAGGAACCTGTGGAAATTATTGATCGAAAGGAGAAAGTATTAGGGAATAAAGTTAGTGCCGCGGTCAAAGTGTTATGGAGGATCTATGAAATTAAAGAAGAACCTTAGGAAAGGGAATATAGCATGATTAAATAGTATCCTCAATTGTTTGGTAAGTGAAATTCATACTAAATTTCAGGGACGAAATTTTCTAAGGAAGGAAAGTTGTGACAACTCGAATATAATTATGATAAATCATGCTTACCTTATTGCATGGGGGTAATGTGTTATTAGTGTATATAATGTTAAGCTATTATATTTAGTCTAATTGTAAGGACATATTTTTATAAGTACGTTATCAATGTATTATGTCATATACTGCTACACCGTCGAAAAGATCCATCTACATTAAGACGGATCCGAATTAATCAAGTTCTTCATAAAGAAGACTCCGCGAAGCTTACTTTGGTAAGGCTATGTCTTAAATACCTTAACTTTACACTTAGAGCTTTTGGGATATTTTTATAAAATATTTTTGTAAGTGTTGGTGCGGACTTTTTCGTCAAATTTAAGAATGAGTAATTTTTTCTAAGTGTTAGAGCATACCTCGGTTTTGATGCCCAAGTCGTTCAAGAAAGATAGCAATCTCGTTCGAACGACATGGCAGTGTCGCGCGATGTCATTCAAACGACATATGTTCTTCGTTCGCGCGATATTGCTATCTCGTTCAAACGAACACAATTTTCGAGGTGGCGTGTTTTTCTATAAAAACTCATTATGTGGTTTCATTTTGTTTAAGAAGTCTCAGCGTTTTACAAAATAGAAAAACTGTGAAAGCATAATTCTTTTAGGAAATTCTTTGCAAGAATCGTCATATCAAAGTCAGACTCGTCCTTAGAATCGGACTCACAAAAACTCACTTTCATTTTCTTATCGCTCATGGACACTTCGTTTCCCTTCCTAAACTGGGCTTTAAGCGCTATCCCTTTATCCTTAAGTTTGATAGTGTCGGGAAACATGTCAATTCTGTACGTCTGGAGGTCTACTACCAACTCTTTTAATTTCAGACAACTCAAATTACCTAAGGTATTTAAAACAGTTAGTTTAGGGATAAAGTGTTTTGGCGGAGATCTTAAAATCTTTTTAACCACTCGTGCGTCAGGTATGGCCTCACCAAGATTAAAACTAGTTTGACAATGTCCGACAAATATGCATAAAAGTCATCAAAACACTTTGTATCAAACATGATAATTGTATCAAATTGAGTGGTCAAATTTTAAATTTTATAATCTTTGACCGCGTTAGTGCCCTCATGGGTGAGTTGAAAAAATCCCATGCTTCTTTAGACACACGTCATAATATGTCGGAATTCATCAGGGGTGATGTGTCTGAAAATTGTACTAATCCCTCATGAATTATAATTGCTCCACCTAAACTCATCCTCAGTCCAGTCTGACACAGGTTCTAAATTTTTGACATTATTTGCAATTATAGTGGGAGGATTCTAGCCTCTTTCACAAATTAACCAAACCCTGTCATCGATTGCTTTCAAATGGGATTTTACACGGGCTTTCCAGTAAACATAATTAGACCCGTAAAAAATTGGCAACCAATTATATAAGTTTTCGTTTGGAAACATTGCGAAAATTTTTCAAAAATTAGATTTTTCAAAAAAAAAATCAATATCACACAAATTTTTGAAAAATGGATCACTCGATAAATTAGAGTGACCTACTCCGATACCAGTTTGTAAAATATTCCGCGTGTGATACTGATTTAAATAAATGCACAAATTCCAATCACAAACTTATTTAATTAGAGTCAAATTTTAAACGAAGTTAATTCAACCCTCAAAGAAATAACTACGTGTGTGCGTGTGTCAAACCATCATAAATTGAAACATAAGACACAAAATTCAGGAAAAATCCCCAAAGGGAAAAACCTTTTCTTTCACTATAACTTGTAAATCGCAACTTACACAGATTACAATGAAATACAGTTGACACAAGAATACCCGCAGGCATCGGTTGGAGTTGCAGCAATGAATTACGCGCAGCAATCCACAAGAACCACAGTTCGAATCAGCCCGGGAACACCGTAGCACTCCCTACGACACGCATTCATCTTCAACCTAGTACCACTAATGGCACCTAGATCAGCAGTAGGTTACCTTCCCTACACGAGCAGACTTGACACAAAAATGTGTTCTTGGGTTCTAAAACTATCCACACAAACTATTGGGATTTTATGAATCGAAAACAAATGGGATTAAAGCCCTAAAATTAAGAAGACAATTTGTCCTACAAAAGAAGTTTCGTAACTCTGAAAAACGCAGGTCTTCTTATGAAAAATGGAGTTGGAAAAGCCTATTTATAAAAACCTTAAGGCAGCAGGTCGTTCAAGGGAGACAACATATCGTTTAAACGAGATCCACTGTCATTTGAAAGACATATGGCACTCCGCACGACATACAGTATCATTTGAACGACATAGGTTGTCGTTCGAACGAGCCATTATTTTAATATTATTCTTTTATCCTTTTCCTAGTAAATGAACCACCTTAAAAACTCCGAAAAATATTTTTTAACGAAAAACTTTAAAACTTCGATCCAACACTTAGAAAATATTTGATGAAAAATATTCCAATATTCTAAGTGAAATGCTAAGGAATAAAAACACAAATTTTACCAAATTTATCTCGCAGAGGCTTGAACATTGAAGAATTTTCATATTCGAATCCGTCTCGTTGCATATTTCATCTTTAACACTCTTTGACGGTTGTAGGAGTATACGACATACTCAATTGTGACGGACATTTATAAAATCATGTCCGTACAAAGGAGGTTTGTTTGGCCAACTTTAAACCCTTGAAATAACCTCCTTCTTCATCTAAACTCAGCCATTAGAAATTTGGCTTGAAGAAAGAGAAACGGGAAGTTTTGGGAGAGAAAGGGGAGGAAAAGTTGGAGAAAAATCCATAGAAAATTACGTAAAAGTCCCTAAGGTAATTTTATCTACAAATCTTGTTCTTTTTTTTATATTACTGATTGAAATGATAAAAATTATAGATTGTTTAGTAAACTTTCATGCCTTTATGTATATGTATGTATAAATACCAGTTCAAATAAAGATGAAGGTGTAAATCCTTTATATTGTCTTGTTTAGAACTCTTGTATGTTCAAACTTTCATAAGTTTGTGTATACTTAATGGAATTGAATAATTCCAGTTGAAGATGAAAATAGATTCATATATGTATAGCATATCCGAAATTTATGTAAAAATAAAAAAAATTAATCTTTGATGATAGTTTGAAGTTCAGGCATAGAATTTTTCCCAAAAGTGTAAGTATGCATACAAGGTGTTTGACGTTTTGCTTGATACAGCAAATGAACTCTAAAAATTATAAAACTTTAATTTTATATTATCCAATATGTTTACTTAAATTGGATGGAATATCAAAGAATTTTATGATATAGAAAAATTATGAGAATTCCTAGAAGTTAACAGAACGATAGAGGAGCCTATAGGGCAGACTTGCCATGTAGTAAAAAAAATGGCATATCTTACTTTAGGAAACTTGAAATGATTCGTTGTATTTTGGATTGGGAACCTATTATGTTAAGGATAAAACACTAATAAGAAATTAAAATATATTTGGCCTATGATTTGGGTATGGTAAATATCTTACCATGAAGTTAGATTGGACTTCATTTACGATAAATGATTACTACAACAAAGCTTACATTTAGCTGCGATTTTCTTACCTACAAAAAAAAATTCGTCGCTAAAAATCAACATATGCTACAAAATTTATTTCGTGGAGAAAAATATTAGATTTGGCAACGAAAATTTAAATTTCGTTGACAATAGGTCCCAAAAAATTGGCGCCCCCGTCTTCCCGCGCTTGGATGTAAATGCAAAATATTTAGCAACAAACTTAGTATTATTGGCAACGAAATATTTCGTACTAGTTAATGTATAATTTTTGCAACGAAATTATTTTCATGGCCTAATGTGTAAGTTTTTGGGCAACCATTTCTTTTGTGGTAAAAGGTTATCTTTTTTTTTTAATATCCCTCCAAAACCAAACGATCTCTATCACAGTCCCTCCAAAATGTTTAGGAGTCAGCCCCTCCAAACCCGTCTCCATCTCTATCTCACAAACCCGTCTCCAGCTCAGTCCAAAATGATCTCTAAATCAGGTACGCTCTCTCTCTCTCTCTCGGTGTATTAAAACCCTTAGCCTACAATCTTATAATCGTATTCTACCTTAGTCTCTCTTTCTCGGGGTATTCAAAGCCTTAGTCTACAATCTAGTAACACACTCTCTCTGTAATCTTGTTTTGTAACAATTAGTGTACAATCTATAAGAGTTTGAAATATAAAATCATTATTTTAAGTGGGTTTTGGGTTATTTTGACACATTTAATCTCAAAACAAATCTTGTTTGACATAATACTTTGGATTTAATCTTATTAAATCTTGAAATAAATTTTAGGGATTTAATCTTGAAATAAAATTTTGGGGATTTAATCTTGTTGGTGTGTGCTGATTTTTTCTTGTCCGCGTGTATTGATTTATTCTTGTTGTGTTTGCTGATTTTTTGTGATAACCCAAAAAATCTATGTTATGTTAAATTTATTGTGATAACCTCATTTAGACTTCTATCTTGTTTACAAGACACCAAAAAAACCAATTTGGCACACCTTGATATTAAAAATCTGGCACAGTTTAAAACTGTGCCAAATTTTGACACTGTTTAATAATAATCTGGCACACTTTTAAGCCGTGCCAAATTGTGGCACTGTTTAAAAGTGTGTCAAAATTGAGAACACTTAACTAAAATATAAATATCCTAAAAAAATTAATCCACTTAATGATTTTTGTTCTCCCGCTCTATCTCCTCTCTCGCGCTCGCCTCCTGCTCTCTCTGTCTCTCGCTCTCTCTCTCTCTCACGCAAATCCCTAATCCCCTCAATGATTACGACCAGTACCAGGAGAAAAAGAGCGGTGACGATCGCGTGGTTGCTCCGGTAGCACCGACGGTGGTAGAGCCTAGGGTTTTGGAAGAACCGGTTCGTGTTGGTGGTTGTGGGGCCAAGAAGAAGAAGAGATCAACTTGACACTCTAATTCAGGTAATTGTTTCAGTGGTCAAGTAAGTGATTCTTTTGACTTGAAAGATTTGAATTACTTGGACCTAAGCATGAATTATTTTTAAGGAATTAAAATCCCAAAATTCGTTCGTTCTCTCTCGAAATTGAGGTACCTCGATTTGTCTTATACGTCTTTTAGTGGAATGGTTTCACCACATATTGGAAACCTATCCAATTTGCATGTTCTTGATCTCAATTCAGCCGATGTGAAATCTGTGTTATGGGTTTCAGATATAAATTGGCTTTCTCGTCTTTCTTCTCTAAGATACCTTAATCTTGGATGTTTGGACCTTGGGAAAGTAACTTAATGGTTTAGTTCTATTAACATGCTTCATTTTCTATCTGAGTTGCACTTAAGCGCCTGTCTACTACCCGACCTCCCTCACTCTCCACCTCATTTAAATTTTACTTCCCTTTTAGTCCTTGATCTCTTTTTCAATACCTTGAGTTCTTTATTCCATAAATGGTTGTTCAACATTAGTACCCTTGTTGTCATTAATCTTAACGATAATTCGTACGAAGATTCAATCAGTAATGCCACATGGGGAAATTATTGCAACTTGCATTATTTATATTTATCTGATAATTTTCTTTCCGGTGATGTGGGTGAACTTTTCGAGGACTTGTCTTTATGCAGTAACGGTAGCCTAAAGGGGTTACAATTGTCATCTAATAAGTTAGGTGGGCAGTTACCAAATTCATTGGACAGTTTCAAATATTTAAGATCCATATTATGGAGGTATTATGGAATCTTATGGTCAGCCCTTGGTATGTATTCTAGCATTCATTATCTTTTGGGCCCGCACTCTAAATGATTATGCGTTTGCGATTAGTACCTTGGCGTTCAGATTCAGTATTTTGCCTACTAATTTTATCGGTTTGAAGAGATGGGTCCTTTTGTCCAATTGTTGCATATATGTTGCTTATATGCCGTTGTGCATATATGCAGCATATATCCTTACAGCTGCTTCATATATGCTACTGTATGCATATATGCATACAACATTTCATATATGGGGATAAATCTGGTTATATTAGAAACATAAGGTAATTATTAATGTTATTTCTTTGTTTCTCTGTTTATATAGAACATATAATGTTGTGAAACATAAGGTAATTATTAACAGTTGTTTCTCGATTTATACAGAACACTTCTTACCTCAACTTAAACAACAAAGGGTCGTACTAATGGAACATAGTACACTTTCATATTCTAATATTTATGTTTTTGTTTTTAATTGTTATCTATAACGCTTAATGTTTTTTTCATGAAGGTAATTACTAATGGAATGCGGTATGACACATTTGAATCATGAAGGCCACATTAGATGAAAGTTTATGACAATAGTACACTTTCATGATCTAATATTTTTATCTATGTTTATATCTATGTTTTTTTTATATTTTTATGCTTCGTGTAGATGAAATACACCTTCAGGTTCAGCTCACTGCCACATAGTGGTTCAGCTATCTGTGACGTAACGCGTCAGCTGACAGCTACACAACACTTCGGCTTACTGCCACGCACCCCTCGCCTCAGCCCTTACGAGGGTGAAGATTAAAGATGCGGTATAAGGTATCTATTGCATTTTAGATTTACGCTATCTTTTCTTTTCATATTGGAGAATTTTATTTTAGTTTATACCATTAACTAATCTTCTTCGTGTTAGTGTATTGGCATGTTTTTTTAGGGAATTTGTGTGTGTATATAGAACTCTAACCGAAACTTTACAAGTACATGGGGGATACCTTGGTATTTCTCATGAAATTAGTCTAAAGTCTATTATATACTTTTATTGGAAACAGGATTTGGTTGTGATTGGTTCGTTAAGAGTATTTCTGTATGTTTATGGGATTGGTTCGTTAAGAGTATCTTTGTATGTTTATTGCAAAGTGTTAGCTAATATCAGTTTATGAATTTATATATGCAATACCAAATTAAAGAAATTTACAAAATTAGACATCCTCAAAAGAATCTAGACCGAATACAGTGGCAACAAGTCAGCTGTCCACTACTATGGGTGTTTTTGGTACCATATTGGCCAAATGCCTACTGTATATCCTCCACAACATCATCTGCTAATATAAATGTTCTTTCCATAATATTGATATAAGTTTTCCTTATGTAGATTGTATCGGAGATACGCAAGATGATGGAATATGTAGGCTTTCTAGTAATCGACATACCGGTTCCCCAGGTTTGTAAATTTGTTTATGTTCATGTTCAATCGAGTTATCTTATGGTTATAGTTATTTGATTAAAGTAGCTAGAAAGAATAGGATTAAAAATAAGCCGTTAAAGGGTGAAAACCCAAACCAGCTCCCAAATGGTCCCGTAAGAGGCATGAACACCTCGCACGGGACCAATGAAACTTGTACAGACTGACTACGTAGTCATGTCTCTCGGTTTGAGAATATGATGATAATTTCTAAATACGTAGATTAGGCTTAAAAATAAGCCGTTTGAGGGTGAAAACCCAACCCAGCCCCCAAATGGCCCCGTGAGAGGCACGAACACCTCGCACGGGACCAATGTAACTTGTACAAACTGACCGCATAGTCACGGGTCTCCCAATTTGAGGATATGATGATAATTTCAAATACATAGATTAGGCCTAAAAATAAGCCGTTTAAGGGTGAAAACCCAAATCAGCCCCCAAACGGCCCTGTAAGAGGCACGAACACCTCGTACGGGACCAATGTAAGTTGTACAAATTGATAGCGTAGTCACGGGCCCCTCGGTTTGAGAATATGATGATAATTTGAAAATATATCGATTAAGCTTAAAAACAAGCCCCTAAAGGGTGAAAACCAAATTCAGCCCCCAAACGGCCCAGTAAGAGGCACGAACACCTCGCACAGGACCAATGTAACTTGAATGAACTGACCGCGTAGTCACAGGTCTCCCGATTTGATAATATGACGATAATTTTAAAATACGTAGATGAGGCATAAAAATAAGCCGTTTGAGGGTGAAACCCAAACCATCCCCCTAATGGCCCTCTAAGATGCACGAACACCTCGCACGGGACCAATGTAAGTTATACGAACTGATAGCATAGTCAAGGGCCTCTCGATTTGAGAATATGACGATAATTTGAAAATATATCGATTAAGCTTAAAAACAAGCCGGGTGGAAACCCAAACCAGCCCCAAAATGGCCCCGTAAGAGGCACAGACACCTTGCACGGGACCAATGTAACTTGTACGAACTGACCGCATAGTCACGAGTCTCCCGGTTTGATAATATGATGATAATTTCAAAATACGTAGATTATGATGGAAAACAAACTGTTTGAGGGTGAAAAACCAAACCATCCCACAAACGGTCCCGTAAGAGGCACGAACACCTCGTACGGGACCAATGTAACTTGTACGAACTAATAGCGTAGTCACGAGCCTCTCGATTTGAGAATATGATGATAATTTGAAAATATATCAATTAAGCTTAAAAACAAGCCCTTAAAGGGGGAAAACCAAAACCAGCCCCAAACGGCCCCGTAAGAGGCACGAACACCTCGCACGGGACCAATGTAACTTGTAAAAACTGACCACATAGTCACGGGTCTCTCGATTTGAGAATATGATGATAATTTGAAAATACGCAGATTAGGCATAAAAATAAGTTGTTTGAGGGTGAAAACCCAAACCAGCCCCCTAACGGCCCCTAAGAGGCACGAGCACCTCGCACGGGACCAATGTAAGTTGTATGAACTGACAGCGTAATCACGGGCCTCTCGGCTTGAGAATATGATGATAATTTGAAAATATATTGATTAAGATTAAAAACAAGCCTTTAAAGGGTGTAAACCCAAACCAGCCCCCAAACGGCCCCGTAAGACCCACGAACACCTCGCACGGGACCAATGTAACTTGTACGAACTGACCGTGTAGTCACGGGTCTCCCGATTTGAGAATATGAAGATAATTTCAAAATGCGTAGATTATGCTTAAAAACAACCCGTTTGAGGGTGAAAACCCAAACCAGCCCCCAAACGACCCCGTAAGAGGCACGAACACCTCGTACGGGACCAATGTAACTTGTATGAACTGACCGCGTAGTCATGGGTATCCCAATTTGAGAATATGACAATAATTTCAAAATACGTAGATTAGGATTTAAAATAAGCCGTTTAAGGGTGAAAACCCAAACCAACCCCCAAACGGCCCCGTAAAAGGCACGAACACCTCGCACTAGACCAATGAAAGTTGTTCAAACTGACAGCGTAGTCACGGACCTCTCAGTTTGAGAGTATTATGATCATTTGAAAATAGATCGATTAAGCTTAAAAACAAGCCCTTAAAGGGTGAAAACCCAAACCAGTCTCCAAACGGCCCCTTAAGAGGCACGAACACCTCGCACAGGACCAATGTAACTTGTACAAACTGACCATTTAGTCACATCTCCCGATTTGAGAATATGATGATAATTTCAAAATATGTAGATTAGGCTTAAAAACAAGTCGTTTGAGGGTGAAAATCCAAACCAGGCCCTAAATGGCCCCATAAGAGGCACGAACACCTCGCACGGGACTGATGTAACTTGTACGAACTGACCGCGTAGTCACGGGTGTTCCAGTTTGAGGATATGACGATAATTTCAAAATACATAGATTAGGCTTAAAAATATGCCGTTTAAGGGTGAAAATCCAAACCACCGCCCAAACGGCCCCGTAAGAGGCACGAACACCTCTTATGGGACTAATGTAAGTGGTACGAACTGGCAGTGTAGTCACGGGCCCCTCGATTTGAGAATATAATGATAATTTGAAAATATATTGATTAAGCTTAAAAACAAGCCCTTAAAGGGTGACAACCCAAACAATCCCCCAAACGGCCCCGTGAGAGGCACGAACACCTCGCACGGAACCAATGTAACTTGTACAAATTGATCGCATAGTCACGGTTCTCTCGATTTGAGAATATGATGATAATTTCAAAATATGTAGATTAGGCTTAAAAACAAACCGTTTGAGGGTGAAAACCAAACTAGCCCCCAAATGGCCCCGTAAGAGGCATGAACACCTCGCACGGGACCAATGTAACTTGTACGAACTGGCCACGTAGTCATGGGTCTCTCAATTTGAGAATATGACGATAATTTCAAAATATATAGATTAGGCTTGAAAATAACCCGTTTCAGGGTAAAAACCCAAACTACCCACTTAACGGCCCCCTAAGAGGCACGAACACCTCGCACGGGACCAATGTAAGTTACACGAACTGACAGCATAGTCACGGGCCTCTTGGTTTGAGAATATGACGATAATTTGAAAATATATCGATTAAGCTTAAAAATAAACCCTTAAAGGGTGAAAACCCAAACCAGCCCCCAAACAGCCCCGTAAGAGGTACAAACACCTCGCACGGGACCAATATAACTTGTACAAACTGACCACGTAGTCATGGGTCTCCCAATTTAAGAATATGATGATAATATCAAAATACGTAGATTAGGCTTAAAAATAAGCCGTTTGAGGGTGAAAACCCAAACCAGCCCCCAAATGGCCTCGTAAGAGGCACGAACACCTCGCACGGGACCAATGTAAGTTGTTTGAACTGATAGCGTAGTCATGGGCCTCCTGGTTTGAGAATATGATGATAAATTGAAAATATATCGATTAGGCTTAAAAATAAGCCCTGAAATGGCGAAAATCCAAACCAGCCCCCAAGCGGTCCCGTAAGAGGCACAAACGCCTAGCACGAGACCAATGTAACTTGTACGAACTGACCGTGTAGTCACGGGTATCTCGATTTGAGAATATGATGATAATTTTGACATACGTAGATTAGGCTTAAAAACAAGTCGTTTAAGGGTGAAAATCTAAACTAGCCCCCAAACGGCCCCGAAAGAGGCACGAACACCGCACGGGACCAATGTAAGTTGTACGAACTGATAGTGCAGTCACATGCCTCTCTGTTTGAGAATATGATAATAATTTAAAAATATATCAATTAAGCTTAAAAATAAGCCTTTAAAGGGTGAAAACCCAAACCAGCCCCCAAACGGCCCCGAAAGAGGCACAAACACCTCGCATGGGACAAATATAACTTGTACAAACTGACCGCGTAGTCACGGATCTCCCGATTTGAGAATATGATGATAATTTCAAAATACGTAGATTATGCTTGAAAGCAACCCGTTTGAGGGCAAAAACCTAAACCAGCTCCCAAACGGTCCTGTAAGAGGGACGAACACCTCGCACGGGACCAATGTAACTTCTACAAACTGACTGCGTAGTCATGGGTCTCCCGATTTGAGGATATGATGATAATTTCAAAATACGTAGATTAGGCTTAAAAACAAGCCGTTTAAGGGTGAAAACTCAAACCATCCCCCAAACGGCCCCGTAAGAGGCACAAACACCTCGCAGGGGTCCAATGTAACTTGTACGAACTAACCGCGTAGTCACGGGTCTCTCGGTTTGAGAATATGATGATAATTTTAAAATATATCGATTAAGCTTAAAAATAAGTCGTTTAAGGGTGAAAACCCAAACGGACCCTTAAGAGCCATGAACAACTCGCACGGGACCAATGTAACTTGTATGAACTCATCGCATAGCCACGGATCTCCCGTTCGAGAATATGACGATAATTTGAAAATTTATGGATTAAGCTTAAAAACAAGCCCTTGAAGGGTGAAAATCTAAACCAGCATCAAATGGCCCCGTAAGAGGCACGAGCACCTCGCACGGGACCAATGTAACTTGTACAATATGTCCGCGTAGTCACAGTTCTCCCGGTTTGAGAATATGACGATAATTTCAAAATACGTAGATTATGCTTGAAAGCAACCCGTTTGAGGGTGAAAACCTAAACCAGCTCTCAAACGGTCCCGTAAAAGGCACGAACACCTCACACGGGACCAATGTAACTTCTACAAACTGACCACGTAGTCACGGGTCTCCCGATTTGAGGATATGATGATAATTTCAAAATACATAGATTAGGCTTAAAAATAAGTCGTTTAAGGGTGAAAACCCAAACTAGCTCCCAAATGGTCCCGTAAGAGGTACGAACACCTCGCATGGGACCAATGTAATTTGTATGAACTGACTGCGTAGTCACGACTCTCTCGATTTGAGAATATGACGATAATTTGAAAATATATCAATTAAGCTTAAAAATAAGCCGTTTAAGGGTGAAAACCCGAACCAACCCCCAAACGGGGCGTAAGAGGCATGAACACCTGGCACGGAACCAATATAACTTGTACGAACTGACCGCGTAGTCACGGGTCTCTCGATTTGAAAATATGATGATAATTTGAAAATATATCGATTAAGCTTAAAAACAAGCCCTTAAAGGGTGAAAATCGAAACCAGCCCCCAAACGGCCCCGTAAGAAGCATGAACACCTGGTACGGGACCAATGTAAGTTGTACGAACTGACCGCATAGTCACAGGCCTCCCGATTTGAGGATTTGACGATAATTTCAAAATACATAGATTAGGCTTGAAAATAACCCGTTTGAGGGTGAACAATCAAACCACTCCCTAAACGGCCCCCTAAGAGGCACGAACACCTCGCACGGGACCAATGTAAGTTGTATGAACTGACCGCGTAGTCACGTGTCTCCCGATTTTTGAATATGATGATAATTTCAAAATACATAGATTAGGCTTAAAAACAAGTCGTTTAAGGGTGAAAACTCAAACCAGTCCCCAAACGGCCCCGTAAGAGGCACGAACACCTCGTACGGGACGAATGTAAGTTATACAAACTTACTGCGTAGTCACGGGTGTCCCGATTTGAGAATATGTTGATAATTTGAAAATATATCGATTAAGCTTAAAAACAAGCCCTTAAAGGGTGAAAATCCAAACCAGCCCCCTAACGCCCCCTAAGAGGCACGAACACCTCGCACGGGACCAATGTAAGTTGTACGAACTGATAGCGTAGTCACGGGACTCTCAGTTTGAGAATATGATGATAATTTCAAAATACGTAGATTAGGCTTGAAAACAACCCGTTTGAGGGTGAAAACCCAGACCATCCCCCTAAGGGCCCGATAATTTAAAAATATATCGATTAAGCTTATAAACAAGCCCTTAAAGGGCAAAAACCCAAACCAGCCCCGAAATGGCCCTGTAAGAGGCATGAACACCTCGCACAGGACCAACGTAACTTGTATAAACTGACCGCGTAGTCACGGGTCTCTCAGTTTGAGAATATGATGATAATTTCAAAATACGTAGATTAGGCTTGAAAACAACCCGTTTGACGGTGAAAACCCAAACCAGCCCCCAAGCGGTCCCCCTAAGACGCACGAACACCTCGCACGGGACCAATGTAACTTGTACAAACTGACCGCGTAGTTACGGGTCTCTCGGTTTGAGAATATGACGATAATTTGAAAATATATCGATTAAGCTTAAAAACAAGCCCTTAAAGGGTGGGAATCCAAACCAGCCCCCAAACGGCCACGTAAGAGGCATAAACTCCTCGCACGGGACCAATGTAACTTATAAAAACTGACCACGTAGTCACGGGTCTCTCGATTTGAGAATATGATGATAATTTCAAAATACGTAGATTAGGCTTAAAAACAAGCCGTTTGCGGGTGAAAACAAAAACCAACCCCCAAATGGTGCGTAAGAGGCACAAACACCTCACACGGGACCAATGTAACTTGTATGAACTGATCGCGTAGTCATGGGTCTACCGATTTGAGGATATGACGATAATTTGAAAATATATCGATTAAGCTTAAAAATAAGCCCTTAAAGGGTGAAAACCCAAACCAGTCCCCAAACGGCCCCGTAAGAAGCACGAACACATGGTACGGGACCAATGTAAGTTGTACGAACTGACCGCATAATCACGGGTCTCCCGATTTGAGGATATGACGATAATTTCAAAATACATAGATTAGGCTTGAAAATAACCCGTTTGAGGGTGAAAAATAAAACAACCCCCCAAATGTCCCCCTAAGAGGCACGAACACCTCGCACGGGACCAATGTAACTTGTCCAAACTGACCGCATAGTCATGGGTCTCCCGGTTTGTGAATATGATGATAATTTCAAAATACGTAGATTAGGCTTAAAAACAAACCGTTTAAGGGTGAAAACCCAAACTAGCCCTCAAACGGTCCCGTAAGAGGCACGGACACCTCGCACGGGATGAATGTAAGTTATACAAACTTATCGCGTAGTCACGGGTCTCCCGATTTGAGAATATGACGATAATTTGAAAATATATCGATTAAGCTTAAAAACAATCCCTTAAAGGGTGAAAAACCCAAACCATCCCCCTAACACCCCCTAAGAGCCACGAACACCACGCATGGGATCCATGTAAGTTGTATGAACTGACAGCGTAGTCACGGGCCTCTCGATTTGAGAATATGATGATAATTTCAAAATACGTAGATTAGACTTGAAAACAACCCGTTTGAGGGTGAAAACCCAGACCATCCCCCTAAGGGCCCGATAATTTAAAAATATATCGATTAAGCTTATAAACAAGCCCTTAAAGGGCAAAAACCCAAACCAGCCCCGAAATGGCCCTGTAAGAGGCATGAACACCTCGCACAGGACCAACGTAACTTGTATAAACTGATCGCGTAGTCACGGGTCTCTCAGTTTGAGAATATGATGATAATTTCAAAATACGTAGTTTAGGCTTGAAAACAACCCGTTTGACGGTGAAAACCCAAACCAGCCCCCAAACGGTCCCCCTAAGACGCACGAACACCTCGCACGGGACCGATGTAACTTGTACAAACTGACCGCGTAGTTACGGGTCTCTCGGTTTGAGAATATGACGATAATTTGAAAATATATCGATTAAGCTTAAAAACAAGCCCTTAAAGGGTGGGAATCCAAACCAGCCCCCAAACGGCCACGTAAGAGGCATAAACTCCTCGCACGGGACCAATGTAACTTATAAAAACTGACCACGTAGTCACGGGTCTCTCGATTTGAGAATATGATGATAATTTCAAAATACGTAGATTAGGCTTAAAAACAAGCCGTTTGCGGGTGAAAACAAAAACCAACCCCCAAATGGCGCGTAAGAGGCACAAACACCTCACACGGGACCAATGTAACTTGTATGAACTGATCACGTAGTCATGGGTCTACCGGTTTGAGGATATGACGATAATTTGAAAATATATCGATTAAGCTTAAAAATAAGCCCTTAAAGGGTGAAAACCCAAACCAGTCCCCAAACGGCCCCGTAAGAAGCACGAGCACATGGTACGGGACCAATGTAAGTTGTACGAACTGACCGCATAATCACGGGTCTCCCGATTTTAGGATATGACGATAATTTCAAAATACATAGATTAGGCTTGAAAATAACCCGTTTGAGGGTGAAAAATAAAACAACCCCCCAAATGTCCCCCTAAGAGGCACGAACACCTCGCACGGGACCAATGTAACTTGTCCAAACTGACCGCATAGTCATGGGTCTCCCGGTTTGTGAATATGATGATAATTTCAAAATACGTAGATTAGGCTTAAAAACAAACCGTTTAAGGGTGAAAACCCAAACTAGCCCTCAAAAGGTCCCGTAAGAGGCACGGACACCTCGCACGGGATGAATGTAAGTTATACAAACTTATCGCGTAGTCACGGGTCTCCCGATTTGAGAATATGACGATAATTTGAAAATATATCGATTAAGCTTAAAAACAATCCCTTAAAGGGTGAAAACCCAAACCAGCCCCCTAACACCCCCCCTAAGAGCCACGAACACCATGCACGGGATCCATGTAAGTTGTATGAACTCACAGCATAGTCACGGGCCTCTCGATTTGAGAATATGATGATAATTTCAAAATACGTAGATTAGACTTGAAAATAACCCGTTTGAGGGTAAAAACCCAGACCATCACCCTAAGGGCCCGATAATTTAAAAATATATCGATTAAGCTTAGAAACAAGCCCTTAAAGGGCGAAAACCCAAACCAGCCCCCAAATGGCCCCGTAAGAGGCACGAACACCTCGCACAGGACCAATGTAACTTGTACAAACTGATCGCGTAGTCACGGGTCTCTCAGTTTGAGAATATGACGATAATTTCAAAATACGTAGATTAGGCTTGAAAATAACCCGTTTGATGGTGAAAACCCAAACCAACCCCCAAACGGCCCCCTAAGAGGCACGAACACCTCGCACGGGACCAATGTAACTTGTAAAAACTGACTGCATAATCACGGGTCTCCTGGTTTGAGAATATGACGATAATTTAAAAATATATCGATTAAGCTTAAAAACAAGCCCTTAAAGGGTGGAAATCCAAACCAGCCCCCAAACGGCCCCGTAAGAGGCACGAACTCCTCGCACGGGACCAATGTAATTTGTACAAACTGACCGCGTAGTCACGGGTTTCCCTATTTGAGAATATGATGATAATTTCAAAATACGTAGATTAGTCTTAAAAACAAGCCGTTTTAGGGTGAAAACCCAAACCAACCCCCAAACAGCCCCTTAAGAGGCACGAACACCTCGCACGGAACCAATGTAACTTGTACGAACTGACAGCGTAGTCACGGGCCTCTCAGGTAGTCATAACTTGCATAAGATTTTCAGTTTTAGAGTTTTATAATAATTGCCACACCTATATGTAATTTTTTAGCTTGAGTAATCTTTTTTTTATAAATTACTTGGTTACTAATATCATATCTTTTTTGTACCCTATTTTTTTTGCAGGATAACATTTTATCGTTAGCATTTATTCATGGGGAACACACGGAGAACTTAATGGTTTACAACAAGGGGTCTATTCATGATTCTATTTTTTTGTGTTATGGTCGTGCGGGCTTTTTTAGTTTTATTGTAAACTTTTATAACCGTGCGGGCTTTTGTAAGTTTATTTTTTATATTTTGTGGTCGCGCGGGCTATATGTTATCCTGGTTTTATATTAGCAGGTTTTAGAATGTCCAAAAAATAGAGAAAACTCTATCCATTTTTTTTTGGTCTGTGAACTACTAAAGACTTGTAATATTTTGAAGTTTGTATGTACATTAGTTTATCAACAACGTGCAAGATTTGAAATTTGTGAATTTTCTAGTTTTCAAATAGTTAATTTTTTTTCTTTTATCCAAAAATTTGGCACAGTTCAAAACCGTGCCAAAAGTGTATCAAATTTTGGCACGGTTTTGAACTGTGCCAAAAGTTTATCAAAATGTGCTCAATCTGGCACAGTTCAAAACTGTGCCAAAAGTGTGCCAGAAATATCAAATTTTGGCATGGTTTAAAAGTGTGCCATAAATGTTCCTGTTTGGTCAAATATCGCACACTTTTAAACCGTGCCAGAAAAAAATGGCCATTTTGGAACCCCTGATTCTGGCACAGTTCAAAATCGTGCCAGATTTGATCTGGCACGGTTTTAAACCATGCCAGATTCCTATTTTTGGTGTTGTGTTGTGTTATGTTAAATTTATTGGTTCATACCTATATACTTTTATTGTTTTAGATACACACATGAATTTTGACATTGTTCTTAAAATTCGTATATTCAAAGTTTATTTTTCCATGCTCAATAGGTAGTATATATATGTAGAAACATTTAATAAGATTGAAGAAAACACCTATTTAATTGTTAATGTTGTGTGTTTCTTTTTCGTTGATTAGGGGACTTAGGTTTATATAGTGGGAACCTAATTCGAAATGTTGTGTTTTGACTTGAGGGTTGTCCTATATCCTCTAGTTTTATGGATATTGATTAGTGTTTATGAATTAACATATTTTGTCTTATGCTTTGAAATCTTAGACAATAAAAATATTATATGAAATAATAAACTAATATTTTAATGTGTTAGATATCTCATATGAAATAAATGGATAAGAGTTGGATGCAAGAAACAAATAGATTTTGTGAAAAGTATGTCTTGGATGTTAGATCATTCATTCGATTTGCGAAGGATCATATGGGACCCAATAGTTACATTAGGTGTCCATGTTGCAATTGTCTTAACATCGATCTCAGAAATATTAATGAAGTAGAAGATCATCTTTTCTTAAAAGGTATTTGTACCACCTACACAATGGACATATCATGGGTAATGTTCTAATGATATAGTTCATGATGATGCTAATGATGATAATAATGATTTCGATGATTGGATTGATAATGAAAATGAAGAAGGGTGTAACACCCCGTTGGATTGATAATGAAAATGAAGAAGGGTGTAACACCCCGCCCGCCCGGGGAGAGTGAACAGAGAGCTACTCATCGATAAAACTAATTCAAATCCACAAATAACAAGGTATAGAGCATCTAATTACCACAATAAAACAAGAGAAACAACTAATCTCAAATCTCTTCAATTAAAACAACAAGTCTCTCGAATTAAAACAACTATCTATCTCAATACTAAAATGAATCTCCAATGCTCTATACATCAAAATAAATAAATACAAGTCTTCTCTCTTGTATTAAAAATCTTCCCAAAAGAATCCTCGCTAAAAATTAATCTCCATAGCGCCCCAAAATCTACGATAACCTTCCACTAAAAGAAAAGATGGAGAAGAACACAATACGACAGGAAAGATGCTCAACAAATATGTTAGTGATGAATAAAACGTCACAATACGAATACGAATATCAAATCAAATGCGAATCTCATAAGCAATTATATCACTATAATTTCTCAGCAACGCATTAACCGGGTCACCAAGCCTCACCACCGTACAGTGCCTATGCATTTTTAGCATATCCGAAAAAAAGAATATTGGCGGGTGCCCAACCTCTGTGCCATATTAAAATCTTCATGACAACATGATCAACACAATAATAATACCACATGAATCATAATTAGATTCCAATAAATATTTCCAGATTTCCAAATGAATTTATCAATTCAAATACGATTTCAAATAAACATGAAACCAACAGAATAACACTCACAAGATTTAGGAGCATGTTGTGTAAAACCCCATACCTCAAACCACCAAAAGAACCAACATAATTCTGCCCAGAAATCACATAACAAACCATAAAAAATCTGCTCCAAAGATCACCAAAAACTCCTCCAAGAACAACCTCAAAACAGCCCTAAGAACACCTCCAAAAACCTATGGTTGAATGCATAAATTAAAGGGGCAATGTGTGTATAAAAGAGAGGAATTAAAAATATGTTTGTTGTATATTTTTGTACCAAAAGATGCTTCAAAAATAGTCACCCAAGACCCCTTTAAATAAGGCAAAAATAATAAAGTTGTAACCCAAGTAAACACTCAAAACTGCTTATAGCGCACGTTTTCTCTGGCCATCGATCGATCTATGAAAATCATCGATCGATCGATCATGCCTAAAATCTGACATTTTCCCTTAAAAATGCCATAAGGCAAAATATTAAAAAATTCATATAAAATCCGTTTTAACTCCGATTTCAATTCTGCTTGAATTTTTATTCTTCTAAAATCATAATCAACATATTTGAGCAATAAAAATAATTTTATCTCAAAATTTATTTGTCCTCTTTATTTCGAAAATACCCCAAAAATTACGCGGGTTGTTACACTTCCCCACTAACAATGGAATTTCGCCCTCGAAATTCGCCGCAAACCTAACTCTCAAAAATCAGGCCACAATCTCCAAAAATAATTTTGTCTCCAAAAATAATTTCTCACATCTAATCTAGATGCCTAACGCGAAATGATTATCTAAAATAATCTATCTCCAAAATACGTGCCTAAAAAATACAACAGACCCAAAAACCAGGACCCGAGGGTGGTTGTATACCTAAGCTCTGATACCATTCTGTAACACCCCGCCCGCCCGGGGAGAGTGAACGGAGCGCTACTCATCGATAAAACTAATTCAAATCCACAAATAATAAGGTATAGAGCATCTAATTCCCACAATAAAACAAGAGAAACAACTAATCTCAAATCTCTTCAATTAAAACAACAAGTCTCTCGAATTAAAATAACTATTTATCTCGATACTAAAATGAATCTCCAATGCTCTATACATCAAAATAAATAAATATAAGTCTTCTCTCTTGTATTAAAAATCTTCCCAAAAGAATCCTCGCTAAAAATTAATCTCCATAGCGCCCCAAAATCTACGCTAACATGCCACTAAAAGAAAAGATGGAGAAGTACACAATACGATAGGAAAAATGCTCAAAAAATATGTTAGCGATGAATAAAACGTCACAATATGAATACGAATATCAAATCAAATGTGAATCTCATAAGCAATTATATCACTATAATTTCACAACAATACATTAACCAGGTCACCAAGCCTCACCACCGTATCGCGCCTATGCATTTTTAGCATATCTAGAAAAAGGAATATTGGCGGGTGCCCAACCTCCGTGCCATATTAAAATCTTCATGACAACATGATCAACACAATAATAATACCACATGAATCATAATTAGATTCCAATAAATATTTCGAGATTTTCAAATGAATTTATCAATTCAGATATGATTTCAAATAAACATGAAACCAACGGAATAACACTTGTGAGATTTAGGAGCATATTGTGTAAAACCCCATACCTCAAACCACCAAAAGAACCAACATAATTCTGCCCAAAAATCACAGAATAAACCATCAAAAATCTGCTCCAAAGATCACCAAAAACTCCTCCAAGAACAACCTCAAAATAGCCCCAAGAACACCTCCAAAAACCTAAGGTTGAATGCGTAAATTAAAGGGGCAATGTGTGTATAAAAGAGAGGAATTAAAAACATGTTTGTTGTATATTTTTGTACCAAAAGATGTTTCAAAAATAGTCACCCACGACCCCTTTAAATAAGGCAAAAATAATAAAGTTGTAACCAAAACAAACACTCAAAACTGCGCGCACGTTTTCTCTGGCCATCGATCGATCTATGAAAATCATCGATCGATCGATCATGCCTAAAATCTGACAGTTTCCCTAAAAAATGCCATAAGACAAAATATTAAAAAATTCATATAAAATCCGTTTTAACTCCGATTTCAATTCTTCTTGAAGTTTTATTCTTCTAAAATCATAATCAACATATTTGAGCAATAAAAATAATTTCATCTCAAAATTTATTTTTCCTCTTTATTTCGAAAATACCCCAAAAATTACGCGGGTTGTTACAAAGGGGACGAGATGCAAGAAGTGTTAGAAGACATGCAAAAAGGGTTTTTCTTTGATGCTGATCCAGCTGAAGCGTTTGAAACTGGTAATTCTCCTAGACAAGTTGGTGTCGGGGATAAGACAAATTTTAACAAATTATTAAAAGATGCATAGCGTGAATTATATCCTGGTTATAAAAAATTCTCTGCACTGTCTTTCCTCATGAAGTTGCTCCACTTGAAAGTAATCAATCACTAGAGTAATAAATCACTCAAGATGTTGCTTGAACTATTGAAGGAAGCTTTTCCCGATGGTGAGACGCTTCCAAAGTCAGATTATGAGGTAAGGATCATGTTGCATGGCTTGGGCTTAGGAGACATATCGATTCATGCATGAAAATATGATTGTTGTTTGTTTTGGAAGGAACTTGAAAATAAACATGAGTGTCCAATATGTGGAGAGTCTAGATGGAAGGTTAATAATCACGGGGGTAAACGCATTCCTCATAAAATACTTCATTACTTTCCACTAAAGCCAAGACTCTAAAGACTCTTTATGTAGAGAAAAACGGCTGATGATAAAGTGGCATAAAGAAAAATGTGTCAAAGATAATGTATTGAGACATCCTGCAAATTCTAGCGCATGGAAGGATTTTGATGTGGAGCACGAGTGGTTTTCTCAAGACCCTGGTAATGTAAGGCTTGGCCTAGCAAGTGATGGTTTTAACCCCTTTGGTAATATGCACAACTCATATAGCATGCGGCCAGTAATACTTTTGCCAGATAACTTGCCGCCTTGGTTATGTATAAAAGAGTCATTTTTTTATGATGCCATTACTTATTCCAGGTCCTCTGGCACCAGGTAAGGATATGGATGTGTATTTACGACCATTAATTGATGAGTTGAATGAGTTATGTGAAGTTGGTGTAGAAACATATGATTCATCCACCAAAATGAATTTTCAAATGCACGCGACAATTTTATGGACTATAAATTACTTTCCGGCATATGCTACTTTGTCTGGTTGGAGCACTAACGGTTATATGGCTTGTCCTACATGTAACAAAGATACTTCTTCGAAAAGAGTAAGGAGTAAGATATGTTATAAGGACCATCGCCGATATCTGGATCCCAACAATATATGGAGGAAGAGTAGAAAATGTGATGGTAAGAAAGAGCTCCGATTAAAGCCCATGGACTTAAATGGGGATGATTTATTGCGACAATTGAATCATGTTAATGATTATATACCGGGGAAACATTTGGGTAATAAAAAGAGGAAACGTATACCTGAAGAGCTCAACTGGACAAGAAAAAGCATTTTTTTTAATCACCCTATTGGAAAATATTAAAACTTCAAAAAAACCTTGATGTCATGTATATTGAAAAAAATATTTTTGAGAGTGTGTTGGGAACTTTATTAAATATGGAGGGAAAAACAAAAGACACGTATAAGGCGAGCCAAGATTTTGAGGATATGAAGATAAGGAAGGAATTACATTTGAAGCGAAATGGGGATACATATATAATGCTGCCTGCATGTTATACACTTAGTAAGTTAGAGAAGCAAGGTTTTTGTTAGTTCTTGAAATCAGTGAAGTTTCCAGATGCATATGCTTCGAATATCTCACGGTGTGTGAACGTTGTTGATGGTAAGGTATCGGGGTTGAAAAGCCACGATTGTCATGTTCTATTACAATAATTATTTCCCGTTGGGACTCGTGGATATTTGCGTAAGGAAGTATATAGTGCAATTGTTGAGTTGGGGAATTTTTTCAAAGATTTGTGTTGTAAAACACTGGATGTAGAAGAACTGAAGAGGTTGGAGAAAGACATTGCCGTGATTTTGTGCAAACTAGAATTGATTTATCCACTGGCTTTTTTTTATATAATGGTCCACTTAGCTATTCATTTGTCGCGAGAGGCTATGCTTAGAGGACCGGTGAAATATAGGTGGATGTATCCTATTGAAAGGTATTTCAATAGACTTATTGTCATATTTTTAGGGCTATTTCGACATAGCCCCCAATTTTTAAGTCAAACTTTGACATTAAAAGTGGGGGTTTAAGACAAAATACTTATTTTTTACATATAGTTTATAGATTTAACATGATGTAATTTATATCATTGTAAATTCTAATAGGTACTTGGGCACATTAAAGGGTTACGTGCGTAATAAAGCTTGACTGGAAGGTTCTATAGAAGAAGCCTACGTCGTTAATGAATGTTTGACATTTTTCTCAATGTACTTTGACGGGGTTGAAACTAAACTCAACCGCTCGAAAAGAAATTATGACGGGGAGGAGAAAGAGGAGGGATTGGATGTATTCTCTCAAAAGGTACGCCCTTTTGCGGCATGTACTTATGACTTTCTCATAGTGACTGAGATGTAAATGATGCGGTGGTATACGTTGAATAATTGTGAGAAACTGGCTCTATATATAGAGTAAGTTAATAACTAGGAAGTAATTTTCATAATTATTAATTTTTTAATTGCTACGAAGATTTTTGTTATAATTATTACCATTGTTAGTGAGCATATGGAGGAGCTGAATAAAGATAGCCCTGTGAATTTAGAAGAGAGGAGTCGAAGGAATTTCCCTAGCTGGTTTGAAGAACGCGTAAGTTTAAGAGAAGTTATCATAACATAATATTGATGTATAAATTTAATTATTTTTTAAGTAATATAATTGGTCTAAGTTAAATCATTCAAATTTTTTCTTTTACAGATGAAAACGTTGTACAGACAGAAGTCTCCAGTATGTACTGAGCAATTATATGCATTAGCATGTGGTCCTGGCATACGGGCAAACAAGTACAAAAGTTGCATAGTAAACGGAGTTAGATTTCACACTAAAGACCATGACAATTGCAGGAGAAGTAAAACAGTGGTTTAGTTGTTAAAGGAGATCATAATGACGAAGAGATTAACTTTTATGGTGTATTGAACGATATTATCGAGTTAGAGTATATCAATGGAAATTGAGTCCTCCTTTTTGAGTGTGACTGGTTTGAAGATGATAAAAAGAAAAAATTAGGAATACAAATCGATGATCAGTTTACAAGCATCAATGTTAATGGTAGGTGGTACAAGAGTGATCCTTATGTGCTAGCCATTCAAGAAAAGTAAGTGTTTTATCTCAATGACTCAAAATTGGGAAAAAATTAGCAAGTTGTTCAGGAATTCCAGCATAGACACTTGTATGATCTTGGGGTGGAAGAAATGGACACAGATGTATCAGAAACAAACGATTTTGTGTACCATGAAAATGCTTCATCAGGGTCTTTGGAGATTATAGAAGTTGATGTTGGTTAGTTGCAGATAAACGATGTCAAGGGAGATACTATTGATGCTGGAATTTTAGATATAGACAAAGGGGTACCATCGGATGAAGACATTGTTTCCCTTGATGACGTCGATGATGAAGATGAAACACTTGATGAATATTATGAAAATGCGGAAGAACTCGTAGTGGTTGAGGATGATGATAGTGATATAGATTAACTTTGTTAATGGGAACTATGTAATGGAGTGTACTGCTGGTTGAGGATGATGATAGTGATATATATTGCCTCTATTTTACCATTGTAATTTTATAGATTTGCTATGAATGACCATGCATGTGATTGTTGTTCCTCTTTATATTGGATCAACTATAATGAATGGACAATGTGCTACCCTTGTCAAATAAAACATGTTTGGTGTACAACTATAATGAATTTACTGCTAATGGCATATTTGAATATCGATCAATGAATTTATGTCTATTTATAGTTTGTTTTATTTCAATAAAGTGGTGTAGAAATTACAAGATTTTATAATGCTACATGTTATTCTTTCTTATTATTCATTACTAAATATGCAAAAATTTAATAATGCTACATCAATGAATTTGATGTTTTTTTTCAGTATGGCACTAGGAAGACGTCTTCGGTAAAATAGCATGAAGGAGGCTCCCTCGACACCCTCAGATCTCACGGCGCCCCTGACTTCCACGACACCCACGGCACCTATAGCACCCACGGCTCCCACAGTACCCACGGCACCTACGGCTCTCGTAGCTCCCATGTCACCCACGACTCCCATAGCTCCCATGGCACCCACGACTGAACACGTAATGGATGTAGAATCTACAAATATCTCGCCATCAACACAACAGACTAGTCCCGAAACCTCCACAAGCTATGCAGGTACAAAAACTAATTTTCAAATGTTTCTTACTATTGTTCATTTGTTGCTAATATTGTTTATTTCCTTTTAAAGTTTTGAATACAGATTCTACCATAACAAAAAAAAGTCTGTGGACCTACACGTGGCAAGGGTCTTAATTATCAAAGCTACTGGGAAAAAGATGCATATTGAGATATCAAAGGAGAAAAATAGGCCACTTGACAAAACCAGTCTGCTAAATTATCAAATGAACTCGGGATTATCATTCGTAACCTAATTCAAGTCCCAACCAAATGGAAAGACCTCACTGAAGCTAATAAGACAAGAGCGTTCGACAGACTTAATGTAAGTAATTTCTTATTGAAAATGGCATTGTTACTTTAATTTTGCGATTTTGAATTATTTCTTCATGGTGGAGTGATTTTCATTGCGTATGTAGATTGGAACTTGTCATATAGAATCATTAATGAAAATAGTAGTTATATAACTGATATCTCTGGGAATTTCAGAAGTACTTGAATGATGTATAACTGATATCCAAGTTATATAATTGATATCACTGGAATTTCATGACTATTTCAATAATATAACTGATCTTAGGAGTTATAAAATTCCAAGATATATAACTGGTCTTTGTCAAGTGATTTCTTTATTTAGGATAGTATTTTAGGCAGGGGTAACATGCCTTAGTATACTGTGTTAAATGGATTATGACTCATTTATCTATTTGTAATCTATTACTCTTGATTATCAACCAGTCGAGAGCAATTAAAAATAAGAACAACAAACTAGCACAAAACTCGGCTAGAGAGCAGGCGTAACATGCCTTAGTTTGTGAATTTTAGGCAGGGGTAACCAATTTCTAAGCAACTACATCAGAGGTAATATGCCTTAGAGGATTCTGCCTTTTGATTGTTCCAATACATATTAGTTTTCCTTTTTAGCTTGTTATTTGACTATCTACTATTATTCAAGTGGTTATTCTTTATATGTTTCATGATTCTTTATTGTTAATTGTATTTTTAATGATCAATCTCTTTATGTTATATTAATCAACGCACAAGGTAGGTAGGTAGATTAGCTTTTCAAGAACTTCAATTTCATATTGCAAATTTTGAATACAAGTATTCCATTCCAATACCAATACCAATGTTTCAAGATGCTTCTTTTCCTTCAGTTTTGCCTCAAATTCATCCCTACTACTGATTACATTTTGCAGCCCCAAGATCCAGAGTGCCTTCTGAAGATGGCAAAGCTCCCCCAATGGATTGATCTGTAAAACACTACGCTTGGCCGCAACAAAGCGACTTAAAAATTGGATAATTTTGAGTCTATCCATTTCAATTGGCATCTCTGTTATTCTTGTTCCACGGAGATAAAGGCGTCGTAAGCAAATTAGTTTCCTCATTTCTCGGGGCAACATGGAGAGACTTACAATTTGACAACAACAATGTTTATAAATTGAATAGTTTAGTTATTGAATCAGGTGACCATTTGATTTCTGTGCAAGAGACATCCAAATAGCCTAGATGTATCAAATTGGAAATGGATGGGGGTAATTCACTTAAATTCTTTCCTTTTCTCTTCACAACCTTTTCTAGGTAATTGTTTTGTTGCTCAAACCCACGGTGCCTCATTTCTGTTGCTGGAGTCATTATTTTTTTGTTCAGCGTTCTCTAAGGTGTGAATGAATTAAACTATTACTTCGACCATGGAGATAAAAATTTATCGTACTGTATATGAGTGTCTGGTCTGGACGATATGGATAAGGGAGAGAAAGACATGCAGTTCTATTGGATTGTAGAGCCCAATGAGCAATAGCTAGTTACCACGAAATTGAGGAGAAGAGTGGGACCAAAGAAATTGGAGTTTGTTGGATGGGGATCAAAACCTCTCATTGAATTTCTTGAAGAAATTGGTAAATTAACCGACAAACAACTCTCTTAATACGAGGTGGCAGCCATTATCAATTACTATATACGTGCAAATAACCTTCTTCATCCAGAAAAAAAAAAAAAAAGAAAAGGGTTGTGTGTGATGAGTGGCTTCATTATCTTTTTGGAAAGAAATCGGTTGCTTGAAATAAAATCTATGATTTGCTGAAAATGCACTTTACTGGAAACCATGATGATTCTGAGGATGAAATTTTATATAGGAAGCTATGTGAGGTTCAAATCAGACCCAAATGGCTATTCTGAGGGCCTCTGGACGTGACGATGTCGGTACAGAAATTCTTATTCAACTTCCAAATTTGATAAAAGACATATCTATATGTATGCTTGTCAGACAAGAACTTCTCTGAGGAAGAATGTGAGGATTTGCATCAAAGAGTGAAAGTTGGTTTATTCAAGAGGCGTACTATTGTGGATCTTGAACAAAAGGCTGGAATCTTGCATGAGGATATAGCGAAGCAATGGCTCGTGAGAGAAATTGTTTGTTACAAAACCTCATTGACCGAGCCAATGAGAAGGGATGGCGCAGAGAACTATTTGAGTACCTGGAGCAAAAGCAGCTGCTGCAGACACTAAAAGAATCCAATGTGGTGATCGTTGACCTTCTACTAAGTATATATTAGCACCGAAAAATCCAAGAATGAGTATAATTACAATTATACTATATCTCTGCAACAACATTCTCACAGTTTCTATCACAGAAAATCTCAGCTCACAAAGGATAATAAATGTTTTAGTTAGGGGTGTAAGCGGTACGGTTTGGTCGGTAATAGTAGATACCAATATCAAAATCAAACTTTAGATGGTAAAACCAAATCGTACCAGTTTACCACCCGGTACACCAAAATCAATACCAAAATCAAACCGGCTGGTATTTCGGTTTTTTCGGTAATTTCGGTTTTTTTCTGGTTTCGGTAAATTTTGGTTTTTACTGGTTTTTACTGGTTTCGGTAAATTCTGATTTTTTCTGCTTTATGGTTTCAGTTTTTTCTGGTTTCGGTAAACAACACTAAAAGTCCCAAAAAACCAAAAATAAAACCAACCAACTTTTTTAAATATTAAAACCAAAACCAAAACCAACTTTTTCCTGTTTTTGGTAAATTCGGTACAGTAATTTCGGTACGGTTTTTTTTTGTTTCGGTAAATTCAGTACGGTATGGTAATTTCGGTACGATTTTTTCTGGTTTCAGTAAATTCGGTACGATAATTTCGGTAAATCGGTTTTTTAAATATTAAAACCAAAACCAACCAACTTTTTTGCGGTAATTTTGGTTTCGGTAAGACTGGTTTCTGGTATTTTAATATATGAAACCAAAACCATTTTTTTTCGGATCAAAACGGTACGGCACGGTAAAAACCCGTACCGCTTCCACCCCTAGTTTTAGCCTATATGAGAGAGAGAGACGTACGTATATAGCAGGGTAGAGACGTACGTACATAGCAGGGCATTTAAGGAAACTGCGAGAGAGAGAATTAAGAGAAAGGAGATATTATTGGCTTCAACTTGGCATAAAGTATCCAAATACAGTAGCTGACGGTGATCGTCGATGCTGTGGGGTCATCCCAGCAGTGCTAGTACGTTGCAGCAGTAGCAACAGAGTCGATGAATTGGATAACCAGTAGGCTAAGATACCATTGTTGTCGTGTGTCTCAATAGCATGGCCTATGGTTTGAATTATCCTGTAAAAAATGCTAGTCCTTTCGACGTCGAACGATCGCCACTGCCTCAGGCATTTGTACAGAATACTAATGATTGTAATAACATGTTAGGCTTTAATTATTGGGGATTACTTATTTTACTAATAAATATTGTTATTGGTATACTAAAATTTCAATTAAAGTCCATTAATGTTAATATATATATGTTTTGTTAGACTATTACATTGTTACACTGTTACATCGTTCTCATTGAGTATAAAATTTCAGAAGAAATTCGACATTGATTTTGATGATCATAAAGAGTGTTTAGAAGAGCTAATGAAAGGGAGAAGTAGGAGTAGGGCTGTGTTTTTTTTCCGAACTTTCCGATTTTTCCGATTTCCGATCCAATTTTTTCCGAATTTGGAATGAAATTTTAGTTTGCCGATTTCCGATTTTCCGATTTTCGATTTTTCCGAAAAAAATCGGATAGGAAATCGGAAATAATTCTGAATTCCCGATTTTCCGATTTTTCCGATCCGATTTTTCCGAAACTATGCCGATCCGATTTTTCCGATTTTTTTCCGAATTATTTCCGATTTTTTCGGAATTATTTTCCGATTCCCGATTTTTCCGATTTCTTTTCCGATTTTTTGAAAATTTCTCATATCCCACATCGGTTGGGAGAGGGAGAGGGCTCCAAAATATGCTCTATAAAAGGAGAGTATCCTCCTAACTTCCACACAAATGAAAAATGAGCCAAATCCTCATGTGTTTACATGCTGGGTTAAGCTATTTTCATTGTTTCTTTAAAATGAGAATTTCGAGTAATCGAAAATCCATAATTTATTTTTTTGAAATTTTGGAATTTCCGAAATTTCTGGATTTTTAATATATTTTGTGAATTTCCGATTTTTTCCGATTTTTGCCGATTTTCCGATTTTTCCGAATTCGGAAATTTTTTTAATTTTCCGAAAAAATCGGATCGGAAATCGGAATAGTTATTTTATTTCCGAAAAAATTGGAATTTTTTCCGAATAGGCATTTTCCGATCCGATCCGGCCGAAACACAGCCCTAAGTAGGAGTCAACGGAGAAAGCTTCATGAAGTGTATAAAAAATATGGATCAGTGGAGAAGGATCGAGAAAATGTCCCTACTAATATGACCAAGGAGAATTGGCTTAGTCTATGCGATCTTTATGGAAGTCCAAGATATCAGGTTTGAACTATTATTGATGTTGTACCTTGTAAATATTTTTTTTTATTAAAATATGCATACTTATGATGTTTGAAAAATTATTGCAGAGACAATGTATTGTAAATTAGAATAATAAGTCTAAACAAGTTGTAAAGCATAATTAAGGGTCAAAAGCATTTGTGGTAGTTCGTCATGAACTGGTAATACATCAACTTGTTTTGGTGTGTCAATTGAGAATTTTATTTCACAAGTACAATTATTAATTATTTGTTGTTTAATAGCGTAGTAAAGAGGTCGACGATCAAGAGCCGAATAGGATCAAGTTTTATAAAGAAACTCATTGTAAAGATGAAAAGTGGAGTTCTCTCGAAGCCGAAACGCTCTATG
The DNA here is from genome assembly GCA_949130495.1 of Sambucus nigra. NCBI lineage: Eukaryota > Viridiplantae > Streptophyta > Magnoliopsida > Dipsacales > Adoxaceae > Sambucus > Sambucus nigra. Next base: position 61,458,398 of record OX422223.1, on the reverse strand, counting down.
CAAGTCTAATTAATTTTATTTTAAATTTACCCTGTTGTTGCTAAATTACAAACCAACAAACACTGCTGACTTTTAATTCCTTTGGTAATCTGATCTTCGGTATAAAAATTACACATACTGCATTATGCTTTTCGCAGTTAAAATTATTGTCTTTAATTAGCTTAAAAATTATAGACATCTTGATAGTTTGGCCAAACCTGTAATCATTTTTCTTCTATTTTGTTTGCAGAATGAGATGAAGTGCCTTGAATCTGAATTAATATTCGAAAACGGTACCATGATGAGCTCAGACGAGATAGCAGATAAAGTTCTTGGCACAAGACCAGGATATATTAATGGTCTTGGGTATGGTCCCAAAAAAAAGGATTCTAGAATTAATATATTACGATTGAGGAATGCTGAATTGGAAGAGGAACTTGAGAAGTCTATTAAAGTTAAAAAAGATTTTATGGAGCGTTTACAAGCTCGTGAGGTAGAGGCGACAATTCAAAGAGAAGAGTCAGTGGCACAAAAGGCCGATATGGAGAATCAACGTGCAATGCTATAGGATATTCTAGCTCGACAAGCGAAGTCTGATAAGTTGATTCAGTCGTTGATCGCATCACGTTCCTCATCTTCCGAACAATGGTAATCTAGACATCTTTATTTTTTCTACTCGTATGCTTTTAAAATGTTCACATTTGTAATCGATTATTATATCTTTAATTATCAAATTTTGCTCATCGTTATAACTTTTTCATGATAAAGACGAATCAAATCCCACTTTATTTTAGCTAATGATATTTTATTCTCTTAATTGCAGATTTGACGTGACAGGAAGCTATTTTTTGGGCACCATGAACTTTTGACAATTGCAAATGGAATCGGAGACTTTTAAATCCTTTAACTAGTTTAAGTTTTTTTTTGCACCATGGATATTTGTCGTTTGTAAGGGGATGAAATGTGGGACTTCTACGTCCTTTAACTAGTGTTTAGTTGACTTGACAATGTATGTGTATGTGACTGAATGTGAATTTTATTTATGATAATTTAGTTATTTTTTGGATTTTAACGAATGTGTTATTTTTAGACGGTAATTTGTTTAAATTTGGTGGTATACATTAATTTACCAAATTCAAAACAAAAAAATATATATTTGGAAACATTCTTTTACTAAAATAAATATTTTAGTATTTAAATATGCAATTGATAAATAAAAGTGCAGCTTAAGATTTGATAGTTTATTATTGAAAAATTAATGACTAAGAATCATTCTCCAACAATTAAATTTCGTAGCCAATAGATCTTGAGGGAAGGTAAAATTTTTGTATCTAAATTTTTTATCAGAAGTCAGGAGAATTACTTTTACATAATTATGATGAGGCTTAAATCGTTATATAAAATGAAGATTCACATAGTAAAAGAGTAAGATAAAGATAGTAATTGTATATGTTTAAATTTAATCTGTGAAATGGTATGGAATATAATATATCACAATTGATCCGAACATGGGTTCATAATGAATTTGATAAGTAGAAGAAAATGAGTAATGAGAGTTGAGATGCACGTCTTTAATAGTATGAGTATATGTAGTGGATGTTACTCTTGTGAAGTTTTAGGATGCTTATGCGAATAGTAAAGTTGAGATGGGGTGTTAAAGAGTTGGAATTTTAAAATATTAAGAAATCCTTTTAAGAGCATGTGTTGTATATAATGGCAATGCTTTTCTTATGAGATGAAAGGTAAGAACTATTTATGAGAATTTTAGATGTAATTGGGAATGAAGGGTGAAAAATTATTGATCCCTAGTGTATATGATAACCGAGTAGGAGTTATTAAATAAGAAAAGAGGGGGCGATTGTATACTTATGCACAAAACCTAATGGGATGTGGCCATGGTGAAATATAAATTAAGTATGATGGGTGTGATGGCTTTGTAATGAAATATAATCGGGGCAAAATGAGACTTTCACATTTTATAAGTAAATGAGATTTAAACTTTAACTAATGACGAATAAGGAATAATGTATGAGAATGAGAAAGATGCTAGTTGAACTCGAATATCAACAACTAGTTGGGGGGATATTGAGTTATAATTGTCATTGTATGTACGTGTTATCACTAAGTGTATGACATATAATGAATGTGATTTACATTATACGTAGTGACCAAGAAGTATGTGTAAGAATAATGTGTTATGTGAGATACCATAATGTGATATATTAAGGTATTTGTACAGGTTATTTGAAAGAAATACGATGTATAATAGTTCAAGAAGTATTATGGATTTGGTAAGTGTGGTTAAAGTTTTAAGTGTGAATTTACGTTTAACATCCATGTTACCAAATGGGTAAGATGAGTGTATTAATGATATTGCATAAGAATATAATGTTAATAAGTATTAGGATAAGATTATTATTGTAAACTTCTTGTATTAGATAAATGACTTGTTAAGGTCATTGTATGTTTAGTTAAAGAACAATCAAACGATACTGAAAAAGGGAATATAGTGAGAAGTTATATTGAGTTCATAGTTTATGAGTGCACAATATACATGAAGATGAATATGAAATCTTAGTTAAGAATAAACATTTAATGAATGATTGTCCAGTTTCGATATATGAAAAGTAGTGAGGCTATATTTAAATTAACAAAATGTAGGGGTGATATTTACATAGTTCAGAAATGATACGGAAAGTAGTTAAAGTCGAACACATGTATTTGATCCTGAATGGAAGATGGAAATATGATGTGTAATAAGCTAGTCTAGTAATATGAAATTTATGTTTGAAATATTACATGATGATAAGGATAGACTATAGGAATTAAGGAGAAAATGTAAAGAATGATATTAGGTTTGTTAAGAAGGGCCACTCATTGTGAATATATGATGATACAACTGATAATCTATTATAGGTGAATGTTCGATATACATTGATTTTCATTAATAAGAAATCATTAGATGATTATCCTGACGTGTAAATGGTAAAGAAACTGAAGATACTATGAAAGAAGATTTTTCGTACATCAATAGCCGGTGGAAATTATTGATCGAAAGGAGCAAGTATTAGGGAATAAAGTTAGTCCCATAGTTTTAGTGTTGTGGAGAATCCTTGAAATTAAAGAAGCAACTTGGGAACGGAAATATAATATGAGGAAATAGTATCCTCAATTGTTTGGTAAGTAAAATTCATACTAAATATCGGGGACGAAATTTTCTAGGGAAGGAAAGTTGTGACAACCCGGATATTATTATGATAAATCATGTTTAAATCATGCTTACCTTATGGGATGGGGATAATGTGTTATTAGTGTATATAATGTTAAGTTACTATGTTTAGTCTAATCTTACCTTCATAACTCATGAAATATCGAATTTACAAACAAAAATTTTTGAAATTTTTGATAGCAATGTTCAAGTTGAAACTAATTTTGAACACTATAATATAATTATTGACTTGAGGTGAAAACTATTTAGTTGTAAATATGTGAGTTAGGTTTGTAACATAACTGTAACAACCCGAGGTCTTGGAGACGAGGATTTATTTATTTTGGGAGAAATAAATAATATTTTATTAGGGAGTAATTAAATTTGGCACTTGAGGTCAAAACTTGGAGTCGTTAGGAAGTGTGTCGAATGGCAATTCTATGGGTACCATTGTTTCCGGAAGGGTCGAGAAAGTCGAAATGACTGTACTTGGGGGTCTATTTAGGTTTCGAAATAAATTTAGGACCGTTTGACTCGAATTAAAATTTTCGGGTCATTTAAAGTGTGTATTATCGTTTAAAGATGTGTATCTTGGGATTTAGGGCTTATTAAGCCTACGGGAGATATTTATCCAAAGAGAGAAAGAGAAATAGAAATAAAGAAAGAGAGAATAAGAAAGAAGAAGAGAAAGAAGGAGAAAAGAGAGAGAAAGTGGAGATTTCCAGCCAATATGCGATCTCAAGGCGAAGTAATTAAACTTGCTAAATAATTGTTGTGTACCATTTATTGCATGATTTGTGGATTGAATTTTTGGGTTTTAGGTTTAGTTTGATAAAACCTAACTTTTGGGGAAAACCTTAGATTTGTGGTGTATAAATGATTTCTAGGTTAGAAATTAGTTTATTGATGTTTATAGATGATATATATATGATTGGGTTGAGGAGAAATGAAGAGATAATGACCAAAATGTATTTTGGGGATTTTGGCTTACTTAAAAAGTAGCCATTTTCGAGATTTCTAAAGGGACGAATCGATTCGGCCTCCTACCGAATCGATTCGGAAATATGCAGGTGCCCAGGTCTGAACGACCGAATCGATTCGGACCCCAGCCGAATCGATTCGGCCTGAGACAGAGACCCAAGTCTTATGACCCGAATCGATTTGCCTTCCTGGCTGAATCGATTCGGAATTGGCCCGAATCGATTCGGAAACAGGGCTTTTGGGGGATTGTTTTTCTAAGGAGAATTTCATCCCGTTTTGTTTGAGGTTATTCATTGGGAATCTCTATAGGAATTGTTTGGAGTATGTTTTGGAGAATTTTAGAGAGTTTCCCTTATCAGAAATTATTGGAGTCTTATTGACTAAATTTGAGGAATATCGAATAGATATCATGGTATATTTCAAGTGGGGAAGCCCACCTTGATTGGAGATTCGATTTGGAGATGATCATTATAATTATATGAAATAATGAGATAAATTTAGAGACATCGGATCTTAGGATCCAATCCCAAATGGGATAATTTTAAAAGGTTCATAAAATGAATTGAACCCCATTATGGATGGAGAACTGTATATGCGAATTGAGGTTCATTCGGATATAGAATATCCCTAACTTAATTAGAATTGAGAGACAATTCATTATTAGAAGCGACGTGTGAGCTTCAAGCAAGAAATAGTATCGTGTATACTAAGTGAGGAAGATGTGTGAGATTTGACGGTTAGTGTATCAAAGGAGAGAGATATACTAAACAATGACATTAAATTTATTGCGCCTAAGAGCGTATAATGGAAATGAAAATGATGTGGCAGGTATACCTTATATGATGGTATATCTTTATTATGTGGGATGTATGTATACCCTATATGATGGTATATATACATAGTTAGGCATACCCTCTCCTTTTTATCATTGGGAAGTTACGTGCATAGAGGGTGAGCATCATGGCTCAAAGAGCAGGGTGTGGATATTCCCCAGGTCATAGTCATCCATGTGATTATTTTGTGATATACATTTATTTATTTTGGGGGTGAGAGGTCGTGGGTATGTGTCGCTCTCACTTGTCGGTTAGGAGCTATGACCACTTCCCGGGACGTCGTGTGCGTGAGTTGATCACGAGGTGGGTGTCGTTGAACCCCTCCAGGTGGCCCTAGTTTACTACGTCTATGGGCTGCTGGAAGATGATAGCAAGTGAGCCTGCGTCCTTCGATTTATAGCTCGGTTGGATGGTTATTATTGCTTGTGCTTGTATTTGGGTATCAAGGTCATAATGGACGTCAACGACCTACACTGCCAGGATTTGTGTATCGGGGGGGTTCCTTGTTTGGATTTCGCCTCGGCGAGACGTCCCACGCACGAACCGCAGTGTAATGTTGGAACTTGGGGATAAGTTAGTCCTTAATGCTCATAATTATATATATATCACCTATCCCGACAATCGACAGTGCCAGGAGTAGTGTAACGGGGGGGTTCCTTGTTTGGATTTCGCTTCGGCGAGACGTCCCATGCATGAAACGCCGTGTACTGTTGAGAATTGGGAATATTAATTAATTAAAATTGGATAATAAAATTGGGTTACATGCATCATGTATTGAGGGAATAATGAGACTCGAGTATCAATACGGTCAGGAGTAGTGTAACGGGGGGTTCCTTGTTTGGATTTCGCTTCGGCGAGACGTCCCACGCATGAAATGCAGTGCCGTGTTGAGAATTGGGAGGAGTTTAGTCCTTAACTCTTGATGCTAATAACTCATATATAATTATATATATTGTTTACATGCCAAATGAGGGCATCACTAGAATAAAATTCTAGTAATTGAAAATGTTGATGTATTGTGATGATGTGGTTGATTATGCAACCTTTTATGTTCACTAAATGAACAAATATAAGGAGAATTATTACACATTAAATGTAAAGAAATGTTTTAAATGGAAATGTTGATAAGCTTAGTTTTCGAGATAAGTTAGATAGAAAAAATCTAATATTTATTTTGGGATCTAGTTAGATTTAATTGCTTAATTAGATTTGGGCATACATTTGGAGACCACGTGCATACGTTAGGTGCGCGCTCTAGTTGAGAGGTGAGATGGATTTTTATGGAGATGACGATTCCATTAAATCATGTAATAATGCATTTATAATTATTATGAATTTTAATACACTTGCTATATAATGTTTTTCAACTCGGGCTCTGACCCGTTTATATTTTTTCCTCCATGTATATATTGTACTACTCCAGGTGTTCCTCCGCAAGGATGCCTTTTATGTTCATCCATTCAGGATTCGTGGAGCTATGGCAATTGTGGACTGTCGCAGCATTTTGATTTAGTCGATTCTTATCTTTGTATATCTAGATTAGGATTCAGTTGTATATGGAGTTAGTATTCAAGGTGTTGTAGAGTAACACTTTTATATTTCATTTCTCCGATTTGTATTACCTGTTACCCGACAGCATATTCGGGTAGTTTTATTTGTACTTTGTATTGCACTCTTGTATATTAATGGAGTTTGCACTTATCACTCATCATAGTTAGATGTGTATCATTGGTTGTGATTGCATTATTGGTTTTATTGTCGTTGTTAAATAAAAGTTTTAAATTTTTTGACAATCCACTTTTAATGATTTCGGGTAGTTAGCCTTATATTTTAGTATTGTCAGTTGATGTTGAGACGGTTCCATCCGGGATACCTGATTTATTATAGTATAGGGATGGCCACCCGTTATTATTTCAAACGAGTTGTCACATATGGTATTAGAGCATCAGGTTCTAGTGTCTTTAGGATCTGTGTGCGTTACTACGATCTTCCGTAAGCGTTCTTGATATAGAGCCTTATTATTAGGATGATTGCATTCATACGTCCATATTTCTTCTGTGATTTGAAAATTTTTGTAAGGCATACTGATACAATTATTCTTGTTTCAGATTCCAATGAAAGGAGGTCGTTCAGTCAAGGCAAATAAAGGGTATGTGCGACCCCAAATGCCTCAAAGGAACATGACTACCGATGATGTTGCCAATATTATGGCACAAGTAGTAACTGTTGTCGTTTCTACGATGGCTCAGCAATCTGCCGCTCGAGCAGCCCAACCCATTTAGGATTGTCTTTATGGGAGAGAGTGAAGGAAGATTTTAGTAAGGGGCGTCCTTCCGAGTTTGCAGGGGGAGTTGATGCAATGGCTGCAAGTCAATGGAAGAATAGTATACAGAGGCACCTTCGTATTGTTGAGTGTAGTGAGGTGCAGAAACAATTTTTAGCCACCTTTAAGTTATCGGGTGCAGCTCTTCAATGGTGAGAGTCTGTCACCACATCTGAACAGAGAGATACTTTGCCTATAATAAAGTTTTGGGAGCTTTTTTATCGAAGGTATTTTCCTTCCTCTTCTCGGGATATAAAGATTTTTCAGGGAAATTGAACGGTGGCGGAATATGAGAAAGATTTTTCTAGATGGGTAAAATTAGTACCTGATGAGGTAAATACGGAAGAGAAGCGTATATCGAAGTTTGTTCGAGTATTAGATTGGAAAATCCGGCAACATTTGTTAGAGAGTCCCAGGTTAGTGACTTTCATTAAGGTGGTAAATGTGGCACTATTAAAGTGTCATGAATATCGTCTTCGTTCGCAAGAGTGTAAGAACTTTGGAGATTCGACTTCATCAATTAAGTTTGGCAAGGAGAGTGCCAGTAATGCGAGTGGGCAGAAAGGATTTGTGGGTAAGTGTTTCTTTTGTAATGAGATAGGTCATAAAAAAGAGATTGTCCTAAACGAGGTAAAGGACCACAGTTTGATGAAATTTTTGAAGTGCAACCCCTACAGCAGATTCGAGGTCATTTTAGACCGGGGGACTTTGTTTGGGATCCCATTGATGAGGATGGGTAATCGGACTAGAGATGGATGATGTAAGTTAATTTTCCTTTATGAATTGGATAATTACTAAAACGAATTTGGGGAATATCGTATGTGAGATAGTTATGAAAGGGTAGTGTTATAGCCTTATTTTTGTATAAACTGACCCAAAAAGGGGAATTTTGAGCCAGATAGGCTCTTATGCTATTATTTTGTAAAAGAATAGATGATTTTGCAAGGTGCTCAAAAAGAGCTATAAACCTTGTGGTAAATGTAAGAATGGTAATGGTGATAAGTAATAATGATAAAAGTTACTTCTTTTATATAGTCATGATTAGACTTATATAATTGTTATATTCCAGATATGGATGAGCCTTATATATGGCGATATATTGAAAAGATGTAGTTTTTTATAAGAGTTTAAAGATTGTGGATTGATGGGACGCAGGAAAATTTTAGCTCACAACTATGTTAATTCTTGCGAGCTATATGTTGGTATATGTATGATCATTTAAAAGACCTTGTGTTGGATATAAGGCATTTTATATTATATTATATTATATTATATAAACCGTTTTTTAAAATAAACTGTTTTTAAAATAAAACTTTTTATCGGCCTTCGGGCCATTTCAAAATGATTTTCATAACATTAATTCTTTTCAAACTCTAGTCTGGATTTAACAAACTCTCAATCCCCGGCGTCGCCACATAGTAGAGTATTGGGAGGGTTCCTTGTTTGGATTTCTCTTTTGCGAGACGTCCCCCGCACGAAAGTGGCGAATGTCAGGAATTGAGAGGAGTTATTTCTTTGGACCATTCAAAATTTTTACACTATTAAAATTTTAATGTTATATTTATGGAAATGTGGAACTTTGTGGGCAAATAAAGCCTCATTATGATTGTTGTGAGCATAAAGCTCAAATATAAAGGGTGTATGGGCGCCCTTGTTGTGGAAATTGGTTTTATAAGACTCAAAAATCAACCAAAATAAAATAAATTAAATAAATTCATCGTGGGAAATTAGAAGTTTGGAGATAGGATTAGTGATGATGGGTGTAGTAGAATTAGTTGAGCTTTGGAGAATGAGGCTTAGCTAAAATTTTGAGGATGAAATTTTTGTAAGTGGGGAAGTTTGTAACAACCCGAGGTCTTGGAGACGAGGATTTATTTATTTTGGGAGAAATAAATAATATTTTATTGGAGAATAATTAAATTTGGCACTTGAGGTCAAAACTTGGAGTCGTTAAGAAGTGTGTCGAATGGAAATTTTGTGGGTATCATTATTTCCGGAAGGGTCGAGAAAGTCGAAATGACTATACTTGGGATCTATTTAGGTTCCGAAATAAATTTAGGACCGTTTGACTCGAATTAAAGTTAGCGGGTCATTTAAAATGTGTATTATCATTTAAAGATGTGTATCTTGGGATTTAGGGCTTATTAAGCCTACGGGAGATATTTCTCCAAAGAGAGAAAGAGAAATAGAAAGAAAGAAAGAAAGAAGAAGAAGAAGAAGAAGAAGAAGAAAAAAGAAGAGAAAGAAGGAGAAAAGAGAGAGAAACTGGAGATTTTCGGCCAATACACGATCTCAAGGCGGATTCAGACCCTACGAACCCCAGGCAAGTGATTAAACTTGCTAAATAATTGTTGTGTAAAAATTATTGCATGATTTGTGGATTGAATTTTTGGGTTTTAGGTTTAGTTTGATAAAACCTAACTTTTTGGGAAAACCTTAGATTTGTGGTGTATAAATGATTTCTAGGTTAGAAATTAGTTTATTGGTGTTTATAGATGATATATATGTGATTGGATTGAGGAGAAATGAAGAGATAATGACCAAAATGTATTTTGGGGATTTTGGCTTACTTAAAAAGTAGCCATTTTCGAGATTTCTGAAAGGCCGAATCGATTCGGCCTCCTACTAAATCGATTCGAAAATATGCAGGTGCCTAGGTCTGAGTGACCGAATCGATTCGGACCCCAGCCAAATCAATTCAGGCTGAGACAGAGTCCCAAGTCTGATGACCCGAATCGATTCGCCTTCCTGGCCGAATCGATTCGCTGGGCCGAATCGATTCGTAATTGGCCCGAATCGATTCGGAAATAGGGCTTTTGGGGGATTGTTTTTCTAAGGAGAATTTCATCCCGTTTTGTTTGAGGTTATTGATTGGGAATCTCTATAGGAATTGTTTGGGGTATGTTTTGGAGACTTTTAGAGAGTTTTCCTTATAAGAAATTATTGGAGTCTTATTGACTAAATTTGAGGAATATCGAATAGATATCGTGGTATACTTCAAGTGGGGAAGCCCACCTTGATTGGAGATTCGATTTGGAGATGATCATTATAATTATATGAAAGAATGAGATAAATTTAGAGACATCGGATCTTAGGATCCAATCCCAAATGGGATAATTTTAAAAGGTTCATAAAATGAATTGAACCCCATTATGGATGGAGAACTGTATATGCGAACTGAGGTGCATTCGGATATAGAATATCCTTAACTTAATTAGAATTGAGAGATAATTAATTATTAGAAGCGACGTGTGAGCTTCAAGAGAAAAATAGTATCGTGTATACTAAGTGGGGAAGATGTGTGAGATTTGACGGTTAGTGTATCAAAGGAGAGAGATATACTAAACAATGACATTAAATTTATTGCGCCTAAGAGCGTATAATGGAAATGAAAATGATGTGGCAGGTATACCTTATATGATGGTATATCCTTATTATGTGGGATGTATGTATACCCTATATGATGGTATATACACATTGTTAGGCATACCCAATCCTTGCTATCATTGGAAAGTTATGTGCGTAGAGGGTGAGCATCCTAGCTCAAAGAGTAGGGTGTGGATATTCCCCAGGTCATAGTCGTCCATGTGATTATTATGTGATATACATTTATTTATTTTGGGGGTGAGAGGTCGTGGGTATGTGTCGCTCTCACTTGCCGGTTAGGAGATATGACCGCTTCCCGAGACGTCGTGTGCGTGTGTTGATCACGAGGTGGGTGTTGTTGAACCCCTCCAGGTGGCCCTAGTTTGCTACGTGTATGGGATGGTGGAAGATGATAGCAAGTGAGCCTTCATCCTTTGAGTTATATCTCGGTTGGATGGTTATTATTGCTTGTGCTTGTATTTGGGTATCGAGGGCATAATGGACCTCAACGACCTATATTGCCAGGATTAGTGTATCGGGGGGTTCCTTGTTTGGATTTCGCCTCGACGAGACATCCCACGCACGAACCGCAGTGTAATGTTGGAACTTGGGGATAAGTTAGTCCTTAATGCTCATAATTATATATATATCACCTATCCCGACAATCGACAGTGCCAGGAGTAGTGTAACGGGGGGTTCCTTGTTTGGATTTTGCTTCGGCGAGACGTCCCATGCATGAAACGCCGTGTACTGTTGAGAATTGGGAATATTAATTAATAAAAATTGGATAATAAAATTGGGTTACATGCATCATGCATCGAGGGCATAATGCGCCTCGAGTATCAATACGGTGAGGAGTAGTGTAACGGGGGATTTCCTTGTTTGGATTCGCTTCGGCGAGACGTCCCACGCACGAAATGCAGTGTCGTGTTGAGAATCAGGAGGAGTTTAGTCCTTAACTCTTAATGCTAATAACTCATATATAATTATATATATTGTTACATGCCAAATGAGGGCTTCACTAGAATAAAATTCTAGTAATTGAGAATGTTGATGTATTGTGATGATTTGGTTGATTATGCAACCTTTTATGTTCACTAAATGATCAAATTTAAAGATAATTATTACACATTAAATGTAAAGAAATTTTTTAAATGGAAATGTTAATAAGCTTAGTTTTCAAGATAAGTTAGATAGCAAAAATCTAATATTTATTTTGGGATCTAGTTAGATTTAATTGCCTAATTAGATTTGGGCATACATTTGGAGACCACGTGCATACGTGAGGTGTGCACTCTAGTTGAGAGGTGAGATAGATTTTTATGGAGAGGACGATTCCATTAAATCATGTAATAATGCATTTATAATTATTATGCATTTTAATATCCTTCAGGTGTTTTAATTATTATATAGTGCATTTTAATACACTATATAATGTTTTTCAACTCGGGCTCAGACTCGTTTATATTTTCTCCTCCATGTATATATTGTACTACTTCAAGTGTTCCTCCACAAGGACGCCTTTGATGTTCATCCATTCAGGATTCATGGAGCTATGGCAATTGCGGACTGTCGCGGCATTTTGCTTTAGTCGATTCCTATCTTTGTATATCTAGATTAGGATTCAGTTGTATATGGAGTTAGTATTCAAGGTGTTGTAGAGTAACACTTTTATATTTCATTTCTCCAATTTGTATTGCCTGTTACCCAACAGCATATTCGGGTATTTTATTTGTACTTTGTATTGCACTCTTGTATATTAATGGAGTTTGCACTTATCACTCATCATAGTTAGATGTGTATCGTTGGTTGTGATTGCAATATTGGTTTTGTTGTTGTTGTTAGATAAAAGTTTTAAAATTTTTGACAATCCACTTTTAATGATTTCGGGTAGTTAGCCTTATATTTTAGTATTGTGAGTTGATGTTGAGACGGTGCCATCCGAGATACCTGATTTATTATGGTATAGGATTGTCCACCCGTTATTATTTGGAGCGGGTTGTCACAATAATAAACAGTGTGTAAAACAGAGGTCTGAGTAAGGGGTTATGCTGAAATTACGAAACAAGGGCAAATTTATCCATTCGTTAAGTGGTATTTTGTCTTATATGTACAACAAATGACTGAATTTGATTGGTTGAAAGGGGAGGTTGGTTTGTCCGACTTTAAAAGCTTTAAATAACCTATTTATTCATCAAAACTCAACCATTATATAGTTTGGACCAAATATAGAGAAACGGGAAGTTTAGGAAGAGAGAAGTGTGAAAAAGTTGGAGAAAAATTCATAGAAAATTACATAAAAGTCCCTAAGGTAATTCTATCCACAAATCTTGTTATTTTTTTATTTTATTGATTGAAATTATAAAAATTATAGATTTTTTAGTAAACTTTCTTGCCTTGATGTATAGGTATGGATAAATACCAGTTCGAAGAAAAACGAAGGTGTAAATCCTTTATATTGTCTTGTTTAGAACTCTTATGTGTTCAAACTTTCATACGTTTGTATATAGTTACTGGAATTCAATAGTTCTAGTTGAAGATGAAAATAGACTCATATATGTATAGCATATTCTAAAATTATATAAAACTACTGAGAGATGAATCTTTGGTGATAGTTTGAAGTCCAGGTATAGAATCTACCCCAAAAGTTTTAGTATGCATACCAGGTGTTTGATGTTTTTCTTGACATAGCAAATGAACTCTAAGAAATTTGAAACTTTGATTTTTTATTACTAAATATGTTTATTGAAATTGTGTGGAATATCATATAAAGTTATGGTATATAAAAATTATGAAAATTCTTGGAAGTTGACTGAATGATAGAGGGCCCTATAGGCCAGATTTGCTATGTAGTAAAGAAAATGGCATATCTTGCTTTAGGAAAATTGAAAAGATGCCTCGTCTTTTGGATTAGGAACATAATATGTTAATATAAGGACCAAATTTCCAATTGAGTCTGAATGTAGTTTTGACTTATTCTCGGAATAAAACACATTTGAGTCATTGATAGATTTTAATTGTTCGATCACTACGAGACTATGACTGTTTCTGGTTGATGTCTGTTTCAGTACCCTGCTTCATATTGATTCATATTTTGGTATTGGGTTTCTATTTATGCAGTTTACGTTGATAGATTGCATATTTTGCTGCATTGGTTAGTTTAATCACACCTACTTAGATTGATATATTCTTTGTGTGATTCATTGTTTGCTAGCTACTGATTTGACATTGCTTGATCATATTTAGATGGTTATTTCTATTTATATAGCTATCCTTCATGATGATTTAATCATATTGTTATATCGCATGCTAGATTTGTTTATCTTTTCACCAGGTTGTCTATTCGAGATAAAAATGGGGGGGGGGGAGATGTCTGTGATGTAGAGGGAGTTTTTTGTGTGAGTAGAGTTTTGTTTATATATTGGTATCATGATTACTCACATAAAAAATGATTCTGAGTTTTGATTTGAGTTTTTATATTGATTTATATCATTTGTTCCTCCATACTTCACTTGGTATTTGTCTGGTTCATGTTTGTAGGTATGTTTAAAGATATTCGAGATTTCAAGTCTACATCACATTCAGATATTTAGAGACGGTTTTATGCTTACCGGTCGATTTTTTATAAGTCCTTATCCTATACAAATGATGTAATTTTATTTTTGGGTTTATGGGATAGGATTTAGGCCTCATACGGCTTGACGACCCGACTTAGGCATTTCACTGTTGGTTTTGTCCTGAAATAGTCAAAGGGGGAGATTTGTAAGGACCAAATTTCCAATTGAGTTTTAATGTAGTTTTGACTTATTCTCGGAACAAAACACGTTTCAGTCATAGGTAGATTTTTATTGTCTGGTCACTACGAGACTATGACTTGTCAAAGATTAATTGAAGATGTTGCAGCAATGCTATAAGGAATTGATCATGCCGTAAGTTTAATCGGTGCAATTTCTCATCTTTAAGGTTTAATTGCTTTCCGAGATCACTCAGGTATGAAAGCATAATGTTAATGAAACTCGGAATTTTATTTTACAAAAATAAGGATGTTATTTTTTAAAAAGAAAATGTTTTAAAAGTGTTTTAAATGTTTACACTTCGTTTTAATCAGATGAGGACGGATTAGAGTTGGATATGAGTTGGTTTTAAGTAAAACTTTGTTTTCAAAGTTGGATGCATCAAAACTCTAATATGTACGACGTCGTTCAAACAACAAGCGTTATCGTTCGAACGAGACTGATGTCTTTCGAACTACGCAGTATCTCGCTCGAACGAGATTACTCTACCGCCTTAAAATAATTATAAATATGCATGGTCAGTTTTCTCGGCGTGTGTACAGTACGAAAAACAATTTACCATACATAAAGGTTTCTACACAAAGTTTTCTAAGTGTTTTCACAATAAAACATCCTTAGAGTTTCAAGATCCGAGCTTTTGATTATCATATGTTCTTGTGATCTTGTTATCACTAAGTTTGAGGTTCTATTGAAGATCCATTACTGGTTTTACGGTGAAGAATCGATGAATACTTGTTTCGACATCGTAGACGATACAGACCATATCGTTGGACACCAAGACACTCGTGGAGGCGCGTGTTATGGATGATCTTCGTAGAAGAAGGTTACTTTCTGTGTAGGCACTATGAAGATTGGTAGAAGATCAGAAAAGAGTCAAGTCTCGTGAGTGGATCGAGTCGTTGTATAAGACTACCGTCTGACTTTGTAATTCCATTATCATAGTGATTGTTTGGCCTGGGTTGTCCGATGTTTTTTCCCGATTGGGCTTTTCCTCATACATCGGCATTGTGAGTATTTCTTTACTTTATTTTACTTACTTTAATCACTAGTTGCATTCTTAGGGTTAAACAATATAAAATCTGGTTAAGTTAATTTGCGTCAAAACTTGGTTTGATAAAATTGGATAAAGAGTTTTTCATAAAAAGAGAAAGTTAGTTTTCATTCATCCTTAACTTAATTCCGCTCAAGCAAAAAGTGTTTAATTAAAAGTTATATTTTGGGGACCTACAAATTGGTATCAGAGCAAGAATTGCATTTTTGTTGTGTTTGATCCATTTTTTCTTGTGAGGATGAATTTTGGAAATTATGATAGTTTTTGCAGTCCTATTTTTTATGGCACTAATTATGCTTATTGGAAAATGCAGATGAAAAATGATTTAAAATCCATTGATGAGCGTGTTTGGTTAGCTATTGAAAAAGGTTAGTCACCACCGTCACACAAGAGGATGAGGTCACTAGTTTGAAACTCGTTGAGTCATGGACTGAGATTGAGCATAGGCTTGCACAGTATAAGTCTAAAGGACTACACGTTATTTCCTCACATATCACACCTGAAGAGTATAATCGAATCATGACTTGTGAAACTTCAAAAGAAGCTTGGCATACACGTGGCACTCACTCACGAGGGCACGAGCATGGTTAGGGCCTCTAAGTTGCAAAATCTCACTACACAGTTTGAGACGATTAAGATGTTAAAGAGTGAGACGTTTGATGAGTTTTACACTAATTTGTCCACTATTGTTAGTGCGGTATTTAACCTAGGTGAGAAGATTCCCGATAACCGAGTGATTAAGAAAATTTTGAGATCGTTACTGAGTAGGTTTGATGCTAAAGTGATAGTTATGAATTCCCTTGGTATGCTTAACTCGTTGAAACTAGAAGAGGTCGTAGGTGACTTACAAACATATGAACTCGATATGTTTACCTCCAAGTAAGTGCCAAAGAAAAAAAAAGGCATTTCTTTGAAAGTCCTGAAGGAAGAGACTAAAGTTTTGAATGGCGACTCCGACTTTGAGGATGTCGGCTTGTTGGCAAGAAAGTTTAAAAAATTTATTCAAATTCATAAGCAATCGAAAGATGCCAAAAATTTTGAAAAATTTAAGAACAAGGGAGACTCTACCCCTGGGGATAAAAGTGGGAAACCTAAGAGAGATGAGTCTAATAGGTGTTTCGGGTGTGAGGGGTATGGTCACAAAGTTAAGGGGTGCCCCACTAGACTTAAGAAAGAGGGAAAGCAACCAATCGCATATAATCCCACCTTAAGTGATAGTGAACAGGAAGAGCGAGAGGATTACCCCATTGAATGTAAATTTGTTACGTTTATGGCATGTCATGTGAGTGACGATGATATATCTTCCCACGAGCATACTCATGTGCATGACACTTCCGAGGCTATTAAAAGTGCTTCACGAGAGGGTGAGGGTGATGAGAGCGAGGATGAGGAGATCGACGTAGGAGAGTTGCAAGTTGCATTTCGAGAGTTGTTTAAGGAGACAGTGAAGGTAAAAAAGGCTGACTCAAAATTACAAGCTAAGTTGAAAGAGCATGCCGTAGAAAATAATGATGCTTTGATTGAGGAACTTAGGGCATGGAAGAAGAAGATTTGGGAGAAGCTAGAGTACGTTGATAAAGAGAGAGACACCCTTAGAGGTTTGATGGAGGATTTGAAAAAGGAGGTGCTAGAGTTTGAGGAGTCTAGGCGTCTACTCGAATCTAGGATTAAGGAGTTATATGAGAGTTTGTGAGACTCGTCTAGAGCTAAGTTCGACTTGGAGGCTAGAAGTAAGAAGTTGGATAAGATGTTAGGCACCGTCTAAATTAAGAGAGATATGGGAGGTATTGGTTTTTATGATCGCGTTGTTCCCATTCCCCCCGCACGTGTGAGAGAGCCACAAAGGAACTTAAAAAAGGTCCACATATAGGTCACTTTCCATACCATCGCTACACTTGCACGTTTTGTGGTAGGAAATGTCACCTTCGAAAGTTTTGCTCTGACCTTAGGAATGCTCCTCGAAAGTTTAGGAAGTTTAAGAATAAAGTTGCTCCGACTCCCCCATCCCCATGCGTCATTACACACCTACTTGGGTTAGGAAGTCGAATTTGGTAGCTTTAGGAATAAAACTTCATGATTCTCATTTGGTTGCACTTGATTCTTCCCATGCTAAATCTAAAGGTTGAGTATTTTACCATGTTTATCATTTTGTATTATATTTTGCATTTTTTTTCATATCATTTTGAAAAATACAAAAAGATTTTTGTTTTTGAATTTTTTTTTAAGAAAAACACAAAAAGATTTTGCTTTTATTTGAGTCAAAATATTTTTAAAAAGCTAAAAGATTTTCGTTTTTGTGTCATGAGTTAACGTTTTTGATGTGACTTATTAGTGTGCTTGGACCCCCTTCCTTCCATTATTCATGTGGCTAGGACATTTGGCCATTATTATTGATGCTTAGAATGTGCTTAACCATTATATTATGGGGTTGTTTCGAAGTTGATATGCATTTTGATTCGACTTTGTGTATATGACATGATTGCACAAATGCATGAGTTTATATGGATGTTTGAATACTCTTGAATATTTGAGTTTGGTGAGACGTTCTTATCTCAATTTTGTCATCTATGCATAAGTAGACATATGGAGGAAGTGTGCATGTAATAACCGTTTACCCGTGAGCATTTTAATCTATATTGAAAATATGATGAGTATATGGGAAAGGGCCACGAGAGTGTAAAATTGACTCGTCATGAAAGCCACTGTTTAAAAGAGCCCGGAAAAATTCATAAGGCAATAAAAAGATTCATATGGCAAAAATGGGCCAAATGAGTTTAGTTCATTCACAAGAAAAATTATGATATATAATTGAGGGTGTTTGGATGGATTAAAAATTTAAACGGGTTTGTACAAAGAATCCTAATGTTTTAAATTCGTGTCATGACGCTATTGTTTGTATAATCGTCAAAATTCCAGAATCGTGTGTGTGATGTTTTTTTAGTTCATTAATCTCATACTTTAATTGTCACATATGGCTATGATAAAGTTTTATGATAGATTGCTATTAATTAGAGATTCTGGATCATTTCAATGTGTTGGAATTTTGATTCATTTATTTTAGTTCACTCTCATACATTTCATGATTCGTGTTTAGGCACATCGATACTATGTTAGCATGTTACCCATATTTATTTATTTTTAGTTTTTTGTTTTATTTTGTTTAGCTACTGTTTCGCAGTTTTGAGCCCCTTCCAGTTAGAATTTTCACATAGTTCTTCCACTGGGCAACACTGTTTAATTTTCGGGGGAGACTATTAAAGTTTGATAATGTCATATTAACGACATACAGTTTCGTTCGAGCGATGTCGCTTCTCGTTCAAACGCCATCCCTGGCTCGTTCAAATGACATCCTGTTTAATGACTTTTTTTGGTTGATGTTTATTTCAGTACCCTGCTTCATATTGGCTCATATTTTCATATTGGTTTCTGTTTATGCAGTTTATGTTAATAGATTACATATTTTGCTGCATTGGTTCATTTAATCACACCTACTTAGATTGATATATTCTTTGTGTGATTCTTTGTTTGTTAGCTCCTAATTTGACGTTGCTTGATAATATTTAGCTGGTTGCTTCTATTTATATAGCTATCCTTCATGATGATTTAATCATATTGTTATATCGTATGCTAGATTTGTTTATCTTTTCATCGGATTGTCTATTTGAGACAAAAAGGGGGAGGGATGTCTGTGATTTAGGGAGAGTTTTTTTGTGTGAGTCGAGTTTTGTTTATATATTGGTATAATGATTACTCACATAACAAATGATTTCGAGCTTTGATTTGAGTTTTCATATTGATTTATATCATTTTTTCCCCCATACTTCACTTGGTATTTGTCTAGTTCATGTAGGAAGTGCTATGGATCTAATGTTCTCATCAAATTAGACATAAAAAAGGCATATGATAGGATATCTTAGTTGTTTCTTCTTAAAGTTCTAAGGCAGGCAATTTTGCTTTTGTGAAGTTTTCATTGACTTTATTTGGAGGAAAATTTCAAGTAATTGGTTATCCATTGTCATTAACGGTTGTGAAACTGGTTCTAACTCTTCTAGAGATCTGAAGTAAGGTGATTCCCTATTACCATCCCTCTTTGTAGTTATGGAAGAAGTCATTTGCAGAGGCTTGGAAAATCTTATCAATTCCAATCAAGTTATACTTTCTCTATTACATAGTGTATCCCTCTCACTTCCCACCTTTGTTTTGATGATGATATTATTATATTTGTTAATGGTCGTAAAAATAACTTTAAATATCTTACCAAATTCTTGAGAGAAATTCACTGATCAATTGATAAATATAAAGATGAATTCCTTCACTATTGACCCATTCCCTACCTATTTCAAGAAGAACCTCCATTAGTACTTTCCTTGGTCTCCCTTTCAAGAACCTCCCTATCAAGTATTTAGGGTGTCCACTATACAAAGGTCGAGGGAGAATTAAATATTTTATAAAGCTTCCAGACAACATCAGGGCAAAGTTCAAAGGCTGGAAAATAAGTTTTTTATCCTCTGTTGGAAAATTAACCCTCATCAAACTTGTCCTTTCATCTATCCCCGTCTATACCTTAGCTTCCTTAAAGCCTCGAAAAATAATCATGCATATGATCCGTCATATATTTAGCAAATTCTTTTGGGGGTCTAATGATCAATGAGGTAATAAACACGCTTGGGTGAAATGGCAAAACATATGCAGATCTATAAGTGAAGGTGGTATTGGTATAAAAGATATGGAGGGAATCAATGAAGATTTTGGTCTAAAAAATTACTTGGAGAGTTCAAACCTCCAAAGGTATTTAGGATAACTTCATAAGAAACAAATATAAAAACCTTGATTTTGGCTTTAGGGGTTCCACTGTTATCAAAAGAATCAGAGTAGAAAATCCTTCTATCCAAAGTAATTCCATCACTAGTGACCAAGAACTCATTTGGAAGCCTTATTTCATGGGAATTTCACCCTCAAAATTGCATACCAGTTATGCAAGCCACCTATAGGAATCGGTTTTCTATGGACCAACCTCTGGTCTGATCACATCGCTCCAAAAATCTACATTTTTATTTAGAAAATTCTCCATAAATATCTTCCTCTGGATTGTAATGTACAAAAATTAGGGATCCTCATTACTTCAAGGTGATAGTCTTACATCAATAAAGTGGAAACTAATAAACACTTATTCTTAGATAGCTCTATGGCTCAACAAAATGGAATCACTTCTCTTTATTAGTGGAGGTCAGGCCAAGCTACTCTTCAATCCAAGCCATGTTCATGTCATGGTGGTTATTAAAAACTTCTAAGGACTATTTAGAATTCATCCACAATATTCTCCCTATGATTGTTCTATGGGAAATTTGGAAATCTATGTGTATTTGCCTATATGAAGGTGTACCCGTGACAACTGACAAAATCATCAAGAATGTCTATGATTTATCTTTTTCAAGGTCTCCTCAATAAAATTTTAAAGTCCCATGTCCAAACAGCTTCAGGAGATTGTCTCTAAATTCAAGATCATTATTCAAACAAAGTGTTCATCCATCAAAATAATTGGGTGGATTAAACCAATGCCTAATTCCATTAAGTTTAATGTTGATGGATCAATATAGGGTAATCTAGGTGATAGTGGTATTGGAGGGATTATTAGAGGTCCTCGGGGATTTTTCATCTATGATTTTCAAGAATACATTAGTTTCTCCACTAGCTTAGAGGCTGGGCTCTTATCTTTATACAAAGGTATCAATGAATGTATGATGATTGGTTTTAATTCTTTATAGATTGAAACAGATTCATAAGCAGCATTAAACATGATTATTGGTAAGTGGAAGCCTTCATGGACTTTAAAAAGAATCATTCAAGATATAATGGCATTGGTTTCTTCACCTTAGATTCATATTACTTATAGTTAGAGATAAAACAGCATTACTACTGATGGCCTTGCTTCTCTTACATCTGATTCTAAAACCTTAATGTCCTATCAAAATTTCAAAGAAATCCCTCAAATGATCGAGTTTATGGTCAACCTAAATAGTCAAGGTTTTCCTAGTCTAAGAATTTCTTAAGTCTAGAAGTTTTCTTTTTTTTAGGTAGTAGTAAGTTTTCTCATTGTTTTTAATGCCACTTAGGAGAGGCTCTTTCTCCATAATATAATAAATGTGGGGGTCTCCCCCTATTTCCTGCTAAAAAACACTACCCTGACGTCATTGAGGTCATTAACCAATGGGAGGTAGACGATGAAGAGGCTAGTGCCCTAGCTGCTGAAGAGGCTGACATGAAGGTTGATGAGCAAACAGTTGAAGATCATACTATTGGGAAAATTGAGAAGGCTACTTCCATTGATACAACTTCTCCCATTACTCTCGGGGCTATTCCAGATAATGCTCAAGAGAATCCCCAAGATGTTCCTAGGGTCGAGGCTATGATGACAATGCTTCTCACATTCCTCCAGCTACTCAAGATCCTCTTCTTGCATGTGCTCTCTATTTTGTATTTTTATGAAGCTCTATTTCTAATTGCTCATAGCAGTTTTTATTGTTGTTTGTAATTTTTGAACAATAATTTCTATTTTTTATAATTTAATATGAATGGATGATTTATTTGAATGAAAATGTTTTACATCCTTTTTTTCTTGTCTTCATGCATGTATTGTTAGTTTTTCTTTATTCTACTGCCATGTTCTTTTTCTTAGCTAAGTTATTAGTTCACACATGTAATCAAGTGCTTTTAGTCAATGCAAAATAAAAGTTAATGTTAATGGATCTTGTCGACTTGACCACATGAAAACACTAGTTTTTAATAATTAGCCAAGTGTACTAGAATTCACCCTTGCTTTAGACAGCTTACTGGTCACTTTTGGTCAGATCTTGTTGAACTATCCACGTAAAATATATTGGTTTTACCAAATTGGTTAACTTCTTGATCATGATCTGTCTAAGATAAGACCCTTTATGAAGTTTATTCTGGTCGTAGTCGAGCTGGTCAGTTCAACTTTGAGATGTCTTCCACCTAAGCTTCTTTCACATCTCTTATACTAATGAACTTTGAAGTAAATAATTAAGGAACTTGAAAAAATAACACAATGGAGAGGAAACTGCTGATTTTCATTCATAATTGGAAACTTTACAAAAACTTGAAATTGATTAAATAAAAGTTATTATTTCATATAATTTTGCTCATCTCTATGATAATAATTTCTAAGGTATTCAATATTCTAGGGATTCTTCTACTATTCACCCTTCAGTGTATCAATATTATACATTTATGGTTGCATAACTACTAAGACTCTATAGGGGTCATACCAGTTCAGCTCAAACTTATTCCCCTCATAAATTAATTTCTTTAAAACGTAGTCTTTTTCCTTTAGAACTCTTGACTTAATTCTCTTGCTATAGAAACTCGATGGTCTTTGCTGATAAGTTGCTACACGGAGGGTTCTTCCACCAAATCTGAATCTAATCATTACATGAAATCACTCCTAGGCGAGTTGATATTCAACACCCTATAACTTGGCAAACCTATCTCTATAGTTACCATATCCTCAGTTGGAAGTTTTACCTATAGCCATCCTCGAAGTTGTTTTATTATTTCCCGAGAACACTTCACAGATTATTTATCCAATTAGCTTTGGAATCTTATAACCTCTTCTTTATCCTATCGAGCAAGGTTTTGTTGGTGATCTTAGTATTCGCATTACACTAAAGATGAGTAAGTGTTGACTATAGCTTCTTAATCTTGTATCTAATTAAGTAATCAAGGAATTGGCCACTGTTAAATTGCATACCATAATCATTGATGAATGCTTAGGGCATCCCATACCGATAATTGATGTTCTTCCATGTAAAATGGAAGACTTTTTCATAAGTTATCTCTACTAGTGGCTCTGCCTCAATCCATTTCCTAAAATAGTACACAACAATGACCAGGTATTTGAATCTTCCCTTCGTTTTCAGTAGTGGGTTGATCAGATCTATTACCCATATAGAGAATGGCCATGGGGATGTGATCGGTGCCAAAATTACTCTAGTTCTCTTATAAAGAACCGCGTATCACTCGCACTTCTCACATTTCTCGTCTTATTCAGCACAATCTTATTTTATAGTTGACTAGAAATACCCCTGAGTTATGACCCTTTTCATCAATGACATGCCTTATGAATGTTACCCACAAGAAACATTGTCAACCTCTTTGATCAGATTGATAACCTCTTTGTAATGGACAGGTCACAATAGGGACATAATGAAATCTCTCTTGAACAAATACCTACCTTATAGCACATACCTACGGAGTATGTGTTCTTCCTTAGCATACTCCGAGATTTCATCGATTTCTAAATATATGATCTAATAGGATCCATTTAGGATGGACACAAACCTAATTCCATCAGTGTAAACATTCCTTTTTAATGCTCCATTGTAATAAAGTCTCCATAAGGACATTCCTCCTGAGTTCATTCCTAGTGGCCAATTTCAGACGAGCTAATGCATCTGCTCAGGCATTCTTAGTTCTCAGAATCCTAACCACCTAAATAAGAGACAAATTTTAGGAGTAACAACTTTAGTTTTTCCAAGTAGTTTGACATAATTTATTCTCTCTCTTCATAGACTCCCAACGCCTAGTTTATGACCAGTTGAGAGTTACTATGGGTTAACAACTATTCATCACCAACAACAAAGATAGTCCCAACCTTGAAACTATAGACTCATACTCCACCTCATTATTAGAGGCTTATAAATTACACCTAAGGTTATATTCTATGTCTTCCCTGTTAGGTGTAGTAATAATCAGCCCGACTCCACTGCCATTTGTACATGATGAACCATTAACAAATATTTTTTATACTAGTGGCTCCTTATCAAAACTACCTTCAACTAGGGAGACATTTTTTAAGATCTTCTTCATTTTCTCTAAATCATGAGATCTTTCCTCTTGTCTAGTTGAAGATTCTAGCTTATTACTTTTCGAAGCTAGAGTAGCCTCGGCCTCAGGTGGCTTCTCCTCTTCGTATATGATGTCGGGAATAAATTGGACCTTAATTATTGCTCTCAACTCATATATAATATCATATTATCCGAGTTCCATGAACTAATCAATTAGCCTGCCATATTTCTCAAGATTTTGGATGGCTTGTCGAAGAGGCGGGTCTGTTTGCACCATAATTGTATATGCTTATAAGTATGGCTTCATCATTTTAGAATCCTCAATCAGTGCCAACGCTAATATTTCCAATATCGAGTAGTTGCTCCATAGTAAGCCTTACAGGTGTAATATACTGGTTTTTCATGCCATCTTCTAATCAGTGTCGATCTCACAATCAACTTAGACAGTGTGAGGTATAAGTATAGCTTCTCACCTAAGATAGACCTAGACAATAAAGGAACAAATTTAAGGTTCTTCCTTAAATACAAAAATGTTTTCTTGCATTCACTATTCCATTCGAAGGTCTTTATGAGCAACTTGAAGAATGGTAGACACCGATTTGTTGCCCTTGAGACAAATCTATTCAAATAAGGTACTCGGCCACTCAGACTCTGAATCTCTTTCTTTCTCTTAGGAGTCTTCATGTTGATCAATGCCTAGATAATATCAAGCTTAACCTCTATACCCTTCTGATTAACAATAAAGTCGAGGAACTTTCTTGCTATTACTCTAAACATGGACTTTGTGGGAATTAATATCATCTGGTACTTTTTCATTTGATCAAAGTTTGGTCGAGGTCACGACTATTATCGGCTGCTATCCTTCTTTTGGTTAGCATATTATCTACAAAAAACTCCATTATCTTCCCAATATTCTCTTTGAAGACCTTGTTGACATCCTTTGAGTTGTATCTCTGGTGTTTTTAAGGCCGATGGACATGATGTTATAGCAAAATGTACCTTGGCTAGTGATGAATAAGGTATTTTCCTAATCTTCGGGCTTTATTTTCATCTAGTTATACCCCGGGTATGCATTTATGAACCTGATTAGCTAGTGCCTAGTAGTGGCATCGACTAGTTGGCCGATTCGAGGCAGTCAATAGTGATCTTTTTGATAAACTTTATTTAAATCGATAAAATTAACACACATGTGCCATTTGTCATTCTTCTTTTGGACCATCAAAACATTGGGGATCCAATTAGGATATTTTTAATCTTCGATGAAGTTTATTGTCTTAAATTTTCCCACTTATTAAATAGCATATTCTTCTCTTTCGGTAACACATGACATTTTTTTAAAGGGCTTCACATCATTTACAGTGCTGAGTTCGTGGTAGAGGATAGTTTTATTAATTTTAGGCATGTCCTCATGGCTCAACATGAACACACTTTTACTCTTCCTCGGAAAATCGACCAATTCCTTCTTCAAAGTTGGATCCATAGATGAGGTGATCTGAGATGTTTTTCTAAATATTCATCGTCCAGTATAACTTACTCAAACTCTTCTACTACTTTATGTGTGACCATGTTATCTTCATCGTGAGGATCTAATGTTTCGATCCAGTAGGTTTGGGCCATTTTCTTTTATTCCTCTTATTTTATAGATGTGTAGTAGTATTCTTGTTCTTTTACTTAGTTTCCCTTCACTACCCCCACTCTATAGCTCGTTGGGAACTTCAAGAAGTGATGAACAGTTTAAGAGGTTGCCTTAAACTTCCTCAAATCGACCTTATTGAAGATAACATTATAAGTTCATGCTATGTTCTTGTCTAAGATGAAGAACCGCATCATCTCAATTTGGAAGATCATCCACATTCCAGTAATGGCTTCTAGCTCAGTTATTCCCAAAGTACACACATTACCCTGAGAAGCCAATAATTGGGCAATGATACTCCGATAACTTTCATCGTCCAAGTTCAGTCTCTTGAAATAATCATAAACCAGTACATCTATGGAGCTATTATTGTCCACTAAGATCCTTACAACCGACCTCTTATGACATATCATGGTGATAACCAGAGGCTCATCATGTGGATACAATAAACCAAACAAATCATCCTTGGAAAAACTAATTATTAATCGATCTTTATTTACATTATGAGGGTGATCCTGCACTTATTTAGCCATGATCACTTCACTAATGTCTGCACAATACTTTGCCTTACTTAGATATGCCTTCATCTTTGGTGATTGATCACCAACACTAGCATCTCCTCCAGTAATGAAATGGCACCCGAAGGAAATATGAAAACATTATCTATATGTTCCTTAAGCTTCTTTGGAAGATGAGGATCAATCTTATGATCTCGGGCTCACTTCTTGTCATATTTTCCATTATAAGGGGACTTTGATCATCTCCTAGGTTTCTTATTATCTTTATATTCAACTGGCCTTCTAGACTTATCCACGTACTTTGTCACCTTTCCTTATCGGATCAGGGTTTAAATCTCATTTTTCAAAGACAATCACTTATCAGTATTATGGCCATAGTCCTTATAGTACTCATAATTTTTTATTTTATCTCTCTTTATTTGAGGTGACTTCAAGTTTCCAAGACATTTGAGGTTTTCACTTCCTCATATATTATTGAGGATGTTATAAATGAACATTGTGAGAGTAATCATCAAATCTAATTGGCTTCTTCATCATTGGCTTCTTGTAATTTTCTTTTTTGTTTGATCTCTTACCAGTATGAGATTTTACATCACTAGATTCCTTTGCAGCCATTGCCTCCTTGACATTCGTTATTATCTTTGCCTTATCCAAGAGTTTGGACATTGTGTTAAAAGGTTCTTTTGCCATATCCCAATGAAGCTTTCTGGGTAATAGGCAGATCATAATGGCAATAATTGTAATCTTCTTTTCATAATATATCGCCACTAACTTCTCTCTGTTGAACTGGGTAATGTACTCCCTTATTGTTTCATGCTCTTTTAGTGGATGCTTAACAAGTGAGTCACTTATTCTTGAGTTTTGTGCTAAAGAAAAAGTTATTTACAAATACGTTAGCAAGATGCTTGAAATTAGAAATCTTCCCCGGGAGAGACCATTATACCAAATCTGGGCTAACCCAGTTAGATTATTGGAAAAAACCCTATATCTCATCTCATCTAAAATGGAGTAAATATCTGAAGTGTCATGTTATATGTCCACAAGAAGCATTAGATAATATTTCCCATCGTATCTTGGCATTATTACAGGAGGTTTGAACTTAGCGAGCTCGAGTGACCCACTACAGACGTTGTGAACGGTAATTCTTAGACATACCCCTCTATAGTTTTTATTTTTATTTTTATCAGATCACCCAATCGATCGTCTAATCATTGGACTGATCCCTTCTAAGGATAATCTTCTTGGTCGGCTTTTATAGTCTTCTCAGATTGTTCATAACTCTCAGTCAGACTCTACTCTTTCCTTGAAGTGTACTCACATTCTTTCTCTAAACCTGGCAGAGCATTTAACCTTCCTGGTCTAAGATCTCTAGGACTCTTCTCTACGCTCCCAAGGCTCTCTACTCGGATGTTCTCATGTAATAGGAAAATGAGTAAAATTAACAAGTTTACAACATGAATAAGTAGCTCGTTATCTATTTGACACGCATAAAGATGTCGAAGAATGGAAAAAGTAAGTTTAAAATATTGCAACTTTTACATTATTTTAATTTTTACATGATTAATTTTGTAATACGTTCATCACGATCTATGCAGAAAATATGAAGCCTCTGACAACATTAAAAGACGAAAAACAATGGCACAATCGGACAACGAATTTAGGTTGTGGTTGTCACACGAGGTGACTATAATGAAAATGGATATTATTAATTGTCACATTACAAGAAAGCTTTACAACTAACCTAATTAATTTATCTATATTCTCAGCTCTTAAAGACAAGTGATGCGACATCAAGGCTTACTCGTCTAGCCACTGGACCCTTGTTCATGGCACAATAGTAAAAAAAGTATCGATTAAACTGTTACGTATTCGGTGTAATGGTTTATGAGGAAAATACAAATTTACAGAACTCGAGCATTTCATACAAGGCTCTTACTTTATTTCGAGCAAGCGCAAAAGATAAAAACCTCGTTGAAGCTGAAATGAATTACTATGGTGTAATTCGAAATATATTTGAATTGGACAATGTAAGCTTTAAAGAGGTTGTATTTTACTATTATTGGGTAAGAGTTGACGATAAAAATGCTTGTAAATTTAATCCTGGAACCAATTTGATCATGGTTAACTTGTCCAAGTTGAAGAGCAATGAACACGTGGGAGATGAGCCATTTTTTGTGCTTCTCAAAAGGTCAAGCAAGTGTTTTATTCGAGGTATATCAACAACGAGTCATGGTCAATCGTCCTACATGTGCCAAAACCTCTAAACAGTAGTGTGGATGACTTGGCTTCTCCTACCGAATATCAATCATTTTTTTATGATAACCCGAATTGGAAATAATTTTTAGATTTGTAATAAGTATTCAAATTATTTGTAATGACCAGTGGTTGTATTATTCTAATGCTTATTCTCGGATGACAATTTAATGTTTTTTATTCATTTATACTCGATCATTTTAATGCCTGTAAATACCAAGTGATTATGTTAATTAGGATTTTAATAAATTTAAGCATTAATTCAAAGTCCATGATGACCCGATAGTGTGTGTACCGGGGGGGATGTGCGTGTGTGTAAATTGAATTTGGTATTGGTATAAATTGAAATTGATATAAATTGATATTGGTATTGGTATGTATTGTTATTATCGTATTTTCGCATTAATTCAAAGTTCATATACACTTTTGTACTAATAATAATAATTTTTATAGAAAATGACTTCATTCGGGTGTGGTAGTGGAGGCGACGAGGGCTCCTCAGCTAGTAGGACCCCAAAATGGGGCAAATTGGGGTCCGTTGTCGAGAATAAGACGACATTATTATCTAGAGGGCTAGAGTTACTAAAGGCAATCGTTGGCTCGGGGTACACTGATTGGAGGGTCTCTCCTATTGACCTCAAGATGAACATCTGGGGGGCACTACAGGTAGTGTATTTATATTTACATTTATATTTATATTTATAAGCAACTAAGACTTTCTTTATTTTTGGTTGGTATTTTTTTGACAGGAACAATTCGACCTACCCCCACATCTCCGCGACTCCACGTTGGAATAATTGAGGGATCAATATAATACGTGGAAGAAGAATATATGGGCACGGTACTTTGGGAAGACTCGGGAGTCCATTCTGAGAGTACGTGACACCATCCCCCCGAAGGAGCCTATCTCATTGACACAGTGGCAAAAGTTTGTCGACAATGAGATCGATGAGTGTTAAATGGCATCTTGCCAATCGGGGAGGGACAACTGGGAGAAAAGATTGGACGTGAACTACTCCGTATGGACGTCTTACGACGAGGTGGAGCACGGGATGCTAAGTTTTTATTTTTATTTAAATGTTATTTTTATGTTATTCTAATTTAGCATTACTTTGCGTTACTTACTAATTCTGTATTATTTTATATTAGGACACGGGGAGTGGCCCTGGGGGTAGGTCACATAGACTCGATGCCTATGTGGCAATTGGGATGAAAAGGGGCAAGGACAAGGAGGTGGTCCCAAGCTTCGTAGCCACCGTTGTAAGTTATAAATGTTTAATTTTTTTAATTACATTATAATTTCGTATTTACTTAATTAACTAATTGTGTACTTTTTGTCTTTTCTGGAAAAGTTTAAGGAAGTGCATGAGTCACAGTCTGATGCCGACAAAGCATATTTGGCTACGGACGCACTCAATCAAGTGCTCGGGCGGATCGCAAGGGGAGGACTAGGGGGTGAGCTCGTGGCTGAGGAAGTTGAGGATCATCGAAATGGAGACGAGCAACCGAGTTGGTACATAAGGTGGACACTTATGACGATAAGCTATTAAAGTTGGAGGCGACGGTCCTAGATATGTACGCCTTCATAAAACATCAATTGGGTAAGGGAAAGGGAAAAGGGAAGGAGAAGGAGGTAGAGGTAGACGAGGACAAGGACGAGGATGTCACTGCTTCATCGTCGATAGGCATAGACTCGGTGCCATATGATTATCCATTTCTCATCATTACCCCCATCGAGCGGCCTATGTCAACAATCGATTGGCCGAGCATGTTTCCACTCAACATATATGGGGAGCCGATAGCGAAGGGGTTTCAGGACCCAAGCTTCGATCAGGGTATGTTGGTTCATAGATGTCCCCTCTAAGACATTGAGGCAAGAGTGCGCATCATGCATGTGGTGGACGAAAAGGAGAACTCACATTTGTGGTTGTGCGTACAATGCAACATCGAGCATATTTAGGGGTGTCTCAATTCATATGTCGTGTGGCCTTCCTTCCTCCTCCGACCCGCTCAAGACCCTTATTTATGACATTATTTCTATCTTTTTCATTTGGATATTGGATTGTATTTGTATTTGTATTTTTTTTATTTTGGTACAAGTCAGTTTGGATATGGATATTTGCATTTCTATTTTATTTGGAATTGGACTATATATGCCATGATTTGGTACATTATTTCTATTTTATTTGGATATAGGCTATTAGGACAGGTACAATTCTGCTATAACTGGTATAAATATACTGCTAGGGAGTGGCGGTGGTCATACTGCCCAACAGTTTTTCTAAATTCTTCCCAGGACCGTGACAATTTTGTCGGTTTTGTCAGCGGCTTGTCACGGTCTTTGACGTGACAAAACTTGTCAAGGTGAAAGACCGTGACAGGACCGTGACAAGTCTAATGAACTTGTCAATGTCTTTGACCGTGATAAGTCCGTGACAAGTAAGTTATCACCACCAGACTTGCCAAGATCAAAGACCATGACAAGTCAGTTGTTTTGGTATAGTGACAAAATATAGCAACGGGGATACCACTAAGCAATAACACCATCAACGTGTCCATACCTCAAACCCACTCAATGGATCGAGTTTATACACATTGTCTTATCGTGATGCAATGACCATACTGATTGTATAATTAAACATAACGATCTCTATATCATCCTGTATCAATAGGCAGGTGTGTAGTATACGGTCACAAACTTGAAAGCAATCCCGACTAATAGATTCACCGCTGATAATGGTATGTCATAAAAAATTCAAACATATATATACAACATAAAATATATGTATACATCTATAAATAGGATATCTCTTTGGTTACGCCTATACCCAAAACCAACCCAATCCCCAACACCGGATTGTTCTACCAAAATTTAAGTCTTTAGTCTCAAAACCTATATAAACCCTTAATAATAATTCAATAATTTAATTTCTCCTTAAGAAAATTTATATGTGCATAAAATTAATCTTAAAAATAAACTATCCAATAAAAACCAACAAAAACAGCTCTCCAGCACCATTCCCGCTAGCTGCCCAGAACCGGATCGATTCGGCCCTCAATCGGATCAATCCGATTAGTTTGGGGGTAGGCCTTTTTCTCCAAATCGTGAATTTTTGTCTCTGCAACCTCCATAGATGAATACAAAGCTTTAACCTAGCAACATAAACTCCACCAAAGTCATATATAAACATAATCTTGTGATCCTAAATGATTTTCCCAAATGACTCATGATCAATAACATCAATTAAAAGTTTAATTCTATAAATCCCCAAATTGAACATCAGTTCATGTTTTACACAATGTAAAGTCAATTTCGTATACGAAATAAAATTCAAACATCAAATTAGCATATGGATTCAACTTATAAATGGAATTAAATTTTAAACATGAGTTCGAATTATATAATCATACATAAAAACCATTCAATTTAATTTTTTTTTCAAATGAATAATTCTTTTAAAATATAAATAATTACAACTAATCCTAATTAACCCAATACACAAACATGATTAAGATAACCAGATTCAATCTTAACACACATATTCTAAATCCAAGAATTAAACATATAACATGGAATTATAAAGAAGTTAAAAATTTAACATGTGATATAGCAAGAGATTTCTTTCCTAAAATGATGAACGGTGAATATCTATGCATTAATTCCTTATTCCTCTTCTCCGGAAATCTCCTTAATATCTCCCTCAAGTATAAGGTTACAAGGGTTTATTTCTTATGTGTAAAGTAGTTAATTAATGAGGTTAATCTGCCTTAAATATTATTTAATCTCAAAGGTCTATACTAGACCTACTTTAGGGGTCCCAAATAAGCCAAAAATATTATCCGGAATAACCCAAAACTTAGCCTAAGGGTATAACTACCCCCATGCCCAATTTAAGCGGTCAAAACACATATACGGGTCTCCGCATCATTCGAAATCTGCTTCGAATAGCAATGCCTCATAACTCACAGTAGTACCTCACAATGTAAAATAAAACACCCAATTAGTTATTTTATGTGTAAACACATATAGTCCAATATAATTAATTAATTTCACTAATTAATTAAATATAACATGCGTCATTAATAAATCATATAACAAATAAATTTAATCATCATCTCAATATGCATTTTATTATTACTAATTCACTCAAGTAATAATTAATTTCAGATTACTAACTTATTCTCACGATTAATAATCATTTAAATAAATACCAAAAATACGGGGTGTTACAGTATATACACTTTAAATTCACCTATGCTCTTGTTCAATACATGACTGATGTGACAATTTAAAGTGTGTTACAGTATACACACTTTAAATACGAGGTGTACGATGAACGACATACGATGTCGTTTGAACGAGATCCTATCTCATTTGAACGATATCATATCTCATTTGAACGACCTATCAAACTAGATTTTAGGACAAGATTGTAGATAATTCTGATACGAATGCGTGGTCATTAGTTTCGTATTTTTCTGATTTTTTATGAATTAGTTATGATTTTTCTACGGAAAAGTGTTCGAGAACAAAATCTTTAGATAATATGACTTCAAAAAAAATTAATAAAAACTTTTAAAGCTCCGCTCCAAAACTTAGAAAATATTTTATGAAAAATAATTCCAATACTCTAAGTGCATTATTAAGATACTCTAAAACGTAACCTTACCAAAGTTAACCTTGTGGAGACTGTTTGTTGAAGAACCTTGATTATTCGGATCTATCTTGATGTGAATGTGATCTTGATCTTCTTCGACGGTGTAATGGTATACGACATATAAATTGATAATGGAAAAAAATGTCCTTATAGTACGGTAATGATTTTATGAATTATTCCTACTTGAAGTGGGAGAATGACAAATTGGGGAAGACAGAATGTAGACCCTAAACTAGAATTACTTTTGATGGTAGATATGACAGTTAATTATGTCACGATTTATTTGGGTTAAGCGTTGATCTCTATGGATGGTTTGCTCGTGGAGGCTCCGGTATGCCTTAGTTACTAGCATATGTAGTGCCAGGGATGGGTTAGGACTTGAGCATAGGGCGAATGGAAACCCAGGTTTGAGTATATAGCGTCATAGTTACAAAATGGTGATCATTAGGGCATGGAGCATACTAGATGGTTGGTTATTGTAGCATTGAGGACAACGATGATTTAATCTTGGAGGACTTCTAGGACCTAGGATGGAAGTTGGTGGATCCCAAGAGTTTGGGATTTATGGAACCGAGAATTTCGGGGACGAAATTCACTAAGGAAGGAAGTTTATAATACCCCCCCGATAAATTAATTGAATTATACATATAGATTTTATACGAGGGTAGACTAATGATAATTATAAGAAGTTGCGAGTAATAAAATGGATTAAACAAGGGGAAGTATTTAAATATGTACTTTAGACTTGTATGGACCATAACATATGAAGTTATTGGTTATAAGTAAGGAAAATTATAAAGGTCCTTTCTCGGAATTGGAACTGCCTTGGGCAAAGATAAGAAGCTTGAGAAGATAGAAGAATAAAAGAGAGAGTTCGAAAATATCTTTATGGTTGTTAAAACGACGTCGTAGTCATTTAAGCGAGTAGTTATGTCGTTCGAACAACGACTACAGTCGTTTGAACAACCACTGACAATAGTCAGTATGTCACTTTTTGTTGAGCTCTTAGTCGTTGGTCTAAAATCCATGTCAGCTCATGAATTAGGAGCGTGGACTGATATAAGTAACGTTGAGAGAATGGGAAGGTTAGTGGTATCATCAATTTGCTGTCAACATATCCACCATTTGGTCATATGTGTTGTCTAATAATGGGCTGTTGGATTAATCTGAGGGAGTGTAGATAAGTTTTTTATATGAGTATAAAGAAATAGGTGTGGGGAGAAAACGGCAACTCCTTTATTATTACCAAATGGGATCCTAGCTCCGCCCCGAATTTCCATACACTGCCTCCAACCATTTAAACCTGAACATACTTAGCCACACTATAAAAGATAAAAAAAAAACCTACTGTGAAGAGATATGAACTACGAAATAAATATATAAAAGTTCGTAGATGGGGAAGTTTTAATGTGCATTTGGAGGCGATGGTTTCAGAAGAAGAAGAGTATATTATTGGAGGTTTTGTAGAGGGTATTTGGTGGGTATTATTGGAGCTTCTATGGAGGACTTGTGGTGGAGCTTTTGTGACTCCTTTTAGGCCTACCTTTGGAATTGGGGGAGTCACCAATCTTCACCATTACCACCACCATTTGGAGTCATTGAGGTGGGTAAACTACTCTGATTATATTAAGACTTTATTTGATAACTAGTATAGCCTTGTTATGTGTATCTCTGAGAGTAAATTTATGAGAACAAATCATGTGTGCTCTTAGTAGACTAATATAGGCATTTTTATGGAATAAAACTGCTAGAAATAATATTGTTATGTATTTCCTAATAAATCTGAAAATAGACATTTTTATGAAATAAAAATGCTAGGAAATTCTATTCTTTTGTGTTTTCTATTAAATCTGAAAATACATATTTTTTATTGAATAAAAATGCTAGAGATGTCATTTTGGCACATTTTTAGTGAAAAAGAAATGATAAACATTTTTCTGGAATAAAAATGTTAGGAAATTATATTTTGTTGAAAAATAAAGAAGAAGTAAATATTTTAAGGTTTTGGAATATTGAAAGATAATATATTTTGTGAAATGGGCATTTTAGAAATATTAGTTTACAACATTTTATGGGAATAAAATGCTTGGAAGTAAACCTTTATTTAATAAAAAAATATATGTTTAAACCTTGTCGTAGGATTTTTGTGTTTAAAATACATCTTTTCATGCATGTAAACTCTTAGTATTTTGACATAGAATGTATAAACAAGTTTAAGGAAGATTTTTTTGAGTTTAAACAAGAAATAATAAAAAGTTGATTTTTTTTCTATTCAATGTATCTGTAATTAGGAATAAAAGGCGTAATGTGTGTGACTGTTGATAAAAAGTATTAATTTAGTGTTAATGGACAAACATAGAATGGTTAGTGAGTGTAACTTACTAATGATATGAAACATTAACAATTATGGAATTAAAAGGAAGTTGGGGTATAAAAGGTATTTCCAATCAAGTAAAAGATTACTCCAAGTGTAAAAAAGTGTTAAAGGGTTAAAACACTTGAGAAGTTGGTGTAGGTAACTTCAAAGTGTTTTGGGAAAAATTAACACTGGTGAATAAGGAGTAAATGTGTGATTTGGAAACAAATGGGTAAAATGGTAATTTTACTTAAAGTGGAACATTTTTATGAAATAAAAATACTGGAAAGAGTTTTACACAAAGTAGTCATAAATGAATACGATTTTTGGAATAAAAATCAATGTTAAGGTGTAAAGGAGACAAAATGATAAATTTTCAAGTGTGACACAAATTAGGGCGGTAAAGTCTTGGATTTTGGCATCGGCAGAGTAAAAAGGAAAGGAAATAATTTGGACATTTGTAAAATGTTAAAACACATGAAAGGTACTCGGATGACATCGAAATAAAGCAAAAGGGGGGGCAGAACCCTGAGTGAAAAGCCCTAAACCACTGGGCAGAGCATATGGTGCGCATAGCCGTCGGTGAAGAGCCTGTGTAAGTATGAAGTATTAGAAGATTCCAAGAAAAGATAAAGAAAATATGAAACATATAAAGAAATGGGTTGTGTGGTAAAATGCTTTAATACAACCTAACTTGAATGAATGTAATAAATATTCTGCTAAAGGTGAAATGGATAATTAAATGTGTAAATCTATTCACGTCCATAAAGGAATAAAAATGGGTTAAAGAAAGTGGATAAATGGTTGGTTAAGAAACCTAAATGGTTAAACCTATACTTAACACAAGAATGTGTCGTAAAAAGGATATTCATATATTAAACAAGTATTTTCTAACGCAATGAATGCGTGTGTTGAAATGGTGATTTTCACTGAAAATACTAAAGTGTATAGTAATGAATGAAGGAGTTAAATTTCGATAAAGGAACGGTTTTAATAAAATTAAGTGGAGTGTTTTCAAGGGTTGAACCGAGTGTGTTAAACAAGGTGAAAATGCCAAGTATCAATAAAGAAAACTTTTACTATATTTAGGTAAATTAATCTGGATAAGTAAGGTTGTCGAAAATAAAACCGTTAATGCATTGGCTTACATACTTTCAAAGGTATACGTATGTAGATATATACATATTTTTGCATGCATATGGTTGTAGCGTGTTAGTATTCCTTTATGTCATTCGTTTCTATACTACTTGTATAAATCCCACTGGGCATAAGCTCACATCCCCACTTCATTATGGTAGGCTGGGAGCAGTTCTGTATTTTGAGAGCGTTTTACAGGTAAGTATATTTTATTTATATTTTCATTAGTATCTCTCTTTACTTGGACTTTAGGGTTCTCCCCATAGGTCATTCACGTAGTTCATCTCGAAATTGGAATCGCCTGCTAATAAGTGAAATGTTAATAAAAATAAGATTGGACTAGAAACATTATTTAGGTTATTTCATTTACCTTCACACTTAACGACTTGATTCAGATCGGGTTTACTCACGGGCAACCCATAAATCTGGTTCAGGGCATTACAAATGGTATCAAAGCTTTAGGTTCAAGGTTCCTTTCGATGTGACGTGGTGAGGTCAGTATTGGATCTTTCGACATCAGTGTAGTTCGGGCCGGTCACGCTAGTTTGATGATGGTTTAATTCGTATCCTCGATGGAAAGGTCTAAGAAGTTAGCATAAAAAGTTAGATTGATGCCAAGTGGCACACGATCAGATTTCTGGTTATTAATCGCATTCGCGTTTCTGATTAGAATGGTTGTAATTTACGGGTGTTCATGCAATCCTATAGTGGTGACATCGTAGTTGTTAGTGTGAGGTGCCTTCGTTAACAATTTTATGAATTAGAATCACGGGAGATGTTGATATAATGAAATGACACCCATTGGGAAAGTGGCACCAAATTGTGTACAATCAATGGTAGATATTGATGGTTGGGGTGTCATATTTATTTAATAAGGAATCGTGATTTGAATTATATGTAGCCTTGAGTGTGACACATATTAGAGGTCAATATCAATATGATAATTAGGAAATTTCGATCCTTAGGGTAATACCATCGTTGATGATAAATTTAATGAGAAAACGTATGTCTGATACTTGATTAAACTGAATTCGCCAATTTTCAACCTTATTTAATCGGTGTCAATTTATAAACCAATTTAATTCAGCCCTTAAAATATGAAAAAACGTGTGGATAAATCAAACAATCATAAATAAATTGCTGACTCACATATTTCAAGAAAAAAAACTTTCGGGTAAAACCTTTTATTTCACAGATAATACTCACAATGATTACAAGTGAAATCTGCAAAGAATTCACCACAACAAACTCTCATAGGCCACAACCTAAATCAGCAATGTAATTCTGCTGTAACTCCACAAGAACCGTAGTTCAGTCAGTCCAGGAACACTCACGATTACTCCATTTAACACACAGTCACGTCAGCCCAGCACTTCCCTCATGTGGCACCTAGATCAGCAGTTGAGATCTTCTCTACAAGAGAAACTTCGCAAAATTGTGTTCTTGGGTTCCAAAAAAAATTCACACAAAGATTGGGATGATTTGTGAATTGAAAACAAGGATAAAATCCTTAAAATTGAGAAGACAAATTCTTCTCCCAAAATAGTTCCATAGGTTTAAAATTCGCAAGTTTTCTCAAGAAAAACAAAACTCGACAAAATAATTTAAACAAAAATTGAGTCGGCAGCTCGTTCAAACGAAAAACAGATGTCGTTCGAACGAGGCCTGA
This sequence comes from Sambucus nigra, assembly GCA_949130495.1. Lineage (NCBI taxonomy): Eukaryota > Viridiplantae > Streptophyta > Magnoliopsida > Dipsacales > Adoxaceae > Sambucus > Sambucus nigra. The sequence continues at coordinate 61,419,775 of OX422223.1, read as the reverse complement.
TGTAGCTCGAACGAGATATCACGTGACAGCCATTGTCACTTAAACGACGTGGCACAGTCGCTTGAATGACCTAAGAGGAAAAAAAAAATATTCCAGTCTACCTCAACACTTAGAAAAATGTTTTTGACGAAAAACTTCACTCCAACACTTAGAATTTTTTTTTAAAAAATTATCCCAACACTCTAAGTGAACTATTAATAAGGTATAAAAACACAACCTTACTAAAATTAATCTCGCAGAGGCTTGAATGATTTATATTTGGATCCGTCGTGTATAATCTTGAATAATTCTTCAACGGTTGTAGCAGTATAGGACATGCTCAAATGTAAACCGAATAATAAAAAAATTTCATACAAATCTCCCCCTATGTCTATGCTGGTACAAAATAAAAACATTAAAATTATCAAATTAAAATGCCTATGCAAATCTAATACCCTCCCATGACCCAAAAATGAAAAGGTTTTAAAATTGTAAGTCTAAAACTTTCTTCAAAAATCTTCAAATCTTTAAGCTTTTCTCATCAGGGTGTGAAAAATAATGATCTTAAATTTTTTACCTCCACACATGAGACAAAGAATATACCTTCAAGACATATCAAGGTTGAAATGTGATAAACATAACATCAAAACAAATATCAAAAATCTCAAATCTCCCCCATAATTCGTTCTCTCGCTTTTTATTTGTCTGAAATAGACAAGGAAACGGATAAACAAAACAAACATGGAGTTGTCACGATAAACAAGGCAAGAAACTACTATCATTAGGATATACTCAAAGATGTTCACAAACTATTTTTGTTTTTTCAAATCTTTCATACAAAAATGCATAAATAATTTTACAAAAATCACACACCATGAATTTTAACTAAGATAACCTTATCATGGAAATGGAATGAATGGGTGTGAAAAAATTTGATAGGCAAATCAATGCAATCAAACATAACATATGTGCAGGATGAATATCTTTACTCCTAACGAATGAATCTCAATATTGTCCATAGGTGTCAAAAATTTGAATTTAGATGACATCGTCTTAATCTATTCGACAAATCAAAGTCAGAAATGATTTTCACACCAATAACGTCTAAAACTATGTAACGCTTTTTCATGACTTTGTTAAGATGTGCAACCTGTTTTATATTCTATCCAAACTCCCTCACAAATAATATGACTTTTTATTTTTCTTTTGAGGTGATGAAAATAATTCCTATTGGCCCACTTTATGGTATATTTTTCAAAGTCACACAAACTTACTTTAACAGTTATTACATTAACTACTTTCATTGTCAAGTTTTATCGCATATGGTTTATTTTAAAGACATAATTGAGATGAAAATACGTCGACCAACATGTGATAGACAAGAACAATAGTCAAACAAAACCATGCAAGTGTGCATGAAAGGAACTCATGAGTCAAATATGTAGATAGTAACAAAAAATCATATCTCAATGACTCCAAACATTGTAAAGCATAAAAATGAAATAATGACACATATCAAAACACTATCAAATAATCACATGGATATGGAATGAATTGTGACTCGGTCATCCCAAATGTCCATCCATAAACGGTGTAAACAAAATATAAAACTCTTTTTGTCTTTTTCCAAAAATTTTATCAAAATAAAATATTTTTGTATTTTTCCAAAAAATTTCAAAAACAAAAATCTAATACAAAAAGTACATGTTTCATAACACTAGTAAGAATATATCACGAAGCACAGCTAGTGTACGACAACAAATCATGCAAGTAACTATCCATAAGAAATAGCAAGTGGCGCATCATGTGAAAGCACGTGAGAATCAACTAGTTTACCATCTAGCTCCTCTAAAAGTAATTTTCTAACCCAAATAGGTGTGCAACGAAGCATAGGGGTTCTGGGAGCCAAGGGAACTCTAGACGTCAACTTCCTAGGGCCTCTTCCAAGATCAAAATAAAAACGCCTAAGGTGAACTTTTCTACCACAATGTGAACATGTGTAAATGGGTGAAATGACACCTATAGGTTGACATTTTCTAACGTCCTTGGGATTTATTGACCCTCTAAAGTAAATAATGTTCTTGGATTTAACACTCCAAACATGAGAACATGATGATCCACTACCATTGCTACCAACACTACTTGAGTTTGTCAAATCATTTTTCATCTCCAAATTTTTTGCTCAAGCAAAGAATTAGACTCTTCTAATTTTAGGAACTCCTTCTCTAAATTTTCAATTATTCCTAGAAGGTCATCACATTCTCCCTTAAAATATGCACACCTATCCCTAAGAGTCTCCTCACGTGCCACAAACTCGTCAATTAAAATATTTTATCCTATTTGTCACAAACACAAATCTTAGAATTTTTATAGTCCCCCAATTCATTTTCTAAAAATATAACTCTATCGTCACTCTCCTTTTTGGACAATTTAAAGCATTAAAGTCACAGTCCAAAGAAACAAATTTCTCATGATAAAAATCTCTTTGATCTTGAACCATTTGCAAAAGATTCATTGAGGATTTAAAACGACAATTTTCTTTTTCCAAAAAATCTATTCTTTTCGCAAACATCAAATTCAAACTATTTAAATCATCACAATTCTAACTCGTGTCATCAGGGGGGGGGCAACCGATTACATAAGTGCTCCATCAAAAAAATTGCGATTTTTCACAAAACAATTTTTTCAAAAAAATCAATATCACACAATTTTACAGAAATAAGGATCACTCGATAATTTAAAGAAACCCGCTCTGATACCAATTTGAGAAAACCTATGTGTGATACTTGATTAAACCTAATTCGCAAATTTCCAAGTTAACCTTATTTAATCGGTGTTAATTTTTATACCAATTGAATTAAGCTCTAAAACATGCAACTACGTGTGGATAAATCAAACAATCATAAATAAATTACCGACTCCAGATTTCAGGAAAAAAAAACTTTCAGGTAAAACCTTTTATTTCACAAATAATACTCACAATGATTACACGTGAAATCTGCAAAGAATTTACCACAGAAAACTCTCATAAGTCGCAACCTAAATCAGCAATGGAATTCCGCAGCAACTCCACAAGAATCGCAGTTCGGTCAGCCCAGGAACACCCATTAATACTCCCTTTGTCATGTAGTCATGTCGTCCCATCACCTCCCTCAATTGGCACCTAGATCAGCAGTAGAGATCATCTCTACAAAAGAAACTTCACAAAATTGTGTTCTTGGGTTCTAAAAACAATTCACACAAAGATTGGGATTATTTGTGATTTGAAAACAAAGGATAAAACACTTAAAATTGAGAAGACAAATGTTTCTGCCAAAGTAGTTTTGTAGGTTTAAAATTTGCATGTCTTCTCAAGAAATATGAAACTGGACAAAATAATTTATAGAAATATTGAATTGTCATCTCGCTCAAACGAAAAACACACATCACTCGAACGAGGCATGATGTCTCTTGAATGAGACATCATACGATAGCCATTGTCACTTGAACAACGTGGCACAGTCACTCGAACGACCTAAGCAAAAAAAAATTATTCCAGTCTGCCTCAACACTTAGAAAAATATTTTTGACAAAAAATTTCTCTCCACGCTTAGAAACATTTTCAGAAAAATTATCACAACACTCTAAGTGTACCGTTAAGGCATAAAAACACAACCTTACCAAACTTAATCTCGCGAAGGCTTGAATGTTGAAGAACGTTGATATTCGGATCCGTCTTGACGTGTGAATGATCTTGAATAATTCTTCAACAGTTGTAGCGGTATACAACATACTCAAATGTAAACCTGACAATAAAAAATGTCCTTACAGTTAATGAGTCTATAAATTGATGTGGCCATCCTAGGGGAATAAGTCGGTTTTAGTTGACAGAATTCTATCTTTAGCGAATTGTTGGTCGACGAATATAATTACAAGTGTTAGTTCCAGGTGAGGAAGTATTAGGTCCATTCGTTGGGAAACTTGGGTTTAGTGCATCCCAATTTGTGTACCTTTACTATAATTTGGGTTTACATAATCTGAATGATTGAGGTAACCTAGGGGTGGACCTAGAAAATTATGGTTACTTAGTATTAAGTAATTAAGTTGTGATGTTTTAGAATAGGACTTTTTGTGACGTTGTTAAGGTAGGCCTCCTCTCGGGCAATACCCAATATCCCTTGTCCTGCCAACACCCTAGATGGTATTAATTTATAATTTTGTGATTATAGTGTGGTATTGAGGAATAAGATCTCGTGCGGCATTCGTGGTGAGAGACTTGGTGGTTATAGGCAATAGTCGACATCCATATCCTACTAAGATCATCATAGTTTTGTTAACTTGTGGATTGGCACACAGTGTTAGCAAGGAAATTTGATTTCCATAGTTTAACAGTCATTGAGGATTCGAGTAAGGCAGGCCTTGAGGTTCATAAGCTGCAGGCGACGTCATATGTCCTTCCATAAGTGGTAGTAGCGATAATTATACTTTATATGTTCTTCCATAAATGGTAGTAGCGATAATTATACTTAGATACGAATCTTACCTTCTCCCACCGAGGTAATCTAAGTGTTAAAACTCGGTGGGAGAAGGTAAGATTCGTATCTAAGTGTTAAAACTCATTTAGCCACCGAGGTAATCATTTGGTGAGAGGAAATCCTAGTGTGTGGATAGCCATAGGCACATGAAGGTGCCTATAGAAAGAATTTGTGTGTGGTATCATTAAGGATAAATATCGAATTTTGTGATGTCTTGAAGTGTTCGAGGATTTAGGTGCACTATGGTTAGAAGCTCGTAGACTAGTGTCCTTGTGAGCCCCAAGTAATATCAATGTGGGCATCGAAAGGTTTGAAGGGTGTGACTTGGATGATAAACATGTGGACGATGAAATCACATTAAATTTGGGGCTTCCACATGAAATTTGTTTGATGTTTTTAGGAAACCAATTAAGCCCGGTAGGAAGAGGCAGTAACATCAAAACATGATTATGATGTCAATGTGTCGACCGTATATGCTAAGGCATCCATAGTAGTGTGAGAACTAATTGGACACGTCTTGTTAAGCTGGTAAGGGTTATAAGGCATTGCCAGTGTGGTATTAACTACCCTTAGGATGCCAATGGCGACGGGAATAATCGTCACAAATATCCCATGTCGGTAGGGACAGTAAGGTGAGTCGGTGTCAATCCCTCATGGTCAAAAGGGCACAGTTAGGTGAGTGCTCCGATAAAGCCAAGTAGTGTTTGCAAAATTTGGGGACTTGATCACGATGTGTTAAAGTAGAAAATAACTTAAGAGTAATAGGTTGGTGTCATTGTCACTAGTGTTTGGATAAGGTCGATATAGATTAGACGGGAGGCATCCGCCAATCAGAATGATTTGTTACACCAAGGGTGTAAAAGGTATGGACTTTCTCCCAAGGAAGGAATTCTGGTATTGATTTCCTTAAGGACTACAAATTCGTAAATGGTGATCATATTATGAGATGAATAGTCAAGATTCGATTCTTCCCATCTAGTAATCTAGGCCAGGGTGTATGGCTAAAAGTAGCACTCGAAAAGAGTGTTGCGAAGGAGTAGTATAACTTCCAGTATACGGTATAGATTCACTTTCATAAGTCAGGATCAGTTTCCTTTGGGCAAAACTCCTTGGGACGGTTGCATGCCCCTATGGTTTTAATAGGTTCCCTTTGGCTTCGACAATCGAGAATCGAGAATCGGTATAATCACCTATGGGGTGACTCATATTTATGCCATGTCTTGGCACGACGCGATTAAGCTCGGGAGAGCGTGATGGGCCAGGTTTGTCCATTGTAGCTCGGTAACTGGGTGCTCTCATCTTAGGTAATCTTGTTATTGCATGAAGCTTTACGTAAGGGTGGCTACTCTTTCAGCTATTCAGTGTTTATAGTGTCAACCTTCCATAGATTAGTGGATTCTCGACTGGCTGACTTGGCAGTCAGTGGCTCAGGTTTTAATGAGTGGAATAATGTCTTGAGGATAGAGTATGGTATTATCAATACAGGAAAAACTTAGTTCTTGGTATTGCTTTGACATGATGATTTGAAAAATTTAGGTTCATTGGAGTGCGCAGCGAATGGTGTAAACCCGGCGTACGATAATGATTTGATGAATTATTCCTCCTCGAAGTGGGAGAATGATAAATTGTGAAAAAATGGAATGTAGACCCTAAACTATAATTACTTTTGATGGTAGATATGACGATTGGTTATGTCACCATTTGTTTGGGGTGAGCGTTGATCGCTAGGGATGGTTTGCTCATGGAGACTCTGGTATGCCTTATTTACTAGCATAGGTAGTGCCAGGGATGGGTTAGGACTTGATAATAGGGCGAATGGAAACCCGGGGTCGAGTATATAGCGTTATAGTTGACGAAATGGTGATCATTATGGTATGGGGAATGCTAGATGGTTGGTGATATTAGCATTGAGGACATCGATGATTTTGTCTTGGAGGATTTCTAGGACCTAGGATGGAAGTTGGTGGACCCCATGAGTTTTTGGAATTATGGAACCGAGAATTTTGGGGACAAAATTCCCTAAGGAGGGTTGTTTGTAATACCCCACCCCGATAAATTAATTGAATTATATATATATATTTTATACAAGGGGGAACTAATGATAATTGTACGAAGTTGCGGGTAGTAAAATGGATTAAACTAGGGGAATTATTTAAATATGGACTTTAGACTTATGTGGACCATAATATATGGAGTTATTGGTTATACGTAAGGAAAATTATAAAGGGCCTTTCTTGGAATTGAAAACTGCATTGGGTAAAGATAAGAAGCTTGAGAAGATAGCAGAATAAAAGAGAGAGTTCAAAAATCTCTTTGTGGTCATTCAAACGATGTCAAAGTCGTATAGGCGAGTAGATATGTCATTCGAAGGATGACAACAGTCGTCCGAACAAAAACTGACAAGAGTCAGTCTGCCACCTACTGTCTAGCTCTAAGTCATTGATTCAAAATCCATGTCAACTCATGAATTTGGAGCATGGAGTGATATAGGTAACGTTGAGAGAAAAGGAAGGTTAGTGGTACCGTCAATTTTCTGTCAACATATCCACCATTTGGTCATGTGTGTTGTCTAAACATGGGCGGTTGGATTAATCTGAGGGGGAGTAGATAAGTTTTTTATATGGGTATAAAGAAAGAGGTGTGGGGAGAAAATGGCAAATCCTTTCTTGTTCCCAAATGGGCTCCCAGCTCCCTCTCACTTCCATACACTGCATCCAACCATTTAGAGACTTAGCATAATCAGCCATACCACAAGAGATTAAACCGCTATTGTGAAGAGATATAAACTACGAAATAAATATGTAGAAGCTAGTTCATGGGGAAGTTTTAAATTGCATTTGGAGGGGATGATTTCAGATGAAGAAGAGTATATTATTGGAGGTTTTGTATAGGGTCTTTGGTGGGTCTTATTTGAGCTTGTATGGAGGACTTATGGTGGAGTTTTTGTGACTCCCTTTAGGGCCACCTTTGGAGGTGGGGGTGTGACCCAGCTTCACCACCACCACTACCATTTAGAGTCATTGAGGTGGGTAAACTACTCTGATTGTATTAAGACTCTATTTGATAAATAGTTTAGACTTGTTGTGTGTATGATTGAGAGTAGATTTATGAGAACAAATAATTGTGCTCTTAGTAGACTAATATAGGCATTTTTATGGAATAAAAGTGCTAGAAATAATATTGTTATGCATTTTTTAATAAATATGAAATTAGACGTTTTTATGGAAAGAAGAATGTTAGAAATGATAAACATTTTTATGGAAGAAAAATGTTTGGGAAATGATATTTTGTTGAAAAATAAAGAATAAGTAAATATTTCATGGTTTTGGAACATTAAAAGATAATATATTTTGTGAAATGGTCATTTTAGACATATTGGTGATAAACATTTTATGGGAATAAAATGTTTGGAAGTAAACCTTTATTTGATGAAAAATATATTTAAACCTTGTAGTAGGATTTTTGGGTTCAAAATCCATCTTCTCGGGCATATAAACTTGTAGTATTTTGACATAGAATGTATAAACAAGGTTAAGGATGATTTTGTTGGGTTTAAAAAGGAAATAATAAAAAGTTGAAATTTTAATCTTCAAAGTATGTATAATTGGGACTAAAAGACATAATGTGTGTGAATGTTGATAAAAAGTATTAATTTAGTGTTAATGGTCAAACATAAAATGGTTAGTGTGTGTAACTCACTAATGATATGAAACATTAACACTTAGGAAATTAAGAGGAAGTAAAGGTGTGAAATGTATTTCCAATCAAGTAAAAGATTACTCTAAGTGTAAAAAAGGATTTAAAGGGTTAAAACATTTGAGAAGTTGGTGTAAGTAACTTAATAGTGTTTTGGGTAAAATTAACACTTCTGAATAAGGAGTAAGTGTATGATTTGGAAACAAATGGGTAAAATGGTAATTTTACTTAAAGTGGAACATTTTCATAAAATAAAAATATTGGAATGATTGTTACATAAGGTGGTCCTAAATGAATATGATTTTTGGAATAAAACTCAGGGTTAAGGTGTAAAGGACACAAAATGATAAATTTTCAAGTGTAACACAAATTGGGATAAAATGTTAAAACACGTGAAAGGTACCGGGATAAACCAAGAAGGCCCCAGACCCCTTGGGTGAAAAGTCCTAAACCACTGGCCAGAGGATATAGTGCGCATACCCGTTGGTGTAGAGCCCGTGTAAGTATGCGGTATTGAAAGAATCCGAAAAAAGATAAAGGAAATATGAAAAATATCAAGAAATGGGTTGTATGGTAAAATGCATTAATAAAACCTAACTTGAATGAATGTAATAAATATTTCGATAAAGGTGAAATGGAAAGTAAATGCGTAAATCTATTAATGTCCATAAAGGAATAAAAAGGGGTTAAAGAAAGTGGATAAATTGGTGGTTAAGCAACCTAAATGGTTAAACCCATACTTAACACGAGAATGTGTCATAAAAAGGATTTTTAAATATTAATAGCAAGTATTTTCTAACACGGTGAATGAGTGTGTTGAAATATTGATTTTCAATGAAAATACAAAAGTGTAAAGTAATGAATGAAAGGAGTTAAATTCCGATAAAGGAATGGTTTTAATAAAATTAAGTGGAATGGTTTTGAGTGTTGAACAGAGTGTGTTAAACAAGTTGAAAATAATGAGTATGAATAAAGGAAACTTTTACTAGCTTAAGGTAAATTAATCTGGATAAGTAAGGTTATCGAAAGTAAAATGGTTAATGCATTGGCTTGCGTACTTTCAAAGGTATACGTATATAGATATATACATATTATCGCATGCGTATGGTTTAGCGTGTGAGTATTCCTTTTTGTTGTTCATTTCTTTATTGCTTATATAAATCCAACTGGGCATAAGCTCACATCCCCACTTTGTTACAGCAGGTTGGGAGCGGTTTCGTATTTTGAGGGCATTCTACAGGTAAGTATATTTTATTTATATTTACCTTAATAGCTCTGTTTACTTGTACTTTGTGGTGCTCCCCATAGATACTTCACGTAGTTCATCTCGAAATTGGAATCACATGCTAACAAGTGAAATGTTAATAAATATAAAATTGGACTAGCAATATTATTTAGGTTGTTCCATTGCACTTTACACCTAACTACTCGATTTGGATCGGGTTGACTCACAGGTAACCCATAAAATCGAGTCAGGGAGTTACAAATGGTATCAGAGCTCTAGCTTTAAGGTTCTTTTTGAGTGTGACAGGATGAGGTCATATTGGATCTTTTGACATCGATATTGTTCAGGAAGGCCATGATAGTTTATTGACGGTTTAGTTCGTGTCCTCGACGGTAAATTCTAAGAGGTTAGCACAAAAAGTTAGATTGATGCCAAGTGGCACACGATTAGATTGATGGTTATTAATCTCTTCCACATTTCTGATTAGATTGGTAGTAATTTGTGGGTCTCTATGCAAGCCTATAGTGGTGACATCGTAATTGTTAGTGTGAGGTGCATTTGTTAACAATTTAATGAATTAGAATCACGAAAGATGTTGATAGAATGAAATGATGCCCATTGGGCAAGTGGAACCAAATTGTGCACAATCAATGGTAGAGATTGATGGTTGGGGTGTCACAATTATTTAATTGGGAATTGTGATGTGAATTATATGTAGCCTTGGGTGTAACACATATGAGAGGTCAATATTGATGTGATAATTAGTCAATTTCGATCCTTAGGGTAATAAAATGATTGATGATAAGGTTAATGAGTCTATAAATTGATGTAGGCCAACGTTAGGGGAATAAGTCTATCTTAGTTGATAGAATGCTATCCTTTTGGGTGAACACTTTAGCGGATTGTTGGTCGACCAATTTAATTACAAGTGTTGGTTTCAGATGAGGAAGTATTAGGTCCATTCGTTGGGAAACTTGCGTTTAGTGCATATAGAATTGTGTACCTTTACTATAATGTGGGTTTAGATAATCCTAATGATTGAGTTAACCTAGGGTAGTAAAGTCCCGGGTTTTGGCTTCAGCCGGGTAAAAAGGAAAGGAGATAATGTGGACATTTGTAGAATGTTAAAAAACACGAAAGGTACTCTGATAACACCGGGATAAAGTAAAAGGGGTCCGGAGACCTTAGGTGAAAAATTCTAAACCATTGGCCAGAGCATCTGGTGCGCATAGCCGTCGGTGTAGATCCCGTGTAAGTATGCAGTATTGGAAGATTTCGAGAAAAGATAAGGGAAATATGGAACATATCAAGAAATGGATTGTGTGGTAAAATGCATTAATACAACCTAACTTAAATGAATGTAATAAATATTCCGATAAAGGAGAAATGGACAAGTAAAATGCATAAATATATTAATGTCCATAAAGGAATAAAAAGGGGTTAAACAAAGTGGATAAATGGGTGTTTAAGCAACCTAACTGGTTAAACCCATACTTAATATAAGAATGTGTCATAAAAAGGATTTTCAAAGATTAAACAAGTATTTTCTAACACAGTGAATGCATGTGTTGAAATGGTAATTTTTAATGAAAATACTAAAGTGTATAATAATGAATTAAAGGAGTTAAATTCCAGTGAACAAATGGTTTTAATAAAATTAAGAGGAATGGTTTCAAGTGTTGAACCGAGTGTGTTAAACAAGGTGAAAATACTAAGTATGAATAAAGAAAACTTTTACTTGATTAAGGTAAATTAATCTGGATAAGTAAGGTTGTCGAAAGTAAAACGGTTAATGCATTAGCTTGCATACTTTCAAAGGTATATGTATGTAGATATATACATCTTTTCTCATGCTTATGGTTGTAGCATGTGAGTATTCCTTTATGCCGTTCATTTCTATACTGCTTGTATAAATCCCACTAGGCATAAGCTCAAATCCCCACTTTGTTATGGCATGTTAGGACCGGTTTCGTATTTTGAGACCGTTTTACAAGTAAGTATATTTTACTTATATTTACGTTAGTTGCTCTATTTACTTTAACTTCGAGATGCTCTCTATTGGTCTTTCTCATAGTTCATCTCGAAATTGGAATCACATGCTAACAAGTGAAATGTTAATAAAAATAAAACTGGACTAGCGATATTATTTAGGTTGTTTCATTGCACTTCACACCTAAGGACTCGATTCGGACTGGGTTGACTCACGGGTAACCCATAAATCCGATTCAGGGCGTTACAATTACCTATAAAAGGGAATTGTGCTGACTGGTCCTAGGGAGGCCTGGAGGCTATGATACAAAGCAGCAAGGTATGCTATGGAATGAGAAATCCTATATAGAAAAGGATTAATTATTTTGTTTCTCAGATGTGTCCACCCAACTGAAGTAACCAACTTGATGACACTCAGTAGGAAGATGATTAGTCAAGAAAGTAGCCTGAAAGGCTACTACTGGCCATTATGAAAGATGATTGCACCGATTATGCATGACGATGCTATAAGTTCTAGAAATATGCTACGATCCACAGAACAACAGGGGCTACACTCATGCCAATCAAATTCCTTAGCCCTTTTCCATGTTGGGCATTGACTTAGTCAGCCCTCTATCGAAGCCAAGGGGAAAGCTCAAATACTTAGTCATTATAGTGGATTACTTCACCAAATGGGTGCAGGCTGAACCTCTGGTGGATATGCCTTATGACAAAGCCTTTCATTTCATATGGAAGAATATAATTTGCCATTATGGAATGCCATATGCTTTTATCATCGACCATGACACACAATTTGATAACCAAAAATTCAAAGACTATTGTATTAAATCCAAAAGTTAAAAGTTACCTGATGCTCCTTGCCACCCGCAATGCAACGGGAAGGCATAAGTGACGAACAAGACTCTACTCTATGGAATAAAATGAGTTTGGATGATGCCACTGGAAATTAAATCAATGAACTACTAAGTGTGCTCTGGACTTATAGGACTACGAAGAGGATATCCACTGGCAAAACTCCTTACATGTTAGTTTTCAGCATAGAAGGAGTGGTCTCGACATAAATTGGTCTACCTAGTCGTAAGGTGCTCAATTTTTATTTGTCGAAGAGTGATCTCATGATGAAGTTAGACGTGGAATTGGTTAAAGAAGTCATAGAGCACGCAACATTTTGTGTGGCAGCCTACTAGCAGTGAATTGATCGATTTTATAATAGAAGGGTAAAGGTAAGCAACCGCAGGGAACGAGACTATATGCTCAAGAAAGTACTCCAAAAAGAAAAAAGTTAGAGCCTAATTGGCATAGTCCTTACTGAATTTCTCTAGTCGTTTGATCAAGAACTTATTGGATTGAAACCCAAGGAGGGGATCCATTCAAAAACCCTTGGAATGCTAAGAATTTGAGAAAGTACTGTCAGTAATTGGATGAAATGTAGTTTCTTTTATTTCTTATAACTTGCTCTCAGTTCTCAATATATATTGTTAATTTCCAGTAAATATTATCACCCTTTTATATTTTTTTCGGAGTGGGAGATATGATAAATTCAAAGAAATCTCAAATAACAATATAAAACCAAACTTTAAAGATTCATGTATGACTTTGTCTTCGAACAATCCACGAAAAAGAAGCCCTACTTCATGTATGACCCCACAAGGTTAAGAATAAGAAGTCTCAAAAATAAAACTTCATGTATAACCCCAAGTTCAAGAGAGAGAAGTGTTACCAAACCAAATTAAGGAGTTATTCTAACATATTTGGTCGCCACTGGTAACTGACGCCAGCCCTTAGTCAAACGATAAGATCCGTTTAATTGACTATAAACAATGACATGTTAGTGAAACCTATGGCAGGGAAACCTAGGTTTGTTCAAACTGGTAACCAGTAAGGCAGATAGTCGGACAACCATCGACCATACAATTATAAGACTAAACTAATCGTAGGCCGTGATGATCTTGATTAGGAAATACCTTGGGGATTACGATTTGCACAATAATGGTACACCTATATGACCACTGCATCTGGTGCATAAGGGAAGTTTTAGCAGTCAATCAAGGCTCAGGGAACTGAGCACTACAGTTACTCTTTATAATCTGGATATTCCACTTACTAAAGTTAAGAAAGCAGATAGCAAATACCTTCGGACAAGGCTTAGATTAGTTGATACTTGTTGCCATTTTATTTTGCTGGATTTGTAATAATTTTCTGTGATTTGTAAGAAAACTTTGATGTTTTGGTTTTCTTGATTAATACATATACATACATACATACATATATATATATATATATATATATATATATATATATCACATCCGAAGGAATCCAAGATGCATGTATCTTGAAATGAGGGTTAAGATGATCCAAATAATCGGGGTCATTCCAATACTACAACTTATCTTCCTTCGGTAATTTTATTACTATAAGGGTGTTGATATCTAACCTCACTTATAACCATCTTTATAAGCCTAATCAATTTCTTCACTCATGTGCGCGAGGGCCTCATTATAACCATTCATCCATATAGTAGAGGTTATTTATAAAACAGATAGGTAAGACGGTCAATCATCTTACTTCACATATTGATAGTTGTCAATTGATTCTTTATATGTGATGCTGCGTCGGCCAAAGTTTTCATGGTTCACTCCTCTTCCACTAGTTGACAAACCTTAACCACTTACGAGAAGGCTGACCTCCGCTTTTGGACTTTCTCAAATATCCATCTTATCCATTAAGCGAGCATTCTCATATTCGGGAAAAGACACACATTCACTCTGATTGGCCATAATTGACTTTTTAAGGCTTCTAGTTAATTACGCAACAAATTATTCTCCTATTCAAGAAAACTTGCCACCTCCCTTGAAAATTTCAAATCTGATTATAAAATGTTTGCCTTTTTATAGTACGTCAAGGAAAATTTTTGAATCTTTTGATAAAATCCATTATCACTCCGTAAAAAAGTAAAAAATTTCTAGTAATCAGTAAATAGACTAACAATAGCGTCCTTATGATCTCGTTGGAGACTAAGAATCATCTTATAATATGAGGCATTGGTCGCCACAGTTTGATGAAATAGCTTGTGCATGCCGAGCTAAGATTCTTTAGCTTGATTTGATAAATCTAAGTCGAACAGATCCCTCAACTCTTCCTCATACACTTCTTCATGATCAGCACCGAATAACTGGTTACTCTTCTGGTAAAACTCACTTTCGGTGGCAACCAAATAGTCCATCCCGGTGTCAAACAGAATGAGATATGATGGTACATAAATAGTGAAACAGAAGGAAATTTTCACCAAAGTAATTAATATTGTAATAGAAAGGTAACACTTAATTGTATTAGAATCATGAAAATATCACAAAGAGAGGAAATACAAGAAAGGTTCATAAAAAAAGATATCGAATCCCTATAACTACCAAGGCCTTTTTCACACCTTATATTAATTAGCCACCACTTCACCTTCTAGTCGGTCAACTACCGTTATTTGGCCCTTGGGAACCATAGACTCTTCCACATCTTTATCATCATCAACCTCCTCCTATATTTGGGGAGGAATGCCTTAGAAATGTTGAAGGAAAAGTTATGATCTTGTTACTGTGTCGACCTGAGTTAGAGGATCATCCTATACCTCCTTGAAAGCATATTTTTGGAGGTACTCAACCTGAATAGCAAGAATGGAAAATGACTTATCACATCCTCTAGTGTATTCATCCTCCTTATCCTTCTTGGCCTTAGCCTTCATCTAAGCAACCTACACTTTGGACTGGTCAACCACCTTCTTAGCCTCTTCGATAACCTTCTTCACACTATTCACAGCCTCTTGTTGTAGCTCCTTAATGGTTTCTCCCATTTCCTTCTTTTTATCCTCCTCACGAGCACGACTAGATGCCTCCAAGGACTTTCACATCCCCAAAAAACTGCCTCCAATTCAAATAAAGACTTCTGCAACTTGTCATTTCTCCTCAATAGTAAGTCATAGTCAATTAGGAACTATAAAAATAAACATTGAAATAAGAACATTAGTAAAAAATGATAACAATATAAACAGGTGGTACTTACAAGAGCAATATTATGGTTGGCCCAATAAACCAACCTTGAATGTGAAAGGGATGATTAAGTAACTTTATCGGCTGAGAGAACTCCTACGCCAATCAAGCCCCGAGTAAGCTCAGGGTTCACAGTAATGTACTAGCAGTGCCTTTGCTCTTGCCGGTGAGCTCTTTTCTGGCTGACTCTAAAGTGTGGGTTGGACCCCTGTTTAACCTCTTAAACTGATGATCTTGATTTTTTTGTAGGGGATTTACACAATAATGGGTTGGCTGAAGCCCTCTACATTGGAATTCTTTCTTATAGGGGGAAACTTAAAACCAGCCTAGAGGTTTGAGATCTTTCTCTTCACCATTTATGTAGAAGTAACATCGATCGTGTAAAACCCTCCCCACCGACTTTGATTGTACTCGCGTGATTTGGTGACTTAGTATGACTAATTGGGCTCTGGGCTTATTGAGGAGGATCATAAGTCAAATTTGGGTAACGTAGTGGCCCTGATGCAATTGAATAAGATTTTTATGGCCTACAGTTAATATGGTGCATTTTTTTAGTTATTCGAATGATGTGTAGGTGTCGTTCGAACGAGTCTTTGGAATGAGGTTTGACATTCTAATGACTGAGAAATGTTCGATTTCCCTCGCTCTCGGGAATATCATTAGGACGCCTACGTTCGAATAACGTACACAGTCATTCGAATGAATAGGTGTTTCTCGTTCAAATGAGGTGTATCTCACATCCCTTGTAACCCTACAATTTTGCCTCGATAGATATTTCGTTCAAATGAGAGGGGATATAATTCGAATGAGGACTAATGTCAGTCAAATGACCAGAGCAAAATTTGAAAAAAGCACATTTTTATGTGTTGTCATGACGTGGATCGTCGAAATGGATGACGTGTCAAGCTCTTAGTATCTCAGATCAAAACGTGGAACAAAGGTTTGATGGACCATTGGATAAAGTGTTAAGTTTAGGAGCATTTGTGGGATTTAACCCTTAAGGTTTGGGGGTATTTTAATTATTTTTTGGCTCAGTTAACCCATTCCAAATATATTTGGCCTCTCTCTATAGAACTTGGAGATCTTCCTCCACCACCCACCACCTAGCACCACATCTCCACCAAAAACCACCAAATATTAAATGTTTTCTTCCATCTTTAATCTCATAAAAGCCAAATACACCACACGTACAAGCAAGATGGGTTTTTGTGGAGATGTTATTGGGGATTTTTTTAGAAGAAGAAAATGAAAAAGGAATGGTGTTTTAAGGGGGTTTTCATGGAACATTCAAGGAGAAAACCTTGTGGAGCTAGGTGACCTCTTTATGGACACCTTAGGAAGTGGGAGAATGCCATCTTCTTCTACACTTCATCTACCATTGTTGAATCTTCCTTTGAGGTTCAAAACTCTATTATTAGCTTACGAACTCTATATTTTCATAGTATTGGTCTTGTTGTTAGAGTTCATAAGAGTAGAACGCATGTATGATTTAAGAAGGTTATTTCTTATGGTTTTGTCTAAATGGCGTATAATTGATTTCAAGAGTTTTGGTAAAAATGATATATCTCAAGAAATCTTGGTATTTAAACATTTTATGGAATAAAATGTGGAAATAATATTTGTTGAACAAATGTCTAAGGGATTTCCTGTAAACATTGAGATTTTTATGAAATTGGACATTTATTCAAATCCTGGAGGAATAAAAATGTCTTCGGTCTTGAATGTTATGAAATTTCTAGAATATATCATGTGTACAACTCATTCTTATGGATTTCTGGACTTAAAATCCACTTACACTTTTCGTATTTTGATTACGAGCATATAAACAAGTTTGATGAAGGGTTTATTGGGTTTAAACTTGAAATAAAGAGAATGGAAATTTCATCCCTTAAAGAGTTGTTAAAAAGTAAAGAAAAAATGGTAAGTGGTTTTTAAAGACTACATATGAAAATGAAGGGAAAATGGTGTTTACTTGTAAAGTAGTCTCCAAAATGCCAAAAGGTTTTCTTAATAAAGAAAGTGTTGAAGTAAAGAGTTTTACATATTGAGAAGTATGTGACTCCAAAGTTTTAAATAAAAGTTAATGAGTTAAAGACATTTGAGAAGTTAGCATGTGTGACTTAATAATGTTTATCGGGAATAACACTTGTGAAATTGGAGGAAAAGACAAGTTTGGAAATGAATGGATAAATAATTTTATTTAAAGTAGAAAAATTTTATGATATAAAAATGTTGAAAAAGGTGTTCCACAAAATGGTCCTATAATAAAGTGAGTTTAAGATAAATCAGCGTAAGCGTGTAGAGGATAAGAAATGGTCGTTTTTAAACTATAACAGAAGGGTGGGTGAAATCACCGGAGTTTGCTTCGACCGGTAAAGTAGAATAATGTGGACATTTGATAAATATTAAAACACATTAATATAATACTCGGATGAGACCGGGAAAAAATTTTGAAGTTCGAGATCCCTATGGTGAAAGACCCAAAAACACTGGTCGAAGTATATGATAGCGTAGTCGGCGGTGTAGAGCCCGTTAAAGTACATGGTCATTTGGAGGATTCTGAGAAAAAAATAATCAAGGTGGAATATGTCAAGAAATGGGTTGTGTGGTGAATATAAGAAAATACAACCTAACTTGAACGAAACTAATACATATTTCGCTTGAAAGGTAAAGTGGACAAGTAGGAAATTGACCAATGTAAATGAAACAAGAGGAATGGTAAAGTGAAGTGATCATATGGGTAATTAAGGAACCTAAGAAGGTTTAACCCATAATTAACACACAAGTGTATTTATGAAAGGTTGTCAACGAAAATAAGTATTTATTAACACAGTGTGTGCATGTGTTGAAAATAGATTTTCAAGAGAAAATACTAAGGTTAGTTAGTGTGAGTAAAAGGAAATTTTCATTAAAGGAAGTACTTTTCCCTAGACAAGAGGGTATTTGTTTAAAGTATTTAACCATGTGCGTTAAACCGGGAGCTAAATATCAAGTAAATTAAAAATGATCTCTTTATAGGATTAATGTGAAATTAAACCTGAACAAGTAACACTTTGGAATAAAATGGTTTCATATATTAATGTATGTTCATGTATGTGTATAAATGAGGTAATTGAATGTGAACGTAGTTATAGCATGTTAGAGTCTATTTTCTGTCATTCGATTCTATATTGCATTGTTGTATCTTCCCAATGGGCATTCAGCTCATTCCCCCCTCTTTGTTATGATAGGTTGTGTGCGGTTTCATATGTTGAGAGCGTTATACATTTAAGTATTCTTTTATTTTACATTAGTAGCTCGGTATGCATGGATTCCAGGGAAGACTCCCATAGATTCCTCACATAGCTTGATTTAAATTGGAATCGCATGCTAAACAAGTGAAATATTAATTAAATAAAACTAGACTAGCAACATTATTTAGGTTGTCTCATTGCACTTCAAACCTAATGTTCGGGTTGGACCGGATTGACCACGGGTAACCCACAAATTAAGGTCGGGGTGTTAAAAATGGTATCAGATCTCTAGATTTAAGGTTCCTTTCGAGAGTGACGTGGTGAGGTTGGTAGTGGATCTTTCGACGTCGGTGTTGATTTTGAATTGGTGACACTGGATATGTGATGGTTTCAATTTGTGTTCTCTACGATACGGCCATGGAGATTAGGACGAGGGGAAATGTGTGACTAAGTATCATGTGGCCAATTTAGTTTCCATATATAGATTTTGCACTTCTGATTTAGATAAGTTAGTAAATTGAGAGTGTCCATATAGGCCATTAGTGGAGACACCGCATTCTCCCATGTGAGGTGCCCCGATGACAACCCTTGATGATGTGAGAGGCCTAGTAAGATGTTAACAAAGGTGAATATCATCCATCGAATTAGAGACACGAGTCATTTAAAGTCAACTATGAAGGATAGGTGACTATAGTACAATGTCTAAGCAATATTAATTTGTGATTAAGATGCATTAATTTTCTTGGTTAGGTACATAAGAATAGTTAATAATTATGAAATGATTAGGCGAACTTGATCCTTGTTGTAGTGTCATGTGGTAAGCATTTGACAATTCGGTGGGAATGTAGACCCATGTCGATCAGTACTTGAGGATCTGTACTTGACCGTAGTTGATAGGATACTATCATTATAGGTAATTGCCTTGGTAATTATCGATTGAAAGTTATATCCTGTAATCTATGATGAGAGTTACTGGTCATTGGTGGTAAATATGTTATGTGTGTAACAATGATGGGTTGAAGTAACGTAGTATTGAACCCTATATAGTCTTCCATGACATGGTTTTAGAGATTATGATGTAACATTTAAGGAATAGGATCCCTAGTGACGTTAGTAGTGTAAACTTAGAGGCTTATAAGTTATGTACGATGTCCTATATCATTCCAGAAGCGATTTTAATGTGGGTATTTGATTAGGCATAAATTCTTCACATTTATCCCCTTAATTTAGGTATTTTTATGATCTCGTGCGGTGTAAATAGATTGGATTTGGCTTATAATTATGCTACTAACCCTTTTTGGCAATTATTTCATATTTTTTGTATCTCTTATATGTTTTACAGGTATTTCATGCAAGTTAGTGCCAAAGAGAACACAAAACACTGAAAGAAAACCAAGAAATGGAGAGTAAAGGGCATTTTAGTAATTTTTTAGCCATATTCCGGAGGTGGGGCCAACTAGAACGTTGAATAGCTTTCAACTATAAGAACACTGGAAAAAACGGCACCTCAATCGGAGTCCCGATGTGAAAGTTATGAGCAGTCAAAGATAGAAGAAAAAGTCAAATAAAGACAGGACCGGTCCGCCTAGAAATTAAAAGAATCGGTCCGCACAGGACCAGTCTGCCCAAGAAATAAAAGAACCGGTTTGGATCCAAGGAAAACCGGTCCGTAGGAGGACAGGACCGGTCCGGATCAAGGCAAACCGGTCTGGAGGAGGGTAGGATCGGTCCGCCTATCGCAATTTTAATTTTCTAATCTTCTTCTAATGGAGAGTCCTAGTGCACCTAAAACTCTTGGAAACTTTATAGGGTATATAAACCCGTTTTATTATCATTTTTAGTGTGGCGAATTAATATAATTTTCCCTTCCTTTCATAAAACCCTAGTTTAGAGATAGTTTACAATTTTAATTTTAAAGTTGAAGATTGTTCAGAATTCCGTGATTGCAAGTGTTCTTAATTACTGCTTTTACTGCTTTGGTAAGATTAGAAGTTAATTTTCTTCAGTCCAATTCCGTTCTACATCATTCTATAAATTTTCCTTAGTTTAATTATGGTTTTCTGCACATCAAAAATTGTTTTCATTACTTTCAGCATGCTAGGCTAGACTTTTCAAGGTCGGGATACATGAACCCAACCTGATGTGATAGTTGCATGTGTATAACATTAATCCTCTGAATTTAGTGATTGATTATGACCGTATTGCGTAGTAACACGACAATTGTAGGTCTTTAGATCTCGTTTTCTTCCGGGTAACCAGGATGCTTTAGAATGCAATTCGAGTGTCACTATCGCGATACCGATTTACTCGTCCTAAGATTAAGTATGATGCGGGCTTGAACCTCATATACGTAATGCTTGGGAGTACTAACTTCTGGGTCTAATTAATCAGTTAAATTTACGATTAGTATTATAACTGCGATACACTAGGGTTGGGGGATTGTATTCCCGTCCTGTTTTTCTCATCACATAGTTTAAAGTTTCAAATCATTCTTCATCGGTATTTTAAGTAATTTAGTATAATTGCATCTTTTCATAATTTTATAATTGCATCTAGTATAGTCATTCCACAAACCAAATCAATTTTCTTTTTCCTTTAGAGTCAGAGTTAGGATTTCCTTGTCTATCCAACGTCGTCACAACGTCGTCACTTTCTGAGTCGCGTCAAGTTTTTGGAGTCATTGCCGGGGAATTAGGTAGACTTAGGATTAGATCGAGTCAATCTAAAACTTTGACCAAAAATTTTCAAAAATCCAAAAACATAAAAAAAATTTACAAAGCACAAAAAACATTCATCATCATCTCTCACAAGCTGGTAATTCAAAATTCTGAACTCACTCCCACACCCCATAATACTCCAACTAGTATTCACGAAAATCCAATTGTTAAGTACGACACCGATAGCCCTCACACTCCTAACGCCCCACAGTTCTGGATTCCACCTCCCACACCGTCACACTCAATATCAAATAACACTCCGTTTTCCTTCTTAGGACACACCTCCGAGCACACTTCGAGCACACTAAGTGAGGATACCAAGTCTTCAAGAGAGAGAAATGTCATAACACGGTAGTGCAGCCGCCGGTGCAGAAGAGGCCCCATACCGCCCGCAAAGAGAAATCTTATATCCCGAGCGCACTGTCACTCCGAGATGCATTATACTCCCGTATAATTCTGGGAAATTTCGTTTTAAAAATGGGATGAACCATATGTTACCCAATTACCATGGTATGGATTCTGAAAAGTCATATCTCCATATCAGGGAATTTGAGGATGTGTGTGATACTCTCAATGATCAAACTTGCACACAAGAGGTGATCCGCATCAAACTCTTCCCCTTTTCGCTAAAAGATAAATCTAAGACCTGGCTATGGTCTTTACCACCAAGCTCGATTCCATCTTGGAACGAGTTGCAATCTAAATTTCTCAAGAAATTCTTCCCACGACATCGAACAATCTCCATAAAGGCTCAAATTCAAGCGTTCAAACAATCAGAAAATGAGCCATTTAATCGATGTTACGAGCGTTTCAATGAGTTAGTTACTTCATGCCCCCATCATGGATGTGATACAGCGCAAATCATTTCCTTTCTCTTTAATGGGTTGAATCTTAACTCCAAGCAACTCGTTGAGACCATGGGTAGTGGTCCGTTTGTCGAACTTGATGCCCACGATGCTGAGCGTCACCTGAGGTATGTTGCCGAGACTACCCAATCCTGGGATACTTCTGATCCTAATGCTCAAAATCAAAATCGTCAAGTGACCACCACACCATCGGCGTCCGGTCTATTTCAAGTAGATAAGAATTCTATGACGGACAGTTGATTGGATACACTTGAGAAAGGATTTCGAGACCTATGCGAGGTATATGGAAGAGGACCAACTGGATCCATACTAAACCCCTTCGAGAAGGTGCGTGCGATTTGTGAGGTGGTTCATTCAACTGAGGAATGCCCAACTATACCCGCCTACAAAATGATGCTTCAAGAGCAAGTTAGTGGTATAGGAGGTTTTAAGGGTAATTTCAGTGCACCGCACGGGAATTATTATAACCCTTTATGAAAAAACCATCCTGGTTTTAGCTATGGGAAACAACATACCGCCACAACACTTTCAACAAGCTCCACACATGCAAGGACATGTGCAAGCACCACCACCTCAAGGAGCATATATACCTTCATCGCGGAGAACTCTTGAAGATACTATGAATCAATCTATCAATATCCAGACTGCAACCAATGCTAGATATGATCGCCTGATCAGCGACATAAATGCAAATATGTCACAGTTGCAATTATCATTGAGTATCCAAGAGAAGGGCAAGTTTCATGCCCGGGGTCAAAGACCGCCCCAAGTTCAAACTAGTGTTAGCTCCACATCCCATGACCATCCTGAGCAATGTAGCGCAATTACCACTCTACATAGTGGGAGATTAGTTGACTTGTCACCTCCCCCACATGATGCAACCAAAGACAAGAAGCTTTCGCCCAACACAAAAGAGTCCGAAGATGTCCCCTTGAATGAGAGTGATAAAGAAGGCACTAGATCGAGGTAGTAGTGAAAGCCCCCACCGCTACCCCATACACTCAATGGTTGGTCCCGCACTCCAAAGGGACTTCTCGGGATGATGTTTTGGATGTCCTTAAACAAATAAAGATTAATTTACCTTTTCTCGAGACCATATAGAAAATTCCCTCATATGCTAAGTTCATTAAGGACTTACTCACGGTGAAACGCAAGCTAAAGGTAAATAAGAATGTCTTTTTGGCCCAGAATGTCAGTTCAGTTTTATCGAGTGACCTTCCGTTAAAGTATAAAGATCCAGTTGCACCCACCATTTCGTGCATCATGGGGAAGAACCGAATCGAAAGAGCACTAATAGATTTAGGAGGGAGTGTTAACATTCTACCCTATTCCATCTATAAGAAACTCGATTTGGGAGCCCTCAAGCCCACAAATATGACTCTCCAGCTCGTGGATCGTTCCGTGAAGATGCCTCGAGGAATCATTGAGGATGTGATCGTCCAAAAAGACACTTTCTAATTCCTAGTGGACTTTGTCATTTGGGATGAGGAGCCCTCCATTCTCCCGAGCAGTCATGTTCCCATTATCCTTGGTCGCCCATTCTTAGCTACGGCTAATGCACTCATCAATACTTGGAGTGGGCGGATGCAATTAACATTTGGGAACATGACCCTCGATACAAATATTTTTAACAATATCAAGAACGAGGGTGACGAAGTAGAACCACGAGAGACGGATCTTTCAGGAGCAACACACAAGCATGGGAGGACCCACACGCGAGAGTCGATAAGGGTATGCCTTGTTACATCAAGTGAGAGCGACAATTTAGAGGGCATAGGGAGAAGTTTATATGAGTGCTTAGAGAAAAGCTAATGGCAAGACACGATAGATATTTTTCTCCTCGAGTACTACCCACCCACACCACCTAATAATTTTGAGATGGAGCGAGAAAGAAAGAATGTGGAAACAAAGCAAGAGAGAGAGAGCTAGAGGAGTTGATCCTAACAGGAGTTGAGAGAGAATTCGGGCAGTGGATGAGAGCCTTCACAACAAATTCCAACCTCTATTGGACTCATGTAGTCATTTAGTAGAGGGCGAGTGGAAAGATAAAACTGGTGAGTTTCTTCGCAATGACCATCCACCCATACCATTGGATGGCCCGAAGGTGATAGAGGAAAAAAGTTGTGTCTCGTCCGACTTAGAGCCCGACCCATACATTCCAAAAATTGAAAGAAAATTAGGTGTTCCCTCTGAGTCGGTACACGCAAGCTATGCTTTGAGTAAGCATCACAGGGATCCCTTTTCGAGTAGTCACGATGAGTCTCCCGGTCTTTCCTTTATCTATGGGCGAGGTCCCAACTTATTCCGGTTGTTGGTATATGACAGGAAGATGGGAGTGACAAGGAGAGCATCGAACCCCGTGAGTGGGGTCGGGTGAGGTTATGGAGAGATGAGAGGTCGTCGCACCCCCGACGCGTATGGGGTGATTGTTGTTATATTTTTTGAGTCATGCATGAGTGTCATATAGTGTCTTGTTGCATTTTAATAATTTGTTTGTTTTATTTTCTCGCATTTTTTATTCGCTTTGAGTTAGATTTTAGTCATTTTTTATTGAAGACAATGCAAAAGTCTAAGTTAGGGGGGGTCACAAGTGCGTATTTCTAAAATATCACAAATTTTCAAAAATGCCCAAAAATCTCAAAAAAATCATAAAATTTTGAAAAATCCAAAAATATTTTTGTTCAAAATAAATAAAAATTGGAATTCAAATTTTTCAAAAATATCATTAAAAGTCGGTGTAAAGTTTCAAGTTGTAAAATTCAACATACACAAAGCCGAAATTTACCAAAGATCGAAATTGAGCGAAAATTGACGACTTAACGAATAAGTGTGGAGATTAACAAATCCGGTGAGATTCGAGCCTATCACTTTTTGTGAGTTTTTAAATCAATCCAAGTTAATTGTAAACTCAAAGTTCTTTTCAGTGCTTAAAAAGTCGTCGAGGATCTCAATCCTTTCATTTTGATCGGTTATGGAAAGCGTATGTGATATTGCCTTAAAAAGCGCGCTACAAATATCTAAATTAAATTAATCTCGAAATGCATATGGTAACGCAATTAGTAGTTTGGACAATGAAGTAGGCCCTCGTTTGTCACCCAAAAATATTAGCCAGAAAAAGTAGCGAAAGATCACCCCTTTTGTAACCCCAATTGAGCCAAATAAACTTTTCCCTTTCGTTTGACAACCCAAAAAAACCAAATAGCCAGGGATTATGAAAAATGGAAAAATTCAGAAGTTAAGTCCGAAAAGTGCATATAATGGGGCAAGAAAAAAATAGATATGCTCAACAAAAATAGAAAGAAAAGAAAAGAAGTGAAAAACAGGGAAAAAATTAGAGAAAAAGAAGAAGAAAATGAGCAATAGCCCGAAAGGAGCACAAATGGACATCATAAATGACTTTTTCAATTCCAATCCTCCCTACCATTTTCATTTTACCCCATATACCTTAAAACCCGAAAAAGTCCTAACCGAGTCTAAATTGCGAAATTGGTTATCGTGTGGAGAGCTAATACACCAAAAGGTAATAAAAGAGATAATGCGTGAATAAGAGGTAATGTTCCCATTTTTAAAACCGTATTCCGTTGATGAGATCCTATCACTATAAAATTTTGTCTTTCTACTTGTGTGCGTGACTTTGCGTCCATTATATTTACTCTTTATATCATGCATACAAAGAGAATAGCCACATTCCGAGTGATTCGTTTGAGAGAGCATTCTGTGAGATGTTGAATCAAAATGAATTTTCGAATAAGTAACATAATGGTCAATCGGTGGAAATTCGCGGTTAACTTTGTGGCTTCGCACACACGCACTACAGTTTGAAACTTGTAAATATGACTTGATGATGACTATTTTCTGTAAAAGTTTGAATTATACAATTTTTGCATATTTTGAAGTTTCTTTGAGTCGAATTTTGTGGGTATATTCTCTGCAAACCCTCACAAAACACAACTCGTCCTACTAGGGTGACTTAGGGGTTTAAAGGCTTGTTGCAAACGCTAAATGAAATAGCTTGCCCGCGAAAAAGGTATTCTATCCCAATAAAATGATTTTCAAGAGTTAAGACTTTCTAGGATTCTTTTACATTGCTCGAGACGCGCAAAGTTCTAAGTTAGGGGGATTTGATTAGGCATAAATTCTTCACATTTATCCCCTTAATTTCGGTATTTTTATGATCTCGTGCGGTGTAAATAGATTGGATTTGGCTTATATTTATGCTACTAACCCTTTTTGGCAAGTATTTCATATTTTGTATATCTCTTATGTCTTTTACAGGTATTTCATGCAAGTTAGTGCCAAAGAGAACTCAAAATAGTGAAAGAAAACCAAGAAACGGGGAGTAAAGGGAATTTTTATAATTTTGTAGCCTTATTCCGGAGGTGGGGACAACTAGAATGTTGAAGATCTTTCAACTATAAGAACACAAGAAAAAACGTCACCTCAGTCGGAGTCCTGGTGTGAAAGTTATGAGCAGTCAAAGATAGAAGAAAAAGTCAAATAAAGACAGGACCGGTCCGCCCAAGAAATAAAATAACCGGTTCGGATCCAAGGCAAACCGGTCCGGAGGAGGGTAGGACCAATCCGGCTGTCGCAATTTTAATTTTCTAATCTTCCTCTAATGGAGAGTCCTAGTGTAGCTAAAACTCTTGGAAACTTTATAGGGTATATAAACCCGTTTTATTATCATTTTTAGTACGGAGAATTAATATAATTTTCCCTTCCTTCCAAAAAATCCTAGTTTAGAGATAGTTTACAATTTTAATTTCAAAGTTGAAGATTGTTCAAAATTCCGTGATTGCAAGTGTTCTTAATTACTGCTTTTACTACTTTGTTAAGATTCGAAGTTAATTTTCTTCAGTCCAATTTCGTTCTACATCATTCTATAAATTTTCCTTAGTTTAATTATGGTTTTTTGCAAATCAAAATTTTTTTTCATTACTTTCAGCATGCTAGGCTAGAATTTTCAAGGCCGGGATTCATGAACCCAGCTTGATGTGATAGTTGCATGTGTTTAATATTAATCCTCTGAATTTAGTGATTGATTACGACCGTATTGCGTAGGAACATGACAATTGTAGGTCTTTAGATCTCGTTTGCTTCCGGGTAATCGGGATGCTTTTTAATGCAATTTGAGTGTCACTATCGCGATACTGATTTACTTATCCTCGGATTAAGTATGATGCGGGCTTAAACCTCATATACGTAATGCTTGGGAGTACTAAATTCTGGGTCTAATTAATCAGTTAAATTTACGATTAGTATTATAACTGCGATACACTAGGGTTGGGGGATTGTATTCCCGTCCTGTTTTTCTCATCACATATTTTAAAGTTTCAAATCATTATTCATCAGTATTTTAAGTAATTTAGTATAATTGCATCTTTTCATAATTTCATAATTGCATCTAGTATAGTCATTCCACAAACCAAATCAATTTTCTTTTTCCTTTAGAGTCAGAGTTAGGATTTCCTTGTTATCCAACGTCGTCACAACTCTGTTGTCTTATTTCCCTGAGGATACGATCCCGACTTACCAGGTTTATTATTAACACGACAGGCTTGCACTTGAGACTAGAGTGAACGCACATTAGAGACACTTTCTGAGTCGCGTCAGTATTATTTAAGGAAGTCCTTGGAGTGTCCTTGGGACTGGTTGAGTGTGTCATCATGGAGAAATAGAAATTGACTTGTTATGACGCCTTGAGGCGTTCAATAGTTAAAGTGAACCACGCGTGGAGATTTGTAGTCTAGTATCTTTGTGAGTACCTAATGGCCATGGTGCAGATAACGGAAAATAGGTAGAGAATACCTATGGTCAGAGGATCATAGGTGATGAAATCTCATCAGGTTTTTTATGACTTTTACATTTGGGTGTGCTTGGTATCCTGTGGGAATCGTCAAATTCGGCATCATGGAGTGCTAGTGTTTTAATGATAGTTATATTGGGGATCATGTGATGATCCCAGGTTATTAGTTAAATTTTAAGGAATTGAACCGTGTAGTCCTAGGTGAGGTTATCCAATTTGATATAAATAGGTGGTACCACCTCCGAAGGGAAATTAGAGAGTTGTGTCATGATTAGGCATGATGTTCATTGTGTGGGAAGTGTATACTCGATTTTGATGGGTACTAGGAAATGAATTTGGACTTAGATTGTCGATATCATGTTAAAGATTTAAAAATAGAACCTCGTAAGGGAAACATGATTAGGATATCGACATATGTTGACAGTATAAATCATAATAACACTATCAATGAAGGGACTAGTTCTTGGCACGTCTTGTCGAATCGGTGCGGGTTAAGGGTTATAGACCGATATAGTACTTGTTGTCCTTAGAGTGATAATGACAACCAGTGTGGTCATCATGTAGCATCATGTTGGGTAAAATTTGAGGATTAACGCAGTGATAGTCTTATGATGATTGGTGGTTGTAACGAGGTATGTGTTTCACCAAATTGAACGTTACCTAAAGAGATGTTGGGATACATCCACTGTACGATAAAGCAAATAGTAACCTAGGTGTGTTAGGTTAGTCGCGATGTCATGTTGACTAGGAAGATGAACAAAGCCAGCATTGACAAAGGGGTTTTCCATTCATCGGTTGAGACGATTCATATTGTCCGAAGACAAAAAGGGAAGGTGTTACTCCTAAAGAGGGAAGCCCAACATGTACTTCTCGATGGACAATACGTTTATATGTTTCTTTCATCTCATGGGGATAAATGGCTCTTGATTGTATTCGACACGATTGGTGACTCAGGCCAGGGCATATGGTTAGGCTAGAATTTGATGAGAACATTTGGGAAGAGTCATGGACTTCAAAATGTGTGGTGTAGGTTTTCCTTACATGAACCACAACCCGATGCATGCGAATGGGATTCCCTCGAAACAATTTTTTATTCCTTCTGACTCGTGTTCCTTCAAGTCAAGAATTATCTTCCCTCGGTTGTGGTAGCTGAGGATTGTATCACGTTGTAGTACGGTGTGGTTTAACCCAGTAGAGTGCAATTGGACCTGGAAGGGTCAATACAACTCGGTAACTGGGTATGTCCTTGTCTAAAGTATCCTTTTGTACTGCACAAATTTTTTTGTACATGTGGTTGTGCGTTCAACCGCATAGTTTGATTGTAGTATACGTTTTGCTTAAGACCTATTGATCGGTTGGCATGATAATTAGCATCTCCAAATGTAAAGATCAGGATGATGATTTAAGGACATATTATAGTATTAGAACTATAGGAAATGTATCATTAAGTGTTGTTTTTCCAGGATGAATGAATTTATGTAATACCCAGGTGAGTGTTCCATAGTGGTGCGCTTAGAGTGATCCTAGGTTTATATAAGGGTCTTATATAAAGGTATTATTTAGACGTATTATTTGGGACTTAGTTGGGTTGTCTCCCCTTGATGTAATACACTAGCGATGTGAGGTCGTTATCAAATTTAAGTGAAATTATGGGGTCAGGATGACCCGAGAATTTGAGAAGACTCAGGTCGTGTAGTCCTAAGAATTTAAATAATTTACATTAATGAATGAGATGTTAGTTATACTTAGATTTGCACTTGGGTAAGTGTCGATCACATGGTAGTATAGCTCTGGTAGATGTGCCGATATGCCTAGGGTGTTAGCGACGAAACCTTAGGGCTTGATTGATTATGACCACCGGGTAAGATGAGACTTGAGGACTATTATGCGACTTTGATGGCTAGCCTGATATTGAGTATTAGAATATATTTCATGTTGATTTCTTTGGTGACTTCTCTGGTGAAAGGAAATATGATAACTTCCTCGTGGTTGGGATTTCGATAATCCATCCTTCAAAATCCCTATGACTTAGAGTAAGGATTGATAACCCCCGAGAATTTGAGGAATCAATGGATTAATAATTTTGAGGATGAAATTTCCTAAGGATGTAAGAATGTAACATTCGCCCCACAACTTTGATCGTACTCATGTGATTTGGTGACTCGATATGACCAATTGGGCTCTAGGCTTGTTGAGGTGGATCATAAGCCAAATTTACGTAACATAGTGGCCTTGACACAATTGAATTGGAGTTTCATGGCCCAAAGTTAATATGGTGGATTTTGCAACCGTTCGAACAAGGTGTAGGTTTCGTTCGAACGAGGTTCAAACGACCTTCTAACAACTTAGAAATGCTCGATTTCCCTCACTCTATGAATTCTTATTGGAAAACCTACCTTCCAATTAGGTACACAATCGTTCAAATGAAGGGGAATTTCCCATTCGAATGGGGTACAACTCACGTCCCTTTTAATTATACAATTTTTCCTCATTAGATCTCTCATTCGAACGAGAGGAGATCTCATTCAAATGAGGCCCAATGTCGTTCGAACAACTGGACCAAATTTTGAAAAATCTGCACATTTTTATGTGTTGTCACGACGTGGATCGTGGGATAGGATGATGTGTCGAGCTCTTAGGGGCTCAGATCAAAACGTGGGATAAAGGCTTGATGGACTATTGGATAAAGGGTTAAGTTTAAGGGGATTTTTGGGATTTAACCCTTATGGTTTACGGGGTATTTAAATGATGTTTTGGCTCATTTAACTCATGTCAATCAGATTTGGCCTCTATCTCTAGCTCTTTGATCTCTTCCTCCACCAACAACCGCACACCAGTTAGCACCACCACCCCTCCACTAAAAACCACCACAGACTAACCGTCTTCTTCCATCTTTAATCTCATAAAATCCAAATACACCACACGTTCAAGAAAGATGAGATTTTATGGATATGTTGTTGGGTATTTTTGGAGAAAAAAGAATAATAACGTATGGAGTTTGATGGGGGTTTCCATGAAACATTCAAGGAGACAAGCTTATGGAGCTAGTCAACCTCTTTAAGGCCACCTTAGGAGGTGGGAGGTTTCCATCCTCTTCTATAATTTATCCACCATTGTTGAAGCTTCCTTTGAGGTGGAAAACTCTACTCTTAGCTTAAGAACTCTAAATTTCCATAATATTGGCCTTGTAGTCAGAGTTTGTTAGAGTATAATGCATATATGATTTAAAAGGTTATTTTTTATGGTTTTGTGCAAATGGTTTATAAATGATTTCTATAGTTTTGGGGAAAAATAAATTATTTCTATAAATCTTGGTATTTAAATATTTTATGAGATAAAAATGTGAAAATAATATTGAATGAGCAAATGCCTAAAGGATTTCTTGTAAAAATTGGGATTTTTATGAAATTAGACATTTATTATAGTTTTGAAGGAATAAAAATGTCTTTGGTATTGAAAAGCATGTTTATGCAAATGTTATGAAATATTTTGAATAAATCATGTATAAAACTCATTCTTATGGATTTGTAAACTTAAAATCCGCCTTCTCATGTATATAAACTTGTAGTATTTTGATGACGAGCATATAAACAAGAATAATAAAGCTCTTATTGGGTTTAAACATGAAATGAAAAATGAAAATTGTAGTCCTTATAGTGTGTTATAAAGTGTAGAAATTGTGATAAGTGGATGTTTAAAGACTGGATGTGAAAATAGAGGGAAAATGGTATTTTCTTGTAAAGTAGTCTCCAAAATGACAAAAGGTTTTCTTAATAAAGAAAGTGATGAAGTAAAGAGATTTCCAACTGGATATTTATGTGACCCCAAAGTATTAAATAAGTTTTAATGAGTTCAAAACATTTGAGAAGTTATCATGTGTGACTTAATCATGTTTATTTGGAAACAACACTTGTAAAATTGGAGGAAAAGACAAGTTTGAAATGAATGGCTAAGATGTTAATTTTATGTAAATTAGGAAAATTTTATGAAATAAAATGTTGAAAAGGTGTTACGCAAAATGGTCCTTAAAGAAAGTGATTTTTGGGATAAATCAATGTAAGCGTGTAAAGGATAAGAAATGGTGATTTTCAAAGTGTAACACTAGGTGGGGTGAAATCCACAGATATGGATTTCGGCCGGTGAAATTAGAATAATGTGGACATTTGATAAATGTTAAAACACATTAATATAAGACTCAGATGAGACAGAAAAAGAATTAAGAAGGGCTCGAATCCTTAGGGTGAAAGACTCAAAAACACTAGCGAGAGAATATGGTAGCTTAGCTAGCAATGTGGAGCCCATTAAACTACGTGGTCATTTGGAGGATTTTGAGAAAAAGATAATGAAGGTTGAACATGTTAAGAAATGGGTTGTTTGATGAATATAAGAAAAGACAAACTAACTTGAATGAAACTAATACATATTCTAGTTGAAAGGTAAAGTGGACAAGTAAAGTAAGAAATTAACTAATGTCTATAAAATAAGAGGAATGGTAAATTGAAGTGATCAAATGGGTAGTTAAGTGACCTAAGAATGTCTAACAATAATTAACACAAGAGTGTTCGTATGAAAGGTTTTCTGCGAAAATAAATATTTTCTAACACAGTGCGTGCATGTGTTGAAAGGCAATTTTCAAGGGAAAATACTAAGGTAAATGGCGTGAGTAAAAGGTAAATTTCTTTAAAGGAAGTTATTTTCACTAGACAGTAGGGTATTTATTTAAATATTTAACTGGGTTCATTAAATTGGGAGATAAATGTCAAGTCAAGTAGAAAGGATTTATAGGATTAATGTGAATTAATCGGAACAAGTAACGTTTTGGAATAAAACTTTTTTTTCATTAATGTATGTACATGTATATGTATAAATGAGATTACTGGATGTGCACGTTGGTATAACGTGTTAAAGTCTCTTTTCTGTCGTTCGATTCTATATTGCGTTATTGTCTTTTCTCACTCGGCATTTGTCTCATTCCCTCCTCTTTGTTACGACAAGTTGTGTGCAGTTTCGTATGTTGATAGTGTTATACACGTAAGTATTCTTTTATTTTACATTAGTAGCTCTTTATGTTTGAATTCCGGGAATGCTTCCCATAGATCCCTCACGTAGCCTGATTAAAATTAAAATCGTGTGCTAAACAAGTGAAATGTTAATTAAAGAAAATTGGAATTGCAACATTATTTAGGTTGTCTCATCACACTTCACACCTAACGTTCAGGTCGACCGGGTTAGCCACGGGATACTAACAAATTTGTGTCGGGGCCTTACAGGTCAACACCAGAGAAATGTCCAACTATTCAAAAGATGACGAAGTACTCTCCATCGAGAAATTTCCTTCTTCTTGTGGGGAGGACTTAGACTCAGCAGTTGAAGATGAAGAAGTAGGGTCTTCTAGGCTGATGGGGGCTATTGGTATATCCCCTATTAGGCGAGCAACAAAAGAGGTGATGGAGATGTGATAGTCGAGTAGAATAGTGGATGAACGAGGATGATCTTCACCAATCCTCTGTTGTATGGACCAAATAATCTCCAGGTCAACGAAATTAACTTCAGGCACACAAGAATTGTCGCTATTCCTTTTCTCTACAAGACAGAAAGATAAAAATATTCAATTAGCTATAAAATTCAAGACAAGATGAAAAAAAGATATTCAGTCCATGTGTATACATTCCGACCTATGCCTTGACCCTCTTGAGGACAATGGGGTCCTGTGTACTCCTCACCCTCAGTAAGAGGGGCAAATTGTCAATCCTTATCTATCAATTCATAATCCTAATAATCCTTTTTAAAATCAGGTAAGTTCACAATAAAGGCTCTATTTGAGAATATCATCTTCAAGTAATAAATATTTTCATCTGTTGTTCCCCAACCGTAATAGTACATTGGTTCCTTTGTTCCTATATTTTTCCCATACTACTTACTAAGGAGGTTTACTCCATTTACGTCTCTCCAAGTTTTTATGGCCACTTGATCAGGGACCACATCAAAATATTGACAAAATTCAAAAATAAATGATTGGGGGGGAGGTGACCACAACTCAAC
The DNA here is from genome assembly GCA_949130495.1 of Sambucus nigra. Taxonomy (NCBI): domain Eukaryota; kingdom Viridiplantae; phylum Streptophyta; class Magnoliopsida; order Dipsacales; family Adoxaceae; genus Sambucus; species Sambucus nigra. The sequence continues at coordinate 61,385,671 of OX422223.1, read as the reverse complement.
AATAAATACGTAGAGATCCAATGACCCTCTTGTAAAGAACAAAGGTCACAAAGACCTACTAACGACTCCATTTTTACTCAGAAAGGTATTCTATGGGTGGTCTTAAAGATCTCCAATGAACTCTCATCTTCAGTATGCACCATATGTACAATAAAAAAGAAAGAAATATAAAGAGGGAGAGATTATTACAGTGAAAAATACATCAAAGAAGGACAACTCTCACAAATGGAAAATGAAAATATTTAAAGAGAATAAAGGGATTTGAAATTCAGGGTGAAGTGAACAAAGCGGGGAACTAACGTTTTATAGAACTCAGTGACTTCTCCGGAGTTTCACAAAATGGTATGATTAAATGTACCCAACGCTTCATCTTTTGACAGTGTGTTAGTTCCTGAGGAATAAAATTACCAGGGTACCCCTAGACGGTTTGCTATTATTGCCATTATTTACAAAATTACCACTTCCTCAAAGAACGAAACCAAAAAATTACAAACTCCCAGAGATCGACTGCCGACCAAACTTCATAACATGAAGAAGTCAACATAGGAAGATGACTACTAAAGCTTTCGTAAATCTGACCAACTCCTGATGGATAATACTCCATCCTTTCACTCTACTGGCCATAGCTCTCTCCAATCAAGAATGAAGTATTGGGAGATTTTTTGTGACCTAAAATATGAGTATGACATCGACTAATGATAATGTGACATCTGTCATCAACCACTGGGCCTAATCCCATAATATTATTATAGTCGGCTTACTATCTCCACCGATCGACAAAATAAATGACCACCTTCAGGAATGCGAACCATCAACATATTAAAACATGCACACGTTGGAATATTTACGGTCACCCATGCACATGCGTGTGAGGACATCATGGATCACTCTTAGTTGCTATCTATAATGTAAAAGGATGTAAATAATTAATGTATAACGGTATTCCGACTCTTCTTCATCCCATTAATATAAATAGTCTGCTACACCCCACCCCACCCGGCAGCTAATGGACATGCTCAAAACATCATACACTCAACCCTAGAGATTTCTTGAGAGCTTGTAATCAACCATAATCCTTAGTGACTTATTACCCGTGGATGGAGGCGCCTCATTGGGCTGAACCACGTAAAAATCTGTGACTACTTATTTCCGCATCTCTCTCTAGCTCATAATATACTATTCTTTATATGTGGTAGATAACTGTTGGTGTAAGACTCATTATAAATACCACACCAATTTTAGACACCGATAGCTGCTCTTAGAGTTTTTTAGAAAAGATGATCTCATGATGATAAGGTAAAATACTCTCTATATATTTGAACTTCTGTCCTCATAAGGGAAGAAATATCACAAGTGGAGAGTAGGTTTATCACCAAAATATCAATAATAAAGAGCTATAAAAATTATGAATACAATTTTAACCCTCAAGGATTCTCATAAAAAGTAAAAGATATTTTAAAATTTTACTTTTGGGCAAACTTAGCAGCACCAAATGAAGAAATTTTATGGATGTGAAGCTTTTCTTTGCTACTGTAAAGAGTCGGTGAGGGAGGTTGCGAGTGAGAAAAGTTCAATTTGGTTAATTTTTTTAGCAAGGGGAGCGACTAGTGAAAGAAAGCATTCGTTGGTGTAAGGACATATTTCTCATGTCCGTTATCTTACATTGGTATATATCGTACGCCATTACATTTGGCACGTCTCTACACGATCTCACACGACGGCCTCAATCCGAATTTTGGGAATCAAGCATTCATTATCTCCATCATGTGTCTATCATCTGCCTCAACGACTTCACGTTCCATGATTTTAGGCTCGTAATGCAAGTGGTACGCAAGAGAAGTCAAAACAGTGAAATAAGGCACGATAGGGAAGTTAAAGGGTAATTTGGTAATTTTATAGCCATCGTCCGGAGGACAAGTCAACTGGAAAGTTGAAGATCTCGCCGAAACAAAGATACTAGAAGAAACGGCACCTCAATCCGAGCTAGGATGGTCAAGTTATGGCCCGTTGAAAATGGAGATAAATCCAAGGAAAAAAAACTTGGAATTTTGTTAAGTGTTTAAAGCCCCTTGACTAGCGATTTTTCACAAACCGAGGGCCGAATCGGTTCGAGGGAGAACCGATTCACGGTACACCTGAACCGGTTTAGGGTACTTGACGCTGGATAGAGTTTCAGATTTTAAAAACTCTTTTTGGTTTCCCTATAAAAGCCATCTTCGGGGGCGTTATTTTGCAAGACTTTCAGAGACGAATTTAAGAGTCATAATTACTCTAGTCTTCACCTTTTTGAGTCCCAAGACTCATGTTTTTATTCACACAACTTTGCCAAACCTTTGTGAATCCGTTTGTAACCCAAGAACACAACTTTGTGTTTGTTCATACTCTTGTGGAGAAGACCGTCTTTCTTCTTCATTCCTGCCCTACTCGAAAGGGATAGTTCCAGCCGCCGACTACAGAACCGACACCCGCGGGTATTTCTGTGTCACTATATTTTTATTGTAATCCGTGTAACCGTTCCTTACAATATTATAGTAAAAATAAAAGGTTTTGCCCCTTTGGGGGATTTTTCCTCACGTGTGTGTGTTTGAATGTTCTTGCATGTTTCATCATCTTATTCAATCACACCTAGATGAATGTTTAGGACTTAATTGATAAAAACTGTGTTTAATTAAATAATATCTCTATTTGAACGCACGCGCACTCTTCTTAAATTGGTATCAGATCCAGTTACACAATTTTATCGTGTAATTTTTCGCAAAATTTTTCTAAGATATCAATTTTCTGAAAAATTGATTTTTGAAAATGAGTGTGCTCATAATGGAGAAATTATATAATAAAATGCCAATTTTTGACGCGACAAACTATGCATACTGGAAATCCTGCATGAGTTTTATACTGTGAAGACTCCTCAGTAAAATGGGATTGTTGAGGGAAAGAATAGGACGATCCAGGAAATGGCAAGATCTATGCTTCTAGGTCGTAAGGTTTCTAGGAGATTTTGGGCAGAGGCAGTATCTACTGCATGACACACGGTGAATCGGGTTTACCTACGTCCACACACTCTTAAGACGCCTTATGAAATGTGGACTGGCAAGAAACCCAACCTTGCATATTTCCGTGTTTGGGGAGTAAATGCTACATCCTACAGGATAGATAGTATTAGGAAAGTTTGACTCCTGAAAAGACCAGTGAATACTGTTAGGCTATTCATCGAATAGTAGAGCGTACCGAGTTTTTAACCTGAAGAGCTCTAAGGTTATGGAGTTAATAAACGCCACCGTGCAAGATGACGAACCTTCAGCGTTTATTGATTCTAGTCTTCAGTGTGAGGATGAGGATGTTTTGGGAAGTAATTTACTTGTACCTCACCCACACTCTGTGGACCCTACTCCTGTGCTAGGGGACACACCTACTTGGGTTCGCAAGAGTCATGACCCAGCCTCCATTATAGGCGATCCCACTCTTGGGGTCAAGACTCGTGCTCAACTAGAAAACATCGCCAGCCACTTTTGCTACACGTCCAAAGTCGAGCCCAAGAATCACAAAGAATAACTCAATGATGAACACTGGATATCTTCTATGCAGGATGAGTTGCTTCAGTTTAAAAAGAACAATGTCTGGGAACTAGTCACCCGACCTAGTGAGAGTAATGTGATTGGTACCAGGTGGATATCAAGAATAAAATGGATGAAAATGGTACCATAATCAGAAACAAGGCTAGGTTGTTCGCTCAAGGCTACACACAGATAGAAGGTGTAGACTTTGGGGAGGAATTTTCTCCTGTTGCGAGGCTTGAGTCCGTCCGCTTACTACTCACCATCGCATGTCATCTGCGCTTTAAGTTCTATCAGATGGATGTTAAGAGTGACTTCCTGAATGGAATTCTATAGGAGGAAGTTTATGTGGAACAACCAAAAGGGTTTGAAGACCCCAAGCACCCTGAGCACGCCTACTATCTGAGGAAATCCTTGTATGGTTTGAAGCAAGCACCCCGTGCTTGGTACGAGCGGCTTACTTCCTATCTCTTAGCCCGTGGCTTCAAGAGAGGGGGAGTTAATTTGACGTTGTTCGTCAGGAGAGATGATAGTGCTATTTTGGTTGCCTAAGTCTATGTGGGCGATATAGTCTTTGGATCCACATGCTCATCACTTTGAGGAGGAGATGAAAAGTGAGTTTGAGATGAGCATGGTTGGTGAGCTTACTTTCTTCCTTGGTCTCCAGGTTCGTCAGCTAGAGGATGGGATGTTCATCTCCTAATCTAAGTGTTCTAGAGACCTACTAAAGAAATTTGGGTTAGACTCCGCTAAGCATGCACGTATACCCATGAGTACCACTACCAAGCTTAGTAAGGACACTTCAGGCAAGGACATAGAGCAAACCTTATATCGGAGTATGATAGGTAGTCTTCTCTACTTGACTGCCAGTCGTCCCGACATAGCCTTTAGTGTTGAAGTCTATGCGCGATATCAGGCATCCCTGAAAGATTCACATTTACTTGCTCTAAAACGTATTATTAAATACGTGAGTGGGACTCTCTCATACGGTATTTGGTATTCCTTTGATATCGATGACCGTTTATCCGCCTATTCGAATGCCGATTGGGTCGATGATGTAGATGGTTGTAGGTGCACTTCTGGTGGGTGTTTCTATTTTGGTTCTGCTCTTGTCTCCTAGCTGATCAAGAAGCAAAACTCCATCTCTTTGTCCACCACGGAGGCTGAGTACATCGCTGACGAGAGTTATTGTATGCAACTCTTGTGGATGAAGCAAATGTTGGAGGATTATGGGATTTCACAGGACACAATTACTATTTCCTGTGATAACACGAGTGCGATACACATATCCCACAATCCTGTCCAACATTCGCACATAAAGCAAATCAGGATACGCGAGCACTTTATACGTCAATTAGTTGAGGAGAAAGTCATATCCCTGAGTTTCGTTCCCACCGACCTTCAGTTAGCCGATATTTTCACGAAACCTTTAGATGCCCTTCGATTTGAGAGTCTTAGGAAGTCTTTGGGGATTTTCACAGTTGACTGAGGGGTTGGTCTGTGTCTAGGATAGGATGATTTTTCATGTTCATATCATATGCTTCCTATTGCTAGTTTGTTTTATATGTATTATTACTTTGTTGAACAGCTATTTATTTATTTTTTTGAAAAATCCAAAAAGATTTTCGTATTATAAAAATTTTTAGAAAAGCACAAAAAGATTTTTTTATTTTAATTGCACCTTTTATGGATGAGCATTTATTAAGATAGCCGAGTCACAATTTCATTCCATTTATCCATGTGACTGTTTGATAGAGATTTGAGATGCTACATCATTTCATCCATGTTCTTTACATTATTTGGAGTCTTTGAGATGTGATTAGTGATATCTTTCTACATTTTTGACTCCTATCTCCTTTATTGCACACATGCACGGCTTTATTTGATTATTGTACTTGTCTATCACATATTGGCTTGAGTGTTTCCATCTCAATTCTGTCTATTTAACTAACAATATGCGATAAAACTTGACAAGATTGGAATGTATGTAAAAATCATTTTGGTGAGACTATGTGTTTATTTGAAAATGGGGAAGGGCTGCGAAAGGTTCATTTAGCCTTTGCGATTTTAAGCCACCGTTAAAAAGGACCTAAAAAATTGAGGAATTTTATTATCCGGGGTCCAAAGTGGTTAAAAGAGCCCAAAAGAAATTTAAAGGCAATAAAAATCAATCTATGCCAACTATGGGACATTAGGTTTCACCATCAATTATCCAAAGTTTGAGAATTTAGAACGCCTCTATACAAAATATAAATCTGAGGGAGTTTGGTTGGAGAATATAAACGGGTTTGCACTTCCTTGAAAGTCCTGAAAAAGCATAAAATAGTTTTGGACGTTATTGGTGTGGAAATCACTTGGAGCTTTGATTTTTTGATTTGATTGATTCAATGTCTCATATTACCACCTTTTTACACCAAAGGAAGATTTTGAGTTCATTCGTTAGGAGTATCTAATATTCATCGTGCACATATGTCATGTTTGTATGCATTGATTTTCCTATCGAATTTGATCACACCTCTACATTTACGCTATCATCGGCTTGGTTGTTTTGTGCTCGTTCATGGTGTGTTTCTTTGTTTATATATTTCATGTGAAAAATTTTGAAAAATTCAAAAATAGAAAGTTTATTTCCTTGTGACATTCTCCATGTGCATCTATTTCTGCTTCTCATATCTGTCTATTTGGGGACATCATAAAAAGGGGGAGAAAGAATTATCATATTATGGGGGAGTTTTTGAGATTTGTCATATGCTTTCATTGGTATCTATGTTTATCTAATTTCAATCTCGATATGTCACTTGGTATTTGCTTTATCTCATGTGTGTAGGTACTACATTGATGTTCACTGAATTGCACACCCTGATGAGAAAAGCTTTGAAAGTTTTGAAGATTTGAAGATGATCAAACGATGAAGACTTATTCATTTGTATCTTTCCAGTTTTGGGTTCATGGAAGGGTAGATTTGTATAGGCAATTGTGTTATTTGATAATTTGGATTTTTTATGTATGTACCGGCATAGACATAGGGGGAGATTTGTAAGGACATATTTCTCATGTTCGTTATCTTACATAGGTATATGTCGTATGCCGTTACATTTGGCACGTCTCTACACGATCTCACACGACGACCTCAACCCGAATTTCAGGAATCAAGCATTCATTATCTCCATCATGTGTCTATCATCTACCTCAACGACTTCACGTTCCATGATTTTAGGCTCGTAATGCAAGTGGTATGCAAGAGAAGTCAAAACAGTGAAATAAGGCACGATAGGGAAGTTAAAGGGCAATTTGGTAATTTTACAACCACCGTCCAGAGGATCGGTCAACTGTAAAGTTGAAGAGCTCGTCACAACAAAGTTACTGGAAGAAACGACACCTCAATCCAAGCTACGGTGATCAAGTTATGGCCCGTTGAAAATGGAGATAAATCCAAGGAAAAAAAACTTGGAATTTTGCTAAGTGTTTAAAGCCCCTTGGCTATCGATTTTTCACGAACCGAGGGCCGAATTGGTTCGGGGGGCGAACCAGTTCATGGTACACCAGAACCGGTTCGAGGTACCTGACGCTGAATAGAGTTTCACATTTTAAAAACTCTTTTTAGTTTCCCTATAAAAGCCATCTTCAGGGGAGTTATTTTGCAAGACTTTCAGAGACGAATTTAAGAGTCCAAATTACTCTAGTCTTCACCTTTTTGAGTCCCAAGACTCATGTTTTTATTCACACAACTTTGCCAAACCTTTGTGAATCCGTTTGTAACCCAAGAACACAACTTTGTGTTTGTTCATACTCTTGTGGAGAAGACCGTCTTTCTTCTTCATTCCTGCCCTACTTGAAAGGGATAGTTCCAGCCACCGACTACAGAACCGACACCCGTGGGTATTTCTGTGTCACTATATTTTTATTGTAATCCGTGTAACCGTTCCTTACAATATTATAGTAAAAATAAAAGGTTTTGCCCCTTTGGGGGATTTTTCCTCACATGTGTGTGTTTGAATGTTCTTGCATGTTTCATCATCTTATTCAATCACACCTAGATGAATGTTTAGGACTTAATTGATAAAAACTGTGTTTAATTAAATAATATCTCTATTTGAACGCATGCGCACTCTCTCAGTTGGAGTGAATATTTTCTCTCTAATAAAAACCATCCGCAAATAGCCTAACCTAGTACTGGTATTGAGTAGGCAAACACTATGTATGTTTGAACCTTAATCAAACATACATATGATATATTTATGAAATTTTCTAAGTAATAGATTTGTCGATATAAAATAATGTATTCCATACCTGTATCACCATATACTGAAAACCATACCAAACACACAAATAAATTTTCCGATTGTGATAAATTTAATTTTAAAATGACAAAAGTGTTAGAAACTTATAAGTTCTTTTACCACAATTTAAAGTGTCATTCTATGAATGGGAACATGAAAGATGTCTTGAGGAGGGTTATGAAGCTTTTTAGAGAATGACACGCGTGAAGCTTTGTCAATCAAACTCAAGGACATAAGACATGAAGTATATTATGGAATCAGAAAATTCTAACACAAAAGATGCCTTTTTAAACATAAGTTGTGAAGGTATTATGAGTGGCGTAGACCAAGTGAACCAACACATGGAATCCAAGGAGGTTCTATATTTGTGCAAGTCTAAGCCACTCAGCGATCACAGATCAAATAGGGCCAATCTTCCCAAAAGATCATGATCATGTGACTTGATACAGTCCAGCTATGACTTAATTATCCAAGAGATAAGGAAAATAAAAGAGGTCAATCATACCAGGAAGGCTCAAATCGACAGTTAACGTATGATTATTATATCTATAAATATAATAACTCTAAAGTGTAAAAATATAAAGCGTAATATCGTACGTATCAGTTGCCATTATCTATCATTTCAAGTCAACTTCTTCCTTATCCAATACAATTATCTCTCTTACCTCGTTGATGTAGGCATGTTGATCTGTCAAACCACATATATATATATATATATATATATATATATATATATATATATATATATGTGTGTGTGTGTGTGTGTGTGTGTGTGTGTGTGTGTTCTTTATCGCTATTTTACTCTTATTTACAGACCGATTTGATAATTAACATTATTGTAGGATTGAATCATCTATAAGTTTTATATAAGAAGAATATAGTTCATCGTGTATCTGGAAATATAAAAAAACTTGAAGTTAAATTAAAAATTGAGAAAAATTATTTAACCAAAGGGTGAATTATTTCTGCAACACCCCACTTATTAAAATAACAGGTGCCCAGCCTCCTCCCAAAATAAAATGAGAGTCTCATATGGCTCATTGTTAGCATCACCGTCAAAATGTAATTAATTACAAACCACCTATTAGTTTAACAAGGTGTGGCAATTTTTTTATCTTTAAATTACCATACCAAAATAAACCATTTAACATAAACCCATTCATAGAGAACAATATAAATAATCACACCAATAAAGAAATCTAAATGCGGTAATAAATACACCAAGTACTCAATAAACCATCAATTACTAAACTCCAATACAATCATCTGAACTGAACTAAATAAAACTGAAAGAAAATAAATCAAATAGAAAAAGGCAACATGCACAACAATGTCTGAAATAAAACATAATTTAAGATAGCAATAATAGAAGCAGCTACCCCGAATCATGTAAGCCTCCATATCAGCTGTAACTACGTAATCCATGAGAGAAGAATCATCCTTGGCATCCCTGTGGCTGGACACCTAAACATTTTTGAAAATATTTGCTACGAGATAGAGCCCAAAACCTTTAAAAATAATTAGCAAGTGAAAAAATTACATGAATGAAAATATAAAGAAAATTTTCATATTTAAACTGGTAGCACACTCACATGAGACAACCCCCACCCCTCATCTAATGTGCGCACCTAATGTATGCTACTTACCCCTCCTAGTTATGCCACTCGCCTAACTAGACTCATCAACAATATTAATATGACACACTAACCTATCTCGAGTATATTGTTTCTCTATGATTTCCTAATTATCATACCCCTATGCTTAATTAATTCTCAATTTATCGTCACAAATTATTTTCACCACTTTACTGCAGTTATTAATATACATTCACACTAATAATATTTGTATATAATTATATCAAACTTTATATATGTAAGTTTGTACACATCAAATATACACACATACATCGCTCGTTATATATGTAAGCCCTCTGAGTATGTCCTCACTAGATGCAAAATCACTAGCATGCTGTCGAGCTCCAGGACTATCCACCCCAACCTAGGCAATAGGGTCGAAATCTCACCACCAAACCCAAAATGAAAACGAAAACCAGAGGTGGTTATGGCCTTAAGTCCATGGGTTATAACCATATAACATTATTCCACATGACTCAAAACCTACATAGCATGGTCGTGCACAGACCTATGAACTAGGTGAACGGTAGTGTGACAACCCGCGATCTGAGATAAGGGGTGGCCAGCCCAATAGCAGGAATCATGGATGGATATCATTCTCAGCATCAACAAAATAAACTGAGTATACGGGAAAACCACCCAATAAATCAGAAAACGGGTTGCCAAAAAGTTTAGAAATTTAAAAAAAACAGTTAAGAAAATTAAATTTAAACAACCCAATCTGATAAGCAAGTGGAATTCCACAAGAATGTAAATAATACAACTAAAACGAATGTATACAAATGGACCGAATAGGCTATCGATCCACAGCTACAGAGAACACAGTACAACAATTTAATATCTTATGTAATACGTTCATTAAACAAGTACAAATGTTTGGGCCACACGCCCGAGTGAAAAGACCCGATCATATCTAGAATAACAAGAAGAAAACGTCTAATTCAAAGTCCTGTAATAACTCGCAAAATCTTACAGCTCGTCGAAAGAAAAGGAATGGGAACATCAAAATGGGCGTCCTTGCGGGGGAGCACCTGAGCGGATACAATCATATACACAACAAGGGAAGTAAACCGGTCAGGGTCGGGTTCTATATGATCACCAGAAGAAATAAAAAGCATGATAGAAATGAACAGTTATGCATGAATGATAAGGATGATAATATGGCATGAAATCTAGCATGTTAAACTTACATTACAATTTAAGTCAATTTAACTAAATGCTGAAATTAAATGTCATTTACATAAAAGGAAGAAAAGTAAATAACTTAAATTTAAAACCTTTCCTCATTTATCCAATTTTCGTTATCTTTTATATTCCTTAATAGGAATAAAACCATTTATTAACTTCCATAGTTAAATTAACTTTCCATTTTATCTTTCCATTCCTTAATAGGAATATCATTAATATCAAGTGCTCTTTATGGCACGTTAATCTCAATCTCGTGCTCTTTATGGCACGTATCTATGCTCTTTATGGCATATACCCATCAAGTCCCACTTGATGCAGAAAAGTTATATTCTCATACATATAATGATTCTAAGACCGCCCCTCCGAGTTTCCCCACTGGGCGCGCCCCTAAATGACCATCAGCTTTTAGGGCCTATCTATACAAGACAACCTGGGCACCTATCGATACATCGGGAAGCAGCCATATGCTTGCGAGAGAGTCAGGACCACACCCAGAATCCCCTCACCAGCGCAAAAAACATATAAAAACCCCGCATATGGCCTAGGACTATATCCACCCTGCATTCACTAGCCAGGGGATATCACCAAGCGCGCGAACTTCCCTTATGATGTCATTTAGAGAGGTGTGTATTAGTAAATTAACATTTACCATATTATATCACATTTTCATTTTCAATTTCCATTACCAAATTTCTATTTCCAATATCCATGTGTTGGTTCTTTTTATTCGAACCTATCATCATTAAACAACTGGGTTCATTTTATTTGAACCAATCATCTTTAACATAGTTTGGGTTCATTTTAGTTGAACCTATCATCTCTAAACATTTGGGTTCATTTTATTCGAACCTATTCTCATCGAATATCGTCATTAATATTCCTCAAATTTCAAGTTCCGGCTTAGTCTCCAAATAGACATTATGATCCTACAATTTCCAAAGTTCATAGGATTCCAATAAGCCCCTAAGTCTCCAAGCATGGATATTTAACTTCCTAACTTCAAAAAATTTAAATAAAAGAAGAAATGCCTTAACATTTCTTTAAATACCCCGGGAAATAAACCCCCAGATGACCCAATTCTAATCTAGGGTGGCGATCAAACTCAAGTAATACTCTAGGACTCTAATTTTACTTCTTTCAAGAAGGTTCCTAGGTCCTAAGCCTAAAGAAAAAGATCAAAAATTAAAAAGGAAAATGACTCAAAACTGCAGGAACTGAATCGATTCGCCCCAAGGGCCGAATCGATTCGCCCTGCCGAATCGATTCGCCCTTAAAGTGAATCGGTTCGGAAGACAAATCCAACATTCTGCATACTGCCGAATCGATTCGGCCTTAACCCGAATCGATCCGGGTACACAGACCTGGGAACTGCATCTATGCGAATCGATTCGCCCTAGGGGCCGAATCGATTCGCCCCTGCGAAATTGCCAAGAATGGCTATGGAGTTCTAAACTCCAAATTTCTTTTTCCAAACCCAAAACCAAACAAACCAAGCTCATAAATTCCAACCCATACCTCATAAATATATCTATCCACCATCATCAACAACATTTATCATCCAAATCAATTTCTAAGGGTTTAATACCCATAAATCCAACAAAACCCTAAAATGATTAAACACAACTAATTCACAACTATCAACACTAATTATTCTACTTAAATCACATAGTAGCAAGTAGATAACTTGCCTCCAGCTTGCAAGAATCTGATTTGATGAAGAAGAAAGCAACAATCCAAGCTTGAATCTCCAAATCTCTCTTTTCTCCAAAGTTCTCTTCCTCTCTCTCTCTCTCTAAGTCTCAATTTTGTAAAAATGGAAGAAAAGAAATGGGGTTAGGGGACTTAAAACGTGGCTTAAGTCTAAAAAGCCCAACTTTAATGACTAATACGCGATATAATAAATCGCAACTGCGCATTTAAGCTATAACTAGTCAAAAGTGCCCGAAATACCAAAATGCGATATGGCACTTATTTTGATTGTCTCGCACTTACCGGGAATAACTACACCCTCCAAATTATCATTTGGAAATTTTATAACTCATTTTACTTCCGGTTTCATATTAAACCAAAATGTCATTTTATATCTTATGACACAGTAAATCACCACATGGATATTTTTACCTACTCATCAGGTAATCATACAACATTTCAGTAAATATTAACCTTTTTCATAATAAATTAATATTTACTCTACATCCATCATTTTATAATTAATTACTACATATAGTAAATAAATATAAAACAGGCTCTCAAAAGTGAGGGTTGTTACAGATAGTACCTCTGCTGGGATTCGCCAGAGTCACCTCCCACAGCGTGCAACCTCCATTGATAGCATATCCACTAAGATGGGTATGTTTCAAACAAATATAATGCAACCACATATTATTATTATCCATATATATATATATATATATATATATATATATTGTCCCTGTACCTATTTGTATATGTTCACCAAATCCGATTAATCTGTGCCTATTGCTCAAAGCATTAGCCTAGTTGTACTGAGTCTACCACTGACTCTTAAATATTTAAGTATCCACTAATTAATTTAACAATGGAACATAATAATTCTAAAATCCCTGAACCTTCCTAACCAGCCCAGAAATAAAGTTTAAACGAACACATCCTATCCCCATCCATAGATTGTATTCCGAATGTTATCCTTCTAAACCCCCATATTTCATATTTGAAGTTTAATCTCACCTACTCGAGGTTATATAATGATTTACAAATTTCCCAGAAGTCCAGCATCATAATTACGGACGCTTTAAAATTTATAATTTTCCAAATGACCTTCGCCTCTAATAAAAACTATTCATTGTGCCTCGCAGCATGTCTGAATCGATTCGCCCTTCATAGCCAAATTGATTCACCCACTGAATCAATTTGCCTATGAAGTCAGAATCAATTCAATTCTAGGAAGAAACAAAATTCTTGATTAATATGACGGGATTTCATCTAAACCTATCACCTAAATCATATGTATAACCACCCAATTGATTTATTTCACCCTTTTATGGTTCCTAACATAAACCCTAATCTATTTCCTTCCTTAGATCCATAATTAACACAACAATTGATCCCAAATTCATCAATTCTTTAATTTCATTACTTATATCACAGTTTCCAGATTTTCCCTTTTCAATATCATTCTTACTTGACCCAAATCTTAGTTGCTTTACACTTACATCAGATTAATAATGAATAAGCATCTAATATAATTCAGGGATGGCTTTCATCCATAAAATCGTATAGGTTCTTCTCCCAAAACCCCTTTTTACATGCGATACCCCAACCCAAAATTTATTCTACTTTACAAATTTTGATATGAACATAAAACTACATAAAATCAATAAGAAAATTTAAACACTTGCACTTGATGTAGAATAAAATTCTGATTTCCTTTATATAGGGTTGACTCTAGCCAAGAACTCCCAAGATTTGCCTCTAATTGAGCCTTCCTCTTGGATTCCTTATGTTTTTCTTCCTCTTTTCTCACCAATTTCACTCTCGGGTGTATTAATATGTAAAGTGGCTGCCACCTAACTTTTAATCTCTTATTTAAATCCCCAATCCAAAAATTAGGTTTAACCCTATAGTATAAAATGACATGTACGTCCCTGAATAGGCCCCAACTAGTCTAAAAAGACCTGGGTATCCAATCTCAACCCCCGGGTACTTAATTTTAACTACTTCGACCCATTTCGGATCAGCCATGCACTAGAAATCATCATCTGAGTTACCAAACATCAATATCCTATCTCATCACAAAAAACAACCTTCTCGTATGTCCCTATTGAGATACCGTCAATCCCCGTCGTTTCTTTCCACTACGATGAACTAACAATTGATTGAAATTTAATTTACTTAATCACACTTAGTAAATTTATTTCCACATAAATATTAATTATATTCTAACTAACTGATATTTATTGGATACAAAATAGTTTTCTTATTTTAATTAAATTACAAGCACACGTGTAAGCTAAAATAAATTATTTAAAAATACAAGGTGTTATATACTTCCCCCTAGCAAAGGAATTTCGTCCCCGAAATTCGACCGTACCTGCGGTAAAGAGCTCTTAATACTTCTCTTGCATATCATCCTCCATCTCCCATGTTGACTCATATACATTATGGTGTCCTCACTGAACCCGAACTAAGGGCACCATCTTAGATGGCAGCTTAAGCTGAATTCGATCAAGAATGGTAATCGATTTGTCCTTGTATGAGATGTCTAGCTGCAAGTATATCTCCTCTAGTGGAATATGCCAAAAATCCCTCTCACCCCTCTAATATCTCTTCATCGATGACACGTGGAATACTTCGTGAATCCTCTGTAGGTGCTCTGGAAACCAAAGCCTATAAGCAAGTGGTCCTACCCTCTCAATGACCAGAAAAAGCCCTAGATACCTCGGTGCTAGCTTCCCCTTCTTCCCAAACCTCATGACTTACTTCATGGGAGACACCTATACCAATACCTAGTCCCCCAACGTCAACCTCTATGTGTCTTTTATCGGCATCAGCATAACTCTTATGCCAATCATGTGCTATCTGTATGCGTCCTCGAATGAGCTCAATCTTAGCAGTATTATTCTAAATCATCTTCGGTCCAAACAGCTTGTTGTCCCCCACCGCTAACCAATAAGTGGTCGAGTGATAAGGTCATATATATAGTGCCTCAAATGGTGCCATGCCGATGGTGAACTGGTAAGAGTTATTATAAGCGAACTCCACCAGTGGAAGGTACTGCTCCTAACCTCCCACAAAATTGAGAATACACATCCTGATCATGTCATTTAACATCTGATTACTGCCCCTTAATCTATGGATGGAAAGTCGTACTCAATCGTAAATTATCCTGAAAGCTTTTATAAAAGTGGGACACAAAAGTATTGTCGCTATTGGACACTATATTAATCGGCACCCCATATAGCATCACCATCTCGGCAATAAATAGCTAGGCGTACTCTCCCATCATAAAATCCATCTAAATCGTCAAAAATTGGATGACCTTGATTAGACAATCCATGATAACTGAAATGGAATTATAACCTCTCGATGACATCGGTGGCCTAATGATGAATTCCATCGAGATGCTCTCCCACTTCCAAACTTGAACATCCTACGACTGCAATATCTTTATCGGTCTCTGGTGGTCTATCTTTACTAACTGGCAAGTAGTGAGATTTAATACAAACTATGCTATGTTCTGCTTTATCCTCAACCACCAATACTGTCTATGTATATCCTGGTACATCTTATCCCTGCTTAGAATTTACTTCAAACCTCAGACCGTGAAACTCGACCATCACTGCTTGTCTCAAGTACTCGTACTCTGGAATAATGATTCTCCCGTTGAAGCATAAACCTCCTTCAGAACAAATTGAATAGGACTCTGACCCATCTACCAATAACTTTTACACACTATCCTGACAAACCTGATCCATGGCATGTGATTTCACCACCCGGATGATGATCTCGGGAGTGATAGACAATACTGCCATACAAGCTTTGGCATCCTCATCCTCATACTGAAGCTCACCCCACTTTGCCTTGTAACCCTCCATTATAGGTCATCGAATTAACCTGCCTACCACCATGTTAGCCTTCCTAGGATGATACTGAATATCAAATTGGTAATCCTTAACTAACTCAAACCATCTCTGTTGCCGTATATTAAGACCCTTTCTGCATGAACAGATACTGTAGTGACTTATGGTCCATTAATAAACTGAATCGCTCACCCAAAAGGTAATGCCTATAAATTCTCAAGGAAAACACTACCACTGCTAACTCCAGGTCATGTGTAGGGTAATTCCTCTCGTCGAGCTTAAACTTGCAATAAGCATAAGCTATAGGTCGATCCTCCTGCTGTAGCACACCCCTAAGTTCCTGTAAGGACACATAAAAAAATATAAGGTATTCCACTCCTCCTCTAGGCAGTGCAAGAATGGGTGTTGAAGTCAATTTTTTCTTTAGCTCATCAAAATCTAACTGATAGTAGTTGTCCCAAACAAATAGCACCCCTTTACGAGTCAGATTTGTTAGCGGACCCATAATCTTCGAAAATCACATTATAAAGAGGTGGTAATACTCAGCCAGACCAAAGAAGATACGAACATCCATCGGTGTCATGGGTTATCCTCATTCCCTCACTGTCGATACCTTACTCGAGTCCATGAAAATGCCTCTGTCAGGTACAATATGACCCAAAAATTGCACCTCCTATAACCAAAATCCACAATTCTCAAACTTGGCGTATAGCTGACGATCCCATAATATCTATAGGACCATACACAAATGTTATCCGTGCTTGCTCTCAATTCGAGAATATACCAGAATATCATATATGAACACCATCATGCACTGGTTCAAAAAGTCTCTGAACACCCTATTCATGAGATCCATGAAAATGGCTGGAGCATTTGTTTGCCCAAACGCATAACCCTAAACTCATACAACCCGTACCGCATTAGGAATGCGGTCTCAAGTCTATCATAAATAAGTACATTGATCCTATCAACTGGTCGAATAAGTCATCGATTTAAAGCAACAGATATTTATTTTGAATTGTGACTTTGTTCAGCACCTTGTAGTCAATTCACAATCGAAGCGACCCATCATTATTCTTTACAAACAACACAGACGCACCCCAAGGAGATGTGTTCTGCTGAATAAAACCTTTCCCCAGGAGCTGTTGAATGTAATTTCTTAATTCCCACATCTCTAACGGAGCCATGCAATATGATGCTCATGCAATCGTCCTCATCCCAAGCACTAAATCGATTACAAACTCAATCCCCCAGAAGGGTGACAAACTGAATTTCTCCTAAAAAATATCTGCGAACTCCCTTACAACTAAGATCAAATTTAAGAAGATAACCACCTTATATGAGGTATCCTCCTCAATGTAGTATAGGTGTGTGCTCGATCTAACTTCTGAAAGATGCATCGCTACAAGAAACATCTCATGTCCCGGGATGGAAAATACAATGGTCCTCCCAAAGCAATCCACCATAACCGTATACCTTGCCAGCTAATCCATACCCAAGATAACATCGAACCCTACCATGTATAAAATAAGCAAGTTAGTTGCTAAACATAATCTCCCGAAGTCTATATCAACTCCCCTACAAATTGAGTATATAAGGGCCCCGCTGCCTAACTGTGAATCTACACACATAATAGTATTGTCGGTTGTCTCTAGTAAACCGGTTTGCATGCAAATCAAGTAACTATGAACGAGTATGAGGCTCACGTGTCAAAAAACACCCTATCCATATCCCATAAATCAAAATGTACCCTCAATTACTGGTGGCGCCTGTTGCCCCTGTGGTATGACTGCATCCTGAACATTGTAGACACTCCCGTACTGTAGTTACCCGATTTACAATGGGGCTGGTAGAGTTGGTGTTGTAGGTGGTAACTGTATTGGTTGTCCCTACTAGGCACCCTGTTGTGGTCTTCTGCCTAGTTATAAACAGTCTTTCTTCTGATGGCCCATGTCTCCACAAGTGAATTAACGGCCAATAAATTATCCCTGCCTCTGGCCCTAGTGGCCCTGTTGAGGCTATCTTGGTCACTGACCTTGTTGGCTCTGTACGTGCTAGACGCCCCCATTTCCCTTGGCCTGGCGACCCTCGAGAACAGATTAATGAAGCTGTTGAGGATGATTCTGAGGGCCCTACTGGCCTTGTTTGAACCCACTACCATCAAGTTAAAAACCTCCTAAATGAAACCTCTTAGTCGGATCCCCCTGTTGGGAATCCCGCTCATGCTGTCTACCCATGTGTTGTTACAGTGCCCTAGTAGCACCATTCCTACCTACTCTGCCTGCCTAGGTAATATTCCTTGTTATTTTGTTTGCCTTCAGATGGAAGTGATGGTCCTGGAAATGAAGTAATGCGGCATTGATGACCTCATCATAGGTGGTTAATTATAAGTTACCCAATAAATGTTGCCAGATCCTCCAAGTCAGTCCGTCCATGAACTTCAGCATCTTCTTCTCCTAAGTGTTCACCTCATGGGGAACAAAGTTTTCCAGACGGGTAAACTCTTCCTCATATTCGTCCACCGACCTACCTCCCTGAGTAACATCAGGAAATCTTCGTCGCATCTCTGTCTGGATTTCCGATGAAAAATACTCACAGACAAACCGCACCCAAAACTCTGATATGGTCATAACATCTCTCTCCTCTGCCATGGTAATCGACTCCCACCACTACAATGCCTCACCTACTAGCTTAAAAGTGGCCATCATCTATATATGTGTATCTTTGCACTCGACTAGGCGAAGATGGAGGGTGATATCTTTCTTCCACTGACAGGCAGCTACCATGTCTAAACTACCCAGGAACTCAGGTGGATGCCCCTTCTGGAAGGCCTCCCACACTTTTTCTCATGCTGATGGCCCCTAATGGGCCTGGAAGACCAGTTCCATTGGATGTTGTAGCTTAGTATGCAAAAAATGATGTGACATGGCGATCATGGGGGCATTAATTGCCTGGGAAACTATAATGGCCACCTCTGCGGCCGTCACCATCCTTGTGGCTCCTATTGAGCCTCTCCCTCATTAGCCCTCCTAGTGGCCCTAGCTGGTTGTCCTCTCTTAAGTGGCATCTGAAACCGAATTAAAATTTGTATAAGTTTACAGTCGAATACAAAATAACAGTAGAATAACGTAAGCGCAAAAATGAGTAAGTATGAATGCAACAGTCCTAATAACAAGGCTCTATATCAAAGAACACTATGCTGAAATCGTAGTAAGTAGAACAGATCCTAAAAGACTCTAGAACCTGGCTCTATTACCATCTGTGACACCCCACTTATTAAAATAATGGGTGGTCAGCCCCGTACTAAAATAAAATGAGAGTCTCATATGGCTCATTCTTAGCATCACTGTCGAAATTTAATTAATTACTAACCACCTATTAGTTTAACAAGTCGTGTTAATTCTTTTTATCTTTAAATTACCATAACAAAATAAACCATTTGACACAAACCCATTCATATAGAACAATATAAATAATCACACCAATAAAGAAATCTAAATGCGAGAATAAATAAACCAAGTACCGAATAAACCATGTGTTACTAAAATCCAATACAATCATCCGAATTCAACTAAACAAAACTGAAAGTAAATAAATCTGATAGAAGGGGAAATATGCGCAACAATGTCTGAAATGGAACCTAATCTAAGATAGTAATGATAGAAGAGGCTACTCCAAATTCTTCAAGCCTCGACATCAGCTGCAGCTACGTAACCCTGGAGAGAAGAACTATCCTTCATGTCCCTATAGCAGGACACCTAAAAGTTTTTGAAAATATTTGTTGTGGGTCCGAGCCCAAAACCTTTGAAAATACTTAGCAAGTGAATAAATTGCAATAATGAAAATGTAAAGTAATTTTTCATATTTAAACTGGTAGTTCACTCACATGAGACAACCCCCACCCCTCATCTAATGTGGCACCTAACATATGCTTTTTACCCCTTCTAGTTATGCTACCCGGCTAACAAGACTCATTACTAATCTTATTATGACACACTACCTGTCTTGAGTATATTGTTTATTTATGATTTCTTAATTAGCTTACCCCTCTTCTTATTTAATTCTTAATTATATCGTGACAACATATTTTCATAACTTTACTCCAGTTATTAATAAACATTCACACTTATGATATTCGTATATAATTATCTCTACCTTTATGTTGATACCAAATTTAATCTGCTGACATGGACCCATCACTTGAAGACACGTGTCAATTAACGTGGTAATTACAAATACTTCCACCGATCAACTTACTGCCACCGAGATGCTCAAGCGCCACGAGCAGCTCATACATCCCGAACAGCTCAATCGTATCCACCAGCTTAAGTTCCCCGAGCAACTCATGGGCCCCGAGCAACTCAAGCATGCCGAGCTACTAAGGCGGTCCGAGTAGCTCAATCATGCCGAGCTACTTAGCGTACAAAGCACTCAAATCAGGATAATCAAAGAGAAGACTGCGCATTAAATGCTCATTATTATTATACAGATGTATATGTCTGCTAGATAACAGCGCATTGTCCTTTCACATGTACAGCCTCAAGGCTATAAATACATTGTAACCTCCTCATTAGAAGGGGACTCGAAATTTCTTGGTAAATCCATAATCGATAATTCCAAGCAAACCGTCAGCAATAACAAAAACAGTGGACGTAGGCCATTCTTTCAAGGCTGAACCACTTTAAAAATCTTTTGTCTCATTTATTTTATCTGCGATTGATAAATTAGAGATAATCTAATTTTTTACATCAACAGATTGGCTCCGTCTGTGGGAATTCGACTGTAATTATCATTTTTCACCAAAATAATTCATCATCAATGGCTGATCATCCGGAATCCCACAACCGAAACGATGGGATCCCTCCAAATCCTCCATCTAATCCTCCGAATGTCCAAGATCGGGCCAGTATAATGGCTAATTTGGCCCAGGGCCAGAAGTCCATGCCAGAGACCATGCGACAACTCATGCAAACTATCCAGGGTGGAGCGTCGGCCCAGTCAGAACAATAAATCATTAAGAGAAATACCCGATTACCTTCTTCGCAAACTAGGCGAACGTTATTCCTAGAGGAATCTTGATCCAGACGCACCGATTCATATCGTACTGAGAGATCTAATGATCCTTCTTATCAACCTGGTCGGACTTCTTCAGTACAAGTAACAGATTCTTAACGAAACATCACTCTCTCTCCAGAAAGAACTAGTGCTCTAGAAAGATTGAGTAGAATCTCCCCTTTTGATCGTTTGGGCCCTAGGAGGAATAGAAACCCTCCGAGGATTGCGTCGAGGAACTCTCCACGACCATCCGACCTAAGGGAAGGCTCTGCCCAATCATGACCAACTTCTCATAATGAAAGATCCCAAGAAGCAAATTCAACGCGATCAATTGCTCGAACCAATAGGCCCGAGGAAGGAAATGATGCATGGAAGGGATCTATTCAGAGGTTGGAAGATAGATTAGGGGAAATGGCTAAGGACAAGAATCCTTTATAAAGGACTTTTGTTCAAGGGACACCCTTTGTACAGGCGATTATGGATTTTCTAAAACTATCAAAATTCAAAGCTCTAATGGTAACGCCTAAATATGATGGAAAAACTGACCCTGTCCTTCATATAGAACAATACCAAGCTGCTGCTGATATCTATGTAGTCCCAGATGAGATGAGATGTAGGGCATTTTCAGGAACTCTTACCGGATCTGCTCAAATATAGTATAATAATCTTCCTCGGGGAAAGATCGCGACTTTCTTTCAACTGGCAGAGCTCTTTATTGGGAAATTCTATTTTGGAGCAAAACCAATCAAACGAGTAGCACACTTATTGAGTGTTAGACAAAAGGCAGGTGAAAGCACCATGGATTACATTACTCGTTTCAATAACGAGAAACTAGAAGTAATTGATTACGAGGAGAAGACAGCAAATACTGCTTAGATGAGTGGACTGTTGCCAGATAAATTATACTACACTTTAGCCAAAGACCCGCCTAGAACCATGGCAGAACTAATGGCAAAGGCAGCCAAGATTATGAACGCCGAGGAAGCTATGGCTGCAAAGAAAAATATGGACACTAAGGAGACCAAAGTTGAGGCGGATAAGGTTGAGAAGAAGGAGCAAAAGAACAATGGTGGCAACAAGCAATTAAAAGCAAAGCAAGCATTGGAACAGTTGAAGAAATTTGGAAACTATACTCCTTTGAAGGTAGATATAAACCACATTTTGGAAGAGATCAAGAACAGCGAGGAGCTAAACTGGCCTGAAAAAATGAAGGCAGATCCTGATAAGAGGAATATATCCAAATATTGCGAGTTCCATAAGGACCATGGTCACACGACCAAAAACTGCATAGCTCTCCAGAATGAAATTGAAGAGCTCATCAGGCAGGGAAAATTGACCAAGTATGTAGATCACCAAAATGGTGGAAAGGTCAATGACCGAGCAAGGGAGAGGTCTAGATCTCCTCGACGAGCAAAAGAGGACAAGAAGAGAAGTCATGAAGAAGACCCAGAAGATGATCAAGATGACCCCGATCTCCCCAAAAGACCAAAACATCCAGAGCGTGAGGTATTTTCAATCCATTTTGGATCATTTGAATGTAATGTTATTACAGGTGGAGATACAGGAGGTGGAGATATGACTGAAGAGAGAAAATCTTACCTCAATGAGGCTCAAGCTTGCTCGTACATTCAGTGAATAAATCTAACTGAAGATGATCGCCCGAGGAAGGTAAATAAAGACAAGTTGGTCATTGGTTTCTCTAAGAACGACTTGGCAGGTGTACTATATCCTCATGATGACCCATTGGTAATTAAGATAAGAATGAAAGAAGTGGTAATTTCACGAGTACTAGTGGATAATGGTAGCTCGGGAGATATCATGTTATATCCATGCTTTGATAGTTTAAATATGAAGCTAGCCCAGTTGGAGCCGTATCATAGGCCCCTCCTTGGTTTTACTGGCGAAAAGGTTTTTCCACTTGGGACGATCAAGATGGATATGCTTATCGGTACATGGCCTGCTTGTCGAACAGAAAGAGTACGCTTTTTTGTAATGGATAAAAACGTCCAATCAGCTTATAACATCATCATGGGAAGAGTAGGACTAAAGAAGTTCGAAGCAGTACCATCTACTGTGCATCAATGTTTAAAATTCCTAACCAATTTTGGGGTGGGAGTTGTGAAAGGCGACCAGAAAGTAGCTCGGGAATGCTACTATTCATCTGCTGAGCAGGAGGAGTGTGAAGAATCTAGGTAAAAGACTATCACCTATCAAGTGGATGATATAGGAGATGCAGAGATTGAAACATTAGACCCTAGAGACGAGTCTCAACTCGTGAAGGTACAGGTCATGGAAGCTACCGAGAATGTCATTCTGGACGATGAGCATCCAGAACGAACAACTCAAATTGGTGCATCATTGGATGTATCAATAAAATAAGAAGTGATAGCATTTCGAAGACGCAAAAAGCAGAATTTTGCATGGAGTCATGAAGACATGCCAGGAACAGATCCTAATTTCTTGTGTCACGAGCTCAATGTGAACAAGGAAATTAAGCCAGTAAAGCAGCGAAGAAGAGTGTTCAGTCCTGAGAAGAATCAAGCTATACAGGAAGAAGTAGAGAAGCTATAAAAAGCCTCTTTTATTGAAGATGTCAAATATCCTGATTGGATAGCAAATGTGGTGATGGTAAAGAAGAAAAATAACAAGTGGAGGATGTGTGTAGACTTCACTGATCTTAATAAGGCATGCCCAAAGGATCATTTTCCTTTGCCCCAAATCGATCAACTGGTGGATGCTACCTCGGGCACGAATTATTGAGTTTCATGGATGCTTATTCTGGTTACAATCAGATTAAGATGAAGCCTGAGAACAGGGAGAGTACCTCTTTTATCACCCCAAGGGGAACTTATTGTTATAATGTTATGCCTTTTGGACTTAAAAATACAGGTGCCACATATCAGCGGCTGATGAATAAGGTGTTTGCAGAGCAAATCAGTCATAACATGAAGGTTTATGTTGATGACATGCTTACGAAAAGCAAGAAAGTTGCTGATCATCTAGTTGACTTAGGTCAGACCTTTGATCAACTAGAGAAATATCAAATGAAGTTGAATCCTACCAAATGCATATTCGGAGTACGAGAAGGCATGTTTCTTGGGTATATTGTCAACCAACGAGGTATTGAAGCGAACCCTGAAAAGATCAAGGCTCTATTGGGGCTACGATCTCCAATGACGAAGAAGGAAGTGAAAAGTCTCACAGGGCGAGTTACAGCACTTAATAGATTTGTGTCACGAGCAACTGATAGATGTCTCCTATTCTTCAAGAGACTCCGAAAAATGTTTGAGGGGAATGATGAATGCGAGGAGGCTTTTCAAGAATTGAAGAAATATCTGGGGACACCTCCATTGTTGTCCAGACCAGTGACAGGAGAAAGATTATACTTGTATCTGGCAGTATTAGAGAATGCAGTCAGCTCGGCATTAATCAGATTGGAGAATGGAGTACAAAAACCAGTCTACTATACCAGCAAAGCTTTCCGAGGAGCAAAAATCAGATATCTAAGACTGGGAAAGTTGGCACTAGCACTGATTGAAGCAAGCAGAAGGATGAGGCCATACTTCCAAGCTCATACTATAGTTATGCATACAGATACGTCGTTAATGCAAGCTCTGCACAAACCAGAGAAATCAGGAAGGTTGATGTATTGGGCAGTAGAACTGGGGGAATATGATATAATTTATGAGCCTAGATCATCGCTCAAAGGACAGGCGGTAGTGGATTTTATCGCAAAGTTTACTCAGGAGTATACCCCCGACGAGCAAGAGTTGAATATGGACCAACCTGTGGATGTTACAGGATTATCAAATTTAAACCTCGACCAACTTGCGTCGGTGGACGAGCAACGAGAAGCGATGGAGGACAATAAAAGGAAGCATCAAATATTCCACCATGGAACTCTGTCTGACCAAAAGTTTGATAATGAGATACCTGTGTGGAATTTGTATGTGGATGGCTCTTCTTGCACTACAGGAAGTGGAGCAGGGATTGTTTTAAACAGCCCGGATAAGATAGATGTGGAGTATGCTCTGCGTTTTCAATTTAAGGTTTCTAATAATGAGGCTGAATATGAAGCTATGATCGTGGGTCTCAATCTGGCCAAAACTATGAAAGCAGAGTAGGTCGTTGTATTCAGTGACTCACAGTTGATCGTAAATCAAATGTTGGGGGTGTATGCAGTAAAAGGAGAATTAATGATCGAGTATCATGCGAAAGCATTAGAAATTATATCAAGCTTTAATGAAGTACAGTTGATTAGAATACCAAGGTTGGAGAATGCAAGAGCAGATGCCTTAGCTCGGTTAAGCTCAGCCACACGCACCGAGCTAAGAAGAACAATCCCAATAGAAATCTTGGCTAGTCGGAGCATTGAAGAATACTTAATGGTGAACTTCATCGCTCTCGACTTAGGACCATCTTGGATGGATCCCATCAGGGACTATATTGAAAAGGGGGCTTTACCATCTGATAAACTCGCAGTCAAGAAATTAAAGTTTAAAGTTGCTCGTTATGTCCTGACCAATGGCATTTTATATAGACGAGGTATTATAGCAGGGCTACCAAGATGTGTCCATCCCTCTGAAGTGAAAGATCTGATCGAAGAGGTTCATGAGGGGTCTTGTGGATCCCATGTAGCAGGTCGGGAGCTTTTACAACGGATAACGACGCAAGGGTATTAATGGCCGACAATGAGAGCTGCTTATGTAGCTTATGCCAAGAAATGTGATAAATGTCAACGCTTCTCCTCTATCCAAAGAACTCCCCAAGCATTGTTAACACCCATCACGTCTCCTTGGCCATTCGCCATGTGGGGAATAGACTTGGTCGGGCCACTTCCAATGACCCAAGGAAGATTTAAATACATCGTAGTCGCTGTGGATTATTTTACTAAATGGGTGGAGGCAGAGCCTCTTATTAATATGAAATATGACAACGTATATCAATTCATTTGGAAAAACATTATCTGTAGATACGGTATACCACATGCATTCATCAAAGACCATGGAACTCAGTTTGATAACGAGGAGTTTACTGCGTATTGTCATCAATCCAATGTACTGAAGATCCACTCTGCACCAGGCCATCCCCAAAGCAATGGAAAATCTGAGGTGACAAACAGAACGCTGCTGAATGGCTTGAAGAAACGATTAGATGATGAAAAGGGAAATTGGATTAACGAGCTACACTCTGTGCTATGGGCTTATAGTACAACACCATGAGCAGCAACAGGAGAATCTCCATACATGCTGGCATTTGGAAGTGAAGCTGTTATACCTGTTGAATTGGGTCTACATACACACAAAGTATTGAATTTCAATTCTCCTATCAGTGACTTGATGATGCGATTAGATCTGGATATGCTCGAAGAAGTTATAGAAGAAGCAGCAATCAGGAATGCTGCATACCAATAACGAACAGCTTTGTTCCACAAAAAGAGGGTATATAAGTGTGATTTGAAGGAAGGGGAATATGTGCTAAAAAAAAGTAATTCAAAAGCACAACAAACTGGAAGCCAACTGGCATGGACCCTACAGAGTAACAAGAGTTGTTCGTCCAGGGACATATAGGATTGAAACATTGGAAGGAGAAGAATTCAAGAATGCATGGAATGCAGAGCATCTATGCAAGTATTATTAGTAGTTGAAATTCCTATGTAATGCAGTTTTCTTCAATATGAATAAAGTGTTGAAATTTTCGGAGTATTAGTACTACACGCTACGCATCAAGTTCAGAAACAATCTCCTCCAACTCCGATTGGTCGGGAACCAATTTGTAATACCCCGTAATTTTATTGATACTTATTTAAGGGATTAATTAAATTAAATGAGAATTAATTGGAAATTAATCCGGGTATAAATACTAATGAGATGTGAGTTGGTATTTGATTATGATGTTAAAACTTATTATTTCCGAGTATGTATGGTAATACATGAATATTGATGAGATTTAAATTAATTTGAGAAATTTAGTTGGGATGCGCGTGTCAGTCGCGTCAGGAATGTAATTAATTGAATTAAAAAGTGAATTTTATTTTTATCGATCGAATGGTCATTTTGAGTGCGTCAATGAATCCGGGAGGGTCGAAATAGTCGGAAAACACTAGCCGGGGGTTTAGTTTGGGTCCCGGGGCATTTTTAGGCCAAACCGGCAACTTAAAAGGGTATTTTGGTAATTTTAAAAATATGGGAATTAAAACCCACGAAAATTAGAGTTAATATTTATTATTCTAAAGGGGCCACTAAGGCCATTACCAGCAAAAAGTTTTAGAAGTGGGCTACGGGAGTTAGAGAGGAGTTACCATAGGGTTCCAAACCTAAAACACTCACCACCATCAAATTGGAGAGGATTTGTGACTGATTAAAGAAGAGAATCAACCTCGAATCATCAACAACACATCTAGAAAATGAATCTAAGGAAAGTGATTTGATATTTTTAGTGCATTGAATATGTCTTCCATGCTTAGTGTAGGAATTATCTTATATTGAAAGTTTTGAAGAAAACCCATGAAATTGTTGGAGAAACTTTGAATTTGGGTTAGGATTTGCATGTAGAATGGTGATGGACTGATTTAATATTCGAAGAGTTATATATGATGATTTAAAACGGATTTATGATGAGTAATTGGGCATAAGAAAATTATGAGTTCATGTTCATAGGGTTTGGGAAATATTTGGAGATTTATATTAATTCCTTGATGTTTGTAAGATTTGACCCCTAAAATATGTTAAGGGATGATCTATGATGATTAGAAATGGTTTAAAAATGGTAGAACATAAATTGGATGGTCTTAGGGTGGATTTAGAGAAGAGAATAATTGAGAAAAAACGGACTTGGGAATTTCTGGGCTGAAAATCTGCCATCTCGTTAGAAGACCTGCCCAGGTCGTTCGAACGACCTCGTTCGAACGAACTTCTAACGAGATGACAGTATCCCTTCTAACGAGTTGGTAGTTCGTTCGAAGACTTTTGTTCGAATGACACTCGTTCGAACGAGACTTCTAATGAGTTGACAGAATGGTCTTTTTGGCCTGAATTTATTTCTAGTATCCCGTAGACTTATTTAAATGGTGAGATAACCTTCCCTTATTAACTAATGGGTATAGTTGGGAGATTGGGGTACATTGAGGAGTAAAAATTTAGAATCGTGTAGTAAACCGAATGACATTTGTGGATTGGGAAGTGAGTAACTAATCACGACATGAGAAGAGTTGATAACTTAAATACATATAAACCGGGGACTTGTGAGTTGTATTAACACTAAATGTTGGTATAAGAAAGATAATTATACCACTAATGAAATATCGTGATATCTAAGATGTGTGAATGCTTAGTATATGTAATTATCTGTGTATAACATACCTACCATACTTGCTATCATGGGAGGTCGGCGTTCGTTCAGGGCCATCTAATCTTTGTGTGCCTATGGGGGGATTTAGATTGGTACCTTGAGGACATAGGTCAGAGAAGGACTTATTGAGAAGTTAATAAGTATGTTGATCATGGGAGCGTAGGTATGTGCGTGACCCATGTGATGTGAACTATGTTCATCTCCATTGTTTGTGATTGTTATTTAATGGAACGATTCCTGAGAGATTCGGAATACGTGGTCCTTATGTGCGTGATGTACTGGGATTGGATAGCAGAGTATGTGTGCACCGCAGCTTAGTCTCGGGGTGCTAGTATTGTATATTTATGATGAGAATAATATACTATTAATTGAAATGAATTGTCAGGAATAAATGTGAGTATTAATAATAGCAATAGTTTGTAAAGTGAAAATGGAAGATCTCTAGTAATTAGTAGTACTAACATGGGAAACTGTGTAGCAAGTTATAACACTCTGTTAACTAAAAGTTTTTAGGATATGGATTGGATATCGTATAGAAATGTTAGATTTTAGTATCGGACTAGTGAGATATGGGAACATCTAGAATGGGTACGGGTACGATAGGAGTGCACAATTAGTTGAGAGGTGAGGAACTCATGTGAGTGCACACACTATCATGTACTTTATATTCACTGTTTAATGATATTAAACACTTGCAAAAATTTTAAATTATTTTCACAATAGGACTCTGACCCGTTTGCTTTCAAATCTATTTTTGTAAAAACCTTTTAGGTGCCCAGCCACAAGGACACCATGCATAGGAGTTCTATTCAGGTGACGTGTTGTAGCTGCTGTGGAAGTTACAAGACCTTGACAGTAGACGCCTCCATTTCCGATCTTGACTCCATTATCAGATTTTCTCATTTGTTGGGCATGTCGCCCCATTCCTTTTAGAGACATTATACTTTTCAGTTATTTCAAACTTTGGGTTGTAATAAATTTAGTGATGCGGACTTGGTATTTATTTATTTCAGTATTCGGAGTGTTGTGAGGAGTATTCCTCCAGACTCATTATTATATGATGGTTATTCTATTGTGACTATGTTGTGGTGGTTATGTTAACATCTCATAATTTACTTATTGTATGATTAATCGGATTTAATTAAAATTGACAACTCACTTTTTAAATATTAGGTGGCTAGTATTCGTTAAAACGTTTTCGACAGTGATGCTATGAACTGAACCAACTTGGCATTTTGTATTAATTTAATAAAGGAGTAGCTACCCGGTATTTAATTAGTCGGGGTGTCACACAATTTCCTCCAACGTCGATTGGTCGGATAATAATCTCCTCCAACTCTGGTTGGGCGGATACCAATTTCCACCAACTCCAGTTGGTCGGATATCAATTTCCTCCAACTCCGGTTGGTCGGATAATAATCTCCTTCAACTCCGGTTGGTCGGGAACCAATTTCCTCCAACTCCGGTTGGTCGGATAATGATCTCCTCCAACTCCGTTTGGTCGGGAACTAATTTCCCCCAACTCCAGTTGGTCGGATAATAACCTCCTCCAACTCCGGTTGGTCGGGAACCAATTTCCTCCAACTCCGGTTGGTCGGCAAATCAATTTACAATCAACTCCGGATTGGTTAAACTAAGCAGAATCATGGGATGAAAATTGTTTCATTGCTTAGGATCAAAGAGTGATAAGTCTCTATAATCAAAAAATAAAACAGAATGGACACATCAAAATATGCATATATTCACAAACAAAGACATTCTGCAAAATACTTAGAAGAAAGTAAAATAGCAAAAGACTAAAAATTTCTTCATTTAAATCAAGAAGAATTAAAATGCTGAGAAAAATACAAGTCATTACGTAAAAATCCTATTCTATTGGTTTTTTTCCTTCTGCCTTTGAAACAGGTTCTACTCCAGCAGGAGGATCATCTAAGGCATAAGGAGAGTTTATGAAATTTACACCTCTCAGCATTCTAACGTTCATTACAGATGGTCGATCAAGTAAATGTTCTGGGTGAGATATCTCGAAGTTGGAATGAAGACTGTAGTCGCCAAGATACTTGGAGATCAAGCACTGAGAAATTGACTGAGCAGGAATCCAATTGATGTCAAGCTTAAAAGGAGGCACGGGTAACTCAAGTAATCCAGGGTCATAGTAGTCCCATCAGTAGTGCCCCTACTCCACTTTTAGCACACACAGTACATTCAACCATCCTTGCTTGTACCCCTCGTTATTTGATTGCTGGATTCGATCATCAAGATGGTAGAGGGCTTCATTGTAACCAGCCATCCAAAACTCTCTGGGTTGTTTATGGAATTGGTAAGTTAATCTCTCCAGTTGCTCATGGAGGTTCTTCACCAAAATTTCCTTATTCTCCAAAGCAGGACTCTGGGTAGAAAGTTTCTCGCTGAAGTTCAGAATTTTCTTGGACATCTCTGTTAAGGCTTAGTTCTTCACTACCAACTGAAATGACTGATTCTCCAAGGCCGCTTGAGTTCTTGCTTCTTCAATAGAAATCCGACCAGCCCTTGCTCGTCCACGAGTAGAAGTGGAGGGTCCAGCTCTTTTCAAAGTTTCCAACTCATCTCGCAAGTTGGCATTTTCTACCTCCAAAAAGAAAAACCTCCATCATTGCCAGGGACCAAGGCTCTTGAGGAAGACGCAGAAGACATGAGTTATTTTACTCCTCTTACAAGGCAATGTTCTCTTGCTCCAGCAACTTGGCGATATGCTTATACTCTTCAACCTCAAGCTTTAGAATGCTCTCTCTTTTCTCGTAAGCAGAGATGAATTTATCATATCCTTTTTCAGCACTTAACTGCTGATATTTCTTCTCGTACCCTAGGTAAAAAAGTGTGGAGGACTCTTTGTACTGCTGCTGGAGTTCCTCTATAGTTCCTTGGAGATCCTCGATCATCTCATAGTAGGCCACATTATTGGTAACTTCACGATCAAGCAAACACTTGAGATACTGGTAAGCTTGAATTGCTCGTTCAGAAGTATCTGAAGCAAGGATATCGATGATTTGAGCTTCATTTAGATCTGCATGACCAGCTTTGAAGTAATCATTGCATTTCTTCATCAATTATGTGTCATGAGCTGATAAGAGCTCCATCCTGGCCATAAACTAACAAAGAGAAAAAATAGAAAAGATCAATAAGAATGCAAACAGAGCAAGTAGAAGGTAGTCAAGATGAACAACCAAAAGCTTGAATCTTATTTCATCACAAGGGGAAAATACAAAATCCGAAGTTACATCCAATAAAATAACAAAATAAACACCCGAGTAACTCTACACCTTCTCTTTGTTTCCTATAACTTCCTCGGAAGGTTTTGAGGAAGAGACTGGTTGCTCGGAGTGAAAAATTAGCTGCTCGGCAGAAGTACTGGTTGGTGGAGGATGCTTGGAAAGATGCACAACTGGGACAGAAGGGACCTGATCTGCACTCATCATAGATGATTCATCTGAATCAACTTCATCCTCTTCTTCTTCTCCAGAGGAAGGAGGAGGGCCATGAGTGTGTTGCTGAAATAATTCAGAATCTTCAGCAACTTTTAGCTCTTGCAGGGCTGCCACCCATCCATCCCTAAAGTATTTAAGACTGGCGTATTCCATTTGAGAGGACATGGAAGCCAAACATTTATTCCAGCCTTTATCCCAACCAGCACTGAATGACTTTTTAACTGCCTTCTTCCTTTTTATCTTCTCCGAGGAGGTCCTTTCCCTAAGGAGCTCCTCGACAACTTTTAACTTTTCCTCCACCTCCAGTTTCTGGCGTCCAACATCCTGGAGTCTAACAACTTTCTCTTCAGCAAACTTGAGCATAACCTCCAGCTCCTTGTTGCTTTGCTCGAAGACTTTGTTTCTCTGCTCAGACTCTGTCAATTTCTTCTCCAAATCCTTGGAGGCATTCACAACTTGACTTTTTTCTAGCTCGATGGACTGGAGTTGATTCTCCTAAGAAAATTTATCTTTTTCATACTTATGACAACAGTCTTTTAAAGACTGAGTCAGACCAACAAAAGCTTCCTCTACACCTCTCTAGGAGATTGAAGCCTTGATAGCCTCATCCTTCTTCAGAATACTGTTGAAACACGTTACCAGCTAAAAAAAAGAAATAACTTTGAGTCAGTACAGGGACATAGCATTGAAAAGTGAAAACTTAGACTAGTAATACTTGCTGAGGCAATATGTTGAGCAGCCAAGGTAGTGACCCTGTCATGAGAAAGAGTGTCTTAAATACCTTGGACTTCTGGGATAATCCAAGACTTCATATAGCCCATAGTAGAGCTCGGAGGAACAAAAGTGGGAATAGCACCTTCGACATTTAAAGATTGAGAGACAGGTTCAACAGGTCTCGCAGAAGAACTTTTCTTTAACCTCCTCTAGGAGCAGGAACATTCTCAACCAAAGATGTTGTCTTTGTTGGTGAAATAACAATAACCTCACTTGGAGGAGAAACAGCAACAATCTTGCTCGGGGCCACTGAGGGCCTCTCAATAACTTTCTTGACAGCGGAAGGAGGGGGTGCATCAATATTCCTTGTCCCTTCTTCTGGAACACTTTTCTTACTTTTCTTTTCCTCTCCAGCAGTAGAGGCAGACTTATCAAAGAAAGCAGGAACTTTTCTTTTCTTCATTAGATCACTAATAGGAGTACTTGATTCAGAGGAAGAACCTTCCACACTAGTCTCAGCAGCTGGTATTTGGTCAAGACTAACCACCACTGGACGCGCAGTAAAAGATGAAGTATAGCTCTTGTACTGCAATAAATAAGAGGTTGATCTAATATGTTCTTCGGCAACGGATTGGTGTAAATCCCAGATAAGTTTCAAATGCTTCAAATTAACGTTAGCTTTTTTTGGAGGTTTCCTTTGACTATCAACTATGACGAATAAAAATAAACGTCAATGATACATTTTATCAAACACAAAAAACAAATATTTTAAAAAATAAAAACAACCTATTCCATTGCCATAAGGGGGACACCTGAGACCCTGATATACATCACCTCCATTTAATGGAGCATGTTGCTAATTTTTCATAACAACCCCATGCTCAAAATAATCTTTATTGGCATCTGGAAGATTGACAACTAAAGCCCTATTCAAAAACCTAGTTTTTAAATAAAAGGTGGAATCACTGACAACCCATCTATAATAGTACATAATCTCAGGAATCCCCAAATGGGTTCCATGGAGTTGGTTCAATCTATGAACACCATTAACTATCCTCCAAGTATTTGGAGCTATTTTTGCAGGTACAACGTCAAAATATTGACAGAACTCCAAACACAGGGGGTTTGGTGGAAAAGAAAAGCCACATTCGGTCACAAAAAGACTTGGGAACCAATGTCCCTCAGCCAAAGAAAAATAATCAGAAGGTTCAGAAAGCTCCTCTAAAATGACCCATAAAGGAATTGAAAATTCAGATCGAAACTTGTCCAATGACTCAACAAGATAAACCATGATGAACAAATCAAAATAAAAGAAAGGGAAGAAAAATCTTACAGGGAAAGAGAGATCAGGTGACAATGAACGACAGAAAGAACGAAGGCACGATACAGAAAGAAAATGAAGGATTCAAAGGTAAAGATTTGAAAAGTGAAAGACGGTAGGATTTCCGTCGCGCTTAAATACTTTACCTCGGGAATAGAGAAAGCAATGATTACAAGGGAGGACATTTGCGTATTCGGCGGATAAAAAGAAGAAAAGGGGCACAAAAATCGAAGCGGTTATGGAAATTCAAAATACTTTAAAATCTTGATACTATGCACTCAAAAAAGGAGTTATATACAATGAAAGTTTGCCTAAAATCCATAAACACCGAAAATCTAAACAGCAGAATATTCTATACTTTTCTTCAAACATCAAACTACGAAACATTAGGGTCTTCTGTTGATACCAAATTTAATCTGCTGACGTGGACCCATCACTTGAAGACACGTGTCAATTAAAGTGGTAATTACAAATACTTCCACCGATCAACTTACTGCCACCGAGCTGCTCAAGCGCCACGAGCAGCTCATACATCCCGAACAGCTCAAGTGTATCCACCAGCTTAAAATCCCCGAGCAACTCAAGCATGCCGAGCTACCAAGACGGTCCGAGTAGCTCAAGCATGCCGAGCTACTTAGCGTACAAAGCACTCAAATCAAGACAATCAAAGAGACGACTGCGCATTAAATGCTCATTATTATTATACAGATGTATATGTCTTCTAGATAACAGCGCATTGTCCTTTCACATGTATAGCCTCAAGGCTATAAATACATTGTAACCTCCTCATTAGACGGGGACTTGGAATTTCATGGTAAATTCATAATCGATAATTCCAAGCAAACAATCAGCACTAACAAAAATAGTGGACGTAGGCCATTATTTCAAGGCTGAACCACTTTAAAAATCTTGTGTCTCATTTATTTTATCTGTGATTGATAAATTAGAGATAATCTAATTTTTTACGTCAACACTTTATATACGTCATTTTGTACACATCAAATATATACACATACATTCCTAGCTATATATATAACTGCAATCCCTCTTAGTTATCCTCGCTAGATGTGAAATCACTAGCATGCTATCAAACTCCAAGACTGTCCCCCACAACATGGGAAATCAGATCAAAATCTCACCATCGAACCTAAAATGAAAATGAAAATCAGATGCGGTCATGGCCTTGAGTGCGTGGGTTATAACCATACCACATTATTCCACGGGACTCAAAACCTAAATAGTGTGGTCATACAAAGACCTATGATCCAAAGAAAATGTACTACCTCTGCTGGAATTATCCTGAGTGAACTCCCACGGCACACAACCTCCACCGATAGCATATCCGCTAGGATGGATATATTTCATAAAAATATCATACACACGCACATTATTATTATCTATAAGTATATATACTGTCCCTATACCCGTATATATATGTTCACCAAATCTGGTTGATCCGTACCTATTGCCCGAAGCACTAGCCTAGTTGTACTGAGTCTACCGCTGACTCTTAAATATTTAATTATCCACTAATTAATTTAACACCACAACATAATATTTCTGGAATCCCCTGACCTTCCCAACTAGTTCAGAAATAAATTTTAAACGAACACATCCTATCCCCATCCATATATTGTATTCCGAGAGTTACCCTTCTAAACACCCATGTTTCATATTTCTTGTTTAATCTAACCTACTCGAGGTCGTATAATGCTTTACAAATTTCCCAAAAGTCCTACAGCAAAATTACAGACCCTATAAAATTTATAATTTTTCAAACGGTTTTCGCATCTAATAAAAACAATTCAATGCACCTCGCAGTAGGTCCGAATCAATTATCTCTTCATAACCAAATCAATTCGCCTGCTGAATCTATTCGCTTATGAAGGACGAATCGACTCGATTCTGGGCAGAAACACAATTCTTGATTAACATAATGGGAATCCATCTAAACCTATCACCTAAATCAATATTTATGACAACCCAATCGATTTGTTTCGTCCTCCAATGGTTCCAAACATAAACCCGAATCTATTTCCATCCTTAGATCCATAACTAACACAATAATTCTTCCCGAACTCAACAATTCTTTAATTTCATTACTTATATCACAATTTCTAGATTTTCCCTTTTCAAGATCATTATTTAATTGACTCAAATCTTAATTCCTTTATACTTTCATCAGATTAATAATGAATATGCATCTAATATCATTCAGGGATAAAATTCATCCATAAAATCATAGAGGCACTTCTCCCAAAACCCGTTTATACATGCGATACCCCATCCTAAAATTGTTACACCCCCGTAATTTTATTGATTTTTATTTAAGGGATTAATTGAATTAAATGAGAATTAATTGGGAATTAATCTGGATATAAATAATAGCGAGATGTGAGTTGGTATTTAATTATGATATTAAAATTGAATATTTTTTAGTACATATGGTAATATATGAGTATTGAAAATATTTAAATTATCAAGAGACAGAAATACGATAATTTGAAAATTTTAGTTGGAACGAGCGTGTCAGTCGCGTCAGGAATGAATTTATTTAAATTAAAAAGTAGATTATATTTTTATCAACCAAATGATCATTTTGAGTGTGCCAACGCGTCCAGAAGGGTCGAAATAGTCAGAAAACACTAGTCGGGGATTTAGTTTGGGTCCCGGGCATTTTTAGGCCAAACCGACAACCTAGAAGGGTATTTTGGTAATTTTAAAAATTGAGGAATTAAAACCCACGAATTTTAGAGTTCAGTTTTATATTTTTAAAGAGGCCACTAAGGCCATTACCATCAAGAGGCAAGAGAGTGAGCAACGGGAGTTTTGAGAGGAGTTAGAGAGAAGTTAAAAGAAGTTCCACCAAACTATCTTCCATCACCAGCATTTTGAAAGGAAATTATAACCGGAAAGAAGAGAGAGAGCCAACCTTGATCATCAACAACGAATCAGAACATCGGATTTAAGGTAAGTGATTTGATGTCATTAATTGCAATGAATATTTCTTCCATGTTTAGTGTAGAAACCTTATGCTTTGAAAGTTTTGAAGAAAACCCAATGGGATTGTTGTAGAAACTCTTAATTTTGGTTAGGAATTGCAGGTAGAATGATTTTGGACGAGATTGGTACCCTAAAACTTAACTTGGATGATTTTTAAAACGGATTTATGATGAGTATTTAGGAACAATAAATTTTTGTGTTCATGTTCATAGGGTTTGGGGTAAATTTTGGGGATTTATGATAATTGCATATTGATTAGGAGGATTTGACCCCAAAAATACGTTAAGAAGCACCCTAGGAGTACTTAGAGTAGTTTAAAAAACATTAAAACGTTATTGGGATGATTTTAGAATGGAATTAGAGAAGAGAAAAATTAAGAAAAACGAGTTGGAAAATTTCTGGGCGTATTCTGCCATCTCGTTAGAAGACCTGCCCAGGTCGTTCGAACGACCTCGTTCGAACGTGCTTCTAACGAGATGATAGTATCCCTTATAACAAGTTCGTTCGAAGCCTTCATTCGAACGAACCTCGTTTGAACAACCTCGTTCGAACGAGATTTCTAACGAGTTGACAGAATGGTCTTTTTAGGCCTGATTTTATTTCGAACTTCCAGTAGACTTATTTAATTGAGTGTTAACCTTCCCTTGTTAACTAGTGGGTATAGTTATGAGATTGGGGTATATTGAGGAGTAAAACTTAGAATTTTGTAGTGAACCGGGTGACATCTATGGGTTAGGAAATAAGTACTTAAACTTGCGACGTGAGAAGGGTTGATAACTTTTAATGTATATTATTCGGGGCTGTGTAAACGTACAACATTTAATGACGGTATAGGAATGTAAAATATACCTCTATTGATATTATAAGATATCTAAGATGTGTGAATGCTTAG
The DNA here is from genome assembly GCA_949130495.1 of Sambucus nigra. Classification (NCBI taxonomy): domain Eukaryota; kingdom Viridiplantae; phylum Streptophyta; class Magnoliopsida; order Dipsacales; family Adoxaceae; genus Sambucus; species Sambucus nigra. The sequence continues at coordinate 61,347,658 of OX422223.1, read as the reverse complement.
TATATGTGGTTATCTGTGTATAACATACGTACCATACTTTCTATCACGAGAGGTCGGCGTTCGATCAGGGCCATTTAATCTTTGTGTGCCTACGGGGGGATTTAGATTGGTACCTCGAGGACATAGGTCAGAGAATGACTTATTGAGGAGTTAATAAGTCTGCTGATCATGGGAGCATAGGTATGTGCATGACCCATGTGATGTGAACTATGTTCGCCTCCATTATGTGTGTTTGATACTTGTCGAAACGATTCCTGGGAGATTCGAAATACGTGATCCTTATGTACGTGAGGTATCGGGATTTGATAGCAGAGTATGTGTGCATCGCAGCTTAGTCTAGGGGTGCCATTATTGTATATTATGATGAGATTGATATACCGAATTATTGAAATGAACTGTTTATATAAGTACAAGTGTGAATTAATGTAACATCTTTGTAGAGTTAAAAATGGGAAAACTCTTAGTAATTATTATAACTAATTCTGAGTAAAAACAGTAAGAGCTCCAGTTTATATTAAGACATTGAGAAATGAACTTTGAATTGTAAAAGTAATGTCAGGTCATGGATTGGACTAGTTTGATAGTAGTATAACTAGAACGGGTACGGGTACGATAGGTGTCCACAATTAGTTGAGAGGTGAGGAACTTATATGAGTGCACGCACTATCATGTATTTTATATTCACTGTTTAATGATATTAAACACTTGTTGTATTTTAAACTGTTTTCACAATCGGGCTCTGACCCGTTTGCTTTCAAATCTATTTTCTTGTAAAAATATTTTAGGTGCCCAGCCACAAGGACACCAAGTGTAGGAGTTCCATTCCAGTGACGTGATGTAGCTGCTGTGAAAGTTACAGGACCTCGATAGTAGACGCCTCCACTTTCTACCTTGACTCTATTTCACTCATCTGTAAGGCATGTCGCCCCTTTTCTTTTAGAGACATCCTACTTACTCAGTTTTATTTTAGATTTTGGGTTGTAATTAATTTATGATTCAGACTTGGTACAGTTTTATTCAGTATTTCGAATTATTTTCGAGGAGTGTTCCTTCAGATTCATTTATTCCTTTATCATTATAATGTGACTGTAATGTGGTTGTGATATCATCATTTCATAATTTAATACTTATTGTATGTTAATCGGATTTAATTAAAATTGACAACTCACTTTTTAAATATTAGGTGCCTAGTAATTTTTAAAACATTTTTCGATAGTGATGCTATGAACTGAACCAACTTGACATTTTGTGTTAATTTGAATAAAGGATTAGCTACCCGGTATTTAATTAGTCGGGGTATCACAGGTGGTATCAGAGCATCAGGTTCTAGTGTCCTTAGGATTTGTACGGCTTATTATGTTTCCGCTAAGCGTTCTTTGATATAGAGCCTTATATTTTTGGATTATTGTATTCTTTTGTGTATGTTTCGCTCTTCAGCTATTTTGAGATAATAACTGCGAACTTATAAGACTTTACTCTCATTTCAGATGCCTCCACGACGTGCACAACGAGTTCCCACGGATGCTCAGCCCGAGCCACAGCCTGCACCAGTTCAGGGCTCCATTAATGCCGCAGAGGTTGCCGCTATTATAGCCCAAGCGGTAAATGCCGCTCTAGCAGTCGTGCAGCAGACACCGCCTCAGGCGCCGATAGTAGCGCCTGTACAGGCTCATGCATTCCTATCTTCTTGGGAACGTGTTCGTGATGCTTCTCAGAAAGCACACCCTCCGGAGTTTGTAGGTAGCTTCGATGTCATTGTGTCCAGTCAGTGGAAGAAGGACATTCAAAGGCATTTGAGGATGTATGAGTGCACGGAGGTACAGAAATAGATACTAACTACTTTTAAGCTAGTAGGATCATCTTTGCAGTGGTGGGAGTCCATTACCACCACGGAAGAGAGAGACATCCTTTCTATACAGGAGTTTTGGGTGCGGTTCAATCGCAAGTAATTTCCATCAGCCGTTCACACCGAAATGAGGAGGAAGTTAATGAACCTCAAGCAGGAGGGGAAGACTGTAGCCGAGTATGAGCCCGAATTCACTAATCTCTTGAACATCGTTCTCGATGAGATTCCGATCGAGGAGAAAAAGATTCAGAAGTTCATGGATGGGTTGACCTCGATGATCCGTCAGCACTTGTTGGGTAATCTCTCGTTGGCCACTTATTCTGATGTGGTTAACGCAGCATTGCTTCGCTGCCAGGACCACCGCTTTCACTTGTCAGAGGGTAAGCGATCAGGAGAGTCCAGCCATCAGGGCAGAACAGGGGGAAATGGTGCCAGCGGGGCACAATCTGCTCAGGGTCAGGACAGGCAGGGTGATCAGGGTTCCCAGCAGGGGGATTTTAAGAGGTTTAGATCTGGGGGTTTCAGAAATGGTCAGGGAGGTTTTCATCAGGGCCAGCAAGGTCAGCATATCCATCAGGTACAGAAGGGTCAGCATGGCCAATAGCAGCAGTTTCATCAGGGCCAGCACGGCTAGAGGAGGAATGGCAGGGTCCGAGAGGGGGGAATTTTTCGGGGAAATGTTTCAGTTGTGGAAAAATGGGCCACAAGCGCCAGGAGTGTCCTGATAGGGGCAGGGCCCCACAGCAGCAGCAGTAGGGTGCTCGACACGATCCCAGAGACCTATGTTTCCCTCCGCCCTCCCTGCACCACCACAGATGCCAGCGTTGCCACCCATCTCAGCAGTCCCAGTCCAGCAGGGAAAGCTTCAGTACGGGTGAGTCTATCAACTCCAGTAGGCCGCAGTCCCACAGGATCCACCTGCTATTGAGGGTATGTTCTCTATTCAGGGAACTATGGGGCGTATTTTATTTGATACGGGAGCCACACACTGTTTCATTGCCACGAGATTTGCACGCACTTTGGGGTTGTTAGGCACTGCAGAGAGCACGATTACTTGCGTAGAGTCACCGTTGAGTAGGGGTTCTGTGATTTCTTTTATTTGTATAGGTGTGGGTATAGAGATCGGGAGATTTACTTTACCTGCTGATATGTTAGTATTAGAGATGACTGAGTACGATGCGATTATTGGTATGGATTGGCTAGTTGCGTACCGAGCCATGATTGATTATTTCAGTAGGAGTATCATTTTTTCCATACCTGGGCAGGAGATGTTTTTAGTGGCGATGCCTCGCCCTGAGGGAGGATCGTCCACACACTTGTATTATATAGAGGAGGAGACCTCTAAGGAAGTGGTAATACCACTTGATTCGATTCCCGTTGTTAGTGAGTTCACTGATGTATTTCAGCATATACCTGGATTACCTCCTAGTAAAGAGATAGAATTTGTTATCGATTTGACGCCGGGCACTCGGCCAATTGCCCGCGCACCATACCGTATGGCTCCAGCGGAGATGAGAGAGATAAGGGATCAGATAGAGAAGTTGTTGGGTCAGGGGTTTATTCGAAGGAGTACTTCTCCATGGGGTGCCCCTGTGTTGTTCGTAAAGAAGAGGGATGGATCATTGAGGTTGTGTGTAGATTACTGGGAGTTGAATAAAGTCACGATATGGAATAAGTATTCATTTCCCCGAATCGATGACTTATTAGACCAGTTGAGAGGAACTTCCTTCTTCTCAAAGATTGACCTGCGATCGGGATACCATCAGTTGCGTATCAGGGAACAGGATGTCTCGAAGACTGCTTTCTTGACGAGATATGGTTCCTATGAGTTCCGGGTTATGCCTTTTGGCCTAACCAACGCTCCAGTCGTGTTTATGGACTTGATGAATAGGGTGTTCAGAGAGTTCCTAGACCAGTTCGTCATCGTCTTTATCGATGACATCCTGGTTTACTCCCAGACAGAGGAGGAGCATACCGAGCATTTGAGACAGGTTTTGCAGACGCTGCGTGAGAACGAGCTATATGCGAAGTACGAGAAGTGTGGGTTTTGGCTGAAGGAGGTACAGTTTTGGGGCATATCATTTCAGACAAAGGGATATCAGTTGATCCGGGAAAGGTATCGACAGTGAGGGAGTGGGGACAGCCCACGACACCGACTGAGATCCGTAGTTTCTTGGGCTTGGCAGGATACTGCAGGAGATTTATTCTGGGTTTCTTAAAGATAGCGGGTCCTTTGACACATCTGACTCGCAAAGGTGTGCCATTCATCGGGAGCGATGCCTGTCAGTTGGCATTCGATGAGTTGAAGGACAAGGTGACCTCAGTGCCTGTGTTAGCATTGCTAAGACCGGGAGTTGAGTATCTAGTCTACACCGATACGTCCTTACAAGGACTTGGAGGTGTACTGCAACAGGAGAGTCAGGCTATAGATTATGCTTCCCGTAAGCTTAAGCCTCACGAGAAGAATTATCCCACCCACGACTTAGAGTTAGCGGCAGTCGTATTCGCTCTTCGGATTTGGAGACACTATCTCCTGGGGGAGAAATTTTGATTGTTCACAGACCACAAGTCTCTATAATACCTCTTCACGCAGAAGGAATTGAATATGCGTCAACGTCGGTGGCTTAAGTTTGTGAAGGATTATGAGTTTGATATCCAATATCACCCAAGGAAGGCTAATGTGGTAGCAGACGCGTTGAGCCGTAGGCCAGTAGATGAGGTGGTCGAGGTGTGGAAAGCTAAGTGGAAGGAGTTGGGACATCAGGATGCAATGGCCCGATCATTCATGTCTGTGATGACTGTTACACCTCAGATTGTTACGAGAGTGATAAAGGCCTAGGCAAAAGACTCGTTATGTCAGGAGCAGATAGTTCGATTAATAGCAGAGGGAGATAAGTCATATACCGTTAGTTCAGATGGGGGATTACGATTCAATGGGAGACTGGTCGTTCCGGAAGGGAAAGACTTGCGACACGAGGTAATGACAGAGTCGCACGTCTCGCGATTCACGGTACACCCTGGTGGGGATAAGATGTACCAAGACATGAGACGATAGTACTGGTGGAGCGGGATGAAGAGAGATATTGCTGTGTTCGTTTCTAAATGCGGCACTTGTCAGCTACTAAAGGTGGACCATCAGAGATCGGCATGACTTCTACAGCCGTTAGAGGTTCCAATGTCAAAATGGGAGAGCATATCCATGGACTTTATCCCAGGGTTACCTACGTCACAGAGGGGTCACGACTCCATATGGGTAATTATGGATAGGTTGACCAAAGTTGCTCATTTTCTGCTAGTGAGGACAGACTACACTACGGGACAGTATGCCCAGATTTTCATTGCGGAGATAGTGAGACTTCACAGGGTGCCTCTAAATATCGTGTCTGATCGAGATAAGATATTTGTTTCACGATTTTGGGAGAGTTTCCAGGAGGCAATGGGTACAGAGTTGCGGCTGAGTACGGCGTATCATTCGCACACTGATGGGAAAACAGAGCGAACAAATCAGATGTTGGAGGATATGTTGCATATGTGTATCCTAGACTTTGAAGGTGGTTGGGAGCAGTACCTTCCACTAGTGAAGTTTGCTTATAATAACTTCTACCAGTTCACCAATTGAATGGCTCCATTCGAGGTGTTGTATGGTAGACCTTGTCGTTCCCCAGCATGTTGGTTAGAGGTGGGGGATAATAAAATCCTTGGACCGAAAGTGATTCAGGATACTTCGAAAAGGATAGAGATGATACGGAGCCGTATTCGGGTAGCTCAGGACCGACAGAAGAGCTATGCTGATGCCAAGAGGTTCTTCAGAGAATTCCAGTTAGGGGACCAGGTGCTACTCAGAATATCTCCTATGAAGGGGATTATGCATTTTGGAAAGAAGGGGAAACTGGCACCAAAATACGTGGGGCCATTTCCTATCATCGAGCGGATTGGGCCAATTGCGTATAAACTTGGGTTACCGGAGCACTTGCACAGGATTCATGATGTGTTACATATTTCCTCGCTAAGGAAATACCTTGGGGACGATTTGGCCCATACCCATATTGCTTTAGAGGACATCGATCTTCAGCCTGATAGTTCCTACGAGGAGGGGCCGATTGCTATTCTGGACCACAGTGAGAGGAAACTGAGGTCGAAGATAGTACCATTAGTACGCGTGTAGTGGCGGCATCATAATGCTGAGGAGTCCACATGGGAGCACGAGGATGAGATGCGCAAACGTTATCCAGAGCTATTTTACCAGGAATTCATTAGTTCCGAATTTCGGGACGAAATTCTGTTATTAGGGGGGAAGTATGTAATACCCCGTAATTTTATTGATTTTTATTTAAGGAATTAATTGAATTAAACGAGAATTAATTGGGAATTAATCCAGATATAAATACTAGCGAGATGTGAGTTGTTATTTGATTATGATGCTAAAATTGAATATTTTTTAGTACATATGGTAATATATGAGTATTGAAAATATTTAAATTGTCAAGAGATAGAAATACGACAATTTGGAAAATTTAGTTGGAACGCGCGTGTCAGTCGCGTCAGGAATGAATTTATTTAAATTAAAAAGTAGATTATATTTTTATCAACCGAATGATCATTTTGAGTGCGCCAAAGCGTCCGGAAGGGTCGAAATAGTCAGAAAACACTAGCCGGGGGTTTAATTTGGGTCCCGAGGCATTTTTAGGCCAAACCGACAACCCATAAGGGTATTTTGGTAATTTTAAAAATTGAGGAATTAAAACCCACGAATTTTAGAGTTTATTTTTATATTTTTAAATAGTCCACTAAGTCCATTACCAGCAAAAGGCAAGAGAGTGGGCTACGGGAGTTTTGAGAGGAGTTAGAGAGAAGTTAAAAGAAGTTCCACCAAACCATCTTCCATCACCAGCATTTTGAAAGGAAATTGTGATCGGAAAGAAGAGAGAGAGCCAGCCTTGATCATCAACAACGAATCAGAACATCGGTTTAAGGCAAGTGATTTGATGTCATTAATTGCAATGAATATTTCCTCCATGTTTAGTGTAGAAACCTTATGCTTTGAAAGTTTTGGAGAAAACCCAATGGGATTGTTGTAGAAACTCTTACTTTTGGTTAGGAATTGCATGTAGAATGATTTTGGACGAGATTGGTACCCTAAAACGTAACTTGGATGATTTTAAAAATGGATTAATGATGAGTATTTAGGTACAATAAAATTTTGTGTTCATGTTCATAGGGTTTGGGGTAAAATTTGGGGATTTATGATAATTGCATGTTGATTAGGAGGATTTGATCCCAAAAATACGTTAAGAAGCACCCTAGGAGTACTTAGAGTAGTTTAAAAACCATTAAAACGTTATTGGGGTGATTTTAGAATGGAATTAGAGAAGAGAAAAATTAAGAAAAACGAGTTGGAAAATTTTTGGTCGTATTCTGCCATCTCGTTAGAAGACCTGCCCAGGTCGTTCGAACGACCTCGTTAGAATGAGCTTCTAACGAGATGACAGTATCCCTTCTAACGAGTTCATTTGAATTAACCTTGTTTGAATAACCTCGTTCAAACGAGATTTCTAACGAGTTGACAGAATGGTCTTTTTAGGCCTGATTTTATTTCGAACTTCCAATAGACTTATTTAATTGAGTGTTAACCTTCCCTTGTTAACTAGTGGGTATATTTGTGAGATTGGGGTACATTGAGGATTAAAACTTAGAATTTTGTAGTGAACCGGGTGACATCGATGGGTTAGAAAATAAGTACTTAAAATTGCGACGTGAGAAGGGTTGATAACTTTTAATGTATATTATTCGGGGATTTGTAAACGTACAACATTTAACGACGGTATAGGAATGTAAAATATACCTCTATTGATATTATAAGATATCTAAGATATGTGAATGCTTAGTATATGTGGTTATCTGTGTATAACATACCTACCATACTTGCTATCACGGTAGGTCGGCGTTCGATTAGGGTCATCTAATCTTTGTGTGCCTATGGGGGGATTTAGATTGGTACCTCGAAGACATAGGTCAGAGAATGACTTATTGAGGAGTTAATAAGTCTGCTGATCATGGGAGCGTAGGTATGTGCGTGACCCATGTGATGTGAACTATGTTCGCCTCCATTATGTGTGTTTGATACTTGTCGAAACAATTCTTGAGAGATTCGGAATACGTGATCCTTATGTACGTATTGAAGGTTGTATGAAAATGTTTCGAAGTCCACCATAAACTTGGTGCTAATCATATTGAAGGTTGGTATGTTACTCGACAAAATATTCAGAGGAGCATAAATCATAAAAATTAAGCACGAGAAGTTAGCACTCAGTTACTCGGCACAGGAGGCAGTTGGTCGGCTAGCAAACCAATCAACATAGTTGAAGATTATGACAAGCTACAAGTTGTATACTATGGCATGGCTTCATCCAAATTCCCAGGGGTGATACATAGCACACGTTCACTTGACAAACGGAGTTCCTCAAAAGAGATATTAGCAACCATCTATCAGTCTGCATCATATGTCATCCAGGAGATAGTGCACTTTATGTTGAACAAATCAAGAAGGTAGATCAAGAATTTCACGAGCACCGAGCAACACTGCAGAATAAATACTCCATCCTTTCAGTGAACCATCAAGAATGGAGCATTGGGTGCTTCTGTTGACGCAAAAATTCTCCATCTATGAGGACCAATCAGAAAAGGACACATGTCATCCTACGTGGCAATATTCGGCACCCGAGGAGAGTTGGTCAGTACCCGAGGAGAGTTAGTCGACACCCGAGGAGAGTTGGTCAGCATACCAACCAGGAAGATCAAAGGATAACTATGCATTTAATGTGCATTAAATGCAGATGACAACGCATTTAATGAGCCTTAATGTACATTTCTACTGTATTAATAGATGACAACACATAGCATACCAAGAAATTCAAGGAGGATCAACCATCATAGAAGGCTAACAATTAGATTCATTGTATGTAGACATAAATGTCTAAAGACATTGTATCTCTTTATCTCCCATCACTATAAATACATGTATTCCCTTAGCAAAAAGGGGGGAGATCCGACAACGATGAGAGACCATACACAAGATACACCATTTTTCTCCCTCTCTCTACCACATTGTGCTATTGTAAATCCATGGGAATAAAATAACAGTGAACATAGGCTTCTTTCTTATAGCCTAACCACTTTAAAAATCTTTGTCTCTCATGTGCTTGATTGGATTGCTTTTATCTATTTATCTGTGATCATAAAAATGGGATTCGGTCCAGTTTTTTGCATCAACAGATTGGCGCAGTCTATGGGAAACGTGTTACAAGCATTGTTCTCCATCAAAAGCTAAGTTTTTATTTTCTCTACGTATAATCAATTATACATACATCTTTTGATTCAATCATGATTTTTATGTTTATATACATAAATTAATTGTCCAATTTTTATCTGCAAAATATTGCATATCTTGATTTTAAAATCATACTGTTAGATTAATTTAGAAATCTGAAAAATAGTGGATTTCATAAATCACAACTTTTTGATTGATTCGCAAGTTTCAACTTTATATCATGGAACAAATATTTTAAATGATTACATATACCAATATATACGACGATGGTAAGATTTGATAATTTCCATAGCTGATTCTGAGATATATTTTATTTTCTCTCCTGATTATGAATGAATCGCCTCAATTTTGTGGCTATGAGAATTCTTTTTTATCACAAGAGATGAAGATCATCTTCAAAAGCTAAGTTTTTCTTTTCTTTATATATAAATAATTACATACTGCGTATACATTTTTCATTACATCATGATCCGTATATGTTCATGTTCACGAATTGTTTGAATCTGAAATAATTGGATCTCATAATCATAAGTTATGTATGAAACCTTGAAAATAAGGCAAACACATCTATTTACTGAATTAGATCTGATATTTTAATATCTGATGTTTTTACGAAGAATAAACGTATAAAACAATTCTCTATCATCAATAGAGATGAGAACAGCAGCCTTCCCTTTAAGGAATTTTTTTATCACCCAGTGGTGTCAATTTTAGACAATTTTTATGATGAATCTCTTATAGTTCTCATGATCTGCACAAACCTAACTATTTTTCATAACGATACATCTGAAACGTTGACTATCTGAACTCTCGTTTAGTTACAATTACTGGTTTAGTTTACTATGAACAACTGGAAAATTGGAGATACAGATCTTCTATCTCTTCAAGATATTTCATCTTGCGTAAACCAGATTTAAAAAAAAAATGGCGATTAGTATTCAGCAGACCCACATCCCAAAGAACCATCTCGATTACTATTTAAAGCGTCAAGATGTGAACAACATCTTCGGATCATCCATGACGATAGACAATCACCATTAGAGGAGAGTACATCAGTTGATAGCATTTTACAAGCCGTCAACAATTGTGATATGAGTGTCAACATAGGTCAGCGGCCAGACAAAAGGGCAAAGAGTAGGTTGGCAGGCTCTATTCATGTCAGTAACATCTATTCTTGGTCAGCATCCAAATTTTCTAGTCGTGGTCAATAAAATCCTCTAGTTGGTGTAAAATTTACTGGTCAGAGTTTCATTTTGCTGGTTGGTGGCATAGCACTGGTCGGCATCATTCTAGGTCGGCGAATCAATTTGTTGATCGGCAACATCCAGCCATCATTATCTGTGTTTTGGAAAGTTAAGACCCGAACATAGTTGCACAATTCTTTGTTGATCGGAGATACCCCCAACCATCTATTTTTGTCGGCGTTACATATAACCAGTCAGCAGCAAAACGCATTTAAAATTCTTTGGGTTCGTTAAAATTAGAGTTTACAGTAGGTCTGATCGATAATTATTATTTTCCCCGGATGTTTCCCCAACCTACATGGTCACAGTACCACAATCTCATTGACTTGGTCAGCGGTTTTCCCCGATATTTATTGGTCGACCAAATTATACTACAACAAGGATCACTTGTTAGTGATTAACAACATGATCTACTGGTCGTCACCTATTGCAGCTCGGAAGCATTTAATACTCGTCGACAACGACACATGGTTGATCGGCAACATACATTCTTGGTTGGTGACAAATATTGCCCAAATTAGGCCACCTATTATTAATCAGCAAGTTCTGTACAAGCGAAGTTTTCCCAATCACCTGGTCTTGGTCAACACCACTTTTTAATGATTAGCAACTTCACAGCAACATCTACCCTTGATCGGAACAGTCAGCAGATTTCGGCATCATTTCTAACTAGTCGATGGCATGGGATCAAGATACCGGAGTTTTATCAAATTCTTTTTTATTTTGTTGGCATCAGAATTTTATGTAGAGCACCTATTGCAGATCCGTGAAATAGTCTTGATCGGCATCAATGGTCGACCAAGGTCTATTGAGCCTGCAAGACGTTTTGTTGGTCGGTTAAAGATCTAGACCATCTATTGATAATCAGTTTCGGTATCAGATATTATAGGTCGGCACAAGCTAAACTGGTCGGAGACATGGGTTTTGGTGATAAAACTGAGTTTCATATCTGGTTGAAGCTCCTATATATTGGTCGACAGATATATTGTAGGTCGAAAACCATGCTTGATCATTTGTTTTTGGTTCTGGGAGATATTTTTTGTTAATTAGTCTTGGTCGGAGAACCTGTTATTGGTCAGACATAGAGATTGCGATTAATTCGACAATATCAATCTTGGTGTTTTTGTTGGTCGGAGATACCAGCTGTTGATCTATTTTTGCTGGTCGGCGAGAAGATTTCGGTACCTAAGTCGGAAGCTGGCCCATAACTGGTCAGCAGCAGGCTTAGGCCAGAAATAATATTCGAAAACAAATGGTTTTTCTAATTTGACTTTGTCAGTATAGGCATTTGAAGTTTTTGTTTCTTACCCCAACTAATTTTGATTTTTTAACAGTTGTTGATAAAAAAACAATACGACCTGCTGAAATAATTTTGTGAAAACCAACTTATTTTTAGTATTTATTGGGATTGCAAATAATGTTGAAAATATTCACAACCAAACCCTATGATATGTAGTTGATAAAAATTTGCTAATATTGACACACATTTGGTACAAAACATTTTATTTCATATTTTGAAATTTTTATTGCCTTGTGCTGATACACATCATATATTGTTTGGCTGGATAATTATTCCCATGACTAACTATCCGAACTAGTCTCAATAGGAGTTCGAGCAACTTATTAAAATTCCATAGGGACATGATTCAATCCCGACGAAAGCTCAACCGCTACTACAACAATAAACATCACCAGCACCGATTGTGTTGGTCCATGATATATAGCTAATCGGAGGAATCAAATGTTGGTCAGAGGCATTTCGGTATGATCGATGACGGATATTATGCAGTTTGAGGAGTTCCCGAGCTCCCATTCGTTGATCGATTACATCTATTTCTACTCGGATGTACCTATTGTTGGTCGGCGTGTATATAATTGATCGGGAAAATCGATTGTGGATCGGCAACATCTCAACCTTGGGCGAAAGCCGTAGAAAGCTAATACCAGAATTTAAAATTGACGATTCCTTTGGTTCTCTCTTTTTGATTTTGACAAAATTACTACTTTGCTGCCAAAGGACGAGATTATCCCCTTATTCTTATCCTTATCCTTTATTAATTCAAAACATGAAACTCCTAATTGAAAATTTGCATGGAGAAAAATTAAAATGCATACTTAGTTATTTTCTAATCCACAGAAACTTTATGTGAAAAATATTTTAAGACCAAAAAATTATATTTGAGCATTTATTGAATTTCAAATAATTCCTAGAGTGATAAATAATTTCTAAAAAATCAACTTACATTTGGTCTTTTACTTAAAATTAAAATATCGGGCATTTTTTATAAAAATTTGCTCACATGACATCATAGTCGGTATTACACAAGCCATATTATTTCATATTTTGAAATTTTTATTGCCTTATGTCCAAATGAATACACATAATATATTGTTTGGCTGAGTAATTATTCTAATGAGAATAACTATTTTATTTAGTCTCAACAGGTGTTCGGGCAACTTATTAAATTCCACGGGTACAAGATTCAATCCCGACGAAAGCTCGGCCATAATCTTAAACCTCTGGAAACTATTATTGCTCGACATCAGGCAATTTTTGCCTCGACATATCAGCCAACATATATTATTTCATTTTTTGAAATTAATATTTTTATTTCTCAAGCATATACATATCATATATTGATTGGATGAGTAAATTATTCTCATGACTAATCAATTCAGCCTACACATGGTTGAGCAAGGTATTAATTTTTACAGGTACAAGATTCAACGCCGACGAATGCTCGGAAACAATCTTAAACTTCTAAAAATTATTATCATTGCTCAGCATTATGAAATTTCACCTCAGCAAGGAACTATATATTTATTGCTCGGAGATATCGGCTCAAGCACAAATTATTCAATATATCCGTTGGGATTCATGTTCTATATTCATCTCGTCATGGAGTCCAGCGAAATACTTATTATCATATTCATCTCCGAGGAAGAACTATAACATTTATTATATTTCACCCCCAACTAATAGTTGGTCGGGGTAATTCTTATTTATATTCAAGCCTGACAAAGTACTCGGCCATTTTCTCATATTCTGCATGGAGCTCGGAAAATTTCTTTTCTCTATATATATTCAGCTTCAAGGAAGTCTTCAACACGTATTATCTTATTCCCAACAATCTGTTGGTCAGCTCCAAGGAGGTCTCCAGCATTTATATTATCTTATTCCCAACAATCTGTTAAGGAGGTCTCCAGCATTTATTATATCTTATTCCCAACAATCTGTTGGTCAGCTCCGAGGAGGTCTCCAGCATTTATTATATCTTATTCCCAACAATCTGTTGGTCAGCTCCAAGGAAGTATCTAACATTTATTATAAAAATCCACCAACTACGGTTGGTCGGTCCACCAACTATGGTTGGTCGGTAAATAAAATCCCACCAACTACGGTTGGTCGGTCCACTAACTACGGTTGGTCGGTAAATAAAATCCCACCAACTACGGTTGGTCGGTCCACCAATTACGGTTGGTCGGTAAATAAAATCCCACCAACTACGGTTGGTCGGTCAACCAACTACGGTTGGTCGGTAAATAAAATCCCACCAACTACAATTGGTCGGTCCACCAACTATGGTTGGTCGGTAAATAAAATCCCACCAACTACGGTTGGTCGGTCCACCAACTATGGTTGGTCGGTAACTAAAATCCCACCAACTACGGTTGGTCGCTCCACCAACTACGGTTGGTCGGTAAATAAAATCCCACCAACTATGGTTGGCCGGTAAATAAAAATCCACCAATTACGATTGGTCGGTAAATATTAATCTCTTCCAACTCCGGTTGATCGGGAATAAAAATTTACAATCAACTCCAGTTGGTTAAACTAAGAAGGATCATGGGATGAAAGTTGTTTCGTTGCTTAGGCCCAAAGAGTGATACGTCACTATAATTAAACAGCAGGTGGAGCAAGTTTCATTGTCTATGAAAAATAGGACAATTTATCCTTCTACATATATATTCATCAGCAAACAACAAGCAAAGCATCTTACAAAGTATTTCCAAGAAAATGAAAATGCAAACATGCAAAGATCTCAGGGAGTCATTTCATGGAATATTTCATCGGCCTTATTTTTCCAGCAAGACCAACATACTTCAAGGCCAAGAAAGCGCTCAAAGTTCATATTCTACACTTAGGGGCTTCTATTACAGATTTAGTTATTCCTTCGGTGGCACATTATCATAACATCATGCAATCGAGCATCAAATTCAACTCCATAAACTTACAAGGTCGGGGCCCCAACCAATCATCATTCAGGAGTTGTTTTTCTTGCTCAGGAATTATTTTTGATATTGAAGTTCAGGAGGTATATTGAAGTTCAGGAGGTATATTGAAGTTCAGGAGGCGTATTTAGAAGTTCAGGAGGCGTATTCAGAAGTTCAGGAGGTGTAATCAGAAGTTCAGGAGTTATTATGCACATGCTATTGAAGTTCAGGAGTCAAATTCAGCATCTACAGCACTGAGATCTTTACTACTACTGTATCGACCAATAATGAAGAAGAAGTTGTATGAAAATGTTTCGAAGTCCACCATAAACTTGGTGCTAATCATATTGAAGGTTGGTATGTTACTCGACAAAATATTCAGAGGAGCATAAATCATAAAAATTAAGCACGAGAAGTTAGCACTCAGTTACTCGGCACAGGAAGCAGTTGGTCGGCTAGCAAACCAATCAACATACTTGAAGATTATGACAAGCTACAAGTTGTATACTATGGCATGGCTTCATCCAAATTCCCAGGGGTGATACATAGCACACGTTCACTTGACAAACGGAGTTCCTCAAAAGAGATATTAGCAACCATCTATCAGTCTGCATCATATGTCATCCAGGTTATAGTGCACTTTATGTTGAACAAATCAAGAAGGTAGATCAAGAATTTCACGAGCACCGAGCAACACTGCAGAATAAATACTCCATCCTTTCAGTGAACCATCAAAAATGGAGCATTGGGGGCTTCTGTTGACGCAAAAATTCTCCATCTACGAGGACCAATCAGAAAAGGACACATGTCATCCTACGTGGCAATATTCGGCACCCGAGGAGAGTTGATCGACACCCGAGGAGAGTTGGTCGGTACCCGAGGAGAGTTAGTAGACACCCGAGGAGAGTTGGTCGACACCCGAGGAGAGTTGGTCGGTACCCGAGGAGAGTTAGTCGACACCCGAGGAGAGTTGGTCAGCATACCAACCAGGAAGATCAAAGGATAACTATGCATTTAATGTGCATTAAATGCAGATGACAACGCATTTAATGATCCTTAATGTACATTTCTACTGTATTAATAGATGACAACACATAGCATACCAAGAAATTCAAGGAGGATCAACCATCATAGAAGGCTAACAATTAGATTCATTGTATGTAGACATAAATGTCTAAAGACATTGTATCTCTTTATCTCCCATCACTATAAATACATGTATTCCCTTAGCAAAAAGGGGGGAGATCCGACAACGATGAGAGACCATACACAAGATACACCCTTTTTCTCCCTCTCTCTAAAACATTGTACTATTATAAATCCCTGGAAATAAAATAACAGTGGACGTAGGCTTCTTTCTTATAGCCGAACCACTTTAAAAATCTTTGTCTCTCATGTGCTTGATTGGATTGATTTTATTTATTTATCTGTGATCATAAAAATGGGATTCGGTCTAGTTTTTTGCATCAATAAAGACAAAGACTATTATGCCAGGGCCTATTTGCTCTACATTATCGTGTGCACGGTTTTCCCCGAGAAGACAAAGAACAAAATTTTCGTGCTTTACCTTCATGTTCTTAGAGACGTGAAGAAGGTTGGAAAACTAGCATAGGGGATGGGTATCCTAATGCATGTGTATCGAAATCTGGTTCTTGCCTCTCGCTCTGGTGTGAGGCAAATGAGTGGTTGCCTCTCTCTTATACAGGTAACTAATAATCTACATTCATATTTTGGTTATATATGTGTCAATCTCCCCCCCCCCCCCCCCCCCCCGTTTTTAATAAATTCGTAATATGTGTGTTTTACAGTCATGGATATATGAGAACTTTCCATCGGTTGGCGGACACATAAACATGGAGTTCGATGAAACCATGCTAAGGATTGCACGTTGGTCATTGCAATCCGCCTCTCAGAAAAATGCATTTCAAAACCTAATAAATTATGCGAGAAGTTGGATGATATGAATGTTGGTGATGTGAGTAAATTCTTTGGATTGTTTATAATTTTTTCTTTTGACTTTGATATTTTCTGACATTCAATTATGTATTGTTTCTGTGTAGGTCATTTGGGAACCCTATCGATATTCTAGGGTCGTTTATCCCTTTCATGAAGCATCATGGTATAGCGGGATTATGGTTTGTTTTGAGGTGGGGGAGACCTAGTACCCGAAAAGATGCCTTAGACAAGTCGGGCGACTACAAATCATACCTCACGAGCCCATAACACCCTAGAAGGATTATAGGGGAGACAAGGCGGCACGATACAAGGTAAAATTCGATACGCAAAAATGGTACCAAGAAAATTGGCAAGACCACTATGTGCCGGTATCGAGACCGTGGGATTGTAGCAGTGATTATATGGCTTAGTTCCTGTCCAAATCCCATCCTAGAGTTCAAAAACCCAAGTTTCGCACTATCAAACAACAGAAAACATCGTTGGTAAGTTTTATGTGTAAACTACTTTCGGGTGTTCTACTATCGTTACTAATCTCATGTTATTATCTTTTCGATCGGCGAACGAGGTGCGCAAGGCTATGGATTTTTTGAAGAAAAATATTAACGATGGAATTGCTGGTGATCCGGGTGCATTAATTTCACGCAGTGTCCAAGTCTACGATATCCTAGCTGTGGCAATTGGGGTAGGAAGGCCGATTGTCATTGAGGAGAAGGTGACAAATAAAAGTAAGTCCAAAGGCAAAGGAAAAGAGAAAGAAGTTGAAGGGTCCCATAAAAGTAAAAGAAAAAAATAGGAGTTTTGATCAAATGTTTTGAAGTTGTAGTTGAGGGGTCCCAAATGTTTTGAACTTAATTTGAATTATATTGGAGTTGGTATAAATGTTTGTATAATTTTTTGTATTAATGTTGGTATATATTGTTTAATAAATGTTTAAATAACTGTTGGTATTAATGTTGGTATATCTTGTTCTATAATTTTTGGTATATAAATGTTTGAATAATTGTTGGTATATATTATTTTATAAATGTTGGTATATAAATTTTTGAATAACTGTTGGTATTAATGTTGGTATATAAATGATGGTAGAAATGTTTGAAATTGTAAAATCCCACTGGTAGGGATGTTTATACCGAATCGGTTCAGTTTGAACTTGGTTCGGTATAAACATCCCTAACAATGGGATTTCTTTTTTGGAGGCCTAGTTTGATTCGTCATGATTATAGAGAATGAATTCCAGTATTTCGACACATATATATCTGAACCAGTTGGATCAACATCCCTAACAGTGGGGTTTCTTTTTTGGAGGCCTAGTTTGATTCGGCATGATGATAGCGAATGAATTATAGTATTTCGGTACATATATACCGAACCAGTTCAGTGTGAACTTGGTTTGGGATCAACATCCTTAACAGTTAGGTTTCTTTTTTTGAGGCCTAGTTTAATTCGACATGATCATACCGAATGAATTCTAGTATTTCGCCATGATGATAGCAAATGAATCAGTTCAGTTTTTCATTTCATAGTGATATTTCATTTCAAAGTGATATTTCAAAAATGAAATAATACATGTAAATTTAATTTAATATAAATTCATTTAATTTTATACAACGTCATTTCAATTTCATATCATACAAGTTTGTTTCGCATCATACTACTATACATGATTTCATACTTCATCTTCAGATAAAACACCAAACTAGTTAATCTCGATAGGTTGATCATTGGTTGCTACATCGTTTGGACATAATTTTTGGAACTCCGCTACTTATTCGTGTATTTATCAAACTAAGGTTTTGCTTCGAGAAATAAATAACTATGTCAGTGACTTGCTACCAGGGGAATTGGACAGTCGTACTTCAACTTCAAAGCCACAAAGTGATTCCCGCAAACATAAGCAATCTTTATGAACATTGGATGCACAGTTCGTTCATGTCTCATTGGTAGAAATGTGAGACACCGTCTTTTCAAAATGAGGACGCACATGCACTTGTAAGTTTTTGCCAAAAGATAGCCGCACTCAGGCACGATCATCCAAGACTTCGACATACATGGGCTTGAATAATCGTCCAACATATGTATAATAGTGTTCGAAAACCAATCACTAAAATAGCGTTCCTAGAAGTCATTATTTGCCATAACTTCTTCAATCAAGTCTAATCTCACCTGTCCATTGAGTCCAAATCTGAGGCATTTAGCAATCCATCTAAACCCACAATTTTCGTCAGCATCAACCTCGATGATATCTTATACGAAATCTTTATAAAAGATCGGTATCTTATTAGTATAATGTTTATACGTAGGGGGAGTTTGGTAACCATGGGGCGGGGCTGGTGAACTCCGTGAAATCAATTTTCTTCTTAGGCCTTTAGACCGCGGGGTGTTCCTTTTCTGTTGATTGCCTAGCAAGTTTAAAGCATGAATGATCCTTTTTAGTTTACTTATCATGCTTTTGCTCTTTAGCAGTTAGTTTTCGACCTCTCGGATGACTCTTTCAATATGCTTAAGCACGGATGGCTCAAATAGCCTAGCGGTGGGGGGGCAACCGATGTCCTTGAGTTATCACAACATGGCCCTTTGCTCGTCGATAGTTGATCGTTCCCACATTTGTTTAAAAATTATCATTTTCGGCTCGTAGTCAACAATACGGTACTTCACTAATTCAGGCACCATTGTTAATTTGTGCCAATGTGCATCGACATCCCCCCATAGTATTGCCCTACCCGCCATCAGTAGATGACCAATTCATAAGCGCACGGTAGATCATAGATGTTTCATGCCAAGTATAGGCATGATTTAACATCCATGCCAACGGTATCACAAGTCTTCAGCTCCTCAAGAATTAGGTCAATGTCATAATGAGAAACTCGGCCTATGATCTCACGCAAGATAGGAATATTATGGGAGTGCTTTAATTTTGGCAAAGAATCCTCAAAATCCCTTTTAATCTCGATCACTTGCAACTCAATATAGTTGTGTATGCTGACAAAAACCTTGTCAAAAGGAAGTTGGTAACCCTCTAAGTGCCTCTTCAACTTAGCATGTGCTCCTTCACAATGATTAGAAGTTTTGTTTCCCTGGTGCCTAACCATATTTCTCCACGCATGAATAAAGTTATCCTTTAGATTGTACCATGTGCAATCTATGTAGTGAAGCGTGTTCGGGTACGCAACCCAATCACAGTGAAAAAGCGCCCACCCTTTGTTAAAATCGTTCTCGATGGGGGATTCAACCAAATTCATCTAATCCCTCATGAATTTCTTCAATGTATCCTCATCATGGATCTCTTTCCAAGCATATATCTCCACATTGCGATAAACGTGGAAGGTGTAAGCCATAGATCTCGCCTCGGGGAACACAACTCGCAATGCGTTCATGCACACGTACTCCCGATCTATGATGAAAATCGTGGGACATGTAAACGGATCAAATAGGTATTTCAAACGTCCCAACACCCACCAATAGTTCTCCACCTTCTCCATTGCTAAAAGGCGAAGGCAATATTAAAAGTCCTTTCACACAACGTTATACCAACCATCTCGAACAAAGGCATCTTGTAGCGATTGGTTTTATATGTGAAGTCAACAATGATAATGGACAAAAACACTTGGCTATTTGGATTGAGTTTGGATGAGCCCAAAAAATGTCTTCCACCTCCAGGGTAGACTCATTCGTTCTATACCAATAGATGTTGAAAAGTGTGACTGTGTGATAATGATTTAAATTAAATTCGCAAGTTTCCAAGAACCCTTATTTAATTAGCGTCTACTTTTAAACCAAATAAAATCAACCCTTAAACATGCATCTAAATCAACCCATCAAATATAAAGCATGCGACACAAAGTTAAGGAAAAATCCCCGAAGGGCAAAACCTTTTATTTCTAGAACTTTAAAGAATTTACAAGACCATTGACTTACATACAACCTGATAATCGCCCACAAGTGTAACGCACGGTGTCTTCGGTAAACCTTCAAAGCAACGGCTAGAAATAGTGTGACACAGAAATACCCGCAGGTGTCAGTTCCTATGTCGGCGGCTGGAAGTTTCCCTTTCCAGGAGGGCAGCAATGAAGAAGAGAACGGCTTCTCCACAAGGGTTGAACAAACTCAAAGTTGTGTTCTTGGGTACCAAAAGGATTCACAAATATTTGGCAAGGATGTGTGAATCAAAACATAAGTCTTGGGACTCAAAAAATATGAAGACTTGAGGTATTAGGACTCTCAAATTCGTCTTTCAAAGTCTTACAAAACTGCTCCCCCGAAGGTGGTTTAAATAGGAAAACAAATAAAGAGTTCCACCAATTTAAAACACTGAAAATCTATCCAGCGTACAGGGATCCCGAATCGGTTCAGGTACCCTGCGAACCGGTTCGCCCCCCCGAACCGGTTCGAGCTGGGTTCGGGGAAACTCGCTGGGAACAGGGGCTAAACACTTAGAAAAATTCCCAGTATTTTCAATGTAAATATCTCCATTTTCAATGGGCCATAACTTGTTCACCGTAGCTCAGATTGAGGTGTCGTTTCTTCCAGTATCTTCGTTACGGCAAGCTCTTCAACTTTTCAGTTGACCAGTACTCCGGATGGTGGCTGTAAAATTACCAAATTGCCCTTGAACTTCCCTATCAAGCCTTGTTACACTGTTTTGAGTTCTCTTGCGTACCACTTGTATTACGAGCCTAAAATCATGGAACGTGAAGTCGTTAAGGCAGATGAGGGACACATGATGGAGATAATAAAAGCTTGATTCTCGAAATTCGGATTGAGGCCGTCGAGTGAAATCTTGAGGTGACGTGCCAAATGTAGCGGCGTATGACATACACAAATGTAACATGTTGGACATGAGAAAAATGTCCTTACAAATCTCCCCCTATGTCTATGCCGGTACATACATAAAAAATCCGAATTATCAAATACGAAATTGCCTATACAAATCTACCCTTCCATGAACCCAAAACTGGAAAGATACAAATGAATAAGTCTTCATCGTTTGTTCTTCAAATATACAAAACTTCAAATCTTCAATCTTCAAAATCTCAAATCTGTTCTCATCAGGGTGTGCAACTTAGTGATCATCAATGTAGTACCTACACACATGAGATAAAGAAAAAAATACCAAGTGACGTATCGAGTTTGAAAAGAGATAAACATAAATACCAATAAATGATAAGCATAAGTCAAATCTCAAAACACTCCCAAAATGAATTCAAACTCCCCCAAAATAAGATAATTCTTTCTCCCCCTTTTTATGATGTCCCCAAATAGACAAATAAGAAGAATGAATCAATCAAGCAAAATTGGGGTGTCACGGTATTCAAAACAAAGCATCAATCAAATATGGCAAACACGCTCTTGCAAGGAGATGCTCAAAAAAAAACTTCACAAACTATTTTTGATTTTTTGATTTTTTTTTTTTACAAAAAAATAGATACCATTTGAAAAAAATGTAAAACATGATACAAAAATCACACCATGGATTTAAACTCAAACAACCAAGTCATGGAAATGGAATGAATGGGTGTGAACACATTCGATAGGTAAATCAACTCAATCAATCATATGTGCACGATGCATATGTGTACCCCTAACAAATGATCATCAAAAGTATCCTTAGGTGTAAAAATTTGTTGAATTTAAATGACATCGTCTTATGCAAATCAACAAATCAAAGTCAAAGTGATTTTCACACCAATAACGTCCAAAACTATAAAGCGCATTTTCAAGGACGTGCAAACCCGTTTTAATTCTCCAACCAAACTCCCTCATATATATTTTCATTTAGAGGTAATCTAAATTCTCAAACTTTGGAGAATTGGTGCAAAAACCTAAATGGCCCATAATTTGGCATTAATTTCTTTTTATTGCCTTTCAATTTTTTCGGACTCTTTAAACCTCTTTGGACCCCGGATAATAAAATTCCTCCATTTTTTATGTCCAATTTAACGGTCGCTTAGTATTCGCAAAGGCAAAATGAACCTTTCGCAGCCCTTCCCCGTTTTCAAACAAAGCACACAAACTCACAAAACGGTTTTTATATGCACAATATCCTTATCAAAATTTTATCGCGCTTGGTTCGTTTTAAGGACAGGATTGAAGTGAAAACACCCAATCAACATGTGATAAGACAAGCACAATAATCAAACAAATCCGTGCATGTGTGCAATAAAGGAACACATGAGTCAAACATGTAGGAAGTAACAATTAATTACATCTTAATGACTCCAAACATTATAAAGCACATGGATGAATTGACCTATTGTCTCAAAACACTATCAAATAGTCACATGAAAATAATGGAATGATGTTGTGACTCGGTTATCCTAAGTTTTCATCCATAAACGGTGCAAACAAAAACAAAAATCTTTTTGAATTTTCTCAAAATTTTATCAAAAGTAAAATCTTTTTGTATTTTTCAAAATAAAAAATTTATACAAAAAGTACATGTCACAACGCTAGCAAACAAAAATATCATGAAACCAAATAAAACTAGCGTATGACAAACATGCAAACACACTCATCTATATGATATGGCAAGAGAAGAATCATGTGCAAGCAAACGAGAATCAACTTATCTAAAATCTAGTGTGTCCAAAAGTGATTTCCTAACCCAAATAGATGTGAAACAACGTGTGGGGGATTTAGGAACCAAGATAACACTAGACTTCAACATCCCAGGACTTTTTCCAAGATTAAAACAAAATCTCCTAAGGTGACCTTTCCTACCACAATGTGAACATGTGTAAACGGGAGGAATGTTACCTAAAGTGTGATCTTTTCTAACATCCTTGGGATTAATTAACCCTCTAAAATAGATAATGGTTTTGGCTTTAGCACTAGAAACATGAGAACAAGATGAGCCATTACCATCACAATCAAACCTACTTGAATCGTTTAAATCATTTTTCAACTTCAAAATATTTAATTCAAGCAACAAATTAGACTCTTCCCAAGACAGGGATTGCTTTTTCAAATTTTTAACAATTTCTAAAAGGGTATCCCTCTCCCCCTCAATTAAAGCAAACTTTTCCCTAAGAGTCTCTTCACGTGTCACAAACTCATTGATTAAAATATTTCTTTCATCTTTGGCACAAACACAAACCATCGAATTTTTAAGGTCCTCTAAATCTTTTTCTAAAACAAGGACCCTATCATCACTCTCCTTTTTGGACAATTTTAAAGCATTAAATTCATGGTCCAAAGAAACAAATTTTTCACGATAAAAATCTCTTTGATTTTAAACCGTTTGCAAAAGATCCATCGCGGATTTAAAACGAGAATTTTCTTTTTCTAAAACTTTAATTCTTTTGCAAAGTTTCAAATTCAAAATTTTTAAATTTTCAGCATGGTCGTGAACTTTTTCAAAAATAGGCTCCTCATTAGACGGGCGTTCCATTGAAAAATTGCGATTTTTCACAAAATTGATTTTTTTTTTTTAAATAATCAATATCACACGATTTTGCGGAAATCAGGAAGTAAATCCTTGAAAAATCAAGATCACGCAATAAACTAGCGTAACCCGCTCTGATACCAATTTGAAAAGTGTGACTGTGTGATAATGATTTAAATTAAATTCGCAAGTTTCCAAGAACCCTTATTTAATTAGCGTCTACTTTTAAACCAAATAAAATCAACCCTTAAACATGCATCTAAATCAACCCATCAAATATAAAGCATGCGAGACAAAGTTAAGGAAAAATCCCCGAAGGGAAAAACCTTTTATTTCTAGAACTTTAAAGAATTTACAAGACCATTGACTTATATACAACCTGATAATCGCCCACACACGGTGTCTTCGGTAAACCTTCAAAGAAACGGCTAGAAACAGTGTGACACAGAAATACCCGCAGGTGTCAGTTCCTATGTCGGCGGCTGGAAGTTTCCCTTTCCAGGAGGGCAGCAATGAAGAAGAGAACGGCTTCTCCACAAGGGTTGAACAAACTCAAAGTTGTGTTCTTGGGTACCAAAAGGATTCACAAATATTTGGCAAGGATGTGTGAATCAAAACATAAGTCTTGGGACTCAAAAAATATGAAGACTTGAGGTATTAGGACTCTCAAATTCGTCTTTCAAAGTCTTGCAAAACTGCTCCCCCGAAGGTGGTTTAAATAGGAAAACAAATGAAGAGTTCCACCAATTTAAAACACTGAAAATCTATCCAACGTACAGGGACCCCAAACCGGTTTGGGTACCCTGCGAACCGATTCGCCCCCCCGAACCGGTTCGGGCTGGGTTCGGGGAAACTCGGTGGGAACAGGGGCTAAACACTTAGAAAAATTCCCAGTATTTTCAATGTAAATATCTCCATTTTCAACAGGCCATAACTTGTTCACCGTAGCTCGGATTGAGGTGACGTTTCTTTCAGTATCTTCGTTGCGGCAAGATCTTCAACTTTCCAGTTGACCGGTCCTACGGACGGTGGCTGTAAAATTACCAAATTGCCCTTGAACTTCCCTATCAAGCCTTGTTGCACTATTTTGACTTCTCTTGCGTACCACTTGTATTACGAGCCTAAAATCATGGAACGTGAAGTCGTTGAGGCAGATGAGGGACACATGATGGAGATAATAAAATCTTGATTCCCGAAATTCGGATTGAGGCCATCGAGTGAGATCTTGAGGTGACGTGCCAAATGTAGCGGGGTACGACATACACAAATGTAACATGTTGGACATGAGAAAAATGTCCTTACAGACGTAATATTTATCCCCAAGTAACTTCATTAACTATTGCATCGTCGTTCAACTCTCTTATCCTCAACTTCCCCTTGGCATTATCAATCGTTTTCATGGTTGAAACATTATTAATAATATGACTTTTAACCGTCGTTAGAATGGCGGTCGACTTTACCCCACTCAAGGACATCTCTTCAACAATGTTTTTCTCCACCAAAGTAAGTCGACCGGCATATGCATGTCCAATTAACGTTTTCGGCAATTAGTGATTGTGAATGCCATTAACGAATGACAACATCCACTGTCTGTTTGTCAAGCATAATGCCCTTCAACAAAAACAAATAGTTGCACTTCCGGGTGGCCGTATCCCTCTTTCGACTTTTCTCCCCCTGACTACTCCCTACGTTCCCACCTTTCTTCCCGTGATCATCACAGTACTCACCACCTCTCTCGCAACCCATGTGTAGACATCCTTTCCCCGTTAAAGAAGGTGCATCGGACTTGTGATGACTATTACTATTTTAACGGATAGGGCTTGCTCTTCAGTCCAAGCAACCAACTCTTGCCGAGTGGAAAATA
This sequence comes from Sambucus nigra, assembly GCA_949130495.1. NCBI lineage: Eukaryota > Viridiplantae > Streptophyta > Magnoliopsida > Dipsacales > Adoxaceae > Sambucus > Sambucus nigra. The sequence continues at coordinate 61,321,825 of OX422223.1, read as the reverse complement.
CCTGAGAATTAAGAATATAATGAATCATTACAATATAATATATATATATATATATATATATATATATATATATTACATCAATAATAAACATTATAATACCTGTTCCGTAAAGAACGTTGCACTAACATCTACTAATATCGCACCACTTTTCTCGTTATGAGGTATATCAATGTTCGCTAAAGCCTGATAAAAGAACAAAGAATTGAAATCCATGAAGGCATCCTGCATAGGTAAAATTATTATTATTATTATTAAGTGGGAATACATGGAATTTTAATCGCAACGTAATTACATTTGATAACAAGCTTGCAACATTTTCTATGTTTTAATTCTATTCGGCATGAATATAACAAACTGATTTCATGATTTCGGGGCGAATATGACGAATTGTTTTAGATTGTTCAGGGTGAACATAACGAACTAATTCATCTGGTTGGGGGTGAACCTGACGAATTATGGTAGATGGTTCGGGATATATATACCGAATATGTATATTTTGTTCGGCATGATTATAACGAATGGAGATACTTCGAACAAAAATATATAGAGTTGGTTCGGGAGGTTTACCCCTAATTTCTTCTTTGATATTGGGGGGCCGATCCATAACCAAATGTACGTTTTCTGCATTTTTGTAGATTTTTAATCCTTATGAAAAAAAGAAATATATATATATATATATATATATATATGTATGTAATGGAACCCAAAGTTTACCTCAAAATGAGATTTGTAGAGTTGTCATTTTCTTTTGAGGTGTTGTCATTTTCTAATGGCGGAATATCTATTAGTATTTGAATATTTAAAGAATAAACATTAGATATTTAATAATGTTGTTGAAGATGGTTGGTGGGAGACAATACTTTAATAATGATGTGTGGGGACCAAACAAACAAAGCTTTAATAATGTTGTTAAAGATGTTGGTTGGATTAATGGAGATAAATTTGTTAGTTGAAGTGCAAATGAGAAAGGGAGAGTTTGGAGTGTAGTGGTATTTTGCGTTGTAGTTGGGTTAAAAAATATTTATATTAGGTGGTGGCCCTTAGCAAAATTCTGATTTATTTTCCTTGTGGTATTTTGAAGAAATTTTTGTGGTGCCCTTCGAAATCCCCTTTTTAATAGGTCTAACTACAACCATAGCTTATCTCGAGCTAAGCTCTACTATAAGAGTTGACTATCAAATCCTCTAAATCCATATTGCATTTCCAAGAACTTGAACGTGTAGGAAAGTAAAGAAATTAATATATTGCTTACGTTCAACTATAATATTTTCTCAAAGTAAATTCAATCACCAAGTCTAGCAAATATTTCCTCAAATTACTTTAACAATATTGCTTAATCATTGTAGCAATTTTTCTTTTGAAATGAAAGAGTTCATTCCCTAAATTCATAACTTCTTCACAACGCACATACCAAATCATATACATCACATGTGATTAACAAATTTAAAATATCTTTAGAACAACATGTTTAATGTATGTAATTCTTCTCATTAGCATGATGTGATTATCAAACTACAATTATAATTTAGCAATAACAAAGACCATGTCCTTCTTTATAATAAGATTAATGGAAACAAGATATAAACTTTAAGTTTAACATATGTTGTTAGAGTGATCTCATTTAAATGACATCCTTGTCATTCGAACGACATGCTTCCAAGGAGCTTCCAACGTACTTCTAACGAGGTTTATTATTTTGGTTTAAAAGTTTTCCTAAAACAACCGGAGTGATTCCAAAACACTCCAATTGACCTTCTAAAACTTCTCCTTTGTCCCAATGATTCATTTCGCCTCCCTGAATGCCCATAATACTTTTTAAAATATCTGTTTAGCCCTCACACTCGAGTTAACTACATGAGTACACCCAACTACTTAATTTAAGAGAATTTAAATACAAGCATAACACGTCACACAATACCAAATATAAAAAGGCATCCAATAAGCAACTTGAATTTTCACATGAACATTTGCAATTCGCACAAACTTTGCATTAATAATTACACGCACCTTTTTACCCACTCCATCAAAATGAATTCTCTTATTTAATACTTTTTATTAAAAAAAACACCGTATCAAAAGAATGATATGTTTAGTTGCCTATACATATAAGTCTTGTAACCTACAAGGAGTAGTATATCTTGATACTATTATGGATATATGAAAGAGTAATGCTATGAGCACCAAATACATCCACAAATCATCCACCAAATGATGTGACATAGTAATAAAGTTTTGTACCTTGTCATTGTCATTATTATAGTACAATGTACAACATTCAATGCAATGACATATCATTTTGAGATGATTCAAGGGCGTCTTTAGGACTCATCATTTTTCTTTATGAAAAAAGGAATTTTAACACATGTTTGTGCCTCTCATTCTTTGTTATTCTTATATGGTTTTTATTTTTTTTGTTAGACCATGGGCAGATGCACTTGTGGCTGAGGGGGAGCGCTCACCCTGTTTTTCCAAAAAAAAAAAAATTAAGGTGCTATACGTAAAGATAGAAAGTTAAATGCATAAATAATGAGTTTTTTACAACATTTAATATAAAAACGTAATAAATTTGTATAAAATTATAAATTAATGTTATAATTTGTATAAAACTCAAATTAATCGAAAAGAATCGCGTTGGGGCCCTGCCCCGAACCCCCAGCATTTGGCCGGGCCCATAAATCCTGCCTCGGTGTAAGATTGTCAGGTTTGTGTATTCTTTCATGTCAATCGCAGGTTTCTTGAAGGTCTATACACATCACATAATATATACTGAATTTGTGAAATGTAATCAATGGATGTATCATAATCCATTACGTAAAGAAAAAGTTGAAAATGATATCCCTTTATATTTCATGAGTTGCTTTCCAATAACAGCCTCCTCATGTGATGAGTTGAACATTTTAGTGGCCAGCTCACAATGATGACTATAGGAAGATTCACTATTTAGGCTTAGAGAAGATTTGTAGACCTAAGGGAGATGAATGCTTGAGATTTAGATCTTTTACTCACTTTTAACCAAGCATTATTGGCAAATGAAGGCTTGGTGGATACTCCAAAACCGTCATTTTCTTGATAGCTACGTTTATGTGTTATTGTTAGATACCATATCCCATTATTGTATACTACATGACAAGAGGAAACATGTAATCAATAACCAAATTTGAACCAAACTGGTCTAGTTTAGGTTAGTTTCTAATTTAGTTTTTCTTTTCGGGGTTTTTTTTTACTTTTTTTAAAGTTTTAAAGCTTTAAATTATAATTATTATTAACAGCAGCGTGGCCGTTAACATTAACAAAATCTCTAACGATTTTGATAAGAACTATTTTTTTTATTAAAATTTACTTGTGTCTAAAATCGACAATATTAAAGTAAAAAAAAAACATATTCTTTTTGGTACATATCATAGTTCTGTGTGCAAGCCAATTACCATATTTGCAACAAGGGTTATTTTAATTTTGGGGCCATTATTTATGCATATTTTTACTTTAGATCCAAAAGTGTCTTAAGAGCATCCACAATGGGGAAGGTAAACTCCAAGAAAAGTTGTAAATTTACAAATTTGCATGACTGTAATGGTGGATTAAAAGGGACGAATTCCGTAGAAGGATTTGTAAGGGTTCTCCAAACTTGCGGAACGGGTAGAGAATTTGTAAAGGCTTCCTACGAACTTCATTTGTTCGTAGGAATTTCTACGAACAAATGAAGTTCGTAAGAAATATAAATAATTATTTTTAATTATATATTTGGGTTCCTACGAACAACATTAGTTCGTACTAATTCCTACGAACAAATGTTGTTCGTAGGAAGTTTGGTTTCCATTTCCTACGAACAATAGTTGTTCGTTGGAACTCTGCCTACAAATTTTGTCCTTCCCCCCACTGTGGTAATCAACTCCCCATGAAAGGTAAAAGATACTTTTTGACGTGCAAAATACCTTTCATTACCTTCCCCCAGTAAAGATGCTCTAATACTGAAAAAACACAATAAAAGTTTCTCAAATGGTGTCACAAAAAGTTTCCGTAAGACCTTTAGACCCCAAATTGTAAATGCAAAGACTTTGATTCATTTTTATTTCAAAAGATAGTCCGGTATTTAGGCATACCTCCTTACACGTTTATTAATAAGACTCCCGCGCCACCACACCACCCTCCCCGAAGCATGTGCATTAACCCTGTTGTACCTTTTGCATTATCTGTGGCATTGACAAGGGTTAAGTATAATTAATGAACGTGTATGGTGTAAGTCGAAATATCATATCATCTCAGGGAGTAAAGTAAAAAAATCTAGAACTTTGGACTCCAATCTCATACTAATAACTATTGGAATCTAGAATCCAAATAAGTCATTGCCAGATTTGATGCTACCCCAATTAACAAATATATAGTTCAAAATGCAATTCCTTCAAGTGAGACACCTTAAAATATTCATTCGACTTCTCTAAGTGCTCGTTTGATTCGAATTTTGATTGTTTCCTTAGAGTATCAATTCATGTCAAGAGTTCAAATTACAGAACAACAATTCAGTTCTTAAAGCTCAGACTTTACACATGAATTTATCGATTCAAAATTACAGAAAATAATAAAAACTCGAACCAGAACAAAAATGATTCCTCCTTGAATTTAGCTTGTTGAATGGATTGAAATTTTTGTGTATCCCCGGCTTCGTTTAATTTTACACACTACTGTGTGAGAGGAACACATTCAAGCTCAATCTGTAGAACCCCCCTTTCGACATTTTGTAGCTTGAGAGCAATTTCTTGCCTCACCTTCCCATCTACCAAATTTATGATACCATCTCTAACAAGGGTGTTTTCTTTACTTGCCACCCATTTTCCGAGCTGCATTGACTCCACGGATTTGTTATTCACCAAATTTCTAGCGGCAGAGACCAAGGGTAGAATGTCAATCTCGGCGTCCCCCATGAAATCGTCGTTTTTGAATGTATCCTTGTCATAAACATACTGCAAAAACCATTTTAAAACAAAATAAAAAATTCATTTCAATGTAATTCTAATGTTACCTCTTAAAGATTCCGAGGCAATAACAATTGAAAATGACTTCAAGGCAGCCCAACCACAAGGCAACTTAAGCAGTTACCTAAGGCCTCATGGTTCCGAGGGCCACATATGTAACACCTTAAATTTATGTTTGTTAAGTGAGAAAGACATACATTGGTTCATGTGTTAATATTGGATCATATGCTGTGATCAATCAGCTGAGCAAATGGTGTTTCATGACATTGGATTTCCTTGAAAATTGTATCAAACGAATTGATTGTAAAAAAGTTACTTACCAACTTCAGAGGAGGAACATCTTCTGGAATTGACAGCATTAGCTTTTCATTCCAAACAGGGTTCAGATTGTTCTTTATGACACGTGTCTTCACAGACTGCAACATTCGCATAAATGTTTAATCTATTACACAGTTAATTCTTCATTCCAACTTACTCAAACCTATGCATTGAAATAAAGAAACATTGCAAGAAATCCCCTGAACTATCGCGCTAGCTCCAAATACATCCCTGAATTATTAATGGATGATTTTGCATTTGGCCTCTGTTAATTGCTCGGTACTTACTTTGGGCACCAAAATTTTCATTTCTTGAGGCTTGACCTTCAAAAAATACTATATGCAACCTTTTGATTATGGTGTGTGAAAATATTTTGTGATACCTTATAAGTATTTATGACAACTTTGTTAACAAAATAAGTATCGAAGAATTTGTGGAGGTCAAACCTCAATTCACACCTGATTAATTTTGTAATAAATTACTTGAACTATTCCACTTGTTTGCATCCCCCTCACCCCCTATTTTTCACTATAAAGCGTTTTAGCGACGCTTATGGGGTTTTTACAATTTTTTCATACTTAGGAAGTTATTTGCAAACGCTAGGGGATGTTTGCAATGGGAGTGATAGTTTAGGAGATTCATCAATTACACAGTTGACACTTCATGTACACTTTGTCAAACCTATCCTAGATATAAGGGCAAAGTGTAAGGAAGTCCCAAACAATTGCTCTAATTACAAAAACCAACTAGTGTAGCAAATAACATACTAAATTATGAAGAAATTGCAAAAACACCCTGAACTTTTACTCTAGCTGAAAACACATCCAGAATTATTAATTTTCTAAACACCGCCTGCACTATTCCATTTGTTTACAACACCCTCCCCCCCCCCCCCCCCCTCTTCCAGCACAAACTCTATGCGTCACTGCAAAAGGTGTTTAACAACACATAAGGGGGAATTTGAAAATTTTTGTAGTTATGAAAGTTATTTGCAATAGATACGATACGAATCGACATGAATTTATAAGGCCCTGTTTGGCTGGCCCAAAATTGTAAATTGGTCCATTTATAAATTAGCTCATTTACAAACTGGCCCTTTAATTGTGTTTGGTTTTATTAATGAAATGATTCGTTATGGCCCATTTTAGCTCTTGTCCAAAATATAAAATTGGAGCATTTCACCAAAAACGAGAAATGCATCCATTTGAAATAGAAACATTTCACATATGCTCATCTCTATCTGTAAGCTCAATCTCTCTCCATTCGTTTTTAACTTTTTTCTCATTGAACCTTACATCAATTTCATATCACCAAACATCGCATAAAATATGATTTAAACTCATTTCAAATCCACCCATTTGCAATTCATTAATTCACAATGAACCAATTTACATAATTAAACAATTTGCGAAACCAAAAAGGGCCTAAGTTAATGGGTCGATCCTTAATGGATTTAGGGTCATAACACAATAGACATGTTAACACAAAATTGTGACACAAATCCGGTCATACACGACACGAACACAAATTATATAGCAAACACACCACTAAAACAGGACACAAACCTGACTCTTAACGGATCGAGCATGGGTGTAGTTTTGATGCGAACCCCATATGACACTAGGGATGCAAACAATTAGAATGGTTCAAGGAGTTTTTTGCAATATTAATAGTTCGAGATACTGTGATAATTCAGGGGGTTTCTCACAATTCACCATAGAAAAAAGTTACAAAGAATTAAGCACAAAAAAGGCTTACTTGGTTACCCAAGGAGAGTATGACATAGGGATCACTGGTCATCATATCTCGAACAGCTAGATTAGTGCCTCTGACCACATTGACCTTTATCAATCCTACAAATTCAACCATACCTGCCTATATGCAATATATTAGAGTAGCAATATCCAGGCATCCAATTCAAACTGAAATCCTAATATGACAGTAAAATAGCACTACTTTACACAATTTCAATGTAGAGGTCATATCAGTTGTCAGACTTTTTTTTTTCCTAAATGAAATAATCAAAGAAACGTGTTTCCTTTAACTTTCCATAACTAAAATCGATATAGAAAGATTTGTTTTACTGCAGCATTTCTCCATTTACAAATTGAGCATATAGAGGAACGTCATTTAAGAGTGCAGGGAAGCTTGTTTTCAGTTAGTATATGGAAGTTGTGAAAATCTTCCTTTCCTATTCAAATTTGAAGAGTAACGAATGAAAGTGCAAAAGACCAAAAAAATAAAAAAAATAAACTATGCATGTCTGTCTTGTGGAAACAAAAACACCATACTGTTTTTCCCAAAGTCATTTTGTTTTGGCCTTAAAAAGTCCCAAGAAGGCGGAATGAAAAAAGATCCTAAGTTTAGTTCAGAAGGATTCTATCGGAACCCGAATAGTTCAGGATTTTTTTTATTTTTTTTTATTTTCACTTTCCACTAGATTCAATAATCAAACAAGTGTTCTCTCTCTAGATTTTCACCAAAATTCATTAGAGTAGAAAATAATTACCATTGAATTACTCTTCTTAGAGACCTTGGGTTCAGACTCTTTCCTTCTCCTGCTATAGCGAAATGCATTCCCAAGATGAATACGGTGACTGTTTGTGTGCCTTTCCCATATTCGTTTGTCTATTACTCCACCATTATTACAACTTAAAGAACTACAATTGGAGGAAGATGGAGATGGAATGCGACCAATGAACTGTTCTTCGTAGCTCAAAAACTGTTGCTGCTCGTACTTTCTCCTGAGTAGTCAACAAATAATTTGAAATATACGATATTTGATAAGCCAATGTGTTTTAGCTGACATGGTATGACTATCCACCGTTTACAGGGTTTAAATCCCACTAGAAACAGTTTTACGCCCCTTTTGTGCACATTATCTTTCCTTTGTAAAAAAGGTGATTTCGACTTAAAAATAGCCAATGGTCGAAATTGGGCCTTGGTACTACCATAATTGGTGTTTTACAATTTGGTACTTTTCCATCACCAAATGTCACTTTTAGTGGCAAAATGTTACATTCAATGATGATAATGTACCAAAGTCTTAGAAAACAGGTACAATGGTACGAAAGTCTAACTTCAACCAATAGTGAGGTCCATAAGTTAAAAAATCCTGAAAAATTATACCTCTAGTTGGTAATTATTATAGTAAGTATATATATATATATATATATTACAAGTTTATGAAAATTGTAGTAGTACTTATATTACCAAATGAAATCAGTGCGGTCCTCTATAGAAGAAGCTGGTTTTGGTTTTGTATAGTTATCTGGAATGTAGGCTTCGTACTTCAAGTTCACTGCATTATTTCCGCCCAACTCCATCAAAGCATCAACTTGGTCATCTGTCCATTCATCCAAATTGACTGACAAAACCTGCGACATAATCATAAAATGGATGATAAGATTATCTCTTGTGACTATGAATATGTCAGGCTGTCAGTATGTTTAGAGACTTCATTCTTGTGTAGCATAAATAATATTTGTAGACAACCAGTTTGCAAAAAACAATCTCAAACACAATTGTCGACAATGAATAATGTTCCTATCGGGAACTATTGTATCCTAATCATGTTTGTATCGAAAAAGTAATATTATTCCTCAACTCATGTTAGCGGTACTTCTTTACACTGGGTAGACAAGGTGGTCGTTAGGTGGTCGTTAAGAGGAGTATATATTGAGTGTAAATGTGGCATATATGATATGGCTTACTTAATTGAATGAAAAATGTTGGATTAGTGAAGCAACAGTCGAGATTACACCTAGAATAAGACAACTAAAAATCAGGCAATATGATTTCTAGAGAGAGAAATAAAGAATTTTTTATATTTCAATAATTGAAGCTATCTTCAAATGAAGACTACAAAGCTATTTATAGGTGGGTTATTACTTGCTAATCAAGTAATTACCTAAAATTACCAAAAATAACAAATACTAATAAAAGCATACCTAATTAGTCCAAACATGCTTGGAAACCATTTAAAAGGCTAAAAATAAAATAAAAGAAAAACTAATACAAAATATTAAAATTGACAATTAACCTTAATATGACCCATTGCCATCATATACCTTTATAGAATAAAAATAAAAGGACATAGTATGAACCTAAAAAGCAAGGACTCGGACAGAGGTGTTTAAATGATAATAATATTCGTGGAGAACCTTTCTAGTGCTAGTATAGCGGGGGAGATCGTTCGGGGGGCATGTTCTTTAATGGATGAGACACAAGACGATACCTCCAATTTAACTTATATTTTTATATACTTATACATAAAGTATAGACACATGCAAACAAGTGTTGGACTTGTGAAAATAAGTGTCCGCCACGTTAATTTTATATTTAAATTATGGACACGTGAAAAGGAATGGCGGACACGTTTCGGGATAGTATCAGTGTCCGACACGTGTAGGACGTAAACACGTTGCCTTCTCACCATGTTTCCTATGTATGAACATACCCATTGAATTTTTTATCCAACAATTCTTATTTATTCCATTACACCACATCAGATCCATAGTGGTTACACTCACTATATTTTAGTTTAAGAGAACGTGTGGAGGGTCAACTTCACAGTGTATTCCCTATACTTGCCACATCAAATTTGTAGTCATTATACAAGAAATGATGATATAAATAGATTTTATACCTAAGAGAGTATGACTTAAACAAATGTTCTATTTTCTGCTTTTTCATGGAATCAAATAGAACATATCATATAGATGGTCATTATTTTTCCACTTTGATTTTCCAACTTCTCATAAGATATATTGTTTTTCATTCTTTTTCCATCTTTACGATCAAACACTCTGCAAGTATAAATTATGCACTTGACACACATGATTATGAGTAAAATTATTAGAACCAATGACAATGAGAAGGGTATGGATACCATACCTTTGATATATGCACTCCAAGGCTTCTATGTACACCAGAGCACTTGATACATATAAAGGATCCATGATTTACAGATCTGGTGATCACCAAATGAGACTGTCAAAAAACAGTGTGTAAATGAATCAAAGAACCATGTAACAAAGAAAAAATCATAGAGTACATTTAGGCAATCGACTAAATTGGAATGTCTATTCAATAACATAAATGCTTATATCGAGGAACCTCTCAAGGGCACTCTTAAACTACAATAGATTCACACTCAATCTGATACCATATGCGTATCTCCAACTGGTGTGTAAATAAGGTTGTGAAAGTGTGTATCATATATTCCGAGGCCTCTAGTGAAAATATATTATGGAAATAAATTGTATTACGAAAGAACATCACGTGAACTTAGAATTAGGCACAAAAATGAACTATTGTGAAGAAGATTGTGCCCAATTATTAAAGAGCATATGGAATTTTGTTACTGTAAGGAACAGAAGTTTTAGCACTAGCAAGCAACTGGGGGCATTTTTCCTCAAAATGTAAGGAATCTTCAAGCAAAAAGCCAGTTCGAAAGGCTTAGAGTAGTCTAATAGAAAAAGTCATTGGTCCTAGCAAAGACAGAAGCTCGAGAAGTCTCAAAGCCCACTAAATAACTCTATTGGGATCCTCGAGAGTATTAAATTGGAAGATTGAAAATGAGGCAAAATTGCAAAGCACAAATCATTCCAAGCATATGAGAGATACCAGTTGGGACTCCCACAGCAACTCGCTCTTTTTCCTCGAGTGATATCTATTGCTAGTAATATTGTGCACAACAAGTAGTTAGTGGGTTTTTGTCAGGTTTGAGTCATAAAATGTTTGGCCTGTTATTAGACACGATTATATAATGGGTGACAATCATTATTTCCTTCCTTGTTTTGATGCAGGAGCATAGGGATATAATCGTCTTTTTAGCATTTATTATATTTTTTTTCCTTTTGTACCCTTTTAGTATAAATAGCTAGGGAGCCCCTCACTGTATCATTTTTTGCCATTTTGATATTGAGAGACTAGAGAGAGAAATAACAAGACCTCACACATTTTCCATGTTGTTGTTGTGTAGATAACTTCTTTTTTTACGCTTCCGCACCCTAGATTACATCAAATTGGTATCAGAGCATCGTTTGTTCCTGGATTAAGAGATGATCATTGAAGAGTGGGACTTAGATTGCATTCACCGGATGAGACACGAAACATCCCTAAAATCTTCCAAGAAATCGTAACCCTAGAAACCCAAAATTCAAGACCCTAATATTCCACTACCCCAAACCCTTGATACTCCTTCCAAATTTATCCAAACCCTAACCAATTCAAAACCACACCACCCAAATAGCCAAACCGCCCCATTCGAGTTCAAATTCCGACCCAATGTACAAAGCCGAAGGTCGGAAACCCTGATGGCTACCGACCGCCGCCGCAAATAGCCAAAAAACAAACAAATTAACCGGAGTAGCCCCTGGTGGTCTAACAGTCGGCCGGAACCCCAGACCACTCCGACCAGCCCTTATACACCTTCGGTCCAACCCAATATTCAATCCTGACCCTCTGAAATACCCAATTCCACTTCAATTTCCTATCATAACTTCAACAATCCTAAACCGAACTCACCAGATTCCCATGTTCAGCCCGACCCTGTTTACAAAGGATGTTTGTCCCTCAGAATCCTTCCTATTCCACCCCATGTACCGCTAGCCTCCGCTCAATCTATTTGTCGACAACGGGAATCATTTTGCCATGAACAAGCGAAACGTTTGGGGATTTCTACCGCTTATATGCATATCGTGAGGATAACCACTCCTGTAAATCCACCCACAACCCCGCCTAGTGATGACAATTAGATCTGATCGACCATTTTTTTACTCGGTGCACGTCGAAAGGAAGGTTATGTACGGTGATTATTGATGGAGGGGCTAGTGATAATTTGGTAGAGCAAGAGATGGTGTACAAGCTCAACCTTCCCACCGAATCATTGTCTACTCCGTGTCGTATTGGGTGGTTGAAAAACGAAACCACCCTAGCTCCCAGTCGACAGTACCGAGTGACTTTCTCCATTGCGGACTATCATGACGAGGTTTTATGCACCGTGGTTGATTTGTGAGTATGTCACCTACTTTTGGGGAGGCCGTGGCAATTTGATCACTGTAGTATGCATGATGGTCGAGTCAACACTTATTCATTTACACATGAGGGGAGGAACTTTCTCCTCCGCCCCATGTGACCACTTTTGATGTCTTGACCTTCTACATTAGTAGTTTCGCATGAAGAGTTAGCTTCCGATGCAATAGAGATAGGGTTGTGTTATTCTCTTATCAGCCCCATCATCACCCCGGAGACATCTGTCCCATCGTGTGTTCAAAGTTTATTGGATTCTTTCAGTGATGTGTGCACACCCCCAGATGATCTTCCTCCTCTTAGGGATATACAGCATGTTATTGATTTTATCCCTGGGGCGCAGCTCTCCAATCTTCCCCGCTATCGCATATCACCTACGGAGCACGCTGAGTTACAGAGACAGGTCACCGAGTTGTGTAACAAGGGGTATATTCGAGAGAGCATGTCTCCTTGTGCAGTCCCCGCACTATTAGCACCCAAGAAGGACTAGAGTTGGCTCATGTGTGTGGATAGTCGCGCCATTAATAAAATCACGGTAAAATATCGGTTCCCAATTCCCCGACTTGAAGATATGTTGGACCAACTCCATGGAACGACAATATTCTCCAAGCTAGACATAAAGAGTGGCTACCATCAGATATGTATAAGGCCGGGTGATGAACGGAAGACAGCATTTAAAACCAAGGATGGGCTTTACGAGCGGACAGTGATGCCTTTTGGTTTATCCAACGCACCATCCACGTTCATGAGGGTGATGACCCAGATTTTGCGTCCTTTCTTGGGTAAGTTCGTTGTGATATATTTTGATTTTGATGATATTCTGATTTATAGCCGATCAGGGGAGGAACATCTGAGACACGTGACTCAGGTTCTTGAGGTTTTACGAGCCGAACGATTTTTCCTCACATTGAAAAAGTGTGCTTTTATGGTTCCTTCGGCAACCTTCTTGGGATATGTAGTATCAGGAGATGGAGTTCGGGTGGACGACACCAAGATTCAAGCGATAGTGGATTGGCCTACCCCACTTCGGTGACTCAGGTTCGCAGCTTTCATGGGCTTGCTGGGTTCTATCAACGATTCATAATAGGATTCAGCACCGTTATGGCTTCGATCATGGATTTGATGAGCACTTCCTTGACCGTCGAGTTCAGGTGGAGGGAGGAGGCCGAGCGGGCCTTCACACGTATAAAGGAGTTGATGACGACTGCTCCTATCCTCTCTTTATCAGACTTTGATCAGTTATTTGAGTTGTCTTGTGATGCTTACAAGATGGGGGTGGGTGTTGTTTTGAGCCAGAATGGGAAACCCATTGCATTTTTTAGCCAGAAATTGACGGGAGTGGCCTTACACTACTCTACGTATGATTTGGAGTTTTATGCGGTTGTGAAAACCGTGAAGTTTTGGTCCCCTTATCTTCTACATACGGAGTTCGAGACCAAGTCCGCCCATAAGGCCTTACGATTCCTTCATAGGCAGAAGCGTATTAGCGACAGACACGCCAAGTGGACCGCCTATCTTCAGCGTTACACTTTCCCCCTTCAGTACAAGCCCGGGAAGGAGAACATGGTAGCAGATGCACTTAGTCGGCGTGGTCATGCGTTAGTGACTTTGTGGAGTCAAGTTTTTGGATTCGATGAGATTCGAGACCTCTACTCGACGAATGTGGAGTTAGAGGCCATCTATGTTGCATGCCAGCAGGGCAATAGGGCATCGGGTAAGTACTTATTACAGGATGGATTTTTACATCGTGGGACAGTCTTGTGTATTCCTTCTTCCTCCTTATGGGAGAAGATTATTTCTGGGGTTCACGGGGGTGGTTTAGCAGGACACTTGGGACAGGCATGCACCAATGCTTTGTTACGAGACCGTTTCTATTGGCCAACCATGAGGCAGGATACTAATGCCTTTATCCGACGCTATTACACCTGCGAGACGGCCAAGGGACAGCACTCCAATGCTGGTTTTTACACTCCCCTGCCGATACCTGAGCGCCTGTGGCGGGACATTTCGATGGATTTCATTATGGGCCTTCCCCGTACTTCTAGTGGGCATGATTCTATCATGGTGGTTGTCGACCGATTCTCCAAGATGTCTCATTTCATTTCGTGTTCTCGTAGGACAGATGCCTCTCATATCGCGTTCTTATACTTCTGAGAGATTGTCCGCTTACATGGCGTTCTCCGCAGCATCACATCCGATTGCGATGGACGCTTTACAGGACATTTTTAGCGGACCTTATGTCGTTTGTTACGAATGGAGATCCAGTTTTCGACTGCCTTATATCCATAGACCGACGGACAGACAAAGGTGGTCAATAGGAATGTGGGAGATCTTTTGAGTTGTTTGACCTCCGAGCACCCCCGTAGATGGGATATTGTGATTGCTCAAGCCGAATTTTCTTTCAATACTGCAGTCAACCGTTTTACAGGTTTCTCCCCTTTCAAGATTGTGTTGGGTGTGTCCCCAACTATGCCCATTGACCTTGTTGAGCTCCCACTGACAATTCCTACGTGCCCTTCCGCCGAGGAGTTTGCGGCCAACTTGACATCCATCTAGGCCGATGTCCACTCTTGTCTTCAGACCATCTACGCCTCTTACAAAGAGGCAGCTGATGCGCATCGCCGTTTCGTTTCTTACCAACCCGGAGATTTAGTTATGGTGTACCTCCAGAAAGCACGCTGTGTCGGCAAAGGCAACAAGCTTCTTATAAGACGTTTGGACCTTTTCCTATTGTTTGCGCTTGTGGACTGAATGCCTATGAGATTGACCTTCTTCCAGAGTTTCGCATGCATTAAACATTTAATGTGGCGAACCTTTCCCCTCTCCGAGGCACCCATTCCTCTTCCCTCATCCTCGACCCAGCCAATTCGTTCCCATATTGATCGTATTAAGGGTATACTTGATTTTGCATTTGTGTCTTCTGCATCGGATGACTATACACGCTATTTGGTCCGTTGGGTTAGACGCTCTGAGATAGAGGACTCTTGGATTACTGAGGCTACCTTGCAGCATGTTGATCCCGATTTCTTTCTCCAGTACTCCACATATATGGATTCCTCTCAAGGGGGGAGAATGATGCAAGAGCATAGGGATATAGTTATCTTTTTAGCATTTATTAAAAAAAATATCCTTTTGTACCCTTTTAGTATAAATAGCTAGGGACCCCTCAATGTATTACTTTTTGCCATTTTGATATTGAGAGACTAGAGAGAGAAATAACAAGACCTACCACATTTTCCATGTTGTTGTTGTTGTGTAGATAACTTCTTTTTTTATGCTTCCGCACCCTAGATTACATCACGTTTAAGTCAGATTCTATGTATCTTATTCCCCTCTTTTCATTTAAGTCGGTTTGTAGTCCTATATTTAAAGGGAAGGATATCAGTAGATTAGGTAGATCAGCCATCCATTCCTTATTCCTCGATACAGCTTCAAGAGACTATCTCCAATTCGTTGCCTGTCTCCCAAGATTTCAATGTTGTTTTAAGTTTTCCATTTCCTACTGCATTAGGGGCATCAGAGCTAGGATTCGACTTTTTCAGTGCCAATTAATCCCTGTTGATGGTCATCGTGCAATTGCTAATCTGGGGAGGATGTTTGAGAGACAATAGAAATTAAATGAAATTCGCGAGCTGCTTGTTGGTATGAATCTCACCAGGAACAAAACACCAACGAGAGTTGTAGGGATTTTTCTGTAGGATTGGCCCACGGCCAACCCATTAACAAGAACAAAGTTGGACGTCCGCCTCACTATCAATCTAACAAAGGGAGCTCAAGGATAGTGAATACAAAGGACGTGGAGATCAATGTCTAATTTTAGGTGATCCAGATTTTGAAAATCATCTTTTAAAGGTGGACATTTCGATCATTAAAGGAACTCTGCAGATCAAAGATTTCCTCGGGTTGGGTTTCTCTCGGATATTGAGAGATCCCACAAGTTAATAGTTGTTCCAGAAGAGAAGATGGTGAAATTGTTGTCTTTCTGGTTTAACAATTGTGCAGGAGTGGATTATATGCAACGTACTAGGCTTATATAAATGTACCAACCTATGAGGATGAAACAACTTCTTATGGAAAGGTTTGTGCCCCCTGACTATTAGTACTTGTTTTCAACAGTGTAGACAGGAAGCAAGTGTTTATAACCATACAGTTGAATTCACTCGACTGTCAGATCTTAATAATTATTAGATGGAGACCAAAAGCCAGAGTGGCCCGATACCTCAACTGGTCGGAACCCTCTTTATAATGAAGTCAGTTGAGTTGCAGGTGTTATGGACAGATAAAGAGGCGCATCACATGCCACTTGAAGTCAGAAATTCTAAAGCATCCACAGTACAGAAACTCAGAGTAAAGACGAAACACTTTTGAGCTATCTTTCTCTACCAAAAACAATGAGAAGGGGTCTGTGGCTCCTAGACTAATGAATTCTCACAAGAAGCAAACCCTTTCCCCATAGGGTGTTGTTAGGACAGAGAGTAGCAGTCTAGCTCAAGGCAGCACTGTAAGTCAGAGTAACAGGAAAGCACCAAGGAATCAAAACACAAACCCTCCAACCCAGGATTTCTATGACAAATCATGGCCAAGGAGGTGTGGAAAACCTGGATACTGTTCCAACAATCATTCTTAACACAGGTCCCTGAAAATGGTGACCAGAGGCAAGTTAGAATACGAAGCTAATGAAGAAAAGTTCGCAAAAGAAGAAAAGTATCAAGGAGACGAGGTTACTAAGAAGGAAGGCGAAAGAAAAAAGTTTATGGTGAAACAATTACTTCACACACTAAATCAGAGGGAGTTTCACATAGCATTATTATTTTTAAATCATGTTGCACCATCAATCAGAGAGTGTGATTTGATTGGAGATAGCGGGAGTTGTGAAAACTTCATGGACAACTAGCTTGGAAAACATATGAAGTTGCAAACAGAGCATCGCCCATCTCTATACACCACTAGCTGGATCAAAAAGGGTGGGTCCCATAGTAAAGATAACTGCAATTTTTAATGTTTCTTATTTCCATTGGTAAATTTAATCAACATGATATGTCATTTGATGTAGTAGATACCGATGCTAGCGACTTGCTCTTAGTCACGCTTTGGCAACTCGATGTTGATGTGACATTAAGGGGCAGGGACAACACATATTTGTTCACTTTGGGAAATTATAAGATTGTTATTGCTCCATCTTGTCAAAACACTCTAAAGTGGAGGGGAAGTCTAACCTAACCATCATAAGAACATAATCAGAGGTGGTGGAAAACATGAAATAGGTGCCGGATATATTCACTTTGGTAGGAGATAATGATAGAAGGTGCAGAACCAGCAGTCCCCAAAGCTCTCTGTTAACAGAGTTCCAAGATCTGGTACCTGAATACCTGGTAAACTAAACACCCCTGATGAGGGACATTCAATACCACATAGACATAGTCCCTTGCGAAAGTCTACGGAATCTCCGCACTACTGATTGAGCCCAAAGGGGAATGAGAACCTGAGGGAGAAGAAATAAGAGTTTCTGTAGAAGGGGTTCAATTATGGAAGCATGATCTGGAAGTTAGCAGATGTACCTTCACAGCTGAGCCATCAACAATATTACAGTCCGATACATTTCTCTATTCCACACTGGATGATATGTTGCAAAGAATAATACCAAGATCGATATTTGAAGTCTCAATGATCAGATTTAAATCTATCTTGGAGATGAGTCAAGGACACGTTAAAGAATAAAGACGGATTATATGTGTGAATGGTAATGCCCTTTCGGCTAGTCCTACGACTCGGTACTTATATGTGGATGATGAACTAGAACTTAATGCTGTTTGTTAATGAGTTTGTTGTCATGTAATTCGACAACATTCTGATATATAAAAGGAATAAAGAGGAAAATGTGCCGCAGTTGCAAGAGGTTTTGCTTGTTTTGCTGAAAATCAGCCATATATAGATGACAAAGATTACAGTTTCACAACTGGGAGGTTACTATTCTTAGGGTATGTGGTCACTACCGAGAAATCAATTTGGACGAGGTGAAATTCCATGCAATTAGAAAGTAGCTTTCACCAAATATACTTTCTGAAGCTCGCATTATCCACGCCTTGCCTACTTTTTATTGGTGTTCGTCAAAAATTTCATCTTTATTATGGCACTAGTTACAACAGCATGAGATGGAAGGGTGCTATGGAATGAGAATGCAAAAAGAAGCTGCGTGTTAATTATAGAAAAGTTGTGTATGACTCAAGCAGCTATGCTAATCAGTTTTGAGAAGATTTTCAAAGTGGAGTGTGATGAGTGGGAATAGGAGATGGACATTCCTAGGAGAAGCGCCTGGTAGCCATTTCTGAGAAGTTGAGTGATAATACACAGAACTGGAGAACCTATAACAAGAATTTTATGCAATAGAAGAGCTCTTGAGTTTTTGGAGCATTATCTAGTGAAGTGATAGGTTGTGTTGCATACTGACCACCAGTCCTTGAAGTACATTTACAATCAGAAGAATGAAGAAATATGTCCAAAGTGAACAAATATGTGTTGCATACTGACCACCAGTTCTCGGCTTTGAGTTCTTGAAGGAGCTATGTGAGTTCCTGAAGCAGCTTTGACCAGAAGTCGCAGAAGACTACGTAGACACTTGGTGCGTGATGCTTTGTACCTAGGGTGCATGAAGGCAAGACACCACCCACCCCCCTTCCCAATTTTGATAGTTTCCACCACTTCGGCAGATGTCGTCAATGAGCATCAAATATGGCACATGCCACATTGAGAATTTTGAAATTTGAGTGAGAGTCTCGGTTATATATGTATAAATTTTATTTCCATTTTTGTTTATGTCGGTTTATATGTATCGTGGTTCCCTTTTCGTTTATGTCGGTTCGTAATCTTTGCATGGGGAGGGTGTAAGCAAAATCCAATCATTCATTCCCTAATAAAATTTTTAGAGGGTTTCTGGTTCTTTTCTTCTCTCCCAAAGATTTCAACGTCGTTTGGGCCTTTTTATCACATTTTGTGTTAACACGACAAAACCCATTTTCTGGCCTATCTATACTCAAAAATTTTGAAATTTGTCATTACAAACAAGGCACCTTAAAATAGAATAAAGTCCCCTCAAGACTAACAACCTATGACTAGTTATACATATCTACCCTACTCGTAGACTACCCTTTGCAGAAGAGAAAGGGGTCACATCCACCGAGGGAGTCACATCCCCCTTTAATGCAAAACTAATCTGCATTTCTTGCAAGCCAGATGGCATTTAATGCCCAAGACATTATAAATGCATGACTTAAACAAAGCAAGGGACAGGGAAAACAGTAGAAATGAAATCATGTCACATTAATCCTAATGCCTCACCCCATACTTTATTATAGTTCTTTTGCCAACTCATGAACATTCACGGTAAATTTATTGGACTCAACCCAGAGTTGAATCCCTTCTCTAAAACCTATGATTTTGTTAGTGATGTTTGTCTCTCCCTACACACCTAGATTGCTTTTTACACCTATAATCTTCGCCAAATAATTTGAGTGAACAGTTAAACAGGTCACGTTGAGTTCACATCATTTATGTTGTAATAAACCTTTGAAGTTGAAAACATCAACTTAATTAAGAAATACAAACAACATCATATTTAAACTATCCTAATAGAGTAATTAGTTGATGTAATTCACAATTTGATACTTACACCCATTTTGGATCTGGAGATCCACAATCTGCACATAATTTGTTCCCGGATTGAGACAACAGATTCTCCAGCCGCTCTCGTGGATCTGAGAAGTGGAAAACATGATGCATAAAAAAATAGCGATTGATGTTAATAAAAAGTGATTATTAGCATAAAAATAATAATGACGATGACGACAACAGCAACAACCACAATAATAAAAGCAGCAGCAACAACTACAACAACAGAAAAGTAAAATAAACAAGCCTAAAAGATTTTCAATGGAAGAAAAAATGTTCATTGTTATATGAATATGATCAATATAGATTTGTAAATATCAGAAACTTAACAGCTCAAGTTCATCACATTCATAGTTGTCAATATTTAAACCGTGTAGTGTCTAACTTTTAAAGTTATTTTTTTTTTTACTTTACCCTCTAAGTTAATTTGATATTGAACCATACCCCCACCCCCCACTATGCGTTCATTAATGATTAATTGGACTTACCCCGCTTGTTCATCAACTCACTAACACCTTATTAATTATCTGCTGCATGACGAGGTGGTATGTCTCTCTAATGAACATATAGGAGTAAAGTGAATCCCAAGGTAGAATAAAAAAATAATTTTTTTTAATGAAACTTGAGGGTCAAAAGATAGCTAAAAGTGATCAATTTCGTTATCTAGGCTCGATTATCCAAATAGAGGGTGATATTAGTGATGAGGTACTCATTAGATTAAAGCAGAATGGAAGTGCTACCGGCGTATTATGTGATCAGCGCATATGTTATATATAAACAAATAGATGCTCCCGTAAAGAAGAGTGACTTGGTTAGTATCGATGGTAACGCTAAGAGTAGAGATAGGCTTAAGTTGACCTGGTGGGATATTTTAAAAAAAGGCACGATATAATGTGGTTTAACCGAGGATATTAGGCTGAACATAACGGAATGGAAAAAATAGAATTCATGTAGCCGACCTTAAAGAATTGGGAAAAAGCGCTGTTGAGTTCAGAGTTCCGAATGATCAAGTGTTAAACTTTCATGTTGTGAGATCTAAAACTGAGAATTTTGGAATTGTAAAGATGCCCAATTAAATATGTGTGTGATTGGCATATAACTTTGCATTCTAATTCACTAACTATTAAAATCAGATTAATAAAAGTAACCTTCGGACAAGAAACTCAAAAAAGAACTGAACATACTGGGAGAAGAATTGTCCCCTTTATTTTGGCAGCTGCTCCAATTTGTTGGGGTGTCTAAACGTAAGAGATCATAAAGACAAGATCCTGAAACAGAAATTGTAAAACTCAGTCATGGCATTGGATTAAGAATTATAAATTTGTAAAGAATTTTAGACATTATAGAACCCTTTCTCCTGCTTCTACAGATGAAATAAAACTGAATAATCATTGAACTTTCTGATGTGCAACATAAAAAAATCCAGTTAAAACCTCCAAAAGATGGTTAACAAGAGTGTGTTCGGGAACCCCACTTCCATATAATTCGAATATTTTTAACTTCAAATTTTCAAATTCCCCCTTTGTCATTCATGTTGGAAATTGCCATTCTTTGGAGAAAAATATACATAAGAAAAATTTATAATACATGTGAAGTTTTCCCACCTTACCAAGATAAAGAATTACTGATTATTATAATTTGACACCCTTAGTTTTAAAAATATGATTTAATGTGAAAACTCAGTACATTTTCTCTTGTGGTGCTTTTTCTAATGCAAAATTGGCAGCATTGTAGCATTTTTCAGGCACTTTATTCAAAGTTGAAAATATGACTTGGTTGCTTTTAATCTGAAAAATGTTGGGCTAATGTCAAAACGATCCTTTTAACATGTTTTTACCAAAAAAAAATGTGCACGATCAAAATGATATCAGAAATCAATCCAGAAATTTGGATTAATTTTGATAATCTTAAACATTCCCATGATGAATTTAAAGATAACTCTACATATTCAATAATTAGAGATACACCCACGTGCATCAACCCGCTTGTACCTTGTGCATTATATGTTGCAAATGGGGAGTAACTTTAATAATCAAATTTGTAGGGGGTATCTTTAAATAAAATAAAATTATATAAATTTTCTCATATTTGTGAATTGTATAAAATGAGACATAATTGACCCTCCTCCAAATCAATAAACAATTAAATTTCAGAAAATAACCAAATCAATTGGCAAAATCAATTTTGTCACAATATGGGTCATTTTATTCATCAACTCCAAAAATCATTAAAGAAGCCATATATGGTTATAATAAATAAAAATTCTAATAAAGAAGAGTTTCATTAAAAAATAAATAAAAATACCTGCAATATTGTTGGAATCGGTATGTTCATGGTGGGTAGACATTTCAGCCTGAGAATTTCACTCAAATCAAGAAAACACCTATAATCTTAACGTAACCATGTCTTTGCATTGTTTCTGCATTAAAAAAAATGGGTGTCAAAGAAAAATAAAAAATAATTTTTTTATCACATATTCAATATATATGACAGAATGTGCATCATTAAAGAAGAAATCAAATGGGTTTTTTACATTGTTAAAAACAATCTCTATCACATATAGGATTCAATCATTGAAACACACGATTGAGAAAAATAAAGATGGGTATTTGCATAATCATATGTCAACACAATATATATACATATACATATGTATGTATATATGTATATGTATATGTATATGTATGATGGGTGGGAAGAAAGTGAGTTGAAGATTCAGATAAGATATGGTGGGTGGGTGGGTGGGTGGGTGGAATCAGAATGGAAAAGAAGTTGAATTTGAAAAAAAATGTATTGATTATATCTTCTCTCTATTTTTGTTATTACTAAAATGTGAATGACAAAAAAAGTCAAAGGTGGATAATCCTCCTCACTTTGGGAATGTTGGGAGACTTTTTGGTGGTTGCCGGCTACATAATTATAGTAACTATTTTTGTGTGTATAACGACTATTTTTTTTTTTTTTTTGTCTAACAGCTACTTTTCGAAATCCCTAAAAGTAATAGGGGCATTTACGTTTAGATCCTATTAGACTTTTTTATATACATTCTAATTCCATCATGTTTTTCTCTTGGGTCAATTATTAAATAGTCCCTACTATAAATATATATTTTTTAAAAAGAACACATATTTTTAGTTTAACCCATTTAGTCCCTCAAGCACTCAATATCCTCTTATTTTTAAAGGTCCGCGCCAGCGGCACTCCCTCTCCAAAATATGTGGCAAAGGACTTTTTGAGGCAAAATAAAAAAGTTTGGACTAAATGAGTATTAAAAAATGTCCGAGCGACTATTTGGTATATGTCCCTTTTCTCTTACATATAAGTTCTATTCCTAATTTTTTGGAACTTTTTTTCCAATTTTACCCTTTTAAAACCAACAATCCGTAACTTTCTTGAGGAAGTTACATAAGTGGTTGAACTTTTTTTTTTAATATTCAAATGATCATAACTTTTGATTCACAAATCCTTTTTTCACAAAATTACTATTTTTGAAATCTGCTCGACGAGATCTATCAAACAAGATCCATGAAGACTATAAAATTCCAAAGAAAAAAATTTACACAAACAGTAAACTTTAGTGTATGCACTAGAATATGAAATAGTTTTATATATGCGACATTTTCACAAACAGACAGTAACATTTACTGTGGTAATACTACACAGTATATATATATATATATATACGGTGGATCCAAACCCTTTTTTTCAGAATTACCTTATATTTGAAGGATCGCGCTAGCGGTATCCAATCCTTACCACCATTATTGGAGCTTCAACGACCTTCGTTAGAGCTCCGATTTGGGGTGGGTAAGGGTGGCATGTGGTGCCGCTGGCTAGGACCATTGAAAATAAGAGACTTTTGAATAAATGGGCTTTGGATCCACCGAAGTATCATGGGGGGCCGCTGGCGCGGACCTTTGAAAATAAGATTGGATAAATGGGATCGGGATCATCTGGAGCGCCAATTTGAGGTGAACAGGGGTGGTACAGAACTTTAAAAATAGGAGCATATTGGATATATATATATATATATAGTTTGTAAAAATGTCATAGATATTAAACTTTATTGTATACACCAGAAAATGAAATGGTTTTATATTTGTGACATTTTCACAAACAATAACATTTACTGTGATAATATATTTATGAAATAGTTTTATATATATAACATTTTCACAAACAGTAACATTTACTGAGTTAATATTACACAATATATATATAACATTTTCACAAACAATAACATTTACTGAGTTTATATATATATATATATATATATATATATATATATATATATATATATATATATACACACACACACACACACACACGGTAGATCCAAACCTCTTTTTTTTTTAAATTACCATATTTTTAAAGGTTTACGTTAGCAACATTCAATCCCCACCACTACCCACCCCAATTGTCGAAGCTTCAACGACTTTCATCAGAGCTATGATTTAGGTGGGTAGTAGTGGCATAGGGTGCCGCTGGCGCGGACCTCTGAAATTAAGAGAATATTAGATAAATGGAGTTTGGATCCACTGGCGCTCCGATTTGGGGTGAGTAGGGGTGACATTGGGTTAGGTTTATATCTATAATATTTTTACAAACGTTAACATTTACTGTTTTATAACACAGTGTATATATATATATATATATACGGTGGATCCAAACCTCTTTTTTCTGATATTATCTTATTTTTAACGCACCGCGCTAGCGGTATCTAATCCTGACCACCACCAACCCCAATTATCGGAACTCCAACAACCTTCATCAGATTTCTCATTTGGGGTGACATGGAGTGCCGCTGGCGCGGACCTTAGAAAATAAGAGAATATTGGATAAATGGGGTTTGGATACACCGGCGCTCCAGTTTGAGGTGAGTAGGGATAGCATTGGATTAAGTTTATATCTGTAATATTTTCACAAATAATAAATGTTACTGTTTGTGAAAATGTTACATCGGCATCCCATGCCACCTCAAATCAGAGCTCTGATGAAGGTTGTTGGTGCTCCGATAAAGGGGGTGGGTGGTGGTGGGGATTGGATGTCGCTGGCGCGGACCGTTAAAAATAAGACAATATAAAAAAAAAAAGAGGTTTGGATATATATATATATATATATATATATATATATATATATATATATATATATATATATATATATATATATATATATATATACTGTGTTATATGAACACAGTAAATGTTAATGCTTGTGAAAATGTTATAGATATAAACCTAACTCAATGCCACCCCTACTCACCCCAAATCGGAGCTCTGGTGGATTCAAAATCCATTTATCTAATATTCTCTTAATTTCAGAGGTCCGCACCAGCGGCACCCTATGCCACTACTACCAACCCAAACCATAGCTCTGATGAAAGTCGTTGAAGCTCCGACAATGGGGGTGGGTAGTGGTGGGGATTGAATGTCGCTAGCGTAAACATTTAAAAATATGGTAATTTTGAAAAAAAATAGTGGTTTGGATCTATCGCGTGTGTGTGTGTGTGTGTCTGTGTGTGTCTATATATATATATATATATATATATATATATATTATGTAATATTAACTCAGTAAATGTTTCTGTTTGTGAAAATGTTATATATATATATTGTGTAATATTAACTCAGTAAATGTTATTGTTTGTGAAAATGTTATATATATAAAACTATTTCATAAATATATTATCACAGTAAATGTTATTGTTTGTGAAAATGTCACAAATATAAAACTATTTCATTTTCTGGTGTATACAATAAAGTTTAATATCTATGACATTTTTACAAACTATATATATATATATATATCCAATATGCTCGTAAATTTTTAAAGTTCTGTGCCACCCCTATTCACCCCAAATTGGCGCTCCAGATGATCCATATCCCATTGATCCAATCTTATTTTCAAAGGTCCGCACCAGCGGCACCCCATGATACTCCGGTGGATTCAAAGCCCATTTATTCAAAAGTCTCTTATTTTCAAAGGTCCGCGCCAGCGGCACCACATGCCACCCTTACCCACCCCAAATCGGAGCTCTGACGAAGGTCGTTGAAGCTCCAACAATGGTGGTAAGGATTGGATGCCGTTAGCGCGAACCTTTAAATATAAGGTATTTTTGAAAAAAGAGGGTTTGGATCCCCCGGATGTATATATATATATATATATACTGTGTAGTATTACCACAATAAATGTTACTGTCTGTTTGTGAAATGTCACAGATATAAAATTATTTCATATTCTAGTGCATACAGTAAAGTTTACTGTTTGTGTAAATTTTTTTCTTTGGAATTTTATAGTCTTCATGGATCTTGTTTGATAGATCTCGTCAAGCAGATTTCAAAAATAGTAATTTTGCGAAAAATGGATTTGTGAATCAAAAGTTATGATCATTTAAAGATTAAAAAAAAAGTCCAACCACTTATGTAACTACCTCAAGGAAGTTATGGATGGTTGGTTTTAAAAGGGTAAAATTGTGAAAAAAAAATCTGAAAAGTTGGAATAGGACCTATGGGATTATTAAAAAGTCAATAGGACTTATAAGCTTGTTGACCCAATAAATGGGACCTAGATATAATTACCCCTAAGTAATAATGACAGTTGCAATTTATTTTAGTTTTAATTCCTATACTAGCATGTTGCGCTGGTGCATATCAATGAAGTAGGATTTAAAAATCAAATATTATAAAAAAATACTTACATCAACAATGTATGGTCATTTTTTTGGCAAGATCATTGACGGAGAGTGAGGTAGGCGCGACAACGACTAAATTGATAAATATATAATCTGAAATATTAACATCTTGCGTAGTTCATATGCATTTGGGACTGGACACAAAAGCTCTTCAAGAATGCATTGATTAAGCAAATAATATATAATAAAAATAAAAGAAAAATTGGAAATAAAAAAGAATTATCACTGTTCTAATGTAACATAACCTCAAATAGAAAAGCAAGATGATTAAGGAATATGAATATGATTTGTCAAGTAGACTATATGTGTTCAATTAAAACCTCAAAGACCAATTGAAGTTATGCAAAAGATTTAAATAGAGTAAGATGAACCCCCAAAACTATCTATACATGGTGGATTGTATAATAGTACCTCATCACTAAAATAATCACCATAAATTATTTAGCAGTAGCATGGATCATGGATGTAATGAATAGTTACAAACTGTACAAAAAATGTATTTATATTGTACATTTGGGTGAGACATTTCATGGACAAACAGTAAGTTGAAAACCATACCAGTAAAATTTCAAAATCCGTCACCATTAAAATAAATAGCAAAATAAGTCATTTGATAATGTATGATATAGATAAAATACAAATATACAGAAAGAGAGAGAGATACATACCTCTAGTATCAAGAAATAAAAAATTTCTTTCCATAAATATTAGACCCCCCACAAAATTAAATTATGGCTAAGACCAGTGTAAAAATAAACGACATTTTGACAAAGTACCCCCCAAAATTTAAGAACCGTCAATAAATCAACAACTAAAGATAGACTTTTACAGACTTATGATTTGCAATAAGACCGAGATAATTAAAAAATAAAATGACCCAATTACCAAACGTGAAATAAAAAGACGTGAAATCTTATCGACGGGAGTCGGTGATGATTACGTTCGACCGGCACTGTTTGTCTTCGATTGTTGCCCTCTATTTTTTTTACAGTGTCTGCTGCTACTTGTTCACGTGTGTTGAGAGGGGTGGAACTGAAATATATGTGTGTATAGCGGGATAGATCTCATGATCAGAAAGGGGAAGAGGCTATAAATTGAATGGTGAGAGAGATGAAAAGATTAAGGTCCTATAAAAGGTGAAAGGTTAGAGGAAATAAAGAGGTGGGGAGAAACTAAAGGGTCTTGTTTAGACATCGATGTAAATGAATAGAGAAGATGAAAGGATATATAAAATTGTCAGGAACTTAATTTGTTAATTAATAACTTTAATTAAAAATGTATACATGGCGCTATGAAAAAGCGACAAATATGGTTCCGATGTCAATTTTAGTTAAATACTACAATTTTCTTTGGAAATAATGTCTTCGTCATCCGGTCATTCCATTAACCAATTTAAGAGTTGTCGAATGATGGCTATTGTAAAGAACAAATTCTTCGCTTAATGGGGAGTACAATTCTCCAATTTTTAAAGATTGAAGCGCAACAAAAACAGTCGCGTCGTTGGGGCTCTATACTTGAATGAAAGGTCATCGATAGGGATAGGGAGGGAAGACATCAAAGATTAATGAAATACCATTTTGATGAGGCCCTGACTTACTTCGATATCTTCGAGAGTCCGTTCTACATGAAGTGCTCGTTGTTCCTCTATATTCTTAAAGGGATATCTCCATACGACAACTATTTCGTATGAAAGAGAGACGTGTGTGGAAAACAGACATTTTCCAGTATCCAGAAAATAACTGTGACTCTTTCAATGCTCACGTACGGATGTTTGACTAACTTAATTTGTTGAGTAATTCTAAATTGCAGAGAGAACTTCCATTGATATGTTTAAGTGGTTTTGTGACGTTGTCTACAGTATGCATTCGAATTAGTACTTTAGGACACCTACTTCCCTTGAACCAACTCGAACCTTTTCTTCTTTATAGATGAAAAATATCTTGATGAAACACACGATCACAAAAATGTTTAAAAATACTAATAAAGACAAAAATATTTAATGGTTCTCAAATATTTTTCTTCCTTTTTATTGTTATTATTGATCAATTAATGAAAGATTGATTAAATTTAAATAAGAAAAATAGAGAAATAGAGAAAAAGATGAACAAGAATTTAACCTAGCTTTCGATTCCTTAAAAGGTTTTGAGTGATTAAATATGAAGAACAGAATACACTTGCCTTATCTCTAAGATATTTGCACTATTGAAAGATATATTAAAATTAAGAGAAAAATGGGGTTATGTAGATTTGGAAAATAAAAGAAATCATGACAAAAATACCAAACCAAGCTAAGCCATACACTTACATCATGCTTAGGATAAAAAATATTTAAGGTAGTGTGTTACATAAGAAAAAAGGCAAATTGAGAGAAAATCTATTAAAAGAACTTTAGATTTATAAAAATAAAATATTTTAGTCTTGTCGTCGTTATGGCTTTGCAAACACGAACAAAGTCTTTGCAATCATGAAGGATCAGCGACCCAATATCGCAGATGGTTTCAAAGTTTTCTCGAAGATCAATTGTTTTGACACAACTAGTGACAGGGAGTTCTTGAAAGAGAAGTCAAGCTTCATGTCCGTGAACTCTTCATGAACTAAGTCGCTGATATAACTAGAGTTTTTTCTAAGAGTCTCAAAGGAGTTGTATCTCGCCAGAAGAAGCCTTTGCGCTCGCAAACTCTAATGGGACTTTTACAAAAATGTCTTTTAAAACATATATTTTATAGATAAAATTAGTGTTCCATTTTTGGTAAGGAAAAACTCACAAAAAGGTTTTGTAAATATATTTTATCAATATTTTTCTTAACCATTTAAAAACACTAAGTCCTCGAGGTCAATTTACCTTCATCCTAAATGGGATCATGTTGGATGCTAAAGGTGTTCATTCAAGATCTTGAACTTTGAAGGTGAAACAAGGACCTCAAGGTCGGACACACCAAATGTGTTTTATAAATCGAAATAAGAAAATCAAACCAGAAAGGGCCCATGAGTACACTATAGTTCTACATCTTGTATTTTGTATTATTACTTGAATGTAATATGTTGAAACCTTCCTTGTGTCTTATTTGTATAAGTACTACTCGAGAGCTAGCGATATATGGTGTATACGATATGGAAGGTCATGATTTAGGGTCTACTTGCTATAGTAATGAAGGTAGACTGGGGGGGGGAGGTTATTGAGGTTTTATCTTAAAACCATATGTGAAGGCTACTTTTATGTGAAGGTGTGTCAATTCAATTTGAAATATGAATCACGATTAAGAGAATAACTTATGTTTGGTTTAAATATATTATATACATGTTGGTCAATAGATCTTAGTAGGAATTCTAATGATGCAACTTTGGGTTGATCATAAGGAGATTAGAATTCCAGTTCTAGCACTATTGAAATGTTCACAACCTAGATAAGGAGTTGACACCCTATCTAAAAGGTTGCGATGCAACCCTAATAGTTCATCTCAAACTATGGGAACTTATTTGAAAGTTCAAGAACTTGTTCGATAGTTCAACTGAGGATTATGAATAATATATCCCAGGAATGTATTGAACAGCTCCACCCGTGAGATTTGAGTCTCTAGGTCGTCTTGAATAGACTCAAGAAATCTCACACCATATGCAAAGGGTGCATGAATTCTTAATCTCGAGAATTATGAGGATTACAATGCTTGCACAAATGACACTTTGATTGCTATGGGTGTGATAGGATTTATATCGGATAAAACGATCTCCGCATATTGTGTGATAGTTGTGTAAGTAGGTTTGAGATCATAATTCGGAGGAATCCAAATCTAGAGGATACCATAGATTGTTATACCCCCTTAATAGACTTATATGTTTTATTTTCACCAAGTAAAAATCGATCGTTGGATTATTTTATAATCATGGTGGAGTAGAAAATAAATTAAGTGTGAAAATCAAGGAATTGATTAGATATTGGTTAAAATCGACTAGCAATAAATTGATTTAACAAAGAGGGTATCAAACTCTTAACGTGGGGAATCATATTGTGTACCATGATTAACTTTACAAATTAAACCTCATTCTATCCAAGTGATTTTTAATATAATTAAATTAGAGTGCAATCGTGATTATTTAGTGGATGTAATTCACGATTAAATAAAGAAAGAAAATAATGATGGTAATGTGATTTGGATTTTCGAGTACTTATTTGCAACTAATTTAATTATATGTTATGGGTCCCTAATGTAGTCCATATACCCAAATAATTAGCCCCGGACTCTCAAGAAACCCAGTTTAGCCCAAGCCCACCATTTATACTTGTATATAAAGGTGAGGGAAGGGGTTTCAATCATTAAGGTTTAGCATTAGGGTTTGAGAAGGGGGACAAAAAACACTATTCTCATTGCCAGGAGGGAGAGGACCATATCTTACTCATAAAGAAGGGTTTTCAACTCATAATGTGCCCACACCTACCTAGCTTTAGGAAAAATCATATAATAGAAGATTCAATCTTTACAAAAGGTTAAGAAAGGTTTTTGGAGACCTTGGATGGGCAGCAACATTATGTTCTTCATCAAATAATTTCTCCTCAAACTAATCACAATAATATTCATTATGGCATGAATTCTTGAAACCCTAGATTTAATCTTTAAACCTAGTTATTGTTTTCTTTTCAATGTATGATTAATCAAAGATCTTTAGGGTAAAAAAAAAATCATTTAAATATCAATCATAAGTTATTTTTTCTCAATAAAGGTTTGTTAATCGTGAGTGGTAATTGGTATTAGCATTCAATGTAATTTAATGTATTATGGTGGTTAGGTTATGTTGAAGAGAAGTTGATTAAAGAGTCCTCGTCCTTTTCATCTACTTGTCAGATTGCTTGGGTATTGTTTACTTGGATATTAACAAGGTTTCATGACCTCAGCGTCTTATTATTAATGTGGTGCAAACACCTCGATCATGAACAAAAGGTATCTTACCCTGTTGAAGCTTGTTAATCCTATATGAGGTCAGTTACAGTGGTGAACCTCTATTAAGCCCTTTCCAAGTTATTTCCCACACATGAGAAGGTCTCTAGAGTAGTGATTGAGGTTGGAGACTTAATTTTAACTTCATTTTAAGGAGATAAACTTCCCCACTATCTGGTTTAGGTTCATAATATATTATTTTGACCTTTGCAATACTAGTAAATCCTAATTAGAGATATTACGCTCTTAAATGAGTTAACTATGGGACGTACATAATTCTTAGGCTCTAATTGAGGAACCTGCCTAGCTATAGAAGTAATGAGATGAGAGGTTGAGGATCGTTGATAATTTTTATAACCTCTAACTAATGTTTGAGGTCTCTCATTAGGTACTAAGACTGATAACCATACTAGGTATCTCATTAGCCCATGTTTATCCATTTATTTATAAGGAAATTATTATACATATACCTTCACTTAATTAAGGGTATTAAGGTAATTCACCTAGATATTTTTATTATGATTGCAATTTTATTAGTAAGATTAGTATTCCAAATAGAGTAGGTTAGGAGGTATGTCGATTATACTCTTAGAATGCATGGAGGAGTAATGAAGACTACCTCAAGGACTTAAAAATAAATTCCTTTGGTTCCCTCTACTTCTTAGGCTTCTTTCCCTTCTAGTTGTTTGCTTTTCCTTGTGTTTTACTTTCTTGCCTTCAAGTTTTATTCTTTTTGTAGAACTCGTGGCCCCAAAAATATATAACCTTCCCATTTTAAACCCAATCCATCTGGTTATAACATACTTTAAGCCTGAAAAGGTTTGGATTTTACCTCCTATATGGAAAAGAAAAGGGATGAGGAGAGTGTTGTTACTCTTATTGGTATTCCTTTATTAATGAAACCCTGGGTACTTTGGTAATGGTGTGTAAGACTCCATAAGACCATAAGTTTTATGGTGGAGCTGAGGTTCCTTACACAGTCACTAAGAGGGACTTGAGCTACATGAGTTGGCATTTATAGATTCCAAAAAGCGTGATGTTAAGGTTTGTTAAACCTCACGAGATGAATTGCTACAGAGTGCCAGGGTTCATTTATTATATTGAGATCTTTCAAATTTATATATATATATATATATATATATATATATATATATATATATATATAAGTTTACTATGTGAAAAGTACTTTATCTAGAGTGGTCCGATTATATGGTCAAATGTAGAAATCATAGATTAGGTCACACACAAGTCAAACTCAATTTAATCAGAGTTTATCTTGATTAATTAGAAAAACCTTAACATACAAGATATTTAATCTAAATCAAAGCAAACAAGCCACAAATCACAAGACAAGATGTGAGGAAAAATCCCTTTCGGGCAAAACCTCTTTTCAGCACCATTACAATTAGGTGTTATATAATGACACGAACAAACTTACAAAACTTATAATACACTAAGTAACTCAGTTATGTCTACCTTCCTTTTTGTTGATAAAAAATGATGCAGATCCAGTAACGTCCCACATTAAGCTCCACTTGCCTTGGTGTCCACCGATCAGCCTCAGAAAATACTTTTCCCATCTTCAACAATGGATAATCAACTTCATAGGGATATGAACATGGTATGTGTTCTTATAGGTTTGAGAAAGTGTTTCACAAAACATCTAGAGTGGTTGGATTTAGAAAAACATTGTGTTTTTGTAAAATTAGGGTTTGGAGAGCTTTTGGTATAATATGTGAAACTGATTTTTGCTAAAAGTTCTCTCAAAGACTTATTCCAATACCCCTTTATAAAGAAACCACGATTTTGAAGGCAGCACAAATTTCGAGGGCTCGTTCGAAACAAAAAAGGAGTTCATTGGAACAAAATTGTATAACTCATTCGAACAAAAAATTGAACTTGTTAGAACAAACAACTCATCTCGTTTAAGCCAACTTCGAATGAGCTTCAAACGATATTTGTTTTGCTAACAAAAAAATCTCGTTTGAAGCTCATTTGAACAAGCTGCTAATCCTTCAAACGAAGACTACAAAGTCATTTGAACGACTTAAAAATAATATATATATATATATATATATATATATATATATATATATATATATATTTGAAAAACATTTAAAAACAACCCTCAAACATTTTTATAAAAGCAAACACTTTTAAAATACCCCTTAAATAAAAAATTTATACTAAATCAAAACCATATACCTTTTCCAATGATATAGTGACGATCTCAATTCTATCGATCATCGATTGTTGCATTCGGTCACTAACTTGTCTTCGCTTGAAAATCTTAAGAATATACATAATGGTGAAGTAGGGTGTGATGAAAATGCCAAACTAAAATATAATAAGTTATTATAAATCTTTCTCTTACAAATATCCCCCTTTGGCTATTCCGGTACAAAACACAAAACCAAAAAAAACTAAGGCAAGTTCAACTAATGTCCCTCCTAAACTCGAAAAGGAAAAGACCCTTGCAACATTGTCTTCAACTGGAAATCTTCATCGTGTAGTCCATGATATCATTAATGCGAAAAAAGACATATACACATGAAGCAAAGGAAATACCGTGACATGTGGAGTTTAAAGAAAACACAAAACTCCCCCACAATATGTTCTCCCCTCGAATATATTCTCCCTTTTTTTATCCGTAATAAACAAAGTGATAGTAGCTAATCCTGAAAAGTAAGCATCAATCCAAATTTGAAATATCATCACAAGGTATAAGCAATTATGCATAAGCGATGAAACTTCAACAAACCAACCAGTTATGTTTGAAAAATTTTAAAACTTTTGAGTATAAACATATACATATAAGTACAAACAATGCACACTGTGGAATAGTATGAAAATATCCAAATCATAGAAATGTAATGAAATTATTAGAACTTAATGCACGGGAAAGTCAACATAGGCATTCACAAAGATGGTTTGCGGAGTCAAACAGAAACTCCTAAAGAAAGAACTTAATTCAACCTTTGGTGTAAAAGAGGTGCATGAAGTGAAATTGACTCAGCTCATACAAAATGTCATGAATTTAATTACTTCTCAAATCAATAATGTCAAACTATGTAATGTTTTTTAAGGAAGTTTTTTTTACAAACCCATTGATCTTCAACTTATAACACCCTCTCAAAATCTCACAATTTAAGCATAGACTCTCAAAATTTTGAATGAATTATATGAATCATGAATAATGAAGTATCAATGAAACAAAAAAATAGCCTTGGCACCTCTGTTTTTATGTTCCGAAATCATCTTTTAAGGGTCTTGCCAATGGTGGATTTTAACGTAAAGAAGACTGCTTCTTTCGTATCCCTTTTCATTTCTCAAGCATAAATCAAGTTTCCCATAAAAAAATCGAGCAATGGTTTTTACATACACAATTAGTTCCTAGTATATTTTGTTCGTTATTAAGCACGGTTGAGATGAGAACATCATATTCGACATATGACAAGTAAGCACGATGTTAAAAAGTTTGTAAATGTGTCCAATAAAGGTAATATAATGAGTCTAACATGGAGAATGTAATTAACAATAAACAACGCAATGCTAAACATGCATTTTTAAGCACATAAAAAAATGAAGCCAAGTCTCATAAACCATGATTAAGTCACATGAAGGGATGAACTGAAATTGTGATTCGAACATCTTCAATGCGCATCCATATATGGTGTAAAATAAAATACATAAAAAAAATTGAATTTTTTTATCAAAAACAAAATCTTTTTGAAATTTTTGGAAACTTTTCTAGAAAAAAGAAAATCTTTTTTTATTTTTCAATATATAGACATAAGAATACAATCTATTAGTAGGGACAAATAATAGCAATATAAAAATCACCTTATACTATAAATAATATCTGAATT
Organism: Sambucus nigra; assembly: GCA_949130495.1. Classification (NCBI taxonomy): domain Eukaryota; kingdom Viridiplantae; phylum Streptophyta; class Magnoliopsida; order Dipsacales; family Adoxaceae; genus Sambucus; species Sambucus nigra. The sequence continues at coordinate 61,286,346 of OX422223.1, read as the reverse complement.
CATTAAATGGGACAAATGCCCAAAGATTTCCTAAGATCCTAAAATCTAAGTGCATCCAAAGGTTTAGGGAAAATGCTAGCAATTGATGTTAGGTACTCATGGGGCTCAAAGAAACGATATTCTCCTCAACAAGATCACGAATAAAGTTCTTGAGCATCCCAATGTGCTTCGTACAGGAATGTTGGATGGGATTACGAGAAATGTGGATTGCATTCATATTATAATAAGAAATTGTCATTGTGCCTTGAGTAATCCCATAATAATCCAACATTTGCTTCATCCACAAGAGTTATGTGTAATAACTCCCAACGACTATGTACTCGACCTCCGTTGTGGAAAAAGAAATGAAGTTTTTCTTCTTTTTCAACTATGAGACAAGAGCACTCATAATGTAAAAGCATCCACTATAGGTTCTTTTACAACCATAAATATCTCCAGCCCAATCGGCATCTAAATAAGCTGACAAACGGTCATCAATATCAAAGGAATAGCAAATTTCATAAGAAAAATGACATTCGCGTATTTAATGATACATTTAAGTGAAAGCAAATGTAACTCTTTTAAGGATGTTTGGTAACGTACACAAACTCCAACAGTAAATGCGATGCCGGGATGGCTAATGGTAAAGTAGAGAAGACTACTTATCATACTCCAATAAAGTGTTTTCCCTACGTACGTACCTAAAGTGTCTTTGCTAAGCTTAATTGAGGAACTCATGTGTGTGCGTAAGTGCTTAGCAGAGTCGAAACCAAACTTTTTCACTAAATTCATAGCATATTTAGATTGAGATGTAAATATTTTATTCTCGAGTTGACGCGCTTGGAGAACTAGAAACAAATTAAGTTTACTAGCCATGTTTATCTCAAATTCACTTTTCATCTCCTCTACAAAAGTGTGAGCGTGTTGGATACACGTGGATCCAAAGACTATGTCATCCATATAGACTTGGAAAACCAAGATAGTACCACATTTTATCATAATAAATAACTTCATATCAACTCCCCTCTCTTAAAGCCATGAGATAAAGGATAAGAACTAAGCCTTTCGTCTCAAACCATAAAAAACCTTCTTTAGATAAAAGACGTGTTTCGGGTGCTTTAGGTAATTAAACCCCTTTGGCTGTTCCATATAGAACTCCTATTGAAGAATACCATTTATAAAGTCACTCTTAACATCCAATTGATAAAGCTTAAACCGTAGATGATATGCTATGGAGAATAGTAAGCGGACGGACTCAAGCCTAGCAACAGGAGCGAATATCTCATCAAAGTTTACACCTTAAATTTGTGTGTAACCTTGAGTAACCAACCTAGCCTTATTACGAATGACGGTACCATTCTCATCCATATTGTTTTTGTACCGCCACTTGGTACCAATAACATTAGTCTCACTAGGTCGGGGGACTAATTCCTAAATATCGTTCTTTCAAAATTGAAGCAACCCATCTTGCAGACATATCCAATGATCATCCGTTAGTAGTTCCTTCACACTTTTAGTCCCTACTGTGGAAATGTAGCAAAAGTTATCTAGTTGAGTGCAAATCTTGACACCTAGTGTGGGATCACCAAGTATGTCGGTAGGGTCATGACTCTTTTGAACCCAAGAGGGTAGATCATCTATATCAAAAGTGGGATCCACCATAGTGGTGTAAGGAATAATGAGATCATCACCGAGGGTGAATTTTTCTCACACGTTGGATCATGATTAATAAAATTAATCGGTTTATCATCTTTAATCGTGATGTTTATCAATTCCATGACCTTAGAGATTTTAAGGTTAAACATCCAATAGGCTCTACTAGTCGATGAATACCCTAAAAATATTTCGCCATTGCTTCTAGACTTGAACTTCCCTAAGTGATCTCTATCTCCAAGGAGATATCAAGGACTCCCCAAAACTCAAAAATATGATACGTTGGGTTTCTTATCTATCCATAACTTATATGGAGTGTGAAGTGTATGTGGATGAAGATAAACCATATTCAACGTGTGGCATGCGGTGTTAACCGCCTCTACCCAAAAATGTCTAGGCACGTTCATTCTAAGAAGCATGGGCCTATCCATCTCTTGGATTGTTTGATTCTTCCTATCAACAATCCCATTTTGCTAAAAAGTACGAACGATCAAAAACTCATATTTGATGCCAACTTCATCATAAAAGCCATCAACTACAACTCTTTAAATTAAGTGTTATTTTCAATATTAATATGATTTATAGAGACGCCATGTTGATTCTGAAGAAAATGACACTTGGTTATTAAAAACTCAACAACATCAGACTTTTCTCTAAGAAACGCAAGGATAGAATATCTTGAAAAGTCATCAACCATAACTAGGATATACTTCTTACTACTAATACTCTCCATATGCGTGGGACCCATGAGATCCATGTGTAAAAACTCTAAAACATGGGAAGTGGTAATGGTACACTACACCAAACTAGGTGATTTGTGAGTGCTGTAAGCAGTCACAAATGGCCTTTATAACTGCTATTTATCGTCATAACTTAGGGGGTGACAAAATAAATATTATAACTCCTAACAACAGTCACGAATTTTTATAACCCCTATGGGAGTTATGACTGGTGACCCCAATTTGTAACTGTTGTCTGTAACTGCTGTCAGCGGTTACGAATATAATATTTATAACTGTTGACAGCAGTTACGAATATAATATTTATAACTACTGTCAGCAGTTACGAATCTTATATTTGTAACTGCTATTAGCAGTTACAAATTTGACAGTAGTGATAAATTTGTGACTGCTATTAGCAGTTACAAAAATTAAATTTGTTAAATATGGCAAGAGCTATTACAAATATATTTATATCATTATAAACAAAACCTATTGATAGCAATATATAACATATTTGGCATCTCATTTCAACATATATAACATACAATTTTTCATTCAACTATAATTAGAGTTCATACAAAGAAAAAAAATACAATTTCAACATCGTGTCCACCAACCTAAGTATATCTACACAATTTCACTCATCTCATTAGAAAAAATACATAAAAACCCATCTACTCTTAACATAAAATGAATTCAGCAAAGTAAACTCGCAGTCTTGAAACGTACGACCTCCAACAAAACGACTTCAATGTCTTGCGTTGTCCATAAAAGATTTCCACATGCAATAAAATTTATTTAGTGTTAGTTACCTTAAACAAATAAGTAATATTTTTTAATAGTTCCTATAAATGACAATCTTTAAAAACCTTATCAAATTTGTATATCTTCATATTGTTCACTTTTAAAAACACTTAATATTTTAAAAAAAATCGGCAAAATTTCCTTTGTTTATTCATGGAAACCAACCTGTTTAAACATAAAAATGACAAAAACCAAAGATATATATTGAGTATTCTCCTAAACAAAAAAATGTTGTATCACATTGGGCTTTAAATATCCAAACAACCTTTCATTACATACATCCAAATTTCCCATGTGCTTCATAGGCACCCCTCAAAACTTGCATCACATTGGACGTTAAATATTCAAACAACCTTTCATTACATACATTCAAATTTCCTAATAACAGTAGCAACCCCTGCAATCCATAAATTAAAAGGTCGTGAGCTAATAATGTTGATGAAAACGCACTTACACAGGACTAAATATAAATTGCACTATAAATTTCACTTACATATGACCAAAACACAAACTCCGTCTTTGTATTACAATAGTTAATCCCACAATAGTATCATTATTGATGCTCTTTGTTACTTCGGACTCGCCTAAACTCAAATGAACCTCATTAACTAAGTATTTGCTTATAATCAATACCAATCACCAAGCACGGTGCATTCAAAGTTTTCAGGTGGTTCAAAACCTAGTTCAGGCATCACTCTGCACATAGAGAAAATGAAGATAATTAAAAATAATTGATTAGTATGGTACTTGAAAACTAAATAATGTGATAGTTCTCAATGGAAGTGAGAAGTGACCTACTCTTGATCTTCGTATAACCTTACACCCCAACATCAGACACAATCTTAACAACCACATCAAGATAGTAAAGTTCATAATTGGATCCAAACATAGAAACAGAAGAACTCACAGTGGTATTTGCAAGTGCCTTTGCACGAAGTTCACTGGCGTGAGACCAAATGTATTCATTAGCTCCACAATAGCAGCCTTAAAAATTGAAATAACACTAAAAATATACAAAAATAGATAAATATAAATATGTGGAGTGACAATAATCTCATCTATTCATCCTAAATTACGAGAGAGTATACATATCGGAGACTTGGGTTATTATTTCTACACCAGCAGATTTAGAAATATCAGCTGATTGAGGAACCCATATGTGCTCGAATTTCACACTAGAGTTAATTGAACTGTAAATAAGAAGGATAGACATACCCATATATCTTCATGTACTCCCCGCCATCACCTACTGTGACATATCCAAGATTACCAGCATAACGAATCTCATCCTCAGCAGCTCCATGTTGTCTGCCAGCACGATTATAACGTGGTCTTATAACATGAACAAAAACATTTTAAACACATTCAAAACAAATGAGTTTCTATTGTTTCAATTATAGTGCTGAACAAACCCCTTGGTTATTGAATACCGAGGTATTGCCATATGGTACTCCAGGATGTTTAACATTATGATGTTGTGTTTAGGGTAATTTTACTATAGAAATTTTAGAAACATTGGGATATTGAGCTTTTGTAAAGGAATTTATTTGTAGTATCTTTTAAATAATCCTATTTATGGACTGTAAAAGCATAGCAGTAGTCGGTTGAGATCTCTTCTGACAATATTTTTTTCGTTGTCACCCTTCTTGTTGGTAACAGAATTAGCCCAACGAGCCAAAGTCTTCCTCAAGCCTTCACCTCTCCATCAGTATTTAATGTGAGAATGGTAATACAAATCAACCACAAACGGATTATGTTCTGAATGAATAGATGAGTAGTAGAGATCATTGCCGCTGTTGCAAATAAAAGCGTCAAAATCAATGGGGGCCATGCCCTCGAAAATAAGAAAAGGATGTACTTATGACATGGTAAAGGAAGTGGCCAATATAAACCCAATTGAACCTTCAGCCCTTTCCTTCTCTACAGCCTCAAATATTTATTTAACGCTATCAAAAATAGCTCTAATCTCATCACAATCTACAGCAATTACAAAAATATATTTTCTTCTCCTCAAAACTGAGAACTTCCCAAAATTATGGTATGCTTTCTGTGCGAGCGCACTTTTTGTTGGCCCTTCTAAGTTCCCTTTGACCAATTCAACACGGCATTCTCTAATTTACTCTTTCAAGCTTCATGGTCTGGAGAATTATCAAGATTTCCTCTACCTTCGTTCTTTTCTCCGTCCATAAAGAACCTCAAATTCAAAGATAGATCCTGTAAATCTCTCAAAGAATCACTTGGTGAATCTGATTCTAAATTTTCATCTTCACAGTCACTTCTTAGCCACCGTGGGTGTCTGGGATTGCAACTCGCTACTCGAGTCAGGTAATGCCTGCAATGTTCTGACCATGAGAAGTGGTGAATGTTTTTCAAATCATTTTGATGACATTTTATCCAAAGTTGTTTATCCGTAACCGACTTTAATATTGCATCAGCAATAAACTACTGATCATGGGGATCAACAACGAGACCATTGTCATGTACCTGCTACCAGTGACGAATTCATGAAAATATCTTACATTCTTATTACTTTACTAGATTATACTTAGATTACTTTCGATTAATAAACGAAACAAATGACTGGACATACCCGATGTATATCCAGAGGACCGCCATTTTTTGTGGCAACCATAGGTAAACCATGAGCCACAGCATGTGCCATGAAAAATAAGTTATGATATTTTTATTATAAAATTAACTTAAGAAAACATGGTTTTATGAGATGAGAAAAGCACCTCAATAAGAGTAAGCACAAGGGTTAGCAGATCCACGAGATGGGGCAGAGCTCTAGTATCAACAATGAGTTATTGATGCTCCGGCTGTTATACAAAAGGGACATCAAGGCAAGTTCAAGTCAGCCAGGGAAAAAATCAAAGACAACAGTTGACCTTGCCTAAAAATTGGTTACAATTTCCCTTTTTGAATCAGGTTAATAAAATTGTAAATTATTCGGTATTTTATAGTGATCAAACATACCAAAATGGCTAGATACAGAGTGATATAATTTAATATAAATCTAATGTCAAGTCAAATCAATCAATTGAGAAAAAATTACATGTGCTGAAGATCAGTGGAAACTTTAAAACATGTTATATGTCTTTTTTAAGAATGGGCAATTCACAATCTGGAAAAGAAGAATGGGGCAATTGAACACTGTAAATCTGGGGAAGCAGAATGGGTCAAAAGAGATTATAAAAGGGATGCACCATTTCCATTAGATATAAAATTGCTCACCATCAAATTATGTAATTGTCTATTGTATGGAATTTATCATGATTGATCTATAATTGAAGAGCCAAGACAATCTTTAGTATATATCTAAAACTGTAGCTACTCTCCTCAATGTGGATCTGACAAATCTGGTATTTTTAATTTCTGTTAATGTGAAGAATTTTATGCATTAATCTATCCACTCTCCCCTCCCGCATTCAATGTGTTCTTAATGAAATTAATAAGGGTATCTTGATTGGTGGTAACCATTCTATTTATAAAATAAATGTTTATCATCTTCCCCTTCCCACGTTTATTTTCCTCGACTCCCCATCTACATAATTCATGTCAGGATTATATCACAGGATGTCAATCCATTTACTAAAACTCAAACTTGATATATGTATTTACAAATTTGAGACTTCAAGAAGTACAAAGACCCAAACCAGATGAGAATTAATATTTCTCTTTAGTTTCAGAAATAGGAATTCATTTAATTAGTATTGAAAGGTATAGTACACCATACAGACCTCTGTGAGCCCTCATGAGGTGATCCTTCAGCATCAATCTCAGCTCTGTCTTCGTCTACTGGCACAGCATGCCCGACCAACCTTTTCAACTTCTTTGTCGAGCCTGGATCAATGTCTTTTGATGATATGGAAATGAGTTGCAACCTACATCAAGTCACTAAAGTAAGATCCAGATTCTCTTCACAATTTTCAAAAAATGCTGATCCCTATAGGAGTTTATCAGAATTTTGATAAAGCATTTGGCATAAGCAGGCAATAAATGTTTCGTGATCACATAGAGTGAATGTTAAATGTTCAATTAATTTAACACATTAGCATAGCATCCAGAATACAGAGATGGCAAGAAATAGTCCATAAAAATTGAACAAGACTGCAGGAACTACTTGGGGATAAAAATTAAAAATTACAATTAGAGGAAAACCTCAGGAATTACAATTACCATTTGAAATTAAGTTGCAATACTCAAATCATGCTCGAATACCCTCCATCCCCAATCAAGAACCATCGTTCGAAAGTCAAACTTGTAAGAAATACATTGACAATGGGTTAACTGAATATCATGAAAAATGCTACATTGAATTTCAACATGTACTCTGAATTCGGGACAACCTAAAAAGGAAAGTAAGATTCTTAAATCAGGAAGAAGGGAATACAACTTATTTCTTCCTTGAAGTGGAAAATTACTCTTGAACTCATTATTATTTAAAATCCAATTGTATCTCCCTTCAAACAGAAGCTTGCAGGCGGAAAAAAAGACTTACAAGAGGAACTGCAGGGTGAGCATAAACAACCCCCTGAAAGTAAACTGTGGAGCAAGGCAATCTATAAGGCAGCATCACTGACTGGAGATATAAATGTGTCAAATAGAAAATGAGTGTCATATAGAACACACAAATAAGAAAATAGAGGAGTGCATTGAGAACTCAAGAGAACTCCAGACTACCTGAGGTGGGGTCCAAACATGTGTGTGAGGAACATGACCAGCTGTGACGGCAGAGTTATAATATGGTTGTGATAAAGGGCCGCCAGGCCCATAATACGCCTGAAAACAAATCACATCGTTTTGATTATGAAAAAATAAGTTTGATCAATTGTGAATATCAAGTGGCTTTTCTTCTATCAAAACAAGGGACCTCTCAACAAAATCTCAGCCTCTATTTTTCTCAGGAAGATCTTCCTAGGAATATCAAAATTGTTGTTAGATTAGATGTCTCTAATTTCTCTAGATTTTATAATAGCTAACTCTAATGTCTCTTTATTAAGCATGAGAGATCTAAAGTACAAAATTAGAATATAGTAATTGATGTTGATGGATACCAAGGAACGTAGAACTCAACAAGGGCACCGCGATCTTGGTCGACCTCCTTATCGAAGTTGTCCTGAGTCCACATAATAACCGCGATCTTACATTTATAATTAAATTCAATTGAAGGCGCGATTTGAAATTGCAATTGTCGCGACAAAACGGACATAAGTTCTTATCATCAGAAGGGTCTAATGCAACAATTCAATATTAATATGAGTAATACAGATAGTTCACATGAAGAAAATATGGTTAAATAAAGATATTGGTGTACATACCACGCTTGTTGATCTAGATAAGGAAGAGAGACCGATCTTATTTCTGTACATTAAAATCACATCTTGTCCCCACACTTTGTACTAAAGCTTTCCTTGATTCGAGTACCTTCCCAATCACTAAAGTCTTCCTCAACCCTCCCTCTCATGTGCTCGATCGTAGGAAGTTTAAGATGATTTATCCCTTTTATTCCATCTGTCATTATTTGTGGCACACGCATTCGGTATCCCTTCTCCACTAGTCTCCATATATTATGCTTCAAATGAGTTGTATCTCAGGGTATACTAATAATATAAATACATAAATTAGATTCAATATAAAGTGACAAAATCCATAACTCACATAAAGAAAATTAGATATATTGCAAGACAGAATGGTTATGGTTATACATTGCAAGGAGTCTGAGGTAATAACGTCCAAAGTGATCAGCTCAAGCAGAAATCATCAACATACCAAACTTGCTAAAAATTAACTTGGCGAACGTATTCATAGTGCATATCCCCTTGGTAAAGAACATTTCAGGTGTTGATGGGCACAACCCATTGGAGTAATAATTACTAGTTAATTGCTTTTACTGATAATGAGGGTACTAATTGAGTTTAGAGCATCCAAGTACTGGCGAGTTAATGGTCTCAAGAAAACATGGCCTAATAGGAGAAGCTGATTAATTATGTTGATTTTGTTTGACCAGGTGGAAATTTTCAAATGAGTATCACAACATTCACAAGGTTCAACGGGCACAACAATGTGAGGTTTTTGATGCTTTTTTGTATATAGATAATATACAGAAAATTGGTGGTGACCCTAGTGTGGATTTAGGTTTCATTAGATAATGGCCTTAGTGATTTATACTTTCTTGCATGTGTGCATAATAATTGCTTTCAATAGGTGAGTCGTTAAATGTAAAGTTTTTTTTTTGTCTTTTAAATCCTTTTAAATTTATATTAAGTCTTACAACTTTTAACAATTACTCTCAAACCCACTTTGATGAATAATTAGAAACAAACCAATCGTATCCTAAATGCACACGTGCATCCTTTGCGTAACCATTTGTATCATGTCCTATTTAAAAAATCAAATTTATCAGTTAACAAAATGGATACGTAAATGGAATATTTGAAACATACTAGGCTATGTCTAATTTCTCCTCTCACATGTTCTTTATAAATGGCCTATTTGGACTTACTCCTTAATCAATATCACATTAAATTCATCACAATTCACTATAATAAAATCCAATCTTTCTTGATTTTATAATCTTGATTTTTTCCTAGAGCGTAACATTGATAAACAAACTCACACAAACTAGTAAACAAATATCAATAATTCTACCTAAAATTCACACAAACTAGTAAACAAATATTTTGGTAGCTTAATCTAAAAGCTATGTTACAACAACCAATTGACAATCCGGGTTTTCAATTGGCTCACCCTCAACCACCTATCACCACTACAAATAATATATACAAAAACTAATGAAATATTTAGAATCACTAAATGTTAAAATTTAAGAAAATAGTACATACATACCATTGGCAACAGTACGCTCATCTCTAGTGGCACTAACTTGATTAGTATGGCATTCTATACCTGATTCAACCAAAACACATTAATTCCCCCACAACCAAAACACAAAATCAAAGTGACAAATAATAATAATTATTACAAGCACTCGTTAATGTAAAATACACACATTTGAAATGTAGCCATTATTATGCCACTCTAGATATATTAATGTAAAATACTTTAATAACAAAAACTTGTTTACAAAAACATACCTTTAGCTGGGGCTATCCATATTATCTGCTAAAAATTCAACTTGATTGAACAAAACAAGTCACAAACACAAAATGAACATTGTTAGTCCTCGAAATTATAAGTCTAAAAATGCAAGAATGAAAAAACGTATCAAATGAGAATGAACTAATGATCTGACAAAACATATATGAATGTATTAAAATCGGCTACGATAATACACAAAAACTTTTAAAAAATCTAGGGCAAAATTTTTGTTAAGAGATTAAACATAGAAATTTACCCAATGAAACCTAGGGCAAAATTTACCCAACGAAACCTAGGGCAAATTTGTTGTAAAGAGAGAGAGAGAGAGAGATAGCACCTGAAAAGGGAAAGGAGGGGGGCGCGAAGAGAGAGGAGGGAAAGAGGGAGAGCGGGAGCTTTAAGAGGAAAGAGGAAAGAGGAGGTCAAAAAAAATTGTGACCCTTAATAGCGGTCACAAATGAAATCTTTGGCTAAAACTTGTGACTGCTATGAGCAGTTACAAATTTGTGACTGCTAATAAGAGTCACAAATTAGGTCTAAGGGTAAAATTTTTGACTCTTCATAGCAGTTATAATTTTGTGACTGCTCATAAGAGTCATAACTTAAGCCTACTAATAAATTTGTGACTGCTTGTGACAGTTATAAATTTGTGACTGCTTATAGCAGTAGTAAATTAATTATACAGTAATACTTGTGAGTGTCATTAGCAGTGACCAAATAATTGACTCAATTTTTTATTACCCAAATATTTTATCACTCCTAATGGCAGTTACAAATAATTTTGTGACTGCTCCCAGGAGTGATAAATTTGTCACCCCCATTAGCAGTCACAATAAGGCAGTCACAAAATTAGTATTTTTGTGTAGTGGTATTAACTTCCTATGGGGATTCTTGATTTATTTCCTTTATTGGTAAGGAACACAAATCGAGAAAGTTGGTTTTCCAAGTGATGGTAACTCACGAACTAGGTTTTTCTTAACTAATCTCTCAAGATCTCTAAAATGTACGTGACCTAGTCATTGATGCCAAAGGTCCATGATGGAGACCTTAGCATTATTGCACACTAAATAGGACTTTGGAATGATACCGTAGTAATTCTCAATAGTCCTTACACCTTGTACCAAAAGTTTACCGGATTGATGAAAAAATGTTACACTCTAACCGACTAAACTTTATTATAAAGTTGGCATATTCTTATTAAGTTCTCTTTTAAAACTTCTGCGTATGACACATTGTCTAGCCTAGGGAAGCTAAAAATCTCCATGCAACCTCGTCCTAATATGCTAGACCTACTTCCATCCTCAAAGGTGACTTTTTCTTTATTACGATCCACAAGGTTGGTAAAATGTGACGTGTCACGGTCATGTACGTAGAGCACCCACTATCAAAATACCATTGAGAAGTATCTTTAACCTTAAGAACAACGTTAGTAACAAGTACATTTTTGTTACCTTTAGATACCTAGGTGGTGGTAATCTTTTTCTTGCACTTCTCATTGTTGGCACTAGTCATTATGTTGGAAGTGTTCTTAAAAGGCATATAAATCCCTTGAAATTCTTCTGTGAAACTTTTATAAGTAGTGACTAAAAACTTAACTTTCTCTTTAAGACTAGAAAATCCGTTATAATGGTGTGTGGGAGAATGCGTGTGATAGACTCTTCCTAGCTTGTAGCAAAACTCTTTAAGGTGACCTCTTCATTTGTAATGCGTACAAACATAAATTTGTTTGAGTCTTTAAAAATGCCTAGGACGAGTTTTCCTTAGTGGGTTATGTCGAGTTCTATAAGGATCCATCATAAACTTAGGAACCGATTCGGGTGTGATATTGAAAGTGGACACACCTTCGTAACCTATCTTTTGACTCTCTCTAAAACCTAAAGCAGGATCTAAGAACAACTTTCCAAACTTTTTAGACTTATCATACAAAGTGACCTTGACCTCTCAAACACGTTCGAGATCTTTCTCGAGTTGGAAAACATGGGATTCAAGTTTTTCACGAGTCTCCAATGATGGTTAAAGATCTCTCGTAAGACTAGCCACTTTGTTGGTCAAGTCGTTCTTTTACCTTTCCGCCGAAATAAGTTTCTAACTCAAAGAGATTCTAACTAAGGTCTCATTCTCTCTTAAAACCTTCAAATCCTTCTCTAAATAAAACACCCTAAGAGGCAAATTTTTATTTTACTTTTTGGTTTTTATTGACTCTGTATAAGGTTCAGAGTAAGCATATTGGAATCCACGTTCTCCCTCACTCAAATTATCACCCTCAAACTCTCCTAAATGATTTGACTCATTATTAAAGTTATCACATTTAGAAGCATACTCATCGGCGTGAGATGTACTTGAAGTGCAAATTTTATTAGCCATGAATACGATGAAGTTACATACATGTGATGATTCATCCCCGGAATCCACTTACTCAACATTACTATCGTTTAGAGTGGTATTATAGACGTCTTTGCCTTTTTCTTTGTCCAGTATCTTAATCCAAGTGAGACACTCACGGGCTTTGCGACCTTTACCCTCACACTCATAACATATTTTCGATTCATCTTTCTTAGTATACACACCTCTAACTTTTCTTAGATCGTTATCAAAATAGTCGTTCCCTCTTTAAAATTTTTGTTTTCCTTAAAACTTTTATTTTCCACTTTGGAATAATTTTGATTTTTGATTTTGAGAAAAATTTTAACTTTTTTAGCAAACAGGGCAAGATCATTTAGATCAAATTCGAAATCGGAGTTAGAAACCTCGTTTTTTTCTTTTATTGAACTTTTGATGCGATTCATTTTTCCATTTTCTTTTGGGTTTTGGGGAACATGTTTAATTTGTAAGTTTTAAGATCGCCTACGAGCTCTTCTAGCCTAAGTGTGTCTAGAATTCTCAAAGAGTTAAGGACAGTAACTTTTGCACTAAAACGAGATGGGAGAGACCTTAAAATTTTCTTAACAACCCTCGTTTCTATAATTTGCTCACCCAAGTTAAAACTAGAGCTCACAATATTAGACAAATGTGCATAAAATTCATCAAAACATTTATATTCAAGCATGCTTATAGTCTCAAATTATATGGTGAGGTTTTAAATCTTAGAAGCTTTGACAATATTTATAACTTCATGTGTGATTTGGATGATATACCAAGCTTCTTTTAGACGTAGTGCACATCATGATACGACACATTAGTCGGATGTGACACCATTAACAATTGATTTTAAATTTGAGAGTTGAAATTACCCCATCTAAAATCATCTTCAGTCTAAATTGTGACTGGCTTGTGACTAATGAAATTTTCCTTAGTCATAGTAGGAGGAGTCTATCCCCATTTAACAACAAGCCAAATACGCTTATCAATTGATTTTAGAGACGATCTCATCCGAGCTTTCTAATAGGCATAATTCGTTCCATCAAACAAAAGTGGCTTATTACATAAATTTTCCATAAAATTGCCAGGATTCATCTAATTAATTTGTAGAAATAATATTTGATACTAATTTGAAAACGCTTTATCTAAAATGGTCCTATTATATAGTTAAATGTGGAAATCATATATTTGGTCACAGGCAAGCCATATTCAATTTAATTCAATTTTATTTTGATTAATTAGGAAAACCTAAACATGCAAGATACTGAATCTAAATCGAAGCAAACAAACCATAAATCACAAGACATGATATGAGGAAAAATTCATTTCGGGCAAAACCTTTTCAGCACTATTATAAATAGGTATTAAAGAATGAAACAAACAAACTTCCAAAACTTAGACTCCACTAATGCAGTTATGTCTTCCTTCCTTATTTTTTACAGAAAGCAACACAAATCCAAGAATGCCCCCAGCAAGTTCCACTTGCCTCATGTCCATGGATCGACCTCAAGAAAATCTTGTCCTATCTTCAGCAATGGAGAATCAATTCCACAGGAATGTGACATTGTATGTATTCTTCTAGGTTTGAGAAAGTGTTTTATTTGGAACAACAAAGTGTTTTTGTAAAACTTGGGTTTGAAGACCGTTTGGTATAGTCTGGGAAACTTAATTTCACCAAAAGACCTCTCAAAACTTAATTCCAAGACCCATTTATATAGAAAACATGATTTTTGAGGTGGCATGGATTTCTAGGGCTCATTTTAACAAACTTTTATAGCTCATTAGAATGAAATCAAACTCGTTCGAACGAACAACTCATTTTATTCGAGCCAACTTCAAATGGGATTAAAGCGATATTTATTGTGCTACCACAAAAATCTCGTTTGTGTTCATTTGAATGATCTTCCAATTTCGTTCAAGCGAAGACTATAAAGTCATTCGAACGACTTAAAAACAAAAAACAAAATATTTTTCTTTGAAAAAAATTAAAAACAACCCTAAAACATCTTTATAAAAAGCAAACACTTTTAAAATACCCCTTAAATAAAATGTTTACACTAAATCAAAACCATATACATTCTCCAATGATTATAGTGATGATCTTAATTCTTTTGATATTCGATTGTTGCATTTGGTCACTAAGTTGTTTTCAATTGAAGGTCTTGAGAATGTACATGATGGTTTAGTGGGGTGTGACGGAAAATGCCAAACCAAATATAATAAAGAATTATAAAACTTGCTCTTAAAATCACTACGCCGTAAACTTTTAGAAGAAAATATTCTTATTTTTTAGTGAAGACTAAGTTTCTCCCTCCGCGGGAAAGTGACCAGGGTGCTTATAGGATTCCCTCGTTCTGTTTCACTCCTCCATGAGTTATTAAGATCCCCAATTTTTCATATAGTAGCTTCATTTGAACCCATTAAGAGGTATTGATCTATTTTTCCTCATTTAAGTGGAGATATCATTGCACAATGGCAAGGCGAAAAGGACATAGGCAACTATAAGTCTTGAAGGGTTCCATTTGACAATTTAGTGATCCCCAAAATATTTTTTAATAGTAATATAGGACCTAAACATTATAAATAAGATCTTCCTCCTATTGCTCCATCATATGTACAAGTCCACGAAGGAAAAAAGACTCATAACATGCTTTGTCTTGCATTAGGCATTTATGAGTGTGCACACCCTTAAATCCAAGGTTGTTGCCAACTTTGGATTAGAGGCTTACCAAGAATGTCTTTTAATTTAATTAATTGATTTAAATATTGGAATATGTTTGGCTATGTGTCCTACTAAGGATGAGGATGAAAACCTTTCTGTGTAACTTTAATTTTTAATATAAATTCTTTATCTACTTTCCATAAATGTGTGATTGAAATATTTAGTAATCCGATATTCAATAAATCTGCATGAGAATGTGATTTAACCTTCTATTTTACATAACATAACTAATCTCTTTGAATTTATATGCTTACGTTTGATGGATTACGATTATATTAAATTGTTTGATAATCCATTATTATATTTGACATAAAATTCTTCGACTTGGTATTTTTTTTTTTTTTGGAATGTGGGTTTGGCTCTTTAATAAAGGAAAATATATTTTCAAAATTAATTGTTAATTATTTATCGTTCGAAATTCAAGAGTGGAGATTCATGAATTTTGAGTAATGGGAAGTAAATTTAAATTTTTTATTTGAATTAATGTGAAATAAAATGGGGGATTCCAAGACCTTAGTAATTTTATATAATTTGTTATTCGTAGTTAGTTTAATTAGGATAGTTAGATTTATATCTTAATAAAAATACAAAATATTTTTAAGTTTTCAAATTCTTAATTAAATTAAAACAAGTCTCTGTGGGTTCGACCCGTACTTGCATCAGTTATACTATAATAGTTCGTGCACTTGTGGTTATTTAAAATTATCCAACACACTTTTTTAATCTTTAACTATCATTTATAGACATGTAAATAACTAGAACTAAGGGTTAAAGCCTAATAATTCCAAAATTTCTAGGGTCTTGAGACCTCAACACCTTATAGAACTAAGGTTTAAAGCCTTAAAATTCATGAAACTTACTAAGCTAGGGGTCTTCAGACATCGATACCTTATGGAAGTAAGTCTTAAATCCTCAAAATATTAAAGATTTGTTAAATCTAAGGTCTTCAAATCTCCAGTCTATAAAATTCCTAAAATAAATGTTAAGTTAAGCATCATTAGATCTCGAAATTGTTAGAGCTGAGGATTGAAACCTAAAAAATCTTACAATTTGTCAATTTTAAGGTCTTTAGACCTCAAGACTATTTGGAACTAAGGATTAAAACCTTGAACTTTCTAAAAAATGTTGTGTTGTGGGTAATACTGGCAAGTATATGGTGTTTATACCTTAAGACTATATGGAACTAAGACTTAATTCCTAAAATATCATAAACCATGTTAAGTTACGGGTCCTTAGACCTCAAGAGTGAATCCACCTAATGCTTAAATCCTTAAAATTCTAAAATCGTGTCAAGTTAAGGATCCTTCGACCTTAAAATTGCTTGAATCTAAGGATTAAATCCTTAACGCTCAATTAATGTACCATGTATGTATAGGGTTTTCAAACCTGAAAAGTATATAAAACTAAGCCTAAGATATGTTAAATTCAGAAAATATCTTAATAAATTAAGGGTCCTAGGACCTCAATACTAATACAAAACAAAAATAAAATCTTTGAAATTATTTTTAATAAGTGATGTAAAACTACCAAAAATTATATTTTTCTTATATTGCATCATGAGGTTAAATAACTAATAATATTTCTTCAAGTGTCTGATGCTTCATGGGTGGGGTATCTCATTATCCTCTTGGTCTTTGAGGTAATAACAAATAGGCCACGAAATTTTTATGGCCACATAGTGGCCTATCCAATTGAGGTCTAGCTTTATCCTATCAAGAATTTTAGTTGCAATGGTGACCTACCTTAAGACCAGGTATCCCACTTAAAATATCTATGGAACACTTTGTTGTTGAAGTATGATGTCTTATATTTTTAGGCTTCCATTCTAATTAGGGCACCATATCTATTTTTCTTGAGTTCCTCTAAGGTAACCCTAAGACCTTCTTTATTTTCTTCGTATTCAGATTTATCCACTCTTTGAGTGGAGAAATCAATATATGTGGGTATCACTTATTCAATCCCTAAAGAAGGAAGATAAATGTGTTTCTCCCGTGGTATCTCTGATCTTGTTCTATAAGTCCATAAGATGCTTGAAAAATCCTTTATCGATTACTCTTTTGATTTATCTAACTTATTCTATAAACTAAGGAATATGGTCATGTTAGTGAGTTCCACTTTCTCATTCACTCCAGGATTTTTAGGTGACGAGTATTAATTGCTAATACTTAGTCCTATAAACGAGTCGGGTCTGAATTGGGTCTACCTATATTCGTACCCGACCCGAGAAATTTTTAGTGGGTCGGGTCTTACCCGATTACTTGTTGGGTCTTAAAAAATTTGTCCAAATAACATGACACAGAATGTGTATGCCATATGTGTACCTATGGCTCAAGTGCAATACAGTCGCTCAAGTAATAACCCGATAAGTCGGGTCGAATCCTCAATGAATAGGACGTAGAAATTTTTAACGAACGTAGGGTATGCTCCTAAAATCTAGGTGTCGACTCTCGAAAGAAAACAAAAGGTGATTTGATTTTTAGAAAATGTCTAATTAACTACGAAAACTTAAGCTAGAAAGGTCAATTTAATTTAAGAGAAAGAAATAAATTAAAAATTTTAGTTTAGAAAACAATTTATGAAAAGTGGAGTCGGGATCCAACCCCCCGAACCGTAGGTATTTTTCGCTAAATATAAAATTCGTGATGATTATATAATTAATAAAAAAAAGAACATTAATTAAATTGAAGCACTAAATATGTGAGACTGTTACTTCGCACAATATTTAGTCAACAATAAAATTAACACGAATAATAGAATTATTGACATGTATATCGTTTTCTTAAATACTCCGGTTGCCTACGATAAATGGAGTTAAGAGACATACTATATTAATCTCAATAAAAGTATCAAACCCTAATAATTATGTATACAATTACATTGAATTTTATATCTAACATCCAACACCTAGGTTGGGTTCGTGTTTCCCAACTCTCTAAGAATCTAGTCGGACGCGATATTTATCTCTACGCATGAATTCATTGATTTTCATGTAAACAAGATGAAAAAATAACAAGAAAGATGTTGAAAATTAAAGTTACCAATGATGAAGAATATAAAGCATACAATAAGAATCAAGACTTAAGAAAATTTGGAAAAAGCTATTGTATTCTATTGGAATTATGGTGCGAAAGCATGTAAATGTTTCTCCCATATGTTCTTGAGGATAGCTTGCCTTATAATGAATGATAATAAGTTTAAAAGACTCTGAATAGATTTATACAAGTGAGAAAAATTGCGTAAAGAAGTGTATATAAACTCAAACTCCTCATCCTAAAATCTAGGGAAAATAACAAAATTGTGTCTTGGACCGAACCCCTTGGATGAACTGAACCCTTGGGGAGAACTGGTTCACCTAACCAAACCGATTCGATCAGAATCTCTGCCAAAGCTGCCTTGTTTTACCTGAGTAGCTCTTATTTAAACTTTTTCCCCTGAACTTTCTTCTCAACTTCAATTGCAAGTAACTTTCTCATCGTAGCTCGAATCGAGGTGCCATTTATTCCCATGTTCTCGTGATCTCAAGCTCTTAAAATTTTTAGTTAGCTCCTCCTCTGGATGCTGATTGAAAAATTATTAAATTTCCCTTGACTTCTCTGTTTCATATTTCTTTCACAGGTTTTTCTCTTCTATCCACTTGCATGATTTACCTGTAAAACATAAGAAAAATATACAAAACACAAATACTCATCAAAAAGGGTCTGTAGCATAAATATGAGATAAATTCGGGTTAAATGCACTATATGGGACCGTAAAAATATCAAAATTAAGGGAATATATATGAAATATTTATCATGGTGTTTGGAAAGTTCTTACTGATATATTTTTAGGTAAATGAGAGTTTATTCCCTTCATTCTCTAGATAGGTCAGGTTTGTAAGCTAAATAATCGTTGTTACGATCACCCCGAAAGATCTCAGTTATGAGAGTTGGCATGCCAATCTCCAAAGGGATGACTAATTCCATTCCATATGCTAGGGCATAGAGCTTTTCTCCTGTTGGCATCCTAGTGGTCATCTTATAGGCTTAAAGGATGACAAAAGATCATCTACCCATCTTCTCTTAGTATCCTCTAGTCTCCGTTTGATTCCAATAAGTAGAGGCATGGGTAATCTCTGCCTGCCCATTGTATTATGTAAAGACTACTAAGGCATAGTGAATTTAGATCCCATATTCTACACCAAATTCTCTAAAAGTATAATTCTCAAACTAGGTTCCATTGTCTGGCACAAAAGCTCTAGGAATGTTAAATATTATGAAGATATTCCTCTACATAAATCGTTTAGTGTCGACCTCTCGGATATAAGGCTCGAGCTACACCCATTTTGTGAAGTAATATATGGTAGTTATTAAGAACTTACTATTTCTTGGTGCCATAGGAAAAGGTCCCATTATATCCATGACACATTAAGCAAAAGGCTATGGGTTTGCAAGAGGTTGAAGATACTGACTAGCAGCTTAATAATGAGATAGAAATCTTATCATTTAGTGATTTCTGAATAAATTTGATAACTTCCTTTTTTATAAAGGACCACCAAAAGCCCTTTGAGATCGCCCTATAATATAGTGATCTTCCATATGCATGAGATCCACAACTGCCTTCATGCATGCCGATAATGATTTCTTCCACCTGATCTAGGTGAACAAACTAGAGAAAATGGCATATGAAAGATTATCAGTAAATATTTCCTTTGGAGTTAAGGAAAAACATCGTCGAATTTGGTTTTTAAATTGTTTATTTTTTACCGTGTTGGGGAAGATCTCCATTTTTAATATAAGTAATGAAGTGGTCCATCAAAGATGGAACCGAAATGATCAGCATGATCTCTGGTGGTTCTTCTAGTTCATCAATTTTTGTTTAACTAGCATATTGCACATAAATTTTCTTTTCAGTTCGGTATTAATTAGTAATGCCAATGTGGTCAGTGTGTAAACATGACTATTGCAATCCTCAGCAACTATTCTATTGACACCAACCTAAAGGACTTTAGGATTTTCCTAGATTTGTCCTAGTAGGAGAGCATCCTTGATTCTCTGGCTTCATATTCCTCATTCAGTCAATTCACAATCAGATGAGAGTTATAGTGCACGATATTGTCCTGTACCCCCATGGAGGTCACCCTTTATAGGCCAATTATCATGGCTTCGTATTTTACTTCATTATTTGAATATTTAAGCCCAAACTAGTTTTCTTTCTCAATAGGGCAACCTCGTAGGGGTGATGAAGACGATTCCAATACTTTTTCTTTCCATGGGTTAAGAACCTCTAAGAGGTGGGAAAACTAAAATGCCTCTCCTTATGGTTTTGTGGATAACTCGATAATGAAATTGGCCAACACTTTACCCTTTATAGTTGTTTGGGGTTAAAAGATAATGTCAAACTGAGTATGCTCTAATGACCATTTAGTCATTTTGTTTTATACATCAACCTTCTTCAATACCTCCTTGAGTGGAAAGGGGGTTAGGATGGCTATAGTGTGGGCATCAAAGTATTGGTGTAACTTTTTTGAAAACATCACCAGATTTAATGCTAACTTCTCAATGGACTTTTATATCCTTTCTAATTCAATAAGAGTGTGACTTAGGTAGTAGACTGGAAGTTTTACTTTGTCTTGATAGCAAACAAGTTCCCAATTATTTGCATGTTGTGAAAAGGCCAGGTACAAGTGGAACTTCTCACCATCGATTGGTGTTGACAACAAAAAAGGGGGCTCCTAATAAACTTCTTGATCTTCTCTACTTATTTCTCGCATTCCCATGTCCAAATAATGGTGTTTGATTTATTTAAGTCTTGGAAGAATATATGGCATTTTTGGATGCCAAGATATGAATCAATTAAGGGAGGGTAGCATCACGATTAAGAGTAGAAGGTCTCTGACAATGTTCGAATTCTTCATATCTTGAAATCCTTTAATATTATCGGGATTGGATTTAATAACCCTTTGTGTCACAAAGTATCCCAAAAAAATTCCAAAGCTGAGTTTAAAATCACACTCGGAAACTTTCAAATTATTTGTAGTCTCCCAGGATTTTAAAGGTGTTGGAGAGATATCTAACGTGGTTAGTCACGTACTTGCTTTGGTCAAGAATATCATCAATAACGGCCTCCATAGTTGAGTCGATATGATTTTGGTATGTTGTTGTAGCATTCTTATGAAAATCCCTTACTAATTCGTTTAATCAAAATTTAAAACAGTTAAGAAGGGTCCGAATTGTTTTTTTAAGGAAACTCTTTTTATAACACCAATGAAACCACAAGTTGTGTTAAAAATGTTTTTGAACAAGAAATTTTAGTTACTTGGAATCTTAAAGGTTTAAAAGAAGTTTAAAGACCTATAGCAGTGATATCAAGATTAAAGCAAGTATAAAAAACATTCACACATAAGACAGTATTTTAACATGGTAAATCTCCAATCAAACTGGGAAAACATCCACGACTCCCTCTACGGAGTAAAACAAAAAAAAACGCTAGAATGAGTTTTAGAGTACAAGCAAGCAACATATTATCCACACAAATCAGACCTAAAACTAAGTCAAGAAATTATATCAGCACTCCTAGTTTTTCTCTGACTTTTCTGGCTCTAATTGTTGTCTTTTACGTCCTCCAAAGCATAACTCCTTTGCTCCTTCTTTATGTCGACTCTGATGGTAAAAATCCCTTTACCAACACAACTTTAGTGATGTTGTGTGAAAGTATTGTGATGTGATGTGCCTAACACATGCATGAAACTCACTCACACTTATACAGACGATATTCCTACAAATATACAAATTTGTTCTAAAATGACATGCAAGAGTCTGAATCAACTTTTCTTGAAAATATACTTCTTTTTAAGGCTAGATCAGAAAACAATCTTGCTATTAAAAAGAGGCAAGATCCTATATATCACACTCTTATTTATTTACAAATCGATTTCACAAAATGTGAAATATAAACTGGGAGACATAAACGTCTTTAGATTTGAAAAATCTTAAAGTCTTGTTTTTTGAAAAAACTTGAAAACAGAAAAGGAGATTTGTTGGGTAACTTTTTTTATAAAAGCGTTTGAGAACTAAAAACCCAATAGAGAGATGATTTCTAATGAAGAAATCAGTCCAAATCAACTATCGTGACTCTATCACTTTAGTTAGATCTACAAGTCTCAAATGAAGTGAGACGATATCTCAACTCAGTGATGGTGTTGGACAAGAGATGTAAACTAGAGAGGATTTGATCACGAACAAGTAAAAACTTATGGAAAAAATTGGCCAGAGTTTGGTTTAGGTTTTTCTTTTTCTCTCTGATTTTTTCTCTATTTTCTCTTTCTCTCTCTCTCTCTCTCTCTCTCTCTCTCTCTCTCTCTTATTTTCTCCCAACTCTTAGACTCTCCAAAAGTTAGAAACGATTGACCCTAAGGCTGTATATATTGTGGACGATGGAAGGATCTGGAATAGGTCTTGAAATCAAAGGCCAAGATTAAATCTACCCAACGGTTGTAAATCTTACGGTCTATAATACACCTCATTAAAACGCTTTCTGATTGGCTCAATTAGGTTAGACATAGATTGAGATAAAATGATTGCAGGCAATTGATGAATTCAAACCAACATTCCAGATTAGTTCTCAGTTAAGTGAGTGGGAGAAAACACAATCTAAGCCATTATGAGTTCAACACGTGTATGGCGAAGATCAAGTTAAAAACGCATGTTTTTTATCTTTATAAAATCTCATTTTCCACCCTAAATTTCTCTGCCGCTTTTGGATTCTACCCAAAGTAAAATTTAAGAACATTAGGATATTATAAAATGGCCCAAACATTGTTAAAACCTAATTTTTTGATGTTTGAAAATAGATTTTAAATGTCTAAAAAAATCCTAAAAAATAATAAAAAATGATTTTAAGACAATGTGAACACACACACACACACCTCATACACACAAAATGCAGAATGAATGCAGTCCTAGGTGTATAGTTGTGTTGGTTACTACCTTTTCCAGTCCTTGATAATTATTGATGTAGATCATGAAGAAGCATGAGGTTTAGGGTTGAATATAAGATGACACAATTTTGTCTCTATTTCCAAACTAGATAAGCTCCTATATTTTAGGCTCAAGTGAGTCATATATATAATGTACTTCATCTTACGGACAAATAGCATGAATTTATGGTTGTAAAGTCTCAGGGTTATTATTAAATAAGTCTTATCTCTATAGAATCCCAATAGGAGTATCAAATGATAACCTGTATAAGCATATAAAAAGCCCATGGTTTGGAAATCGATGAGCTGATCAATTCTAGGCAAGGAAAAACTATCCTTTAGGCAAACTTTGTTAAGATCCATGAAATCAATATAGACTTATAATTTCCTATTATTCTTTCTTAGCACGATTGTCTTAGAGATCCAATCTAGAAATTGGACTTCCTTGATGGAGTTGGCATAAAGTAGATTCTTAACTTCATTCTCTATTACTTTGACTTTATCAGATTTTATCTTATTTAACTTTTTCTTGACTGGCCAACATGCAGTATCCACATACAGTCGATGGCAAGCAGCGTTTGGGTCAGTTATTTAAAGAGCAGAGGGATACCAGGCGAACACATTTGCATTCATTCTAAGGAATTGAATGAGATGCTTACCTTTATCTTTTGGTAATTCAAAAACGAGAAAGTCTTATTATATTAGGATGAATATAAAGGAACGATTCAGAGTTCCTCCATTACTTAATCGAAGGAGAAAATCTTGGTTTATTCTACCCTCGATCGAGCTCCCTTTGGTTGATGCTTGGATTGGTCTCCCTTTAAATCATCATCATATTAACTTTTCTTGGGCTGATATTGATTTGTTTCGATAGCAATAACAAAACATCTCTGTGTTGCTGCTTAACCACCCCTAACCTCAATGATCCCTAAGTTGGTTATAAATTTGAGCTTATTATGGCGAGAATAAGGTACATCTCTCATGGTATGGATCCATCCCCTACTTAAGATGTCATTGTAGGGAGAATCCATCTGGATCACATGAAGCTCCATCTCATGATTGATAGGGTCAAACTTGATCGAAAGCTTGGTTTTTCCCAGCGGTGTCTACACATTACTATTGAAATCAATCAAGGGCCAACCTTTGTAAATAAATATTGGATATTGTACCCAAGCTTGTATACATCAAAGTTCTCCACCTAAAGGGTAAGGTCCAAGGCATACTTATGCGATAAAATAACATTGATTAGATTATCATCACCGAACATGATTGATCAATTAAGATCAAGGTCCTTTCGATCTCTCTTGGTAAGGAAATGCTTTGGTACTTCCAACTATAAAGTTTACTTCACACTAACTAAAATTATAACTCTTTCACTCAGCTTTTTGCCTGTACACTAGGAAGGATCAGTATAGTCATGTATGGATATTATCATTTTTTATAGTGGGAGATAATCACCATTCCTATTTTATACGGCACTGACCTGTGCGAAGGATTTTGTCTTATTAGCATTAATATGTTTCTTTAGATGGACGAGGTCTTCCAGGTGTTGCTAGAACATATTGCAATTCTCTGTCTTATGGCCATGATCTCAATGATAAGTACAACTAATATTAATGTCCCTATCGTTTGGGTCATTGTCCATCTTGGGTGGCTTCTCAAATCATGACTTGTTGTTTATCTGTGGAAGGAACTTTTAAATTGGTTCCTTGAAAAAAGAGTCAACCTTTGGTAAGTGTTCTCATTGACTGACTTATTTGATTATCCATTAATATTATCTATTTTGGCCTCTTTCTTAGTGGAAGTCGTTGGGGTTCCTCCTTTAGGTCCCTTATTTACATCGTTCGTCTTAGGCTTCTTAAAAGGTTGTTCAGCCTGAGTATTAGTGTTGAGGAGGAGGACTAAGGTTCTTGTGATTTTCGAGAATCCCCAAGATCAGCAGTGAAGAATGCTCTCCATAAGAATAACTTCGATAAAAAAGTGTTTGAGTTCCAAGGATAATTCACAATGTATTTGGGAATGACTTGGTGAATCAAAAATAAGTTTTGGCCCTAAAAGTGAAGACTAATTTGCAGTTGTTCTGCAATTTGCGTAAAATAATTGTCTTGAAGAGAAATCTTCACGAAACAGGTTTTTATAAGCAAACACGAATTTTGAGGTGGCGAAAAGTCGTTAGAACGAGATCTTAGGGTCATCGTGATTGACATCACGTTAGAAGCACCCTTCGAACGACGTATCAAAACGATCTCAAAAATACAAGATAGTGCGATCGTTTGATCCATATGAGAAGCAGGGCTTCAAACGACCTATAAAATGACATTTCAATGTCGTTTGAACGACATAACAAAGTCATTTGAACAACCCAAATGATTTTTAAAATTCCGCCTACAGTAAATTTAGAAAACATTTTAAGTTCAAAAAATGCCTCATTTTGTAAAAAAAACATTTTAAAAAAATATCCCAATACCTAGTAAAAAATCTAAGTAACACAAGCTAAATCCATACTAAAATATACCTCTCGTGTAGAACTTTGTTAAAAATGCTTGATATTCGAATCCGTCTTCTTGAATGTGTGAACGTGAAGGCCTTGACTGTTGGAATAGGATACTCCATACATGATAAAAACTAGGAACTATGGACAAGATGGAAAATATGTCCTTACACCGGTTAATGAGGTATTAATATATTTGGAGTTGGGTGACTCGGAGGACCTTTTCAAGTGTACCGGTGCTCCGGGAAGGATTGAAATAGTCCAAAATAAGTACTCGGGTGTTGTGTTTGAGTTTGGGGGCTTTTTAGGCATAACGTGACATGTATAAGGGTGGGAGGGTCATTTTATACTTAGGGCTAACAAGAATAACGAGAATAGGTAAATTAAGAGGATATTTAAGAGGGTGAGAAGGTGGATGGAAACCCACCTTTTATATTTTACACGAGAGAGAGAGAGAGAGAGAAAGAGAGAGAAAGAGAGAGAGAGAAAATAGGGAAAAAAAGGGGAAACTTGGAGAGAAGAAGAAAGATAACTCAACCCGTCATCAAATTCGTAGAAGACTTCATATTTTAATTCAACAAGGCAAGTAAATACTTGCTTTATTTTTCAATTTTATAACAGTTATTTATTTTCATGATACGAGGTAGAAATCTGCAAATTAAGATGTTAAAGATAACTTTCTTAATTGATAAAGAGACTCAAATGATAAAAGATTAGGGTTTGTGAATGAATCATTAATGGAGATCAATCATACTTGAAATTTGAAATATATTCTAGGATTTAAATAGATGAACATGTAGAACTTGAATATATAAAGATTGAATCTTGATAATTAATTTGGGAAAAAAAATTGTGTTGTAATAATTGGAAGTTTAATTCAAAATCATAGGATTTGATTTGGGATTTGGGGTTAGTTTTGTATTAAAATACCTCTCGAATGTTAGGGTAATGTTGTAAGATTTTATTTTTGTTTTTGGAGTGGTTAGAAACCTCCATTGGAGGGTTTTAGAGGAGAAAATTCAGCGAAGAAGATGTTCATAAAACAGAATCGGTTCGCTAGGGTAGTGAACTAGTTTACTTTTGGAAGTTGGATAAACTTATACAGAATCGAATTATGAAGGCGTGGGTGCTAGTTTCATATTTTTCTGATTTTTTTTGAATTTGTTATGAATTTTCTATTAAAATGTGAGTGATACAAAAATATTAAACTAGTGGTTTTAGATTGGACTTTCTTTTGGAAATTTTAATTTTAGGGCTAACGAACCGGTTCATTTTATGGGTTCGAGTGAGGAGAATTGAAAATTCAAGTGAGCGAACATTTGAATATTTAATCAGAAAGTTGGTACGAACTTGAGGATTGGGTGAACCGTACGCTGTGGGATATGCGTACGAGCTCGGTACTTGATATATATATATATATATATATATATATATGTGTGTGTGTGTGTGTGTGTGTGTGTGTGTGTGTGTGATTGTTGCTTGTTTATATGGAGCATACCTACTTGGTAGTGTTATCGTTAAGAGGTTGCGTGTAGTGGATAGTCCACCATGGCTTGACCAATAGGGCGGATTGATTCCCCATGTCATAGTATTGTTGCATGCCCATTATCCTTATGTGAGGATATGTGTGATTTGGAGTCAAATTGGGCACGATGTGGTATGGTTGCAACCCCGAATGTATGTTTATGACCGCCTTCGTTATTTGTGTTTACATTTGGGATCAGTGGTGAGATTTCAACCCGATGGCTCATATCCATCTACGGGATACACGCCCAACTTAAGAACTGGAATGTTTGATCCTATCTAGATAGAATTAACTTAGGCATGTAAAATAATCTTATAGCGTCCATAACTACAACAACAGAATGAATGGATTTATCCTGCGATCCCAGTTGCTTATGCACACCTGGGGTTTAAAAAGAAAAACTAGAAAAATAATTGCCTACAGATCAAAGCCCCAAAAATAGAAAATATTGTGCAAGTAGATAATTGTTTTAAATCGATTTAAACAGTAATATATTACTTTCATAATTAACCAATCGCACTCATATGAGCTCACACCTCACCTCTGAACTACTGTGTGCACCTAACTTATTCATTTAATTAGCTTTTCTCTGCATAAGGTTACTCAGGTAAAAAATTTATTTCATATTTTTTATGAAGTATTGTCTCCTCACGTACTAACTTTTATCTCTCGTGTTTGCCTTGTTTCAGTCTGTCATATCTCTCCAGCACCTTCACTAGTGGGTTGTGGAGAGTGAGCATAAGTAATCCAAGGTCTCCTCTTATTGGGCAATCAACATATTCACAGGAGCAAGATATTAAAAACATACGATCAAATGTCAATCAAGGACAAAAATGCACATAAGTTATGTGAGTCATGGTAAACACATGCTGTGTTTTTTAAAGCAGTGTGAACAAAAAGTAATATTTTCATTAGTTGAAAATTTATTTTATACCTCAAATAAATTCTAAAAAATTATTTTTAAAAAATATTTTTTTAGTAAAAAAATCCAATTTTACTTTAAGAACATTGTTTTAGACACCATGAATAATATCAACATGAAATCTATGAGTGACCAATGTGTCAAAGTGCATGTGTACATCCACTTGGTGATATAAAAAAAGATGAGCAGGTCGAGCAAACCAAGGCTAACATGCATAAGAAGATGGATGATAAAAAGGTCTGTAATGAAGATGAGATGCTCAAGCTTTGAGACCAATATAAGAATAGCCTTGCTACATTAAAGGAAGACCATCAGAAAGTCTTGAAACAACGTACAGAGGCCTAGAAGGAGCTTCTAAAAACCAGTTGTGAGGTACCCGTGGAACAATTCAAGGAGTCTGAGGAGTTCTCGAGGTATGACATCCAATACTTAGAGAAGGGGTCGAAGGAAACTTATAGACGACTGGTCACTCAATTTCCTAACCTCGTCACAAAATACCCTGAAGTGATGGAGACTCTCAACTCCTTGAGATTTTCTGATCCTGAGACCATCTACACTCTATAGGGGATTATAGGTGAGGGAGTTGATGATGAGACGAATGATGTTAATGTTAGAGATGATGAGAGGACTCACATTGTTAAGGAAAAGATTCAAGTTGGTAACCAGGATGCCACTAACGTTCAGGAGGAATCGATCGTTCCTGAAGTTGCAATTGATGGTGACTTAGTGGACAAGAAATAACTTTCTCTTTCTAATTATTTAGGTGGCTACTCGTGGTCTCTGATACCGAACTCTTTTTTTGTAAGCATTAATCTCGTCCCACTTATGGGATTTTAACATTGTTACTATATTTTTCAACACCCTCCTGTTGGGGTGTTTTTATGAATGATACTATGATATACTCTACAATATTTTCATGTATATACTTGTGTAGTTTTTTATTTTTATTCGCCATAAAATAATGATGTTAAGTTTCCCACCTCTCAGGGTTTATATTAAGACATGTCTAGGAGATGAGACTCTAAGTATTCTCGTACCGCCGAGAGAGACAAATTTATTTATTTTCACCATAAAGTAATGATGTTAAGTTTAACCATTAGAATAATTATGTTAAGTTTCCCACATCTAATGGTTTATATTTAGACATACCTAGGAGATGAGACTCCTAGTATTCTCGTACTCCAGGGTGAGAGGTTTTATTTTATTTTCACCATAAAATAACTATGTTAAGTCTCACCATAAAATAATGATGTTAAGTTTCACCTTAAGAATAATGATGCTTAGTTTCTCAAAGTTTATATTGAGATATGCTTAGGAGACAAGACTCTGAGTATTCTTGTACCACTGAGACAGAGATTTCATTTTCACCATAAAATAATGATGCCATGTTTCACGATAAGAACAATGATGTTTAAGTCTCACCATAAGAATAATGATATTTAGTTTCCCCCCTCTCAGGGTTTATATTAAGACATGCCTAGAAGACGAGACTCCCAAGTGTTCTCACACCGTCGAAAGAGAGATTTAATTTTACTTTCACCATAAGATAATGATGTTAAGTTTCACCATAAAAATAATGATGTTTAGTTTCCCCCTCTCAGGGTTTATATTGAGACATGCCTAAGAGATGAGACTTCCAAGTGTGCTCACACCGCTGAGAAATTTTACATTCATGATAAAATAATGACGTTAAGTTTACCACCTCTTAGGGTTTATATTGAGACATGCCTAGGAGACAAAACTCGACGTGTTCTCACACCATCGATAGGGAGATTTCATGAGTATATGGTAACCAGAAATAAAATTACACAATGTAATACCTCCCCAATATTTTGTTAATTTTTTTGAATAAGTTATAATAATATGAAAACCTTGGGATTTGAATCGTTATGATTAAATTATAGCGGCAATAGACTGTTTGGGGTCCTGATTGTATTTGTTGGAAGACTGTGAGATAAAGATTGGAAAATTTGGAGAAAAATAAAGAATGGTCATCCGAACGAGTTCAGGTCATTTGAGCGAGAAACCACAGTCATTTGAAGTAGGGGATCAAACGAGGTTTGAATGAGATCCCATTGAATAACAGGTCCAGGTCGTTTCAAGCACTGTTCGGGCGAGAAGCCATTCTCATTCGAACGAGGGCGATTCTCTTTCGAACTAGGTTATGCAGAATTTTCAATTAGATTTCCCTTGTGTGCTGTCTCATTTTGGGTCATTGGATAGATGAGTTATCAAGCTTTAATGAGCCTAGATTGGGAAAAAATAGGATTTTGGTGTTTAAGGGATTTTTATAAGGCTTGTTTAGGTTTACTTTGGTCATCTTAGAGTTGGAAGAAGAAGAAGAGAGAGAGAGAGAGAGAGAGAGAGAGAGAGAGAGAGAGAGAGAGAGAGAGAGAGGAGAGTGGTGGGTCTTCCACCATTTTATACATATCTCCACCTCTTTCTACCATAAAGCACCATATCACCACCATACTTCCACCTTATGCCACCATATTTAAGCCTACTACACCCATTTCCACAATTATTGAGTGGATCTATAAATTTTGGAGGTGTTGTTGGGAGTTTTGGAGGAGATAAAGATGGATGATTTGTGAAGCTTGAAGAGGGATTTGATGGAGCTTTCATGAATAAAAGCTTGATGCTTCTAGGCAACCTTCTATAGGCCACCTTAGGAGGTGGGAGGTGGCCATATTCTTAGACATTTCAACCAACCATTTTGGAGCTCCATTTGAGGAGGGAAATATTCTACTCTTAAATCTATGACTTTATTTTCTTAGTGGTAGTCTTGTTTCTAGAAACTAAGAGTATTATGCATATGAGATATAAGATTTATATTCTTATGAGTTGTGAGAAAATGGGTTTTAATGGTTTTGCAAAAAATGAGTTATTTCAAGGAAACTTGGTGTTTAAACATGTTTATGAAATAAAATGTTGGAAATTTTTATTTTGTTGGAAATCTTTCATGAGAAGATATTTTAAGGTTTCTCTTGAAATAATGATTTGGGATATTTATGAAAAATGGCGTGTTTCAAGAAGTCGGATGCTAAACATTTTTGTGGAGTAAAAATGTTTGAAATTTATATTTTTATCTTACTAAAGATATTTGGTAAGTTAAGTTCGAGTTCTTGCAAAAATGAAGATTTTAACAAAAAATGTGACATTTGTTTGAAGTTTTGAAGAAATAATAACGTCCTTTAGTGTTGAAAAATATGATTTGCAAGTGTTATGAATCTCTAGAATAAACCATGTGTTTAACCCATTTAATAGGATTTTATGATTTAAAACACATCTTCTCGTGCATATAAACTTGTAGTATTTTGATGATAAACACACAAACAAGTTTAATGAAGGTTTAATTGGGTTTATACATGAAATAAAAGAAGAATGAAATTTCAGCCCTTAGTGTATATGAAGAAGGTGTTGAAAATGTGATAAGTGTAGGGAATTAAGACTGCATGTATTAATAAAAGGAAATGATATTTTCTTACGAAAGTAGTCTTCAAATGTAATTGGATTTCTTGATAAAGAAAGTATAGAAATGCCTAACTTGTAAAATAGTTAGAAAATGTGTTGAATAAGTGTTAATGGGTTAAAACATTGAGAAGTTAGTGTTAATAATATTTTGGGGAGATTAACCCTTATGAAATTGGAAGAAAATGACAAGTTTGAAAACAAAAGGGTAAAATGGTATTTTTACTTAAAGTTGAATATTTTTGTGAAATAAAAATATTAGAAAGGGTGTTACAGAAATAGGTCCTAAATGAACATGATTTGGAATAAAATCAAGACTAAACCGTAAAGGACAAAAAGTGATGATTTTTAAAATGT
Source organism: Sambucus nigra (assembly GCA_949130495.1). Taxonomy (NCBI): domain Eukaryota; kingdom Viridiplantae; phylum Streptophyta; class Magnoliopsida; order Dipsacales; family Adoxaceae; genus Sambucus; species Sambucus nigra. Next base: position 61,254,287 of record OX422223.1, on the reverse strand, counting down.
AACACAAATTGGGGTGAAGCCCCCGGGTTTTGGCTTCGGCGGGGTAAAAAAGAAAGGTGGAATAATGTGGACATTCACAAAATATCAAAATGCATTAAAAAGGAACTCGAATGGCATCGGGATAATTAAAGAGGACCCGAAGTCCTGGGGTGAAAGATCCAAAATCACTGGCTATAGCATATGGAGGCGTCGGCGGCGAGTGTGAAGCCTGTTAAAGTACGTAGTTTATTAGAAGATTTGGAGAAAAAGATAAAGGAATAAGGAACACGCAAGAAATGGGTTGTGTGGTGAAAATGTATTAATACAACCTAACTTGAATGAATTAATAAATATCCCTATAAAGGTTAAAATGGACAAAATAGTTTAAATTGACTAATGTCCATAAAGTAAAGGAAGGGTAAAGTATGGTGGTTAAATGGGTGAGTTAAGCAATATAAGAAGGTGTAACCCATAATTAACACAAGGTTGTGTTGTGAAAGGTTTTCAAAATCTAAGAAAGTATTTTCTAACACGGTACTCGTGTGTGTTGAAAGGAGTGTTTTTCAATAAAAATATTATTGTGGATTAGTTTAAGCAAAAAGGTGATTTCAATAAGGAAACGATTTTCGGTTAAATAAAAGTGTAGTTGTTTCAAGTATTTGACCATGTGTGTCAAGTAAAGGGATAATTGGCAAGTTAAGAAAGAGGAAGTTCTTTTATAAGATTAAGGTTAATTAATCGGGATAGATAACATTTTTGAAAGAAAAAAAAACACACACGCAAACATACATATATATATATATATATATATATATATATATATATATATATATATACATATACATAAGTTCACTACATGTGCACGTAGGTATAACGTGTATGAGTCTTCTTTTTGCCATTCACTTATATACTGTATTTGTATATTTTCCACTAAGCATCGGCTCACACCATCATCTTTGTTACGACAGGTTGGGTACGAGTTCATATTTTGAGAGCGTTACATTGGTAAGTACTCTATTTTATTTTATGTTAGTAGCTCTATATGGTTGGACTCTGGGAATGCTTCACATGGGTCCCTCATACAGTTTAATTTGGAATTTGAATCGCATGTTAATAAGTGACACATTAATTAAAATAAAAGTGGATTAACAATAATATATAGCTTGTTTCATTGAACTTCATACCTAACTTCGACTACGGGTAACCCATAAATCCGAGTCAGGGCATTATAAATGGTATCAGAGCTCTAGGTTCAAGGCTCCTTTAGAGAGTGACGCAGTGAAGTCGGTTGATCTTTTGACGTCGATGTTGGTTTAGGTCGGTCATGCTAATTTTGGTGATGATTTAGTTCGTGTCCTCAACGGTGAAGCCAAAGGAGGTTAGCACGGCATGTAAGTTAGTGACAAATGGCACACGATCAAATTGGTTGTTATTAATCACTTTCGCACTTCTTATTAGATATGTTAGCAATTTACGGGTGTCCATGCAAGTCAATAGTAGTGACACCTTTATTTTAGTGCGAGGTGCTTGTATTCCAGCCTTTGATGACGTTAGGTATTTTAAGATGTTAATAGTGATGACGCCTATTGGGCAAGTGGCACAAGTTATGTATAGTCAACTAGAGAGGTTGATAGTTAGGGTGTCGTGACTAAGTATGAATGACTGGTGATTAAAATGCATATACCCCTAGGTGCAACACTCACGGGTGGTTAACGCCGATAATGTAATTAGGCAAATTCGATCCTTGGGGTAATACTATGGTTGATGGGTAGCTCAATAAGTATGTAAAATTATGTGGGTCAATGCTTGAGGATATGTACACTTAGTTTTAGTTGATATGATGTTATCCTTGTAGATGAGTGGCTTAGTGATTATTAGCCAATGAATATATCTCATGAGCCGTGAATAGAATTACGGGCCATTTATAGCAAAGATGTCACACGTGTAGAAATGATGAATTGTAGTGATAAGATAGTGAACCCTATGTAGCATCATAGGGCGAGTGTGTAAAGAATTATGCAACATCTGATGAATAAGATCTTTAATGACATCGGTAGTGTAGACCGAGGGATGTACTAGTTGCACACAATGTCCAATATCCTACTAAAATCCTTAGTAGTGTCAACTTGTGGTTCAATGTGTGATGCATAGCATCAGTTGTAGTACAAAGGTCCTTAGAGTATCCTTGGGATGGAAGGTCAACTTGTTATAATGCCTTGAGGCGTCCGACAAATATAACCTACCATGTTAGAGAATTTTAGAATGATAATTGGAGTGACTGTTATAAAATCATAGGGCAAAATCATTTTGTGGAAATCATATTGATGAAGTCTTATCCAGTCTTGGTGATAATTTCTTGGGTATACTGGGCGTCTTAGGGGACCAATCATGCTAGCTTTTGTGGAATGTGTTGTGTCTGATGATAGGATATGGAAAATTTGGTGATGACCTTAGGTTGTCGACTAAGTTCATAGAATCGCTTCATATAGCCTTGGGCGAGGGTGCCAAAGTTTAATGTAAATAGGTAGTGCAATCTTCCGAGATGAAATTAGATATTCATATCATGAATAGGTATATACTCGTTGTCTTAAGGAGACCGATGTAGAGATGGCATTTTAGATTTGACGAGTACTAGGAATGCATTAGAGATTTGGTCCAACGATGTTATGATTGAGGTCGTGCATATAGCAATTTTGACGGGGTGTTAAATCATTATCAGTATGTGTTAGGATGACATTAGTAGGAAAATGTGTAGACCTTGGGTCGTTTTGTTAGACTCATGTGGACTCGAGGGTGTACGTTCGAGTGGTACTTATTAACCTTATGGTGTTAATGAGGAGTGATTGTCCGTCACGTGGAGTCAATTTAATTAAACTTTGGGATAGGTGACAGTAACTTTGTGATGATGATTACCGCGATAGGGTAAGTGTCTCGATGAATCGAGTAGTGCCTAAGGAGACATTTGGTATGAGTATTGTACGATAAAGTAAGATATTAATCTAAGTGTATTAAATTGGCGACGGCGTCGCTGATGAGATGGATAAGGTCGAGGTTGATAAAGAAGTAATCATTCGTCGATTGGGTGGTTCGTGCTTACCAAGGATATAAGGAGGAGGCCTTACCCTTAAAGAGAGAAATCCAGCGTTCGACTTTTAAAGGAACGTTAAGATCATATGTTACTTCCCTCTCGAGGAAATGAGTGGGTTGTGGTTAAATTCATCATGATTGGTGACTCAAGCATGGGCGCATGACTAGGTTAGTATCCGTTAAGTTTTCTCGAGAGGGGACTTAAACTCTGAATGCGTGGTGTAGGTTCGTCTTCATAAACAATTACGGTTATATGTGAGTGGGGTTCTATTGGATCTATTGGTTATCTCTTTCAATTCTCATATTTTTCATCAGTTTCGGTGATGGGAAATTGTATCCCTCACGATTGTGATAACCCAAACCTATGCCATAACGTGGTGTGACACAGTTTAGCCCAGTAGAGCGTAGTTGAACCTATTATGGTCAACGCAGTTCGGTAACTGAGTGTGCCCTTGTCTTAGGTATCCTCGTTATTATATAAAGTTCTATGTGCGAGTATTTGCACTTTCGGCCACACGATCGCTCATAGTATTCACTTTCCCAAGAAGTAGGTACCTAGAATGTTGGGAGCATTATGATTAAGGGCTTTGGTTATGAAGAACAAGATGGTAACTTGAGGACATCAAACTTAGCCCTGAGTGTGGTTTATCACGGTGAGTGGATTGTGTAATGCTCAGGTGTGTGTCCCTTGGTTAGACGCCTAGAGTGACCCTAGATTCATGTGAGGGTCCTATGAAAATGGTATTAGTTAGACGCATGCTTTGAGACTTAGTGGTGTGTTGATCATTGATGCGAGCGACGAGTGATATAAGATCAGAGTTAAGTTTGAACGAAGTTATGTGGTCAGAATGATCCGAAAGTTTATGAAAAGTGGAGCATGTAGTTCTAAGGGTTGAGGAAATTCTTGGTGATGAATTGTGTATTGATTATGTTGCGATTTACTCTTAAATAAGTATCGATCACAATACGGTGTTATCCGGTAGGGGCATCTATATGCTTTGGGTATTAACTAAGGTAGTCCTAGGACTTGACTAAGCATGATTATTGAGAAGTGGAGACTCAAGGACTGTAGGTGAATTTGATGACTAACTTGAGGGTGAGAATTAGGTCATGTTGCATGATAGTCATTTTGGTGGAAAACCCATAAATGAGCGTATGATGTTACCTCGGCATTCGAGGAATTTGATGATTTAGTCTTGGAGGATTCCTATGACTTAGAGAGAAATTGGTAAACCCCATAAGTGTAATGATTAACGGTCAATAATATCGAGGACGAAATTTCCTAAGAAGGAAAGAATGTAATACCCCGCCCCAATATTTTATTAATTTCCCCACATAAGTTATTATAATAAGAAAACCTTAGGATTTGGATCATTATGATTACGTAATAGAGACTAATGATTATTTGGGGTCGTGATTGTAATTGTTGGAAGACTGTGGGATAAAAATTGGAAAATTTGGAAAAAAATGAAGAATGGTCGTCTGAACGAGTTCAGATCATTCAAGTGAGAAAACGCGGTTATTTGAAGCAGGGGATCATACGTGATCCCACTGAATAACAGGTCCAGGTCGTTTGAAGCACAGTTTGAACGATAAGTCATTTTAGTTCGAACGAGGGACAATTCTCATTCGAACGAGGTTACACAAAATTTTTAATCAGATTTCCCTTGTGTTTTGTTTCATTTAATGGATGAGCTTTCGAGCTTTGGTGAGCCAGATTGATCAAAATAGGATTTTGGTGTTTAAGGGGTTTTTATAAGGCTTGTTTGGTTTTACTTTGGTTATCTTAGAGTTGAAAGAAGAGGGGGAGAGGGGTGGGTCTTCCATCATTTTATGCATTTCTCCACCTCTCTCTACCACAAACCACTATGTCACCACTATCCTTCCACCTTATGTCACCATATTTAAGCCTACACCCGTTTCCACCATTATTGAGTGGAGCTACGAATTTTGGAGGTGTTGGTGGGAGTTTTGAAGGAGATGAAGATGGATGATTTGTGAAGCTTGAAGAGGGCTTTGATGGATCTTTCATTGAGGCAAGCTTGTTGGAGCTAGGCAACCTCCTTGAGGCCACATGAGGAGGTGGGAAGTTTCCATCTTCTTAAACATTTCAACCAACCATTTTGGAGTTCCATTTAAGGTGGGAAACATTCTACTCTTAAATTTATGACTCTATTTTCTTTGTGTTAGTCTTGTTTGTGGAAACTAAAAGTAGGATGCATATGAGATATAAGATTGATATTCTTATGAGTTATAAAAAATGGGTTTAAATGGTTTTGCACAAAAATGAGATATTTCAAGGAAACTTGGTGTTTAAATATTTTTATGAAATAAAAATTTTGGAAAAATGTCATTTTGTTGGAAATCAATCATGAGAAGATATTTTAAGATTTTCTTGAAATAAAGATTTGGGATATTTGTGAAAAATTATGTGTTACAAGAAGTTTAATGCTAAACATTTTTGTGGAGTAAAAATATTTGAAAATTACATTTTATCTTGCTAAAGATATTTGGTAAGTTAAGTTTGAGTTTTTACAAAAATGAAGATTCTAAAGAAAAATGGGACATTTGTTTGAAGTTTTGAAGAAACAATAAGGTCCTTTAATCTTGAAAGTATGATTTGTAAGTGTTATGAATTACTAGAATAAACCATGTGGTTAAATCATTTAATAGGATTTTAGGATTTAAAACCCATCTTCTCATGCATATAAACTTGTAGTATTTTATTGATAAACATATAAACAAGTTTAATCAAGGTTTAATTAGGTTTATACATGAAATAAAGAAGAATAAATTTCATCCCTTATTGTGTGTGAAGAAGGTGTTGAAAATATAATAAATGTAGGGAATTAAGACTGCATGTGTTAATAAAAAGAAATTGTATTTTCTTATGAAAGTAGTCTTTAAATGTAATTGGGTTTCTTGATAAATAAAGTGAAGAGATGACTAGCTTGGAAAATAGTTAGAAAAGGTGTTGATTAAGTGTTAATGGGTTTAAACATTGAAAAGTTGGTGTGGGTAACTTAATAATATTTTGGGGAGATTAACACTTATGAAATTGGAAGAAAAGGGCAAGTTTGGAAACGAAAGATTAAAATGGTAATTTTACTTAAAGTCGAATATTTTTATGGAATAAAAATATTGAAAAGGATGTTACACAAATGGGTCCTAAATTAACATGATTTGAAATAAAATCAAAGCTAAAGCTTAAGGGACAAGAAATGATGATTTTTGTTGTGTAACACAAATTGGGGTAAAGCCCCGGGTTTCAGCTTCGGCTGGGTAAAACAGAAAGTTGGAATAATGTGGACATTCACAAAATATTAAAATGTATTAAAAAGGAGCTTGGATGACACCGCGATAATTAAGGAGGGATCGGAGCCCTGGGTTAAAATACCCAAAATCAGTGGCCAGAGCATATGGTGACATCGTCGGCGTTGTGGAGCCTATTAAAGTACGCGATTTATTAAAAGATTTCGAGAAAAATATAAAGGAATAAGGAACACGTCAAGAAATGGGTTGTGTGGTGAAAATGTGTTAAGACAACCTAACTTGAATGAATTAATAAATGTTCCGATAAAGTTTAAAATGGACAAAATAGTGTAAATTGATTAATGTCCATAAAGTAAAGGAAGGGTAATGCATGGTGGTTAAATGGGTGAGTTAAGTAATATAAGAAGGTGTAACCTATAATTAACACAATGTTGTATTGTGAAAGGTTTTTAAAAGCTAAGAAAGTATTTTCTAACATGGTGTTAGTATGTGTTGAAAGGGGTGTTTTTCAATAAAAATACTAATGTGGATTAGTTTAAGTAAAAAGGTGATTTCGATAAGGAAATAATTTTCTATTAAATAGAGTGTAGTTGTTTCAAGTATTTGACCACATGTGTCAAGTAAATGGATAAATGGCAAGTTAATAAAGAGGAAGTTCTTTTATAAGATTAAGGCTAATTAATCGGGAAAAATAACGTTTTTTGAAATAAAAAAAGGTTTCATACATTAAGTACATATTGTTATATATATATAAGGTCGCTACTTGTGCACGGAGGTATAACATGTTCGAGTCTTCTTTCAGCCGTTCATTTCTATACTGCATTTGTATATTTTCTACTAATCATTGGCTCATGCCCTCATCTTTGTTACAGCTGGTTGGGTGCAGGTTCATATTCTGAGAGCGTTACACATGTAAGTACTCTATTTTATTTTTCGTTAGTAGCTCTGTATGCTTGGACTCCCGGGATGCTTCCCACTAGTCGCTCACGTATTTTAATTTGAAATTGGAATCGCATGCTAATAATTGAAACGTCAATTAAAATAAAATTGGATTAACAACATTATATAGGTTGTTTCATTGCATTTCATACCTAACGCTCAGGTAGGACTGAGTTAACTACCGATTAACCCATAAATCTGTGTCGGGGCGTTACACACAATATGAGATAACACCTCACTTTGTTAAGACTTCTCCTAATAATATTCAATTACATTTATCGAAATTCTCTTAAGATATTACATAGTTTGTTTAATGATAATATTACTTTAGATGATCGGTATTCCAATGGTTGGTGAATGGATCTCCATCCAGATTTTCCAAATAATAGGTACTTGAAAATACTTCTTCTGTAACTTTTTATGGTCCATGCCAATTTAGATTAATTTTATTTGCTTTTATTACGACCTTTTTTAATATGAGATCGCCAACTTTAATCGAACGAGATTTGACTCACGTGTTGTAAAACTTTGCGGCTCTCTGTTGGTAGGCCTATTATCTTGTGACCGTATATTCTCGGCACTCTTCAATGAGGTTCAAATTAATTCCTCTCTCTTCCAAGTTCAAGTTTGAATCATATGTTTAGAATATGTGACTATGCAACGTAATTATGATTAAAATGACTGCTTCCAACCCATATGCTAGAATAAAAGGCGTCTCTCTTGTCAGCGTCCTCTCAGTGGTCTGATAGGCCCATAGAACGTTCTACAGTTCATCGACCCACTTTCATTTGGCATTTTCTGATTTTTTTTCTTACTCCCATCCAATATCATCCAATTGGTCACCTCAGTTTTCCTATTTGCTTGAGGTTAGCCTGGTCTTGAAAAGAATTGCTTTATACCGACCTTATTATAGTAGGTAGCCAGGGATTTGTTCTTGAATTTCTTTCCATTATTTGATATCAGAGTATTTGGGAGCCTATATCGTCAGATGATATTACCCCGAATAATTCTGAAGCATTTTTCTTATAGGAAAATTACCACGACCTCTGCCTTTACCCACTTAAAAAAAATTAATCGCGGTGATAAGGAAATAAAAATTCCCTTTATCTCTCGGTAGTGGTCGACCAAGTTGATTCCCCACTGAAACACCCTAAATCTTTGACTTACTTGAGTCTATATCATTTAGGCATTTCAACTAATTTGGATATTGTGTCAAAATATATATTTAGTCTGATCCTACTCTATAGTACATCATACAATGTTACTCGACTTCTGAAGATGCCTCGACTATACTCAACGTACATATATGAGTAAAGGTATATCACGTGTGGATGCACTTATGTCCTTGACACACATTAGACACTCATGCATTTATGGATTCATATTATTTGGTTGTTTGCCTCAACATTTATTAAAAGTGAAATTAGATTATTTTTGCTAAAAATATTTTTTTAAATAAAATTGGTATAAGTTTTATTTACAATGAATTTCTTATTCTTAAAATAATTTTTGGAATTTATTAATAAAATTAATTTTCTGATATGAAAAATAATTTTTCGAAAAACTGAGAATTAGCTATAGGTTTATTTTTCTTAAACTATTTGTCCGAGTTAGACCTTTTAGGAGCCTTAGTACACTGTTTTGTCCTTTTGTGAGCATAGAGATTTACTTTGGGATTTATATTATTATTACCTAGGTTTACCTTTTGTTTAATTAGATGTATTGTTACTTGCACCTAAAACCCATAGTTGTAGGTAGTACCTTTTAGTCTTTGTCTAGAGATATAGGGTCTTAGCTTTATTACCTATAGGATATTAGATGTTTGTTTGTGTAACCGAATTTAACCATTGGTTTAATAGGTTCCTTACCTTTAGATTCTGTCAAGCTGTCCCATTAGAGTGTTTCTTATATGCTATCTATCTATACTTTTTGATTCATCAAAGCTCATATTCATAATCAGTGTCAGCTGTCTTAGACTTGACCATTTAGAGTTTGTTAAAACCAAAACCCTATACCAGCGTGGTTTGTATTTTCTTAGTGGTTTAGATTTTTATAACCAACTGAATTTGTTAGGTTTTTAAGATTGATTAAATATGTTATACTCAAATTAATCTCAACCTTAGGATAAAAACTTTTAATTTGAATCCTCCATATTAAGTTTATAGAATAATCTTTTCTCACCTATATAAACATCATTAAATATTTCATTAGTGTTATATTTTCAATCATATTTTCTAAGAGTGAGAAACACACAAAAGAGAGTTATATTTTGTAGAGAGAAAAATATAGAGAATTAGAGAAAATATCTAAGAGAGAGAAAGTGTTAATTTTACACACATTGTGTTGATTTCTACTTCATCTCATTTCTGTTTTTGTTTTGAATTCTCAATGATTTTACACATCATCTCATATTTTAGAGACTGAAATATTGTGTTATTTTAGAGATAATTTTGGTGCTTTCATGATGAAATAATATTTTACAAAAACTAGAATTTCTTAGATTTTTAGATTCGAATTTTATTGAATATTTTTATGATCTAAATATTTTGATTTTTGTGTTGAATGCTATATGTTGTTAAAATTAGAATTTCTCCGGATCTTGCATGTTTATTGAAAATCTTTTATAAATCTGTTTTCTCATATTTGCGAAATAATTTGTAAAACACTTTTCTCACAAAATTGGATTTTATATTTTTGAGAATAAAATGTTTGTATGTCTTCATGATTAGTGTTGTATAAATTTCTTAAAAAGAATGTCTATAGGATTTACATGATAATATTATTTGAATTCTTTCTTGAAAATTGCATGTTATTGATTTATGCTTAAAATGATAATTTCTCTAATATTGTTTAATAGAAATATTTTGTTTAGACAAATGCAAGTTAAATTTTGTTTTCTAAGAATGTCTTGAAAAATATTTCTATGAAAAGAAAAACGTTTAAATTGATTATTTCAGATTTATATGCTTTGATGATAATGTCTTGAAATCTATGTGAATCGATTATTTAAAAAGTAATAATTGAAAATGTATTTTTTAAATTTTTATAAAAAACTTATGTGCTTGTGTTATGAGTTAAGTTCTTGCATAGTTTGCATTTAGAACATATTCACTTACACGTTTTGCACAACTCTACACATTTATGATGTTGGGAGAGAGATCTTGAGTCGTTTGAGCCACTGCAAACATATACAAGGAGGAACTACCTCAGTGAAGGGGACTCTAGTAGGTACATTTCTACCTTAGACTTAGGAACTTGGAATGCATTCTTAGGTGCTTGTAATCTTATAATTTCCATTTGATTTTAGTGGATTTTTTGTTTTATGGCATAGAGGTCACCATGGATGTTTCCCTTATTTTAGGGTTTTATAACGTAAAAAAATCATACATGTTATTCTTCTTTGCCTCATCTTCTTCTATGTATGATTTAGAATTCAAATTTTTACATAATTTAATAAGTTGAGTTAGAATAATTCATCATATGAGATATATTGAATTATAACTTAATAAATCAGATTGTTATTAATTTGACATCTGAATAAATCAGATTTAATTGATTTTAATTTTCGCATTATTAAAATCGGATTAGTTGAATAATAAAGTTTTTCTTGATTTGATTATATATATGTTATCAGAAAAACTTGCATAAAATCAGAGTATGTTCATTTGCGCGTATGGAGATTGTTTCATGGGCGCTCCATTTTTCACCCACATTACAAAGGGCCATGGGTTAGAGATGGGAGAGAATGATTGGTGAGGCTGCTGTGGTATGTTGGCAAAACCCTGATATTTACTGCACTTAAGAACATACTCAGATGTGTCTTTAGGTAGGTTCGACCAATAGTAGCCTTACATCAAGATTATCTTTGGCAATGACCTTCCTCTGATATGGCTTATGAAACTACCTTTGTGAACATCTATAAGAACATAACTCACCTCTGTAAGATGCACACACCTCAAAAGTGGGAGCAAATAACCCCTTTTGTACAACACATTCCCTATAATGACAAATTTGGCAGCTCGATAACGAACCTTCTTTCTTTCAACTTTACCTTCCGGGAGCTTCCGTCCCTCAAATAATCAATAAGTGGGTCCATTTAGGATGGTGACAAGTTCAAGTTAAAACATTATGTGTTGTCAGCCTCCTCAGGATCGATGCTTGGTTCCTAGAGGATTTAAACTGGATCCATTCTTCAAATCTCGGCTCTTATAGCCAAATTAAGCCTTGCGAGGACATCTGCTCTTATATTTTTAATTCAAGAAATTCTTTCTACTTTCACTCCTTGGAAACTTTCAAGTGTTGTCTTTACTCTTTGTAAGTATTTGGCCATTTTTCATTTTTTGCCTCATAAATTCCTAAAACCTGGTTCACTACCAGTTGTTAATCACCGTGGGAAAAAAGTTGGCCGACACCTAACACCTTTGCAAGCATAAGTTCTGTGAACAAGGCTTCATACTCAGCCTCATTATTAGATGCTTTGAAATTTAATATCAATGCGTACTCGATATCAGTCTTGTTTGGGGCTGATAAAATTAGCCCAGCCCTACTGCCAACTGCATAGGATGAGCGATCAACAAGCAAACTCTAGACGAGCATATTTGATGAGAATGGGCTTTTAGCAAGGACACCATTTTTAAGCAATAAATCTAACTATGGAACACTAACTGCAGTGTCGACTGTAGCATTCTCGACGTTTGTTCGTTATGAGTTTTCGGCTTGTTTGAAACCCTCAACTTGCACTTCAATCTTGGTCTCATCAACTGATTCCCATGTGCATTCTGCGATAAAATCTTCCAAAACCTTCCCCTTAATTGCATTTCTTGGATAATAAGTAATATAAAACTCACCCAACTCAACTGACCAAGCCATTAGCCTACTCGATTTCTCGAGTTTATGAATGACTTGTCGGAGAGGTGTGTCAATGAGTATTAGCATCGTATGAACTTTTAAAAGTAGGGATTTATTTTTCCTAACACGTGTATTAAGGAGAATGAAAGATTCTTCATCTTTGGGTATCTCATCTTGTCCCCTTACAAAGTTTTGCTCTTATAATATACCGACCTCTGAGTCCCGTTATTGTCTCGAATGATCGATGGGCTGATAGCCGACTCTAGGATGGCTGGATAAAAATATAGTTTTTCCCCTCGAATAAGTCGAGTCAGAACTATTGGTGAGACCAAGTAGGTTTTTAATTCTTTAAATTCTCTTTCACATTCTTCATCCCACATAAAATCTTTTTGCAAAATTTTGAAAAAAGGCAAGCATTTGTTGCTTGCTCGTGAGCTGATCCTATTAGGTTTAGCAATTTTTCTCGCCAAACTCTGATTTTTTATTTATTTCTTGGGGTCTTCATATTGATCAATGCCTTTATCTTAGTTGGGTTCTGTTTAGTGCCCCTTTAATTGAGGATAAACTCCAAGAACTTCCCCGTGCTGATATTGAAGACGTACTTGGTTAGATTCGGCTTTATCTTGTAGTGGTCCATGGTGTCAAAAATTATTTACAAATCCTTAACGTGATTCTCATCCTTCAGACTTTTTGTCAACATGTCGTTGATGTAAACGTCCATTATCTTCTCAATCTTTTCTTTGAATTTTTTTGGTGAGTCTCTGGTAAATGGCACATGCGCTCTTCAAGCTGAAAGGCATCACCTTATAACTGTAGATACCTTTATCAATAATGAAAGATGTCTTCTCGGTAACTTCTTCAGACATTAAAATCTGGTTATAGCCCGAAAAAGCATCCATAAAACTCATGAGTTGGGGGGAGTTTTACTTGGTCGGTATGATATGTCCGTCATCTCATGCCATTCGTCGTAGTCTCAGCTACACTCCTCCTCATACGTTGTATCCTCAAGTTTGCCTTACACTTCCTTGCCAAGGTGGAGACGAAGAGGATAAGCAATCTATTTTCTTCTTAAGCCTTACTGAACATCTTTGGTTGGACCTAGGGGTGGTCCTCTAGATGCTAATGGCGCATATCTTCTCATGACGACCATGATTATAAGATTTATGGTCAAGTCCTCTAAGATCCGACTCATAATGTTCTGGCTGAATGCTATCAATTGGTGATGCATGGCCTCTTGACTTTCCATTAGATATCTCAATACTGTCGCTACATTGACCATCTCAGACTGAGGAGGCAGATGGCTGGAACTAACCTTGACGTTTGACAGTGAATCAAAAGACATCACCGATCAGAGAAATCAAACAACAATAAAAGGGATGCAAAAAGCCTATAAAATAGAATAAATCAAACATGGTAGCTGATAAACTCCTCTACACAAGCTCTTTCCATGTTGATTTAGATCCAACAACGGTGGGCTTGAATCACAACCAGAAATGAGAGAGAAATCTAAGATGATGATGAGAACGCTAAAATATTCCTGCAGACGGTGCCAAATTGATAATACTAAGATCATGCACTAGATTCACTTTAGGTATAAGTATTGCAGAGATGTAGCAAAATAATAATTAACAAGCAATTTAACAAATCATATGAGAAAAATGGAGGATAAACACAAGTATTTAAGTGGTTTGGCTATTGGCCTATATCCATTGTGCAAAGTATGGGTATGTTTTCACTAAAATATGGCATAAACAACTATTAAAGACAAATACAAGCTCTCTCTCTCTCTCTCTCTCTCTCTCTCTCTCTCTGGGGTTAATTATGTGGAGTAACAATAAGGTTTCTAAGAGTCGATCCAAATTAAGAATACATAGTGTGCCTTTTAAAGGTTGAGGGATGCGCAGTGTCACCCCCAGCATATAGTCTACACCCAGCTTAGGTAGTGGACTATGAGAAAGTGGCAGTTGTCTATTCATAAAGTAATGTCATCATAGTTAATATTCCCTCACGTGGGTTATTAATCCACAATAAAGGGTTTTTATGGACGTGACTGAAATACCCATGTCATACTTTTTATAATTGGATGAACATATTCGTGGTAGGAGGCATCGTCTGAGGTGATACTGGATGTGTCGGCTCTGCTGAGAGTCTATAAGGCCTGGTTCTATGCAAAGAGCCGAGACGAGATAGGGTAGTCGTATGTGCCTGACACACCTATCCCTCACCCCTGAGTCTGATGAATTGTAACATGAGTGGCATTTGAGGTCGACACTTTTCCACTAGTATGAGTGAGGCTGGTCTCTCATATAAGAAGAGACTATAGTTATTTGTTATCACAATTAGGTATAAGTGAAAAGGCTGGTCTCGTCTGTGAGGCGAGATAATAGTATTTGGTTGGATGCCAGAGTGCCATCTGGACGAGACCATGCTTATGACAATAATACTTGGAGAAGAAACTTCAAGTGTAGTTTCTTAGTGGGCAAGGTTGGCTAGACACAAGAAGGGGGTATTACTTCTAAAGGTGTTAAAGTAAGAGGTGTCGGGGGGACTCTCTCTCAAAGAGAACTATCCTGGTTAAGTTGGGTGTCAACCGCTTCCCTCTTTCGGTAGACATGGTCGCGAAGCCGATGTAGTTCAGCCCAAGTCTCGTACAGACTCTGGTATATTCACAAATATTTACTTAAGAGGTTTCATAAAAAAGGGTAAAATAAGTCATTTTGGAGCAAGAACGATTAAGAACACCAAACTTGAAAACCAACAATCGAAACCAGAAAAGTCACCGAAAAAGGTCAAACTTCAACAAACCTCATCAAAAAACCCTACTTCCTTACTAAAATATAACCATAATTCCAACACAACCTAAGAGCCACCATAAATCCACCATAACACCACCACAACAGGAGGTGCACAAACTAAATAAATCACTGAAAAAATGAAATAACAAAAATTGAAACAAACAACAACGAAAAATAAAGGATATGCGATTCAAAGTGTATCTAGATAAAGGCGACGATCGAAAAATGATTGAAAATGCTAGAGAAGGTGATCGGAGGGAGTAAAAGAGATAAAATCCTAGAGAGAGAGATAAATGAGGTTTTTCTGGTTTTTACTTCTGGTAAAACTGATAGAAATGAGAAAAATCCATCCTAAAGTAATTTTCTATCTAAAAAATATAGTAACGATGAAGTACGAATACTAAGACATGGGATGATGTGAAGGGATGCCCACATATGCCAAATGTGCGTCAAATATCACACCTAATCTCCGTGAATCATTCCACCATTGACACAGTTAAAGGATTCCCAACAAATGGCAAGCATCTCATAATAGGAATGAATAGAGGGCACATGGCGGTGATGTGACCGTTACATTGGATGATATGACTGTTACATCCCCAAGATATGATTAACAATTAAGAAATAACTAAGCCTCCAGAGTCATGGCGTACATGCCATTCATTATATGAGACGAGACACTAAGTTAAATCGTCTTGAAGCCAACTGGGACCAAATTTAAACCTCATCCTCTTACTGACGCAAAAGGCTAAGGTCTAGGAGTAATTAATATACATAAGTATGGTCTCGTCCAGATTACATTCTGGTAGCCAACCAGACATTACAGTCTCATTCCAAAGATGAGACCAACCCTCTCACATGTATCAGTGAAATAGTGTCAGCCTTAGACGACACTTATGTTGCAAGACATCAGGCTCAAAGGATAAGGATAGGTGTGTTGGGCACATACGACCGTCCTATCTCGTCTCGGCTACGTGCATAGAACCAGATGACATACACATTCTCGAGAGGGATGATATCTCAGTATCACCTCAAACAATACTTCATATTACAAGTATGTTCATCCAGGTATGGAAAGCATGACAGGGGGATCCCAGTCATTTTGGCACAAAACCGTTAGCAAGAATCAGTCACCCACGTGACGAGATTTTCATCATGATTAATTCATCATGAGAATAAACACGTGGCATTCTCTCATAATCCCTCTACTCCAGTTGGACGTGGAACACATGCTGGGGGTGACAATACGCACCCCTCAGCCTATAAAAGGCACACTTCGTCTTCTTTATTGAGATCGATTCCTAAACACCCTACAGTTACTTTACTAAAATAAATCTATAAATAAAGCTTATACTTGTGTCTCAAATGGTTGTTTATGCCTGACTATAGTGAAACACACTCATACATTGCACAATGGACGTAGGCCAACAACCGAACCACTTAAATCCTCGTGTTCATCTCCATTTCTCTTACTATTTCTACTAAATTACCTGTTAATTATTCTGTCATATTACATCTGTGCAACTCTCATATCCAGAGTGAATCCCTAGGCCCACTGTAATTAATATATATTCAAAAACATAAAAAGAAACAGAAGATAAATAGAACTTAAAAGTATATATTCAGTATAAGATAAATAAATATATAAAATGTAATAAATAAATACCGAGATATTTTTTTGTTAGTTTTGATCACTTCTACTATTCAGTATTAGACTTTGACTCCCTCAAAAAATTGAGAAGGAAAACACATGTAATTAACGATAATTGGATGGTCAGTCAAAATGGCGACCGAAGTAAATGTCAAAAACTTTTATCACTAATATTTGAAAATAAATTGGTGGCTAATTTAAAAAAACCCTAAAATAACTAAACATCTTAAATAACATTACCATACAAATTACCACGTAGGATGCCATAATATAATTCTATTACCTAATATTAATGACATCAATTAAAAGGTTAAAATCAGATAACAAATATAGTTAGGATCGCGTTCATACATAAACTTGTATATACAAAGTCCTTAATGTGTTTCACACGCGTTATACCATATAAAACACACCATCTAATTAATAAAATTTACGTGTTTTTATATATTAATCCCATTTGACATATTTTTCAACAAATTAGTAATTGATTAATCAATAATTGAATGAACCTTATTAGAACACAATTAAAAAAATACAATACAAAAATAACCTTAAAATTCTAAGAACAACTGAACCCTAAAATAATTTTAAAGATGTCACCACCACCATCACACGACGTCCCCACCACCACCGCAACCTATTACTGTCACCTCCTTCGCACTACCATCATCACTGTTGTTTCCAGTATCACAAGCACCACAACCAGTCGTTGCCATCACACACCATCGCTATAACCGTTGCCACTAGGCCCACCATAATAAATATATATTCACAAACATAAAAAGAAAGGAAAAGATAAAGAAAAACTAAAAATAAATATCTATTGATGCTTCATATATCCTAATTCACAGCCTTTTAAAAATAATTGGGATGCCAAATGTAACTAGTTGAGATCTTAGCATGCAAAAGGGTTTATTTTTTCAAATTGGCCCCACAATTTAAAAACAAGAAATAAATCATTTGGACATAACATAAGTTCCATCTTGAACTCCACCTACATGGTTTGCTCAATTACGACCCTTTGACCCTCTCTCTCTCTCACACACACACACACAAGAGTGTGAAAACACACACACACAAAAAAAACCCTCAATGACAATGGTGGAAAACGAGAAGATAAACAAGAATAGTAAAATCTTGGTATCCCCCCTAGCTCTAAAACAAAAGGTAAATCTTTTAAACTCATGTTTGGGTTTAATTAGAATTTTGTGTAAAATATATTGAAATTTTCATTTAACTCAATAATTTTTTCCCTTTTAGGGGCTAAAGTTGTAATCTTTTCTGTATCTTGCTCAGTAAATTTGGGATTTACTATAGTTAATTAGGGTTTTACTTGTTCACTTTGTACAGTTGATAGAGTTTGGAAAGTTTGTGTCTTTAAATGTTCGAAAGCTCAAATTTGTTATTTTGATTAATCCTCTCATTTGCTTATTTGCTTGTAGAACTTCGTTTCCATATAAATATATTTGTTTTTTTCACCTGGGATTTTTGTGTTATTTAATGTTTAGTCCCTTAAAAATGTTCCTTTTTTTTTTTTACTTTGACCCGTGAGATAAAGCTGTGTTTAGACATAATTCCCACTTTTCAAATAATTAGACTTGCATCGTATGTATAAGGTACAAGTAGGTTAATGCATAAGGTACAAGCGGAATGGTGCACATGCAGTGTGTGTGTGTAGGGGGGGTTAAGTTTAATTATTTGAAAAGCTTGGGGTTATATGTAATTAGGCATTATTTTAGGGGCCAAGGTAAAAAAGAAACCTTTAATTTTTAATCCAACATATTTTCGAAAATAATTTTTGGTCCCGTGGGACCCAATCAGGAGTCATTAATTTCTAGCCAATCATAGTTCTAAAAAGAGGGTCATTTATTTGAACTATAAGTGGAAACATAGTTAGTTTCACTATTCATTTGTATGGGGTGCTTTTTGGTCCTATTAAAGTGTTTAAATTTAATGCACTATAATGGACTAAAAGTTATTTTTAAAATATGCTGGACTAAAAATTAGGTACAAATTGTGGGTCATTTGTTAAATACTGCTAAATTTTTTACTTTAGATAGCTTGTCAATTTTTAAGTGTTGTGTGCAGTCACAAATATAATACATAACTGTTTTTTCCACATTGTGATATAATACTCTAATATTGTTATATTTGACAAGTTGTGTGATAATATAACTAACTATATTTAATTGCCATTTTTTAATATGACAGGCATCGGAGAACGCATCCTAAATCATTTTATAAGGGAGGGACTACAACCTAAAGCCCACAAGTTGTTGGACCTCACACTAAATTTTTGAAGTGTGAGGGGCTTAAGACTAAAGATTGGTTCCAGAAGATGGCCGCAAAGAAACTTATAGCGATTTGCCAATGTGGGGGCGAGTTTGAGACGGATAAAGATGGGTGTTTGTCTTACAATGGTGGGGAGGCTTATGCGATCGATATTGATGAAAAGACGAGGTTAACCCTATTCAAAAAGGAACTAGCTGAAACGTTTGAATGTAGTATTGGTGACCTTTTGATCAAGTATTTTCTCCCGGGGAATAAAAGCACCCTCATTACCATATCTAAAGACAAGGACTTTAAACGCATGATTAACTTCTATGCGGATTTTGATAACGTGGATATCTTTGTGACGACGGATGCAGCTGCTCGAAACATGTCGAATATGCCTGCCAGTAGGTACTTACATTTGTATCCAGCTTAATTCATAAGTTCCAACTTTAATTTATTCATCCTTGCCATTTGCACACAATGTTAGGGTTCGGTTCGAGACGCAATCAATGATCCATAACGTGTTGTGGTTCATTCAATATTATTGTTTTATTAAAACAAAGCTGGTTAGATATAAAATGACATACGTGCCCCTCAATAACTTTGTGTGTGTTTGATTTGAGTTTTTCTACTTTGTAAATTTTGCTTGAATCCCATATTGGTATAATGTTTGCTTGAATGCACACAACTTTAGGGTTAGATTCTTTTAACCCAATTGCATTTTTTGTAGTGTGTTATCGCTGTTTATTATTGTCGTCTCATTAAAACAAAGATGTTTAGATTGAAAACGAATTACACGCCCTTAGTAGCTTTTTGTACTTGTTTGATTTGAGTTTTGTACTTTGTTGGAATCTCGAATTGGTAAAATCATATGTAAAGTTAGCATTTTAGGAAATGAATTTGCATTGTGATTTGAATATGGGAATTTGTCAAATTGGGTTTCCAAAAAAACACAATAACTCGAACCAAACGAGCAAACTACATTACACTACAACTGCGAAGGTTAAATTGGGTAGTTTAAATTTGGTACATTGATAATAGTTGTATTCAGATTAAGTTTCTTTCTTTCTAGGGTTTGTTGTTTGGAAACATAATTGCAGTGAATCCTAACGTGTTATGCATTCAATATCGTTGTTTCATTAAAAAAAAGCTAGCGAGATTTAAAAAGACATACATGGCCTCAATAACTTTTTGTGTTTGTTCACTTCAAGATTTTGTACTTTGATAGTTTGCTTGAATCTCATATTGGCAAATTCACATGTAAAGCTTGATTTTTCGGTAGTGAATTTTCCCTCTGTGATTTTTAAACTCTTGACATGGATAATGAGCTTTTATTTGTTAATTTGTCAATTTGAGGCTCCAGAAAACAGCAATAACTTAAACCAAATGAGCAGCAATTGCAAGTTGAATAATTTAAACTTTGGTACATTGCTAATTGTCGTCTCTAGATTAAGGTGCTTCTTATTTGAGGCTAATAATTGTCCTCCCCCAAAAAATTTGGGCTTCGTTGTTTTTTCCGGTAAATTGTAAGTATATTAATACCAAAAAATATTAGGAAAAGGCCGTACAAATGGCTCCTTAGGAAAATTCTCTAAAGAACCACCGGCCCACAAACAGCTAATCTAAACAAAGACATGCACAAACCAAAGGATAACCGAGCACGTGTAAATCATCTAATATAAAAGACTTAACAATCCTTTCACTAAGAGAGACTTCAAAACAGCACTGAGCTCCCAAAGCTCTCTTCAAAACGGCAGAAACCCTACAACTCTCAACAACCCAAATCTTCACTTCCCAACACTATCTTCATAACTGCAGAAACCCTAAATCATTTAGCAAACCAAAGCTTCACTTCGGCCCACAATTATTAAATCGCTATGGATGAAGGGAACACAAAGGCAAATGAACTGAAGAATCAAGCTAATGGCTTCTCAGAGTTGGAGAATCGAACCATGAGTTATATTAAACTTGACTTGAAGGATCTGATGATATAACACCATATGAACATAAAACTCAGAATACAAATATTCCGTAGATATGTATACTGATTTATACCGCCTTAACTGTTGAAAAGATTTGAGTCAGCTGATGATAATTTCAACCATTGAACTCTATCAAATAACAACAAAGCAGCTTGTAGAGTAGACCAACCAAACAAAGAACAAGAGAAACGATAACACAATTGAGTCAGTTCTAACGTGTTTATTATCATTCAAACTTGTCCTTTCATTGATATAAAGCTGGTGAGATTTGAATTGACATACATGCCCCTCAGTAACTTTCTGTTCTCGTTTCATTTTAGTTTTTGTACTTTCCTAGTTTGTTGCAATCTCAGATTGTTAAATTCACACGTGACGCTCGATCTTAGGAAAGGAATTTGCAATATGTGATGCACACTTTTGACTGGAATTACGAAATTTTATATTTGAATTTGTCAATTTGAGATTCCAGAAAAGCACAATAACTCGACCCAAACGAGCACACTGGAATTGTGGAGGAAGACCCAAATTTAAAGTTGGGTAATTTTAACTTTGGTAGATCGCTAATTTTTGTATTTAGAATAAGGTGTTCTATTTTTTTTTTCATACGCAGGTCCCTTTTTTTCGCTGGAAGTTATTTTCACTAGTTTAAAAAGTATCTCAATCTATTTCATTATTATTATGTTATTATGAATGCACATTAGTCTAATCATGCCAACTATTAAGGTACCTAAATAAAAATGGAAAAAAAGAAATGTCTTAAAAATTTTGTGCGGAAGGACTTTGACATCATTGAATCTTACGACACACTTCACGTGCAGGTCGAGCAGGACAACCGTTTCGGAACCAGATGCGCTTCCGGATGCCTCTGGTGATATTATCCATGCCGATGAGCCCATTGATATGGAAATGCCTGTTGAAACAACGCCAAGTGGCCCTCTTTCTGTTACCAATGGTGAAAAGCGTCCTAGGTCAATTGCAATCGAGTGGCAGCCAAACAACACCACCATTACAGGTGTGGGCCAAACCTTTACTAGTTTCACCGAATTTCGTGAAGCTCTACGAAATTACTCGATCGAGCAAGGATTCAATTTCAAATACAAGAAGAACGAACCGGACCGTGTAACCGTTGTGTGCGTGTCCCAAGACTGCCCTTGGCGTATACACGTGTCGAGGTTAGCCACGACCCAGTTAGTCTGTATTAAGACAATGAGACCAAACCATAATTGCGAAGGAGCTTCTGCTAGAAAGCCAGATCGAGCAACGACGACTTGGGTGGGAAGTATTATAAAGGAGAAGTTAAAAGAATTTCCGGAGTATAAGCCCAAGGATATTGCCATTGACATCAAAAGGGAATTTGGGATTCAATTGAATTATTCTCAAGCGTATCGCGCAAAGGAAAGCGCGTTGGAGCAACTTCATGGTTCTTATAAAGAGGCGTATAGTCAGTTACCTCTCTTTTGTGAGAAATTAATGGAAACTAACCCTGGCAGTCTTGCTACATTTACGACAAAGGAGAATTCGAGCTTTCACCGTCTTTTTGTATCATTTCATGCCTCTATTACTGGTTTTCAACAAGGTTGTCCCCCTTTGCTATTTTTAAACAGTACTCATCTGTACTCAAAATACCAAGGGACATTATTGGCTGCTACAGCGGCAGATGGGGATGATGGTGTTTTTCCGGTGGCTTTTGCTGTTGTAGACGACGAGACTGATGATAATTGGCATTGGTTTTTATCGGAACTAAAATCTGCAGTTTCAACGTCTCGACAAATTACTTTTATTGCGGATTTTCAAAAGGAGTTAAAGGAGTCGTTGCGTAAAATATATGTTGGTGAGTACTACCATGGTTATTGCCTGTGTTATCTCTCTGAAAAACTTAACAAAGATTTGAAGGGGCAGTTCTCACATGAGGCAAGGTGTCTCATGGTTAAAGAACTTTACGATGCCGCTTATGCACCGAAACTCGAGGCTTTCGAACGGTGTACCGGAAACATAAAAGCTATCTCACCAGAAGCTTACAATTGGGTAATACGAAGTGAGCCGGACCATTGGGCAAATGTGTTTTTCAGAGGGGCGAGGTATAATCACATGACGTCCGACTTTGGACAACCATTTTACAATTGGGTATCGGATGCGACCGATTTGCCCATAACACAGATGGTTGATGCATTACGAGGCAAGATGATGGAGTTGTTCATAAAACGGCATGCCGAGTCAGCTCAGTGGGTAACTAGGTTAACACCATCTATGGAGGAAAAGCTAAAGAATGCTACTTTAAAAGCCCACTCGCTTCAAGTTTTGCTCTCACATGGTACCACATTTGAGGTTAGAGGTGAATCTGTAGAAGTAGTCGACATTGATCATTGGCATTGTAGTTGCGAAGAGTGGAAGCTTAGTGGGTTGCCTTGTGGTCATGCTATTGCTGTTATCGAATGCCTTGGTCGGAGCCCGTATGATTATTGCTCGAGATATTTTACGGTTGAGAGTTACCGGTTAGCATATGCTGAGTCGATTCAACCAGTACCGAATGTGGAGAAACCGTTGAAGAGCGAGATGACCAAGGCGGCTATCATTGTAACTCCACCACCAACTAGGCGACTGCCGGGACGGCCTAAGATGAAGCAAGCCGGAGTGGTGGAGGTTATGAAGCACAAAATTCAGTGTAGCAAGTGCAAGGTCCTTGGTCACAATAAGAGGTCATGCAAGTAGGTCTTCCTTCTCTCAAGTTTTTAAATTTTTTAATAACTTTATGGCAGTTTGGAACGTGTATGTGTGTGTGTACTTGATTAGGACTATTAGGCAGCTTCAATTTCCAGTAAATACATTCTATTTTGGTCCTGTCATTGCACTTCATATAATTCTTCTATGGGGTTTAAGGATTTCTTCTATAGATGCTTATAAAAAAAAGGATTCCTTCTTTGAATAACACATTTAATTATAAGAGGATACCCATGATTGACTCACACACACACAGGTTCCTTCTGTAAATAATACATTTCTTTATTAGATGATACTCATAATACACACACACACAGAGGAAGGCTGAAAACATATATATGTATTAAACAATTAATAACAGAAAATGATTTTTTTATAGCCATAAATTCTTTGAAGTGATAGATATTGGCCATGATGCAAACACCACCAATTGTATTTAAAGAAGAGAGAAAACAACAAGCACAAATCTGAAAATTGTATTAACAAGCCAAAGAATAATGAGCTTTCTATTACATCATTACCTATTTATACTACTAGTAATCCTACTCTAACTAGGAAAGAATGAAAAAAACTAAAATACCCTTCACTTATTCTGATAGCTACCAAAGAGGACAAAATCTCCTTTTATTACATCTAATACTTTCAATTAACAAAACAAAACAATAAAACCCTATTCTACATCATTCTCCCCTCCTTTGAAAAAGGTTGTCCTCGAACTTTGAAAGTTGGAGATGCGTGCAAAATTTCCAAATTATACGGCTGAGAAGACAAGAAAAAGTTTTGGAGTCTGAAATTAATTTTTTCAAAAATTTGGGAGGGCTCAAAATTTCTCTCCAAAATTTTATGGGAAACAGATTCTAGCTATACTTTCAAAGCCTCAACCCAACAACTCAACAAATCGTTTAAAGCTGCATCAAACAATAACCGAGTGAGAAACACCGAAGCCACATCCAAATTAGCCCTAGCCTGCATCTCTTTCCTTCGTCTTTCTCTCCTCCTTTGTTCACATTTGGTGGTGTGGTTGGGCTCATTGGTCAAAAAGCAATCTAGGGTTGTGATACCATGGATTCAGACTTTGTTTGCTATCAGCAAGCTGTTTGCCTTCATAGCAGTTTTCTGTAATTCATGGAGGGCTGCCAGAGTGATACCTACGTGTGGTTGTGCGTAGGTTGGGATCCTATATTTTCTGTTTTCTTATTACCTTTCCTCTTTATTTGTAATGGACTTAACTATAGTACAATAATTCACAACACAATTGAAGGAAAATAAGAGAATGGAAATTATATTGAATTGATAAACTGGAGAATTCAAATGAGGATAAGTTCAGCTGATCTACGGACTGAATGGTTTACACCTCTTTAACTCACGAGAGTAGACTCATAATAAACAAGCCTTCAACAGAGAGCCAAATCCAACTTATACTAGCAACTACAATCGTCTGTCTCTTTTAACAACCCTCCAGCTCACACCAGAAGAGAATCTAATAACTAAACAATAATTATTTGTAACGATGGATATCTATTTATGGTAGCATTTGGTGACTAAGCTCCAGAGTACCATTTTATTCATCGAGTTAAAAAAGACTATGTTATGTAGTATAAAGACTATATTGACCATACATATAAATCACTTAGACCATGATAATGGATTGTTATCCAAACGATCCTTGTCCTCAAGGATCAAGCTATGGAAACTGCTTTTTGAGGAAATGATAGTCTTCCCAGGTAGCATCTTCAGTAGTATCTTCAGGAGAACTGTTGGACCATTGGACCAACACTTGAACTACATCCTTACTACTTTTCTTCACCATCCTTCTATCCAAAATCTTTGTTAGTTCCACCACCATGTGACCCTTCTGATCTGTGAGTGGCAACTGGGCAATAACTTGGATGTGTTCTCCCTCTTTAGTTGTGACACATAAATAAACTGGGTGTATTTTGGATCCTCTAGGCAATACTAATTTATAAGCCACCTGGCCTATCGTTTTACGTATCTGGTAAGGCCCAAAAAATTTAGCTGCTAGTTACATGTTTCCTCTCAGCTCTACAGAAGTTTGTCTCTAAGGTTATTGTAGTGTAAGGTACACCCATTCACCTTCTTCAAAACTCCTTTCTATCCTTTTCTTGTCAGCAAATAACTTCATCCGCTGTGACTCTTGTAACCCTGTTCAAAGGACACCCATCATGATTTTTTTCTGTTGAAGATATTCCTCCACAGCAGCTATAGGAGTGTTGGTCTCTACTTCCATGCCTAATTGAGGAGGCAAGTATCCGTACAATGCTTGAAATGGGGACATCTGAAGGCTGGAGTGGTAATTAGTATTGAACCACCATCTAACATGTGATAGCCACCGATACCATTTTTTTGGCTTGTAGCTGGTCCTGCACCTCAAGTAGGACTCTAAGCAGGCATTGGTCCTCTCAGTTTAACCATCCGTTTGTGGATAATAAGCAGTTCTCATCTTCAACTCAGTGCCTAATTTCTTGAAAGTTCTTTTCAAAAGAGGCTAAGGAACAATCTATCTCTGTGAGTGATAAGTGAGGCTGGCAGACCATGTAATTTATATATCTGGTCAATGGTTGAGCTACAGTTGCAGCTGTGAATGGGTGCTGGCTATATTTTGTGAGCCTATCCACCACCACTAATATAGTGTCTTTGTCTTGATGAGGGCAGCCCTTCTACAAAATCCATAGAAATATCCTTCCAAGCTTGTGTGTGGGAATTGGAAGTGGCTGAACTAATCCAGCTAGATAAGAGTTCTCCCCCTTGTGTCTTTGGCACACATCACAACATTAGACAAATTCTTGGACA
The DNA here is from genome assembly GCA_949130495.1 of Sambucus nigra. Lineage (NCBI taxonomy): Eukaryota > Viridiplantae > Streptophyta > Magnoliopsida > Dipsacales > Adoxaceae > Sambucus > Sambucus nigra. Next base: position 61,227,930 of record OX422223.1, on the reverse strand, counting down.
TCTTGCTTAAGTCCATGCCGATAGAAATACTGCTTGCATCTTCTGTAGGTACCTTGCACCCTTGAGTGACCACCCATTGTGGAAGCATGTACTCCACTGGCAAGTACTTTTTACTTCAGCTGTCCTGTATTGCCAACATAAATTCTTCCCTTCTTCCTTAACACCCCTTCTTTGTAAGTGTAGTTGGGGTTTCCATCAGGATGTAGCATAAGTTGAGTTACTAGTGTCTGAGCTTTGTTATCTCCTTCAGAGCTAGCAATCTTGTATCCAAATTGGAGTTTTCACTGTTAATGTTAGACATGCCCTTCCATTCACACTTAAGAGAGCATCAACAGTCCCATTCTTTTTTCCTTTCTTGTATCTGATCTCATAATCATACCCCGACAATTTGGCCAACCACCTTTGTTATAGCATGGTATGCACCCTTTGTTCCACGAAGAATTTGATGCTTTGTTGATCAGTTAATATGATGAAATGATTCCCAATAAGGGAAGCCCTCCATTTAGTGACAACCATTACTATAGCAAACAACTCCTTTTCATAAGCCTAAAGTCCCACAAATCTTGGCCCTAAGCTCTTGCTGGAAAAGGCAATGGGCCTCCCATCTTGCATAAGGACTGCCCCCACTCCTTGGTTGCAAGCATCTGTTTCTATTTGAAAGTTTGGCAATGTTAGGACAGTTGTGCTGGACACTTCTTCTTTGAGCAGTTGAAAGGATTTTTCAGCTTCATCACTTCACTGATAGTTGCCTTTCTTCTGTAAATTAGTCAGCCCTTACTCAACAATCCATATCCCTTGATAAGTCTTTTGTAGTAGCAAGTAAGACCCTAAAAACCCCTTAGCTCTTTCAAATTTTTGGGTCTTAGGACATTTTGTCATACTTTGGATCTTGGTAGGGTTTGCAGCCACCCCTTGGCTAGAAATGATGTACCCTAGATACTCAATCTCAATCTGAGTTTGAGTAAAAGAGCATTTGGATAGCTTAGCATATAGTTAATGCTATTGTAGGATAGAAAGTGTGATTTTCAGGTGGTATAGGTGTTCTTCAAAGGATTGACTATATATTAGTATGTCATCAAAGAATACTAATATGAACTTTCTGAGATGAGGTTTGAATTTTGAATATGTAATTCACTAGGTTTTGAAAAGTGGCCGGTGCAGTAGTCAACCCAAAGGGCATGACTCTAAACTCATAGTGGCCTTGGTGTGTCTTGAAGGCAGTTTTATGAGCATCAGAGGGATTCATCCGAATTTGATGGTAGCCTGACCTTAGATCTATTTTAGAAAAGATCTTTGCTCCTTTAAGTTCATCCAGTAGCTCCTCCATCATGGGAATTGGGAATTTATTTTTGATTGTGACGTCATTGAGTCTTATATAATCCACACAAAACCTCCACTCCCTATCCTTCTTTTTAACCAGCTAAATAGGTGAAGCAAATGGGCTTTGGATTGGCTGAATGATCCCAGACTTGAGCATTTCTTCCACTAACTTCTCAGTGATAGATTTATGAATGGAAGGGTACTTATAGGGTCTTTGGCTTGTAGGTTCAGAGGTAGGTTTTAATGGTATATGTTGGTCATGAGATCTGGGAGGGGGAAGTTGTTTAGGCTCTTGAAATACTACTCCCAACTCCTTTAGCACTTGCAAAAACTCAGGTGGATGTGGATCTCCCACATTAGTATCCTGGTTGATTGAAAATAGATGGCCTATTAGACCATGTTTGGATTTCTTTAAAATTTTGGCTAGGGCAGTACTAGTCATCATCTTCACACATCTTTTGTCCTCTCCTTTCAGCGCTATTATTTTTCCGCCTTTGTTGAATGTGATGCTCAGGTGCTGGAAATCAAACAAGACTGGGTTGTACCCTTTAAGCCAGTCCACTCCAAGTACTATGTCACATCCTCCCGTGTTAGCAGCCTCGTGTCTTCTTCAAACTTATGTTCCTTTATCTGCCATTTCAGCTTGGGACATATAGCATCACCGATGAGTTTGTTTTCATCAGCTACTATGATGGTCATAGGGGTAGTAGGCACAATGTGGCACCCACTCATTTTGGCTGTATCAGTGTCCAAAAAGCTACGAGTATTGCCACTACTTACCAAAATTGTGATGGATTTCTTCTTGATGGTTCCTGGAAGTCTAATGGTGCTGTGGGAATGGTTACCAACAAGAGCATTGATAGTGATCTCCATGTGGGGTTCTGTTTCTTTGTTGTATTCCTCCTCTGGCTTTCATGCCTGCCCCTGGTGGTTCTTGATCCTATTCTTCCAAATTCAACATGAAAAGCTGCTGGTTGGTACATTTGTGTTCGGGTTTAAATAATTCATCACAATTGTAGCACAACCCCTTTTCTCTCTTGTACCTCATCTTTGAGTAGGTGAGTTTCTTAATAGGTAGTGGGTGAATGAATTTTTGTTGTTTCAAGGGCTATTTGATTATTCAGTTTAGTTAGGTTAGTTGTAAAGGCTTTTTGCATTGGCTTTGGGATGAAGTTGTAATTTTGGGACAAGGTGGAGTTGATGGTAGGGTAAGGCTTAGGTGTTATGGCGGGATTAGTAGCGATAGTTGTCTCTTGCATTTTGACAAAATATAAGAGTTGGACATGTGTACAGCAACTCTAATTTCTGGTTAAGGCCACTGAGAAAGCTCAAAATAAAATGCTCTTCGGTTAGGCCCTTGTTTCTAGTATATATGAGATATTTTAGTTCTTCAAATTGTTCTTGGTACTCAGTTACAGTTCCCATTTGTTGCAGCTTGTTAAACTCCCTATCTCTTGGAATCTGACACATAAATCTTCAACAAACTCAGACTATTTGAGGCCTTCTTTACCCTCATGATAATCTTGAAACCACACATCTGCTCTGCCTTTTATATTGAGCGAAGATACTAACACTTTCTGGACCTCACTCATAGGGTATATTTGAAAATATTTATTGCATTTCCTCACCCCTCTGGGGTTATCACCGTCAAATCGAGGAAAATCAAATTTAGGGTGTTTACAGGGGTTACCCGTGAGTGTGTATTCCTCTGTGGATTTGGAGTCTATGGAATCCATTGTAATCACCTCCGGAGTACCACTGGTTTCCTGACGATCTCCTTGCCTCTGGTTTTGTCCAAACGGTCGTTCATCAGCTTCAATAATTGCTCAAAACGGGTCACCACCCTGTGATCAAACTCAGATTTATTTTTGGATTTGCTTAGGAGCATCTAATCCATTTTGCGGAGATGATCTCTGATCTCCAAGAGATTGTTTTCATTCTTCTTAGACAACTCCTCTGCTGTTTTGAGTTGAGTCTTGTCGGTCATGGTGCAGGAGTGAATGCTTTGACATATGTAATGGATTTAACTATAGCAGAATAATTCACAACACAATTCGAGGAAAATTAGAGAATGAATTTTTTTTTGAATTGATAAACTCGAGAATTACAAACGAAGATAAGTTCAGTTCAGTTGATCTATTGACTGAATGGTTTACACCTCTCTAACTCACGAGAGTAGAGCCTCATTACAATTCTCGTAATAAGCATGCCTTCGATAGAGAGCCAAATTCAACCTATACTAACAACTACAATCTTCTCTCTCTTCTAACAACTCTCCAACTCACACGAAAAGGGAATCTAATAACTAACTCAACAATTATATCTAACGGTGTATCTATGGTAGCGCTTGGTGACTAAGCTCCAAAGTACCTGGGAATTAGAGTTTATTGTTATTTTTGCCTTTTAATTAGTTTCCGAGTATGTTTGGGACTAATATGTCATTTTTGGTTATTAGTTGCCTTTTTTAGTCATTTTGGGTACTAGCTTTATTAGTAAGCTAATCTCTCCTATAAATAGGCCCATATTGGCCCTCATTTGTACGTAACCTTGAATATTGAGAATAGAGAATAGAGAGAGAAAGAAACCCATTTCATTTCTTTAGTTTAGTTGTTGTTGTGTAGTGTAGTTGTTGTGTAGTTAATTGTTGTGTTGATAACTTCTTCTTTTATGCTTCCGCACCCTAATTCATATCAAATTGGTATGCTAATTGAAGATTGGGATTCAAATTGGGTTCACCCGGATGACACCCGAATCATCCAAGAGCCCTAATTCTACCAATACACACCCATTAATCCGTGAAATCTCCAGCGCTGACGAAACCAACAAAAGACCCTTCGACGGGACTGATTGCTGCTGGACGCTGCCGGAAATTTTAGGCAGAGGAACTATTGATTTGATTCGTGCAGGTCAGCCACCTGATGACCATAATCACCTCCTTTGAAGACCGAACAAAAATGTCAGTTCTGAATTCATCGGAGATGCAGTCTGAACACCCTAGGGCCACCGGAGCTAACAAAACCCTGCCGACATCGATGATTAAACATGCCGCCAACCTTTATATGCAGAGCCGACCTAGTACAGCTGCATTGAAGCCTCTTGAAGCATACCGCATGGCAGGGTTGAGTGATAACCACCCGGATTTTCAAGCTTGTGCTGCCTTTGACCAAGAACAAATTTTTTTTGCCCCTGATCCATCCAAGAATCATTCCCACACAAACCCTAACCCTAATAGACATTCATATACAACCCCGGCAACCTCCCACCACATCACAAACCCTAATCAAACTTTCCCACCACCCGGACCTCTCTTCAACACGCTAATCCCCTACCAGTTTTTGAAAATTACAATTCAGCCCCTGAATTTTCTGAACATTACAAATCTTCCTTAAATCTATCAAGGCCCTACGATTTCATCCCTCCCCCACTCGAAGAATACCTTTTGTCCAAATTATCGTGGGATGGTACCAAATACGGGCTCGATATGAATGCATGTGCTGATTTCGACAAGGTTAGTTGTGACGGATACATCAAGAAACTCCAAAGTCTTCTAGATTCTTGGGCTGCGACGGATTCATATCTAACTCAAAAGCTTCATACATTCGCGTATAGTACTTACTCCATCGGGGAGTATGAGATGCACCATCAACACCTAAATAGGTGTCGAACCGAGTATTTTGAGATGGAGATGGCACGTGAACAATGGGTACGTGCACGAGCGAGACATTTGGTCCCATATTTTGAGTATTTGTCCACCGGTGTACCTCCTCCTACATCCGATGTCATTTCCGTGCACATCGACCATACTGTCTCTTCGATTATGGTTCACAAGGATGTCTCCGATGTTGTTGAGACCCCGACGATGCTTGATAGTGACCACGTGTTTCTTGTGACTTTTTTCCCATATTCGAGGAGGATGGGTGGATCACTTGTACTCGACACAGGGATTTGGAGACATTTGAGATTGTGGACTTCATTCCTATCTTTGGGTTAGAAGAGACGATGGGTATTTTCTAGATAATTTTTTTGATTTATTTGTTGAAGACAGTTGGGAGACTCGCACTTACTATCGTGAGGCGGCAATATTTGATTTGACGGATTTTTTTTCCAATTTTGGGTCACAATGATGAGTTTTGTGATGATGGTTCGGTGATTGTTTCCTTTGAGGAGTATATGCTGCATGGGATGATCACGATTAGTGTGGGATTTGTGGACCCTTTTTGGATTACTTATGAGGAGCGCTCCACGATTCATCTAAATGATTTGATGCTTCGGAGGCTCACCACGAGGAATTTGGATGAAATTTGGCATCAATTGCCCTCTCCGCGTCGATCTTGTGTTAGCTCGTCATTTGGACGGAATTAGAGGCCACATTCTTATTCATTGGCCATGGCGTAAATTTGTGGTTTCTCTTCGAGGATATTTTGTGAGTCGTTATGCGGGACGCTTCAAAGGACGACTTCCCTTTCAAGTAGGGGAGCCCACGGATGATGCCCTAACACACTTTTTTCGCTCGGGATGAGCTCTCTCAAGTAGGGGAGAATGATGGGAATTAGAGTTTATTGTTATTTTTGTTTTTTTAATAAGTTTCCATGTATGTTTGGAACTAATATGTCATTTTTGGTTATTAGTTGTCTTTTTTAGTCATTTTGGGTATTAGCTTGATTAGCAAGCTAACCTCTCCTATAAATAGGCTCCTTGGTCCTCATTTGTACTTAACCTTGAATATTGAGAATATAGAATAGAGAGAGAGAAACCCATTTCATTTATTTAGTTTAGTTGTTGTTGTGTAGTGTAGTTGTTGTGTAGATAACTTCTTCTTTTACACTTCTGCATCCTAATTCACATCAGTACCATTTTATTTAATGAGCTAAAAAGACTATATTATGTAGTATAAAGACGATATTGACCCTGCATTTAAATCACTTAGACCATGACATTCTTCTTCTTTTTGATCGAGCCTTTGGGGTTGACTTTTCGTTGATTTTGGGTGGGACAGCCCTAGGGTTTTGGTTTGGCATGTTTGGAGGGTTTGGATTCACAGTGGAGGTGTCATGGGAGGTTTTAGTGAAATTTTTGGGTTGGGGTTGGTTCATGGGTAGTTCTTCAGAATGAGAGTTCCAAAGAGGGGTTAGGATTTGAAAAGAAGGTTGAGAAGAAATAAAACCCTCAAATTTTGATAAAATTAGGGTTTGTTGAGCCTTTTGTACCGTCGTTTCAGCCTTCATCTGAACCATGGTTTCTTCAAGGATTTGTTAAGCGATTCTCAAGCTTGATATTCTGATTTCTCTTCTTGAGAGCCATTAATGGTGAAATGCAATGAGAAGACACACACTTATGGTTCAAAGTCTCGATTCAACTCGTTATTGGCCGAGTTGACTTGGAATCGTAGGCTTCCGATACGATTCTGCAATACGATTCGATTATAGAATGAAGTCTGCGAGATCTCAGCGAGATGGCCAATATTTGTTAAAACTCGGCGCTATAGGCGAGATCTTGGAGCTATCGGCCGAGACGGGATGAAACTAAGAAGGAAAAGAAAGCTCTGAAGTTGAGAAAGAGAAGAATGGAGGAATTATTATCACTTGAATTGAAACCCGATATCTATTGTCGGCTTCTTTTTTCTTCACAGGCTCCTCACAGGTACGAAGAGTTTAGGGTTTTTTGGTTTGTGGGCTTTTGTCTGTTGTTTGGGGTTTTTCCTTCATACAACTCTTTGGTTTTATAAGTGACATTTTAGTTCACTTTATTCTCCCCCTTTTTTTTTATTTGTTTGTTTTATTCTCACTTTATAGTTTCTTTTCCCTTGCTTTTGTATACGTTTTTCTTTTCTTTAAAAAATGGTATATTTTTGTGTACGTTTTCTAAAACAATATCATTAATTTTAAAACAAATTGGTAATGACTTGGAAACAAACTTAAAAAAAAATTGGTACTATTTAAAAAAATTGTTCTGATTTGTAACAAAAAATTTATCAAATAAAGTTGTGCTAATTCTAAAAAAATGGTTTTATTTTTTAACAAAGTTATCAGTATGTTGGAACTAATATTTATTAATTGTACATACTTTTTTCAGAAAGTTTACGTTATTCCTATTTGATGTATATACTTTAGTGTTTGGTTTATATTAGTCACATTTCTTAGTGGTTTTATAAAATAAAAAATTATTATAAAATCTCAGTTGTTATAAAATCAATACTTTTTTGTAAGTAAAAACTATAACAATTTTAGGGCACCAAAAATTGTTGTACATTTTTAATAAATTAATACTATTTCTTAAAAAATGGGCAATATTCAATAAAAAAATATTAATAACTCTTTAACGTTTTTTGTACAAAATAAAATGACTTTAATAGTTGTACATTTTTTTTTATAAATTAGCATTATTTCTTAGTATCTTTGTTGTACATTTTTTTTTATAAATTAGTACTATAACTATTTCTTCAAAAAATATAGTATCCCCCCTCCCCCACAATATTAATATTTATAATAATATCTATTAACTTCTTAGGAAGTTTTTATATGCCATTTCATTGTTCTGCTAACTTATTTATTATGGAGTATTGAAGCTGGCAAGTCTGACGCACGTTTGTATAATCAATAAGATTATGCTATATGTGGTAACAATTATTATGCAACACAAATAAATACAAGAGAAGCAATTACCAAGGAAGAACAAGGAATGAAAAATGACAATCACACAACAAAAGATGTACGTGGTTCAGCAAAGATGTGCCTACGTCCACGGTGGTGCAGTCGATATTATTTCTATATACTCCGGAGAGTGGTTACAGAGAATACAACTTGTCCTTTTGCCCCGGACCTAGGGTTTAATATATACATGTACATTTAGGTGAGTGGGGGTGATGGGTTCCCCCACGTCTTCCATCCTTCCTATAACCTCCCTTCAGGGGAACGTGGGAAGAGACTGAATCAAAATAAGAGGTGGGGGGCCTAGACTTTGGGCCGCCAGAACTGGGCTACTCGTCTAGGCTCACGATATTAATTCTGGGTACCCACAATTTCCCCTAAGTTTGTTGGGCCATGTTCATGGGCTCAATAAATTTAAATGATTAGCCATAATGGCTTTTTTGCAATTCTTCGGAAACTGAGAAGCTGATTTTGGCGGCACCCGCTTCGTATCTTGTGCACTGTGATTAGCAAAACTTGAAGGTTTCTTGGGTTAGGCACTTTTCTATCGTCGTTCCAATTTTTCTAGCACTTTCTCATTCCTTGTGAGTTCTAGCACTTCGTACCGTCTTCTCTCAATCTCCATTCTCGTTGCCTTTCTTGTCGTTTGGGCTCGTGCTTCTTCATCGTTCGAATTGGTCTTCTATCTTGTAAGTTTCCTGTACTTTTTCTCTGTGCTTTCTCTTTGAGTTTGTAGCTTTTCTAGGGTTTTCCAATGGCGAAGATTGGAAATAGGTCAATCTCTGAATTTAGGAAGTTTTACAACATCCTTGAGTGGGTAGATATTGAGTGCTGTGCCTCCCCTCCTAGAAACGTTAGAGATATAGATGATGCCCACTGGATCCACGTCTTGTTGCTTTCCCAGGGGGGACTCACTTTTCCTCCTAATGATTTATTTTTGCATTTTTTTGGCTATTTCAATATTGTGCCTGCACAATGTTCGCCCAATGTGTGGAAAATAGTTAATGGCGTACATAGAATCAATCAGTTGTATGGCACTAGGCTAGGACTCACCGAGGTCTGTTTTTGCTATTCCTTCTCTCGAACTAGCTCTGGGGTCCTCTATCTTAAAGCTAGGAGTCCTGACAGGGTATTGGTAGTAAACCTACATGATTCCCATAAGGACTATTGGCAAGAAGGCTTCCTTGCCAGAAACTAGCAGTTTTCTCCCCAATTTGAGGGGTTGAGATCTGAGAGGTTCACTGTTCCCTTTTATGGGGAAGAATACATAGGTAGACATTGCTCTTGTTGCTTCAATTTTTGTTGATTTGTGATCCTTCTAATTCTTCTCTGTTCTTCTTTTGCAGCGAGGTCAAAGAACTTGGAACCTGCTCTTAGCGAGATTCGTCTTTCGGAATTGATAAATGCTTGGAATATCAGGGAGCCTTTGGGTGACGGCGAGCATCCTAGGTCTGCTGCCTTCCTGCTCGAGTACAAGAACGTTGGCTCCAGCTTCATAGCAAGGCCTGTGGATAGCATCCCAGAGTTTGATCCTTCCGAAGAGACTGCTGCAGATCTTATCCGGTTGGACGAGGAGGAGAGCAGCTCTGATAGTAGCAGTTCCTCTGATCGCGGGGAGGTCTCTGAGGCTAGAAATTCGTCGAGCACGTCCAGTAGTTCGAGCGAGGAGATGGTTCCTCCAAGGAAGAACTTGATCAGGGATGATGATGACGAGGACCACGTGCTTCTTGCACAAAGGTCAAAGAAGCAAAAATCTAATTCTGGAGCTGTGGCTACCGGTTCCCGGTCCTCTGCCCAAGAGCAGGAGAGAAAGAGGAAGGAAGAGGAGCAGGTGAGGGAGAGAGAGAGAAAAAAGGAAGAAGAGAAGAAGAAGATGGAGGAGAGGAGGAGGGCAGAGGAGATGAGGAAGAAAGAGAGTGAGAAGGAGGAGGAGAAAAGGAGGGCAGAGGCGAGGACGAAGGCCGGGCAGGCCTTAGTCCCGGTGTCCGCGGTGCCCGAGGGGGCCTCTGTGGCAATTTCCCCCCAGCTGGTCCCGGCTCTGCTCAAGAGAGCTGTCCTCCCGGCTGATCGCCAAAGGGCAGTAGGGTCGGAGCAATTGGCCCTTCAGGCTAGTCAGAGGCTTGCTTTGGTAAGGTTTTTTCCTTTCTCTCCTGCGTTTTTCTGAATTCTTTCGTTTCCTTCTTCTAATGCTTTCTTTTTTTTGCAGTTTGTTACTGACTTCGCCGTGCTGTATCGTTCACGCGATGAGCTGGTGAAGAGAAACAGTGAGCTGGAGCAAGAGAACTCTGCCCTGAAGCTGAAGGGTAAAGAGCTCGAGGCCAACTTTAAAGCCGTTGACGCTGCTCGGATTTCATCCGACTTGGCTCTTGCCACTGCCAACAAGGAGAAGGACGCTGCAGTCCAGGATCTGAAGGAGCTGAGGCAGGCCTATGATTTGGTTTGCTCGAGCAAACTTACAGTTGTTGAGGAGAACAGGGTGCTCTCTGAAGAGCTGAAGAGGAAGGAGTCTGAGGCTGTTACTGCCAAGGAGGACTCTTACAATTCTGGTTGGGCTGCAGCATACGAGGATGCTGAAGTTCAGATAGGCTATATTAGCTGTCTGAACTTCAAGAAGGGCTGGAACAAGGCCCTCATAGCAGCTGGAGTGGATGTTGCATCTCCCCTTTTTGACGAGCACGACCCAGGGCCGAGGCCAGTCGTAGATGAGGACCCTGCCCCGGCCGTTGAAGGCTCTGATCCTGCTCTTCAGGCAACCCCTGCTGACGTTTCTCTTGTTGAGGCGACAGAGATCACCCCTGCCGAGGGCAGTGCTCCTGTTGATGCCGATAAGGGGAAAGGACCATCAACCTCTGGGCCACTTGAGGGTGCTAATTAGTTGTCTGATAGGATTGTTTTGTATTTTTGCTTTTTCCCGTCTGTAAACTTTCTTTTTTCAGTTCGATGTAATTTCATCCTTCATTAATGAAAAAGGCTTCTATTTTTCTGTGCACTGATATGTTTTCTTCTCTCCCTTGTCTTCTCACTGTTTGTAGTCAATTGATGTTGATGATTACATTCCTGCTACTTCTCAACTGGGCAGGACCCTTGGTCCTAATGCGAGTCCTGAGGTTTGCCAGGCCTTTGTTAGACTTTGCAAATCCCTTCGGTCTAGGAATCAGAAGTATAAGGAGCAATCTGAACTTGTGGCCAAGTTGAAGGACAGGCTCCAGGAGATGGAAGAGGTTGGGGCTTCGGTGCAAGAAGAAGTGAATACGCTGAGAGCAAAGCTTCTTGATGCTTCCGAGATCAACCAGGTTGGTGAGATGCTTCAGCAAGAGAATGAGGTTCTTCTGAGGAGAGAGGTCTCACGACTTAAGGAGCCCGCGCCGAGCACAGCTCTAGCAGTATTACAAGGCTCCTTATCATCGCGAACTAGAGCTGGTCATAAGGTTACCCCTCCTGTGTCGCGAGGTCCCACTTGCCCACCCGTTCCGCGAGCTGGTAGGGGCACCAGGAGCAGAAGTAGGGATGCAGAAGAACTTCGAGATAGGTAAATGGAAGAACTTCGCGGTGATGTTCAGCGGGCATATGTAATTGCTGCTGGGCTTCAAAGGGATGTTACTCGGTTGCGGCACTTGTTCAAGAAAGGTCCTCGGCGAGCGTGGGCTGACGGTTATGATCAGGGCTGGTCGGATGCTCCAACAAGGCTGTCTGAGTTCGAGGAGCTTTCTTTTATCAGGGGGTGGCTAAGTGCCTTGAAGGAGCTTCAAGTCCCGAGGAACTCAATGCTATGGTATCGCCATGAGATGTCCCCCTCTACTCTGAGGCCTAACCCTTTCCGGAGGGATGATCGATGGATCCCCATCGATGCTATTCCTCGGCAATTATTGGAGTTGGATGTGAATGAAGTTGTGGAAGAGTTGGCTCCTGCTCCTGATGACGGACGAAGAGCTCGAGTGGCTGATTATCTCGCTCAGAGGCTTCCCCCTCATTGAGATTTTGCCAGTTGTTATTTTTTTTTTTTTGTATTTTCGATAATGTAAATGCTTTGGGCGAGCTCGCCGACTAAACATGTATTACTATTGTTGTAAGTATGATGAATTAATGAAAAGCTTGTGTTTTGGGCAATTTTGCCGACTAAACGTGTGCATCATACTTTTCATATTCTTTCTGCTTTATAATCTTTTTTGTTTTGTCATGCAAGTGTCCCCCCAGTCCAGTATAATACCAAGATACCATTTTGCTTCACTTTACCTTTTAGGTTGTGTCGTCACACTCCCTTAGGCCTAAGTGGGGCAATTGACGAGGACACACCTGCTGTTGGATGTTTTCATCTGATTAGGATTTTACTCAACCGAAGTAGGTTTGATGACCAGTATAGAATTTGATCATATTGCCTAAGGATCCCCTGTAGGGTTTCATGTATTGCCAGGGGCAATGCTAAGAGGTTCTTCGTGTTTCATGACGATGACCTGAGGAGGGGTATTCCCCTGCTATAGCATAGTGATCAATGTGCCTGTTACTTGGAAAAGATGTGTGTAAGGACATTTTTATCCATTAACAATTTATTATGTCGCACGCCGTTACACCGTTGAAGAAATTCAAGATTCATACATTCATCAACGGATCCGAATATCAAAAGAAGAAGAGGAATCAAAGTCTGACAGACCGGACCGGTCCGCCTGCAATAAAAGAACCGATCCGGCTAACCGGACCGGTCCGCCTCAGACCCGGACCGATCCGTTTGCTGAAGGCCAGTATATCCCGGACCGCAAGCGAACCGATGAAGCCTGGAATAAAAGAACCGATCCGGTCAACCGGACCGATCCGCCCCCAAGCCGGACCGGTCCGCCTGGGATAAATTCGGCCAGATCTGTTAGAGATTTTTTAGGCTCAAAGTTTTCTTATTTAAGGCAACTTCGGGGAGTTGTTTTCCAAGACTTTTCAAGACGATTTTCAGAGTCCTAAATACTCTAAGTCTTCACCTATTGAGCCCAAGACTCTAGGTTTTTTGATTCACACAAATTGCCAAACCTTTGTGAATCTTTTTGGTAACCCAAGAACACAACCTTGTGTTTGTTCAAACCTTTGTGGAGAGATCTTTGCAACCGAGGGCTGCGTGTCATTGCTGAGGGAGTCTCTACAAAGTTTTATGGCTGCGTGTCATTGAGGAGTGCTGCGGTTCTTCCTTTGTTGATTGGACTGAGGTTCATGTGGGTTCGCTGCGTGTGGATTCATTGCTGACGACACCGACCGACACCTGCGGGTATTCGTGTGTCACTGTATTTCATTGTAATCTGTGTAAGTTGCGATTTACTTATTATAGTGAAATAAAAGGTTTTGCCCTGCGGGGATTTTTCCTTAACTTTGTGTCGCATGCTTTATTTATGGGTTGACACTTGCACTTTAGATGCATGATTAGGGGCTGAAATTAAATAAGTGTGCTATATTAGAAAGTTGCAAAGTTAATCAATTATCACACGTAATTCTCGCGTTCTCAAATTGGTATCAGAGCGGGTTACGCTAATTTATCGCGTGATCCTGATTTTTCGAGGATTTACTTTCTGATACAATTTGTCTACTCACGTTCTCAAATTGGTATCAGAGCGGGTTACGCTAATTTATCGCGTGATCCTGATTTTTCGAGGATTTACTTTCTGATACAATTTGTCTACTCACGTTTTCAAATTGGTATCAGAGCGGGTTACTCTAAATTATCGAGTGATCCTATTTTCCGCAAAATCGTGTGATATTGATTTTTTTTAAAAATCAGTTTTGTGAAAAATCGCAATTTTTCAATGGAACACCCATTTAATGAGGAGCCTATTTTTGAAAAAGTTCACGACCATGCTGAAAATTTAAAAAGTTTGAATTTGAAACTTTGCAAAAGAATTAAAGTTTTGGAAAAAGAAAATTCCCGTTTTAAATCCGCGATGGATCTTTTGCAAACGGTTCAAAATCAAAGAGATTTTTATCGTGAAAAACTTGTTTCCTTGGACCATGACTTTGTTTCTTTAAAATTGTCCAAGAAGAAGAGTGATGAGAGAGTCCTAGTTTTAAAGAAGGAATTGGAGGACTTAAAAAATTCTAGGGTTCCCGTTTGTGCCGTCGAGGATAAAAAATTAATCGATGATTTTACGGCACGTGAAAAGACTCTTAGGGATAAGTTTGTTTTAATTGAGGGGGAGCGTAATAAACTGTTAAGTTTAATTGATAATTTGAAAAAGAAATCCCTCAGATTGGAAGAGTCTAATTCTTTGATTGAGTCAAAAATTTTGAAGTTAAAAAATGATTTGACAGACTCAAGTAGGTTTGATAGTGATGGTAATGGCTCATCGTGTTCTCATGCTTCTAATGCTAAAGCCAAAACCATTATTTGTTTTAGAGGGTCAACTAATTCCAAGGACGCTAGAAAAGATCACACTTTAGGTGTCATCCCACCCGTTTACACATGCTCATATTGTGGTAGGAATGGTCACCTTAGGCGATTTTGTTTTGATCTTGGAAGAGGTCCTAGGAATTCGAAGTCTAGTGTTTTGTTGGTTCCCAAAACCCCTTGTCGACGTGTTTCATCCATTTGGGTTAGGAAATCACTTTTGGATACACTTGATTTTAGAATAGTTGATTCCCGTTTGCTTGCACATGATTCTTCTCTTGCCATATCATATAGATGATTGTGTTTGCATGTTTGTCATACGCTAGTTATGATTTTTGATATATTTTTGCTAGCGTTGTGACATGTACTTTTTGTATATATTTTTTTGAAAAATTTTGAAAAATACAAAAAGATTTTTTTTGGTTGCACCGTTTATGGATGAACACTTTGGATGACCAAGTCACAACATCATTCCATTTTTTTTCATGTGACTATTTGATAGTGTTTTGAGACAATAGGTCAATTCATCCTTGTGCTTTATAATGTTTGGAGTCATTAAGATGTAATTAAGTGTTACTTCCTACATGTTTGACTCATGTTTCCTTTTATGCACACTTGCACGGATTTGTTTGATTATTGTGCTTGTCTTATCACATGTTGGTTGGGTGTTTTCACTTCAATCCTGTCTTTAAAACGAACCAAGCGCGATAATTTTTATAGGGAAATTGTGCATATAAGAACCGTTTTGTGAGTTTGTGTGCTTTGTTTAAAAACGGAGAAGGGCTGCGAAAGGTTCATTTTGCCTTTGCGAATACTAAGCCACCGTTAAATTGGACCTAAAAAATGGAGGAATTTTATTATCCGTGGTCCAAAGAGGTTAAAAGAGCCCGAAAAAATTTAAAGGCAATAAAAAGATATTTATGCCAATTATGGGCCATTTAGGTTTTTGCTCCGATTCTCCAAAGTTTGAGAATTTAGATCACCTCTAAAAGAAAACATATATGAGGGAGTTTGGTTGGAGAATTTAAAATGGGTTTGCACGTCCTTGAAATACTTGAAAATGCGCTACATAGTTTTGGACGTTATTGGTGTAGAAATCATTTGACTTTGATTTGTTGATTTGCATAAGACGATGTCATCTAAATTCAACAAACTTTTACACCTAAGGATACCTTTGATGTTCATTCGTTAGGAGTACACGTATGCATCGTGCACATATGATTGATTGAGTTGATTTACCTATCGAATGTGTTCACACCCATTCATTCCGTTTCCATGACTTGGTTGTTTGAGTCTAAATCCATGGTGTGATTTTTGTTTCATATTTGTTCAAATTGGTATCTTATTTTTGTACGAAAAATTTGAAAAATTAAAAAATAGTTTGTGAAGATTTTTTTTCTGAGCATCTCCTTGCAAGAGCACGTTTACCATATTATTTGATGCCCTGTTTTGTATACTGTGACACCCCGATTTTGCTTAATTGATTCATTCTTCTCATTTGTCTATTTGGCGACATCATAAAAAGGGGGAGAAAGAATTATCATATTATGGGGGAGTTTGAATTTTGGGGGAGTTTTTGAGATGTTGCTTATGTTTTTATCATATATTGATATCCATGTTATCTCATTTCAAACTCGATATGTCACTTGGTATTTTGCTTTTTCTCATGTGTGTAGGTACTACATGGATTATCATTGGATTGCACACCCTGATGAGAAAAGTGTTGAGATTCCTGAAGAATTGAAGAGCAAACGCTGTAGTCTTATTCAATTGTATCTTTCCAGTTTTGGGTTCATGGAAGGGTAGATTTGTATAGGCATTTTTAGTTGTTTGATAATTCGGATGTTTGTTTTTATGTATGTACCGGCATAGACATAGGGGGAGATTTGTAAGGACATTTTTGTCCATTAACAATTTATTATGTCGCACGCCGTTACACCGTTGAAGAAATTCAAGATTCATACATTCATCAACGGATCCGAATATCAAAAGAAGAAGAGGAATCAAAGTCTGACAGACCGGACCGGTCCGCCTGCAATAAAAGAACCGATCCGGCTAACCGGACCGGTCCGCCTCAGACCCGGATCGATCCGTTTCCTGAAGGCCAGTATACCCCGGACCGCAAGCGAACCGATGAAGCCTGGAATAAAAGAACCGATCCGGTCAACCGGACCGATCCGCCCCCAAGCCGGACCGGTCCGCCTGGGATAAATTCGGCCAGATCTGTTAGAGATTTTTTAGGCTCAAAGTTTTCTTA
Source organism: Sambucus nigra (assembly GCA_949130495.1). NCBI lineage: Eukaryota > Viridiplantae > Streptophyta > Magnoliopsida > Dipsacales > Adoxaceae > Sambucus > Sambucus nigra. The sequence goes on along the minus strand of OX422223.1, from coordinate 61,211,351 downwards.
TTTAAGGCAACTTCGGGGAGTTGTTTTCCAAGACTTTTCAAGACGATTTTCAGAGTCCTAAATACTCCAAGTCTTCACCTATTGAGCCCAAGACTCTAGGTTTTTTGATTCACACAAATTGCCAAACCTTTGTGAATCTTTTTGGTAACCCAAGAACACAACCTTGTGTTTGTTCAAACCTTTGTGGAGAGATCTTTGCAACCGAGGGCTGCGTGTCATTGCTGAGGGAGTCTCTACAAAGTTTTATGGCTGCGTGTCATTGAGGAGTGCTGCGGTTCTTCCTTTGTTGATTGGACTGAGGTTCATGTGGGTTCGCTGCGTGTGGATTCATTGCTGACGACACCGACCGACACCTGCGGGTATTCGTGTGTCACTGTATTTCATTGTAATCTGTGTAAGTTGCGATTTACTTATTATAGTGAAATAAAAGGTTTTGCCCTGCGGGGATTTTTCCTTAACTTTGTGTCGCATGCTTTATTTATGGGTTGACACTTGCACTTTAGATGCATGATTAGGGGCTGAAATTAAATAAGTGTGCTATATTAGAAAGTTGCAAAGTTAATCAATTATCACACGTAATTCTCGCGTTCTCAATGTGCGATAAATGCAGCTGTTACTAGTCAGAGTGCAACCAATTCAATAATTTTCATTAATAATAAGGGAAATGAACTTGTATAATAAAAGAATACAATAGAAAGATCTAAAAATAGAATCTCTTGAGATTAGCTGCGTTCCATGCTCGTGGTATTTCTCTGCCTTCCATCGTTTCCAAGTGATAGGCGCCCTGTAGGTTGTCTCTGGTTACTTTAAAGGGTCCTTCCCAGTTGGGACCTAGCTTGCCGTCTGATGGTTCCACTGCGCTGCCCAGGACTTTCCTTAGAACATAGTCCCCAATTCGGAATGCCCTCGGGTTAACCCGTTTGTTGTAATGCCTCGCGAGCTGTTGCTGGTAGCTCGCTAGTTTCACTAGGGCTAGCTCCCGGCGCTCGTCGGCTAGGTCGAGCTCAGCGAGTAATGTCACATCATTATGGCCTTGGTCGGCAAGGTTGGACCTCATTGTCGGCAAACCTGCTTCGAGTGGGATGACTGCCTCCATGCCATATGTCAGCGAAAATGGGGTTTCTCCTGTTGCTCGCCGAGGAGTGGTCCGATATGCCCATAGGACGTGAGGTAGTTCATTTACCCATGTGCCTTTGGCTCGCTCCAATCGCTTCTTCAATCCATCGATAACGGTTTTGTTGGAAGCCTCAGCTTGGCCATTGCTCTGAGGGTAGGCCACCGAACTGAAGTGGTGTCTGATCCCGTGTTCGTTGCAGAAGTTCTGAAAGGAGCCACTTTCGAACTGTGTTCCATTGTCGGTGATGATGGTTCTGGGGATTCCAAACCGAGTGATTATATTCCTCCATATGAACCTTATCATATCAGCATCTCGGATGTTTGCCAGGGGTTCCGCCTCGATCCATTTGGTTAAGTAGTCAGTCGCAACCAACAGATATTTGCGATTGCCGGCAGCGGTAGGCAGTGGTCCCACGATGTCCATTCCCCATTGGGCGAAGGGCCATGGGCTGGACAGGGACTTTAGGTCGCTGGTGGGTTGGTGGGCCATAGGAGCGTGGAGCTGGCATTTCAGGCATTTGCGGACATATACTGCGGAGTCCTTTTGCATATATGGGCACCAATAACCTTCCTTCATTGCTCGAAAGGCTAGAGATCTTCCTCCGGTGTGGCTTCCACAGATTCCGTCGTGAAGCTCGCGTAGCACTTGCTCGACATCCCCTGGGTGGACGCATCGGAGGTAGGGACCGGAGAAGGATTTCTTATACAAGTTACCTTCTGGGGATAAGTGAAAGCGAGCAGCTTTGACTCTTATCTGGTGGGCGGTCCTCTTGTCATCCGAGAGCGTGTCATTCTTTAAAAATTCTCTTAAGGGGTCCATCCAGCTGGGTGCTGACCCCACCTGGAGTACCTGCTCTATGCTTGGTGGATTGCTGTCGATGCTCGGACAAGTGAGGAAATCGATGGGGATGATTCTTTTTAGGTCGGAGTCAACTGCCGAACTAAGGGCTGCTAAGGCATCAGCATGACTGTTTTGCCCCGTGGAAAACTACTGGACGTTGATCTCTTCAAAGTTTGACATCAGCTTTTTCACTAAGGCAAGGTAGGCTGCCATTCTTTCATTCTTTGCATTGTAATCTCCGCTTATCTGATTGGAGACCAGTTGGGAGTCGCCGAACACCTGTAAATGTTTTACTCCCAAAGTATGCGCCTTTTGGAGGCCGGCTATTAGGGCTTCATATTCTGCTTCGTTGTTGGAGGCTGCAAATCCAAGCCTGATTCCTTGTTCAAGGATTGTGCTTTCTGGAGTTATGAGGACAATGCCTACCCCTGCCCCCTTTGAATTGGAGGCTCCATCAACAAACAGTTTCCAGGTTTCCTTTTTTTCTGGGTTCTCCGTTTGCCTTGTTGGATGGGGTTGGTCGGAGGGTCCTTCGCCCGTGAACTCGGCTATGAAATCAGCAAGGATCTGACCCTTGATAGCTGTCCTTGGTTGAAATTGGATGTCAAACCGACCGAGCTCGACTGACCACTTGGACAGTCTGCCTGACAAATCCGCTTTCCTTAGGACCGCCTTAAGGGGATGCGATGTAAGGACGATGATAGTATGAGCTTCGAAATAATGCTTCAGCTTCCTCGAGGCTATTACCAGTGCAAAGGCGAGCTTCTCCAATGGCAGATATCTTTGCTCGGTGTCTAGTAAGGTCTTGCTCGCGTAATAAACGGGGTGCTGGATTCCTGCAACCTCGCATATTAGCGCAGAGCTGACGGTGTGACTAGATACGGAGAGGTACAGGTACAAAGAATCCGTTCGCTGTGGTATGACAAGCAGTGGTGGAGAACTTAAGTAGGACTTGAGCTCGACCAATGCTCGCGAGCAATCTGGGCTCCACTCTATCGTTTTGTTCCCCTTTAGAAGCTGGAAGAAAGGCTTGCACTTCTCGGAGGATTTGGAGATGAAGCGATTTAAGGCAGCGAGCATACCAGTGACCTTCTGTACGTCCCGGATTGTGCGAGGGGGTTGCACCCTGTTGATTGCATCGATCTGGTCTGGATTAGCCTCTATATCTCTCTTACTGACCAAGTACCCAAGAAATTTTCCTGACTGGACACCGAAAGAACATTTGCTTGCATTAAGCTTCATTCGGTATTTCCTGAGAATTTCGAAGGTTTTTGACAGGTCTGAGAGGTGATTCTCCCTCTTCTTGCTTTTAACGAGCATGTCATCGATGTAGACCTCCATGGTGTCTCCCATCTGATCCTTGAACATCTTGGTAACCAGCCGCTGGTATGTTGCCCCCGCATTCTTGAGTCCAAAGGGCATAACTGTGTAACAGTATAACCCAACTGTAGTAATGAACGCTGTTTTGTCCTGGTCTGGGGCATATAAGGGGATTTGGTGATACCCTGAATATGCGCCAGGAAACTCATTCGCTCGTGAGCTGCGGTGGCGTCTACTAGTTGGTCTATCTTCAGGAGGGGGAAACTATCTTTAGGGCATGCTTTGTTGAGGTCAGTGAAGTCGATGCAAACTCTCCACTTCCCATTGCTCTTCGGAACTACTACTGGGTTGGATAACCATTTGGGGAATTGCACCTCCCGTATGGATCCTGCATCCAACAGTTTTTCCACTTCTTTTTCAACCGCTTTAGCCTTCTCGGGTGCAGTTCGCCGTGCCTTCTGCGTGATTGGCTTGAATGTGGGGTCGACGTGCAACTGATGACAGACCATACTAGGATCGATTCCAGGCAGTTCGTATGGTTCCCATGCGAAAACATCTACGTTGCGCCTCAGCAAGGTTGTCAACTCCTGTTCTTGGTCGGTGAGAGATGCTCCGATCAAGAAGACTCTGTTACTGTCACCATCTCCAGCCATTACTTCTACCAGGTTTTCGACGACCCGCTCAGAGGGGAGGAGCCTGGTCTCCTCTACTCTAGGTCTCCCATACTTTAATTGCTATTTAGAAGGTGTCAGACCTTCTTCAATTTTCTCGCTGGGCTGCTCGGACTTCTTCTCTGGTTTTGGACAGATGGCTGCTATGAAGCACCTCCTCGCCATTGCCTGATCACCGTGGATTTCCATTACTCCGCGTTCGGTTACGTACTTGAGTTTCTGATGGTAGGTTGAGGAAACTGCCTTCATCGCATGAAGCCATCCCCTGCCGAGGATGGCCTGGTATGGTGAGTCGATGTCAACTACCAAAAACTCGATCATCTTGGACACGTTTCCAGCACGCACTGGTAGTACAATCTTTCCCGGGGGCATGGTCATTTTCCAGCGAAGCCAACCAAAGGAACAGTGGCTTCCTTTAGGTCGGCAACGCTTAACTTCAATTTCCTGAATAGGTCGAGGTATATTACTTCGGATGAGCTTCCTTGATCGACGAGCAGCTTGTCGACGTCAAAGTTGGCTATCCTGAGTGTAATGATCAGGGCATCATGGTGTGGGGTCCTTACTCCCACCAGATCTTCATCCGTGAAAACAATATACTTGTTATAGTTGATGTCCTCTGCTCGTCGACGCTTTCCTGACTGCGACTTTGCTGGATCAATCTGAAAAGCCTGCATTACTGCTGTAAGCTTCTTAATCTCCATTCGAGCTGAATTTCCTTGGATCTGCTTGGCATCAGATGCCCCATGAATTATCGCGAACTCGTGTCCGGCATCATCTTCGAGCACGTTGTCAGGTCTTGCTTCTCTATTGGCAGCTACCTTCTCCGCCTTTTTCTTTACAAACTGGTTCAAATGCCCGGACTGGGCCAGTTCCTCGAGGTGAGACTTTAGAGCTTTGCAATGCTCAGTCTTGTGTCCTCCCTCTTTGTGAAAAGCGCATCTCAGCGCATTGTTCCTCTTTGAGGGATCTCCTCCCATTTTTCTGGGCCATTTGATGAATGGCTCGTCTTTGATCTTTCACGAGAATTTTGTAAATTGGTTCTTTGAAGACGGTGTTGACCGCCTGGAATGCTTTCGACGCATCATTGTTTCCTCCGATCTTGGAGCCATTTTTGCCCCCGTTCTTTCCTCCTTTTTTCTGGTTCTCAACTTTGTCACTTCCCTTGGTAGTGAGTTTAGCCCGACCGTTTTCTCCTGTACTGAGGCGGGTGACGACTTCGACCTTGGCATACTTCTCGATGCGAGCCATTAGGTCGTCGATGGTTATGGCTTCCTTCTTCGTCAGGGACTGGTAGAGAAGGGAAGAACTGGGTATCCCAATTTTGAAAGAGGCCACCGCCACTTGCTCCGAGCAGTCCTCGACCTCATTGAACAACTCCCAATACCTTTTCGCGTAGTCTCGGAGGGTCTCCTGAGGTGTCTTCTTCATTGTCAACAAAGCATCCATCCTTTTGGGATGGGAGCTACTAGTAATGAAGCGGGCCGTAAAGAGTTCGGCCAGGGATTTGAAACTTCTGATGGACCGGTGGGGGAGTCTTTCGAACCATTTCTGCGCCACGTCATGCAAGCTGGAGGGGAAAATACGGCACATCAGTGCATCCCGGTGATTCCAGAGGGTCATGGCCTGTCGGTATTGCCTGACGTGATCGATGGGATCAGTCTTACCGTCATAAATCTTGAACCTTGGAATGGCAAATTTCTTGGGGGCTTCTTCCTCTTCGATTTCCCTCGTGAAGGGTGACTTCATCTGGGTTTTGAGAGCTCGCCTTGCGAGTTCTCTGGTGGATCTGGTACCGTGGTGGGCAGGATGTTGGTCCATTTCCCTGCGGACCAGATCTCGTATATTCTCGTTGCTGCGAGCAGGGCTCTGGTAACGTCGAGCTCTTCGCAGCTGCTCGCGGAGGTCGTCGTTTGATTCGTCTCCCTCGACCTTTTGAGATCCTCGCCTGGGGCTCCTTCCTCGGCTGCGAGACTTGCTCGCCTGAGGGCTAGGAGTGCGGTATGAACGTCTCCTGTTATCAGGACGAAGCTCCCTCTCCAGTCTTTCCAGTCTTCTTTTCCGGCGAGCATTCTCAGCCTCGTACTTGCGAGAAGACTCCCTTTGTTCGTGGAGCCTTGCCTCGTACGCATCAATCAGTCTGGATATCTGTGTGGACCTCGCTGGTCCCTGGCTTTCTTCTGAGTCTGGCTTTTCCAAGCGAGCCCTCTGATTGAACTTCAGACCTAATCCTGCGAGGAGCAGGTGGTTCTTGAATATCCCCTGCTTGAGGGGCATTGCTGCTGTGACCAGACATTTTAAACTCCTTTCTTGGTGTGGGCTCTTCTCAGGGAAAGATGAACGCTTCCCACAGATGGCGCCAATTGTGGTAACAATTATTATGCAACACAAATAAATACAAGAGAGGCAATTACCAAGGAAGAACAAGGAATGAAAAATGACAATCACACAACAAAAGATGTACGTGGTTCAGCAAAGATGTGCCTACGTCCACGGTGGTGAAGTCGATATTATTTCTATATACTCCGGAGAGTGGTTACAGAGAATACAACTTGTCCTTTTGCCCCGGACCTAGGGTTTAATATATACATGTACATTTAGGTGAGTGGGGGTGATGGGTTCCCCCACGTCTTCCATCCTTCCTATAACCTCCCTTCAGGGGAACGTGGGAAGAGACTGAATCAAAATAAGAGGTGGGGGGCCTAGACTTTGGGCCGCCAGAACTGGGCTACTCGTTTAGGTCCACGGTATTAATTCTGGGTACCCACACTATACATATTAAATGATGGATTTGAACTTATCTAATTAGTACACACTACTAATCTTATTTTATTAAAATTTCTATATTTTTTCAAAATTTTTGGGCTTTCTAAACAATGTATCTTTGCGTATCGCCCGATACCGCGACCGAGCTGAAAATCGAGGGTCCGATATGGTGACCGAGACTGAGACTTTGAACCATGCCCCCCCTCCCAACACACGCACCAAGGAGCTGATCATCACCAATTGGATCCAAAGAAGAGAGATTAACACGTGCACAAACCTGAAAATTGTGTTATGATACCAATTTGATGCAATTTGATGCAAATATTACCAATTTGATGCAATTTGATGCAAATATTACCAATTGGATCCAAAGAAGAGAGATTAACACATGCACAAATTTGAAAATTGTATTAACAAGCTAAAGAATAATGAAATTTCTATTACATCATTACCTATTTATATGACTAGTAATCCTCCTGTAACTAGGAAAGCATTAAGACTAAAATACCCTTCACTGATTCTAATATCTACTAAAGAGGACTAAACCCTCTTTTATTACATTTAATACTTATAATTAACAAAACAAAACAATAAGACCCTATTCTACATCAAGTCATGTTAGTGATTTCGTTTTTCCTTTATCTTTTAATTGTTTAGGTAATTAATGTTGTTATTAATTTATCACAGAAACCTTCATACTCGATTTGGGTTGATGTCCTCCATATGCCCAGACCGAAAAAACATATAAGGTATAATTCAGAGTTGCATGTAGTTCGTCAAATTTTTGTTGACTTGACGGGCTTTGACTGGCAGCTGCCGGAACCTTTGCAGTCTCATCGCATCTTAAGTTGCTCCTAAAAACCATGTATTGATTCTAGTGTAGGGATTGTATGAGAATAATTAATTAACTTTTTATGAATTAGCAGGTTAGGATCTTGAAAAGTACGCCCTTATCTTTTGTTCCCCAACCTGCCCACCCCCAAAACTCCAAAACTAAAAGAAAAAGCGAAAAAACAGAGGGAGAGAGAGATATAGATAGATAGAGTAGTATATGAGTCCCGTTTTGGCAGGAGTGTGTGATTGTTTCCAACAAAGAAGAGATGTTTAATACTTTACCATAATTAGCATATCTGAATAAGATCTGGCAACCACCACATGAAGCTGTTCTAATAATGTTTGAAAATTAGGTTAAAAAAAAATGCTGTTTGTGGTTTGTGCTACAGGTTTCAAAGGAAACATAGATTCATGGAGATTAGACCCGGAAACTGGGCGGGTTGTAAGGCTTACTTAGTTATGGATGGGTTAGGCACGTGCCAGATATTGGGTTGGTCCAGGTTCGGGAAAGAATGTGTATGTGTGTGTGGGTGGGGGGGGGGGGGGGGGGATATGTTAACACACAGTATAAACTAAACACTTTTAACTTCTCATTAATAATTGAATGAATTCAATTAGGAGGCTAGACCTTTATATATGCTAATCTAGGAGCAATCCTTTTTACCTAAAGAATTCTCACACGTGAGTTAAAGATAAAACTAGGAAACTAAAATTTATCATTTAATCTATAAGAGAGAATTTGTGCATGCATCACTTTGCCCCTTTTGGAAAGAGTTCTTCTCAAACTCAAAACCTATAAAAATCGGGGGTCTTCATTATGTTTCGTGGGTTCAATGCTTGAAAAAGAGCCAACCACGAATATTCCCGGCATATCTTCTTGAAAATAGCATAGAATCACCAGTGAGATACTATACATCCTTACCACAAATTGCTGGTCTAATGACCAATAAGATACTATAAAACTCGCCCAGTTGCCTGGTCTAATCACCAGTAAGATACTATACATCCTTACCGCAAATTGCGGGTTCTTCTCCCAACATTAGGGGCTTGTCGGCGAAGGAATATGGGACCTCTCAGTTTGGCGGGCTAAGGTTGTGATCTTTGTCCGAAGGGGTGGGAAGGTTGCGGGTCTAGTTGGGTCCGGATCCTTGGCACCAGATGCACCGGGAAGGGAATCTCAGTTGGGTAATTTGTCACTGAGGAAGATTCAGTCGGTTCGAAGGGTAGGGGTACGGATAAGCCCAAAGTTAGTCGGGTGGTGGTGGGGATGGATAGCAGTGCTGCCCCTTGACGGGGATCCCACGGGTTGCGGCGTAGGGACTCACAGCTGCGGTGGGGCGACGCTGGGTAGGTGGCATCACCGGAGTCCGTGTGGAAGGAGATCAAACAACTGGAGTGAGGGTCAAAACCACGACTTGGGTTTGGGTGGGGTAGTTGGTCAACGAACTCCACGCGGTCGGCGTTCTTCGGCAACATCTTTGTCAACTGAGACTACGGATCGACGTATCTTAATACCAATTAATGAGAGCATGCAAGATAAACTAAACACTCTTTTCTTTGATAATCACGGTATACAAGGAGGAGGCTAGTCCCTTATTTAAAATAAAGGCCTAATCCTTGTTAGGCAAGGCTTCTCATATCATGAATAAAGAAAAAACTAGGAGACTAACAATTAATGCCTAATCTGATTAGGAGACAAGTCATTTATTGAAAGATTAATCCCCCCCCCTCCCCCCCCCCCCCCCCCCCCCCCACACACACACACACACACAAACACACACACAAAAAAAAAAAAAAAAAAGAAAATTCTTCTCTTTACTTTACCTAGCCGGCGCCACATGAGGTGGTCTTGTAATTACCTCTTCAGCCTTCAATATAAGATAATATCTTTTGTTTAGATGGAATGTTGAAGGTTCTTAGTGATGTCACGACTTATGTCACTAATATTGTGATATCGACTGTGTCATCATCTGGATTAGAAAAAGTTTAAATTTGTTAACCCTCCTCAAAGAGGCTGACCCTTGAATGCTATTGACTGAAACAAAAACATAATAAACAACTGCCCTCGCACATTTTTAAATGTCTTATCCAATAGGGCGAGGGGATGACCAGCCTTTTTAAAGGAGGATTATCATATTTGGGGGAATATTGGCTTACCCCTTCCATATAAATACAGTAGCCCTTTTTTGGGAAAGGAGTCGATCAATACATTTTACTATAGAGATTTGGCTAATTGTTTATTCTTCTATTGGGGACTACCAACAGTGCTTACATTAATTGGTATCGGAGCGGGGTTACGCTCAATGTTGTTTTAGTCACAAAATTGTAAGACACTCCAATGACTCCAAAGAAGAACATTTAAGCAGTCCACATGGAGCTGCGCATATCAAGTATAGAGAAGACAATTGAGTCGCATCCTCTCTGAAATGGAAAGCCTCACCATCCATATGCGCCCCAGCCTTCTGTGGAGACCCTTTCTGTGCCTCCTTCATGCTCACACTTCTCCGTCCATTGTGCCCCATTTGCAGTTCCCAACCTACAACGACCCTCATAATAGTGTTTGCTGGGTTGAACCAACTCAATGATCCCTCAGCTTTCACTATTCACCACCACCAACTGCCTTCCATGGATTCTCCCACCCCACTCCTTTCAACCCTCAGCAACCTCCATAAATTGTTTGGTCAGCCCAAACACTCCACCCTAACCTTCCGCTGCCACCTCTTGAACCCTCACGCCAAAACTGATACAACCATCCAAATATGAACAACAAACGTCAGAGTCCCTGTTGCATGGTTGCAGTGGCATGATGCAACAACAAAGGACAAAGGCTTCATCAGGGTTGAAACTGGGACGCAAAGGTGAGGGCCGCCTACCCCTCCAAAGTTGATGTTGTGCTTGTTGAGGGCCATGCTCTCTTGGAATTGCTATGAGTCCCCATGGATACAGAGTTGACGATTTCAGCCCCAGCTGACCCAAAAGATGGGATTGTGACAAAGGATATCACATAAATGAGTAGATTCAATGACTGCCGCCTCCGTATGCAAAATCCTTGGTCAGATATTGCATTGAAGGAAAAGGAGGCTGTGCAACTTCCTACTCTGCGTGGGCTTCTGCGTGATGGAATTTCCATAGGTAGTAAGCCTTGTTTTCTAGGGGCAAATTGGCGATTCCTCCGACGAGGAAGATGATGAAATTGAAGCCCCCAGCCATACTGATGGGTCTGACCTTTTGGGAAGCGTGCTAAAGTTCCTTGAGAAGAGTCGATATTCACGTGGACGTCCCCAATTTCGATGTCCATATGGACCCGAACATGCTTGTAGATTAGCTTAATACAGTCGAGAAGGTTTTTGAGTACAGAAGTGTATCTGTATACTGGTACATGAAGCTTGTGGAGACTGGTCAAAATTGGCTGGAATAACTTCATGTGCCAGCGGGCTGACACGGGAACAAGAGCCATAATCCAAAATGAAAATGCACTTACGAGCCATGTTTCTTCCCTCCTATGAGCGTGAACTTTTCACGTGTTTAGAACCTCCGCTAGTCCCTTTCACTAACCAGTTTTGATTGTTTTGTTCCCATGCCTCATTACGAGAGTGCAAAGAACAACGCATAAGGAGCTACGTTTAAGTGCTGCAGACTCGGACGGGGTTGCTTGACATACCTACTCTTTAGAGGGCCATCGAGTTCCCGACTCGCGTGGGAGGAGTATTTCTGCCAAGAAACAGGGGACCCCCCCGCGCGGAAGCACATTTGACAACTGTTGGGGCAACGAAGTCCCTTACGCTGCCTTATGCCACTTTCAAGTGTGTCGAATGTGTTTAGGTTAGGGAAAGAATGCCAGAGTACCCGAAGAAGAAAACGTAGGCAACTCTGAGGAGGATTTAGAGCTTGACAAGATTATGGGGCCACCTGTTCAGCACCAGACCCTTGTCACTTGCATCGTCCATCCCGAGGCACATGGGAGCCTCTTCGAGTTCTCTAGACTCTCTCTTAATGTGTGTGGGTGGTGGTGGGGTGGGGTGGGGGGGTTAGTTTTGTGAATATCCCTTGTAAGTGTACTTCATTCCTTTTTCTGTAGTAGTAGATAATATCTTTTAGTTATTATTAGTTAGTTGGAACGTAGATAGTTTTTGATGATGTGATGTCTTGTTTTCAATAAAATCGTGATATCACCTGCAACATCTCTTAGAGCTAGAACATTCCTGATTTAATCGATATATTCCCTTATCCGGCTCCTATCAATAATGTAGAGCTTTAGGGTAACGAATCAATTAATAAATTTAACATAGAGATTTGACTTATTGCTTATTCCTCTTTTGATGCCATTGACAGTTATTATCATCCAATAACCGGGTTACTAGTCCACTTCTTTTCTTTCTTTTCTTTTTAGGGCAAGAAAATAAATTACTATAATTTGAACTTTGAAAATGCTACGCTTACTCCACCTCCCCAAAAAAATCCACACTTTTTTTCCTACTTTTTCTTTTTGCATGGTTAAGTACTTTGTTTCGTTTTTATAAACTTAGGTACCATATTTACCATGACAATATATGGAATCTTTGAAATTTTCCAAGGAAAATCTTTGTCGGGGGAGGAGGGGTGGTAAGCAAATTTTCTCATGTGATAGAATTAGTTTCCACCCCATGCTATAAAACACAACCTTAGAGTGACGAAAATATTACCCCAAAGTTCTAACTTTTGCAAAGTTAACCCCAATCAAATTAAAAATTGTCAATGTTAATTCGTTATCAGCTTTCTGTTATATAGAGTGACGGAAATGTTAACTGCGATCTGACATGGTAAATGCTTTGGAATATCATCCAATTGAATGGAGCCATGTGGCAAAATAAAAATTATTTACACCAAAAATCCAACATGTAAGTAATCGACCCTAGTCTTAAACAATTGTTAAAATTTTAATTAATCAAAATACTTTTTCAGCCACATATGGTTCCACCACCATCCACAACTACCATCGACTACACTACCCGTCTACAACAATAACCACATGAAAACAACAAAATCAAAACAGTAAGAGCAATTAGTCCAAACACCACCAAATTTACAACCATGATACCATCGCCCACCCCCACTCAAATCGCCACAAATACCCCGAATCGCACCACCCCATATTGCACGAGTCAAATCTCCACAATCACCACCACCGCCGGGAAGGGCCGAGTATGTGAGAGGAGAAGAAAAGATGGAACTATACACACATATTGCGCAAAGTTGAGACAAGGTGCTGTTAAAGAAATAGTGCTCTCCACAAGTTCCCGATACACATTGCAGGGGAGGAGGATGCAAGTGCTTCAATTTTTTAATTTAATAGGATTTGAGAGCGCCACAAGAGCGTCTATTTATAATCATACAATATTAATAAATACAATTTCAATTTGTAATTTTGTATTTAAGATTTATTATTTAATAGTGGGAGTTCTGTTAGAAGGAGACTAAAGAAATAATCAAAAAGTTGTCAATATGCGAGTTTGACTATGTTAGAGCGGAAATTTGACTCTAATCGTACACGAATTAGTGAGTCACACAGTTTGTTAGTTTGTGACTTTAATGTGGGTACATCACACTTGGGTCGTTACTTAGAGCACTCCAATCTTTAGATGAATTAAATTTCAACTCAGAAATCCCGTAATCTTCCCAAATAAAGAACCCAAATCTTATACCAGCATGCACAGACTCTTAAATATATACCTATACGATCGGGGAGCAATAATAGCAACTCCACCAAACGGTTAGTGACAGAACCGTGAAAATCCACTGGCAGCTCATATACAAAATGCGAATTAAAATTGGTGGGCCCGGGGCATTTTTTTTTTGTGGGTCTGTTTGGCCCTTGCATTGCGGGTTAGCTTTGCCAGGTCTAATCTTGGAGATATTATTTGCAATTTTTTAATTTGTCGTTCTCTATGTGCACATGACATGATTTGATTATATAAATTATTTGTTTTGTGTTGGAATTATTTTAACTTTGAAGTTTATATGCTGGATTCAGATGTAGCCCTTAGAGTCGAACAGTTCCTCAAAAGATCATCGGTTAGTTCGTGTTGGTCAGCTTGGAAGGCTTTCGTGTAGGTTGTGGCTATAACGAAGGGCAAAACAGTCACTCCCGCTCATCATGATGAGTCTTTGCTGCTCATTAGATCTCTCGGCTCGGATGTGGAGAAATGGTGTCGAAAAGTGCATAATTTTTTAGGGATTCTCTCATCTTTTCTGTTGCAAATCAGGATGAGAGTGTAGTACCCCATAGTACTTGGTAATTTAGTAGTTTAGCTTAGAAACTATGGAGGTATTATTGTAATTTATAAATAGTTGAATGCTTGATAATTTAATAGATGAGCTAGAACATCTTTGCATGCTGTCAAGACTGTTGAAACAAATATTAGGACAGTTGCTCCTTAATATGGTTGAATGAATTAATAACAGATAATCTAGAAACATAAATAAAGGGGCCTATTGGTTCCACGCTCCAATGTGAACATATTTTAGTAAAACTTCATTTGCATTAACTTCATTGTGTGGTACACTGGTGTAGATATTTTAGCATCGGATTTGTACTATAGGGACGACACGCCAAAGTTTTTACAAAGAAAAATTCTAGGGAGACATGATTTTGAGACATGATTCCATGACTTGGAACACTTGTTCGCAAGTGGATGTGTCCCATTAAAAACGTCCACCAGACGTGTATCTAAATTGATAAAGTCTTAGAGACCAAAGACTAAAATCTCTATATCTAATTAAAAGTGTGGTTTTGACTCGCTCGTCACATTCAATTTTTGCGTTGCACAAGCCCACAAAATGTTGGTTTTGAGTTTGAGTATCTTTTATAATAATGTTTGCTTTTCGGTGTATCTTAAATTTTACGGAGAGTGGGGGGCATAACACAAAATTAAGAACAAAATAGGGTGGGAAAGTCATTATTTAAATAAGGGTGATTTTGGATTAATTCACATAATTTGTAAGTTCGCTTACCCTACAAATAATGAGAGTTGAGTTAGTTTATTTGCCCTAATTTTGTTACATGACTATTTGACCCCGTAATAAATTATAAATAAATTTCTTTGTCTAGATGAATAGTTTGTAAGTTCATTCATCCTCATAAAAAAGGTTAATAAACTTTAATTTATTATCAGGACATATTATAATTTGAAATTAGTAAGTTTATAGTGACATGAGTTACAACAAAAATGATTAAATAATTCAACATAAGGTACAAAAATTATTTCTTTTATGGTGAAGTTGATTTTAAGGATCTATTTGGGAGGGGACAATGTAACTATTTTGTACTAATGGCACTCTATAACCAATGAGTTCAAGAATGCTTCATCATAATTAAGAGAAAGTAGGTACAATAATACAAACACCAAAATAAAAGTTTAAAATTAGCTTAAGCATGAAGTATATAATTTTTAATAAGTTGAATTATTTAACATCATTAAAATTTTATTTTTATTTTAGAGTTATTAATTTCAAATGAATAATAATTCATAGTAAAATAAAAGTCAATCAATTTTTATTTTTAGAGTTATTAATCTCTCTCTCTCTCTCACACACACACACACACACACACACACACATATATATATATATATATATATATATATATATATATAGAGAGAGAGAGAGAGAGAGAGTCTTACTTTTGTGCGGACCAATCCGCATTTTAAGAGTGTGGACCGGACATGTGTCACCTGGTGGTGAGCCCAGAAAAGAGAGAGAGAGTGCCTATAATTTAAGCGACAATTTCTAGGCGCACCGTTAGGTGACACATGTCCGGTCCGCATTCTTAAAATGCGGACTAGTCCGCACAAGAGCATTATATATATATATATATATATATATATATATATATACATACTAGCGAAATCCCGTGCCTGAAGGCACAACGAAATTTTTCAAAGTATGTAATCGTGAAACAGCAAATTTTTTAAAAGTACGTAATTGCAAAACGACAAAAATATCGTTCCCCGTCAAAACAAAGTATAATTTTTAAAAAATTGGCCATAATCTCCTTTGTTTATAAGACTATCCACCCTACTTAACAAATAACAATTTGTCTAACAACATTCAAATAGTCTAAATTCATGAAACAAATTCACATATAACATGAAATATATAATATTCATCAACTGAATTCACATTATGACTCAAATAAATAAAGTGTCCATTTGAAAAAAATTGGACATAGTCTCCTTTGTTTATTGGACTATCCACACTCGTAAGGGATAACAACCAATCCAACAATATTCAATGGTTTCAATTTCATCTAACAAATACTTCAACGAAACAAACTTCGTAAAACAAATCACGTATATATAAACTTAGGTTCGAGGGCTTTAGACGACTCTTTTTCTTCTTCGTCATCCTTATTGAATCAGTATGCCAGTCCTTCAAAGCTTTAGAGTTTGTCGAGGTGACAACTTGTGGAGAATTTTGACCGAGAATAACTGTATAGGCAAGCAATATAGAAAAATTATGTCGAAATTCTAAATAACGTGAGAAACATAAAACAAATATCATATCTAAAGAAAAGAAAAAACAATACATTTCATGCACCTGAGTTTGTCTATCGAGACCTTGAACATATGTCGTTCCCGAGCTTGGCCTTATGAGTCATCTGTCACTAAATATACATATTCACATAGTGTTATAAAGAGGGAGATATGGAACATTCGTGATGAGGGATGTTTACAAACATACCTTTGATAAACTTAGAAATACCTAACATCATAAAATACATACATCCATTCCAGTATTGAATGTTTTCCATTGTTCTCCAACAACATTGTGATAATGATCAGACACAATTTTGTACGCATAATTAGATAAAAAAATTTAACACTTCAATAAAAAAAATTACCTTTTCACCACATATTGTGTTAAACCTTGTCATTGCTTCTATTTGCAAAACTAAAACTTTACAGGAAAAAATTTCGAGTAAGAACCACCACTCGACATGCTAGAACCACCATAAAGATTAATATGCAGGCAAGGTATTGAGAGTAAGAGGAAGAGGGGGATTCGTCACGACCCTACGGTGTAGGTTGGGGATGTCCCTTCTGCTCATCACATGTTCAGAATTACACCCTGTTCAGAAATGAAGAATTACACTTTGTTCAGGAATTACGCTATGTTCAGAAATCAATAATTACAAACAAGTTGTTACTGTGAAGAAAACCACTAAATCCGTCACTGTCATGCAAAAAAATTATATCCTCGGTTTCATCACAGAAGAAAACTCCAAATTCCAAAGTTGCATCAAAGCAGTCCCAAGAAGCGAAAGATCGATGATTCCGATGATGATATTAGATAGGTAGTAACACATGCAAAGATTGGGTGTGATTCAAAATTGAATAGGAATAGTGATATTAGATAGGTAGTAACACTTCAATTAAACATGTGTGCATTATTTATCATTTGAACTAAAGTCAGCATAATGAATATAGGAATGAAAGATGATAATAGTATGCACCATAACTAAAGTCAACTTAATGCGGGATGTAGCAAATTGTATCTACACTACGTTGTGACACATAACCGTGTCATGCTCCTATAATAGCCACTATAAAAAATTAGCAGCAATTTTTAAACAAATATTAAAACCCAAAGAAAAATACAATACTAGATGATTTGCCTATGTCTACATCACATTCTCCATAATAGGTTTTTCATCATTTGTATACAGGAACTCAATTTGGTGCAGATTTTATGTACCCAATCTTAAAAAAGTGAAAGTGAACTGCTGGTTATGGAATGGTGAAAAGCAAGCTACCTCCTCCATTGAATTTTTGAATATCTTTGGCGAGATACTTGTGGAAATTATCATCTTTGGTCTGCATGAGTGCAAAGGCACTGGAGGAGGGAGAAAACAGGAATGACCCGTCCAGGGACTGCAATTTTAGTAGCTTTTCCCACTCCAGATCTGGCATTCCTTCCAAGCTATGGAGTAGTGTTGTGGGGACTCTTTACATTATGTCTTTTGGTATCATATTGCATGCACATCATCATTACATGCATGTCAACCTATTAAAGCGAAAAGCAGCACACATAGCTAGCACCATCACGGTTGACCAAGTTTGAGAAATGAAACTAAGTCTACGCTTCACTCAAAATTGCAATGCAATTTAATTGATAAATAAGATTAGGTACATAAAATGTGCATCAAAATGGGCAAATACAATCCTGATAGTCTCCAAGAGGGTGTGTCTACACGACAACCCGCGCTACATTAAGGAATAAAGACTTAAAGAGGCATTGTGAAAATTAATTATACACTTATCTGAGGTGAAAAACTGAGCATACTTTATATGTGAAAAACTGAGCATAATTTACACCAAACTGTACAATAAAAAGAGCCCTTGATATTATATAGAGTTGAACAAAACTAAACAAAACTGAGAGCTGCCTTTACCACTTATCCACCATTGACATATCAAAATAATCCTTTTTGGTTTTCTCATAAACAAACATAATAAAAAGAGGCCTTAATATAATTTAGAGCAAATTAAACAGAGATTGGATATAAACTGAACAAATTCTAAAGTCATAAATCTGTTAAGAACACAATTATTAATGTCCAAAAAACTACATAGTGACAAAACCATATCAAAGGAACTTATATAGTAGTAACTTGGGACATGCGACATCCAAGTTAGATACTTTTCAAACCTATGGTATGCTCACTTTCAGCCTATGAGATAGCAAGTGAAATATTTATCCAACAAACTAAACCAATAGTTGATTTCAATCATTCCAAAGATGGAAGAAATGCACAAATATAGATGGTGAAATGCACTTCCAACAAACTAAACCCACATATTCTTGCCTTGGCTCATTTGAAGGCCATTGTGCATAATTGATGTTAAATGATTATAATCAAAATTCTAAATTAAACTTATTGTACTATTGATGATTGATATACCTGGTGGGAAGATCACCCTAAACCCAAAGTCACTATACAATATATGTTTAAGTTTGAAATTAATATCCAAGTGTCAATAGTAGATTTAAAAGAATGGAGGCAACAACATTTTCCTCTGCCACAGGAATAAACACAGATAAGTCATTGAACACAAATTGTAAAGGTCATACCTGAATATCATAAACACCAAACATCCAAACCAATTTTGAGATACACCAAATTAGTACCTGAAAAAACAAAATAAACTAATAAATGAAGAAAGTGTTCCGAAAATTCCTATGTTAATATTACATGAGAGCAAATTAATAAATGTAAAATACCACAAATTAATAAATGTTATATATATATAACGTACTCAGTGGAGTTGGCGTCGATGATCTGGCAAACGGCGAGGGCAACCATGGAGGTTTTTCCAGTGCCGGATTGTGACAGATCGATAACATCTCGACCGAAGAGTATGAGGAGGTTTTTTCTAAGTCCCATTAGTGTATCTAAATTGTTGCATACATAGAAATGATTATTGAGAGACCTTTTTTAGTACCTTTTTTAGAACATTTCATCATGACAAAATGTTAAAAATATAAGCCATGACGTATTCAAATCCAACAAAATATTTATATGCATATAATGCTTAGAACATTAGCACAATACTCTATTTTCCATATGTTTACATCACTACAAATACAAAGGATACAACAAATTCCTAACTTGATTAAAGTTGGGATTCAAGAATTAAGAAGTCTTGTAACAACTTAAGCCCACAATCCATTTATTAATCCACCATAAGCCCATTAACAAATATAACATCTTGTGCAAAATTTTCTGTAAAGACACTCATATAACAAACAAATTATGACCAAGAGTGTGTTTTTTGTAAAAAGCCATTTTCAGTCACTGTAACCGAGACTGATATACATGCTATAATAGGAGAGTGTAGCATGCATATACATGCTATAACATGAGAGTGTAATTGGAGAGTGTAACAAACAAATTACGACCGGACTGATATACATGCTATAACAGGAGAGTGTTATAAACCCACTAATTTAAAAAAAAACCCATAACAGGTACATCATGTATGTATAGCAGTCTCTGCAACCAAAAATCCATCAAATTAAAAATTAATATTGAAAACAGATCTCAAACCTAATTTTAATAATGAAATGTCAAAAACTAATCAAAACATATATCATATAACAAACTAACGTTTTTCTAAATTAAAAATAGTCTACACCAAAACCCAAGCCCGAACAGTAGCATGGGAGAGTTTAGAGACTATGTACGCATCAAATTATACTTAATTCTGAAAAAATTCAATAGAAAATATTAGGTGAGTTCACTTCAACCTCCCTTCTATTATGTTCTAATTTCTATTTGGGCACCCTTTATTAATGAAGTGAATAAGGAATCCATCCTCTATTTGGGAACCATTACAATAGTTAACCATTACAATAGAAGTTCAAACTTGACATAACCATTATAATAGATAAGAAAATGAAAATAAAAAACATTAAGAAATGAAAAATAAAACATCCATGTGTTTCTTGAAGAGTAAAATCTTCAAAACAGAACTCCAAAGGTAACATAATGGATATAATAGTTTAAAGAAAAACGAAGTGTAAAATAGATTAAAGGGAAGCAGTCTAGTTCCTCCAACCTCTCTGATAAGTGATCGTCATCTGTTTGTTTTTCAGACCGTCATCTGTTTGGTGAGGGTTTTGGAGGGAGGGAGATGGCTTTGAAATTTTGAAGGCTGGATGGGTGGTGAAACTTGAAATCAGAGAAAGGATGGGTCTCCCCGAGGAATCATTGCCATAAACTATTTTGGTTAATTATTGAAAATGGGACTGTAGATGGAATTGATGTTAGGGGATAATATCCCATTTTGGTCATAATTTTCATTAACTGCTGCTTTGTGTACCCCTTTACCAACTTTTCATTCCGATGTATCATTTTTAATACTTCTCGATCCATACCACCTATACTCGATTCCCCTAATATTTTTTCAATTTTATCTTCCATTTCTTCTATTTTAGAAATCTATGAAGTTATCTTCATTCCTGATTCTTCTTGAATCTCAAATATCGTTTCCTTCATATCCTTTAATCCTTTAATTTCTGCATCTTTCATCCACAATTCCTTCAAGTTCTAACTATTTTTTTTCTTCATTTTATCAAAATTTTCCTCAATCTCGTGATCAAAATTAGAAAATTCAGATTTATGAGGTAAAGGATAATTACCTTGAGTATTAACATTCCACTGAAATTGACTCCTGATTTGTTGAACTTTTCCACCGCCCTCTTGTGACGTAGCGTCCTTTCAATGAGCTACCTCCTCCACCATGTTGAACCTTAATCCGACAACGATGGAAGCTTGCAACTCCAAGGAAGTAACTGCTCTCGATCTACCTTGATGCTGAAAGAGCGTGAGAGAGAGAATACACCTATAACACACAAATTAAATTAAAGTTCATTGCATTGTAAAATAAGAGCATGTGCTACCTGAATTTCAAGATCTTTCCTCTTGTGGGTGACACTGGAAAGGGAATACATTGAATTTTGCACTTCAAATATGAGAATATCATTCCCTCTAACAACTGCTTCCAATTGAGCTTGAAGTTGCCTGTATTCCAGCTCTTTGGAATATAGGTTTTCTCGTAACAAACGTGTTACCAAAGTTTCTGCCTTAAGCTCTGACCGTATTATGTCCTGTATAAGAAAATGAAGCAACATGGTAAATATATGAACATGTTAACTACTAAAAAATGAGCATGAATGAAAAACTTTGATAACAGAGCATTCTAACTAAAAATTCAAATTACTTACTAAAAACACAAAGAAATCATTTGTGATCCTCTATAATCAAAACAAAGAAAAATAAGATTCTTCTTGATTAAACCTCTAGAAGAATCATATCTTAATTGAAACGTGATAAAATTTCAACTCATTCACCAACATATATAATTTTGTGGATAGAAAGAGAGAGAGTACCTCTAACACGATGGCAATGTTCTAATTTTTACCCAGTAAATATGAATATGTACTATGTCCCTGGGACATTATCCATTCAATATGATATTCCAATTTTAGTTCAATCTTAGAAACATTAGGCAATAAAATACCTATTGCGCACTCATACATCATACACCTAAGGTTTTAATACCTATTGCACGCCCAATGCGTTCTATGCGTACAATACGTCCTAATGTCATATTGTTCTGATGACGTTTAAAATTAAGAAATACAAGAAATTTGTAATCGCTATCAAAGCTCAACATCATCATCTTCATCAGCACCAATCATAATAACATAAATGAACACATCATACACCCCCCAAAATCACATGCGTATAATTACAGAAGTTTGATTAATATGCAATAAGTTCCAATTAATACCACATTTGTCTGATTACTGAGATAGGTACGCATGCAATGCATAAGCCAAAAACAAAACAAACTAAAAACTATTGAATATGTGCCATAAGAAATACACTTCAAAAATTGAATGCCAAGCTTAAGAAAATAATCAACGATGCCATCTCTATGATAACCTACAATATCAATAAGCACACCCCATATCTTCTTATAACCCACCTTTAACTATTTTGTTATGGTGTTAAAATAACAAAATGGGCTTCTTATTGCAAAACAACAACATGTGTTTAAAATGTATTTGAAGTTTAAAACAACAACTGTTAAAGGATTATATAGAGAACCAAATGTATTTGTCATGAGATGTTTAAAAGAATATTCGACACCTAATAAATATAAAACATTCTAAATTTATAGCAAAACGACAACACATGTTTAAAATACAATATTAGTATGAATTTTATCCGAGGCTAGTGTCAACGCTTTTAAATATAGAGAAGCTAAGCCATCATTTTACAAAAACAACAAACTTGTGTGTAACTATTTTTCAATCCAAAATACTGATGGATGTAACTAAGTTTCCCAAAACAAATGCCAAATATGTTGATGGATGCAACTAATTTTTAATTCAAAATAGTTCCCAAATAGTTGAATATATAGTTAAAGCCAAACTCGATTCAAACGAATCAGTCTGTACATTCCTAGACTAAAATCACCGATCTAAACGAATCAGTCATTGCATTCGTAAACTAAAATCATTACCTCTTGCTTAAATCCAAAATCAAAACATATTTTAAAACCTTTTTTAGGAACCCCAAACTGAAAAAATATCTCAAAAACAATGTATGCGTGTGGCTGGATTTAATAGCCAAAAATGAATTTGAAAATATGTACACATGGTGGTTAGTTGAACAAAAAAATACTTTCAATTTTCAAATACCACACAATCATATATTTAAAACAATATGCTCATCAATTGGCCTTCTCCAGTGGTTCCACCAACAATCACCGATTCTTTTTCACTTTCAATACGCATGTTCACTTTCAATATGCATGTTCAATGTCTGTACATTCCATGTGTAATAACTAACTAACACCCACAACTACAACAATTTATAAAGAATTACTTTACCCAACAAACTAAAAAAGAATATCTGTACATTCCACACAACAACAATTAATGTATGAAGCAAATGGTAGTCCCCAAGATCACTTTACCTAACAAACTAAAATAAAATTATAAAAGAACCACAAATATTAAGTGCTATATACATTCCTATGTATATACAAAAAACATTCGTTCATTAACCACCATCTGAAAAAAATACTTGTGGAAAAAAATATTTAGGGCGATATTATATACCTGAAAGAGAAAAAAAATATATTTATAAATTCAAATATTCTGAGCTGAGATTAGACCTGCAAAAAAAAACACAATGCAAAAACAAAAATTAATTTCAACACAAAACAATCATTAATTTCAAAACAAAACCCAAATGTGAAACCCAAACATATATAATCTCAAATTTGAAACCAAAACATATAAGAATCATACCAACGTTATAATGAGAACCTAAAACATTAAATTTGAAGTACCCAACCTTAGATCTGAAGTACCCAATGTTAGATCTGAAAAAAACAAAAACAAACGTTAGATCTAAAAATTGAAACCCCACACTAAAAATTAAAACCCTAAAACACATAATACTTGAACGTCGAGGGAGGCAGCGTGAGAGGAGGAGGGTGAGGGTGTATGGTGAGTGCGGGGCAGAGAGGAGAGGAGGAGGAGGCGTCGGTGTGGAGAGGAGGGGGGAGGCAGTTTCATGAGAGGGTGAGAGGAGAGAGGGGTAGGGTTTAGGAGGAAGCATGGGTGAGGGAGAGAATGAGAAGTCGTGCAGGTTTGTGGGGAAAGACGAAATGAGAGAGAGATAGATAGATAGAGAGAGAGAGAGAGAGAGAGAGAGAGAGAGAGAATGAATGAGAAGGATGGCTAGGGTTTGCCAAATGAGTGTAATGGCAGAAATGATCTCAACCCTTAATTTTTGAGTGATGTGGCTCAATCAGGACCCCTAATTAAGTTATCAATTTATGGAATAGTGTCAAACATTCTACTCTTTATATATATATATATATATATATATATATATTATCTTAAGGGTAAACTAGTCATGTAACAAATGTTAATGTTGGATAAACTAACTAATTACTTACTAAGTTATCCTAAATTTTAGAGTGGATGAACGTATAAATTATGTGAATGGATGAATTTATAAAATTATGTGGATGAATCTAAAATCACCTTAACATTTTCAGTATGAAAAGTTTGCTATTTTTTTTACTTTCCCTTTTTAATGCATATTTCACTTAGTTCCTTTTTTATAATTTTACTACGGTTTTCTAATTAGACTTAACCACTTAATAATTATTATGACTTAAATAGCCTTACATTTAACTAAAGAAATTACCCTCCTCATTTCATCTGCTTTTCGACAAAAAAACCCCTAAATAGTTGCCACATTATGGAAATCAATCAAGATATTTATCACCACACTTTTCAACGTCCTGATTTTTTTTTATGAAATGGGATTTAGTTAACACCAGGAAGCCTAGAAAAGAAACAAAGTGACCATACAAAAATCCAAAGGCTACAAACAAATGATAAGAAACTGCCGAAAAGAAGGCACACATTCCCAATTAACACCAAGACAAAAAGCCTAGAAAAGAAACAAAAGGACCATACAAAAGCCCAAAGGATAACCCAACAAACAAATAGCAACAAACTGCCAAAAAGAAGGCACATATGCCCAAAAGAAAGACTAAAAGAACAAGGCCCAACACTAAAGAAAAACCCAAACAAAACTCAAACCTAACAACAAACCCAACCCAAAAACACATAACATGCCATGCGTGGGCAACACACAACCCAACACAAAACACTAACACGTATCACACATCGCAAAACAATATAATAAAGTCTAGACATCATCAAACAATAATCACAACCCAGAACCAAGAAACCATTTCTCAAAGCCATTAACACCATTATGCGAGAGGATAGAGAAAAACAAACACCGACCCAACTCCATTAGAGCTCAAGCAACAAATCTATATAAACCACAACTTCAAAGCAGAAACACCTCCATTAGAGAGCAAGAAACACCAAACCTCGAAGGCCAAAGCATCAAAACAAACACCCCAAAACTAAGGCTGCGTTTGTTTTTCCATCTGAATCTGAAGTTCCCTCTAAGCCAGACCCCCAAAGAACCTCCCACTGAACTTCCTCCATACTGTCCCATGATCCCTGTTGCCATGCCCAAACCTAAGGACGCTGCAACCCCCAAACCATCTGCCCCCTCGATCGAAGCTGCCACAGGCGAAGGGTCTTCTGAGCCACCTGCCAAGAAGGCCAAGAAGTCTAAGTCCTCGAAGTCCAAGCCCTAGGTTCAAGCACAAACTCCCTTGGAGGCATTTCCTATTGCCTCTGTTCCTCCTCCCATGTCTCCAGAGATGGCTGAAGAGTTGAGGAGGCAGGTACAAGCTGAAGTCGCAAGAATAAATGCAGATTTTCAACGGCGCCCTGTCGCCGATCCTCCTCCGGGTGCGTTTCCCGCGATCTTGGTTGATCCCACGGAGCCAATGACAAAAAGAAGAAGAAGGACGAGGGTACCTGAAACTGGTGGTGTAACGATCTCCAGGAAGAAAATGATGGGTACCAAGACCCAGAAGAAACAAACACTTGAGAAACCTCCATCACCAGTTCCTTCTGTCGCTGCCTCCTCGCCGCCTTCACCAGTAATTATACCTTCTCGTTCTCCATCTGGATCTGAGATATGTGTGAATTCTTTATTTTGTTTTATTCCCCTTCCCCAAAGGTGTGTTGCATCGGCTCATTTCTTAATAAGAAATGTTTTGGTGCAGGGAGTTGAAGAAGAAAGGCCCTGTCCCCCTAGTCCCCCTGTAAGTCGCTTCATGGGGGGGGGGGGGGGGGGGGGGGCATTACGGTGTTTCTCCAGCAGACACTACTCTTCCCCTTCCCCCTTGATAATTCTGACTTACTCTCTCCGTTCATCCTCGCAACGGGCCAAAGAAGCTGCGACGGAGGCTGCCACCGTTGAGTCTGCTGAAGTGCCTGGGCAAGTAGAGGGAACTAATGCTACCTCCTCCGAGTTGCCATCAGAGCAAGAGGCGTCTTTGCCCCTCGTAGTGGTCGAAGAGAGTGCTCCGCAGGTAAATTTCTTGCCAAGTCTTACATCTTTTATTTGTTTCCTTGTTTTATTTATCATCTCTAACCTGTTGGGCCATTTTAGGTGAAAGTGGCATCACTGATAGCTAACATTCTCCTTCCTCTTGCATTGTCAAGACCCTTTACTGCAGTTCCTCTTTTCGGTGCCATAACGGGGGTAAGTTAGGTGCATTTCTGCCTCTTATTCTTTTATGTTTTCCCCTTGCGTCTAACACTTGGTTTTATATTATCGACTTTCTCTAAGTCTCTCTCCACCCTTTGCTTTGAGTGGCCTTTTCATTTCCCAGGCCCAGGTTGGTGCTACTGCTCTCATTGGGGGATCTCTTGAAGGTCCAACGCCTTTTTTCGATGATGCGCCCGTGTTGGCTTTAGTACCTTATGTTAGTGAGGGAAGTTTGCCTACCACCCTTGAGGCTTCTTCAGCCAAGGACCCCATTGAGGCTTCTGAGGCAATGGGCCCGCCTCCAATGGTTTCTACCATTATGGTTCCCGTGGTGACTCCCATTCCCGTTCCTACTGCTACTGAGGTACTTCTCTAGTTTTCTCTATATTTCTCAGTTTCTCGAACTTCACCTATGTGGGTGACTTAACAATGAAAACACTTGTTAAGGTTTTTCCGAAAACTCCACCTATATCGGTGACTTAACAACGAAAACACTTGTTAAGATTTTTCATAAACTCCACCTATATCGGTGACTTAACAACGAAAACACTTGTTAAGATTTTTTTATAAACTCCACCTATATCGGTGACTTAACAACGAAAACACTTGTTAAGATTTTTCATAAACTCCACCTATATCGGTGACTTAACGATGAAAACACTTGTTAAGATTTTTCATAAACTCCACCTATATCGGTGACTTAACAATGAAAAAACTTGTTAAGATTTTTCATAAACTCCACCTATATCGGTGACTTAACAACGAAAACACTTGTTAAGGTTTTTTCATAAACTCCTCCTATATCGGTGACTTAACAACGAAAACACTTGTTAAGATTTTTCATCAACTCCACCTATATCGGTGACTTAACAATAAAAACATTTGTTAACATTTTTCATCAACTCCACCTATATCGGTGACTTTACAACGAAAACACTTGTTAAGGTTTCTTCATAAACTCCACCTATATGGGTGACTTAACAACGAAAATACTTGTTAAGATTTTTCATCAACTCCACCTATATCGGTGACTTAACAACGAAAACACTTGTTAAGATTTTTTCATAAACTCCTTGTTTCCTCTAACTGTTTTCAGGTTGTTCGGGAGGATTCTCCACCAGTTCCTTCGCCCACTGTCTTGCCCCATCGTGAACCTGTCGCTTCCGAAGAAACTAGCCAAAATGATCAAGGCTCCACGATAGGTGCTGTTGCGGAGAGCGAATCTGGATGCGAGCTTCCTATGCCCGACCTAGCTCCCCACGCCTTTTGCCTGATGCTACTCCAACGTTCTCCCCAAATGCCTGCCAACCATCATTTTGGCGATTGAGCAACTTGTGAGCTATCATCCTAAAACCTTCACGATGGACTGCCCACGTTCAACATCTCAGTTATGAGCTACAGGCTTCAAGGCATGGCCACCATAGTTGCTGAAATCGCCAATACTCCAACTACAAACGTTACCAGACCCCTCCTCAACCAATTTTGGGGCAATCTGAGAGAGTTGGGTCGTGACGGGTGTAACAACCCGAGGCTTTAGAAACGGTAATTTATTTATTTTGGGAGAAATAAATATTATTTTATTTGGAGAATTATTAAATTGGCATTTGAGGTTGAAATTTGAAGTTGATAGGAAGTGTGTCGAATGGAAATTCTGAGGGTGTAGTTGTTTCCGAAAGGGTCGAGAAAGTCAAAATGACTATACTTGGGGTCTATTTAGGTTCCAAAATAATTTAAGTTCGTTTGACTCAAATTAAAGTTACCGAGTCATTTAAAGTGCGTATTATCATTTAAAGATGTGTATATTGGGAGATAAGGCTTATCATTTAAAGATGTGTATCTTTCGCAGGGCCCGAATCGATTCGGAAACAGGGCTTTTTGAGGGATGTTTTTCTATGGAGAATTTCATTCCGTTTTGTTTGAGGTTATCGATTGGGAACCTCTATAGGAGTTATGTGGAGTATATTTTGGAGACTTTTAGAGAGTTTCCCTTATAAGATATTATTGGAGTCATATTGATTTAAATTGAGGAATGCCGATTATAGATTTTGGTATATTCTAAGTGGGAAACCCCGCTATTATTGAAAATTCTATTTGGAGATAATTATGAAATTACATGAAAGAGAGAGAATGCCTTTAGTGATATTGGATTTTAGTATTAAATCCTAAATGGGATAAATTTAAAAGGTTCATCCAATTAATTGAACCATATTATGGATTGAGAATATGAATGTTAATAAATGTGCGTACGGATAAAGAAATATCCTTAATGATGAATAATTTGGGAGATATCTCACACAATGAGAAGTGCAAATCGAGAGCATTAGGTTAGAGAAGATCCTTAACATAAATCAAATTGAGAGACAATTCATATAGAAGAGATATGTGAGCTTTAAGCGAGAAGTAGTATAATGTATACTAAGTGGGGAAGATGTGTGAGAATTGACGATTAATATATAAAGAGAGGGAAATATACTACACAATAATATTATTTCAACTACGCCTAAGAGCGTACTATGAATATGTAAATGACGTGATAGGTATACCTTATATGATGGTATATCTTTATATGATGTGGTGATGTATGTATACCTTATGTGATGGTATATATATATATATACAGTGAAGAATACCCCCTCCTTGCTATCATTGGGAACTTGCGTGCGATGAGGGTGAGCATCCTGGCTCGATGAGCAGGGTGTGGATATTCCCCAGGTCATAGTAGTCCATGGTTATTGTTGTGATATACATTATTATTTTGGGGGTGAGAAGTCATGGGTATGTGTCGTTATCACTTACCGGTTAGGAACTATGACCGCTTCCCGGGACGTCGTGAGTTGATCACGAGGTGGGTGCCGTTGAACCCCACCAGGTGGTTCCCAGTATGCTACGTGGTAGGGGTAACTGGAATATGATAGCACTGTGAGCCTGCGTCCTCGAGTTATAGCTCATTTGGATGGTTATTATATTATTGATGTGATTGGTTACTTGGGTATCGAGGGCATAATGGACCTCAACGACCAACATTGCTAAGGAGTAGTGTAACGGGGGGTTCCTTGTTTGGATTTCGCTTCGACAAGACGTCCCACGCATGAAACGAAGTGAAATGTTGGGAGTGAGGATAAGTTAGTCCTTAATGCTCATATATATATAGTATATACATCTCGACGATCGACAGTGCCAGAAGTAGTGTAACGGGGGGGTTCCTTGTTTGGATTTCGCTTCGGCGAGACGTCCCACGCACGAACCGCAGTACACTGTTGAGAATTGGGAATATTAAACTAATGAAAATTGGATAATAAGAATTTGGGTTACATGCATCATACATGGAGGGTGTAATGAATCTCGAAGATCAATACTGTCAGGAGTTAGTGTAACGGGGGGGGGGGGGGGGGGGGTTCCTTGTTTGGATTTCGCTTTTGCGAGATGTCACACGCACGAAGCGCTGTGCAGTATTGAGACTTGAGAGAAGTTTAGTCCTTTGGACTTAGATACTAATAACTCATCCCTATAATAGTATATTGTTGGCATAACTAGAATATGAGAAATTCTAGTAAAGAAGGTGTTTATGTTTATTGTATGTTTGGACTGAAAAATGGGTATGTAAACCCTATATGTTAAGAAAGTGAACAAATAAATGAGAATCCTAACATTAAAAGTTAAAGTATATGATTTAGATGGAATTCAGATAAGTGTAGATTGCGAGATAAGTTAGATGATTGTAATCAAACATTTATATTGGGATTTAGTTAGATTTATTTGCCTAATTATAATTGGGCATTTATTTGGAGATCACGTGCATACGTTTAGTTGTGCGCTTTAGTTGAGAGGTGAGTTGGATTATTATGGATAGTGCGACTCCATTAAATCATGTCATAATGCATTTATAATTATTTTGCATTTTAATGCACTTGCTATAAAATATTTCCAACTCGGGCTCTGACCCGTTTATACTTTCTCCTGCTATGTATATATATTGTACTACTTTAGGTGCTCCTCCGCAAGGACATCATTGATGACTACCCATCCAGTGTATTCGTGGAGCTGTGGCAGTAGCCGAACTGTTGCGGCACTTTGCCTTAGTCGATTCCTATCTTTTTTATATCTAGATTAGGATTCAGTTGTATATTTGGGTCTATACTCAAGTGTTGTAGTTTAACACTTTATCTTTTCCTTTCTCAGATTATTGTATTGTCTGTGACCCGACAACATATTCGGGTAATTTACTTTGTACAATTGTTGTACTCTTTCATTCATTTCTTTACATATTGTAGAGTTTGTTGTATCACTCATCATAGTTAGATGTAGTATTTTGTGTTATTGGTTGCATGATTGGTTTTAATTGGTGTTAAGTAAAAGTGTTAATTTTTTTTGACAATCCACTTTTAATGGTTTCGGGTAGTTAGCCTTATATTATTGTGTATTATGAGTTGATGTTGAGACTATGCCATCTGAGACACCTGATTTAATGTAGTATAGGGTTGGCCACCCGTTATTATTTTGAGCGTGTTGTCACATATGGTATCAGAGCATCAGGTTCTAGTGTCTTTAGGATCTGTGTGCGTTACTATAATCTTCCGTAAGCGTTCTTGATGTAGAGCCTTATTATTAGAACTGTTGTATTCACATATCCATATCTTTCTGTGATTTGAAAACGTTTGAAAGGCATTCTAATGCAATTATTCTTGTTTCAGATGCCATCGAAGAAAGGTCGTTCAGTCAGGGCAAATAAAGGGGATGTGGAACCCGAAACGCCTCAAAGGAACATGACTACAAATGGAGTTGCCAATATTGTGGCACAAGTAGTAACGGCTGCCATTTCTAGGATGGCGCAACAATCTTCCATTCAAGCAGCCCAAACCCATTTTGGACCGTCCTTATGGGAAAGAGTGAAGGAAGATTTTAGTAAGGGACATCCTCCAGAGTTTGGAGGGGGAGTTGATGCAATGGATGCGAGTCAATGGAAGAATAGTATGCTGAGGCGCTTCCGTATGGTCGAGTGTAGTGAGGTGCAAAAGCAGTTTTTAGCCACCTTTAAGTTAACGGGTCCAGCTCTCCAATGGTGGAAGTCTGTCACCACATATGAACAGAGAGATACTTTCCCTATAACAAATTTTTGGGAACTTTTTGATCGAAGGTATTTTCCTTCCCCAATTCAGAAGGAAATAAGGAGGAACTTGATGGATGTGTTTCAAGGAAATAGGACGGTGGCAGAATATGAAGAGGAATTTTCTAGATGGGAGAAATTAGTACTTGAAGAGGTAAATACAGAAGAGAAGTGTATATCGAAATTTACTCGAGGTTTAGATTGGAGAATTCGGCAACATTTGTTAGAGGGTCCAATGTTAGTGACTTTCATCGAGGTAGTTAATGAGGCGCTGTTGAAGTGTCATGAATATCGTATTCGTTCGTAACAGGGTAAGAACTTTAGAGATTCGAGTTCATCAAGTAGATTTGGCGAAGAGAGTGCCAATGATGCTAGTGGGTATAAGTCGAACAATAGAGAGCCTCAATGACATTTTGTTCCTCATGGTGGGTCGAGAGGACGTGTGAGTAGATGTTTCTTTTATAAATAATTATGTCATAAAAAGAGAGATTGTCCTAAAAGAGGTAAAGGGCCGCATTTTGACGAAGTTTTGGAAGTGCAACCCCTACACCAGATTCGAGGTCATTTTAGACCAGGGGACTTTATGTGGGAGCCCAATGATGAGAATGGGCAATCGGACTAGAGATGGATGATGTAAGTTGTTTTTCCTTTGTGAATAGGAATATTAAATTATGAAATTATGGAATATCGTATGGGAGATAGTTGTGAGAGGGCAGTGCTATAACCCTATTATGTATGTAATAACTCGAAGGGGAATTTTGAGCAAGTGACGCTCTTATGTTATTATCTTTTGAGAGAATAGATAATTTTGTGATGTGCTCAAAGATAGCTATAACCTTGTTATGAATGTAAGAATTGTTATTGTGTGATAAGTAGTAATGATGAAGCTCCTTCTTCTTTTTATGTAGTCATGTTAGACTTTTATAATTAATGTAATCCAGATATGGATGAGCCTAATAATTGGCAATATGTTAATATGATATAAGATATCATTATTTAAAGAGTTCAGAATTTGTGGATTATTGGGATGCAGGAAAGCTTAGCTCATAATTATGCTAATTTTTGTGAGCTATATGTCTTTATATGTATGATGATTGTTAAGACCTTGTGCTATGGACATAAGGCACTTTATTTAAATATCGTAAGACATAAACTTAAAAAAAAAAAACTGTTTTCAAAATAAAACTTTTTATAGGCCATTGGGCCATTTTAAAATGATTTACACCAAAATATTTTCAAACTCTAATCCGGATTTAACAAACTCTCAATCCCCGATGTCGATACATGTTGTGTATTGGGAGGGTTCCTTGTTTGGATTTCGCTTTTGCGAGACGTCCCCCGCACGAAAGTGGCGAATGTCAGGAATTGAGAGGAGTTATTTC
This sequence comes from Sambucus nigra, assembly GCA_949130495.1. Taxonomy (NCBI): domain Eukaryota; kingdom Viridiplantae; phylum Streptophyta; class Magnoliopsida; order Dipsacales; family Adoxaceae; genus Sambucus; species Sambucus nigra. The sequence continues at coordinate 61,178,605 of OX422223.1, read as the reverse complement.
TTTGGACCATTCAAAAATTTTAGACTATTAGTATGCAAGTATAGTTTATATATCTATGGGATTATGGAACTTTGGAGGCAAATGAAGCCTCATTATGATTGGTACGAGTAAAGCTCGAATAAAGGGTGTATGGGCGCCCTAGTTGTAAATGAATTGATTTTATCAACTTAAAACAAATTAAAATAATTCTTCGTGGGAAGTTAGAGATTTGAGTATAGGATTAGTGAGGATGAGTGTAGTAGGGACTAGTTGAGCTTTGGAGAATTAGGCTTAGCAGAATTTCGAGGACGAAATTCTTGTAAGTGGGGAAGTTTGTAACAACCCGAGGCTTTAGAGACAATAATTTATTTATTTTGGGAGAAATAAATATTATTTTATTTGGAGAATTATTAAATTGGCATTTGAGGTTGAAATTTGAAGTTGATAGGAAGTGTGTCGAATGGCAATTCCGAGGGTGTAGTTGTTTTCGAAAGGGTCGAGAAAGTCAAAATGACTGTACTTGGGGTCTATTTAGGTTCCGAAATAATTTAAGTTCGTTTGACTCAAATTAAAGTTACCGAGTCATTTAAAGTGTGTATTATCATTTAAAGATGTGTATATTGGGAGATAAGGCTTATTAAGCCTACGGGAGATTAATTCTCCTTAGAGAGAAAGAGAAATAGAAAGAAAGAAAGGTAGGAGAAGAAAGGAAGAAGAAAAAGAGAGAGAAAGTGGATTTTCCGGCCAATACGCGATCTCGAGGATGGATCAGACCCTACGAACTTGAGGCAAGTGATTAAACTTGCTAAATAATTGTGGTGTGCCATTTATTGCATGATTTGTGGATTAAATCTTTGGGTTTAAGGTTTAGTTTATCAAAACCTAACTTTTGGGTATAATCTTAGATTTGTTTTGTAGAAATGGATTTGGGTTATAAATTAGTTTATATGTGTTCTTGGATGAATATTGATGATATATATGTGATTGGGTTGAAGAGAAATGAAGAGAAAATGATTAAAATAAATTTTGGGATTTTTGGCTTACTAAAAAGTAGCCATTTTCGAGCCTTCTGAAGAGCCGAATCGATTCGGCCCCTTACCGAATCATTTCGGAAATATGCAGGTGCCCTGATCTGAGTGACCGAATCGATTCAGACCCAGCCGAATCAATTCGGACTGAGATAGAACCCTAGGTCTGATGACACGAATCGATTCGCGTTGGAGGCCGAATCGATTCGGAATTGGCCCGAATCGATTCGGAAACACGACTTTTTGAGGGATGTTTTTCTAGGGAGAATTTCATTCCATTTTGTTCGAGGTTATCGATTGGGAACCTCTATAGGAGTTATGTGGAGTATGTTTTGGAGACTTTTAGAGAGTTTCCCTTATAAGATATTATTGGAGTCATATTGACTTAAATTGAGGAATGCCGATTAGAGATTTTTGTATATTCTAAGTGGGGAACCCCACTATTATTGAAAATTCTATTTGGAGATAATTATGAAATTACGTGAAAGAGAGAGAATGCCTTTAGTGATATTGGATTTTAGTATCAAATCCTAAATGGGATAAATTTAAAAGGTTCATCCAATTAATTGAACCATATTATGGATTGAGAATATGAATGCTAATAAATGTGCATACGAATAAAGAAATATCCTTAATGATGAATAATTTGGGAGATGTCTCACACAATGTGAAATGCTAATCGAGGGAATTAAGATAGAGAATATCCTTAACATAAATCGAATTGAGAGACAATTCATATAGAAGCGATATGTGAGCTTCAAGCGAGAAGTATTATAGTGTATACTAAGTGGGGAAGATGTGTGAGAATTGACGATTAGTATATAGAGAGGGAAATATACTAAACAATAATATAATTTCAACTACGCCTAAGAGCGTACTATGAATATGTAAATGATGTGATAGGTATACCTTATATGATGATATATCTTTATATGACGTGGTGATGTATGTATACCTTATGTGATGGTATATATATATAGTGAAGCATACCCCTTCCTTGCTATCATTGGGAAGTTGCGTGCGATGAGGGTGAGCATCATGGCTCGATGAGCAGGGTGTGGATATTCCCCAGGTCATAGTAGTCCAGGGTGATTGTTGTGATATACATTATTAATTTGGGGGTGAGAAGTCGTGGGTATGTGTCGTTCTCACTTGCCAGTTAGGAACTATGACCGCTTCCCGGGTTATCGTGAGTTGATCACGAGGTGGGTGCCGTTGAACCCCACCAGGTGGTTCCCAGTATGCTACGTGGTAGGGGCAACTGGAATATTATAGCACTGTGAGCCTGCGTCCTCGAGTTATAGCTCGTTTGGATGGTTATTATCTTATTGGGAGATAAGGCTTATTAAGCCTACGAGAGATTAATTCTCCTTAGAGAGAAAGAGAAATAGAAAGAAAGAAAGGGAGAAGAAGAAAAGAAGAAGAAAAAGAGAGAGAAAGTGAATTTTCCGGCCAATACGCGATCTCGAGGACGGATCAGACCCTACAAACTTGAGGCAAGTGATTAAACTTGCTAAATAATTGTTGTGTACCATTTATTGCATGATTTGTGGATTAAATCTTTGGGTTTTAGGTTTAGTTTATCAAAATCTAACTTTTGGGTATAATCTTAGATTTATTTTGTAGAAATGGATTTGAGGTTATAAATTAGTTTATACGAGTTCTTGGATGAATATTGATGATATATATGTGATTGGGTTGAAGAGAAATGAAGAGAAAATGATTAAAATGAATTTTGGGATTTTTGGCTTACTAAAAAGTAGCCATTTTCGAGCCTTCTGAAGGGCCGAATCGATTCGTCCCCTTACCGAATCGATTCAAAAATATGTAGGTGCCCTGGTCTGAGTGACCGAATCGATTCGAACCCCAGCTGAATCGATTCGGACCGAGATAGAACCCCAGGTCTGATGACCCGAATCGATTCGCCTTGGAGGCCGAATCGATTCGCAGGACCGAATTGATTCGGAATTGGCCCGAATCGATTTGGAAACAGGGCTTTTTGAGGGATGTTTTTCTAGGGAGAATTTCATTCCATTTTGTTCGAGGTTATCAATTGGGAATCTCTATAGGAGTTATGTGGAGTATATTTTAGAGACTTTTAGTGAGTTTTCCTTATAAGATATTATTAGAGTCATATTGACTTAAATTGAGGAATGCCGATTAGAGATTTTGGTATATTCTAAGCGGGGAACCCCACTATTATTGAAAATTCTATTTGGAGATAATTATGAAATTACATGAAAGAGAGAGAATGCCTTTAGTGATATTGGATTTTAGTATTAACTCCTAAATGGGATAAATTTAAAAGGTTTATCCAATTAATTGAACCATATTATGGATTGAGAATGTGAATGCTAATAAATGTGCATACGGATAAAGAAATATCCTTAATGATGAATAATTTGGGAGATGTCTCACACAATGAGAAATGCTAATCGAGGGCATTAGGATAGAGAAGATCCTTAACATAAATCGAATTGAGAGACAATTCATATAGAAGCGATATGTGAGATTAAAGCGAGAAGTAGTATAATGTATACTAAGTGGGGAATATCTGTGAGAATTGACGATTAGTATATAGAGAGGGAAATATACTGAACAATAATATTATTTCAACTACGCCTAAGAGCGTACTATGAATATGTAAATGATGTGATAGGTATACCTTATATGATGGTATATCTTTATATGATGTGGTGATGTATGTATACCTTATGTGATGGTATATATATATATATATATATATATATATATATATATATATATATATATATATATATATATATATATATATATAGTGAAGCATACCCCCTCCTTGCAATCATTGGGAAGTTGTGTGCGATGAGGGTGAGCATCCTGGCTCGATGAGCAGGGTGTGGATATTCCCCAGGTCATAGTAGTCCATGGTGATTTTTGTGATATACATTATTATTTTGGGGGTGAGAAGTCGTGGGTATGTGTCGTTCTCACTTGCCGGTTAGGAACTAAGACCGCTTACCGGGACGCTGTGTGCATGAGTTGATCACGAGGTGGGTGCCGTTGAACCCCACCAGGTGGTTCTCAGTATGCTACGTGGTAGGGGAAACTGGAAGATGATAGCACTGTGAGCCTGCGTCCTCGAGTTATATCTCATTTGGATGGTTATTATATTATTGATGTGATTGGTTACTTGAGTATCGAGGGCATAATGGACCTCAACGACCAACATTGCCAAGGAGTAGTGTAACGGGGGGGTTCCTTGTTTGGATTTCGCTTCGGCGAGACGTCCCACGCATGAAACGCAGTGTAATGTTGGGAGTGAGGAGAAGTTAGTCCTTAATGTTCGTATATATATAATATATACATCTCGACGATCGACGGTGCCAGAAGTAGTGTGACGGGGGGGTTCCTTAATTGGATTTCGCTTCGGCGAGACGTGCCACGCACGAACCGCAGTGCACTGTTGATAATTGAGAATATTAAACTAATTAAAATTGGATAATAAGAATTTGGGTTATATGCATCATGCATTGAGGGCGTAATGAATCTCGAAGATCAATACTGTCAGGAGTAGTGTAATGGGGAGTGGGGGGGGGGGGGGGGTTCCTTGTTTGGATTTTTCTTTTGCGAGACGTCCCACCCACGAAACGCAGTGCAGTATTGAGACTTGGGAGAAGTTTAGTCCTTAGCACATAGATGCTAATAACTCATCTATATAATTGTATATTGTTGGCATAACTAGAATATGAGAAGTTCTAGTAAAGAAGGTGTTTATGTTTATTGTATGTTTGGACTGGAAAATGGGTATGTAAACCCTATATGTTAAGAAAGTGAACAAATAAATGAGAACCCTAACATTAAAAGTTAAAGTATATGATTTAGATGGAATTCAGACAAGTGTAGATTGCGAGATAAGTTAGATGATTTTAATCCAACATTTATATTGGGATTTAGTTAGATTTATTTGCCTAATTATAATTGGGCATTTATTTGGAGATCACGTGCATACGTTTAGTTGCACGCTTTAGTTGAGAGGTGAGTTGGATTATTATGGAGAGTGCGACTCCATTAAATCATGTCATAATGCATTTACAATTATTATGCATTTTAATGCACTTTCTATAAAATATTTCCAACTCGGGCTCTGACCCGTTTATACTTTCTCCTTCTATGTATGTATATTGTACTACTTTAGGTGATCCTCCGCGAGGACATCATTGATGACTACCCATCCGGTGTATTCGTGGAGCTATGGCAGTAGCGGACTGTTGCGGCACTTTGCCTTAGTCGATTCCTATCTTTTGTATATCTAGATTAGGATTCAGTTGTATATTTAGGTCTATACTCAAGTGTTGTAGTTTAACACTTTATCTTTTCCTTTCTCAGATTATTGTATTGTCTGTGACCCGACAGCATATTCTTGTAATTTACTTTGTACAATTGTTGTACTCTTGCATTCATTTCTTTACATATTGTAGAGTTTGTTGTATCACTCATCGTAGTTAGATGTAGTATTTTGTGTTATTGGTTGCATGATTGGTTTTAATTGGTGTTAAGTAAAAATTTTAATTTTTTTTTGACAATCCACTTTTAATGGTTTCGGGTAGTTAGCCTTATATTATTGTGTATTGTCAGTTGATGTTGAGACTGAGTCATCTAAGATACCCGATTTAATGTAGTATAGGGCTGGACACCCGTTATTATTTTGAGCGGGTTGTCACAGATGGTATCAGAGCATCAGGTTCTAGTGTCTTTAGGATCTGTGTGTTTTACTACGATCTTTCGTAAGCATTCTTAATGTAGAGCCTTATTATTAGGACTGTTGTATTCACACGTCCATATCTTTCTATGATTTGAAAACGTTTGAAAGGCGTTCTGATGCAATTGTTCTTGTTTCAGATGCCACCGACGAGAGGTCATTCAGTCAGGGCAAATAAAGGGGATGTGGAACCCCAAACGCCTTAAAGGAACATGACTACAAATGAAGTTGCCAATATTGTGGCACAAGGAGTAACTGCTGCCATTTCTATGATGGCGCAGCAATCTGCAGTTCAAGCAGCCCAAACCCATTTAGGACCGTCCTTATGGGAAAGAGTGAAGGAAGATTTTAGTAAGGGACATCCTCCAGAGTTTGAAGGGGGAGTTGATGCAATGGCTACGAGTCAATGGAAGAATAGTATGCAGAGGCGCCTCCGTATGGTCGAGTGTAGTGAGGTGCAAAAGCAGTTTTTAGCCAGCTTTAAGTTAACGGGTCCAGCTCTCCAATGGTGGGAGTCTGTCACCACATCTGAACAGAGATATGCTTTCCCTATAACTGATTTTTGGGAACTTTTTGATCGAAGGTATTTTCCTTCCCCAATTCAGAAGGAAATAAGGAAGAACTTGATGGATGTGTTTCAAGGAAATAGGACGGTTGCAGAATATGAAGAAGAATTTTCTAGATGGGGAAAATTAGTACCTGATGAGGTAAATACGGAAGAGAAGCGTATATCGAAATTTACTCGAGGTTTAGATTGGTGAATTCGGCAACATTTGTTAGAGGGTCCAATGTTAGTGACTTTCGTCGAGGTAGTGAATGCGGCGCTGTTAAAGTGCCATGAATATCGTCTTCATTCGCAAGAGGGTAAGAACTTTAGAGATTCGAGTTCATCAAGTAGATTTGGCGAAGAGAGTGCCAATGATGCGAGTGGGTATAAGTCGGACTATAGAGAGCCTCAATGACATTTTGTTCCTCAAGGTGGGTCGAGAGGACGTGCGAGTAGATGTTTCTTTTGTAAATAATTAGGTCATAAAAAGAGAGATTGTCCTAAAAGAGGTAAAGGACCGCGTTTTGATGAGGTTTTGAAAGTGCAACCCCTACAGCTGATTCGAGGTCATTTTAGACCAGGGGACTTTGTGTGGGAGCCCAATGATGAGAATGGGCAATCGGACTAGAGATGGATGATGTAAGTTGTTTTTCCTTTGTGAATAGGAATATTAAAATATGAAATTATGGAATATCGTATGGGAGATAGTTGTGAGAGGGTAGTGCTATAACCCTATTATGTATGTAATGAGCCAAAGGGGAATTTTGAGCAAGTGAGGCTCTTATGTTATTATCTTTTGAGAGAATAGATAATTTTGTGATGTGCTCAAAGATAGCTATAACCTTGTTATGAATGTAAGAATTTTTATTGTGTGATAAGTAGTAATGATGAAGCTACTTCTTCTTTTTATGTAGTCATGTTAGACTTTTATAATTAATGTAATCCAGATATGGATGAGCCTAATAAATGGCAATATGTTAATATGATATAAGATATCGTTACTTAAAGAGTTCAAAAATTGTGGATTATTGGGACGCAGGAAAGTTTAGCTCATAATTATGCTAATTTTTGTGAGCTATATGTCTTTATATGTATGATGATTGTTAAGACCTTGTGCTATGGACATAAGGCACTTTATTTAAATATCGTAAGACATAAACTTAAAAAAAAAAACTGTTTTCAAAATAAAACTTTTTATAGGCCATTGGGCCATTTTAAAATGATTTACACCAAAATATTTTCAAACTCTAGTTCGGATTTAACAAACTCTCAATCCCCGACGTCGATACATAGTTGTGTATTGGGAGGGTTCCTTGTTTGGATTTCGCTTTTGCGAGACGTCCCCTGCACGAAAGTGGCGAATGTCAAGAATTGAGAGGAGTTATTTCTTTGGACCATTCAAAAATTTGACACTATTAGTATGCAAGTATAGTTTATATATCTATGGGATTATGGAACTTTGCAGGCAAATGAAGCCTCATTATGATTGGTACGAGTAAAGCTCCAATAAAGGGTATATGGGCGCCCTAGTGGTTAATGAATTGATTTTATCAACTTAAAACAAATTAAATAATTCGCCGTGGGAAGTTAGAGGTTTGAGTATAGGATTAGTGAGGATGAGTGTAGTAGGGACTAGTTGAGCTTTGGAGAATTAGGCTTAGCAGAATTTTGAGGACGAAATTCTTGTAAGTGGGGAAGTTTGTAACAACCCGAGGCTTTAGAGACGATAATTTATTTATTTTGGGAGAAATAAATATTATTTTATTTGGAGAATTATTAAATTGAGCATTTGAGGTTGAAATTTGAAGTTGATAGGAAGTGTGTCGAATGGCAATTCCGAGGGTGTAGTTGTTTCCGAAAGGGTCGAGAAAGTCAAAATGACTGTACTTGGGGTCTATTTAGGTTCCGAAATAATTTAAGTTCGTTTGACTCAAATTAAAGTTACCGAGTCATTTAAAGTGTGTATTATCATTTAAAGATGTGTATATTGGGAGATAAGGCTTATTAAGCCTACGTGAGATTAATTCTCCTTATAGAGAAAGAGAAATAGAAAGAAAGAAAGGTAGAAGAAGAAAAGAAGAAGAAAAAGAGAGAGAAAGTGGATTTTCAGGCCAATACGCGATCTCGAGGATGGATCAGACCCTACGAACTTGAGGCAAGTGATTAAACTTGCTAAATAATTATTTTGTACCATTTATTGCATGATTTTTGGATTAAATCTTTGGGTTTAAGGTTTAGTTTATCAAAACCTAACTTTTGGGTATAATCTTAGATTTGTTTTGTAGAAATGGATTTGGGTTATAAATTAGTTTATATGTGTTCTTGGATGAATATTGATGATATATATGTGATTGGGTTGAAGAGAAATGAAGAGAAAATGATTAAAATAAATTTTGGGATTTTTGGCTTACTAAAAAGTAGCCATTTTCGAGCATTCTGAAGGGCCGAATCGATTCGGCCCCTTACCGAATCATTTCGGAAATATGCAGGTGCCCTAGTCTGAGTGACCGAATCGATTCGGACCTTGCCGAATCAATTCGGACTGAGATAGAACCCTAGGTCTGATGGCACGAATCGATTCGCGTTGGAGGCCGAATCGATTCGGAATTGGCCCGAATCGATTCGGAAACATGACTTTTTGAGGGATGTTTTTCTAGGGAGAATTTCATTCCGTTTTGTTCGAGGTTATCGATTGGGAACCTCTATAGGAGTTATGTGGAGTATGTTTTGGAGACTTTTAGAGAGTTTCCCTTATAGGATATTATTGGAGTCATATTGACTTAAATTGTGGAATGCCGATTAGAGATTTTGGTATATTCTAAGTGGGGAACCCCACTATTATTGAAAATTCTATTTGGAGATAATTATGAAATTACGTGAAAGAGAGAGAATGCCTTTAGTGATATTGGATTTTAGTATCAAATCCTAAATGGGATAAATTTAAAAGGTTCATCCAATTAATTGAACCATATTATGGATTGAGAATATGAATGCTAATAAATGTGCATACGAATAAAGAAATATCCTTAATGATGAATAATTTGGGAGATGTCTCACACAATGTGAAATGCTAATCGAGGGAATTAGGATAGAGAATATCCTTAACATAAATCAAATTGAGAGACAATTCATATAGAAGCGATATGTGAGCTTCAAGCGAGAAGTATTATAGTGTATACTAAGTGGGGAAGATGTGTGAGAATTGACGATTAGTATATAGAGAGGGAAATATACTAAACAATAATATTATTTCAACTACGCCTAAGAGCGTACTATGAATATGTAAATGATGTGATAGGTATACCTTATATGATGATATATCTTTATATGACGTGGTGATGTATGTATACCTTATGTGATGGTATATATATATATATATATATATATATATATATAGTGAAGCATACCCCCTCCTTGCTATCATTGGGAAGTTGCGTGCGATGAGGGTGAGCATCATGGCTCGATGACCAGGGTGTGGATATTCCCCAAGTCATAGTAGTCCATGGTGATTGTTGTGATATACATTATTAATTTTGGGGTGAGAAGTCATGGGTATGTGTCGTTCTCACTTGCCAGTTAGGAACTATGACCGCTTCCCGGGACGTCGTGAGTTGATCACGAGGTGGGTGCCGTTGAACCCCACCAGGTGGTTCCCAGTATGCTACGTGTTAGGGGAAACTGGAATATGATAGCACTGTGAGCCTGCGTCCTCGAGTTATAGCTCGTTTGGATGGTTATTATATTATTGATGTGATTGGTTACTTGGGTATCGAGGTCATAATGGACCTCAACGACCAACATTGCCGAGGAGTAGTGTAACGGGGGGTTCCTTGTTTGGATTTCGCTTCGACGAGACGTCCCACGCATGAAACGAAGTGTAATGTTGGGAGTGAGGAGAAGTTAGTCCTTAATGCTCATATATATATAGTATATACATCTCGACGATCGACAGTGCCAGCAGTAGTGTAACGGGGGGGTTCCTTGTTTGGATTTCACTTCGGCGAGACGTCCCACGCACGAACCGCAGTACACTGTTGAGAATTGGGAATATTAAACTAATTAAAATTGGATAATAAGAATTTGGATTACATGCATCATGCATTGAGGGCGTAATGAATCTCGAAGATCAATACTGTCAGGAGTAGTGTAACGGGGAGGGGGGGGGGGGGTTCTTTGTTTGGATTTTGCTTTTGTGAGACGTCCCACGCACAAAACGCAGTGGAGTATTTTAATTTGGGAGAAGTTTAGTCCTTAGCACTTAGATGCTAATAACTCATCTATATAATTGTATATTATTGGCATAACTAGAATATGAGAAATTCTAGTAAAGAAGGTGTTTATGTTTATTGTATGTTTGGACTGAAAAATGGGTATGTAAACCCTATATGTTAAGAAAGTGAACAAATAAATGAGAACCCTAACATTAAAAGTTAAAGTATATGATTTAGATGTAATTCAGATAAGTGTAGATTGCGAGATAAGTTAGATGATTGTAATCAAATATTTATATTGTGATTTAGTTAGATTTATTTGCCTAATTATAATTGGGCATTTATTTGGAGATCACGTGCATACGTTTAGTTGCGCGCTTTAGTTGAGAGGTGAGTTGGATTATTATGGAGAGTGCGACTCCATTAAATCATGTCATAATGCATTTATAATTATTATGCATTTTAATGCACTTGCTATAAAATATTTCCAACTCGGGCTCTGACCCGTTTATACTTTCTCCTACTATGTATATATATTGTACTACTTTAGGTGCTCCTCCGCAAGGACATCATTGATGACTACCCATCCAGTGTATTCGTTGAGCTGTGGCCGTAGCGGACTGTTGCGGCACTTTGCCTTAGTCGATTCCTATCTTTTGTATATCTAGATTAGGATTCAGTTGTATATTTGGGTCTATACTCAAGTGTTGTAGTTTAACACTTTATCTCTTCCTTTCTCAGATTATTGTATTGTCTGTGACCCGACAGCATATTCGGGTAATTTACTTTGTACAATTGTTGTATTCTTGCATTCATTTCTTTACATATTGTAGAGTTTGTTGTATCACTCATCGTAGTTAGATGTCGTATTTTGTGTTATTGGTTGCTTGATTGGTTTTAATTGGTGTTAAGTAAAAGTTTTAATTTTTCTTTGACAATCCACTTTTTATGGTTTCGGGTAGTTAGCCTTATATTATTGTGTATTGTCAGTTGATGTTGAGACTGTGCCATCTGAGATACCTGATTTAATGTAGTATAAGGCTGGCCACCCGTTATTATTTTTAGCGGGTTGTCACAACGGGTTCCGTTTTGACTGGCTCATAACGCATTTGAAGACTTTGAAGAGCCAGTGGTTGGACAGCCAGAGGGAGCTCTTACGAAAACATCAGGAGGATCAGCAGACCGAGGAAGCCAAGTTGGCCGAGCTAGCACCTCTTCTTGAAACCATTGACAAAGGGGTGGGGGGGCTCGAAGAAGCTCTATGCGCGGAGAAGTAAAAACGAGAGAAATTCTTGATTGAGCGCACACAGGCGCAGACAAGGTTGGAGGTCTCCATCAACGCTCAACGGTCTTTCCAAGCAGCTTCTTCGGGCCTCCTTGGAGATTTTTTCTCTTCTCTGGATCTGTGGTTCCTTCTTGGCGAATGAACTTGTATATATATATTTCTTTTCTTCTCATGTAATTCTTGGGCAATAGCACCCAAGTTTGTAATGCCCCAAAGTTTATGAATGGAAAAAAATACTTATTTTCTTATGCCATCAAACCTATCAGGGGGCTTCCTCTACCCAAGTTTGCAGCAAATTGGGAGGGACCTTTCATTGTGAAGGAAGCTCATGACTCAAGTTATTGTCTAATCTCTAAGATAGAAAAAGATAGGCCATTTAAGATTAATAATAAATGGTTGAAAGCCTATCATGTGTACACAGTTATGTTTGACCATTGATGTAGTTGGTTGTTATGAATACACAAGTTCTTTATTTTTATGAGTGTATTAGTGCCAGACTTATTATTATTAATACCAGACTAAATAAACCTCCTTAACACCTGATCAATGTATTTAATAACCCTCTTAGGAAGGGTAAATATATAAATACAGCAAACATTTATGCTTCTAAGAACAATAATAGAAAATTGAATCCTCCTAGAATATGAAAGCCATCTATTAGTCTAAGAATTAATTTTACTCACAAGTTTCTCCACAAGGATTTTATAATCTTGAGCTTTGAGCCTGGTATAAATAAGAGTAACACCTAAGTATTTGACATGAAGCTTCCTAACTTTCATACCCAAAATATTTGCTAATCTATTCTTTTCCCCTTCATCCACACCAGCATAAAAGATTTCACACTTATCATAGCTAGCCCCAAGACCATACAACTTTTTAATATCCTTACGGACTTTATCAATAGCCATTAAAGAATTTTGGTCAACCTTGGACATAATGAATAAGTCATCAGCAAACATCACATGAGAGAGGTTTAAACCACCACAATTAGGATGAAATGTAAATAATCCTCTACTGATTTCATCATCAAGAACACAAGAAAATGCTTCCATCACAAGTAGGAATAAGTAAGGGGAAAGAGGATTACCCTGTCTTAAACCATCAGTACCTTTAAAAGTCCCATTAACACCCCCATTAATACACACAGTAAAATTGGTAGTCATCTCACATTCGTTTATCCACTGTATAGCATTTTGAGGGAAGTCCTGTAGCTTTTAAAACATCCAAAATAAACTCCCATCTTACAAAATCATAGGCTTTCATCAAATCAATCTTCATAGCATACCTAGGCATACCTAGGCATACCAGTATCTCTATGATAAGCTCTCATCACTTCTTACAGAAGAAGAATATTATAAAAAATGTTCCTACCTTGAATGAAAGCAGATTTCCTGTTGCTCACCAATTTATCCACTGTATAGCATTTTGAGGGAAGTCCATAGCTTTTAAAACATCCAAAATAAACTCCCATCTTACAGAATCATAGGATTTCATCAAATCAATCTTCATAGCATACCTAGGCATACCAATATCTCTATGATAAGCTCTCACCACTTCTTGCATAAGAAGAATATTATCAGAAATGTTACTACCTTGAATGAAAACATATTTCCCGTTGCTCACCAACTCATGAATGATCCCTCAAAGTCTAGACACAATCACTTTTGAAATAATTTTGTAGGAGGTGTTACAACATGAAATATGCCTGAAATCTTTCATAGTATTATGATTAAGGACTTTAGGAATAAGGCTAATGACTGTGCCGTTCCACTCTTTCAACGTCCTGCCATTATTAAAAAAGGATAACATAGCTTCATTCAGATAATTACCCAAAGTCTCCCAATTGCTTTGAAAAAATCCAGCACTATAACCATCAAGATAAGGGGCCTTGTTTCTGACTAATATTTAAAAGAGCAGCGTTAATATCATCTTTAGTAATAGGGGCATGAAAAACATCTCTTTGATTATCATTCAACCATCTCTGCCTAATATTTCTAAGTCTGTTATATGCAAAATCACCACTTCTCAAAACATTACCAAGTAAATTTTGAAAGAATCTCATAGTTTCCCCTTGAGCTTTTTCTTGCCCAGTCTAAACAATACCATCCCTATCATTAATAGTATGGATTTTATTTCCACTATCATGGCACTTGACTTTTTTGTGGAAAAAAAAGGTATTTTTATCTCCAAGATCCAACTAATTTATTCTAGCTCTTTGCCTATAAAATCTTCCTCTATACTTCTCAGCTCCAAATATTCTAGGTGACACTTTTTTCTGGCATCAATTAACTCCTCATTGCCCCCATTTCCAATAAGTCTTTCCTGCATACTATCAAATTCAATTTTCGTGGCATTGACTCTGAAATATATATTTAAGTAACATCTCTTGTTTAAATCACTGAAATTCTTCTTAAGCAACTTCAATCTTTTAGTAATAATGAACATAGGATTTCCTTCAATACGAGTCTCCCAATTAGGCTTGTGTTTCGGTCGAATCGGATCGAACTTCGAAAAAAATTCCCATTTTTTCGAAAACAACATAATTATTCTGATTTTCGATCCGATTTTTTCTGAAAATTAAAAAAAATTCCAAATTTGAAAAAATTGAAAAATCGACAAAAATAAAAAAAAAAATCAAAAATTCAAAAAATATACTGAAAATCCAAGAATTTTGAAAATTCCAAATTTTTGAAAAAAATAAATTTAGGATTTTCAATTACTCAAAATTCTCATTTCAAAGAAACAAAGAAAAATGTTTAACCCAACATGTAAATTCATGAGGATTTGTCCAATTTTTTCATTTGTGTAGAGGTTAGGAGGAGAATCTCCTTTTATAGAGTACTAGTTTGGAAACCTCACCCTCACCCTCTTCCAACCGATGTCGGACATGAGAAAGTTTCAAACAATTGAAAATCAGAAAATAATTCAAAAAAATAGGATAGGCATAGTTTTAAAAAAATCGGATCCGAAAAATAAAAAATTCAGAATTATTTTCGATTTTCGATCCAATTTTTTTTTGAAAAAATTGAAAATCGAAAAATGGCAAACTAAAATTTCATAGAATCATTCCTCATCAAAAAATTGAAGAAGTTAGAAGGTCTTTAATCATCTCCCTTTCCATTTGAAAAGATAAAATCAAAGGTGTATGATCAGAAACATTATGAATTAAGCCAAGCTTCATTATGAAAAATTCTATCAATCTCGCTTTGAATATTTGCCTCACCCCTACCATTACTATAAGTAAACCAAGTACCCCTAATTGGAAGGTCATTGTTGATACCAAATTTAGTCTGCTGACATGGCTCAATTGAGTGAAGACACCTGACAATCTACGTGGCAACGACAAACACTTACGAACAACACCTTGACTCCGAGGAACCATACTGCAACGAGGAACTCTACTTCCCCGATCAACTCAGACCCTCCGACCTACAAGAACTCTCCGAGGAACTTTTGAGTACCGAGGAACTTTTGAGTACCGAGGAACTTAGGCGGTCCGAGCAGCTTAGGCGGTCCGAGCTGCACCTCGAACAAATCATTAATAGCAGGATAACCAACAGTTTGACTGTGCATTAAATGCTTATTATCATATAGATGTATATGCTTAAGGGGCATTGAATGTATTACCCTTTCACATTACAGCCTTAGGGCTATAAATACGTTGTATAATCCTCATTGTAAGGGGACCGGAATTTCTTGAGAACACTTGTAATCGAGAATTCCCAAACAGTCAACAATAACAAAAATAGTGGACGTAGGCCATTCTTATAAGGCTGAACCACTTTAAAAGTTCTTTGTCTCATTTTATTTATCTGTGATTAAATAATTAGATATAATCTAATTTTTTACATCAACAGTCATCAATAATAATATTCTCAACACATTCATTAAATTCACCTGACTCATCCCAATCAATTCCATTTCCACCAATTCTTTCATCACTTCTCCTAATAACATTGAAATCACCTCCAATTATCTCATTAGTATGGCAATTAGCAATGTACTCCAAATATCTTCATAAAGAATTACTAGGGTTTATGTTATTATTACCATAAACTCCAGTAAAAATGAAAGACTTGTTATGATTCTATAATTGATTCTAGCAATTACTGCTTGATTCATAGTACTCGACTCTTCAACATCCCCATCTCTATGCCCAAATATTTTGCATTCAGTAAATATTTAACTTTTTTCTTAAATTTCACACCTTCGTGGTCATAGATGTTTATATTATCTCGCAAATCACACCAAATGATATTTTAAGTCCAAAATCATAGACAACAACTACATGTTTCCATCTCTGTGTTTTACTTCCCATCTCAATTGGATCAATTTTAACACAAATTCTCCCTTCTTCATCTTTGTAACCTATAACAAATTGTAATTTATTGCCAGAATCTTTGTCTCAATTTGATGCAATAATATTTTCCCATGATTTTGTTTTGTTATTGACACTTGATTGTATCCCATTCCTCATCATATCTCCATTAATGACTACTTTTTTTAAACCCAACAATTGAGGGAATTGATCATCAATGACTATTTCATCATCTCCAATTTGGTCCTTCCCTTTGCAATGCATAAAATAAGCAAATCTACAATCATCAACAACATATCTAGGGTTTCCTTTACCAGGAACATGTATGTTATTCTCTAAAAATGAGAATGATTATAAACTCCCATCCCTTGCACAAGATTCGAGAGATACGTCCCGAAATCTTCTAGTCTATCTTTATCCCTTTATACAATTAATCAAACAAGGAGTCTGACAAATAATTATTGTTTACATAACATAAAAATAGGAGCATATATATATATATATATATATATATATATATTAAAGGTTTACGCTAGCGACATTGAATCCCCACCACTATCCACCCCCACTGTCGGAGCTTCAATGACTTTCATCAGAGCTATGATTTGTGTGGGTAGTAGTGGCATAGGGTGCCGCTGGTGCGGACCTCTGAAATTAAGAGAATATTAGAAAAATGGAATTTGGATCCACCGGCGCTCCGATTTGGGGTGAGTAGGGGTGACATTGGGTTAGGTTTATATCTATAACATTTTTACAAACGGTAACATTTACTGTGTTGTAACATAGTATATATATATATACGGTGGATCCAAACCTCTTTTTTCTGATATTGTCTTATTTTTAACATATATATATATATATATATATATATATATACGGTGGATCCAAACCTCTTTTTTCTGATATTGTCTTATTTTTAACGGCCCGCGCTAGCGGTATCTAATTCCGACCACCACCAACCCCAATTGTCGGAGCTCCAACAACCTTCATCAAAGTTCTGATTTGGGGTGACATGGAGTACCGCCAGCGCGGACCTTAGGAAATAAGAGAATATTGGATAAATAGGGTTTGGATCCACCAGAGCTCCAATTTGAGGTGAGTAGGGGTAGCATTGTGTTAGGTTTATATCTGTAATATTTTCACAAATAATAAATGTTACTGTTTATGAAAATGTTACATCGGCATCCCATGCCACCTCAAATCAGAGCTCTGATGAAGGTTGTTGGAGCTACGACAAAGGAGGTGGGTGGTGGTGGGGATTGGATGCCGCTGGCGCGGACCGTTAAAAACAAGATAATATCAGAAAAAGAGGTTTGGATATATATATATATATATATATATATATATATATACTGTGTTATATGAACACAGTAAATGTTAATGTTTGTTAAAATGTTATAGATATAAACCTAACCCAATGCCACCTCTACTCACCCCAAATCGGAGCTCCGGTGGATCCAAACCCCATTTATCTAATATTTTCTTAATTTCAGATGTCCGCGCCAGCGGCACCCTATGCCACTACTACCCACCCAAATCATAGCTCTGATGAAAGTCGTTGAAGCTCCGACAATGTGGGTGGGTAGTGGTGGGGATTGAATGTCGCTAGCGTAAACCTTTAATATATATATATGCTCCTATTTTTAAAGCTCTGCGCCACCGGCACCTAATGCCACCCCTACTCACCCCAAACCGGTGCTCAAGAGGATCCAAATCCCATTTATCCAATCTTATTTTCAACGGTCCGTGCCAGCGGCATCCCATGACACTCTGGTCGATCCAAAACCCATTTATTCAAAAGTCTCTTATTTTCAAAGGTCCGCGCCAGTGGTACCACATGCCACCCTTACCCACTCCAAATCGGAGCTCTGACGAAGGTCGTTGAAGCTCCAACAATGGTGGTAAGGATTGGATGCCTCTAGCGCGAACCTTTAAATATAAGGTAATTTTGAAAAAAGAGGGTTTCGATCCACAGGATATATATATATATATATATATATATATATTACCACAGTAAATGTTACTGTCTATTTGTGAAAATATCACATATATAAAACTATTTCATATTCTAGTGCATACAGTAAAGTTTACTGTTTGTGTAAATTTTTTTCTTTGGAATTTTATAGCCTTCATGGATCTTGTTTAATAGATCTCGTCGAGCAGATTTAAAAAATAGTAATTTTGCAAAAATGGATTTGTGAATCAAAAGTTATGATCATTTAAAGATTAAAAAAAAAAGTCCAACCACTTATGTAACTTCCTAAAGGAAGTTACGGATGATTAGTTATAAAGGGGTAAAATTGTGAAAAAATTTCCTAAAAAGTTGGAATAGGACCTATAGGATTGTTGAAAAGTCAATAGGACTTATATGAATGTTGACCCGACAAATGGGACTTAAATATAACTATCTCTTTATTTTACACAAGTTGTATATGTAGTAAATATTTATAACATGTTTTCTAATGAAATTTATTAGAGAAAAATAATTTTTAATGGAATAGTTGAAAAAAAAATATAAGACCTTTTTTACTACAAACTTAGTAATCGAGAGATTGGTAAAAATCCCATTAAACAACTCAAAATGTATCAAAAACAAGATGTTAAAAATTCTAGTATTCGAAACCCCTCTATGTTCAAGTTAGGAGTAAAGTCAGATGAGTTTTCTTTCAAAGATTTGAGAAATTTCTGTGGTGTAAATTAGTGGGTTTATGGTACTGGTGTAAAATCAAAAACTATGAGAATATGGAGTATTAGTTAGGGATAAAGACAAAATTAGATATTAGAGGGGGGCATAATTTATTAAAAGATTTTTTTAAAACACCGTATATATTCATTGGCAATATGTTGATATTATCCCCTTTCAAACATTAACTTTCATTCAATATATGATAAAAATGAGAAGTCGAGTTTTAGTATAGTCAATTCCCAGAATGATATACTAAAAAACAAAAGGTTCTGTAGTTATGTACACATATGAATCACACGTGGCCTATATAGAAAATTAAAAGTAAAAAGACTATTAACAACACTAAGCCGTGACAAATGCATTGGTCCATTTGTTTTTTTAAAAAAAAGGGAAACAATGTTTGTCACGAATTTTGATCGTGATAAATGTTGTCCATTTTTTTTGGTCCATTTTAGAGAATTCTCTCTCTCTCTCTCTCTCTCTATATATATATATATATATATATATATATATATATATATATATATATATATATATATATATATAGAGAGAGAGAGAGAGAGAGAGAGAGAGAGGAAGCCTCACCTACATCATGCACTATACATCATACCATATATCACACCTAATTGTAGGTCCTATAAAACCATTTTTTCAAATTTTATATTTTTCCATTGAAATTAACCTTCCAATCAACACATGAAAAAAATTAGGTCAAAATACATTTTGTAGCTATTTTTAAAAAATCCACAAAAAACTGCTGGCGCAGACCCTTATAAATAAGGTACTTTTAGCATTTTTTTGTGGATTTTTTAAAAATAGTTACAAAATGTATTTTGACCTAACTTTTTGCATATGGGTTGATTAGAAGGTTAATTTCAAGGAAAAAATATAAAATTTGAAAAAAAAAGTTTTTTAGGGCCTGTAATTAAGCGTGATGCATGGATGATGTATAGAGAATGATGTAGGTGAGCCTTCTCCTATATATATATATTAACAATTAAATTATTCATAGTTTAGTAAAAGAAGTGAAAACAATTATTTTGAATCTAAAATCCAATCTTCCACTTATTTATCAATTCACAATTGACATATTGTTAAAAGGGGTTCGATCTTCATAACTTGGTTAAGCAAATCGTGAATTAAGGCGAGTGTTGGTATAAGAGTGCATAAAATCCAATTATACTAATTCATATATAGTTTTTGGGAGTAAGATTAAAAAAATTATTTAGAGTCTTCAGAATTAGTAACCAAACTTACCATATGGCAACTTCGTCCCTACCAAGAAATAATAAATTTTGGTAGGTCTGAAGTAAAGGAGAGACATAAAAATCAAAATAAAAAAATAATCTTTGTCAAGAATTAAATTCGATATATATCTATAAAATGAGGAATAGTGGTGTTTTCGTATTAATCCTCAAAATGTGGTTCCACAATAATGGTTGAGATTAGCGTTATCAAAATGAAAGGCTGAGGCTGGATACCTAAAAGGTTTAAAAAAATATTTGACAACAAGGGTTAGAACCCAGAACATTTTGAAAATATGTAGCAAGTGAATAAATTTCAATAATTTAAAATGTATGAATGCCCTTCATATTTAAGTTAGTGTCGCATTCCCTTGAGGACCCTCTCACTCCTCAACTATTTTGTACACCTAACGCTTTTTTTATAACCCACCTAGTCATTACTCCGTAACTAGTTCTTGTTATAACTCATTCTTTTCACACTACTCTACCCCGAGTATGTTTAATATAAGATTTGTAAGTTATTTAACACGTTAACTTAACTAATCAATTTTCATTTAAGACCATACAACATTCTCACGAGTTATATATCACTAAATACATTTCACTACATGTATTTTACCCGCATATAATTATTTACTCCATTATATACGTAGAACTATATTACAACATTCACACATATGTCGTATATATATAAATCCATCCTCCTAAGTAATACCTCACCGGATGCTTCTCTAAAGTGCTATCATCCCAGGTCTACTTAGTCCCACCTGGATTCCCGAGACAACTCAATACTGCCGAATTGGAACATAAAAATATAAGCGTAGTGGAGGCGGTCATATTTCTCCGAGTGTGAAGATAATCATCTCACATGCCTCACCTCTATTGGACGCTATGACCTAGGGATTATACTCTCCCTGCTCCTCAAGCTAGGGGGATTCACCCACATCACGCAACCTCCCGTGATAGCACTAGAGGGGTATGTATTCCTATAAATATTATTCACACCAATATTTACAAAGCACACAAATATATATATATATATATATATATATATATATATGTATATGTATATATATATATATATATACATATACACATATATATATATATATACATATACATATATATATATATATATATACATATACATATATATATATATACATATATATATATATATATATATATGCTACACAATCACTGCATATATATATTTAATTAATCCCGGCTACTCGTGTACAACTACCGTAACACTAGCCTAACATATCCAAGTCTATATACCAACTTGTAATTTAAATAAATCTCACATTATATATTTATCACTCAAGTTATGTCACCCAACTAAAATTACCCAGACTCACTCATTCGGTCCGAAATTTCATCTTGTAGAACTTATTCCTCAAATTCAACTTAATAAGGTTAACACCGTTATTAAACTAAATACCCCATGATTTATTATATAACCTATAATAATTTCCCTTTACCAATTCGTGCCCATACACTCATATCACTAGCCCAAAATATACCTGAGTCTATAACCCGACTCTTAATTTAATTAATCTCTCATTAATTAATTTATTAACTTTGGGTCACTCAACTAAAATTTTCGGACTCACTCACTTGGCCCGTAATTTAATATTAAGAATTTACTACCCAAAATTCCTCTTAATAAGTTTGGCACACTTATTAATCTATAATGTTCCTTAATGTCCATCTCCCAACATTATCAAAACCTATTTAACACTGCACTGTTTGTCCCATTAAAACCTTAGATAAACCCATGATAAACATGGTTGAACCTACTGTAACAAATTGAATCCCTCAATTAAGTCTCAGGCCAAACAGTAGAAGGGAAGAAAAAGTCACCGGATTTCTCCCGTCGCTCAAACGACTCCACCTTTCGTTCGAATGATAATAGCTGTCGCGCGAACAAAACCCAGGTCGTTCGAATGACCCCTGGGTTTTTCTCTCTCTTCTTTTTCGTTCAGTGCATCCGCCATTAATAAACATATCGAACCTTGTTTCCCAAATTTCTTCAATTGTAACCCTTTCAAAACACACACCAGCTTAAAGATCTTGGCTCCCAAATTTAATCCAATCATCAACCCAGATACGGAATTACATATGTTTTTTTTCTAAATCCTTTACAATTTATAAATTGCTCCTAATATATCAATTAGTTCCTCAACAGTTAATACGAAATAATAATCATTCTCAATCCAAACCTTATTCGTATTATTGCACAAATTAAAAACCCAATTTGTGTGTCAACCCAACCCAAAATCATTTGTTTATAACACCCACTACGATATGAATTGAAGACTGCAATTAATTAAAAAGAAAGTTTAACCACTTGCCTTATAGGGTTTATAGGGTCTGAATCCCTTAGGTGTAGATGATGATTTGATGAAGAACACTCATACTTGTTATTGCTTTTGGCTCCCAAGAGTTCTCCAAATTCTCCCTCTTTTCTCCTCTACTCAATCAGGGTTTCTTAAATGAGTTTTAGGTTTTATTGAGTCAATACCCTTTTAGGCTTGTAGGCTTTATTAAAATGGCCCAAACACTCCTATGTGGCCTTGGTTATGCCTAAAAATGTCCTGAGACTCACTTACTAATCCTGGGTGCTCTTTTTCGACTATTTTACCTATCCGGAATCAAGCGTACACTCAGAATTATCATTCAAATTATTTTACTAAAAATCCTTATCTCCGCCCCAACATAGTCTATCTGACTACCAGTTGAAATAAATTAATGTCATGTCACTATTACTCGTTACGACGTAAATAAATTATTACTATTCAATTAGTAATTTAAATTCCATAAATATTAACCATTCACTCGCCAGATTAATATTTAAGTAACTGCTAATAATAATTAATTCAATTAAATTACGACACACAAGTAATTTAAAATTAGCCGAATTAATTAAATATCGAATGTACAAAAATACGAGGTGTTACATACTCCCCCCCCCCCCCTACAAGGGAATTTCGTCCCCGAAATTAGGTCATACCTGCGGCTAATAAATATGGATACTTCTCTTGCATGTCATCCTCCCACTCCATAGCAGACTCGTCGACATTATAATGTCCCCACTGAACTCTAACTAGTGGTACCTTCTTAGACCCTAGCTTGCACTAAGTACGATCCAGAATAGCTACGGGTTTCTCTTCATATGAGATGTCTGGCTGCAAGTCAATCTCCTCAAGTGGAACGTGCCAAAAAGTCCCTTTGCTCCTCCTGTATTTCTTCAGCGATTCCACGTGAAACACGTCATGTATCCCCTGAAGGTGCTCTAGTAAACCCAGTTTATATGCTACCAGTCCCACTCTATTAATGATAGGGATGGCCCCCATAAATCTCGGCACTAGCTTCGATATCATGCCGAACCTCATGACCCCTTTAATGGGAGACACCCTAACCAACACTTGTTCATCAATCTCCAACTCAATGGTCTCCGACCATATAGTGCCTCAAAAGACGAGCCTATGCTTCGTCGCCTCTATTGTCTCTATGTTAGAAAAGGTCCCACCTTTATGGGTGCTAATTTCTTGTTTCCAAATCCACGGCTCTCCTCAGGGTAAATACCCGTAACAATCCCTGATTACTCATGTCAGACTTCAAACTCTTAACTCATGGTGACGTAACTCTCTTTACATTTATGAGATATTCGAAAAAGACGCGGTTTACTCAATTCCTTCAATGGATCATAAATCACTTTGGGTCCTAGAAGTTCATTACTCCCCACTTCTTATCAACAAAAGGGTGGATAACAAAACCTCCCTATAAAGTCTCAAAACGTGTTATGTAGCTAATCAAATGCCACGAGGTATCTGTGACACCCTGCCTAATAAAATACCGGGCGATCACTCCTATATCAAATTAAAACAGGAGTCTCATATGGTTCATTCTTAGCATCACTGTCGAAAACCAATTTAATTACTAATATCCTATTAGGCCGGCGTCAAAATTTTTTATTTAACTAATCTTTTTAACCAAACCATTCAAATAAAATAATTACAACAATTTATATGCGACAACTGAAATGAAATAAAATAAAATAACCGAACACTCGGTCCAATAATACAACCAAATCGAATGCCGCACTAAAAGGCGATAAAAGAATAAATGAGTACAGTTGGACCATAAGCCCGAATATTTCTACAATACCTCCTATCTATATCTCAATGATAGAAACGTCTAATATAAACCTGCTTGCATCCATAGCTGCTGCAGCAAACGTCTGACTTGAAAGAATCATCATCTAGGCATCCTTGTGTCTGGACACCTATATATATATATAGATATAGCAAGAGGGAAAAAATATAGAAACGGGTTAGAGCCCGAGTTGTGAAAATATTTTGCAAGTGCATAAATACTTTATTTAAGAAATTATGTTTTATCTCATATTTAAATTGGTATCGCACTCCCATGAGATACCCCTCACCCCTCTTCTCATAGTGCACAACTATCGCATACCTTTTTAAACAACCTAGTTAAGCTACCCTGCCTACTAAGGTATTTCCCTTATCTTCCAAAATCCCCAAAAATTCGAGTACTAAGGACTAAGCTTCTCCCCATTCCCAACATTACGTTACGTTCATGCGTGGGGTGTCTCGCGAAGAGAAATCCAAATAAGGAACCCCCCCGATACACTACTACGCGACAGTGTTGATCATCGGGATCCATTAAGCCTTAAGTACATACCACATTTATACCATCCCATATATATATTAATAGTTCTCATTAACTTATGATCCATATTCATATAAATCTGGATATAAATCTACCGGAAGGAGTATATCACTTTATTCATTATTTTCCCTTTTATACAGGGTTACGTTATATGATATCTCTTCTCATATATATCAATAATGTACTACATGTAGAAAGTATATTAATCATCCGCCGAGCTATAATATTAAGCAACCGTGGATTATCTCAAGTACACATATATTTTAATCTCAATACATATATCCATATCCGACACCCATATGCGTAATAGCGGTGCCCACATACTCTGCTATCCAAATCCAAGTACATCTCGTACAAAAAGGATTACCCGTTCCACATCACTCAGGAACTGTAACAATACAAATCACACGTATTGGAGGCGAACATAGTTCACGTACTTACGGGTCACGCACATACCTACGCTCCCATAAGTAGCAGACTCATCAACTCACAAATAAGCCTTTCACAACCCTATGTTCTTGAGGTACCAAATCTAAAACCCCCCGAAGGCAACATAGGATAATATTGTCCTCTTTCGAACGCCAACCTCCCGTGATAGCAACTATGGTAGGTATGTCATACACATAATAAACAATCATATAGGGACACATTCCACCTATATAAATATACCATCAATTAGGTATTCACACAACCATATTATAATTATAGGTATTTCTCTCACCTATACATAATTCTCCATAGGTAATTATTTAACCCACGTATATATTAACATCCGGGCATACGCACAACCCGTATAATAAATCCCCTATGTAGTATATTTACATCTCGAATATCCTACACATTTATCAATTTTTGACCAATCCCCAATATTTTATTTCCGAGCTTTTCTCACCGCACAATAATAATATCAACAACCCCGATATATTCATTCGTCTCATAATATATATACTTTAACGACATCGTATATATATTATTTATATCCCTTCTCAATATACTATGGCTAAAATTTCCAAACTCTTATAACGATAGCCAATAACCTCGAACATTCTCATTCGCAATAATATAATCCGTCACACAATTAAAACACTACCCCAATACGTATTCCCTTATTTAATATTCAAATCACACCTAAATATCTCTTTAAGTATTATTCCTCACGAACACCCCTATTTGGGTAAATCTTGGATTTTACTTTCAACTAACTCAAAGTACACGCCTTACTAAAAAAAAATATTTAGAAGTCCCCACCCTATTTTTTGGAACCCCAAATATTTATCTCCAAACAATTCTAGCATTTATTTTTCCAATTTCCGAGTGCACTTCCGAGTTGACGATTTCCCCCCGGAACTGCCATCTTCTAAAAATCATAACAATTCGAAAAAAAATCAGAAAAATACATGGTCAGCGCTCACGCGAGCATATCGAAAAGATCTAAAACTTTCGTGTTTTGACCGAGAGCTGAATCTGCACTCTTCCTGTCTGAATTTTCCCCACAAGCTATGGAGTTACTATTTATCATCTTCTCCAAAATCCCAACCTCCATTTTTCTCCATTTTTGTTGTTTCTAATCTCATCCAACAACTCCATAAACACCTAATCTATGTTTTATAACTAACACATCAATTAATTTGGGGTATTAAATCATTTTCCTTAGATTTAAACCTTAAAACCATAAAAACCCAACTTATCATTTTAAACCATTTCAATCCATTTCTTCACTCCATTTACATAGATTTAACACTAGAAATTATTAAGAGTCTACATTACATCAATATGTAAACTCATATACAAATTTCCCCAAATTTATTTTAAGGGTTTACCAACCATAATATGAAATAAATGCACAAAATGAAATAAAGCAAGTATACACTTGCCTGGAGGATGAAATCCGACGACCTCGAGTCGAATCCGGCGGAGTTTGCCCGAAAATCTCTTCTTCTTCCTTCTTCTCTTCTTCTTCTTCTTCTTCTTCTTCTTCTTCTTCTTCTTCTTCTTCTTCTTCTTCTTCTTCTTCTCTCTTCTCTTTCACTCTCTTAGGGATTTTTTTGGGAAATAATGAGGGCTATCTTTCTCTTAAACCCGAAATTGGGTTAATACCCAATTGTTAAATGACTCGTGTACTCATTTACGAGTCCCTACTAGTCCAAAAATGTCCGGAACCCGAACACTACCCCCGGATACTCTATTTTGACTATCTCGGCCATTCCGAACCCAATGGCGCAGTAGAAATCTCCATCCGAGTTACTTAACTAAATTCACTATTTTGACCCAACACGTTCAATATGCGTGTTTTCCAATTTAAAATCTTTTCCTTTGTCGCTTTACCCAACTGCGACATGTAATAAAAATAATCTAATCATAAACTTAGTCTTGAAATATAATCCACGTGAATATTAATGTGTCACTCGAAAACTAATATTTACTATTCGCTTTATTATATTAAATTTATTTAATTTCACTAATAACTTCCAAAAATTACTATTCACAATAATTTCTCAAATTATTAAATTACATCCACTGTAATTTAAATGCCTTTAAAAATGCGGGGTATTACAGTATCACATGCAACTCTACTAGTGGTAATTAATGCTCCCAATCACCCACAAATATGAAATTACGCATTTCTCGATTCCTCCAACAACCTAGTTGATTTTATCTACCATTGACTTATGGGTATGCGAA
This sequence comes from Sambucus nigra, assembly GCA_949130495.1. NCBI lineage: Eukaryota > Viridiplantae > Streptophyta > Magnoliopsida > Dipsacales > Adoxaceae > Sambucus > Sambucus nigra. The sequence continues at coordinate 61,151,189 of OX422223.1, read as the reverse complement.
TCCGTCCCCATCACCTCTTGAAACTTCCGATCAAATGTGGGATTGAAAGATCTTATCCTAATTCGCAACAATTTTGGACAACACCTAGTTCTGTTTCTCTTTTTTCTTCAAGAAAAAAATTGTATATACTTCTCGATAGTATATCCCACCCCAAAATAACAAATATCTCACTCTGGTCAATCCATTCCGCAAACCCGATGGAAACCTTGACCTTTCCGCAATTTTGGATGTCCCAAATATGAATTTCACCACTCATGTTCATCAATCCCGTCAATGGGAACATCAAAATTACAAAAGCTTAGTTGATAACCTTGGATCAATGTTTTTCCATTCCTAAATGGTGTAACTTGGATACAACTCCACTATGTATTATTCACCACTGATCCCCACGCTCAACGTTTCACATTACGAGGGACATCTTACTCCCATTTTCTGAAATATACCTAAAATCATTGCCCTTGCGTTTGCTCCCGAAACTACTCGACATCTGACTAAGTGAGACTCTTCTCCACCCAAGGCACCCATACACCCTATAACCCATGCATATTTGCACAGACCTCACAACTTCACGTATATAACATACTTATCTCATGTTCGTCCCTCGTATTCTTGACGTGGCTATATCATCCGGGTATTTTCAATCACCCTACCAATTACTATTTACTTCTTCCCGCTATTGCCCCAGCCATCAACTTGTGGTGCAAAAGTTTTTCCTAGTGTTTCTTTCGCAACACTTCCCGGATCCACCGACACTATTTCTTAATAGCTCTCTGCTCAATGTGATTTCTCCACACATTCAATAATTATCATATACTCCGATGTCCTAGAATCCAACAACATTTCTCCACTTATGACATTTTTTAAGGGTTATGCGTATAACATCTCACAGCAATGCCCAAAAGAGCTTTTCCCAATGCACTATTCCTCAGCATTGTCCGTCCTCGATTTTCATAGAACCCAAAGAATATACTCTGGACACTCAAACCTTTTCCTTATACTCATAAGTCTAATCATTTACTCCCGCATCTCTAAAGGAGCCATATACTACTTCACTCGCAATATCACTAAGTCCTCAGCGTTGACTTAATAACGAGCTAAATCTCTCCGCTCCATGGTAACCCGAGATACCCTAAATTTCATCAGTAAGAATCCTTACGCACTGGGATCACTACACCAAAATGGCCAAATTGTCACCTTTCAGCTGGCCATTCTTATCACGGTCATTGACCGTGACAACAAACACGCGTTTTGTGTCACGGTCATTGACCGTGATAAGACCATGACAAAGTATTGTCACGGTCAAGTACTTTGACACGATCGTGACAATCTCTTCAGTAAAAAAAGCCCTAGGCTCTTTTTTTTCCCACCGTTTTTTGGTCTCCCTCTTTCTCTCTCCCTATAAGTGATTTCAGTGCTCTCTCTCTCTCTCTAAGGTATATTTTTTTGCTCTCTTTCTCTTTCATTTCTATATGTGTGTGTATATATATGTGTGTATATGTATGTGTATATGTGTGTGTATATATGTGTGTGGTGGGGGAGGGGGGTGGGTGGTGGGGTGTGTGTGTGCAGTTATGGTGGGGGTGAGGTGGGGGGGGGGGCAGGGGGTGTGGTGGGGGGTGGAGTGGTGGGGGTGGGTGTACGTGTACGTGTACGTGTGTGTGGTGGGGTGAGGGGGGGGGGGGGGGGAGGGGGTGGGGCAAGGATGGGGGGTGGGTGGTGGGGTAGGGGTGGGGGGCTGCGTGCGTGTCTATGTGTGTGTGCGCGTAGTGTCCCTTGTAAAGAATTGATTGGTTATTAATTTTTTTAGTAAATTAATATATGATTGCCCCTTATTGTAAATTAGCAAATTAATATATGATTAATTATGAAAGTAGGATTGCCCCTCATTGTAAATTAGTAAATTAATAATTGAGTAGATGAATTAATTGAGTAGATAAATTAGAAGGAGTACGAGATACACATTTGTTGTTGACATTTCTGTTGGATTATTTTGTTTAGTAAATGTTGGGTTGGTTAGTTTTAAAAGTGGCATGACCACTGGATTATTGTCCATATGGGGGTGGGATTTTTCAACTTTTGAATAATTGAATTTGAATATAAATAAGACATAATTAAATGAAACATACTATATATAATTATTAATAATTGAATTTGAATATAAATAAGACATAATTAAATGAAACATAGTATATATAATTATTAATCATTATTGGATTATTGTGTGTGTGGTGGGGGGCAGGGGGTGGTGTGTGTACGTGTACGTGTGCATGTGTGTGGTGGGGGAGGGGGTGGGGATGGGGGCAGGGTGGGGGAAATGGGTGGGGCAAGGTGGGGGGGAGGGGGCAGGGATGGGGGAAGGGGGTGGGGCAAGGTAGTTTAATTGAGTAGATGAATTAGATGGAGTACGGGATACACATTTGTTGTTGACATTGTTGTTGGATTATTTTGTTTGGTAAATGTTGGGTTGGTTAGTTTTAAAAGTGGCATGAACACTGGATTATTGTCCATATGGGGGTGGGATTTTTCAACTTTTGAATATAAATAAGACATAATTAAATGAAACATACTATATATAATTATTAATCATTGTTGGATTATTGTGTGTGTGGTGGGGGACAAGGGGTGATGTGTGTACGTGTACGTATGCGTGTGTGTGTGGGGGGGGGGGGGGGAAGGGGATGGTTTGTAGTAATTGTATATTTGCATGTCTTCTTCTAATTTTTTTTGATCTGTACTAATAACATTTTTTACAGCAAATGTCTCCTTCAGGTATTAAGGTGAGGATGATGAAGCTGGTTATGATGATGTCGTCTGGGCTTGGTGGTAGCGGAGGAGACGAGGGCTCCTCGACCCCTAGGCTCCCCAAATATGGCAAATTTGGGATTACCACCGAGAACAAGTCGGAGCTATTAGCGAGATCCCTTGAGCTGTTAAAGACGGTCATCGGCTCGGGGTTTATGAGTTAGAAGGAGGTTCCATATGAGCTCAAGTTAGCTGTTTGGGCGGCACTACAGGTAATATATTTATATTTATATGAATATTTCAATTTCAATTTCAATTTCGATTTCGATTTCAATTTCAATTTCAATTTCAATTTCATTTTATATTTATATTTATATTTATTCGCAACTAACATTGTATTTGTTGGACAGGAACAATTCAACTTGGATCCAAAGCTATGCGATTCCGTCTTGGAGCATGTTCATATTGGACGTATTTGATGGCCAACGGATAGGGCAGGGGTTGAGGGACCCGAATATCGTCCAGGGTGGAATAGTTCATGGACGTGCGCTTCAAGAGATCGAGTCCAAAGTTCTCATCACACATGTGATACCCGGGAAGGAGAACTCCCTATTGTGATTGCGCGAACAATGCGGCACGATGTATATTAGTGGGTGTGTCAATTCGTATATCATGTGGCCTACTCACCTCCTCACATTTACCCCAGACATATAGTGACATTATTTTTAAGTTGGTACATTTGAATTATATTTGGATTATATCGTCATGTATATTGTTTCTATTTTGAATATATATTTGCATTATCTTTAGTTTGTTTGGATATATGATGTTTGAACAGGTACAACGTTGCTATAACAGGTACAAATATACTGCTGGGCAGTGGCAGTGGCCATACTGCCCAGTAGATTTTTTTTTAAATTCTGCCTAGAATTGTCACGGTCAATGACCGTGATAATTTTAAAAAAAGGGTCAAGGATCTGTCATGGTCATGGGCCGTGACACGACCGTGACAATTCTAACGAACTTGTTACGGTCAATGACCGTGACAAGTTCGTGATAAAAAAAGTTATCTCGCCCCGAATTGTCACGGTCATTGACCTTGACAAGTCTTGTCAAGGTCAATGACCGTGACAATTTGGCAGATTTGGTTTAGTGGATCCAATATAACTAGACAACTATTCACTCTAAAGTCTACTTCATAAAATCCCACTGCGAGCTCTACCCTCTTTCAGGTGAGACATCGCAAAAGAATATACAGCCTACCCTGGAACAGCGAATACGATAGTCTTACGACAATCGCCTGCCATCGCTAAACCATCTGTACACAGGATAAACTCATAAATGCATAATCACCTCTAATCAAGGGATTACCTTGAAAAATATACCCTCTCGGTGTCCACACCATCTCCCCTGTAGGTGGAACTAAAGAGATCCCCACTACTCAACGGTAAATATTTACAACTATATTACTATTTCACACGTGAATTTAGTACTAACCAACTACTGTGACTCGCTTGTGTCATACAAAATAACTCCAATCACTCTGGGATAAAACTTATAGTTTCAATAGCCCATAACATTGGCGGCTCAAATGGTTCCTGGATATGACACTCTCGTTCTAACCGAACCAAAACTTCTATAACTGTTGCCCCTGCTAGGCATCCCGCTCCTATACCCTGACTCGCTATGGACAAGATCTACACTTGTGCTTATACTCTTTACATATAAGACTCGTTGTGCCCTTCCCCATTCTCTAGCCCCACCGACCATATTGGGATTGTCTTTTTCGTGGTCCTGGTAGTCTTGACCCTGATTGCTACCCCTATTGTCCTATTGGCCCCGCTGGTCCCGTGGGACTTGGCGATCCTGACTGAACCCACCGTCACTTGGTAGATCTTCTATTGATCTCGATCATTAATTTAGGTCCTCTACTAGGTATCCCTTCCTTTGGTGCCTCACTGGCACTGAAAAATCTAGTCCTACTCTTCGATTAGATTCTTCAACTCCCTTTTCACTAGAGCATTGATATAAATTTGTAAATGTACAACCTTTATGACAAGGAAACCAGTGATCCTAGATGTATCTCTTATCCACGCTTGTATATTCTACCCACGAGTCTATTATCAACTTATGAACCCTTTTTGATTCTTCGTATCCCTCTCATCGGGTACGAAGTTTGCGATTTTTGTTAACTTTCCTTCATATCCGGCCACTGTCCGTCCCTTTTGGAACAATTACTGAAATCTCCCTTTCCTCTCTATTTAAACAACTGGTGAGAGGATTAGTAATAATCCACACCCCAAATTCCTTGTTATCTATGGTATCTCTTCATGGATGTGGTGACTGGCTCCCATCACCCTATACTGCTTCTATGAGCTAAAAATTTTGCTCAAATTTTTGACTTGAATGTCACTATACTCCCCCACATGTGATCCCAATTGGATATTCTCTTTCCATTTGTAAATCATCTTTCCACACTTTCCTTGAATTCTAGCGGATTGTTTATCTGAAACAAAAATCTTCTTCGATCCTCGCCCTTATCGCCTGCACTTGGTGGGTATAACTTTGTGCCATCGTCCTTTATGAAGGTTCTTGTGGCAACTACTGCTCTCTAACCGTTAGTCCAACATCAATTGTTCAAATAATAATCATGGTGACTCCTATTGCATCACTGTTCCCAGAATACTCTATGGCTTTCACTGAGTCCTCCCTCCTGCAATCCTTCTAACATCCCATGCTTGTCGTTCAATATTGTTCGATGTGCCACACTCAACCGAAACCGTATATGAATCACATCAACTATACTTAATAGTAGTAGACCGTAAGTCGCATACGTAAAGGAACACAACAATCCTATAATAAGGGTTTATATCAAAGAATGCTAAGCTGAAACGTGAAAAGCCGCACACTCTTAAGGACACTAGAACCTGATGCTCTGATACCATCTGCAACACCCCGCCTAATTAAATACCGGGTGATCAGGCCTTTATTAAATTAAAACAGGATTTCCATCTGGTTCATTCTTAGTATCACTGTTGAAAACCTTTATTAATTACTAAGCACCCATTAGTTAATTAAGCCGGTGCTAAAATTTTTTCTTTTAATAACCAAGCCATTAATTACAATGGAAAACTAAATAGAACTATCACATAAGTAATAGAGTCTAAACAACCCAACAAATAACTGAATCAAAGTCTTACTGAATTAAGCATCGGCTAAAATCCCAGCCAAACAAATCTGACAAATAGTAAATCAATCGCATACAATCCGAAATGAAGTAATTTGAAATAAATCCTATGAGCAACATGCTCAAAATAAATCTGAGATAGAATTCCTAAATGAGGAATAAATGAAAGAGGCGACAACTCCAACTCCTGCAACATCCACATATGCCGCAGCTACGTAACCCTTGAATAGAATCAAGTCTGGCATCCCTGTGGCTGGACTCCTAAAAGGTTTTTAAAAAGATTTGACAGCAAGGGTTAGAACCCAAAACATTTTGAAAATATTTAGTAAGTGATTAAATTGCAGTAATTTAAAATGCATGAATGCTCTTCATATTTAAGTTAGTGTTGCACTCCCCTGAGGACCCACTCACCCCTCAACTATTATGCACACCTAACACTTTCTTTATAACCCACCTAGTCATTTACCCAGTAACTAGTTCTTATTATAACTCCTTCTTGTCACACTACTCTAGCTCGAGTATGTTTAATATATGATTTGTAAGTTATGTAACACATTAACTTAACTAATCAATTTTCATTTGAGACCATACAACATTCTCAGGAGTTATATATAACTAAATACATTTCACTACATGTATTTTACCTGTATATAATTATTTACTCAATTACTATATTACAACATTCACACATATGTCATATATATATAAATCCATCCTCCTGAGTAATACCTCACCGGATGCTTCTCTAAAGTGCTATCATCCCAGGTCTACTTAGTTCCACTTGGATTCTATAGATAACTCAATACCGCCGAATTGGAACATAAAAATATAAGCGTCGTGGAGGTGATCATATTTTCCCGAGTATAAAGACAATCATCTCACATGCCTCACCTCTATTGGACGCTATGACCTGAGGATTGTACTCTCCCTACTCCTCAAGACAGGGAGATTCACCCACATCGCACAACCTCCCGTGATAACAAAAGAGGGGTATGTATTCCTATAATTATTTTTCACGCCAATATTTACAAAGCACACAAATATGTATATATATATATATATATATATATATATACACACACACTACACAATCACCGCATATATATATTTAATTAATCCCGGATACTCCGTATACAACTACTGTAACACTAGCCTAACATACCTAAGTCTATATACCGACTTGTAATTTAAATAAATCCCACATTTATTTATTTATTTATCACTCAAGTTGTGTCACCCAACTAAAATACCCAGACTCACTCCTTCGGTTCGAAATTTCATCTTGAGAACTTATTCCTCAAATTCCACTTATTAAGGTTAACACCCTTATTAAACTAAATAGCCCATGCTTTTTTATATAACCTATAATAATTTAACCCTGCCAATTCGTGCCCATACACTCATAGCACTAGACCAAAATATACCCGAGTCTATAACCCAACTAGTAATTTAATTATCTCTTATTAATTAATTTATTAACTTGGGGTCACTTAACCAAAATGCCCGGACTCGTTCACTTGGCCCATAATTTAATATTCAGAATTTATTATCCAAAATTCCCCTTAATGAGTTTGGCGTACTTATTGATCTATAATGTTCCTTAATGTCCATCTCCCAATATTATCAAATTCAATTTAACACTGCACTGTTTGTCCCATCAAAACCACAAATAAACCCAGGTTAAACATGGTTGAACCTACTGTAACGAATTGAACCCCCCAATTAAGTTTTAGGGCAAACAGTAGAAGGGAAGAAAAAGTCACCGGATTTTCCCGTCGCTCGAACGACTCCATCTATCGTTCGAATGACAATGGCTATCGCACGAACAAAACCCGGGTCGTTCGAATGACCCCTTTTTTTTCTCTCTTCTTCTTCGTTCAATGCATCCTCCATTGATAAACATTTCAAACCTTATTTCTCAAATTTCTTCAACTATAACCCTTTCAAAACCCACACCAGCTTAAAGATCTTGGCTCCCAAATTTAATCCAATCATCAACCCATATACGAAATTACATATGCTTTTTCCAAAATCCTTTACAATTTATAAATTGCTCCTAATTTATCAATTAGTTCCTCAACAGTACATACGAAATAATAATCATTCTCAATCCAAACCTTATTCGTATTATTCCACAAATTAAAAACCCAATTTGTGTGTCAACCCAACCCAAAATTATTTGTTTATCACACCCACTACGATATGAGTTGAAGACTGTAATTAATTAAAAAGAAAGTTTAACCACTTGCCTCATAGGGTTTGTAGGGTCTGAATCCCTTTGGTGTAGATGATGATTTGATGAAGAACACCCACACTTGTTCTTGCTTTTGTCTCCCAAGAGTTTTCTAAATTCTCCCCCTTTTCTCCTCTACTGAATGAGTTATGGTTGCCACACCCTCTCACTTTTAGGTTTTGTTGAGTCAATCCCGTTTTTAGGCTCGTGGGCTTTATTAAAATGACCCAAACGGTCCCGTGTGGCCTTGGTTATCCCTAAAAATGTCCCGAGACCCATTACCACCTCCAGGTACTTTTTTTCGACTATCTCGACCTAGCCGGTATCAACCGTGTACTCTTAATTGTTATCCTAATTATTTTACTAAAAATCCTTATCTCGGCCCCAACATAGTCTATATCCGACTGCCGGTTGAGATAGATTAATGTCACGTCACTATTACTCGTTATGACGTAAATAAATTATTACTATTCACTTAGTAATTTAAATTCCATAAATATTAACCATTCACTCACTAGATTAATATTTAAAAAAAATGCTAATAATAATTAATTCAAGTAACTTATGACACACAAGTAATTTAAAATTACCCGAATTAATTAACTATCGAATGTACAAAAATACGAGGTGTTACAATTGGATATTTTGAATATGGATTTTTTATTAATGTTTTTGGTGTTATATCATGTTAAGCTGTTAAATGTTAAAGTGAATGTTGGAAATATTGTTAAAAGTTGATTTGGAAGTTGAAGTTTAAGTTGAATTTGACTTGTTAAATCTTGTTTAATGTTGACTCTTGAAGATTAGTTGTTTGAATATATACTAGACTTGTTAATTTATTATCATATATGTTGAACTTGTTAAATGTTGGACTTTCTATCATATATATTGTTTGAATATTTTTTATATTAATTTGGTTGAATTGAACCGCGACAACTTTGTGGTTGGAAAAATTGAAATGTGACAAGTTTGTTTTGGTTGAACTGTGGCAACTTCGGTAGGAACTACTCGAGTACTAGACAATCACCTGGTATAAAGCCAACGATTAACATATGTTCAACTTATTACATATTCATTAAAAAAAATGAGTAACTTATGGTCACTCGATATTTCTGTGCTGAAGTTGTCATCTTCACTCGACATCACTACTCCGAATGAGTTACATTGAGAATTATCCCTTCCACTCCTAAGGATAAAAATCCCGAGTAGTTAAAGATTACTACGCTATATTACCCTGAGTATACTTTTATTACTCGTTTTAAGTTCCATTGATAATTTTTTTCCAATAACATTCCCATTGTTAGGGATAAACATCCCGATTTATTAACTATACGTTCCTCAAATAAATCCAATATTCTTAAACAAGTACATACTTTTCCATTATTAATGCAAGTAAGTTTTTGGGAAAAAAATGAATATTCATAAAAAAATATTTTAGAACATGCAAGTAAGTTTTGGGAAAACATCCATTATTCATAAAAAATAATTTAGATAATGCAAGTAAGTTTTTGGGCATTAATCCATTATTCATTAAAAAAATAATTTACAACATGCAAGCAAGTTAAACATGAAATGGAAATAACATAGTTCAACAACGTCGTTCCACTAATAACTTTTTTTCCATATAATTTTAACAACTTTACAATTGATATTGGTAGACAACTCAAAGTTTGTATCGACATACTATGAAAAATCATCCTCATTTCCTACACATTAAATTACATGTGTAAGAAAAAAAATGATGATATAGTGCACTCTAGTTGATTTCAATTGGAACATCATGTGGTGATACATCCTTCGGGAAAATCTTCTCAAATTTACCAATCATGTCAGCATATTTATCAATCTAAGTTTTATCTTCAGGCAAGGTTTTACTATGCCAATAACTTTCGACTGGTGGTAATGGAAAACATTCCTTCAACTTCAATATGCCAAAACGATTCCCGCATATAAGATCCATCTGAACGAATATAGGATAATTTCTTCGTTCATTTATTATGGGTAGAAATGAAAGGCACTGTCTTGGTGATGCAAAGATGCAAACACAATTGTATGCCTCAACCACAACGTAGCCACACTCCGACATAAGCATTCAAAACTCACTACGACAAGGATAATATAACTGTTTAACAAATTTAGCACGATGTCCAGAAACTAACTACCAAAACAATCTATGTAAAAATCATCACTTTGAAGGACTTCATACATCAAATCACCTCTCATATTTATCCACCCATCACTCTCTGACCCATTCTCAAATAGCTAGACACACATTAAAAGCCTCAATTTCCATCTGCATCGACATCCACAATTTATTCTACAAAACTCTATAAAAGTTTGGTATCTACTTCACGTACTTCATGTACATGGATGTGTATTTAGGAAACTATGGGGCTGTGTTTGTGAACATTGTAAAATCAATGTTCTTTTTGGGTCTCTAAACTTCATGGTTTTCCCTCTCGGCCAATGCCCCGCCGTATTCAAAACCAAAGGGATCCTTTTAGTTGACTTCTTATGTTTTTGCTCATGAGCAGTTGGTTTCGACCACGTAACCGACTCTTCCCTTGTTTATCAAAAATGACTGAAATAGCCTCAAAGTAACGTGAGTCACTATGTTTTTTTAACTTATGTAACATGGCTCTGTGCTCATCATCGGTTGACCTTTCCCACCTCTCTTAAAATAAAATCATTTCTAGCTCATAATAAAACATATGATACTTGGGTAAATTTATCCAGTGACAATCCAATTATACCCAAAGTATAGCTCGACTATCCATATGTGTGATGACAAACTTGTGAGCACAAGGTAGTCCATAGACATTAGGCAATACATGGACACAAGATTTGAAATCCATGCCAACATTATCACATTTATTTAGCTCCTCGAGAATTAAGTCTATTTAATAGTGTGAAGCTCGGACAAGGAGATTGCATAACACAAGAATATTATATGAGTGCTTAGTTTTCTATAAGGAATCCTCAAATTCCTTCTCAATTTTCGTTATCTACAATTCGATGATATTGTGCATATTGACCAACACGAGTTAAAATATTGTTGAGAATTGTCTAAGTGGTGCTTATGTTTTCCATGGACATCTTCACACCGATTTATTGTTCGATTGTCGTAGTGTTTTATCACATTTATCAACTATGATCGGAGGACTTCTTCAAGTTATACCACAAAGATCCAATGTACTTTAATGTATTGGGGTATGCCACCCAATCCACATTGAATAACAACCAAGACTCGTTAAAAAATTTGGTATTCCATTATTATTCTTACATTTCCAGACATAAGTAGACAAGCCTCTCTCAAAAACCTATAAAACACTCTTTCACTTGATGGTATTCTTTGTTGCCTATAGTTTGTGGCAATCCCGAGGTTAGGTTCAGGAGGTCCCTCGAGGAGGGTTACTTTTCCTCCCCCTTTCCTTTCCTTCCGGTGTGCGCGCATGATTACATCCTTTCTCGAGGCACTCGACTTCCGTCGATGTGTGGTGATATGTAGAGATAGATTCACCAGCATATTTTGCACAAAACAGGCAAAAGAAATGTTGCCGCCTTGAGAGAACGACATCAAGGACAATACTGATGCTTGTAAAACCAAGTAGTTCAAGGGTTCAGGGACTAATTATGGAATGTAAAGGTGTTAGGCACCCATACCATCCTTTTGGTCTCTCATGGGCATGTGTTAATCTTCTCCTGTTAAACTCTGTGATGTGTTGCTTATGTGCATAATATAAATGGAGAACGTAATTGCTCAACTCGCGTCATGGACAAAGGCAAAGTGAGGTCATCCTTAGAAGTGTTCTCAAAATAGTAATTCAAAGTATAATGTAAGTGTTTGATGGTTCACAAGCCATTATAGAAGGACAAATACATATATTGGACAAGACACAAGTAATCAAACATATAAAGTATATTATATAATAAGAATAAGATAACAAGTGTATATGGAAGGACTCGAGTCGAGGGATTTACCCAAGATGCCTACGTAGCCTGGGGGCATCCAAGTCCACGTATTTCGAAGGCAATACGAGGTGGGGTTTAACCTATAAATCCAATCGGGGAGTTTACTTATATGCGTGTGTGTAGAAAAATGTGTTTTAGTATGAGAAAATGTGATGAGAATTCCCCGTTTGGAATTTACAAATAGACCCTATTTTTCTTATTTTTGTCTTTTTTATGAAAATAAAGTATATGCAAATACTAATAATAAAGGTTTGGAATTAAGGTATATGACGTAATGAAATAAAACACTAAAGATAAAATAAAGTGAAAATAAAGTAACTAATGCCAAAATAAGAGAATTTAAAGACAAGGGTGGAGAATTGGACCTCCTTATGAAGACTTGAAATGGATCTTGATTGCAGATGCACCGATATCACGCCGACATGATGGTGGTATGAATATGTGGTTGAGAATTTGCTAAAAGGAGTATGAAAAGGATGGAGAAAATGTGGAAAATGGGATTTTTAATAGGGAACAACTTTGAATTCAAGAGAATGTTCTTTGACTTGTTGAAAGGGATGTTCAGGGGTGCTTTTCAAAGTGAGGTCATGGCCTCTATATATATGGCTAAGTTGGTGCCTATAGGCATGGTTCTTGAATTTCCTATCAGCATAGAACCCCAGACACACTGCCAATAGGCAGGGTATTGGGGGTGCCATTCGGCAGCCTGAGCCAGATTGTTTAAAAAAATGGTCGTAAAATGCAAACCGTAAGTCAGAATTGCGCACATGGAGGACCATTGGAAAGGGTATTCAGATCCCTTTAAGAATACATTTGGCCACTCTCGGGTTTGGTAGTGTACCAAAGTCAAACAAGTCCTGAAAGCACCCATTTGTCTCTGGATAGGAAATTCCGGAAGGTAATTATGGATCGTTCGTCCGAATCATAAGGCCGATCCGTGCACGGGATGGACTATTGGAAAGGCTATTCAGTTCAAATGGGTTAATTAAGTTTTGTTTGGTGCAGAGAGTTGACCATGATCAAACGGGACCCGAAAGCGCTCGGTGACCCTTCAGAGTGAAATGGGTCATTCGTCCATACCGTAAGGCTGATTCGTGCACAGGGCGGACTGTTGAAAAGGTTATTTATATCCCTTCAAAGATTCATTTAGATTCATTTAAGATGAAGAGTTGACCGGGGTCAAATGGGGCTTGGGAGATCTTAGTGGCATCCAAATTAATTTTTGGGGTATAACAGATCACTCGTCCGAATCGTAATGCCGATTCATGCACGGGGTAGACCATTGGAAAGAGGATTCAGAGACCTTCAAAGATTCATTGAGCTCTCAATTAGAGGAGGAACTTGAACAGAGTCAAATGGGGCCAAGGAGCATTCAATGGTCTTTAGATCAGTTTTTGATAGTAAATCTAATCGTTCGTTTGAACCGTAAGGCCGATTTGTGAATGAGGTGGACCATTGGAAAGGGGATTCAGAGACCTTAAAAGAATTATTGAGCTTCCTCTTAGACGAAAAAGTTAACCAGAGTCAAACGAGGCCTGAGAGCGCCCGGTGGCCTCTAGATCTAGTATGATCCGGGGTTTGAGTTTAACGAGTGAGTGATAGGGACCTAAGGAGGTGTTGGGGGGGGGGGGGGAGGGGTCCTAAGATGGGGTGTTTACAATTTTTCTAGCTATTTTCACAAAGGATTAGTAATATATATTCTTTGAATAATTTATGCAAAAATTCTTAAAGGACTGAGGGAGTGATTGGAGCACAAGGTTAATCTAGATTTCCTCATCGATTTCTGATCCAAGGACCTCTAGTGCCCATAAGATGAACACCATCTTAAGAACATGGACCCAGACATGATTACCATCAGCTATCTTTGCGTTTACCAACGTTGCCATAATATTTAGACTTGAGGAAAGTTTTTGATCCTCAAATATATTCTTGAGGTTCATAATCTTATTATATGAACTTAACACATTTTGATGTTGGTGTTGGGTTACATTGGTCGTAGAGAACGATATATAAAAATGATCCATCTGATTAACATATTTTCACATCTACTAAGCCTGAAAATCCGACTCAAATGCCTCCTCATAAGGCTTCCAAGGTATAGTTTGGTTAAAACATTTTTAGAATCCTTAATAGGGAGGACAATGTCTAATTTCCTTTTCCAGTCAATGAAAATAGTTTTAGTTATTTTGTTTTCCTCTAAGATTAAAGCAATTGCATTGAATGTTGAGACTATTTTTAAAATATGAGAATCATCTTTGAAAAATTAATTTCCAATTAAATATGTGAGAATTAACTTTTGATTAAATTTTAACTTGGTCTTCCCTCTATCACCTATGGTTTTGAGGGCCCTATGATCCATGGCACGGTCACTCCACTTCTAGTGGTTAGTACCTTGGAAGCTCTTAGACACCATATCCAGTTTTGTTCGTGCCCCTTTTAGCCTAAGCCTTTTCGCGCAAAGTTTTTTTTGGTTTGTTTAAAGTCACCAGTTTGCATTATATAAAAATAAACAAATGGGTCGGGTTAGCCCTATCATCCTTACCTTAAGGCCTATGAATGTTGTAGATTTTCATGGTGTGGATTCGAGAACTAGGTTATGAGTGGATAAGGTGTTAGACACCCAACTTGTTCTTTATGCTTCCTTATGTATATACTTATTACCGTATTTTACTCTAGAATTAATTTAATTTTAGAAAATGCAAAGCGATATTAGTTTATGGGAATCCCTTAAATGTAGATATACATTTAGGTATAAAGAATGATATTAGTGAGAGGTGTAAGATTGTCACTAATAAGTATATAGGTACACAAGCGCGTGTGTATGAATGTGTATATGTGCAATGGGAGTTTGCTAACGTGTGTGGGTGTGTGTAATAGGAGGCCGTTAGTGTACCTGAATATTGAATGTATGAGTGTATATAATGGGAGGTCATTAGTGTATGTGGGTGTGTAACGGGAGATCGTTAAAGTGCGTGGGTGTTAAGGTTTGTGCTCATGAAGGAAGCCTCTATCTTTTACCTGTGTACTCATGTAGCCACAAGATCAAAACCTACATAGTTTAGGATATGGGTTACCGTATAGAATGTGTTCCAAGGTCACGAGGGAAGATAGATATTTGTATATCTGAAAAGTGTCTGTAGGGTAAAAGGGCTTATGAGTTGCATAAATGATGTCATGTTTTATAGACGATAGGTTGACTGTAATATCGTGTGTCAGAAGTGGAGTGGACCAAAAGTCGTAGACATGGATCTTTGCATTCCTTATTAGATGACTTATATCCAAGAGTCTCAGTGGTTCTCAGTCTAATTTAAGATATTTTGAATAACCACTTAGTGTGCGGAGCTGCCTTATACTGCAAGACACGGTAAAGATAAGGTGAATAGATATGGAGGCATCTCTAAAAACAATATGCCAAGAGACATATTATATATATTGGGATCGAGAGTGGGACTCGATATTGTGCCTACGTACCCATGGAAACTAGAGCCTATGTAGTTCCAACAAGGGGAATTTAATATATGTGTATGTGCTTTGGGATATCGAGTATGTACAGTATAACATTGTAGCATTTAGGGATCTTTGTCATTTGTATAACATTTTGGTAATGAATTGAAACAATATATCCACATGTCTAAAAATACATAATAAGAAAAGGTGCTTAATAAGTATTTCAAGAAAACATAGTTTTATGGGTGCCTTTATTGAGATGAAAACATTTGCTCGTTGAAGCGGTGAGGAGTATTCCCAATTTCGACTTTAACTTTCTCAAAGAGTTCGTAGTAACCCTGTTCACTGACACTTTCCTGAAAATAGTTAAAATGTAGGGAAAATCATATTTTTGTGTAGTATTTACTCCTACCAATTTTGATTAGTTCTTCTAGTTTAAGAACATAATGATGATATCAATGATGATAAATGTTGAAGGAGGACCAAGCTTTAAATGTAAACGTTATAAAGTACATACTCGATACCATAGTAGTATTATACTAGTACATGATTTTTTAGGTCCTGATGTTATTTAAGACATAGGTTTAGAACTTTATATAAATTTTTATCCTTCCATCATGATCTGAGATTTTAGTTGGGGAATGGCCCTAGTGAGGTGGTACCTCTTAGTGAAAATAATTCACAATTAAAATAGATCCAAAGAGCAATATAAAGAATGAAATAAAGATCCCAATCACAACACAAGATGTATGTGGTTTGAAAAATTGCCTACATCCATGGAGAGGTTGATGTTTTTCTTATTAAGTTCTCTCAAGTTCTAAAATTACATCCTCTTGACCTTGGGGTGAGGGTTACATTTATAGTATTTTAGTGGTTAAGTTGTACAAGAAACTCTCCAACTTATCATTAGCTTGTGTGGTCATCATGAATATCTACTCCGAGATTGTTGGTAACCGATTGAGATTTATCAAAGTGAACGTGGATAAATATTTCGTATTTATCCATGTGACAAATATGGGCGTCCTTTTCATCTTGCTAGGACTGGTTGGACAGACTATAACTAGGCCTAATTAATTAATTTAGGCTCCCACATTACTATCTCTCAGAATTTTGACTGCAGAGCTTTAGCTTGAAGATTTTCATAGAGGCACAATGCCTTCGTGATTTACAAAAGCCACTTTGTCATAACATCACAACTTTGCTTAGGGTGCTCAGGATAAGTCTTGGGAAAGTAAGAATTTTAAAAAGCCTAGTCAACATTGGGTTTTGGGACCTTTTTCCTTATGAGGCGAAGTTATATTTACGTTTATGGGTTATAAGATAGGGATTATGAATGATTTAGAATCATAGTATTTAAGAAGCCTAGTCATTTCTATAATATTTCTTTATTAACTAGAAAATTATATTTTCATTTCTAAAAGTACATTATAAAAGAAAGTTTTTTGATAAGTATTTCAAGAAAACACAGCTTTGTGGGTGCCGCCATAAAGATGGGAACACTTGCTCGTTGAAGCGATGATGATTATTTTGACTTTGAATTTCTCAAAGAGTTCAGATTAACCATATTCACTAACACTTTCCTGAAACGAGTTGAAATGTAGAAAAGTATATTTTCATGTAATACTTTATTTTACTAATTTTAGTTAATTCTTTTTATCTGAGAGAATAATGACAAGATAAATTACAATAAATGATGGAGGAGGACTAGGATTTAGAATATAAATGCTATAAATTGTATACCCGATCCCTTGGTGGGGGCTAGGCTATAATATTATGCTAGTATAGGTTCTTTTAGGTCCAAATGCTATTTAAGATGTAGGTGTAGAATTGTAACACTCATACATTTTAACCGAGCTGAAAAATATTAATAACTACCTAAAATTCCCATTACCTCCTTTATATGTTATTCAAAACCAAAAACATTTAACATAGATGAAACTAAATCATTAAACCTATAAATTTGTTTAATTACCTAAGTACCCTCTGAAGTTTTAAGTTTACAAAAATACCCCTTGAACTTTTCAAACAAGTATAACTTGACTTATACTTAACCCCTAGACCTAAAATTTATATCAAATAAAACCTCTAAAATTCAACTAATTAGAAATTATAGTTATAACCCTTGAACTATCATAAAATTACAAAAATACCCCTAAAACTTGAAAAAATCCCATATTTTATACCAAATATATATAAAAATTTCAAACCAAGGACCAAAACTTAAACATAACATTTACACATTTACCCCTCCCACATTAGCCTCCATATAGGTGGAAGAAGCCAAAATCACATGGTTACACTGTGTAACCATGTGTAGTTCAAGTTTTCACAACTTTATCTTCTTAAACAAAGGAAGAGTCCACCTCCTTTCTTCTCTAATGATCGTCCCTCATGTCATACTATAAATCCCCATGATCAGAAGAAACAAAATCCACCCTTTGAGCCTGCCCAAAGTTCAAAATTTTCCCTCTAATCTTGTATTATGTCATTTTATATGTTGAACTTAATTTTTTTTAATTCCAATCATTTTCTGTGTTGTTAGTACTCTCATATCAATTAAAATAACCAAACTTCTACATCTAAAATAGCTTCTGTTCGAAGAAACCATAAAAATTTGATTCCTTGACATTGAACCAGTTTTAAAGTGAGGAATATGTTTTTTATGAACTCAGGAGCTCAAGTGCAATGGTCATTTTAAAAAAATTATAGGTTTTGAGCCTCAATTTCCCCAAAGTGTTTTCTATTTCAAAAAAAAAAAAACTTTAAATTCTCCCTAACCAAACCACCTCAATCCTTCCATCCAAAACCATATTCTTCCTTAGGATAGTAAAAACACGACCATATTCTTAAAACCCTCTGCTGTATTAAGTAAAGCTTCAAATGTTTGGTCAAAATTTCTAAAACACACAGTGTATTTGTAACTCGATGAATACCGAACCTCAAGTCATGAAGCTTATATTTTAGAATTCCTTGTGAAATATTAGGTTGGATTGGTTCAAAAATAATCCCAAATGGTTTAGAGAATCAAGAGTTATTCACGGTTAAAGGTTTTTCAAACCTTAGGTTAACTGTTGAGAGGTTGAAGATGAACTTTTCAACCAGAAACCATGACAAAGCGCGTGAGGGCGCGTTGCCAGTCAAAATTTTTGATTTTTTAAAAATATATGTATTAAATTTTTCTGGTCAAAATGGTATAAGATAAGGTAGTGTTTGGTCAATCCTAGCTCAATTTATAGAAAATTAGGGTTTTAGGTTTTAAATACTTTACTATAATTACAAACTGACCCCTCTTGACCTTTTCAAGTTATGAACTTTGAAACCAAATTTTTTCTATATGTACTTTGTTAGATTTTGAGTCAAAAAGTCTTCTACACTAAATTTCAAATTTAACCCTAAGCCTTAGATTTTAAAGCCCTAAAATATTTACAAATTAGCCCCTAAACTTCTCCCTGGCCGTTTCTCTCTCTCTCTAGCAAACCCTAACCCTAATTAGGGTTTGCATGCAAACTTCTATGTCCAACACCATGCAAAATAAGTCAAAACCTCATGACCTAACCCCTATTGCTTCATCCTAGTCCAAATATTTTGTTAGTGTCCTAAACTCATCTCCTTGCTCATAAAAAATGCCTCGTAAGCCTCCTTCAAAGTATAGAGGAGAACCACCCATCTTATTCTCAAGTGAAGACATTCAAAAGATCACAGACCCCTTCAAACTATCAATGGTTGGATAGTTATCATATGGAAGGCCAAGTATTGATATCATAAGGAAATAATTTGAAGGTTTTGGAATCAAGGTTGCATATAGTATTAGTCTTCTTGATCAAAAACACATATTGATAAGACTTTATTCCGAGGAAGACTTTGTGAGATTATGGATGAAAGATCAATGATTTATAAGAAAATATCCTATGAATCCTTTTAAATGGACACTAGAATTTAGATTGGATAAAAAAAGCTCCATAGTCCTAGTGTGGATCTCCTTTCCAGTAATCTCAATCCACTTTTTTTTTGCAAAGGAATCCTTATAATCGATTGCACAAGGCAAACCTCTAAAATTTGATGCCTGAGCTGTTACAGTTAATAGATCTAGTGTGGCTAGGGTGTGTGTGTAAGTTGATTTTTTGAAAGAAAGACCACATTGAGTTTGGCTAGGCTGTGAAGATTATGGTTTCTGGCAAGACATTACATATGAACACATACCGGATTACTGTGGTATATGTTTCAAGCTTGGGCATAATGTTTCAAGCTTGGGCATAAGAAAGATAAATTTTTGTACAACTCCAATACACCCAAAGAGGTAGACAAGATAATCAAGAAAGCTGGGAAAAATATAAATCTCACAAGAGAATGGAAGATTCTCGAAAGACATTGTGAGACCCCCTCAAGTAAAGCTAGGCCAGTTAATACCATTGAGAAAGAAAATAAAGACTATATGATTATTCAAGCAGGAAAAGTTTTAAGACATCCATCAAGTTCATAGTGCAGAAGCAATTAAAGAAATAAGGCCTCAAGAAAAACAATATCCTACTCAATGTTTTAGTAAATAAGCAAGTCAGATAAACCAGAAGTTAAACAAGAAGAAAACCAAAGCAATGTGAAAAGAAAGACAATCCCCCATGAGGTAATTCAGGCACATATAGACAAAATCATATAAGTTGATATTAATAATAGGAGAAAAGAAACATCAAAGTATCTAGTCTATCTCCTAGAGCTATACAACTTCCAGAGAAAGATAAACATTCTCTTCATGAAAACTTATCTTTATCAGATTCTGAAGACTATGCATATGTAGAAACACCATTCTTGTAAGAACTGATTTTGTTCTAAAAAAATTTGTAGATAAAACTTTAGAGATCCAAAAGGAAGAAGGAAGATAAATTGAAGGATTGGAAGAAGATCATTGAAGAAGATTTGAGTTCCAAAAAGAGCAACAACAAAGAAGATATGAAGAAGAAAAAAACACCTATAGACCCCATGTTCAAAAGGACAACAAGAGCTGATGTGAAGAATTACAAAAAAATCCTCCCTTACCAAATCCAAATGATAAACACAATCATGTGGAATGAAAAAGGAGTCGGGAACAAAGCTATAAAGAGAAGGCTAAGAAAATTATGTAAGTTTCATAAGCTTCCTTTCATTACAATTCCCGAACCAAAGCTTGATTAGTACAAATTCGAGGACCTAAAAAGATTTTTAAATTTTAATGGCGGAGGAGAAAATTTTATTAACAAAATCTGGTGGTTGTGAATTGCAACCTCATTAATAATGAAGAGCAAGATATTTTCTTAGAAATGTCCCGTCCCTTGCTTCCCTCTAGTATTTTCCTTAATATAGTTTATGCTAAGTGTTCTAGGATTGATAGAATGGAGTTATGGAGGAATATTGAATCTGACTCTAATCAATGCCTTAATGAACCTTACATAACTATAGGTGACTTTAACACAGTGGTTTATAGCACTGAAAAATTGGTGTTTTTGAAATAGATCATAAAGGGGTGGAGGAATTCAACACTCACATTCAAAGATATGGACTGATTGATCTAGTCTATAGGGACAAAATTAACCTGGTTCAATAATAGATATTCTGAGATGGGGATATGGTAAAGACTTAATAGAGGATTGATTAATCAAAATTGTCTTAATTCCTTCCCATTAACTATAGTGATGACCCTTAATAAGAATTGCTCTGATCACTCTCCATTACTTGTTTCTTTTTGTAATGTTAGAGACTAAGTTATTAAACCATTCAAATTTCAAAATATGTGGCGTAACCATAAAAATTTACAAACAGTAGTGCAACACTTATGGGATGTGGAGACTGGTGGCAACCCTCTTAACTCTTTTGCTCTCATATAGAAGAATCTCAAGTAGGATTTAAAGGAATCGAATATAAGAACTTTAAAAAATATCTTCTAAGAAGTGGACGATATGGAGTATGAACTTCTGATGAAAGAACCAACATTACTTGGAGCCTATCTAGGAGAACAGAGCTACTAATCAAGAGGACAAAGCTAATCTGAATTGGGCTATTAGATGTGAAGATCAATACTGGATCTAAAAAGCCAAAATCAAATGGAATAAAGAGGGGGACATGGATTCTAAATACTTCTATGTAGTGGTGAATAATTCTAGAAGACATCTTTAGATCCATAAAATAAAAAATGAGAATGAAGAATGGGTGGAATCAGGCAATCAAATGAATGAAGTGCTTGTTAATTTCTTTCAAAAAGTACTCACTGATGAAGGAACATAAAATATCAATTATATGATAGATTTTATCCTTAATTTAGTATCTACTGATATGAATAATGATCTAACAAAAAATCCAAAGGAGGAAGAGATATTAGAAGCTATAAAATCTCTTAATGCTGACAGTGTAGCAGGGCCAAATGGTTTTAATAGTAGCTTCTTTGCTAAATGTTGGAGTATCATCAAGGTATAACTAATAGTAGACATATAATCATTCTTTCTTAGAGGTGAAATTCCCAAGAGTTGGGGAGAAACAAACATTTTTCTAATTCCCAAAACCAAAAACCCTAAGCAATTGAAAGACTTCAAACCTATTAGCCTCTGCAACTTCAATAACAAGATTATTTCTAAAATAATCTCTACTAGATTGGGGATTTACTTGCCTAGATTAATCTTTTCTAATTAATCTGGTTTCATCAAGGGGAGAAATATCTTTGATAATATTCTTCTCGACGAAGAAATGATGGTTCCTAATTAAGGTGCTCAGAAAATTTGGCTTTTACGAAGGTTTTATAGATCTAATTTGGAGAATCATTTCTTAGAATTGGTTCTCAATCATTGTGAGTGGGAAGCCCAATGTTTTTTAAGTGTTATAAAGGTTTAAGATAAGGGGATCCTCTATCCCCTAGTCTTTTTGTTTTATCTGCAGAGGTTTTAAGCAGGGGTCTTTGTATGCTTATGCTATCTAGGAAAATAGGCCATTTTTCTCACCCTAGAAATTTCTCTCTTATTAGTCATTTAGATTTTCCTGATGGCAATATAATTTTTACTCAGGGTGCCAAGATAGGCCTAAATTCCTTAATGAGTCTCCTCAATGATTATGAGAAAACATTGTGTCAGCTTATCAATAAAGTAAAAAGTCAATTCACTGTTCCTTCTAAAACTTCCTTCAAGAGAACCAAAATTATTTAAGAAGCTACTGGCCTAGTGATGGAAAATCTCCAATAAAATATCTTAGATGCCCTCTCTTTAAAGGTTGGAAGAAGTCCATATACTTTTAAGGTCTAATTGTAAGCATTAGATTTAAAATTGCTGGTTCGGAGTCTAAATTTTTATCTTATACAGGAAGATTAGTTCTCATTAAATATATTCTAAGTTCCAAACCTATGCACACTTTAGCAACTCTTCAACCTCCTAAAATCGTACTAAACAAGATTGACATAATGTTTAGTGACTTTTTTTGGGGAGAGCATAAGGAGTATGGCAGAAAATATCACTGGTTTTAATGGAGGGATCGATGCTACAACACTGAAGAGGGAGGCCTTGGTCTCAGATGTATGGAAGATGTCTCAAAAGATTCTAGATAAAGAGTATGTTGGAACTACATTAATTGGGATAACCTATGGGCTTATTTTATGAGGTGCAAGTATAAAAATGTCTCCAAGTCTTATGGATAAATGATAATCCAAAGATTCAAAAATCACCTTCATGAGATTGATTAATACATTACTGATATTAATGGGGATAAAGTCTGAACTCTATCTGAAGATGGCAAGTTTAACTTCAAGTCTGCTATCCAAATGATTAAAGATTCAAAAGAATCTTCTTTAATTCTCAAATGCATTTTGGATAACTCAATTCCTAGGAAAATGTCCATTTTTCTTTGGAGGTGTTTATTTAATAAAGTCCTTATTGAGAAAAATCTTCAAGCTATTAGAATAATCATAGTTCCCATTTGTAAATGCTTCTACCTAAACACAGAAGATCTGAATCACTTATTCATCAATGGTCCAATTGCCAATTAGGTATGGTCCTATTTTGCTAATTTAATTAGTATTCAGCTCTCTTTTAGATCTTTGAAAACTATGTTTATGGAATGGTGGTTAAGAAGAACTTCTAATGCTATTATAAAGTTTCTTGTAAAAGTTATTCCTGCTTTTATTATTTGGGAGATTTGGAAGCATATAAAAAAGGCTATTCATGAAATTATCAAAATGAAGTCCTCCAAAATCATTGAAGATTTAGTAATTTTAGTCTAATAAATAGCTATTATTCATCCACTAAAATGTGGAAACAAGTATTCTGAGCTTACATCCATGTTGTCTCTTCAAACTGGATACAAATAAATCAAGCATACAATAAGTTGGAACACACCTGATTCTAATAGCTGGAAATTGAGCACTGATGGAGATTCTAATGGCAACCCTGGCTTCTCTGGTCGCGGAGGAACTTTTAGAAACAACAGGGGGGAATTCATTTGGGGCTTTTCAGACTATGGAGGAATTAAATCCAACAACGTAGCTGAATAAAAGGTTATTCTAAAAGGAATTAGAATTTGAAAACCTAAACATCTATTTAATATAGATGTTGAGTCAGACTCTAAGCTCTTGATAAATATTCTTATATTTAAGAAGAGGATTATTCCTTGGAAGATTAAGGTTGTAATCAAGGAAATAATAAAGATTGTAGAAGATGTGGAATTTATATTTATGCACTCCTATAGAGAGGCTAATTATGTTGCAGATTAAATGGCCAATTTTAGGGTTCAAGCTAGAACGGATTTTTTTATTATCAATTTATGGAGATACCTTGGACTACAAAAGGCTTCTTAAACATGGATAAGTGGAAGTCCCTTCATTCAAAAATTCAAAAAAGTATTCTATAAGTAGTTAGTAATTGCTTTATAATATGAGTATCTATAAATTCCTAAGTTTCCTTTTTAAGTCAATCTCTTATGTAATGGTGATATTTATAAATTCCCATGTTTATATCTTTCCTAAGTTAACTTATTGGGCTCAGTAGTTAACTTCTAGATATAAGCATTTGTCATTAGAGCTTGTAAAGGCCACTAGAAAGGCCTTTTTTCTATGATTATCAATAAAACTGGCGGGGGTATAGTCACTCTAATTTTTTTTTTTTAAAAACATAGTTTTCTTTGTTATTTTCACCAAACGAACATTATTATCAACCACTCTAACTTACAAAAGTATTTGGATACAGATAATTAAGTACCTGCCCCTCCCGATATCCTCTTCAATCATACTTAAGTTTGTCCAATACTACGTACAAGTAGGTTTTACCCTTTTAATAGTAAATTTTAGCATACTTGTCCTACTACTATTTGATATCATTATGTGACAGCCGTACTTGATTCCTAGTATGTGTAGAAATTACCATACTAGTATATTATTATATCTCTGATTACTTTTAAATTATGATCAATTGGATCAATTTTAACCATTTTTCACCTAATAGCTGATATCATGAAAATCATTGTAATGATTGAATCAGTTCACTCTGCACCTCTGTGCATATTATTTATTGAACGAAGCATCAATATTAACTAGGGAATAGACTGTCGTGTTGTCCCACATAATTTTTCTACTTAGACTAAGGTCTCATATGTTTAAGGGCCAATATTTTAGCTACATACGTATGAGTGCCACTTTAATTGTGTGCCTAGCTGGTTACTTTTCACCAAAGGTTTTGGGTTGATTATAATTTAGCTGTACTGATGACGCTTTGCTTATTTCTATACCCATTTGTAATCTGGTAAGTATGGGATTATCAGCTTAAATTCCTTAGCTTTCTTATTATTAAATTTATACCATGATGTTGTACCAAACAATAAATTCTATACACATTCCAAGTTTCTATTTACATATAATTTGTTGTAAAACTGGTAAGATTTACTTAACAAATTAGTGCTGATTCCTTTTTCCTCCAGATGTTCTAGGAGAAAGAGGATAGCCCCCCCTCCCTTTTTATGACATACATGGGCCGCATGTTTGCATTTTAACTATATGGGTGGATACTAAAGAAGATAGGAGAAAGGAGTGGTGGTTTTTGATGCCCTACTTTATTTTTTAGTTGAAAAATAAAATGTAATTTACAATAAGTGTGAGACATTACTTAATGAATAAAGTTCTGTTTTTTTCCTTAATTGTTATTCATTGCTTTGTTATACTCTTGTACATTCATACCGAAAGAATAGGGTGTGACAAGTTGGTATGAGAGCATATTTTAAAAATAATAACACGCTGGGTTAGAATCCGATATGGGGAAATTTTCATAGCATATTAGTTATTTTTCATTTTTCGTAACTTCTTTGTCTATTCATATAATGAATTCATTTTGCATCATGAATACATGAGATTCCCTCCTATTTAGTTTAGACATCGTACCTAACAACTGATGGGATACTACAGTTCGAGAGGAGGCCTTTATATGCCTTAGTGTAATGATTAGGACAGTTAATGAAGAATGGCTTGACTCCAGCTGCGATGTGAAATGGTTGGTCTTAACAAATTGTGTTTTCGAAGAAGCCTAAGTCTTAAGAAAAATGCGTGACTATGTGGATGATCTGATTATTTTACAAGAGGCAATCAATCTGGCTTTGGATGATGCACAACCACCTTTTCCACTTTATCCTGAAGCTACTTCAAATGGTGAACTTATCGGGATTTCCTTAGATTCCATTGATTCTACTGATGATGATCCTTCTGAATCAGACGATTTCTCTCTTGTTCCCGACACCAATCCTTCCGAGACAGATACCATAGTTCCCAATTAGGAAAATTTAAATGAAAATGTCCATCCTAGATTAAAATAAGTGAATGAAGTAGTGTACATAGTGTGCCAGACTACGAGCTTAGGAGGCTAACTAACTCTAAATGGTGTAAAATTAAGCAATGAATATTGTTATATACTATATCTAAGGTTGTTTTATATCCTCTTTTAAGAAATATTCGTACACATTTGAAACTGTAATATGATTTTTTAAGATGGTAAACACTCGAACTCCTTCTACCGAAACTCAAACTAAGCAGATCCACACTGAAAGGATTATACGATGCGTTTAAGAACTCATATCTCTAGCTCAATAACAACATATTCCACACCTAGTTCCAGAAGAAATGTCAGATGAGACTCGTTGAATAAATGCTATCACAGAATTTTTACGACAACGACTCCTTCTATTTCTTGGAAAACCAAGCGCCAGTGAAGCTAAAAAGTGGATGCGTCAGATTACAAAAATATTTAATGGAGTTGGAATCATTTCCAATCTTTGAGTAACCCTGGCATCCTACATGTTTAAAGGTGAAGCCAATTTTGGGTGGCAAGTCATAGACCGAATTTGTAATGTAGCCACTTTGACTTGGGTACAATTTGAAGAAATCTTCTTCAAAAAGTAATTTTCTAAGATCGAAAGAGACCAATTGACTGTAGATTTCTCAAGGTTACCACAAGCAAGTTTGTCACTGGCTCAGTTTGAAGCTAAGTTTACCGAAATGTCCCGTTATACTGCCGAGTATGTGGACATTGAGATAAAGAAAAGCAAACAGTTTGAGAGAGGTCTGGACCCATAAATTAAATCTTTTGTCATTCTTTGCAGATTTGATATTTTTCCCAACCCATCGAAGTCTAGTCAATTATTAAACAAAATTCCCCAAGTTATGTACATTCCTCTCCCATATTCCTGGGAACAATCATGTTGTTATAAATTTGCATCGACCTCGACCTCAACCTTATCCCAATTCGAGTGGGTAAGTTTATTCTCAAATTCATCATATCACCACCCATCCTTTGAACCCTCTACAGTCCATTGTCAATCAGGCAATCAGTTTGGAATTCAAGAAACCCATCCTTTTCAAAATTAGCATAGGCCTAATCCTATTATCAAACTTAAACCAGTTCCTCGTCATGGAAGGATTTGTGCCATATCGCCTATACAAAATTCACACGACGTGATAGAAGGTACAATACTCTTTCAGAATGTCTTCGCTCATATTTAATTTAACTCTGGTTCAACACATTCATTCATAAGCCCTATAATATCTAAAATTTTACAAAATTTTCTTACATCTTTAACTACTCCTTTGGAAATATAATCACCTACAACTAAAATTAACACACCTACCCAAAGTTATGAAATTTGTAAAATTCAACTACACTTTGGTATACTCTTTATAAATTTAATAATTTTAGATATTTTTGGATTTGATATTATTTCGGTGCCTCGTTGAAAGTCTTAGGTTTTCTTTTGATTAAAAAAAGGAAGAGTAGTGGAATATAGATCACGACAACTTAATACCCATTAATGTAATTACCCTGTACATGATCTTGAGTTAGCCACTGTGGTCTTTGCTTTAAAAATATGGCGTTGTTACCTATATGGTGAAGAATTTCAAGTCTTTTTAGATCGTAAAAGCTTAAATACATCTTCGCCCAAAGGGATTTGAATATTAGACAATGACGTTGAATGGATTTTTTGGAAGATTATAGGTTTAAATTAGACTACCATCTGGGAAAAGGTAACGTGGTAGCCGATTCTTTAAGTCGAAACCCCATTGGGAGACTTTAGACCTTAATCTCTTATGATATTGCTACTACCATTGAGCAGTAAGACCTTCAACCACCCTACCTTTCTCAAAATTTACCAATATAATTACCTACCCAGATCTGAGAAAGATTCTAGCACAACAACCATGAGATCCTTTTGTAACTGAACAACAAGCCCAACATAAAACTCGAGACTTCTGTTATGATAAGGAAGCAGGCTTATAATTTAGAAATAGATTGTATGTGCCTAAGGAAGCATCCTTATAATAAAAAGTATTACAAGAAGCTAATCATTATAAATTAATGATTCACCCTGGAAGTACCAAAATGTATCATGCATTGAGGAAACAATATTGGTGGCCAAATATGAGGAATGACATTGAGGACTTTGTGAGAAGATGTCTTACTTTTTAGCAAGTAAACATAGAACATAATTATCCTGGTGGACTTATCCAACCTTTACCAATTTTGGAATCGAAATAGGATCATATCAATATGGATTTTGTTAGTGGACTACCTCGTACATCCCAAGGATATAACTCCATTTGAGTGGTAATATACCAGCTCACCAAATATGCTCATTTTATGCGAGTAAAAACCATCGATTCTTTTTAAAAGCTCAGCAAACTTTACATTCGAGCAATTGTCTGATTACATGGAATTCCCCTGTCTATAGTATCAGACCGAGATTCTAGTTTTGTAGGACGATTATGGCAAGCACTTCAAGCCATAATAGGGACTAAACTCCATTTGAGTACCTCCTTTTATCCTTAGAGAGATGGACAGTCTATTCAAATTTTAGAAGACATGTTACGAGATTGTACGTTAGACATGCTCAATAATTGGAGTGAGCATTTAACACTCATTGAGTTTTCGTATAACAATAGTTACTAGTCAAGTATCACAACCTCCCCATTCAAAGCCTTTCATTGATGACCATGTCGATCACCCGCATATTGGACAGAATCAAGAACAAGCAAGCAATTTGGTCCCGAAATAATCCAAGAAACTATCGAAAAGATCCAGTAAATCAGAGAGAGACCTAAGACAGTCTAAGATCGCCAAAAGAGTTTCGTAAACCATCGTTGGAAGCCACTAGAATTTCAAGTTTTCGACTAGGTATTTTTAAAAGTTTTTCCTCGGAAAGGAATTTTATGTTTTGGAAAAAAAAGGAAAACTAGATCCAAGATATATTGAACTCTTCACTATTATTAAATGCATTGGTTCAGTAGCCTATCAGTTAGAATTATCAGTGGATTTATCCAATATTCATAATGTATTCCATGTTCCCTAGTTACATATATTCCAGACCCAACCCATGTTATTACATGGAAGGAAATCTCTGTTCAACCCAACCACGAGTTTGAAGAATGCCCCATTCAGATTTTAGACCGCCAGGTGAAAATCCTCAGGAATGAATAAATTCCCCTAGTAAAAGTACCTTGGTTACATCAAAATCAGTAAGAAGTTACATGGAAACCATCATGAGTAATTAGAAAATAATACTTTAATCTTTTTGAAGGTAAAATTCGAGGACAAATTTTCTTTTTAGGTAAGTAGATTGTAACACTCGTACATTTTAATCGAGATAAATAGTATTAACAACCACCTAAAATTCCAATTATCTCCTTTATATGTTATTCAAAACAAAAAACATTCTAACAACGATGAAACTACATCATTAAAACCCCTAAAGTTTTAAGTTTATAAAAATACCCCTTGAACTTTTCAAAAATTATAACTTGATTTATACTTAACCCCTAGACCCAAGCTTTAAATAAAATCAAATCTCTAGACTTCAACTAATTAGAAATTACAGTTATAACCCTTGAATTTTCATAAAATTATAAAAATGCCCCTAAAACTTGGAAAAATCTCATATTTAATACCAAATAAATATAAAAACTTCAAACCAAGGACCAAAACTTAAAGCCTAATATTTACAAGTTACCCCCTCCCACATGAGCTTCCACATGGATAAAAAAGCCAAAATGACATGGTTACACCAGTAACCGTGTGCAGTTCAAGTTTTCAAAACTTTATATTCTTAAACAAAGGAAGAATCCACCTCCTTTCCTCTCCAATGATCTCCCCTCAACTCATACTATAAATCCCCCATGATCAGAAGTAACAAAATCCACCCCTTGAGCCTGCCCAAAATTCAAAATTTTCCCTCCAATCTGGTATTTTGTCATTTTATGTGTTAAACTTCATTTTTTTTAATTCCAATAGTTTTTTGTGTTGTTAGTACTCTCATATCAATCAAAATAACCCAACTTTTATGTCCAAAACAGACTATGTTTGAAGAAACCATAAAAAACTCCATTAACGCTTGAGCTTTAAAGGTGGAATTTGGTTCCTTGACTCTTATCCAATTTTAAAGTGAGGAATAGATTTCTTATGAATTTAGGAGCTCAAGTGCAATGGTCATTTTTGAAAAATCATTGGTTTTGAGCCTCAATTTCTCAAAAGTGTTTTCTATTTCAGAAAAATAAAACTTCAAATTCTCCCTAAGATCACCTAAATTTTTGAAACCAAAATCAAATTCTTTCTTAGGATAGCATAAACATAACCATATTTATAAAACCCTTTACCATATTTAGTAAAGCTTCAAAAGTCTGGTCAATTTTTTTGAAAAACACACAGTATTTGTAACTCGATGAATAGTGAACCTCAATCTATGAAACTTATATTTTTGAATTCCTTTTGAAAAATTAGGTTGGACTGGTTCAAGAACTATCTCAAAAGGTAGAGAATCAGGAGTTATTCACAGCCTAAGTTTTTTCAACCCTAAGTCAACTATTGAGAGGTTGAAGATGAACTTTTCAACCAAAAACCTTGACTAAGTGCGTGAGGACACGTGGCCAATCAAAATGTTTTGATTTTTTTTCAATTTTTATTAAATTGTTCTGGTTAAAATGGTATAAGGCAAGGCAGTGTTTGGTCAATCCCAGCTCAAGTTCTAGAAAATTAGGATTTTAGGTTATAAATATTTTCTTGTAATTACAAACTGACCCCTCTCGAACTTTTCAAGCTATGAACTTTAAATCCAACTTTTTTCTACATGTACTTTGTTAGATTTTGAGTAAAAAAGTCTTCTACACCAAGTTTCAAATTTTACCTTAAGCCTTAGATTTTAAAGCCCTAAAAATATTTATAAACTAGCCCCTAAACTTTAACAAACACAGTTTTCTTAGTTATTTTCACCGAACCAACATTATTATCAACCACACTAACTTACAAAAGTATTTTTATACAGATAATCAAGTATCATCCCCTACATATCTCCTCTTCAATCATACTTAAGCTCGTCCGATATTATGTACAAGTAGGTTTTACCTTTTTAATAGTAAATTTTAGCGTACATGTTTACTGCTATTTGATATTACTATGTGATAGATCTATTTGATTCTTAGTATGTGTAAAAATTACTATACTAATATGTTATTATATCTCTATTTTTAAAAAAAAATTATGATCAATTGGATCAATTTTAACCCTTCTCACCTAATAGCTGATATCATGAAAATCGTTGTAATTATTGAATCAGTTCACCCTGTACCTCTGTACATATTATTTATTAAAAGAAGCATCAGTATTAACTAGGGAGTAGACTGCCGTGTTATACCAATGGATTCTTTTACTTGTCCTAAAGTATCAGATGTTTGAAGGCCTGGATTTTAGCTACATATGTAAGAGTACCACTTTAATTGTGTTCCTAACTGGTTACTTATCTCCAAAGATTTTGGGTTGATTATAATTTGGTTACACTGATGATGCTTCACTTATTTCTATACCCATTTGTAATGTTGTAAGTATGGGATTATTAGCTTAAATTCCTTGACTTTCTTATTATAAAATTTGTACCATATTGTTGTACTAAATAGTAAATACTACACACACTCCAAGTTTCTATCTACATATAATTTGTTATAAAATTGGTAAGATCTACTTAACATATATGTTCTAATTTCTTTTTCATTCGGATGTTCCGGGAGAAAGAGGATAGTCCCCCCCCCCCTTTTTGTGATATACGACTGAATGTTTGTAAATTTAACTATATGGGTGGAGACTAAAGAAGATGGGAGCAAGGAGTGATAGTTTTCAACGACCTACGTTATTTTTCAGTTTAAGAATAAAATGTAATTCACCCCTATGGTGGTAGTACACGAAGTGTGCGACATTACTTAATGAATAAAGTCATGTTTTCTCCTTAACTTTAATTCATTGCTTTGTTACTCTCTTGTACATTCATATAAAAAAACACGGTGTGACAAGAACTTTATATAAATGTTTAACCTTAGAGCATGAGTTATGCTTTGGGTAGGAGAATGGTTTGGGTGAGGTGGTATCATCGGGAAAAGTTTTGACTATAGAACTCTAGATTGTGGATTTGCATAGAGGTACAATGCTTTTATAATTTGCAAAAGCCAATTTGTCAAAATGTTAGAACTTCACTCAGGATGCTCTAGATAGGCCTCGATAAAGAAATATTTTTATAAAACCTAATCAACTTTGGGTTTTCAGACCCTTTTCCTTACCGGGGGGGGGGGGGGGGTGGGGGGTGGGGGGTGGGGGGTCTCATTTATAAGGCCGAATTTTATGGTTTTAACTACGTGGTTAATTATGACATTTGTTTCTTGGTTATATGGTTAACCATTCATGAGATCTCTATTTGATTTGGTGAAATGTGTCATCAAATATTTAACCATGCAATGAATTGATTATCTGCATGGTTAATTAACGGGGATTCTATTGCCATGTGGAAGCTATGAAATGATTACAAGTGTAAAAGGTAATTGCATGGTCAACTAATTAATCGTGTGGTTAATTGTTTGACGTGATTTTTTCTTGGGGATTTCATCTTGGGTATGTGTGTTTTTTCTTTGGTCTTAATTTTTTAGGACCTTTAAGGACATTTATGAGCTTATTTTGGGAGTTCCCGTGGTGTTTATGAAAAACTGCGGTTCGGATATGGTTGTAGCGAGGATTTTTGGGAGCTCGTCTTGAGGTGTTCCATGAGGCAAGGGCTTGCCATGTAAACTTAAAAAATGTGACGTAGTTGAAGTTTGAGTTTCAACATTGCCAATTATAATTAATTTCGTGGAGCATCTTAATTCCCATGTGAAGTGAGATTTCTCGCTAGGAGCTA
Organism: Sambucus nigra; assembly: GCA_949130495.1. Taxonomy (NCBI): domain Eukaryota; kingdom Viridiplantae; phylum Streptophyta; class Magnoliopsida; order Dipsacales; family Adoxaceae; genus Sambucus; species Sambucus nigra. The sequence goes on along the minus strand of OX422223.1, from coordinate 61,117,926 downwards.
AAATCACCTCGCCTTGAATTAGGCAAACTTTTCATCTTTAAATTTGTTATACACAAGAAACATTTGTTCAACATATTTAAATAATCGACATCTTTTGGTCCCACAATAAATGGCAGTGAATCTATTAATGAGGATGTTATTACTTGTGTTGAAGTATATACCATTCGTTCAATCTTTACAATTAAATGCGCTTGGTCACCACATAGAGACTAGGATATTGATGATATTGAGAGGACACTTCTCTTTCTTCTATACTTTTATCAATGCATTTAACTCTCTTTCTCTCTCTCTCCCCTCACCTTTCCTGTAACCACTCTTTTCTATCTCTGAGTGTGTGTGAGAACGATAAAAGTAAATTATTTTTATTTTCTTTACATGGGGAAAACTTCCTTTAAGTTATTTATACATAACATCATAAAAATCTCCAAGTAAAATATGATTCCTTATAATAAGGCCCTCGTTCGAATGAGAGGGGTCCTCATTCGAACAAGAAAATCTAATGAGAGGACCTTGTGAAAAACTGATAATTTATTAGGGTTTCTGACTGGAATGAAATTCCCTCGCATTAAACAGGCCCTTATTTCAAATGAGGTCCTCATTCATTGAAACCTAAGAAGAACGTCAAAAGAGAGCTGGGATGAATGCATTAACAGTAATGAGCGAATTAAAGGCTCACTTATATAATAAGGACTATACTGAGGACTCAAGGGTAAAGAATTAAATTGTCTTCCAAATAAAACATCAAAATTCCAAATTATAACCCCATAATTTATTTCATTTTCGTCTAATTAAAATTAGTTCCACTAAATAATAACAACTCCATCCAATTTAATTACCTAAGAATTACTCAAATAAATAGGCATTGTTTGTAAAGTTGTATATCACATAATATGATTCCCACGTGAATCATGCAATACTTGCTAGGTGAAATTCATTTCGCCACTAATCAATTTGTACCAAAATCTTATTCATTCACTGATCTCAAACTTAATTTATTTGATAATCAATCGAATATAAATCCACTGGCCACATTTAGTGGTATAATTAAAACTTACAAGTTTATCCATGGGGTATCATAATCCAAAATATCTTATGGACATATATTCCTCCAGAATATATGATCTCAAACATACATACATAATGATTTCCCAACTTGTAGAGATTTAGATAAAATAAACTGTCATTTAAGGTTGACCCCCATTTAATTTCCTATAATGAGTCAAACCCCTAAAAATTGACTTTTCTAAGGTTTGGTCCCCATTTTTAACTTTTCGTCCACTTAGTCGCCCCATGTTTTTTTGCCATTTATCCCTAGATTTCCCCTCTTTATTGTTGGGACATTACTAGCCATTGGAAGTCTTCTTATTTAAGCGCCAACCTGCAATTCATTTTGTACTATATTTTGTAATTAAACAGAAAATAAAAAAGACAAAAATAAATAAAAACCAAAAGTAATGAAAAGAATACAGAAAATGAATAAAAAAATAGAAAATAAATATTAACCCCAGAAATAATTTAAAAAAACCCAGAAATTTATTAAAAAGTTAGAAATTAATTAATTAAGAAAAAAATAACAGAACATTTAAAAAAGGCTAAAAAAATAAAAAAAAAATAAAAAACAAAAATAATGAAAAAAATACAGAAAATGAATAAAAAACAAAAAAAAAAAATATTAAACCCGAATTAATTTTAAAAAACACCCATAAATTTATTAAAAAGTTAGAAATTTATTAATTAAGAAAACAAATAACAGAAAATTAAAAAAGCGCTCAGAAAATAAAAAACCAGAAATAAATAAAAACCAAAAATAATGAAAAAATACAGAAAATGAATAAAAAACAGAAAATAAATATTAACCCTAGAATTAATGTAAAAAAAACCAAGCGCCCATTACCATAATTTCTTCTGCAACTCCGACACCATCCCCGATATACACCCTGAAACATCAGCTCAGCGCGTCTACTCTATCAACCGAGCAAAAGATGCTCATAAACCAAAGGAAACCAACAGTCCTCGGTGGCGACATCACAGGGGTGCGAGACAGAAGAAGAGAAAAGAGGGACGGGAACCTTCCCCGTCGTTCTTCCATTAGGTCTCAGGTGAAGAGAAAGAGAGGAGACGCAAGACGAAATCGGACAAGAAAGGGGTCCAATTAACCAATCCAGATTTAGAAATGTGTTACAACTGTGAAATTCAATGATTGGGTTACATGTTAAACTAAGGGTAACTTGTAATAAATATGGGGGTTAACCGCTAAGTGGAAGGAAAGTAAAAAATGGGGGCCAAACCTTTAAAAGTCAATTCCCGGCTCATTATAGGGAATTAAATGGGGGCTAAACCTTAAATGATCCTAAAATAAATTGAATCGCACCCATAACAGTCAAAGAAATAATTACATGTATATTTCAGTTCTCACAATCCTTGACATTAATAATCTATACATCATTTGCAAACTTTGTAAAATTATGCATGTTTAATCAAGTAAACACCTAGACTTAAATCTCACCGGTGGTCCTATTCAGTACATTTCTGATGTACCGATGGTCCTCTTTGTACACGTATAGTTTTATTGATAGGATGTCAGCTCCCTATTTAGGTTGTGACCTTTTCAATTACACTAGAACCAAAATTCCGATCTTTTGTAATTAGGCTGAAACCAAATCACACGAATTCCTACTAAGTGACCTATATTTATACAATATATTTAAAACAATATAAGATATTCTCATAAATATGATTCTTATTTTAAAATGGAACGTACACTCCTTTATTAAAAAATAAAAATCATATACGATTTTAAGTATAAAATCTGAACAAAAACAACACCTCGGTCACTTGGGATGATACGTCATCCTATCATCTTTTCTCAGCTAGATGTAAATCACATGATAGCAAGCGAACACGCTAGTGGGATCAAGTCACCACTCTAGGAATGTTGACGTAATACCCGCTATCCTATATAAAATACATATGCGTACTCCGAGCGGAATAAAACACGCATGTGACTCCATAGTAGGTAGAGGAGGCAAAACGGGTCAATGGGTTGTGTTTTTACACGAAACGAAATAATAAGAATTTAGCAGACCCGAACACGACACGACAAGGTAGAGTATTTTTTTCTCTAACCCAAACACGACACGTTAAAAATACGACACGATATGACGACGAGTCCTAACATCTAGACCCGAACACAAAAGATGTGTCAATTTTGTTTTGCTCCGTACCGTGTTATTATTTCATTCAAATACTAGGGTCGTTCTCCCACTTGTCCAACACTAATGCCCAAGGGTTCCAGTTTACGTACAAACCACACCATTTCAAAGGTGTCACTGCATATAAATAGGATCCAAGGCTCAAGTAAAGATAACTAAGAATATGAAAATTCCAGTAATGCGAGTCAATGTAGTCCGCATCACCTTGGGAATAACCACGGCACTTTTCCGACAGTTCTGTAACCATCTTAGCTAATAAGGCCATACCCCACCAGGACCAACGCTCCATGTCACAACTAGGTCAACCCCCATGTAAGCATACTACAAAAAGTAAAAGCAAACAGTAATCTAAGGGGAGCAAAACAGCTAAAGACATGGCAAAAGGGTAAGAATTTGCATCCACTAGGAACTGTGAAGCCCGACAAAAAATGTGGTCATCATGATGTAGAGATGGCATGGGATCAAACTACCCCAATAAAGAGCAGGGGTGAGATTAAAGTCCATGAAAAACAATCAAGTCGATCCTCGTATTGATAAAAATTGATAAAGTTTCCTACAGACCTATGCAGTCGTCCACTTGACACATGTTTAGGACCGTCCCTCAAACAACATCCAATAGTGAACAATGTCACCCCCGAACAACAACAATTGCCCCAACTGAAGCATACGGGCATGATGGTGGATCTCCCACTCATTTTCCTTCACTGAAGTTAGTCTCCTCATCTCCCTCTTCAAGGAACAAAATGAAAAATATCTAGTGGGAGATAATTTGCCTCTCTGCGATAGAACATCTAGTGGGGTAACGGTCATCTACCCAAAAACAAAATGAAAAGTATTTGTGTGATCTCACCAATACTTGGCCAGAATATCAGCAATATGAGGGTTATGAGTCAACGAGTACGCAGATTGTCCAAAAAAGTCCCAAAGCCTACAGAGCGCACTAGCTCATGCATGCACTCTGGTGCACCCTTTATGAGTGTATATGTCCCGCAGTGAACCCCTACACGTTGATATAGCCACCTGAAAAGGAAATAATAGAGCACTGATTAATAAAACGAGAAATATCTCATAAAGCACCAAAAATAAGAGAAGCATGCTTGTAAAACTCCATATTTTTTGAAGTATTATTTAAATTGTAAATTATTTTATTTGTTATGTCACTATTTATCTCTTATATGTGTTATATAATTTATTTATGGAAATAGAATTAATATATATAAATTCATTAATTAAATATTTGAAAGTGATTGGGGTCCCACCGACTGTGGAGTAATTTCTTATAATTATATCGCGATTAACTGATAAATAATTAAATAAATGGTATTTGGACTCGTACCGAATAATATAGTAGTTTATTGAGATAATTAATTAGTTGGATTATATGTCATATTTCGGGTTGGTATTTGAGACGTTAGAATGTTCGTTTTTTTGTCTAAAAGCCGTAAGTTTTAATCCTATTGGATTACTATGCGACTTGGGCCATGTTTTGGGCCGTTTGGAATGGTTTTGGACGTTTTTGGTTAGGTCTAGCTTTAGGGTTAAAGCCAAATCCTTGGGTATTGATATTAACAAGTCATTAGTGTAAAGCTTGAAAGAGTGGAAGCTAGATTTCCAATCAAATTCTCTAAGGCAAGTTTACCTAGTGTAGAATTTTGATTGTCTTTGTGTTAGAATAATAATTATTCGTTTGAATCTAAACTAAATTATATAATAATATGAGTTTATAAGAAAATCCCTAATTTTTTAAATTTAATTAAATGCTAAATTAATGTTAAACATCATGTCAATAAAATTAATTGATTTTAATGATAAATCTCATAAATCTGAATTGGATTATAATTATATTTGTTAGAAATAAGTTCGTATCATATAGTTTAGTAAAAGCCCAGGTTTAATTTGAAAATTGATGCAAATCTGAGATTGAATTGTAAAATTATGAATTCAAGTGTTCTTAAATATTAAATATAAAATTTATACTTAAACTTTGATTAAATCATCCAAGTCTTATAGAGATAGCTTAGAAGTTTATTTATTAATGTTCCTAGGCCATATTTATGTATTTTAGGTAGTAGAGCCTTGGTTCAGGCAGTTAATTGCGATTTTGAGACCTAGGCTCATAACAGGAGATGTAGGGTTAAAGAAATATGCATTTCTGCGAATTTGGATTTTGTGCGTCGTGCGCACGATAGGGTTTTGGCCCCGTGCGAAGGGTTAGCATATGCACGGTTAGGATTATCCCTGTGTACATGGAACATAGTAGATTTTGGGATTGTTTGTTTTTAAGGGAAACTTGGGAAAAGTTCATGATATGAGGTTTTGACTTTTTTAGGATAATAATTTAGCAACTTAAAACCACATTGATATGTATATTAGATTCCAAATTAATTAAAGTTAATTAATACGAGAATGCGATTGATGTTTAGTAATCTGTGAGTAGATTGAGTTACTAGTTTTATTTGTAAACATACCATGTGTGAGTTCTCTTAGGGGACGTATTAGGAGGGATTTTGATGGGGGCACACAATATCAATCACGTCAGTACCCTGGTGATGCGACGGATTTTACCTTGGCAATTTTATCCCAATCCTACGTGTTGAAAGTACCCATTGTATCATATGAGGGTTAACTGGAGTATCCTCTCATGTAGCTTGAGGTATGTGGCCATATGACTGGTGTGAAGGTGTAGTAATTATCCATTTGTTGATGTTTTGAGGTTATAGCTTATGGATAACCTATAACTATATATAGTACACGCGAGTGATCCCCGAAGATGATAGGGATAGGCCTTCATATTTATATACGGGATTAAGCATAGCCCATTTACTTGTATGTATCGGTGACAGTACTTATGTGGATGGTGGACTTAGAGGCTACCTTTCCTTATTGATATTATACTAGAGATGTTTATAATGGCATTTATTTTGGGACCATTTAGATATAATTAAATGAGATGAATAATACTTAATCATTGGATTCACTTGGGCTTGGGATTAGAACACATGTTATATTTTCCTATTATATTTTGGCTTGTTTGAGTTGGGTTAACTTTAAAATAACTAAAACATGAGAGGAGGATCCGTAGGTATTATTATAGCCCAAATTCTATTAAATTCTTATACTTTGTAGACTTGTTGTTTACATTATTAAATTATATTTATAGGTCCTAGGTACAGTTTCAGCCTCAACCTTGATCCGCACTTGCATTCCTTTTTTAGTTGTTGATATTATGGGATATAGGTGTCGAGCCTGCATGATCATTCTTTTACTTCTATTTACGTTCCTATCATGTCGAATATTATATAGTTATTATTTTAGTTGGAGTTGGTTTACAATTAGAGACATATGTATTTCCCGTGATGGACTTTGTTGCTTTTAGTTACTATGGTATAAGAGTTTATGTTGGATCATTCACATTGCTTTATTCAGTAATTTCTGTTTTGCATATTAGTTTATTTATGTCCTGCATTGAATATTATTCAATTATTTAGACTCCTATATCATTTATTTTTAGACCTGAGCAATCTATTTATAGATTTTATAAGGTGTCATATTATTGTTGTATGGTAGTCATTCATGCCATTTGGCATTTCAATTTTTAAGGTTACTCTTATGCAATTACAAAGGACCTGAACAAAAACTCCTATCATGGCAATGCACCCCTTTATCATTGGGTACCCACTAAAATAACCCAAACTTTCATTAGAAACAACACTTTATCGTTCGACATGGTCTTATGTCATTCAACATTAGTGCAACTATCATCTTGTTCCTTGGGACAATCCATTACATCCCTTTCACATTCCATAATCGTTAACCTATTAAAAATAAGATATAAATGTACAATTAGAAAAATAGATAACATGGGAAATAAAAAAAAAATTTAGAAAGGAACTAGCATCGACATGTCATTCGATACGGTAAACCATGTATGCTATGGAACCTGTGGCCATTCGAGTCGAATTAATCCGGCGCGGGCCGACCCTGAAATTTAAAGGGAGAGAAAATTGGAGATATCTCTCTCTTCGCGCAATCGGGGATTCGAGGATAAAGGGAATCCTCTTTCCGTCACTTGTGATGGTCTTCGCATGTTGCCACATATATAAATTAATCATCATTAAAAGGGGAGAAAAATATAAAAATGGAGTCGCCAACCTATTTTGCTCAAAACAGACAAAAAAATGCAGCTGTCCCGAGAGAATAGCATCACAAGACACACTAATGCATACGAAAGCAAATGAGTCACGGATCCAGGGACTAAGTTATGAAATGAGAAGGTGTTAGTTACCCATTTCGCCCTTTTGGTTTCTCATGGGCTATGATAATGTTCACATTTTCTCCAACATATGATTTGTGTGTACATATGTGAGATGTGAATAACGAGAGAAAGAAATCATCCGACTCACGTCATAAGAAAGAAGGAGCGGAATCACTCTAAGGAGTGTGTAAAAGAATAACATCAAAATATAATGCGAGTTTCCATCAAATAACAAATCACTATGAAGAAGTGAATGTGTATATCAAGTGGGAACACTAATATGTAGAAGTACGGGTATTCACAATAATACTAAAAGCAAGAAAACATAAAGTGCCTAAATTAGAAAATAAGACTCGAATCTCAAAATTGGCTCGGGACGCCTACATAGCCCAAAAGGCATCAAATTCCACATAGTTAGAAAGTGCACAAAGGTTGGGTTTAACTCATAAATACTAAATTAAAACTTTCTTTAGTCTATTTTTTAGAAAATGTGCACAAGTGTAGGGAGTGTGGAAAATAAGAAAATTCTAATTTAGCATTTATAGGAAAACCCTCTTTTTGGCTTTTTATATTTTATGAAGATAAGTTTTGTGTGTACTAAATAATAAAAAGTGAGATTAGTTTTGAAGTGAAGAAATGAAATAAAAGATATATCAAAAGTTGAAAGAAAAGTAAATAACCATTATTAATTAAATGAGTTGAAAATGGATAAGAGTAGACCTTCTATAAAACCTTAATTTTAATTTTGTAGTAGTAGAGGCTGATTTTTAGGTGGTTGGATGATGGTGAGGTAATAGTAAAAAGTTTGGTGAAAGATGGATGAGAATGATGTAAGAAAATGGAAAGAATGTTTGGAAATAGAATTTTAGCACAGTGATTTTGAGGAGAATGTTCTGACATTCGAAAGGGACCCTTGGGAATGAGGTAATGGTCCCCTTAAATATTAAAAAGTTAGGCTTTCAGGGGGTGTCAATTGTCGTGCCACCTGGCCTTCCTATCGGCACACCCCTTCCTTGCCGGCAAAGCGAAGTACACCCTGTCGATAGGCAGAGGGTTTGGGGTGCTTATAGGCAGTCCAGAACAAACGTTTTTGGAAAATCGGGCATAAAATTTAAACCGTATGTCTGAATTATGCACGGTTGGGACCGTTGGAAATAGTATTCAGATATATATAATAATCCATTGAGCCACTCCTAGGTTTGAGAGTTGAGCAGAGTTAAATAGGGCTCGGAAGCACCCAACGACCTCTAAACGAGGGGTTCTTGGAGTAAAATGGAAAGTACTCGTGAACCGTAAGGCCTATTAGTGCACGGTATGGACCATTACATAGGGGATTAAGAGCCATACGAGATTTTAATGAGATTAGCTCAGTTTGGAAAGATGTTCGAGGTCAAACGGGGATCGAGAGCATCAAATTGACCTCTAAATTAGGGTCCAGAGTGAAATAGTGAGTATGCGTGAATCGTGAGGCCGATTCACGTATGTTATGGATCATTGAAAAAGGGATTCAGACACATGTGAGAATTTAATGAGCTTTGCTCAGGTTGGATTGTTGATCGAGGTTAAATAGGGCTTGGGAGATCCCGATGGACTCTAAACCAGGGTTTGGATTAGAACTTAGGGTCTTATGATGGGAAGAGGAGTGTTAGGGACCTAAAGAGGTATTTAGGGGGTACCAGGTTGGGGTGTCTATAGATCCCCTTGATAGGAAATCTTGGAATAAGCGAAAGTCATCGAAAGATAGATACCTCATCAAGGTTTAAGTGTTGAGGACCCTATTAGTGGAATTCAAGATGGTAGATTAAAGGGTTGAGGTTAGTTCTGTGGACCTAAAAAGCTAAGTTGACCGATTGAGAGCGTCGAGATTGATTCAATGGACTAGGTAAATTCTAGGAACCTAAAAAGTCAAGATGACCGATTCAGAGGGACGAGGTCAGTTTTGTAGACTTAAAATATTGGGATGAGTGATTCAGAGGGTTGAGATCAGTTCTGCAGACCTCTAAAGTTGGGATGGCCGATTCAGAGGATCGAGGTCAGTTTTGCGAACCCAAAGAGTTAAAACGACCGATTCAGAGGGTCGAGGTTAGTTTCACTGACCTAAAGAGTTGAGATGACAAATTCAAAGGTTTGAGGTTAATTTTGCGGACCTAGAAAGTTGAGATGACCAATTCAGAGGGTCGAGGTCGATTATGTGAACCTAAAAAGTTAAGGTGATCGATTCAAAGGGTCGCGATCAATTATGTGGACTGAGGTCTATTACGCATACCTAAAGAGTTAAGACGACCAATTGAGTGGGTCGAGGTCGATTTTATGGACCTAAAGAGTTAATCCAACTGATTCAAAGAGTCGAGGTTAATTATACGAAACTAAAAAGTTAGGATGATAAATTTTGAGGGTCGAGGTCAGTTTTTCAGACCTAAAGAGTTGATGCGACTGATTCATAGGGTCGAGGTCAGTTTTGCGGACCTAAAAAGTTAGGATGACAAATTCAGAGGGTCTAAGTCGATTCTGCAGACATAAAGAGTTGATGCAACCGATTTAGAGGGTCGAGTCAATTATGCGGACCTAAAAAGCTAGGATGACCAATTTATAGGGTCGAGGTCCGCAAGTATGCGGACCTAAAAAGTTGCTCACGGGGAGTGTTCTTTAATTCTGACTCTGCGGGGAAGGACGTTGGTATTGCGAGTGCGTGCGCACTTGGATTTTAGTTCCAACAGGGAGTAAAATTTTTTAAGTGCTAATGCAATTCGCTTATGATCTTGCTGGGGATTGTGATGGTAATGAGAGTTCTTCAAGTGTTTTGGTGCTTTTTAATGAGTTTTCTCAGAGATATAATGCATTTGACCTTGTAGGGATTTTTTGAGAATTTTTTATGAATTGTTGGAGAAGTTTTTGTATTTTTCTTGAATTTTTATAATGAAATTTTGAGATGATTGCTAATAGGAATATCCAGGAGTGCCTATCAACATATGGCACAAATGTTTGGGCTTCTAGGGGAACGTGAAAGGTCACTACCGATATGTAGGTCTAGGGAACTGCCGATCGGCACATTCCTTACTCTCTTATAAAAAGGGGGTGACCATATTCATTTTTTCACACCTTCATTTGAATTAATCTCTTGCTTTCTCTCTCTAGAAATCAGTTTCGGGCCTATTTTTTCAATAGAACTCATGGAGGACACCTCAGACAACAACTGGATGGCAAACGATGACTGGGAGGGATTGGAATGGTGTGTTGCTGCCTAATTGGTTTTGGGAAATGAGAATGTTTATGACAATTTTGATCCTGTTCTTGATGAGAGGGTTCTACTGCAAGAGACGATGCATCATCACTCCATGAGGGTGAAGACCCTTAATGTCCATGTAAGTGTTCACTCTTTGTTTCCATTTTCTATTTTTTCTCTTCTTCTTATCCTTAGGATGTTAAAGGGTCTTATTGGTTTTTGTGAAGGTTGACATAGCTTCATCGAGCATTTTCTCCCGTGGGTTGACTGGGAAAGAAGGAAATATGGTAACACCTTCCCGCGACTGTTTATTGATGATAGAGGCTACTGAATCTAGGCCATTGGTGGGGGCTTTGGATGAAACACCGCATTCCAAAGTGGTACTGTGCACCTTGGGTGAGAGGTGGTGAGACACGACCCACACATTCCATCTAGGCATTGGGGATATGAGAGTCACTCCCCTGGACATTCATCAATTGACGAGGCTGGAGTGAGAGGTCAAGTCGATAATGGCGGATCGTACCTTGTGAATTTTTGAGGTGGCAGTGTATGCTGCCTTGGGTGACATAAGAAAGATTATGTCGGGGGACTCCATCCACGTATCAGTTCTGAATGAGATCTTGTTGTACAGGAGGTTTATTGAGACTGATGGGGGTAAATGAGGAAGGTGGACCACTTATTTATTTTTTTTCTGTTGGGAGGGTTTGTGGTGGTGACGGGTGGCAGTGTCGTCTACCTGTGGTTTCAATACATTGTTTTGCACTTAGTAGAATACTGACTCTTCCTAGGGAAATAGGTTACCTTCTACCCCTGGAATTTGTTTTTGAGGGTTGCGGGGATCATGAGCATGCATCTCCAGATGAGGACGCTGCTGGTGCACGAGTTCGGGTATGCCTGGTTCCCTTAAAGAGAGAGTTACGAGGTAAGTTATAGAGGGTGAGGTGGAGGTTCTACCATTGACTCCCCTGCAATGATTGCAAGTGTAACAATGGTGGGAATGATTATCTAAATGTAGACCTCTCCTAACGTTCCTAGAAGGCTCTCTCACACGATTGGTATTGTATTTGGGAATGGATGCTATTCGATCATTGAAGCCTATACCATCCCTATGATACTTTATTTGTACGGTGCCTAAAATCGTATCCAACATTTCTGACCTAGCCTCCAAATCAAACTTCACCTTACTCGATCCTCTCAATCTCTCCTCTAACTCACTAATCCTAGACTAAAAAAAATGATTAGACTCCTGAAACTCTAGAATCTCCTTCTTCATAGTCTCCATCAAACCACAAAGACTATCTCTCTCACGCTCAATGTATTATAGTTTCTCTCAATTAGTCTTCTCTTGTGACCTAATATCCTCATTAAATGCATCATTATTTTATACGACATGTTCTTTCAACCTAACTTGCAACTTCAAGTTTGCCTTTTTCACTTTTAGCGCTTCCTTATACAAATAATTAAAGCAACTTGCAACTCTCTCACATCTATCTCCTCCTCCTCACTAGCTTCACCCTCACTCACTTGGTATTCACACTCAATGGTCTCTAAAGTGTCATTCACATGACAATCTTCATGAGAAGATTTATCGTCGTCGCTCACATGACATGCCATGAACGCTACAAAGTTGCGCTCAATGAGAGAACTCTCTTCCTCTTTCGATTCACTATCACTTAAGGTGGCATTATATGCAATCGATTTCTTACCCTCCTTCTTAAGTCTAGCAGGGCACTCCGCTACCTTATTCCCATAACCCTCACAACCAAAGCACTTATCCGACTCATCCCTTTTATCATTCTCACTATGATTTTTAGGGACATGATCTTCCTTGTTGTTCTTGAATTTCTCAAGTCTTTTGGCCTATTTTGATTGCTTTTGAAACTTAAGAATTTTTTTGAACTTCTTTGCCAACAAGGCTACATCCTCAAAGTTTGTTGATAATCACCCAAAACTGTACAATTTATAACCCAAATAGACGTACTTTAGTTGCTATTTCTCGACAATACGGGTCTTATGTGCTTAAATGTTTATCTTATAGGTCAATTGTGCGTTGCAGAGTTCAAGCGTTTAAATCAAAGCAATTTGCAACAATATGGAGCTAAATACCCTTGTCCCTAAACCTACCTAAACCCTTACCCGAGCCTAAACCTAGCCTAAACCCCGTGTGTGTCTAATTTGTCCCTTTTTATTATTTTTTTAGATTTTTAGTTTGAATCATTTTTATTTTTTAGGATTTATTTTAGATTTATTTAGAATTTCTAGGATTTATTTTCTATTTTTCTATTTCTTTTTATTTAGTATTTTGATTTTTATTCTATTAGTTTTTAGCTTTTAGTTTAGTTTTATTTTATTAGGATTAGTTTTAGTCGTTTATTTTTAGTTTATTAGATTTATATTTTTTAGGAGTTTAGTTTTTATTAGGTTTTTCATTTTTTATTTCTTTTCTTTTATTTTAGTTTTTATATAGCTTAGGATTTTATTTTTTAGTTTTAATATTTTTATTTGTTTTATTTTTAGTTAAATTTTATTTTTAGTGTTATTAATTTTAGTTGTGTGTTTACTATTTTAAGGGTCCAAATTAAGCACTCACCTACACCCTATCCTACACCTCACACACACACATTCCCATACACCCTACACCCACACCAACCTATCATACACCCTCACCACACCAAAACAACCCCTCTCTCTCTCCTATGTGATGCCGCCGACCCACCGGCGCCCCCTCTACCTGCCATTTCCCGCCGGCGAACCACCTTATCCCTTCCCACGCTGGCGTCGACCTCTCACCCCAGCCCCCTTAAACCCGCGGCCACCTCATCCAACCATCCTATGCCGGCGACCACTCCGGTGCTCGCCTCTCTCCTAAGCTCCGATCCCCCATCGCCGGCGAGAAACCCGTCGCACTTTCCTAACCCGCCGGCTGCTACAACCCACTTCTACCCAACCCCTTTTCCAAGACCCATCTCAAACCCATGTTCAAACCTGTTCTTGCATAAACCAATTCATAAAGCCGAGACCCACTTCCCATTTGAGCCTTAACCGATTTCTTCTGTCTGTTACAAGCCAAGACCAAGTCAACCAAATACCCATGTGTTAATTAAACCAACTTGTGCCCATTTTACCAATATACCCCCAACAACCACTTCTACCCCAATTACCCAAATACCCAAATCATATTTTTGTGACCTCACACCTCTCAACCCACATGCTCCTCACACCATTCCCACATGCACCTTCATTCTGCCAAAAATACCCCCATGCTCCATGCCTACTATAAATGAAGATGAAGACCTCAAATTAAAAAAAGAGTTTTTAGAGAGGAATTTTTAGAGAGAGAAAATACCATTTTAGTGTAGTTTTAGATTAGAATTTTTATTTTATTATTTTTAGATAGTGAGGAGAAAATAAATTGTTGTGAGGATTAAATTGAGTGAGATTCTTGATGTAATTGTGTTTGAATCATTCAAATTAAGGGATGTGATTTTCAACTCAAGGAATAGAAGTTCAATTTCACTTCAAGAGATTGGGGTTTGATTGTTTTCTTCTCTTCTCATTTATTTTATGCCTATTGAATATTTGTTTATTATGTTTGATACCATGTTAGGCTAAAGCCCCTTTCAAGGGGTGGGGTAAAACCCTTATTTGATGTTATTTTATTTTTATTAGTTTAATTACTTGAAAAGTCCCTTTGAATGTTAATTTTGATCCCTCACCCTTAGATTTACTCCTCGAGAGAGGGTAAATGATATTCGAGAGAAAATTGAAATTCTAGTGATAATACCCATTTTGGATTCGAACTAGAGATAGGGGTCTCTTAAGTGGGGTATTATCACTTGAATTTCAACTCTAAATTTATTTTATAAGATTGACATAAATTCTAATTGATCGATCCTAGCGGGTGATTAATTAAAAGGAGTGTGGATCTATTTTTCTAGAGTTGTGGGGTGTTAAAATTAATTTTCTAAAAGATTACTATTATAATTACACTTGCAACGAGAGTTAATTTGTAGTTTTGATATTAATTTGGGAGAATTCAAATAATTAACTTAATTAATTAGAATAACTAGAATTTGTGGTGTAATCCCACTCCTTGATTGTTCTCACAATTATTTACCCCACTTATCTTTTATTTTAGTGTTAGACTTTATTTTTCATTTTAGTCATTTTCTAGTTAGTTATTATCATATTACACTTTAGTTTAGATTAGTTTAAACCTCACCTCACCTTATTGTTTTAATATTAAAAAAGCTAAAAAAATTAGAAAAGTGAAAAAATCCAAAAGGAAAATAAAAAGTGAATTACAATTGAATTTGTCTCTAGCTTACTCCCTAGAAAGTGGATTGATACACTTACTTACCTCTATACTTTAGATTGTTATATTTTGTAGGTACATAAGGTTTTGATCAGAAAGGCTTGTTCAACAACGACATATACACGCAAAAGCTTTTCTATCAAATGGCGCCATTGCCGATCTTTGGGGCTTGAAGCACTTGCGAGAATTACCTATTTGTGATTCATTTGAATTGAACTTTTTATTTTATTTTTTTTGTACCATTTTTTTCATTTGTTTAGAAGGCTTGTATTAGGGCTTTATTATTTGGCTTGTATTGCTGTGCAGAGAGACACCATTTATTTTTCATTTAAATTTGTAATAATTGAAGACAAGCGTGATAGGGAAACCGGAAAAAGGTAGAGAGAGGGCGTCCAAAGGCAAGGATTTAGAAGCCCCTCTACCTTGGGTCAGTAGGACTCCCGGGGACGACTGAGATAGGCGTGATCTCCCCCCGGTCGACTCAAATTTTTTGGCACCCCACGACCTAAAAATCGTGGGAGGTACATTTTCTAAACCCTCGCGCCTCTCCTGTTAGCGAGTCCATTATTGTGTGTGCTTTGTGTGCTCTTATTTGATTTTATTCTCGCATTTATTTTCGAATGGTGTGATGAATTAAATTACTAAGACCTACACCTGGTCACTCACGAGAAGGGATTTCATCACCCGACTCCCTCGCTTACCATTGTGTGCTCCCTAGCCATCATTAAATTTAAAATCAATCAACTAGGTAGCCCACTAGGAGAATATTTTTGCAAAGGCGATCACTAATATTTCCGTGATTTTTTATCGCCCGCGGACTTAATTAAAATTTGACTACCCTCTCACTAAATTTAAAGATAAAAATTGGCTATGTGCTAGTTAGGAAATTTTCTTGACTTGTGTGTGTCCAATTCATTTTTCGGTAGTCGATTTTAGTTAGTTCGTACAAATTCACAGAGTCCATATTTTTTCCCCTCCTTTTCTTCCACAAAAAAATCCAAAAATATTTTCTTTCTTTCCTTTTTAGAAAACTCCAAAAATAGTTTCTTTTCTTTTGAAAAAAAAAGAGAACATCTTGAAAAGAAAAAATAACGCCGTGATCGGTGTTTCTTCACCCTCACCTTTGTCAAATTATCCAACAAGACTGACGCTTCAGTCTTGTTTGGGGATGATTTTCATCACCCCAAATTTTCTGCCACCCCGCACTTTCCTAGTTCCTATCTTTAGGGTGAGAATGGCTCGGTCTGGCTGAAGACATTAAACTTAGCGTTACCGGGAGGCAGCCCGCGTTTCTTGTACTAGTCTCATCCTGTTTGGGGGTGGTGTTTCACATCACCCAATGCTTTCTATATTATAGACTTGTACACCATTTTTTTTTCTTATCACTTACTCAGGTTTATTCTTGCATTCATCTGTCCACTTCATTATCGATTCATTCTGGTAATATCTTTCCTATCTTATGCTCTCAATTTTAAAACTCATTTCACTTAACATCGAGGATGATGTTCCTTTTTGTTTGGGGGTGGGGAATTTTATCAAAATCGTACCTCTTTTGAAATTTTTTGAGTTTTGAACCTGATTTTTAAAATTTCGTGCAGTTTCTTTCATCTCACTCATTGATGTGAATTTTCAATCATCCATCATTTTAAGTCTAGGAATCAAGCTAGAGAATATTTTTTTCTTCTAAATAGCTTATGTAATACGTATCAAGGCATATTGCACTATGAATTTCTTGACTCAACAAAATTTGCGCACTTATCATGTCACTATGGTTAAGAGTTGAGGAGTACCACAATTCTAAAGAGAACCTTAAGGATCACTAGTAGAGACTTTAGCTTGTGAGATTAGTGCCTTTCACCATTTCAGAGAGTTTTACGCAATCTCCGAGTCACAAGTTGATTCAACTTTCTTTGGGTCCGCACTTTAATTGTTGTATGATCTCATTATCTTTCATAAAATTTTGGCTTGATCACCGAGAACGACATCACTTTCGAGTTGTAAGAAACACGTGTCTTGAAATTTGTCCCGATTACTAGGTTTTCACCACACCTTCAATCATACACCAACCAAATTCCATTTATCATACATTCATACACCTTCCATTTTCCATATCATCACCATATACCATACCGCCCATTTCCATATCCACAGAGAATAGTGTTGAAAGTAAAAGGGGAAGATCCGTCATAGAGAGTGTTTGCAATTTTAGCGAATATCTCTCCCAAAGTCGATTCAGATGGAGAAAAATTTGATACAAATCTATGTTGGGGTTATTTGTATTTTTAGTAGATTTATCTCATACATTGATGCGTATTTGGAAAAAGAAAAAAAAAATATAGAAAAAAAAGAAAAAAAAAGTAAGTAAAAAAAAAGGAGATGATCTATCATAGAGAGTGTTTGCATTTTTAACCGATATCTCTCCCAAAGCCGATTCAGATAGAGAAAAATTAAATACAAATCTATGTTGGGGTTATTTGTATTTTTAGCAGATTTATCTCATACATTGATGTGTATTTGGAAAAGAAGAAAAAGAGAAAGTTGTAGTCAAGAAATAAAGACATTTGTTAGTCTATGAGTGATACACTCTTCTCAAATATCCACCATTCATCCATCATATCATCATCCCAACCATCCCACATCATCATATCCTTCCCATCTCATTTCGCCTCACCCATTATCATCCATATTTTCCCCTAGGTGTTCGGGCAAATGAAAGTCAACGTGGTGAATAACTCGACGTTCTCACTATAGTGATTAGCATTCTTTCATGAGATCAATTTTCTTTCTATTGTTCGTTCTTTCTTATACGTGTGTGAGACGTTTGAACTTGATTACATTTACTCACCTCCTCACACACAATAGCGATACACTAACCCATAACTCGAGAGTTCGTTTGAGAGAGTTATATCCGTGAGATTTGAAGTTGAAGCGTTGATTCCGACAAGGCAATCTAGGAATTGCTCTTATGATACTTGACCCGTTTTGACTGATTCACGCTACACACGTTGAGTTCTAGGAAAGATGTGCCTTGAGTATTTACTTTGCTAAATTTTTTACACATTCTAGCTTGTATTTCCAAAAATATTTCTCATATGATGGATTGTGCGATTATTTTATGTCTAATAAGAGATTGACTGCCTTTTAATAAATTTTTTGCAAATAAGAATTTTGTGGGTATATTCCCTGCAAACCCACACGAGACACAACTCGTCCTGTAGGGCAACCTATAGGTTTAAAGGCTTGTTGCACATGCTAAGTGCAATCGCAAGTGCCCGCGAAAGTGGTTCACTTTTGGTTACTTATCTTTCTCTTTCTCTCTATCTTATTGCTCGAGGACTAGCAACGCTCTGTTTGGGGGTGGTGTGATAAGCACCCAAAACTGTACAATTTATACCCCAAATAGACGTACTTTAGTTGCTATTTCTCGACAATACGGGTCTTATGTGCTTAAATATTTATCTTGTAGGTCAATTGTGCGTTGCAGAGTTCAAGCGTTTAAATCAAACCAATTTGCAACAATATGGAGCTAAATACCCTTGTCCCTAAACCTACCTAAACCCCTACCCGAGCCTAAACCTAACCTAAACCCCGTGTATGTCTAATTTGTCCCTTTTTATTATTTTTTTAGATTTTTAGTTTGAGTCATTTTTATTTTTTAGGATTTATTTTAGATTTATTTAGAATTTCTAGGATTTATTTTCTATTTTTCTATTTCTTTTTATTTAGTATTTTGATTTTTATTCTATTAGTTTTTAGATTTTAGTTTAGTCTTATTTTATTAGGATTAGTTTTAGTTGTTTATTTTTAGTTTATTAGATTTTATATTTTTTAGGACTTTAGTTTTTATTAGGTTTTTCATTTTTTATTTCTTTTATTTTATTTTAGTTTTTATATAGCTTAGGATTTTATTTTTTAGTTTTAATACTTTTATTTGTTTTTAATTTGTTTTATTTTTAGTTAAATTTTATTTTTAGTGTTATTAATTTTAGTTGTGTGTTTACTATTTTAAGGGTCCAAATTAAACACTCACCTACACCCTATCCTACACGTCATACACACACATTCCCATACACCCTACACCCACACCAACCTATCATACACCCTCACCACACCAAAACAGCCCCTCTCTCTCTCTCTCCTATGCGATGCCGCCGACCCGCCGGCGCCCCCTCTACCTGCCATTTCCCGCCGGCGAACCACCTTATCCCTTCCCACACCGGCGTTGACCTCTCACCCCAGCCCCCTTAAACCCGCGGCCACCTCATCCAACCATCCTATGCCGGCGACCACTCCGGCGCTCGCCTCTCTCCTAAGCTCCGATCACCCATCGCCGGCGAGAAACCCGACGCACTCTCCTAACCCGCCGGCTTCTACAACCCACTTCTACCCAACCCCTTTTCCAAGACCCATCTCAAACCCATGTTCAAACCTGTTCTTCCATAAACCAATTCAAAAAGCCAAGACCCACTTCCCATTTGAGCCTTAACCGATTTCTTCTGTCTGTTACAAGCCAAGACCAAGTCAACCAAATACCCATGTGTTAATTAAACCAACTTGTCCCCATTTTACCAATATACCCCCAACAACCACTTCTACCCCAATTACCCAAATCAGATTTTTGTGACCTCATACCTCTCAACCCACATGCTCCTCACACCATTCCCACATGCACCTTCATTCTTCCAAAAATACCACCATGCTCCATGCCTACTATAAATGAAGATGAAGACCTCAAATAAAAAAAAGAGTTTTTAGAGAGGAATTTTTAGAGAGAGAAAATACCATTTTAGTGTAGTTTTAGATTAGAATTTTTATTTTATTATTTTTAGATAGTGAGGAGAAAATAAATTGTTGTTAGGATTAAATTGAGTGATATTCTCGATGTAATTGTGTTTGAATCATTCGAATTAAGGGATGTGATTTTCAACTCAAGGAATAGAAGTTCAATTTCACTTCAAGAGATTGGGGTTTGATTGTTTTCTTCTCTTCTCATTTATTTTATGCCTATTGAATATTTGTTTATTATGTTTGATACCATGTTAGGCTAAAGCCCCTTTCAAGGGGTGGGGTAAAACCCTTATTTGATGTTATTTTATTTTTATTAGTTTAATTACTTGAAAAGTCCCTTTGAATGTTAATTTTGATCCCTCACCCTTAGATTTACGCCTCGAGAGAGGGTAAATGATTTTCGAGAGAAAATCGAAATTCTAGTGATAATACCCATTTTGGATTCGAACTAGAGATAGGGGTCTCTTAAGTGGGGTATTATCACTTGAATTTCAACTCTAAATTTATTTTATAAGATTGACATAAATTCTAATTGATCGATCCTAGCGGGTGATTAATTAAAAGGAGTGTGGATCTATTTTTCTAGAGTTGTGGGGTGTTAAAATTAATTTTCTAAAAGATTACTATTATAATTACACTTGCAACGAGAGTTGATTTGTAGTTTTGATATTAATTTGGGAGAATTCAAATAATTAACTTAATTAATTAGAATGACTAGAATTTGTGTTGTAATCCCATTCCTTGATTGTTCTCACAATTATTTACCTCACTTATCTTTTATTTTAGTGTTAGACTTTATTTTTCATTTTAGTCATTTTCTAGTTAGTTATTATCATATTACACTTTAGTTTAGATTAATTTAAACCTCACCTCATTTTAGTCATTTAAAATTAAAAAAGCTAAAAAAATTAGAAAAGTGAAAAAATCCAAAAAGAAAATAAAAAGTGAATTACAATTGAATTTGTCTCTAGCTTACTCCCTAGAAAGTGGATTGATACCCTTACTTACCTCTATACTTTAGATTGTTATATTTTGTAGGTACATTAGGTTTTTACTAGAAAGGCTTGTTCAACAACGACATATACACGCAAAAGTCTTTCTATCATTTGTGTCATAATCATCATCCAAAACTTTAGTCTCCTCCTTCAGGCTTTCAAAGCAATGCCCTTTTCTTTCTTTGACACTTTCTTAGAGGTAAACATGTCAAGGTCATAAGTTTGTAAGTCACCTACAAGCTCTTATAGTTTCTTTGATTCAAGCATACCCAAAGAGTTTAAAACGATAACTTTTGGCTCAAATCTACTAGGCAACGACCTTAAAATTTTCTTTATGACTCGACTGTTCGGTATTTTCTCTCCTAAGTTAAACGATGAGTTGAAAATGTTGGACAACCTAGCGTAAAACTCATCAAATGACTCATTCTCTAACATCTTAATCGTCTCAAATTGGGTAGTGAGGTTTTGAAGTTTAGATGCCCTAATCGTGCTAGTTTCCTTGTGAGTAAGTGAAAGAACATCCCAAGCCTCTTTTGAGGTTTCACATGTCATAATACTATTATACTCTTTCGGTGTGACATGTGAGGAAATAACATGTAAACCTTTAGAGTTATAAAGTGCACATCTATTTTTGGCTTCGGTCCATAACTCAACAAGTTTTAAAGTAGTAGCCTCCCCCTCTCTCATAACCGGTGGTGACCAACCTATTTCAATAGCTAACCAAATACGCTCATCAATTGATTTCAAAGAACTTATCATTTGCATTTTCCAATAAGCATAATTAGTTTCATTAAAAACAGGAGTTCTAAAACCATCAAACTGTCCGAGATTCATCCTTAAAACATACGGGATCACTCACACAATAAAAAACTGTTTCTAGCTCTGATACCAATTTGTAAATGTCCGTGAGTGTGCTTTAGGATGGATTTTTTTTCTTTTAAAAAGTTTTTTATTTTTATTTTTAATACGCACCAAGTTTATGAACCAATTTCAATTAAGTCCAATTTTATCTTGTTGAATCCTAAATATGCATCTAGGTGATTAAAGCAACTAAAATAAATCAAGTCCAAAAAAACAACACCGAATGTACGAGGAAGCCACTAAGGGAAAAAACCTCGGACGGCCCAAGCCTGACAATCACTATGATACAGTATTACAAAGGATGATAAAGAGACTTACATAATGACTCGATCCCCACAAGCCTTGATGCTCTTTTTCTCTTTAACCTCTCCTCCACAATGCCCACGTAGAAATCCTTCCACAATACTCGTACATAGCACACAAGTCCTCGTCCACCTCGGTATCCACCGATGTACCTTTGGCAACAGCAAAACTCTAACGAAATAACTTGCTCAATATGGATGGACAAACTCTAATGGTGCAAACAAAATCTCTATAGCATATGAGTTACGAAAGCTAGAATCTTTTAAACTATAATGATGGTTTTAGTCTTTGAAAACCCTTGTAAACTTGTGCAGAAAAATGAAACTGTTCTTTACTGTATTTTGGTTTCGCACACCTCAAAATTATGAGAGAAAAATGCCGTAAATAAAAATTTTAAATCGGTAGCTCGTTCTAACGATATCTCTATGCAGTTTGAATGACTTGGCCTTACCGTTTGAACGACTTGCCCATGTCGTTTTAACGAATTCAAACGTTGTTTGATCCTCTAAATCATAAGGGAAGGATCTACACGACTCTAAACAGTGTTTATCTCAGAATAAATAAAGTTAAAACATTTTAAAATCATTTTTGAATAAAATACCATCCTTAAAACATTTTTCGATTCCCATAAATATTACGCATTCATACGTGAGAGATCGAAACATGATGAAGACGTGAAATGTGAACCAATAAACACAACATAATATATCTTTGAAGTTTTTCCATTACGTCTTCAATAAACACGTTATAGACTACGTGGGAATCGTGACACGTAAAAATCTATCTATGATTCAAACAAGTTTTGTCCGAAAATAAGTCAATTTCATACAAATTGACACATTTTGGAAAATTTTCCTTACATGGGAGAATATGACTATCTAGAGTTCGTGACCAGATGGTTGATGTTGTCATGTAACACCCGTGTCTGAGATTTGTATTCGATCCTTGTAATTTGTATTCCCTTGGGCCCTCCATGAACTGTATAATATGAATGGACCTTAAGTTTGAGCTATCCCTGTGGCATTTATGCAATTTAAATCGGGGAATTAATGGCCTAAAGTTGAGAAGTAGAACTTTTTCCATCGTTCGAACGAGTGGCCGCGTCATTCAAACGAGAAAGACTATCATTCGAACGAGGTTCAAATGACCCTCTAATGATTAAGACCTGTTCAATTTCCATCATTTGCTGGAATTTAATTGGAACGCCCTCGTTTGAATGAGGTGCATTGTCGTTCGAATGATGTGTAGTTTCCTGTTCAAATGAAGTGTCTTCCCTTACCATTTAAGTCTACGTTTCACCTTCTTTTGTACCTCGTTATAACTCTTATTCGAATTAGAGGGGATCTCATTCGAATGAGGTCTAAGTCATTCGAATGACCGGACGAAAATAAGAATTTTCTATACATTTTAATGTGCTATCACGATGTGGGGCGTTGGATTTCCTAAGTGTTAAGCTGTTAGCGGATCAGATCAAAATGTTGGTTTAACCATTGGTTATTGGGTTAAGTTTTGGTGGGTTTAAATAGTGATGAGAGGGTGGGAGAGGCCATTTTCATTTGATTTTTGTAGCTCTTTCTCTCCCTCTCTCTGTCTCTCTCTAAAGCTACACTCTCCCATTCCGCACCCATTTCCACAATTTTTCAAGGTTACTCCTTCCATCCAAATTATTTACCAAGCTATTCCAAGGATAAATACACCCATTTCAAGCCTATTTAAGGAAGAATTTGGGTAGAAGAAGCCATTGTTGGAGCACTCTTGAAGAAGTTGGAGCTTTGGAGTTTTTAGAAGCTTTCAAATCATCCCTTTAGTCTCTCCTCTTAAAATCCAAGGTAGGGTTTTTCCTGAAGTGCTTTCAAGATTAAAAGCTATTAGGATGCATGTTAGAATAGTTTATTTTTGCAAAATATTTTCTAGTATGTCTATTAAAAGGTTTTCTTGCAAAAATGGGACTGTTAAGCAAACTAGGATTAAAATGGCTTTGTATGAACAAATGGTATTTTAATCTTGGAAACATGAGGAAATAATCATGAAGATATATTACCATATTAATATCATGTTTAGTTGAATATTTAAGGGGGGTTTACGATTGAAATCCTCCTAAAAATTCTCAAAAGACTATAGCATGTTAAATAAGGACTTATAAACATGATACGTGGAAATAAAAATGGGTTTCTTGATGAAATAAAGAATTTGGAAATATCAGCCCTCAGCATGTTGCAAAATCATGGGAAAATGAAGAAGAAATGTTATTTAATTCAACATTTGGGTATAAGGGTTAGATGGACATTTTGTAAAAATAGTCTTTATGACATTAAAATATGTTTCTTGGAAAGAAATAAAAAGAAGTGGGATTTTGTTGGAGAAAAAGGATAATATATGATTTTTGAATATAAAATCAGGAGAGATGGTTTTGAATGTAAAATGAAAATTTATAATGCCATGATGAAAGATATGTATCACATGATTTCGGTAAATGAAGGGTCATTGTGGTAAATTAGAGGGTCCTAGTGTCCAGTTTTGTGAAAAATGGGTAAATGAATGAAAAGGCATGAGAATGGTAAAAGTAAAGGAATAATGTGGACATTGAAAAAATGTTAAAACACATTAACATGGACTCAGATGAGACCGAAAAATAATTAAGGGCCCGGAGCCCTAGGGTGAAAGGTCCAAAATTATTGTCCATAGAATTTAGTAGCATAGTCGGTGGTGTAGAGCTCGTTAAAGTATGGGGATAATTAGAGGAATCTGAGGAAGATAATGGAAATGAAAATGAACTTGGTTGTGCTTAAGAAATATAAATAATACAACCGAATGAAAGGGATAAAATGGATACTAAGGAATAAAATATGATTAAATAGCCTATAGACTCGATAAAAGTTGGTATAAAATGGTTGAGTGTTAGTTTGAGCACATTGCTCGGGTGCATTGCATGATAGTTGCATTAATACTACCTAAATTTTTAAACATTTTCAAAATTATTTAAAATACATGTTATATGTATAGTATTTTCGTTGAAAATGTATAACTTAGTATTTCCCACCCTGCTGAGTGTTCGCTCACCCTTGCTTTTTATGTTAAACCCCCACCCCCACCCCAGGTACATTGAGTAGGGACATTGGAAAAGACACCGATAATGCCCCCGAGGGTAATGATCATCGTTAGAAGCTCTGCCCTTATTTTTTAAAATTTGTCTTTGAAACTTTTGATTTGGGATATTTTGAATCATTTTATTTGTGCCTTCGGCCAAGTGATGTAATAATACATGGTTAATCATGATTTATTTATTTTATTTATTAAGCATTGATGGATTAAACAGATATTCATAAATAAACCTTGTTAATTAACCTAATTACTTAAAGTGGCCACGTGTTTCTCAAATTAAAATTGCTAATTTAATCCTTATAAAATGGTGCAATTAAAGAGTTTTTTTTAAAGAATAGAAATGGACACTCCCCCTTCCCTTTTAACTCTTGACTCAGTGTGGGTTGAACCGACGGTGACTCAAACTCGGGGGGAGGGGGGAGGCGTTACTAATGATATCAGAGCAATAGGATTCTCTAGTGTGACAAAGTGTTTATGCTTCCCTTATACATTTCCATTGTAGTTACCTATTTAGTTACTGTTTTGAGTCAATCGCTTCCATTATCTCTTTTGTATAGTATCATTGTGTACTGAACTCTCCTTTCTTGTGTAAATGACTTCACATTCCAGTGGGGTTAACGAATAAGGGAGTATTGAGCTTACATGCATAGAAAGGCCCTGCATCAACTTGCAGACTCCCTCTCATAGCAACAGAGGCTAACCGTAGTGGGACGATTAAGAGCACTACTTCGGCCTTTATTCTGAAGGAGTTCAAGAGGCTACACCCATCCATCTTTCATGGGGAAGATAGCCCCGATGCTGCAGAGGAGTGGATTGATAAGGTCCCTCGAGTTATGGAGTTTTTTTAACTTGCCAGCTGAGCATAAAGTCAAGATTGCAACCTTCTAGCTCTCAAAGCAGGCACATCCTTGGTGGAACACCTACTCCGTTAGTGTGACAGAGGCTATAGATTGGGATAACTTCAGGATCACATTTCTAGATCGATACTTTCCCTTGTATTTAAGGATTCCAATAAGGTTGAGTTCCTTCATTTGATTTAGGGGAATATGTCAGTGAATGTGTGCCAGTAAGGTTTGAAAGTCTGTGCACGTACGTGGATACAGTGCAGAAGGATGAGGTCGAAAAGACAAAACTATTTGTCAAGGTACCTAACCTTAGTATTCGGTGGATCATGGTTAGTTTGGATTTGTCATACTTTAGAACTATGGTGAATAAATCCATCAGGCTAAATTTAGAGGTAGAATATGGCAAGGCCATCAGGGAGAAGAAAAGGGAGCCCAATGGGTCCCAGGGCAGTGGTCACAAGAAGTCCAGGAGTGCGGCTTGAGGTTTCTTTATGAAGTTGAAGGCCACTATGGGGTTTATCTCATCATCCTCCCAGTGTACCAGTGACCAGATTACCTTGGCCTCTAATGATGGTATTTATTTTACATGTGGGTCCCCAATCACTTCAAGAGGGATTTCCTGCAGAGAGCTTAGGGTAATCAACAGACAGTCAATTATGTATCTGGAAGAAGTTTATGTATCTGGAAGAAGTTTCAGCTACATGGGCCCCACCCAACAGCACTAGTAGTAACAGTTTTCCTCTGGGCACCATCAGTCAATGAGGCATAGCGAGGACGATTCACGTCTTAGTCAGGGGAAGAGCCGATACGAGCCAGGTCAGTGTCCGGTGATCGAATCAACAAGTTTAATCCTGGATGTGCATATGCCATGTCATAGTTTGTAGCCCCTTTCGGTGATCCACCTGTGATGGAATATATGATTCTATTCTTTAGTACATGTGTAACAACACTCTTTAATTCAGATACATCACAGTCATTTGTCTCGAACTCTTTAGCATTCAGTTTAGGATTAAAGGTACATCAGTTTTACCCTCCTATCTTCATAGGACTTTCGATTAACTATGGTATAGTTCTTAATAGGGTCCAGCATAGTTGTGTGGTTATGGTTGGAGAATATATTCTGGAGTATAACTTAATTCTAATGGACATTGATGGGTTCAAGGTGATCCTCAATATGGATTGGCTATCGTGTTTTGACGCTACCATCGAATGCATTGACATAGTGTCTTAGTTTATGTTCTTGATGGGTCTCGCCATCATTTCAGTAGCGAGCATGATGTTGGTTATCCTTGCAAGTTTTCCACCATTCGTGAGAAGAAATGGAAATTCGTTTGGTTGAGTAATATGGTGGCTCAGGACGAGCCAGGTGGTATGTTGTTAGATTACCCAATAGTGCGGGAGTTTCTCGATGTGTTGTAAGATGATGTTCCTAAATTATTTTCACACCAGGAGATGGACTTTGCTATAAAGTTGCATCAGGGCATCTCACTTATCTCTATACCACCTTACAGGATAGCTCCGACAGAACTGAATGAGCTAAGGGTTCAGTTAGAGGAGTTGACCAACAAGGGCTTCATTCTCCCTAGTGTGTCCCCTTGGGGGGCTCTAGTTCTCTTTATCATAAAGAAGGATAATCCCTGCGGTGTTGCATTGATTATAGGCAGTTGAACAGATTAATAATGAAGAATTAATACCTTATGCCCCATATCAAAGATTTGTTGGATAAGTTGTGTGGGGTGGGTAGGTTTTCAAAGATTGACCTCTACCCAGTTACGTGTCAGAGAGGACGACATTCCTAAGACAATGTTTCAGACTTAGTATGGGCACTATGAGTTTCTACTGATGCCCTTCGATTTTACTAAGTCCCTAATAACTTTTATGGATTTGATGAATGACATCTATCATCCTTACTTTTGACCGGTTTGTATTTGTTTTTGTAGATGATATACTAGTCTACTCAACATCAGAGAGAACAAGATGTATGCTAAGTTCAGTAAGTGTGAATTTTGGATGGATGAGGTCAAGTTCCTTGACCATTTGGTTTTCAACGAGGGCATTTCCGTTGACCCTTCCCAGATCAAGGACATTTTGAGTTGGGGTAGGCCAAAGATAGTCACCAAGGTGTGCAATTTATTGGGTTTGCCTATCACTATCATAGGTTTGTACAAGAATTCTCAAGGGTTATGTTGCCCCTCACCATATTGACTTGGAAAGACGTTCACTTTGAGTGATCCGAGGATTGTGAGTCCGTCTTTTAAGAATTGAAGGTTAGGTTTACTTCTGCATCCGTTCTTATCCTTTCAAAGCATGGAAATAGTTACACCGTCAATTGTGATGCATTCGATATAGGACTCGGTGCAATATTGATGTAAAATGATCAGGTAGTTGCTTATGCATCCTTTTAGCTAAAGGTCCCTGAGAGTAACTACCCCACCCATGACTTGGAGTTAGTCGATATGTTTTTTTCACTTAAGAGCTGGAGGTACTACCTATACAGGGAACGGTTTGAGGTGTTTTCTGATCATAAGAGCCTCAAGTATATTTTCACGTAGCATGACATCAATCCTACTCAGAGAAGATGGATGGAATTGATGGAAGAGTACGACTTTTTATTAGAGTATCACCCTGACAAGGAAAATATGGTCGTTGGACTTCCTTATTTGACCTCTTCAGTCGGTTTTGTGAAAAACAGATAAATGAATGAAATGTCATGAGAATAGTGAAAGTAATGGAATAATGTGAACATTGGTAAAATGTTAAAAGACATTAATATGGACTCGGATGAGACTGTGAAATAATTAAGAAGTGCCTGGAGTGGTAGGGTGAAAGACCAAAAATCATTGGCCAGAGCATATGATAGCATAGCTGGCGGTGTAAAGCCCCTTAAAGTACGTAGATAATTGGAGGATTTTGAGAAAGATAATGGAAATGAAAATGAACTTGCTTGTGCTTAAGGAATGTAAATAAGACAACCTAATGAAAGGAATAAAATGGAGACTAAGGAATAAAATATGATTAAGTAGTCTCTAGACCCGGTAAAGGGTGGTATGAATTGGTTAAATGTGAGTATGAGCACATCGCTCGGGTGCATTGCATAGTAGTTGAATTAATACTAGCTAAATTGTTAAACATTTTTGAAATCATTTAAAATACATGTTATATGTATAGTATTTTCATAGAAAACATATAGATTAGTGTTTCCCACCCTACTGAGAGTTCTCTCACCCCCGCTTTTTATGTTAAAGCCCCCACCCACCCCAAGTACATCGAGTAGGGACGCTGAAAAGGATGCCGATAAGGCACCTGACGGTAATAATCATTGTTAGAAGATTTGTCATTATATTTTTAAATTTTTCTTTGAAACATTGCATTTGGGATTTTTCAAATCATTTTATTGAGGGCTTTGGCCAAGTGATGTAATAATACAGGGGAAATCATGATTTTTTTATTTATTATTTATGAGGCATTAATGGGTCAAATGGAATTTCATAAATAAACCTTTTTAATTAACCTAATTACTTAAAGTGACCACTTGTTTCTCAAATTAAAATAGGTAACTTAATCCCTATAAAACGATGAAATTAAAAAAAAATTCTCATATAATAGAATTTGACTCTCCCCCTCCCCCCTTTAACTCCTTGACTCGGTGCGGGTTGACCCGATGGTGACCAAAACTTGGGTCGGGGCATTACACGTCCTATATCTATGATGTGGAGAATATGCCTCCACCTTCAGCGAGATCTCAGAGGGGTACCAGTGTACCAGTGGTGTTGGACCATAGCACAGGTGGAGGTGCGACAACAATAGCGAAGGAGGTTATTTTTCACTACATTTTCACCCCTTCCTATTATATTTGGGTGGGCAGTGGGGAGGTGGTCACAGTGCCTTGTCACCCTCATGCAGAGATAGAAGACTTCGTGGGTCTTCCTGAGGAGGCTCTACGGAGAGATGTATGACTTGTTTTATTAGTTCATATTTCTTCCTTTTGATTTTATTCTTGTCATTACTGATTCGCTTGCCTTTGGTTGTTTGGTTCTTTTGCAGACTATCCGCGTGTCAATGACCTGGACGCAGGACATTCAGGCCCAGATGACGTTAGTGTCTTACTATATGAGGAAGTTGGCCAGTTCCTGCATGGTGCCACCGGCTACATCTGAGGAGAGATCCGATTACGGGCCTAGGGGTCTACTGCTCATCGTCGAAGGAGGCATGTTCATTGAGGTTCCTGACGTGGAGGTTTTATTGAGTTTTTGGAAGGTTATGGATTCATCCCAATTTATGTTTTCTTTTTCTGCTTTATTGTACCTAAATAAATAATGTAATAATTTTTGACAAGTTACTATATAAGATGCATTTTTTGTTTGGTTATTCTGATTTAATGTCTTACTCTACACGCACTAAATTTTTTACCGAGGTTTTATTTGTTACAAAGATACGATAGAATGAAATAGAACAAATCAAAGAATTGAAAAGGGATTTTTACCATCATGTTGATTTTTTATACAAATAAAAGTTTTTATTTTGGAAATGATATACACAAAAGAGGAAAGTAAGTAATTTCCAAAAATAGGTGGTGCCAATCGGCATACCCCTTAGCCTGTCTATCGAAGGGTCAATTTAAAATCACTTCCTTGGCTTTGATTGCACTTCCTATGTACTTATGAGTACTTAGGATCAGAGGGACTGAAAGCATCTCAGGTTTCTTATTTTTTATGAGTTCTTGTGGGAATACAAGAGGACTTTGATGAGGGTTTTCATCACCACAATTCAAACTTTTTTCTTTTGCAATTTTTCTTCTTCTTTTAAAATGGCGCATACGATGTCAGAAACTTTCTTAGCTTATCTTGAAGGTTTAGAGGCCATGTGCCTATGCAATATTAATTATGAATCTTTTTGCTTGTGCTATCTCCTTGTTGCATATCCGCCCTAGAGATTGGAATCTTTTGGAAGCGGGGGTAAAATTATGGTATCCTGAAGATCATGTCTTTCTATTTGTCCTGGGTTAAGTGTACCGTACTTATGTAGAATTTTCTGCTATGTTGGATGTCAACCAAAATTTTTTAGTAGCCATTTTGAATTTATCTTGTTCTCCTCGGGTATCACTAGTCGATTTCCTCCATTTCTCTCCCTTGGTTTCCCGACCATTTGTGCACAAATGAAGTATCATCCTCTTGGCAGTATTGAACTCAATGAGCCGGAGGGATTTCATTGATAATGACTTTGCTGGTGCTATAGCACTAGGATTGACTGCCCAGCTTCTTTTGGTGACAGGGGACATGACGACCGATCCTCAAGTAGCGACGATAGTGTTGTGGATGTCTTACCATGGTAGTCTAGCTGCTATAATAGTGGCGAAGACTCTTAATGGGATGGACACCTGGAAGGAGGTTCGAGATAATTTTTTACGGGGGAGCCCTGTTATGTTGTTTATGTTATTATCTGAGAGATTGTGCCTGTCGGCTCCTCTTGAGTACCCTTTACTGGGCATTTCTAATTTCTTCTTTCGATCTTTATTCACCTTCGACCTGATGGTGGAGAACTGGGTGAATTGGCTTATAGAGCATAGGTCCATGAGTCTTTGCTAGTTTGTACCATGGTGGGACAATCTGTAGCTTGTCTTGGAGTTGAGTGATTACTGGCATGTGCGGTTGGTGGGCCTTCATCAGACCTCTTTCTATCTTCCATGTCTTCTTCTACACCAATCAGGATGAGAGAAAATCGTTCCTCTGCTTAAAACCAATTTCTTTCCCACGAAGGACTTGACTGAGTCATTGATAATCTATTCGTGCCATTTTGGTAGTTCCATCAACCGTCTACTCGTCCATATAAGTCTATTAGGGAGGTTGGGTTTGTATCCTAGGATCATCTGAAGTGCCTATAAAAATTGGTGGTTGCTCAGATTCTTGCTGAAGAGACTGGTTCGATATGGCTTATGATGTTTTTCACTTTGGTGGAAGGTGTCATGGTATCATCTAAGATGATTAAGTCCTATTGCCTCAGGGAGCGGATTCAGAGTAACAATAAGGATTGGTATTCTGGGGGCCCTTCGAGGACATGCAATGATGAAGCGGGTCTATCCAACAACTATAGACATGTCTCGGCTATGAAGGGGTGGTGTGGTAATGTGAAGCTTATGAGAAGATTGTGTAGGTTTTGAGATGTTTATGAGAAGTTTATTTAGGTTTTGAGATGTTTTGATCTTTGTGAAGCTTGTAATGATGTGGGTATTTTGGGTTTTGATGTTTTTGTGAGGCTTGTAAGGGAGTAGGTTATTTTTCATTATCGTTGCTGATATCTCATGTAATAGCTGTGTGGGCATCCCGGGGTGGCTTCCCCATTTTCCCTTTCTTTCTTTTTGGGGGATTCCCTTCAGCGTGCATGGAGGATTACACCCTTTAAAGCGGCACTCGCCCGTCGTCAATGTGAGATAATGTGTAGAGATAGAGTCTCCAGCCTATTTTTCACAAAATAAGCAAAAGAAGTGTTGCTACCTAGAGAGAATGACATCAATGACATCAATGACAATACTGATGATTGTGAAACAAAATAGTTCAAAGGTCCAAAGAATAAGTTACATAATGGGAAGGTGTTAGGCACCCATCCCACCCTTTCGATATCTCATGGGCATGTGTTAATGTTCTCCCGTTAGAATCCGTGAAGTGTGTGATTATGTGCATAATATAGATGAAGAATGGAATCATTCAACTCGCGTCATGGAGAAAGACGTTGTGAATTCATCCTTAGTATAGTTCCCAAAAATAATAATTCAAAATATAAAATGAGTGTTTGCCGAATCACAAGTCATTATGGAAGAACGAATGTATATATCGATCAAAACACAAGCATGTAAGAATGAGGCATTCATTAAGAATATATATAATAAGAAAACATTATTACAAATTTGCATAAGGGAGGAATTGAATCTCGAGATTTACCTAAGACGCCTATGTGGGCATCGAAGTCCACATAGTTCGAAGATAACATAGGGTGGGGTTTAATCCATAAATCCAAATGAGAGATTTCTCTTACGTGTGCGTGTAGAGAGAAATATGTTTTAAAAGAGGATGTGAGATGAGAATCCCTCTTTTGAAATTTATAGATAAACCTCTTTTTCTTGTCTTTTTTTTAATGAAAATAAAGTATGTGAAAATACTATTAATAAAGACTTGAGATTAATGTAAGTGATGTAATGAAATAAAGTGCTAAGGTAGAAATAAAGAAACTAATACTAAAATAAGATAATTTGGAGAAAATGATGGAGAATTAGACTTCCTTATGAATGCTTGATGTTGATCTTAAGTGTAGATATGCTGATGTTGTAATGGGATGAGTGTGGTGTGAAGCGGTGGGGGAATCTACTAAACGAAGCATGAAATTAACGGAATGGAATGTGGGAAATGGGCTTTTTAGGAAGGAAACAACTCTGAATTTGAGAGAATGTTCTTTGAATTGCTAAGATGGATGTTCAGGGGTGGTTTTCAAAGTGAAGTCATGGCCTCCACTTATAGGGACAAGGGGGTGCCAATCAACATGGTCATGGACCTGCCTGTTGACATAGATCCCCAAACACACTACCGATAGGCAAGGTCTTGAGGGTGCCATTCGGCAGTATGGGACAGGTTTTATAGAAAAATGATCATAAAATGAAAATCATAGGTCAAAATCATGCATTGGGGAGACCATTGGAAATGGTATTCAGAGCCCTTTAACAATCGATTTAGCACTCCCGGGTCTGAGAGTTGACCGAGGTCATACGGGGCCTGGAACCGCCCTTTGGTCCTTGGACAAGAAGTTTTTGAAGGGAAATGGATCCTTCATCCAAATTGTAAGTCTCATTCATGCATGGGATGGACCGTTGGAAAGGATGTTCAGTGCCCGTCTAGATTTCATTCAGCTTCATTCGTTTTGGAGAGTTGACCAAGATCAAATGGGACTCGAAAGTGATCCATGACCTTTTGGAGTAAAATAGACCGTTCATCCGTACCGTAAAGCTACTTTGTGCACGGGGGGGGGGGGGGGGGGGACCATTGGAAAGGGGGATTCAGATCCCTTTGAAGATTGATTGAGCTTAGCTCAAGCTAAGGAGTTGACCAGATTTAAATGGGTCCTAAGAGCGCCCGATGGCGTCCTGATCAATTTTTGTGGTAAAATAGACAGTTCGTCCGTAACGTAAGGCCAATTCATACATGGGGGAAACCATTAAAAAGGGGATTCACAGCCTTTTGAAGATTCATTGAGCTTTTGCTCAGGTAAAAAAGTTGATCGGAGTCAAACGAGGCTTGGGAGTGCCCGGGGGCCTCCAAATCAATTTTTAATAGTGAAATGGACCATTTGTCCGAATCAAAAGGCCAATCCATGCATGGGGTAGACCATTGTAAAGGATATTCACAGCCCTTTTAATATTCATTGAGCTTTCGTTCAGATGAGAAAGTTAATCGAAGTCAAACGGGGCTCGGGAGCGCCTGATAGCCTTAAGATCGTACTCAGAGAATGACTTAGGGTTTATAGTGAATGGATAAGTGTTAGGGACATAAGGAGGTTCTTAGGGTGGGGTATTTGATGACGCTGGAAATAACACCACCCTTCAAGGTGTTTATGAGCTCAATTCAATGTTAACAATGGCAGCATAAGGGTACATACAGATATAGTAGAGGGAGGTGAGGAGAAGAGGATTCACACCGGAATATAAGTGGTTCAGCCAATCAGGCCTACGTCCACTCTGCAAATGTGTGGTTTATATCACTGTATGAGGGCTCTAATGGCCATAGATACAAACTCTCAAGCTTTCTCTCTCTACTGTGTATTTAGACAGAGTTTTAACTAGGGTTGCTAATTTCGGATCCTTTTCAAAGTAGAGGATAACCTCTATATATAGTGCCTGGGGGGTGTAGTGTACCTCCCAAGCATGCAATGAGTATGTGCATGAGGATCGAACCGGTATGAGAATGACACCTGGCTGATCTCATGTAGATAATGATGACCTCAATAATCCCTCACGTGGGGGGAATGATATGGTTATAACTGATTTGTGTACACGTGTTCTTAGCCCCACATATGCGTAGAAGATCTCAGCCATCTGTCTGGTCACGACCTCGGCCTGGAATAGGACGAGTTTGGTAAAGTCTAACTGTCATCCAATCCGAGATTAATCATGATGACCTCGGCTTATGTGGAGACAAGGTTAGGTGATACCATAAGGTCGTCCTGGGCCGAGGTTAAGCTCGAACATATTAGAAACATTGGCTGATTAA
This sequence comes from Sambucus nigra, assembly GCA_949130495.1. Classification (NCBI taxonomy): domain Eukaryota; kingdom Viridiplantae; phylum Streptophyta; class Magnoliopsida; order Dipsacales; family Adoxaceae; genus Sambucus; species Sambucus nigra. The sequence goes on along the minus strand of OX422223.1, from coordinate 61,082,776 downwards.
CCTCAGCCTACTCCCAGCCGAGGTTGTCATCCCTTGGATGGCCTGATGAATAACTATTCCCATGGATCATGAGGGCCTCTCTTGACGAGGTTGGTAGTAACGTCGGCCATGGCCGACCTTTCTTGGGACGAGATCGTTGGTCATTATTCTAAGACCCTTCCAACATCGGCCATACCAACGGCCGAGGTTGATGCCTCTGAGCTGAGGTGGTACATTTAGGGCATATCAATCACCCCTAGCCCTTAGTTACCTGTGTGATCAGGTGTCTAAGGGGTATATTTACCCGAGGTTGAATTTCTTCAGGTGTCAATAGTCTCGTGACAAGTGTCAGCTACTGGAGTAGATAGCGTGCCTGACAGGTTTGATGATGTTGTCTATCTTTTGGGCTCCCAAGGCAATGATAGGCCTTGGGACGCATGCACTCATACTTAAGGGTTTAAACCTCATTTTCTTCTCTTTCTTCCTCATTTCTCTCCTTCTCCGAATTTGGTCATTTTTGTAACTTTCTCTCTCTAGAAGAGCTCTGATTTGAAGTGCGCTTGGGTGGTCATTCCTTGGGATTCCTTCCTTGCTTCTCATCACCTTTCTTCAGGTATCCCTTGCCATCCCTTCTTCTTCATTTTTCTGCCTTTGGTCTTGCTTTTGCATTTTTCGATGAGCTTCAAGAGGTTTCCGGTGAAACTATTGGTTTTTCCGACAAACTGTTCTTAATTGTTCCTCGTCGTTTTTGTTCAAAGTTTAATAGCTTGATCTTTAATTCCATTTGCCAATCTTGTTTGTAATTTAGGAGAGTCAATAAGTCTAGCGTATGCCTCATATGCTCAGACCCCTTTACCAACTTTTAGAGGAGTTTCCCTCCCTTAGAGAGAAGACCTTAGAGAAAATTAGACAAATAGAAAGAGCGCAGGAGGAAGCTCATAGGTCAGAGGAATTCCCCCTCAGACCTATCTTTACCCCACCTCTGAAGGTCATATACCCTGAACCAACCGAAGCAGTTAACCAAGTAGAGGTCCCAGCTGATCCCTATCCAATGTCGGAGTCTGAGTCATGAACCTCAGACCCTATGTCTGTGGACTCCTTTCAAGAGGCCATGGACTTCTCAAATCAACAAGATCAGGTCCCTGATCAGGTAGAGGTTTCTAGTCGGGCCTCATCTCACAAAAGTTCAAGCACATCAACCTCTTCCTCAGAGGTTGAAATTATTGGACCAAGTGTGGCTGTTACACCGATTCTTGAAGCCATTCCTCTATCGACAGTCACAGGGGATGAGTTTGCTCAGAGGTTTCCAGGTGGTGCCCCATCGTCTGCTCGGGCCGACGTTGAGCCAGATGACGATGATGGTGTTGAGAGTGACGTTGACACCTCTGAGGCGGTCGAGATTGAGAGTACAGTCTGTGAGGTCGACCTTCTAGCCTTCAGACATCTATATTCCATAAGTCCCTCAATAAAACTCAGGAGACCTCTGAGGGAAGAGAGGGCTTATGACAGTCGAGATGGTGAGATCTGCCTATATGAGCAGATGTTCAAGTTGGGATTTCGTTTGCCCATCCATCCCATCATCAGGGCTATATTGGCCTATATCAACTTGGCCCCTTCCCAGTTGTCACCCAATGCTTGGAGGGTAATAATTGGAGCCATTGTCTTATGGAGGGCTGTTCATCACGCAGACCTTCCAGTCCAAGTATTCACGGGGTGATATGTCCCTTCATCTACCAGGAATCATCCGAGCTATTATCATTTCTTAGCTCGGAAGTCAAATAAAAAGATACTGCAGATCACCCAAACCTCGAACCATAACTAGAAGCCACGCTATTTCTTTGCGTCAGGTCCCTGGGAATTTGGTCAAAGTGCCCCCACTTCCTCATTAGAGCCGAGAATGCCCCTGAGATGGGGAAACGTAACAATGGATTCCAGGGCCGACCCTAGGCTAAGCCTAAATAATCTTCAGAAGGTCAAAGACCTTCAAGATCAGGGGGAGCATGGTCTACTTGTCAAATTCAAACATCTGATGACCCCCTACTATCTCTCTGAGACAGGGCTTGGGGGAAGTCCTTTAACATAGCTTCGTAAGTCTTTTTATCTTAACAAGTTATACCTCTGAATTTTGTATATTTGATTTTCTAACTCAGACCTTTGCATCTTGTAGAGCGCCTAAAAGGAATATCTAACGAGTTGTGGGAGATGGTCACCCCTAGTCTGACAAAGCTTGTAAAAAAATATGGACTGAATGCTCCTCCTCCCCCTCCATCTACCTCGAGGGCTGAGGCCACCAAAAAGAGGAAGGTTGCCGACCCTGCCCCTGAGGATCAGAGGCAGAAGAAGAAAGGGGGGGATCGTGCCATCCCTATTTCTTCTGAGGATGGCTTGATTGCTCATTTTGAGCAATTAAAGATTGGTTATAGTGTCATTGGCCAAAGTATAAAGGCCCTGGATGCTATCGGTGGTGTCATGACTGAGTTTGACAAGCGTTTTTACCGATCCATGGATAAGCCTCTGCTGGTTGAATTTTCCCTTCATCGTACCATCCAAGTAAGACTTTTAACTATAGCTTCTGAATGTATAACATTAGCATTTGAACTATTTCAGACCTTAGTCTGACATCTTTGCATATGTTCTGTAGGGTCTTCTCACCATGCATCATTATGTCAACTGGACCTTGGGAAAACTTCCTCTAATTGAGAAGGGACAAGAGGCTGAGAAGACTGAGGCCACTTTGAACGCTGAAGTGGAACGTCTGAAGACTGCTCTAAAGAAGGCTGAGAGCGATGTGAAGGGACTGAAGAAGGATATGGACAAGCAGTGAGAAGATCATAATACTGCCCTGAAGACTCAGGCTGACTCTCTTCAGCATAAAGTCGATCTGGCTGTCAAGGCTGCCTTGGATGATTCCTCCGAGAAGATCTTGGAGGAGTACAAGGTCTCTGACGAGTTTGTCAGCTTTGACTTTGAATATCTGGAAAGAGGGGTCAAGGCAGCTGGCAAGTGGGCTGCCATGATGGAGAAGGAATTAGGAAGCCTTACTGCTGCTGACTTCATCCGCCTGGGTCATGCCGACCCTAGGTTTGCCCAGGCCTTGCAGGAGGTTAAAGAAGAAGGAGGTGCTGCACCCACTGAGACCTCCCCTTAAGGAGACACCATGATTGAAGATGTCGATGCTCAAGATGATGGGGTGGAAGTGACCACCCTAGGCCAACGAAATACAGACATGCCAACTAACCCTGAGGCTACAAACACTTAAATTCTTCTGAAGCTATATGCAATCTTTTGTAACTCTCAATTAATTGTAACCTCTGATGAACAATGTTACTTTATATTTTTGCCATTTGTAATTTAATCTGTCAACCTCTGAGGAGGGCTCTTATTTCTTCTCTTGCTGAATTGTTCGTTGGATGATTTTCTTTGCCATGTAATAATTTCACCAAATTAATGATGTTAAGGGTCTGAGGTCATCTGTCAGACCTTGTAACCAAATCATGATGTTATAAGGTCCGAGGTCATCAACTAAGATGTTATCCTCACAAATAATTTCACCAAAGTAATGATGTTAAGGGTGTGAGGACATCAACTAAGATGTTATCCTCGTAAATATTTTCACCAAATTAATGATGTTAAGGGTATGAGGTCATCAAGTAAGATGTTATCCTCATAAATATTTTCACCAAATTAATGATGTTAAGGGTCTGAGGTCATCCAAGTATGATGTCTGACCTCAGACCTTATCACCAAATCATGATGTTATAAGGTTCGAGGTCATAAACTAAGATGTTATCCTCATAAATAATTTCACCAAATTAATGATGCTAAGGGTCTGAGGACATCTGATTATGATGGCTAACCTCAGACCTTATCACCAAATCATAATGCTATAAGGTCCGAGGTCATCACTAAGATGTTATCCTTATAAATAATTTCACCAAATTAATGATGTTAAGGGTCTGATGTCATCTGATTATGATGTCTGACCTCAGACCTTGTCACCAAATCATGATGTTATAAGGTCCGAGGTCATCAACTAAGATGTTACCCTCATAAAAATTTCCACCAAATTAATAATGTCTACGGTGTGAGGTCATCCGAGTATGATGTTGACCTCAGACCTTGTCACCAAATCATGATGTTATAAAGTCCGAGGTCATCAACTAAGATGTTATCCTCATAAATAATATCACCAAATTAATGATGTTAAGGGTCTGAGGTCATCCAAGTATGATGTATGACCTCAGATCTTGTCTCCAAATCATGATGTTATAAGGTCCGAGGTCATCAACTAAGATGTTATCCTCATAAATAATTTCACCAAATTAATGATGTTAAGGGTCTGAGGTCATCCAAGTATGATGTCAGACCTCAGACCTTGTCATCAAATCATGATGTTATAAGGTCCGAGGTCATTAACTAAGATGTTATCCTCATAAATAATTTCCCCAAATTAATGATGTTAAGGGTCTGAGGTCATCTGATTATGATGGCTGACCTCAGAACTTGTCACCAAATCATGATGTTATAAGGTTCGATATCATCACTAAGATCTTATCCTCATAATTAATTTCACAAAATTAATGATGTTAAGGGTATGAGGTCATCTGATTATGATGGCTGACCTCAGACCTTGTCACCAAATCATGATGTTATAAGGTCCGAGGTCATCACTAAGATGTTATCCTCATAAATAATTTCACCAAATTAATAATGTTAAGGGTCTGAGGCCATCTAATTATGAGGCCTGACCTCAGACCTTGTCACCAAATCATGATGTTATAAGGTCCGAGGTCATCAACTAAGATGTTACCCTCAAAAAACTTTACACCAAATTAATGATGTCTAGGGTCTGAGGTCATCCGAGTATGATGTCTGACCTCAGACCTTGTCACCAAATCATGACGTTATAAGGTCCGAGGTCATCAACTAAGATGTTATCCTTATAAATAATTTCACCAAATTAATGATGTTAAGGGTCTGAGGGCATCCAAGTATGATGTCTGACCTCAGACCTTGTCACCAAATCATGATGTTATAAGGTCCGAGGTCATCAACTAAGATGTTATCCTCATAAATAATTTCACCAAATTAATGATGTTAAGGGTCTGAGGTCATCCAAGTATGATGTCTGACCTCAGACCTTGTCACCAAATCATGATGTTATAAGGTCCGAGGTCATCAACTAAGATGTTACCCTCATAAAAATTTCCACCAATTTAATAATGTCTACGGTGTGAGGTCATCCGAGTATGATGTTGACCTCAGACCTTGTCACCAAATCATGATGTTATAAAGTCCGAGGTCATCAACTAAGATGTTATCCTCATAAATAATATCACCAAATTAATGATGTTAAGGGTTTGAGGTCATCCAAGTATGATGTATGACCTCAGATCTTGTCTCCAAATCATGATGTTATAAGGTTCGAGGTCATCAACTAAGATGTTATCCTCATAAATAATTTCACCAAATTAATGATGTTAAGGGTCTGAGGTCATCCAAGTATGATGTCTGACCTCAGACCTTATCACCAAATCATGATGTTATAAGGTCCAAGGTCATCAACTAAGATGTTATCCTCATAAATAATTTCACCAAATTAATGATGTTAAGGGTCTGAGGTCATCTGATTATGATGGCTGACCTCAGAACTTGTCACCAAATCATGATGTTATAAGGTTCGATATCATCACTAAGATCTTATCCTCATAATTAATTTCACCAAATTAATGATGTTAAGGGTATGAGGTCATCTGATTATGATGGCTGACCTCAGACCTTGTCACCAAATCATGATGTTATAAGGTCCGAGGTCATCACTAAGATGTTATCCTCATAAATAATTTCACCAAATTAATAATGTTAAGGGTCTGAGGCCATCTAATTATGAGGTCTGACCTCAGACCTTGTCACCAAATCATGATGTTATAAGGTCCGAGGTCATCAACTAAGATGTTACCCTCAAAAAACTTTACACCAAATTAATGATGTCTAGGGTCTGAGGTCATCCGAGTATGATGTCTGACCTCAGACCTTGTCACCAAATCATGATGTTATAAGGTCCGAGGTCATCAACTAAGATGTTATCCTTATAAATAATTTCACCAAATTAATGATGTTAAGGGTCTGAGGGCATCCAAGTATGATGTCTGACCTCAGACCTTGTCACCAAATCATGATGTTATAAGGTCCGAGGTCATCAACTAAGATGTTATCCTCATAAATAATTTCACCAAATTAATGATGTTAAGGGTCTGAGGTCATCCAAGTATGATGTCTGACCTCAGACCTTGTCACCAAATCATGATATTATAAGGTCCAAGGTCATCAACTAAGATGTTACCCTCATAAATAATTTCACCAAATTAATGATGTTAAGGGTCTGAGGTCATCCAAGTATGATGTCTGACCTCAGACCTTGTCACCAAATCATGATGTTATAAGGTCCGAGGTCATCAACTAAGATGTTATCCTCATAAATAATTTCCACCAAATTAATGGTCTAGGGTCTGAGGTCATTCGAGTATGATGTCTGACCTCAGACCTTGTCACCAAATCATGATGTTTAAGGTCCGAGGTCATCAACTAAGATGTTATCCCCATAAAAATTTCCACCAAATTAATGATGTCTAGGGTCTGAGGTCATCCGAGTATGATGTCTGACCTCAGACCTTATCACCAAATCATGATGTTATAAGGTCCAAGGTCATCAACTAAGATGTTATCCTCATAAATAATTTCACCAAATTAATGATGTTAAGGGTCTGAGGTCATCTAATTATGATGTCTGACCTCAGACCTTGTCACCAAATCATGATGTTGTAAGGTCCGAGGTCATCACTAAGATGTTATCCCCATAAAAAGTTTCACCAAATTAATGATGTCTAGGGTCTGAGGTCATCCGAGTATGATGTCTGACCTCAGACCTTGTCACTAAATCATGATGTTTAATGTCCGAGGTCATCAACTAAGATGTTACCCCCATAAATAATTTCCACCAAAGAGCACAATGACCCAAGAATTGACATGTAAATTGATCTTCTCATTAATAACCTCTTCATAAGATGGTGCATTTACACAAACTCTCACAACATCATATGTAATACTTCCTTAGGTGATCAACATTCCAAGGATTAGGAAAAGGTTCCCCCTCGAGGTTTTCTAGCCTATAGGTCTCAGGTACAACCTCTTCGATTACTTTATAAGGATTGTGCCAATTTAGGTGAAGCTTATTTGCCTTCTGTAATGTCTTCTTCAGCGCCAGGTCCCCTACACCTATGGGTCTTGATTTTACCCTTTGATTGTAGAACTTTTCTGTTCTTTGTTGGTAAGCTACTTGCCTGATTTCTGCGTCTTCCCTTCTCTCCTCGATCAAGTATAGGTTGAGTCTTCTCTCATCCCCATTCTTATCAAGGTCATAGGTCTACACCCTATGAGTAGGGAGTTCAACCTCTGTTGGTATGATGGCCTCTGAGCCACGTGATAACATAAACGGGGTCTCCCCCATTGGCGTCCTAGCCGTTGTTCTGTAGGCCCATAGCACGGGATAAACTTCTTCGGTCCATCTACCCTTAGCCTCTTCTAACCTCTTCTTGATCTCGTCAAGGATCGTTCTGCTTGTGACTTCGGTCTGACCGTTTGCTTGAGGTAGGCCAGGAGAAGAGAAAAAATGCTTTATCCCAACTCTTTCACAGTATTTTTCCAGGGAAGAGTTCTTGAAATGTGTTCCGTTGTCCGAAATTAGGGCGTTTGGGAGTCCATGTCTGCATATGATGTTCTTCCAAATAAATTATAAGGTCTTCCGCTCTATAATCGTGATCATCGTCTCTGCCTCTACCCACTTGGAGAAGTAATCAATGGCAACTATCAGAAATCTATAATTATTTGCAGCCCTTGGCAGGGGACCTACCAAGTCAATCCCCCACACTATGAATGGCCAAGGGGAACTGATAGATGTCATAGGCTGATGAGGTTGATGTGGGACTGTGGAGAATCTCTAACATTTATCTCACCTCTTTACATAAGAAGCAGCGTCCTTTGCCAAGGTTGACCACCAGTACCCCTGCGTAATAATTCTTTTGGCCAAGGGTCATCCTCCTATGTGACTAGAGTAAGAACCCTCATGTACCTCTCGTAAGATGCGGGGAACTTTGGTGGGATAGATGCATCTGAGTAGGGGTAATAAGAGTCCATTCCTATACAGGACATCTCCTACTATTGAGAATTTTGCAGCTCTGTATCTCAATTTCCTCCTCTCCAACTTTGACTCTGGTGGTACCCCTTCTCTAATATATCTGATAATTGGATCCATCCACGAGTCCCGAAGATTTAAATTGAGGCAAGGGTTACTGTCCTCTTCTTCTTTAATGGTTGCTCTGGGCAATATCTCAACTGGGATTGTCCTTCTTATATCTGTCCCCGTTGCCGAAGCTAGTCTTGCTAATGCGTCTGCATGACTGTTGTTTTATCGAGGTATTCTCTTCATCTTTACCTCCTTGAGGCCTTCAAATATTGTTCTCACTCTCTTCAGGTATTTGTCCATACTTTCATCCTTGGCCTCATAAACCCCCAATACTTGATTAACAACCAACCTTGAGTCACTATGAAGGAGTAGTCGTCTTATACCAACGGTTCTTACCAAGGAGAGGCCTGCTATCATGGCCTTGTATTCTGACTCGTTGTTTGACACCTTGAAGTTGAACCTTAGGGCATATTCGATGTTGGTACCATCCGGGTCTGAGAGTATTAGGCTTGCACCACTTCCATTTTTGCAAGAAGACCCATCGACGAAGAGGTTCCAGATGTCTTTATCTGATGAGAAACCCTTTTTTAACATAATTCCCTGCCTGAAGAGGTACCGGTCTTCCTCATTCTCGGCTATCCCAACTCTGACTCTCTTAGGCATAACCTCTTCCGGGTGTCGGAAGACGTTGCTGTTTAACCCTTCTGTGGCCTCTAGGCTATTCTCACCCTCGACCTCTTCCCATGTAAACTCTGTGACAAAATCTGCCAGTGCCTGCCCTTTGATGGCCGTCCTAGGCTGATAGGTAAGGTCATACTCCCCTAGCTCAATGACCCATGCCACAATCTTCCTGACTTCTCAGGTTTATGGAGGACCTGTCTTAGTGGGGAGTCAGTGAGGACGACCATATAATGGACTTGAAAGTAGGTCTTCATCTTCCTAGAGGCATGTATTAAGGCGCAGGCTAACTTTTCCATGCGAGGGTAATTCTGCTCAGATCCCTGAAGGGCCTTACTGTTAAAGTATACGGGCCTTTGAACCTTAACATCCTCCCGTACAATAGCCACACTTATAGCTGATTCAGAGATCGCTAGATAAACAAACAACCTCTCTCCCACTATTGGCCGAGATAAGAGCAGAGGAGATCCAATGTATGACTTGAGCTGATCAAAAGCCTCATCACACTCTTTATCTCACTCGAAGACCTTTCTGAGCACCTTGAAGAACGAAAGACACTTGTCGGTCGCCCTGGAAACGAATCTGTTGAGCGTAGCCACTCTTCCAGTGAGCCCCTGAACGTCCTTGATACTCCGAGGTGTCTTCATGTCGAGCAAAGCCTTGATTTTCTCAGGGTTTGCCTCTATTCCTCTTTGATTGACGATGAATCCAAGAAACTTCCCAGCTCCTACCTCGAAGACACACTTTGCTAGGTTGAGTTTCATCCTATACAGGTCCATGGTATTGAAGGTCTTTTCCAGGTCTGCCACATGAGTGCAAGCCTTTAAGCTCTTCGTCAATATATCATCTACATACACCTCCATAGTCTTGCCTATTTGGTCTTCGAACATCTTATTCACAAGACGTTGATAGGTTTCCCCTGCATTTTTCAATCCGAAGGGAATCACCTTGTAGCAATACGTCCCTTTGTTAGTAATGAAGGCTGTCTTCTCTGAGTCTTCGACATCCATGAAGATTTGGTTGTAGCCTGAATACACATCCATGAAGCTCACGTGCTCATGTACTGCAATTGCATCTACCATCTGATCGATCCGAGGTAAGGGGTAACTATCTTTCGATCAAGAATTGTTTAGGTCAGTAAAATCTACACACATTCTCCACTTTTCGTTGGCTTTGGGCATAATGACTACGTTTGATAGCCACTCCAGATATATCACTTCCCTGATGAATTCAGCCTCTTTTAACTTTCTGAACTCTTCCTGGATGATGTCGTACTTCTCCCTGGAGTATATTCTTCATCTCTGTTTGATGGCTTATCATCCTTAGATACGTTGAGTTTATGGCACATGATCTCGGGGTTGATTCCAGACATATCTGCGTGACTCCAAGCGAAGACACTTTGCCTCTTCCTCAGGAAGTTTATCAGCGCCTCCTTGATCTCCGCTTTTAAGGATTTGCCGACCTGGACGGTTTTTTTCGGTTCGTCCTCATTAAGGACGATGGATTTTACCTCTTTCGTGGCCTCTCCTTTCTTCAACTTCGTTTCATCTCTAGGGTCAAGTGTATCGATCTTATAAGTGGTAGTATCTCTCTTGTAAGCCTCTCTCTCTTCATCCGAATTGAAGTAACATTCTCGGGATATGGTCTGGTCACCCTGCACTTCCCCTACCCCATAGGGGGTCGGGAATTTTAACATCTGGTGGACCATCGACGGCACGACTTCAAACTCCTTAAGGGCTACTCTTCCTATGATGAGGTTATAGGCCGAGAAGACATTTTTGTGAATAATAAAAAATTGATCTTTCGAGTTAACCTCTTAGGCCACTCATCACCCATTCGCACGTCCATCTCATACATGCCTAGTTGATGGACCTTTTCATCACTGAATCCCATTAATGGAAGATGATAGGGTACCAGCCTAGCTCTGCTAAGGCCTAGGCTTTTAAAGCAGGGCCAAAACATCACATCTGCTGAACTTCCTCCGTCTGCAAGAATTCTCCGCACCTCACATCCACGAACTCTTATCGTGATCACCAAAGGGTCATCATGTGGAGATAGAATGCCCTTGAAGTCTAGTCAGGAGAACCCAACTACGAGAGTGTCCATGTCTACCTTCTTTATCTCCTGCTTCTCGGGAGACGTTAAGTTTATCACTTCAAGTTTGGTCATTGATTTGGCCTCTGCCACATGAGCTTTTCTATCAGCAACCTCAGAACCACCCCCCACAAGTCCTCCGCATATGGTGCTAATGCCAAAGGAGATCATACCAACCCTCTTCACTGGGGTGTTATCATCTTTTGGCGGGAGGTCTGGATCATCTTCGTCATCCCCGTCTGAGTCACCATCCCTTCTTATCGGGGTATTATCACGACACCTATCGTTCATATTCTTTTTGGAGTCATATCTTCCCTTTTTGGGAGCTTTGCCATAAACATATTTCCTCAATTTCCCTAACTTTAACATCTTCTCGATCTCATCCTTCAAGGCGAAGCACTTTTCTGTTATATGGCCATGGTCTTAGTGGAATTCACACCTATGGTTCCTCTTATGGGGATGAGCCTTCAGCTTCTCTGGCCATCTTAGGGATCGGTCATTCTTGATCTCATTAAGGATGTGTTCGCAGCTTACCGTAAGAGGGGTGTAACGCGCAAACTTGTTATCAGCTGCCCTCTTCTTTCCATCCTTATTTCTTTGGAACTTCCCACTACTACCGCCATTCTCATCTTCGTACTTAGCGGCCATGGCCTCTTCAGCGTTCATCACCTTCCCTGCAGTTTCTAATAGCTCCGCCATGGACTTTGGAGGGTCTTCCGTAAGTTTCCACAACAACTTCCCCATCTGAAGACCTCCTATGAGGGCCGTCATGGCAATATTCTCTTTGTAATCTTCCACCTCAAGTTTTTCTTTGTTGAACCTAGCGATGTAGTCTCTCAGGCTCTCGTGCTTGCCTTGTTTGACGTACAACAAATGGGTGGTCTTCTTTTGAGGTCTCACCCCAAAGCAGAAGTTGTGAATGAACCGTTCAGCCAATCCCTTAAAGTTCTTAATTAAATTCTTCAGAAGAGATGTAAACCATATGTGTGCAACTCCCGTCAAGGTCCCGGAGAAGGCTCTGCACTTTATCTCATTCGATATCTAGTAGATGCCGCCGCTGATTGGTAAATCTCAATATGATGTACAATATTAGTGCCACCGTCATACTTGGGGGTCACTATGGGTGGCTTAAACTTGGCTGGGGTAGGGAAGCTTACTATCTTTGCCACGAATGGAGAGCCCTTTGAGAACCCTCTTTGCAGTGGGTCCCGACTTTTGATGAGATCTCCTATCTTATTCTCAAGACGTTTAATAGAGTCGTTCCATGGTATTGCAACGTCGGCCTGGCCGAGGTTATCCCCAGTCACCTCTAAGGGGTGGACTGAGGGTTCCCCAGCCACGACACAACGTCGGCTGTTGACCTATTCTTGGTCTCTTTCTCATCCCTGATGAGGCTGACATTGTCTCTCTTTCTTTTATAAGCCAGCTGCACTTATCGACCTTGACAACCTTTATCTTAGGTCATTTACGGGACCGAGCCTTTCAAAGGACGACCCTCTGCTCAGTAGATCAAAAGCTGATCCTCGTTGCTGGGCTTCTCTACCTCTTCTTCCCCAGCAACCTTGGCTCCATTAGATAGCACGAACTGTATTGTTCGAAACCTCATACGATTCCCAACAATCTTCCGGGACATCTTCTGCCTCTAGATCATCATACCTATCCTCAGGGCAAGGGTTTCCTTGCCTCCCAAAACGCAAGCGCCTAGGGTCAGCAATGTCCCTCCTCCGCTGGGGCGCAGGTTGGTCTTTCCGCGGTGCCTGGGGTGGTCCCCTGGCATCAGGATGAGGTTGAACTGCCATCGGAGTGATCATTTCCGGTGAGACTCCACGTGGCCTCATCATATTTTGGCTGAGCTGTGGAAATTTCTCCTGCATTTCTTATTGCGTTGCAGCCAAAGACCTCAAGGCTGTGACCACCTCCGCCATTTCGAATTAGGGTGGTGCCTGGCTGGAGCTAGGTCCCCCCGCTATAGGCGGCGGAAGAGGTGGTGGTAGTTCCGGTGCCATGTGTTAGCACAAAAGAGTTGGTGTAGTAAATGAGCTTAATACCTTACATGACCTCTTTCAATGGTGAAATAGCTCCGCGCAAGGGGGAGGCTTGGTTCACCACCAGAGTCTCCGGTGAGGCTAAGCAACAGATGAGGAAGAGATAGCTTCTCGGTTCCCACAAACGGCATCAAACTGATGATGCTGGAAACAACACCACCCTTCAAGGTGTTTGTGAGCTCAATTCAATGTTAACAATGGCAGCATAAGGGTACATACAATTATAGTAGAGGGAGGTGAGGAGAACAGGATTCACATCGGAATATAAGTGGTTAAGCCAATCAGGTCTACGTCCACTCTGCAAATGTGTGGTTTATATCACTGTATGAGGGATCTAATGGCCATAGATACAAACTCTCAAGCTTTCTCTCTCTACTGTTTATTTAGACAGAGTTTCAGCTAGGGTTTCTAATTTAGAATCCTTTTCAAGGTAGAGGATGACCTCTATATATAGTGCCTGGGGGTTGTAGTGTACCCCCAAGCATGCAATGAGTATGTGCATGAGGATCGAACCGGTTTGAGAATGACACCTGGCTGATCTCATGTAGATAATGATGATCTCAATATTCCCTCACGTGGGGGGAATGATTCGGTTATAACTGATTTGTGTACACGTGTTCTTAGACCCACATATGCGTAGAAGAGCTCGGCCATCTGTATGGTCATGACCTCGGCCTGGAATAGGGCGAGGTTGGTAAAGTCTAACTATCATCCAATCTGAGATTAATCATGATGACCTCGGCTTATGTGGAGCCGAGGTTAGGTAGTGATACCATAAGGTTGGCCTGGGCCGAGGTAAAGCACGAACATGTTAGAAACATTGGCTGATTCCCTGCCGAAGCTGGCATTAACCTCGGCCTACTCCCAACCGAGGTTGTCATCCCTTGGATGGCCTGATGAATAACTATTCCCATGGATCATGAGGGCCTCTCTTGACGAGGTTGGTAGTAACGTCAGCCATGGCCGACCTTGCTTGGGACGAGATCGCTGGTCATTATTCTAAGACCCTTCCAACATCGGCCATACCAACGGTCGAGGTTGATGCCTCTGAGCCAAGGTGTTACATTTAGGGCATATCAGTCTTAGGATAAGGTGTTTACGAAAAGCCTCTCGATGGGTGAGATTGGAATAAGTGAAGGCCGTCGAATTATAGGCACCACACCGATGTCGGGCAAGAGGATTTTAGGTCAATTATATGGATCTAGAGGATGAGGTTGACCGATTCAGAGGGTTGATATCAGTTCTAAGGACCTAAGTAGAAGAGGATGACCGATTTAACGGGTCAAGGTCAATTCTGAGGACCTAAGGAGACAAGGATGATAACCTCAGTGGGTCGAGGTCAGTTATGAGGACCTAAGGAGATGAGGATGATCGATTTAGTGGGTTGAGATCAATTTTAAGGACCTAAGGAGATGAAGATGACTTATTCAGTTAGTCGAGGTTAATTTTGAGGACCTGAGGAGATGACGATGATCGATTTAGCAGGTCGAGGTCAGTTTTGGGAACCAAAGGAGGTAATGATGACTGATTCAACAAGTTGAGGATGTGTTAAGGTTGATTCAAAGAGGTCACGGTGACTGATTCAGCAAGTCAAGGTCAATTTTAAAGTTGTGTTGGGGACGATCGATTCTGCGAGTCGAGGTCAATTCTGAGGACCTAAAATTGTGGCAACCAATTCTGAGGGCCGAGGTCAATTATGAGGACCTAAATTAGTGGCGATCAATTATGAGGACCTTAAGTTTGGATGACCAATTCTGAGGGCCCTAGTCAATTATGAGGACCTTAAGTTGTGATGACCAATTCTGAGGGTCGAGGTCAATTATGCGGACCTAAAGTTGTAGCGACAAATTTTGAGGGCCGAGGTCAATTTAGAGGACCTTATGTTTTGGCGACCAATTTTGAGGGATGAGCTCAATTTTGAGGACCTTAAATTGGGGCGACCAATTTCGATAGCTGAGATTAATTTTGAGGACCTAATGTTGTGAGGACCAATTTTGAGGGCCGAGGTCAATTTTGAGGATCTAAAGTTGTGATGACCAATTCTGAGGGTCGAGGTCAATTTCGAGGACCTAAAGTTGGGGTAGACTAATTTCAGGGCCTTAAGTTATAATGACTAATTCTGAAGGTCGAGGTCAATTATGAGGACCATAAGTTGGGATGACTAATTTTGAGGGTTGAGGTCAATTTTGAGGACCATAAGTTGTTATGACCAATTCTGAGGGCTAAGTTCAATTCTGAGGACCTTAAGTTGGGGTGACCAATTCTGAGGGTCGAGGTAAATAATAAGGACCTCAAGTTGTGATGACCAATTCTGAGGGCCAAGGTCAATTCTGAGGACCTAAAGTTGGAACGACCAATTCTGAGAGCCGAGGTCAATTATGAGGATCTTAAATTGTAACACAGGGAATAGCTTTCTTGGGGAAATTTAAATTATTTTGGGTGTGTAGGTGCACTTGTGGTTTCATTGGGGATTGTGTTGTCTTTAAACTCCACTGGGGATGTTTAGTGTTAGGGTTTTGATTGGGAAACTTTACTGGACTTAGATGTGAGAGCATAATTGGTTCTATTATGGAGTATTCTAAGGATAAGAGTGTAATATTAATCCAGCTGGGGATTTTGAGAGTTTGTAAGGTGTTTCTTGCTCAAACATGATTTTCTTAAGGGAAAATAATGCTCCATATTTTATAGGGATTTTTAGAAATTTTTTGGATAATTTCTGGATTTTTCTGGAATTTTCAAGTATTTTCTTGTACAAAATCTTAGGATGGACAATTTCTGGATTTTTTGGTATTTTTAGAACTTTGCTTCTGGGTGGATTATTGATTCTTTACCGAGTATGTAGGTGAGCTTCTACCCTTAAAGTCTTCCTTCGGGGGTCGCGGGGGCTACGGGTATGCAGGTATGGATAAGGAGGTTGCTGGCTCACGAGTTTGGGTACATTTGGTAACTGGGGGAGTGGGTTGTGCAGAAGATGAGATAACATCCCTTTATGGTTCTTTCCTTTTGAGATTTTCTCGTAAATTCATCCTTATGATTGGAGGAGTTGGTCAATGACCATGTTGTTTGCTTGATTTAGCAGCTTTGTACCTGAAAAGAGAGCCTCAAGAAGACAAAAATGATGCATCTTTTTATTTGATTATCTTGATTTAATGGATTACTCTATATGCACTTTAGTTTTTTGGAATTTTTGAATATTTTTTTTGGCACATTTGAGTAGAAGATGGTCTCAGAGGCTTGGATGAAAAAGAGCTTCCCATTCAAGGGATTTATTTTGAGAAATGCTTTTTTGAAATTATTTTGATAGAGGAAGGATTTGAAGGCTTGGTTGGTATATGGATGAGGAGATATAAAGCTAGATGTAAAGTAAAGCTTGTCGCCTTTGTTGGGTTGTGTTGAATTCGTTGCGTCGGAGACACTAATGATGCTGACTTTGTCGGAGTTGTTGCTTTGGGATTTACTACGAGTCTTTTACTAGTGACAGGGGACTTGAAAGCTAATCCCCAAGTAGCTGCGACGGCGACATGAATGTCTTACCACCATAATCCCATGGAAGTGGTACTGGTGGAGACCCTGAATGGTCTTAATGCTTGGAAAGAGTCCCGTTCTTATTTTTTAAGGGGGATAAGGGTAATGTTGTTCATGTGGCTTGCAGAGAGGTTTCATCTCGCGGATCCTCCAGAGCATCCCTTGGTGGTTGTACCTAATTTCTTTGTCCGAACTTTCTTCAGTTTTGGCCCATTGATAGAGAACTGGGTCAACTGGTTTGTGGAGAACGGAGCCTGGTGTCTTCGATGGTCGGTGCCATTATGGGGAGACTTGCAGCCTGTTTTGCATCTAGGAGAGTACCGATATGTGCAGTTGGTTGGCATTCAGCAGAATTCCTTTTATTTCCCCTGGAGGCTTCTGCGCCAAGTGAGTGGGAAGAAATAGTGCCTCCTTATATAACGAATTTCTTCCCAATGGAGTACCTAACTGAATCACTGAGGATGATGACGGGTTCCTTGTGGCAGTGTTATTGCATAACCAGTTCGTCACAATCTTGAAGACGGGCCTGACATGTGTTTGGGGACTACCTGAAGTGGTTGTGGAAGTGGGTAGTGGAGATGATTATGGAGGAAGACACTAGGCAAAGGTGACTGGTTGCCTTCGACACCATAGACAAAGGTATTGTGGTTTCATCCAAGCTTGTCCCGACGTATCGCTCCATGGAGCGCATACATAGTGTTAACCAAAAGTGAGAGACTTAGGAGATTTTGGGGGGAAATGAATGATGACGAATCAGGGCCATCTGGCAGTTGAGGATAATATCTTTGTGGTAACATTTTATGAATATAGGGTAATTCATGTTTTGGGGTATTTGGTGTTCTATATTTTTTTGTGGGGTTAGGAATAAGTTTTGTGAAGCTAGTAGAGTCAAGTTTGTTTTAAGATGGTTTTGTCAGTGGAAAGGGGGTGGTATGTTTATCTCCCTTCACTTATACTTCATGTAATGGTGATGTATTCCTTTATTAGAAACAAAAATGATTTTGATCATATTTTGTTATGCCGCTTGATGAGTTTGTATTTTGAATTATCTATACCAATCGCTAATGCATACATAATCATTTTTTTCATGTTAATGATGGAATAAATTACAATTCTTGGGGGTAGAAAGTAATAGCATTTTGTGAAAAATATGGGGACCATGCCCATGTGTCGCGTATGGGCTGCCTACGTACCTCTGGGGGTTTTGAAAATTTTCATGAGTCTATTTTTAAAAAGAAATATTTTTGAGAGGATCAGGTCCCATATAGTTATGGGCAAGGAGAAATGAAGATTTTTTTATAATAGAAGGGGGATGAGAAGAGTCGTAGCGTGCCGATATTTCGGACTAAGGAAAAAATTTCTTAAGGTGCTCCAGGTTGACTGAACGCGCCATCTCTTCTCCGTAGAGGTCTGTGATCATAGCGGCGCCACCTGAAAGAATTTTATTTAAAATGTAGCGTCCACTCCAATTCGGATTGAAGTTCCTTCTGGGGTCCCAAACGGGTTATATGATCTCCTTGAGGGTAAGGTCTCCTTCCTGGACACCGCGGTCTTTGAACTTTCGATTTAATAATCATACTATCCGATGATGATACCCTTGTATATGGTATAAAACCTTAAGCCTCTTTTCATTCAAGAGTGATAGTTCGTCAAATAGGCTTTGGTGTTAGTCTTCTTCGCTAACTTTGCTTTCGATCATGATGCGTAGGGAAGGTATTTATAGCTTAACGTGTAGGACTGCTTCCATGCCGTACACCAGAGAATAAGGGGTAGCCCCAGTAGGTTTTTTGATTAAAATGCGGTAGCCCGAGAGGGCGTAAGGGATTCAGCCGACCCAATATCTGCAACTCTCTGCCATCTTACTGATTATGGTTTTGAGGCTTTTATTGGCGTCCTTAACAACACCATTGGTTTAGGGTCAGTATGGCTTTGTCTCTAAATCCTGTACTTATCGACTAGTTCTGGACCTCGACTTCTAAGTGGAGTCCATTATTTGATACTAACTCATGGGGAACTCCGTATCGACAGATGACCTTTTTTCTGATAAACTTGGCCACTTTCTTAGAATTTAGCACTGCGTATGACTAAACTACTACCTATTTGGTGAAGTAATCAATGGCAAGTAGGATGAATTCTTGACCGTTTGAAACTTTGGGAGTGACCTTCCCTATGATAATGTCCCAGGTAGAGAACGTCCAGGGAGGGGTCATGTTGTATAGTTGCCGAGGAGGTCGGTGTTGGATATTGGCAAAATATAGACATTTGAGGCATCTTTAAACATAGGCATTGCAATCTTAAACCATGGTGATCCAATAGTATCCTTAACGGATGATCTTCTTAGTAAGCATATGACCGTTTATGTGGGCCCCTCATTCCCCACTGTGTATATTATGTGTCATTTCTTCAACATCAGCCCTTGCTATGCAGTGAAAATGGGTTCTATAGAAGTTTCTCTTGAAAAGTGCTTTGTCACAGATGATATACTGGGCAGTCAATTTGCGAAGGGTCACACAATATTTCTTATCTGCGTCTTGGGGATACCTACCATGTTTGAGGAGGCACCAAATGTCATAGTACCATAACGTGGTCATATAGTAATCTTCCTCAGTGATGAGCTCAATATGGTAGAAGTGGGTGGGCATAGCTTATTTTTGAACTAGGAAAGGGGCCCTGTAGGTTGACCGTGGAGGCCAGGGTAGCAAGGGCATCAGCTATGCCGTTCTTTGTACGAGGCGGGTAGTGGAAGGTGATATTTTTGAACTGGGAGGCCAGCTCTTCTAGGTGGTCATGGAAGGGTATGAGCTTCTTATCTTTGACTTTCCATTTTCTTAGGATTTGGCCGACGATGAGGGCAGAGTCTCCGTAGACATCTAGGTGCCAAATTCCTTTCTCGAGGGTGATTTTGAGGCCTATGGTGCATGCCTCATACTCAATCATGTTATTGGTGCATGGCAAGTCTAGCTTGATGTCAATGGGGGTGTGAGAGTCATCAGGGGATATTAGGAGTGTCCTAATTCCATATCCTTTCTTTTTGGCAGCTCCGTCAAAGAACATCTGCCATCTAAGGTTCTCTCGGGAGGTGCAAGAGACCCAAACATTGGTCCCTTCCATGGGGTAATCAATAATGTAGTCGGAGATGGTTCTCCCTTTCATAGCTTTCTGCGTGATGTACACAATATCAAATTTGGCTAATAACATAAACCAACGAGCCATTCGGTTGGATATAACGGGATTTTCTAGCAGGTATTTGATGGGGTCCATTCGGTATACTAGTTTGATAGTAAAGGCAAGACGGTATTATCGTAACTTCTGCATGACCCAGACCAGGGCGACACATGCTTTCTCCAAATTAATGTAGTTGACTTTGTATTCGTCCAATTTTTGACTCATAAATGGCTCTTTCCTTGCGAGATTCTTCATTGTATTGGTCTAGAAAAGCCCCTGTTGTAGTATCTGTTATGGTAAAGTATAAAATGAGGGGAGACCTGGCTGCAGAGGTATGAGCACCGAAGGTCGAGTGAGGTATTGCTTGATTCGATCAAGGGCTTCTTGGTAGGCCTCATTCCAGACTTTAGTTGAATCATTCCGGAGGAGTTTGAAAATGGGTTCACAGATAGAAGTCAGCTGGATGATGAACCGACTGATGTACTGTTATTTACCCAGGAATCCTTAGTCGCCCTTCTCCATTCTTGGTGGTGGAATCTCAAGTGTGGCTTTCATCTTGGCGGGGTCTGCTTCGATTCCATTGTCACTAACCATCAATCCTAAGATTTTTCCTTTTATGATGCTGAAAACACATTTTTGTGGATTTAGTTGCATCCGGGATTATCGCAGTCACTTAAAGAACATTCAAAGGGTGGGAATATAGCCTTCTTGAGTCTTAGATTTAATGATCATGTCTTCCACATAGACTTCGACCTCCATGGGAATAAGGTCATGCCGGATGGTTATGCCAGCACTTTGGTAGGTAGCCCTTGCGTACTTGAGTTCGAATGGTAAGACAGTATAGCAAAAGGTTCTCCATGGGGTGATGAAAGCGGTTTTCTCTTGATGGTCAGGGTGCATCTTGATCTGGTTATATTCGAAAAATCCATCAACAAACAACTTGAGGGCATGGCTGATTGTGTTGTCCACGATCATGTCGATGTTGGGCAATGGGTAATCTTCTTTTTAGGATTCTTTTTTCAAATCCCGATAGGCATGGGGACGATATTGGCGAGCCATTTTGGGTATTCGAGTACACGAATGAAACCCACGTTCAACTATTTGAAATCTTCCTTTTTGAATTTGAGAGACCATTCGATATGAAGTTTTCTTATCTTCTGATTATGGAAATGTTAGGGTCTCATGCTGAGCTATTTCTGGGTCAATGTCGGACATGTTATGTAATGACCCCTCTTTTATACGCTCACATATATATAGTTTGTTTTTACACTCATATGTTACTTATTATCTTATAAATGTTATATTATTAGATATGTGGTATTATTGGATATCAATATAACAAACCCTAATTTTAAATATGAAGAATCAATTGTAAAT
This sequence comes from Sambucus nigra, assembly GCA_949130495.1. Lineage (NCBI taxonomy): Eukaryota > Viridiplantae > Streptophyta > Magnoliopsida > Dipsacales > Adoxaceae > Sambucus > Sambucus nigra. Next base: position 61,061,671 of record OX422223.1, on the reverse strand, counting down.
TGGATCAAATCGAAGTCTTATGACATATCTTAAGCTAAATAATAAGTTTTGGGGTTGAAAATATAATTTTATGAACCTTTAGGGACTAAAATAAAAATATAAAAAGGCCATTTGGTAAATAAAATATTTTCATGGACCTCTATGAAATGTTGAAATTATATAGTGTTAAATTACCAAAATAACTCTCATGCGTACAATGACCCTTATACCCTTATTACCTTTACACCACATGCTGGTCACCTCCACCTTACACATGTCGTCTTTAGAGAGAAATCTAAAACACTTGTAATTATTTAGTGATATTAACACTCCAAGACCACTCTCGAATGAGACACCTCGACATTGAATCACCACTCCAAAAAGCCTAGTCATTATACATGTGTCAACACCGTACTATCCTTGGAAACCTATAAATAGGACCTTTGGGATAATTTATAACTCACACCAATTCCTTAAGAATTATAGTAAGAAAGAGTGATAGAAAGCTTGGGAAATATCTTAATAAGGAGTTCTATAATTTTGAAAAAAGAATTTGTTTCGTAGGTATGATTTTATTTAAATGTTGTAATGCATTTTTATAGTTTTAATTTTTTGTTTTATAGCTTTACTTAGTAGTATGCTGGTAAAATACACTAAAGGCCCCATTAATGAAAATTTAAAATTTGGAAACAATCTAAATTGATTTAATTTTCAAAATATGTAAACTTGTTTGAAAAAATATATACGCTTTTAAAAATGATTTTTGAAACTAATTTCTCGTTATTCTGGAATCTCACTTAAGTAATTCCAATGTCAGTCCCGGTGAAATTCTGTCCAATTGAGATGGTATTTAAGTGGTGCCCCTGTGACCCGCCATCTCTAATGGGAACTGAGTGATTAGGAAGAACTATGAATTGAGTTCTTTAAATGTGATGAATGAATATTAAAAAATGAGAAAATGCTTTTAGTAACCTTTTACAGTAAGTTATTTTAGGATTACGACACAATCTTTAGAATTGGGCTTTATTTAGAATACGTAATTAAACCTTTATTGTATTTATTAGAGTAACGTGTGATCCAAGACTCAATATCTGTATTTTTGAGCCTCTATTTTAGGTGAGTACTCTATGATATTCCTTGTGTATTTTGATTATATAATATTATGCAAACTATATATATTTTGTGAAATTCTTTTATTCTCAAAATACATCTGATACCGATGATTCCATCGTTTGGTATATGAGTATATCTATCATATATACATCTGATTTGAATTATGAAATTATTGATTCGGCCTATGAACACTCTCTTACTATGTTGGCCTTGACTACCGGGTGCAAATATTTGGGTGGTACCTTCCCAGCTGGATTATCGTTGGTGTGCCCTAAGCAAGGCGTTGTTCTAGAAATCATGATTCTCTGTCTGTGATGTTGCCAGGTGGAAACATTTGGTAATACTATTTATCTACGTAATAGAGCATACATGACCGCTAAAACTGAAGAATTGACATATTTCTCAATTGCTTTATCTATTATGTTATCAACTGGTTATTTTGAAAATATATACTATAAGTTACCTTTTATATATTAATGCAAGTTCCTATCCAAATATGTATATACCTTCTCTTTTGATTTGAATTGGTATCAATTTTCTAAAAAACCCTAGAATGTTTGGATATTGAATCTCATTCGGCTTTTAGCTGATGTTTTATAAATAATAATTTTTCAGGAAATAATTGAGCTCGTGGATGGAACGCAAAAGGACTATGTTGAAGATTAAGCTTTTAGATCTCTTTTTGTTACATTAAGTAGAAGTTTGTTTTATTAGATAAAGCATGTTTGGCACTTTAATTAAAAGGTTTTAAATTTTGTGTCAAGTTGTAACTTGTTGATATTTTAATATAAATGAAGTTTCCTTTAGAAAGCTCTAATGATGTAATTCCTTCACTTTCAGTATTTTACGATTCATAACCATGTGATTGTATTTTCGCTACGTATATTTTAAGAGAAAAATTTTAAGGACAGAATATTGAATGCCTTGGTGGCATGTCAAGACACTTGTTCCCTACTATTTTTAGGTCGGGGTCATGACAGAGGTGGTAATCAGAGCATAGGTTATGAACCCATAGACTACTGAACATTGCTTTCAAACGTTATAAATTTCATGTTTCCATCCTTAGGAGGTAGTATTAAATATCTAATTTATGCGATAACCCTTCCTATATGTTATATTATTTATAAATGGTCTTTTAGTTTCCAATCCCGATATAGTATAGTAGATCTTACGTTTGTCCATGATTGTAGAAAATGACCAAGAGAAGATCAACTATGGGAACTAGTGATTCGAATATAGAAGGATTGGAAGGTGCATACAAGGTGATTGAAAGTCTAGAAAAGATTGTGGAACATCTGGTGAATATTGGAGTACCATGTAATCTTGAACTAAGTAGATGTACTATTGAACAGTTCAAGAAGTTGAATCCGCCATCTTTTTAAGGTACTCCTAACCCCACCGAAGTAGAAAGTTGGGTAATGCAGATGGAAAAGATACTCGATGTTCTTTAGTGTACCGATGAACAAAGGGTTTCATTTGCAACATTTATGTTAGAAGAGGAAGCCGAACATTGGTGTAGAATGACTAAGAGAATACATGAGGAAATTAATACTTACATAGGTTGGAATGGTTTCTTAGTAATATTTTATCAGAAATATTTTCTTAAAATGGTGAAAGACGAAATGGTAGCTGACTTCACGAGTCTAGTGCAAGGGAATATGACGATTAATCAATACGAGGCAAAGTTTACTGAATTATCCTATTTTGCCCATCATGATGTGGTAACTGATGTTTTAAAAGCCAAGAAGTTTGAACATGGGTTAAGGTTGAATATTTGTAGTCGAATTTCCATCATGAAGTTGACATCATATATTGATGTAGTGACTAGGGCTACAATAGATGAGAGGGATTATGAGGAGTACAATCGAATTAGAGATGGTAAGAGGAAGTTTAGGGAATAAAAAAGTAAAGAACCCAAACAATAGAATTTTTTTAGGAGCACGTCTAATATTGGGGGATCTGGTGATAACAAACAGTATAATAACCAAATATGTTAGCATTGTGGAAAGATGCATGGAGGATGACCTTGTTATAAGGATTCAGGAGCTTATTTTAGATGTGGACAGAAAGGACATCAGATAAAATACTGCCCAAACCCAGTAAGGGTTTCGATAAAACCTTCAAGTGCAAAAAAGGATCAAGGTAGACCGAGTAGAGTTTTTGCACTTTCTGATACCCAAGCTTCTAATGCGGTAGTGTCAGGTACACTTTTTATATGTGCACAACCTTTTAAAGCATAGATAGATCCCGGTTCTAATCATTCATTTGTACATATACATGTATTAAATTACTTTCATAAATTTCCTGAACCCTTGAATCATAACATACACGTTTCTACTCCTTCGGGTGAGTTATTGATGGGTAAATTAGTATACAAGGCTTGCCCTATAGACATTGATAGTCATAAACTAATGTTGATTTGATAGTTTTAGACATTAGAGATTTTGAAGTCATTTTGGGGATGGACTGGTTAGCATCATATCATGCTAAAACGGATTGTTTTAAGAAGAGTGTTACTTTCCAAATTCCTCACCAACCAAAATTTAGTTTTGAAGGAACTGGCATCATATGTGTAATGTGTATTATTTCTGGAATGCAAGCCTATAGTTTTCTTAAGAAGGAATGTCAAGGATTTCTTACAACTATTAACAGTTTTGCATACGATAGGGCATAGCTTAGAAGATATTCCTATCGCTAAAAAATTACGGATATTTTTCCAGATGATTTACCAGGCTTACCTCCTAAATAGAGAAATATAATTTACCATTGACCTTATTCTTGGAACTAGACCAATCTCAAAACCACCATATTGTATGGCACCTTTAGAATTAAGAGAGTTAAAAGTGCAATTAGAAGACCTTTTAGACAAAGGTTTTATCAAACCAAGTATATCGCCTTGGGGTGCTCCAGTATTATTTATTAAAAAGAAGGATGGGACGATGAGGTTATGTATAGATTATCGTGAACTGAACAAGGTAACCATTAATAATAAATACCCCTTACCTCGTATAGATGATTTTTTTGACCAACTATAAGGTGCACAAGTAATTTCTAAGATTGACCTTAGGTCAGGCTATCATCAATTGAAGATTAAGGAAGATGATATTTCGAAATCAGCTTTTCATACTAGATATGGTCACTATGAATTTCTTGTAATGCCATTTGGACTAACTAATGAATCAGTTGCTTTTATCGATATGATGAATAGAGTCTTTAGGAAATATTTGGATCAGTGTGTTGTTGTTTTCATTTATGACATTCTTATTTATTCCAAGAATATTGAAGAACATGAGAAACATTTAGAGATAGTAATATAAATCCTAAGGAAAGAGAAATTATATGCGAAATTAAAGAAGTGTGAGTTTTGGTTACCTAGTGTTTTTTTCTAGGACATGCCATTTCTAAGGAGGGACTGTCGGTTGACCCTCAGAAGATCGAGGCTATACTAGACTGGCCTAGACGACCTAATGTGACGAAGATTCATAGTTTCCTTGGATTAGCAAGTTATTATCAAAGATTTGTTGAAGGATTTTCTAGCATTGCCAAACCTTTATCCAGGTTAACACAAAAGAAGGAAAAGTATGAATGATGTGAGGAAGTTGAGAAAAGTTTTCAAGAACTTAAGAATCGATTAGTGACTGCCCCAATTTTGACTATTCCTTTAGGTACGAAAGGATTGGTGATTTATTGTGATGCTTTTAAAAATGGTTTGGGATGCGTGTTAATGAAAATAGGAAAAGTAGTTTCTTATGACTCAAGACAGTAAAACCATATGAGCAGAATTATCCAACCAATGACCTATAATTAACATATGTAATTTTTGTTCTTAAGAGTTGGAGACACTATTTATATGGTGAGACTTGTGAGATTTATACCGATCATAAGAGTTTGAAATATATATTTACTAAAAAAAAATTGAACATGAGACAAAGGAGGTGGTTAGAATTGATGAATAATTATGATTTAAATATTCATTATCACCCAGGGAAAGCTAATGTAGTAGCTGGCGCTTTAAGTAGGAAGTCTACACCAAATTTAGCATGTATTATTACAAACTAGGATGCTCTATTGAAGGATTTAAGAAGTATGGAAATAGATGTTCGTATTTATAATAAAGGTGGAATAGTTGCAAACTTACAAGTACAACCCATATTGTTGGAAAAGATCAAAATTGAACAAGTAAATGACCCACAACTAAAGAAGATTAGAGAAGAAGTTATCGAAGGGAATATCATTGAATTTTTGATACGAGATGATATATTGAGGTTTGGAAATAGAGTGTATGTGCCACATGATGACTGACTAAAGAGAAAATTTTGGAGGAAAGTCATTATTCACGTTTCATCCTGAAAATAACAAGATGTATAGAGATCTTCGAGAATTTTTTTGGTGGAATAACATGAAAAGGGAGATAGAGAAATTTATATCTCAGTGTTTGGTTTGCCAACAAGTAAAAGCTGAGCATTAGAAACCATAATTTTTACTACAACCCCTACCTATCCCCGAGTGGAAATGGGAACATATCACTATGGATTTTGTGACAGGTTTACCAAGGTGTTCAATTGGTAATGATTCTATTTGGGTAATTATTGATAGGCTAACTAAATTTGATCATTTTCTTTCCATTAAGATTACCCATTCTTTAGAAAAGTTAGCTAATTTGTATGTATGGGAAATTATTAGGCTTCATGGAACCTCAATTTCAATTGTTTTATATAACAACGACGCTCATGCAAGGAAATACCCAAAGGCTCCACAATCTCTTTTTGATTTTTCAAAATAACATAATTTATAAAAACAACACACGCCATGAATATACACTAAGATAACCAAATCATAGAGATGGAACTAATGGGTGTGGACAAATTCGATTGGTAAATTAACTCAATCAATCATGACATGTGTCCACGATGAATATGTGTACTCCTAACGAATGAATCTCAAAATAGTCATCAGGTGTAAAAGCATTATATTTACATGGCATCGACTTAATCTAATTGACAAATCAAAGCCTGAAGTGATTTTCACACCAATAACGTCTAAAACTATGTAGTGCTTTTTCAAGACTTTGTCAGGACGTGCAAACCCGTTGTTTTATTTCCATCCAAACTCTCTCATAAATAATAAATCTTTTTATTCTTCTATTAAGGTGGTCAAACGAAATTCTCTCCTTAGAGAAATCCTATTGGCCCATTTTTGTCATATGATTCTATTTATGGCCTTAATTTTTATTCTCAGGCTCTATTCAAACTATGTCTATCATGACGACATTATTATTCTCACGCAGCCCTTTCTCGTGCTCACTCATCATTTTTTAATTCTAAAAAAATTCCTCACGAGCAACGGTTCTTACATGCACTACTTTCATTGTCAAGTTTTATCGCATTTGGTTCGTTTTAAAGACATAATTGAGATAAAAACACTTCGACCAACATGTGATAGAGAAGTACAACAATCAAATAAATCCGTGTACGTGTGCAATAAAGGAAATCACGCGTCAAATATGTAGTAAGTAACAACTAATCACATCTCAATGACTGCAAATATGGTAAAGCCCATCGATGAAATGACGTATCATCTCAAAACACTATCAAACAATGACATGAATAATGGAATGAAATTGTGACTTAGGCATCCTAAATGTACATTTATAAATGGTGTAAAAAAAAATACAAAAATCTTTTTGGATTTTAAAAAATTTTATGAAGATAAAATATTTTTGGTTTTTTCATTTTTTCATAAAAAAATAGGAAATCTTTTTCTATTTTTCAAAAAAATTTCGAAACAAAAATCTTTTTGTGTTTTTTAAAAAAATATATCAAAATGGAAAACATAAATGCAATGGTGATACACACTAGTAATAGGCATAAAATATCATCATGAAAAGTATCCTGTGCTAGCAAATAAGTCTAAACCTCAATAGTTAGGTCCATAGGAGTTTTTCAAAGAGGGTGACATCCTATGAAAGACATCCATCAAGTCGTGTGAAGTTTTGACTAAAAACTTAACTTTCTCTCAAATATGTACAAACTCTCTTATGTGATGCTCAGAATCATGCAGAGTATCATGTGTGGGTGTGTGGGTGGGAACACGTGTCGTAGCATAACATGAAAAAAAATCTATGCGACACACTACCCAACTTAAAACAGGATTCCCTAAGGTGTCCTCTCTTCTTACAGTGGGTGAAAACAAACATAGGCTTAGGAACACCTCTCTCAATATGTCTAGGAAGCACTCTCCTATCGGGAACCAGACGCCTAGGTGGGTTAGGTTAAGATCCATAAGGATCTATAACAAACTCGAGAATCGGATCAGTTGCAACATGGGAAGTAGACGCACTGCCATAACCTATTCTTATTCTCTCAACATTACCCAAAGCGGGACCGAGGGGTGTCTTTCCAACCTTCTTAGATGTGTCCTCTATAGTCACTTTTACCTCCTGGTCTCGTTCGAGATCTCTCTCGAGTTGGACTACACAGGCATCATGTACACTATTTTCCTAACTTACGACGATCAACTGCTCACTCACCTTCACATCTTGAGTTGACTTGCCGATGCCTCACACACACTCAAAAGCTCTATATCTCTCTCCAAATCTGATATCTTAAGACATAACTCCTGATTCCACTTATTCGCCTTTATGGTCTCGGCATACAAATCTCTAAACGCCCTTTGGAGATCACTTTCACCCTCAATTCCGATCTCACTCTCACACTCACTATGGATCAAAACATCGTCGAGGCTCTCACATATAAAAGTGTCCTCATCATCCAAGGACAAACTAGATGTGATAATGTGATTAGCCACGAAACCAACACACATTCCATGTGATGATTCATCCTCGAATCATTCAACCTGAAGTCACTATTGATAAGAGTGGTCATGTTAGCAATCCTCTTGCCCTTTCTCCTTAGCAAAGTGGGTCACTCTAAGGTCATATGCCCTTTACCCTTGCATTCAAAACATCTCACCACTTATTCTTTCTCTTTCTCTTCTCACTACTCTCTTTGGCCTCTTTTTGCTTTTTATTTTTCTTAAAAATCTTTTTATTGGAAGAATTTTCTTCGGACATTTTGAGAAATTTTTTAAAAAATTTCGTAAATAAGGCCACATAACAAAATCAATCTCTTCCTCAGATTCAGACTCACACACTTTCTCTTTCTTCTTTTTCTAAAATTGAGTTTTTAAAGATAACCATTTATCCTTAGGCTTAATGGTGTAGAGAAACATGTCAATTTCATATGTCTGAAGATCTCCTACGAGATCCTCTAACCTAAGTGTATCTAATATCCCCAACGAATTTAAAACAGTGACCTTAGAAATAAAACCTTTCAGGAGTGACCTCAAAATATTTTTCACGACTCTCGCATCATCTATATTCTCACTCAAATTAAAACTCATGTTAACTATATCCGAAAACCTAGCATAAAAATCGTCAAAACACTAGGACTCTAACATGATAATAGACTAAAACTCGGCGGTTAAATTTTGTAATTTCGACACCTTAACCACGTTAGTACCCTCATGTGTAAATTGGAGGGAGTCCCATGCCTCTTTAGACGTGGTGCACGTCATAATACGACGAAATTCATTAGGAGTGACGACTCCAAAAATACCCCTAAGGCCACTGGAGTTATAGGTACTCCATTTAAAATCATCCTCAGTCCAGTCCGACACACGTGTGAGAATGGTGAAATTATCAACAGTGATAGTGGATGGCATCCACCCTCTTTCACAAGTGATCCAAACTCATACATCGATATCTTTTGAACATGATCTCATGCGGGCTTTCCAATATGCATAATTATTTCCATCAAAGATGGGCATCCGATTATATAAGTTATCCATCGAAAAAAATTTCAAATTTTCAAAACCAATTGATATCACAATTTTTTTCAAAAAAAGAATCTCACGGTAATTTAGTGAAACCTGCTCTGATACCAATTTGCAAAGGTAAAATCGTGAGCTAAAGGTCGGATACGAATTTGTGGATGCGTAATATCAATTATTTATAGAAATCACAAATTTCTATTGGAATAAACTTATTTAACTAGAGACAATTATTAATCCAATTTTAATAAACGATAAACATGCATATTTGTGGATAAATTAAATATGCAAACCCAACAAACAATCACAAGATCAAATTCTAGAAAAATCCCTCGAAATCTGCAATGAATCTCTGAAAAAATATCCACATAGACCGCAACCTATAACATCAAAGAATCCCTCGAGAACCTCCAGAACTGTAGCTCTTTCTCAGTACTGAACACCCTCGAGTATCCCCAGTGACCGCATTCATGGTCGGCAAATTGATCCCATAAGAGCTATCAATCCACCAGTAGAGATTTCGTCTATAAGAGAAACTCCAACAAAGTTGTATCTTGGGTTCCAAAATGATTCACTAAAGTATATGGGATGGTTTGTGAAAGATAAAAAAAGTTTTGTGTTATAAAGGTGAAGATTAAAATTATGGAGATGTGCAGTTTTCGTGTATTAAAAGTGTTAATGAAAAAGTCTCACGAAACAGGCTTATATAAAAAACTAGATTCGGCGGGTCATTCGAACGACTTCTGCATGTCGTTCTAATGACTTCTAATGTTTTAGAACTACGGTAAAAATGACCTATTAAAATACGAAACATTATATGGTCATTAGATGCAAACAAGGAACGACGATCTCGCAACCTTACAAACGACATGTGATGTTGTTAAATGCAGTCGTTTGAACGACTTGTACCTTTCATTCGAACGACATGTCAATGTCGTTTGAATGACCTAAGCGACAAGAAACAATCATTTTTTAAAGTCCACCTACAGGTCTTCAAAATAATATTTTGAGTTAAAAAAACACCTCAGTATGATAAAAACCTTTTCTAAAAAATATCCCAATACTAAAATGAAACATTTATGAAACTTAAACACAAACCTTACCAAAATCAATCTCGCAGAGGCTTGTTGTTGAAGATACCTGATATTAGGATCCGTCTTGTTGAGAATATGAACTTCAATTTCCTTCAACGGTTGTAACAGTATACGACTTACTCAATGTAAATCTGGACAATGTAAATTATTTCCTTATAACCCCAAATAAGCTTCTTACTTCCAAGCTTTCTTCTTCAAATAAAGACCTTAATACCCCGCTTAAACTTTGCTAAGTGAAAGGTAAAATAGTTGTACTACAAGCTTGGTGTATGGAGAGAGTAGGGACTTTGGTTACCGATTTTGAGAAAGGATAGAAGAGATTAAATGGTGCCTAAGGGTTATCCAAACTCAAAAGAATTTCAAGAGGAGCTGTGAGGACAAAGTCTCACATTATCCCCCTTATAAAGTCTCCAAACCTATTCTAATGCCCCCCCCCCCAAATCAATAACGATTTCACTAAGTATAATGGGGTATGACGCTACATAACAAAGCCAAAACTCATAAGAGTGTTGGTTCATTTCCCCCTTCTATTATGTAAAAAATTGACAACTCAAAAGAGAGCAATGCAGGTAACTACTTCGAATACTAAAGTGCCCTTAAATGGGTCTAAACCATTTTTTTACATCACCCAACGGAAAAATTGTTCAAAATTTAATTTTACATTTACTAGAGTTTTTTTTTAATTTTTTTAGCACTTATTTTTACAAAAATCCCATTTATTTTTATTTATTAATTATTATTATCCTTTGAATTTCCATTGTATCCCTATGATATTATAATACATAAATAATTATAAATATTTAAATTATTCCAATTAATTTATTTGATGCCCATTAAATATGTAACTCAATTTAACACGAGTAACGCAGTATGCGACATTTTTTTCTTCTTCTTAATTTTAATTACGATATTATTCTAATATGATTAAGCCCATAATTCTCATAACAAGATTTTTTTTATTTATTTACAAAAAACCAGGGCATTACATAGTGTCTCGTCAAATTCTACACCCTTAATCTTGAGAGACCAACCTAGCCTTGTTGCAAACTACAATACCATTATCATCCATTTTATTCTTATAAATCCACTTGATACCAATTACATTAGTCTTGCTAGTTGGGGGAACTAACTTCCAAATATCATTCTTGAGAAACTGAAGCAACTCATCTTGCATAGCGCATGTCCAATGCTCGTGCTTGAGTGCTTCTTTCACATATTTGGTCTCTACTAAGGAGGTGTGGAAAATGTAGCTATCCACATTCTAAAGTTTATCGCGAGTCTTGACACATAATGTGTGATCACCAAGTATAGCGAAGGGGCTCTTTTGAAACCAAGAGGTCGGATTCTCTAAATAAAGTATGGGGTACCACTGGGTAATATGAGGAATAATGAGATCATCACCATGGGGTGCATTGTTCTTACACTCGAGGTTAGGATCAATGGACGTAGGATACTCGTCGTCTCTAATCGTATCATTTGTGGATACCATAACCTTAGATCTTGTAAAGTTAAACCCCATATGATCCCTAATTGATGATGAATATCCTAAAAATAACCCCTCATCGCTTTCGGAGATGAACTTTCATAAGTTCTCTATATCTTTCAAATTGTAGCAAAGACTCCCAAAGACACTGAAATACAATATATTGGCTTTCTTCCTAATCCAAAACTCATATAGCGTGTGTAACGTATACGGACGAAGATATACCTATTTACCATATGGCATGTGGTATTAACCACATCGGCCCAAAAACATATTGGCATATTTCTCCCAAGAAGCACGGATCCAGATATCTCTTGATTCGATTGGCTCTTCCGCTCAACAATCCCATTTAATTAAGGAGTAATAATAGCCAAAAACACATTTTTGATGCCCACTCCATCACAATAACTATCCACTCTGGATTCTTTAAATTCGGTGTTGTTATTATTACGCATTCGATTAAAGTTACAGAGTGTTGGTTTTATAAGACACAACACTTATTTATTAGGAACTCAATAGCATCAAACTTTTTCCTAAGAAACCCCACGATAGAGTATCTTGAAAAGTCACCGATCATCACAAGAATGTATCTCTTACCACTTATGCTCGTTGTATGAGTAAGAACCATAAGATCCATATGTATTTGTGGCCATCCCCGATCCTTGTCGTGCGGGTGGGCGCGTGGAGGAAAGGATCCTTCGGGTCCCGCGCGTCCCCCTCGGGAGCGCTTCGGCCGGCGTCGTTTGAGAAGTGGTGTAAAAATGTAGAGAGATTCATATTCGCCTGTCTATTTTACTCAAAACAGACAAAAGAAAAAGGGGAAGCCACCCCGAAGGATGGCATCCAAAGATATACTGGTGCGTGCGAAACCAAGATGATTCGAGAAGGGTTCGGAGGCTTAGTTACGAAATGGGAAGGTGTTAGGCACCCATTCCGCCCTTTCGGTCTCTCATGAATATTTGATATTTTCCTTTTGTTTCCCCCCTGTGATATGTGTGCATGTGTATATATAGAATGGAGGTAGGAATCCTCGACTTGTATCATGGAAAAGATAAAGCGAGTCAACCGTAGGAAGATATAAGAATAATATTAGGAAAAAAAGATTTATGCGATTACCCCTACATTGATCCTTATAATGGAACGATAACACATATGGACTAATGCGTCACTAAGGGCAAGTATATAGAATATAAAGAGAATGGATTTAAAGAAGATAGAAAATGAGAGAAAAAGTTAGAAAAATGACTCGAGTCTCGAGTTTTACCCCGAGATGCCTACGTAGCCTATAAAGGCATCAAAGTCCACGTAGTTCGCATACAAAACGAGGGGTAGGGTTTATCCCATAAATCCAAATGGGGAATCTCTTATTTTTAAGTGTGTGTGTGTGTGTGTGTGTGGAAAAAGTGTTTTAGTTGTGAGAAAAGTGTGGAAAAAGTGTGAGAATACCTACTTGGAATTTATGAGCAAACCCTCTTTTTCTTATTTTTTTTGGGTTTTATGAAAATAAAAGATGTAAAATAATACTAAATAAAAAGTATATTAGGATGTGTGGGATGAGATAATAAAAGTGATAGATAAGAAAACAAGTTATTGGGAATTTAAGAGAGAGTTTGAGAAAGTTGGACCTTCTTGAAGATATTGAGCTTGATCTTGAATGTTGGAGAGCATCCCTTTGCACTTGGATGATGATGGAGAGTGGCTAATTCACCAAGTTTGATGAAAAGGGTGATGAAAAGTGGAAGTAAAAAAGGGATTTGGAAGTTGAAATCACGCTGCCTACGAGAGAGGTTTCTGGGATTCGTTCAGAGAGATTTTTATTAGATCTGGGCTCCCTTTGAAAATGAGGTGAAGGCCTCCTTTTATAGGCCTAGGTGAGTTCCGATCAGCATAGACCTATTCCTGCCTATCGGCAGGTACCGATAGGCAAGGTCTGAAACCTGCCATTTGGTAGTGCACTTCAGTATTTTTTAGAAAATCGCCCGCCGAGGGCAAACCGTTGGTCAGAATCGTGCACGGGGAATACCATTTGAAAGGTAATTCAGAGACCTTAGAAAGTCCTTTGGACCACTTCCGGGTTCGGGAGTTGACTTTGGGTCAAATATTGCTCGGAAGCATTTGTCGGTCCATTGGATGGGGAATCGCTCGGACGCAAACGGATCGTTCGTCCGCATGGTAAGTCCGAATCGTGCATGGGGTAGACCGTTGGAAAGTTTAGGAGATGTACTTCGACATTCCAAAGAGTTTGACCTGGTTTGGAGAGTTGAATTTGGTCAACCGGGCCCGGGAAGCATTCGGTGACCTCTCGGAGTCAAACGGATCGTTCATCCGCATGGAAAGTCAAAATAGCGCATGGGACGGATCGTTGGAAAGGGTATTCGGTGCCCTTCGAATATTCATTTAGCCTTGGTTGGGATGAAGAGTTGACTTAGGTCAAATAGAGCCCGAGAGCGCCCGATGGCCTCTAGATTAGGTTTCGGACGCAAACGGGTCGTTCGTCCACATGGTAAGTCGGAATTGCGCACGGGGTAGACCGTTGGAAAGGGTATTCAGTGCCTTTGAAGATTCATTCAGTCTTGGTCAAGATGAAGAGTTTGAATTTTTGGTCAAACTGAGCCGGGGAGTGCCCGATGGCCTCCAGGTCAATACTCAGGACATGACCTGGGTTTACAGTGATGAAGGGAGATACTAAGGACCTAAGGAGAGTTAAGGGGTAACAGAATGGGGTGTCTATAGAGCCCCTCGACGGGTGAGTTTGGAACAAATGATGACCGTCGAATAGAAACCACATGATGCTTTTGAGGGAGTATGAGCGATTCAGAGGGTCGATGCCGATTCTGAGGACCTAAGGAGCGTGCTGGGGATGATAAATTCTTCGGGTCAAAGCCAAATCTGCGGGCTTAGGGTAAAGGTCTAATAACTGAGGTCAATTGTGACCTAAAGAGTGGTGACGATCGAGGATCGATGTCAATTCTAACCTAACTGAGGTGACGATCAAAGACCGGGGCCAATTCTGACCCAAGAGTGGTGACGACCAAGGACCGAGGTAAATTCTGACCTAACTCAGGTAACGATCCCAGACCGGGGCCAATTATGACCCAAGAGTGGTGACGACCGAGGACCGAGGTCAATTCTAACCTAACTCAGGTGATGATCCAAGATCGGGTCTAATTCTGACCCAAGAGTGGTGACGATCGAGGACCGAGGTAAATTCTGACCTAACTCAGGCGACGATCCAAGACCGGGGCAAATTTTGACCCAAGAGTGGTGACGACTGAGGACTGAGGTCAATTCTAACCTAACTCAGGTGATGATCCAAGACCGGGGCCAATTCTGACCCAAGAGTGGTGACGACTAAGGACTGAGGTCAATTCTAACCTAACTCAGGTGACGATCCAAGATCGAGGCCAATTCTAACCCAAGAGTGGTGACGACCGAGGACCGAGGTTAATTTTGACCTAACTCAGGTGACGATCCAAGACCGGGGCCAATTCTGACCCAAGAGTGGTGACGACCGAGGACCGAGGTCAATTCTGACCTAACTCAGGTGACGATCCAAGATCGGGGCCAATTCTGACCCAAGAGTGGTGAGGAACGAGGACCGAGGTCAATTATGACCTAACTTAGGTGACGATCTAAGACCGGGGACAATTCTGACCCAAGAGTGGTGACGACAGAGGACCAAGGTCAATTCTAACCTAACTCAGGTGACGATCCAAGACCGGGGCCAATTCTGACCCAAGAGTGGTGACGACCGAGGACCGAGGTCAATTCTGACCTAACTCAGGTGACGATCCAAGACTGGGGCCAATTCTGACCCAAGAGTGGTGACGACCGAGGACCGAGGTCAATTTTGACCTAACTCAGGTGACAATCCAAGACCGAGGCTAATTCTGACCTAAGAGTGGTGACGATCGAGGATCGAGGTCAATTCTGACCTAACTCTAGTGACGATCCAAGATCGGGGCCAATTCTGACCCAATAGTGGATAAAGATTGGATTCTGATTCTGCTGGAGAAAGAACTTTGTGATTTTGATCTGAGCTAGGGAACTGATAGCTAGGGAAGATTTTAGGAGACCTCACAGGGGGGATAACCTATTTTGTGTGTTGTAAGAGAATTCCGCTGGGGAAGTGATCAGGTGATCCTTAGGGATCCTCCGGAGCTTTGCCGGGAGGAGTTTTCACTTGGTTTTTTTGAGGATTTCACTGGGGAAGAGGGGTTCCACTTGAGGGAATGCAAAATTTTCTTAGTGAAAAGGCTTTAAATCCTTCCTGGCATTTTTGGGAATTTTTCGAGGATTTTTTGAGGTTTTTTCGTATTTTCTGGGAATTTCTGTACGAAATTTAAGGGGGGTGCCGGTCGGCATAGTATGAAGGGTGCCATTTGGCAGTGGCATGAACTTTTGGGCTACCTCGGGAAGGCTAGGGGTCAGTGCCGATCGGTATGGTAGGGAGAGGTGCCGATCGACATGGCGCTTGGCATCCTATAAAAAGGGGGTGAATCCCCTCATTTTTTCACAGCTTCTTTTGCTTTCTCTCTCTCTCTGCGATTCTTCTACAAATCATTCTATCATTCTGTTCTTTAAGAAATGGCCGCTTTCATGAGCACTGCAGTCCACCGGGAGTGGTTGACCATTGATGATTGGGCGTATGTGGAGTGGAGGTCTAGGGCGCCTCTTGATTTGGGGAGTGAGAACTCCTTTAATGCGTTTGAGCCTATTGCGGATGAGCGAACCTTATTGCGGGATCCATCGCGTCATCTCTCTTCGAGAGTGATCCCCGATGGTTATGTAAGTAACCCGACCTTTAGCATTCTTCTCTTTCTGGTGATTTTTCTTTCTTGACTTTTGATGAGACTTTTCTTTTTGCCAGTCTGATATTTCTTTGAAGAACATGACCGCCCGCTGGACAACGGGGCTCAAGGATGTCTGGGATCATCTCCCACCTGTGGTGCACTGGGTGGTCTCATCAGTGAGTTTTGGGCGGTTGGCATCGACGCTGGATGAGACGCCTCGTTTAACAGCGGTCTTGTGCTCTTTGGGAGAGAGGTGGTGGGACACTACCCACACCTTTCATTTTGGATTCGAGGAGATGACAGTGACTCCCATAGACATGCAGTAGTTGCTGGGGCTGGATTATGATGGAGAGCAGATAGAGGTGGATCGCTCTTTACGGGTGAGACCGGAGGCAGTGCATGCGACACTTGGTGATGTAGGGAGGATAGTTTCTAGGGATTCTATCCGGCTATCCCTACTGAAGGATGTTCTGTTTGGTAGGGAGATCGACGTGGAGGACGGGGTGTAAGTGAGGATGATGGCCCAGTTATTCATTCTTCTGCTATTGGGAGGTTTCATGGTGGCGTCGAGCGGCGACGTCGTCCATTTATGGTTTCTGCTATACTTGAGGATGTTTTTGAACATCCCCTTCTATGATTGGGGGAGTATGACCTTGGCGACCCTTTACTTTTCTCTAGATGCATTCAGTTGGTGCTGTTGGCAGACCTTTATTGGGGCCATGTACCTTCTTGAGGTATTCTTCAGTTTGTGCATTTCTTTTCATGCATTCGCATTTTCCTTATGCGTCTCTTTTTGTTTGTGAATTCAGACGTGGTTCTATGAGGTGATTGGGTGCAATACCCTGCTAATTGCTTTGAAGGATGACACTGTTGGGGACTTCTGTCGATTGTATCGATGGCATAAGGCCAATCGGCAGTCGAAGGGATCTCTCTCCCTGGAGGCGGTGCGTCAGGTCTTAAACGACCGTACCAGTGGTAGGGTAACACTCTTTCCATTTTAATCTTGGTGTTTGATCCTTCTGATCTTGTATTGATTTATGCTCGCTCGGAGATTTTTAGGTGACTTTTTACCCATGGGGGACAACCATTCAGGATGCGGGGGCTATCGGGTCAAACGCGCAGATGAGGCATTTGCTAGTGCATGAGTTCGACCATTCCTGGTACCTCGGGGAGAGGGTAGTTCGTCAAATTGTTGAGGAGGTGGTGGTGCCACCCGCGTAGCCTCCTACTTCTATGAGGCAGGAGTGACTGATGTTGGAGGATGAGAGGATCACGGCGATGGTCGGCGAGCCCTACTTGCTATACACCGATACGGCTGCATCGTATGACTATATGGATTTTATGACGAGATGGTTGATGGCGCCCAACATATATGATGCACTGCCCTTTCCTCCGGCGGGTTCGAGTAGGGAGGTGGGATCTTCCCACAATGGTGGTGGTCCGTCGGCATCTGCGATGGTGGCGACCTCGGAGGTCCCTTTTGTACGACTGCATACCCCTTCATACAACATTTAGCGGGATGATGGAGGGATGGTGCCTATGCTGCACCGTCCTCATACGATGGATCTGGAGGAGTTGCGTTTGATAGAGGAGGTCCTTCTACCTGCGGTATACCTTTATGTTCTTCTCTTTCTTTCTTTTCTATTTTAGTCATTTCTGATTTGATACTGATTTCACCTTTTCTTTCAGCAAGTTCGGGTGTCGACCACTTGGCTCAGGGACATTAGAGACTGGATATCTTCGGCGACTGCCCATATTTGGGATGCGGTTCCCGTTCCTTCTTTCTTGGTGCCCTCTGCCTCATCTGGAGAGGACTCTGGCTCGGGTAGTGGTGGTGCGTCGTCTCGCCGTATGGGGAAGAGAGCACGTCGCAGGGGTGGAAGCTATTGAGAGAGAGAGAGAGAGAGAGAGAGAGAGAGAGAGAATGTGGGTTCGAACTGAGTCCCATTGTTTTTGCTTTTTCTTTTTATTTCTTGCAAAGATGATGTAACACAAAAAACAGATATATGCAATGCAATGGAGTTTTTTGATTATCTTTTATTTAATGATGAATGAATGCATGCACATGCGCTTTTTACTTTTCTGCTGAGATCGTAAAAAGGAATATTTTTGAAATTTTTTGAAGGAAAGTTTTTGATTAAAAAGGGGAAATTTAAAGGGATTTTGAAATTCTGTTGAGAATGTAAATTTATTTTTATTGAGTTTTCTGATTTGACAAAAGAGGAAAAAGGTAAATTTCTATAAATGGGGGGTTGCCGATCGACAAGCACCTTGTCCTGCCTATCGGCAGTTCAGTCCAGTCCAATCCAATCACTTCAAAGCTTTGATTGGTACCCTCTTCAGCCTTTGGTACCTTGTGGGGTAGGATTCCCTTCAATTTCTGCAGGGATTTTGTCCCTTGTGAGGGTTTTCAAGTATAAAAAGGGGGAAGGGTGAAGTGTTTTCATCACGCCTTTGCATTCTTACCTACTTGCCCACCATCTCTTAGCCTTGCAAGATGTCTCCCCCTGGTAGCATTGATTTTTCCAACTACCTCGAAGCCTTGGAAGCTATGTGCTCTTATAATGTCGACTACGATGCTTTCAACATGCGTCGAGTCTCCTTGTGGCACAATCGGCCTATTGAGTGGAATATGCTGATGGCAGTGGTACAATTCTGGTACCCCGAAGACCATGTATTCCGCTTTGGGTTGGAAGAAGTTTATCCTACCTACGAGGAATTTTCTGCCATACTGGGTGTAAATCCCAATGTTGCTGCGACTTTGCCCGAATTTTCCCGTTCTCCTAGGGATTTGTTGGCCGGGCTTCTTCACATTTCGCCTTCGGTGGCTAGATCATTGGTTGCTGGAGGAATTATCTCCCTCCCGACGGTGCTGCAGTCTGTGCATTTACAGGAAGTAGGTGATGCTGGCTATGCTGGAGCCGTTGTTCTGGGTCTGGTTTCAAAATTATTGCTGGTGACTGGGGAATTGCAGGTGGACCCACAACTTACAGCCATTACTTCATGGATGTCATACCGTCGTAATCCCGCGGCGGCGATATTGGAGGAGACTCTGAATGGCCTGGATGCCTGGAGAGAAGCCCCTTCTGGCTTTTTGAGGGGTAGCCCTGTGATGCTGTTCATGTGGTTGTCTGAAAGATTCTGCTTGTTGACTCCTCCAGAGTATCCCTTGTCGGTCGTACCCAACTTCTTTTCACGCTACTTCATCAGCGTTGGCCTGTATGTTGAGAACTGGGAGAATTAGCTTGTGGAGCATGGGGCTTGTGGGTTGTATTGGTCAGTGCCTTGGTGGGGACAGTTGTAGCCTGTTCTGGAGCTAGGAGAGTATTCATATGTGCGGTTGGTTGGTCTCAGACATACCTCTTTTTACTTCCCTTGGCGACTTTTGCGCCAATTTGGCTGGGCGCAGGTCGTGCCCCCTCGGACCTAAAACTTCTTTCTGGTAGAAGATTTGACTTAGCGCCTGCGTCTGTTGCTTGGATCTCTGTGGGAAAATCGACGTCCATCGACCCGTCCCTCTCAGTCTATCGGGAAGGTTTGGCATGTCCCCAAAGATTTATATGAAGTGGTTGTGGAGGAAAGTAGTCAGCAAGATGTTGGCAATGGAGGCTGGACAAAGATGGTTTGTTTTATCTGACTCCATGGAAGGGGGTGTTGTGGTTTTTTCGAAGATGGTTAAGGCTCATCGATCCATGGAATGTTTACGGCACTCTATTCAGGAAGGGGAAACTTGGGGTCCTCAGGATGTAGATGATGAGGGTGCAGGATCCTCTGGTATCTGTGGGTAGGACTCATGGGGAGTTTATTTATGTAATAGGGAATGTAGGTGGGGGCTTTTTTTAGATTTTTATAGTAGTGGGGAAGACAATTATCCGTTCCTTTTTCTTATGTAATTCGTACTGTAATTTCTTATTAATGAAATAAATAAGTTTTTGATCACCTAGCTGTGCCTTTCGATGAATTTTATATTTTGAATTATCTATACTGATCGCTAAGGCATACATAATCCTTTTGTTCAAATCATTTTAGAATGAACCGCCGTTCTCGGAGGTAAGAAAAGAATAGTATTTTGTGAAAAAGAAAGGGGCCGCACTCATGTGAGGTGCATGAGCTGCCTACGTACCTATGGGGTTTTTGAAAATGTTTTAAAATGGTTTTTTGTAGAGGATCAGGCCCACGTAGTTCTGGGTAGAGGGAAATGAAGAGTTTTTTTTTTAAGAATAGAAGGGGGATGAGAAGAGTCGTAGCGCGCTGAGATTTAGGACTAGGGGTAGAATTTCTTGAGACGGTCCAGATTGACTGGACGAGCCATCTCTTCCCCATCTAGGTCAATGAGCATGGCGGCACCTCCGGAAAAGATTTTCATCACAATGTAGGGGCCGCTCCAATTGGGATTGAATTTCCCTCTGGGGTCCCAGATGGGTTCTATTATCTCCTTGAGGGCTAACTCCCCATCCCGGACACCGCAGTCCTTGACTTTCTTATTGAATGATCGTTCTATTTGGTGATGGTACCCTTGTATGTGGTAAATAGATTTTAATCTTCTTTCATCTAGGAGGGCTAGCTCATCAAGACGGCTTTGGCACCAGTCTTCTTCACTAACTTTGCTTTCGAGCATGACGCGTAGCGAGGGTATTTTTAGCTCCATAGGTAGGACCGATTCCATGACGTAAACCAGGGAGTAAGGGTTAGCCCCAGTAGAAGTTAAGATTGAGGTTTGATAGCCCCAGAGGGCGTATGGGATCCGGTCGGCCCAACCCCTACAACTTTCGGTCATCTTGCTGATGATGGCTTTGAGGTTCTTGTTGGCAGCTTCAACTGCACCATTGGTCTGAGGTCGATAGGGAGAAGATTTGTGTCTCTGAATCCCGTACTCGTTGACTACTTCTATGACTTCTGCTTCGAAATGAAACCCGTTATCTGATACCAGTTCGTGCGGGACCCTATATCGGCAGATGATATTTTTCTTGAGGAATTTGGCCACTTTCTTGGCATTCAATAATGTGTATGACTCAGCCTCGACCCATTTGGTGAAGTAA
This sequence comes from Sambucus nigra, assembly GCA_949130495.1. Taxonomy (NCBI): domain Eukaryota; kingdom Viridiplantae; phylum Streptophyta; class Magnoliopsida; order Dipsacales; family Adoxaceae; genus Sambucus; species Sambucus nigra. The sequence continues at coordinate 61,040,340 of OX422223.1, read as the reverse complement.
CCGATGGCAACCAGGATGAACTCATATACGTTTGAAGCCTTTGGTGTAACCTTCCCTATGATGTCGATACCCCAGGTAGAGAACGACCAGGGAGATGTCATGTTGAAGATTGGAGAATTGTTGGCATTTGAGGCACTTTCGGACATAGGCGGTGGAATCCTGGATCATGGTGGTCCACTAGTAGCCCTGTCGGATGATCTTCTTGGCGAGCATGTGACCATTTATGTGGGGTTCGCATTCCCCACTGTGGATTTTCTGCATTGTTTTCTCAATCTTTCCCCCTGCGATGCAGTGTAGATGAGTTCCATCGAAATTCCTTTTGAGTAGAGCTTTATGACAGATGATGTACTGGGCGACCAGTCTACGGAGGGTCATTCAATCTTTCTTGTTAGAACCCTCGGGATACCTACCATGTTTGAGGAGGCAGCATATATCATAGTACCAGTAATCGGCTAGTTCGGGATATTCGGTGGAGACAAGCTCAATATGGTAACAATGGGTCAGTTTGTCTTGCTTTTGAACTAGGAAGGGGGTCATTATTATTCCTTCGGGCATGTCGACCATGGAGGCTAAGGTGGCGAGAGCATCAACTAGGTTATTTTTTGCTCGGGGTAGGTAATGGAAGGTGATATCTCAGAATCGGGAGGCTAACTCTTGTAATTGGGCATGAAAGGGTTGGAGATTTTCGTCCTTGACTTTCCACTTTCTGAGCACTTGATCGATGATAAGGGCAGAATCCCCGTAGACATCAAGGTATTGAATACCTTTCTTGAGAGCAACCTTGAGGCCCACTGTGCATGCCTCGTATTCTGTCATGTTGTTGGTGTAAGGGAAATCCAATTTAATGGCGATGGGAGTGTGGGAGTCATCTGGGGCGATCAGGAGTATCCCAATGCCATATACCTTTTTGTTAGCAGCGCTGTCAAAGAACATTTTCCATTGAAGGCCGTCTTGAGTGGTGCAGAGGATATTTTCATCCGGGAATTCAGAAATCTGAACCTTCGCTTCTTCTATGGGGTAATCGACGAGGTAGTCAGAGATGGCTTTTCCTTTAAGAGCTTTATGTGTGACGTACACGATATCGAAATCGGTTAGGAGCATCAACCATTGGGCCATTCGACTGGATAAGGCGGGTTTCTCAAGCAGGTATTTGATGGGATCCATTCGGGATACAAGTTTGATTGGGAAGGCGAGCATGTAGTGTCATAACTTTTTTGTGACCCAGACAAGTGCGACACATGCCTTTTCTAAAGCAGTGTAGTTGACCTCGTACCCGACCAATTTATGACTGGCATAATAGATGGATCTTTCTTTATGGGAGTCCTCAAGGCATTGGGCTAGCAAAGCCCCAACTGCAGTGTCGGTTATGTTTAGGTATAGGAGCAAAGGGAGACCAGACTGTGGTGGCAAGAGCACTGTAGGTTGGGTTAGGTATTGTTTGATTCTATCAAAAGCTTCTTGGCAGGCCTCATTCCAAACCTTGGTTGAATCCTTTCGGAGGAGCTTAAAGATCGGTTCACAGATAGAGGTTAGCTGGCTGATGAACCGGCTGATATATTGTAATTTCCCAAGAAACCCTCAGACTTCTTTCTCTGTTTGGGGTGGTGCCATATCAAGTATGGCCTTCAGCTTTGCAGGATTTACTTTTATCCCCTTTTCGTTGACCATGAATCCCAAGAGTTTTCCCTTTGTAGAGCCGAAGACACACTTCTGTGGATTAAGTCGCATCTGATACCGTCGCAGTCGTTCGAAGAACTTTCGGAGAGCGGGAACATGAGCTTATCTAGTTTTTGACTTGGTAATCATATCATCCACATAAAACTCGACCTCCTTGTGGATCATATCGTGCAGGATGGTTGTGGCAGACCTTTGGTAGGTAGCCCCAGCATTCTTGAGACCAAATGGCATGACGGTGTAGCAAAAGGTTCCCCATGGGTGATGAATGCGGTTTTTTCTTGGTGTTATGGGTGCATATTGATTTGATTGTATCCAGCAAACCCATCAACAAAAGACTCGAGAGCATGACTGGCTGTGTTGTCCACGATCATGTCGATATTGGGTAACGAATAATCATCCTTTGGAGAAGCTTTGTTTAAATCTTGGTAGTCTACACTCATTCGGACCTTCCCTATGGATTTCGGCACAGGTACAATGTTGGCTAGCCATATGGGATATTCGATCACCCGAATGAAACCCACGTTTAACTGTTTGACCACCTCTTCTTTGACCTTGAGCGACCATTCGGTGCGAAGTTTTCTCAATTTTTGTTTAATCGGCTTGTAATCTGGGAGAGTGGGGATCTCATGTTGAGCTATTTCAGGATCGATGCCGGGCATATCATCATAGGACCATACGAAGACATCTACGAACTCCTTCAGCAATTCTTCGAGTTGTGCGCGCTCATGCTCGTCCTAATCTCGTGCAGTTGGCTATTAGAACCGAGATTAATAACAACAGTCTCTTCTTCATTAACTTGAATGCGATTATGTTGTTTATTATTAACCTTATTTAGATCAGTTAAGAATTGTTCATTTGCAAAATCATCATCATCAAAAGTTTGATTAGAATCCAAGCAGTTAATGTAAGGCACATCAAGATACTCAAAATCTTCGTTTATTTCATTAATAGGAAAAACAACATTGAGAACCTCATCAAAAGAGGTCTTAATTACATTTGAGCAAGGATAGACAACATAAGAAGAAATAGGGTAAACATTGGGGTTATGGGAGATTTCAAGAGGTAGAACTGGCGCAACATGCTAGTTGAAGAGAGGAGTATCAGCAGCTTTAATCAGACGGGATGGGTCCATTGATGTAGTGCCTGAATGAACCATACAGAGTGTCAGCCCCAGCATCTGTAAGTTGAAGGAATCTTCAGAATTACTTTCCTCAGTCTCTTTGGCATCTTTGATGAGAGGTTGTACCTGGTGTGGGAAACCTTCAGCCCATGGGTAGCTGTCTTGGAAAAAGATTTCCATTCCCGGCCTCATCTTCTTATCTGTGTGGTCATACCATGGTTCTGGAAAACCACAAAAGGGGAAGTCCTCGCCTTCTTTGATGAATCGTCCATTTAAGGAGTCTCCTGAGATAGTTTGGATGCAGTCTGATCTTCTCTTTGGCCGAGACTGGAGGATCATTATGAGCTCTTGTTCCGATGGTTGATACCCCAAGCCACAAATAGGGAAAGCTTTCTTTAATTTGATGGGATCGAGTGTCCCTTGTTGCCTTTGCCCTAGCCCCAGTCCGAGCATGAAGTGCATGTTTCTGAACATCTGAATCTCATTGATATTGTCGTGAGGGTCATATTCTGGACAAACCCTTTCTTTGAAACCGTCCCCTGACGGGAGTAGGAGTGGTTCAACTCGGAATCCTGATAGGAGCATATCATTTGACCCGTGATGTAACTTGATAATTGTACTGCTGGTGCTTACACCCACGACATTTTCATCGTTGCCCAAAATGGTGATGACTCGCCCATCGGCAAAGAACTTCAATTTCTGATGGAGTGAGGAAGACACACCCTTGATATTTTGGAGCCAGGGTCGTCCGAGCAACAGGTTGAAACAAGCTGGGATGTTTATGACTTGGAATTCAACGACGGTGTTTATAGGGACAACCCCTATTGCAAGTTTTATGGACCCCATCACCTCACGATGGGTATTATCGTAGGCACGTACGGCGGTGGAGGTTGGAGCGAGGTTGCTTTCTTTCAGGCCTAAACACTTGAAGGTTCTCAATGGGAAAACATTCAAGGCGGATCCGTTATCGATAAGAGAGAGTGGCACGACCTTTCCCATAACTTTGACGGAGATATTAAGCGCATGATTATGATTCGGCCCAATTCTGGGGATTTCTTCTTCAGAAAATGATAGCATTCGGGTAGAGGTCAAGGATCCGACCAGATTTATCGCTTCTTCTGGTGTGGTAGAGGGGGAACTATGGGTCTAGTGAGTAATTTGATTAAAGCATTTATATGTAGCTTGGAAGACATAAAAAGTCCCCATAGAGTGATATTATCTTAGGTTTTCTTTAGTTGATCGAGGATCTTGCTCTCCTCGATGGTCATTTCTGGCATAGGAAGGTTTTCAACGCCCTTCCCTTTGTCATTTGATGGTAGTGAGCTTGGAACCTGGTAATGTCTCCCTGATCTGGTCATGTGATATACTGAAGAAGGAAAGAACATGAATCCCATTTCTTCGTCAATCTCAGGTTGTGCTGCCACCCTATTTATTTCTTTGAGAAGTTCTTCAAATGATATCATCCCACATATGTCAGCTACTGGGCCAGCTCTTCCTGAAGCTTGTTCTTCACTCGAATCTTCGAATTCTTCCCCCCATCCGGTGGAAACAATTCTGTCTTTCCATGTAAAGCCGATGCATTCCATAACTTCAACGGCTTCTTCATACAAGTTCTCCCATTCTGTGGGGATATGTGTGATTGAAGGGACTAAATGCCCTTGTAGTTTCAAAGTGTCAAGTAACCCGGTGATACTGCAAATGTTGTTGGTTTTCCTGAATAATTCTTCCAGAGTCTGGATAACGTCATCTAGGCTGCCTTCGTCTGTTGGTACCACCCACTTGTCTAAATCTCGGGCCCATTTCCGTGCCTCCAAGAATAGTGTACTGGACTTTTGGAAATCGATGTCCATCTGTGAGGGCAATTTCAACCCGAACTTTAGGAGTTGGTTTAACACCTCTGACAGTTCCATACTTCCATTTTCAAGACGGATACGGACAGCGATGCATGCTTTGTTAAGGAGTGACATTGCCTGATCAGCGAGGCTAGTAGGGTGTGGGAGGACATATGGGCAAATCTGAAGAGGTTTAGGAGAGTTTATTGGTGTGATTTGAGTTGAGGGATTGAAATCTGGGTTTTCTTTTAAGAAGATGTCATTGGTGTGATTCAGAAGTGGATTGTGAGTAGTGTTTAGCTTAGGATTGGCTGGTGGGGCGATGGTACCGCAGTCAATGAGATCTTGGATTATGTTTCGAAGGAGAAAGCATTGGTCGGCAGTTTGGTGAAAGGCGCAATGAGCATCGGTCTTGAAGTTTCTTGGGAGTGGGTTTGGCAATGGACGTGGATCCAAGGGTTTGATGAGGTTTCGACTTAACAGGGCTTGGTAAACTTTAAAGAGGGGAGCATGGATCTCAGTGTATTCCCTTCAGATGGGGGTAAGGCGGCTTTCTGGTGCCCATGATGTGGTTGGTTGAGAGATATTGTTGATGGTCGAAACGGTAGCACTGGCAGGCTTGTCATACTTTCCAGGGGTGAACTGTCCGGACACCTTCTTTGGTTCAACCTCTGTTTTAATGAGGCTTTCCTCTATTTCCACTCCTGCCTCTTTGAGAGCTCGAAAGTGGGGATTGTATTGTCCTCCCATCGTCGTTCGGACATGGGGCAAGACGTTTTTCTTCACTATGTTGACCTGTTCTCCTTCGGATGGACGGTTAGTCATGGTAGCTGCTTGCTCTCTCCACCGAGTTATGAAGTTACTGACTGATTCTCCTGGATTCTGTTTGAGCAGCTCTAAATCATCACAGGTGACCTCAAGCTCTTCGTTGTATTTGTACTCCGACATGAATTCTCGGCCTACATCCTCCCAGCTATGAATTCTGGATTCCTCAAGAGATAAAAACCATCGGAGGGCACTATCCTTCAAAGTTTGCTAAAACAATTGGGCCATCACCTCTTCAGAAGCCCCTAGTAGAGTCATGGAACGATGATAACTGCGAAGATGAACAATTGGGGGTCCACCCCCTCCAAACTTCTCGATATTTGGCATCTTGAACTTCTCGGGTAACCTTGCTTTAGGATAAGGAGACATGTGGGTGTAGTCCATGTAATTCCCAGAGATCCTGACTTGGTCAAACTTCTTGGTGAGCATCTTGAGATCCTCTTTGACTTTATTCAACTCCTCCTCTTTTGGATCAACGACCATAAGCAGGTTAACCATAGGCTGGGCAATGTTTGGCATTCGAAGCTGGGCAGGCGGCGACCCATTGGCAGGAGGGGCACGTGGAGCGTGCTGATATTCTTTCGGAACCCAGATAGGCTCGGGTGGACCCATATCACGAGGGGCTCTTGAGGAATAGGAACTTGGTTTTGTTGCATCTCTCGGACGTCAGTTTGGAGGTTGTCAATCTTGGACACGAGATGAGCTAGGACTGTCGTCAGATACGGCTGTATGACTCGTGCTTCATCTGTATTCTCCATGGAAGCATTTCGGACTCGAAAGAAGTAGTAGAGGAACGGATGAAATTCTAGGGTGATTTGACTGAAGAACGAAGCCAATAGGGAGCCAGGCCAAGGGCTTGTGATCGACCTGAGAAGACGTAGGATGAGATTTAGTTTTGAGAAAAAAGGAAGAAATATTTTTGGATTTTTGATAAAGAAGGGAGAAATATTTTTGGATTTTCGATAAAGAAGGGAGAAATGTTTTTGGATTTTCGATGAAGAAGGGAAAAATGCTTTTGGGAGACGGAACTCAGCATGATTATTATGATTATTATGTTTTCACTTGTATTTAATTCTCCTAAATTCAATGCCGGACGGGACTCGAGCCTGGAAAAGTGAGGGTCTGCAAAGCTACGATTTGGACTTGTAACAGGCTCACGGATAGGCTCCCATTTTAAAAATGCGTAAAAATTGGGCGGCAGGCCGACCCGAAATTTTGGCAGAGTTTCGGGTTGAAACCGGCAATCTAAAGTGCGTGTCCTAGGTTTGACACCTATATGCGGGTATGCAGTTGGTTGGGTGAATCGACGTGGGTTCCCCCCTTTAGCATGACTTCCACGATATACGTCTTTGCTCTTGCGGGCAATCGGTATATGTGGACAAGCCATTTGATATGCCTGAGTGTACGTGAATTGCCTCACCATATACCTCGTGAGTACGGTATGTGTGAGAGCGAATTCGATATACTAGACGTACGTGAACGAATTCCCTGCGATATACCTCCCGTCATGACTTCGGTCAAGCGGTACGATGCGGGGGAACCGTTAGATATACGTCGAAGGTACTTGGCCAATGGAAGGTGAGAGTCATATCGCTTAGGCTAACTGCGACCTGCCGAACCAGCGCCCATCATGAAGTGACCCTCCAGTTACTAGGTAAAATTTGGTCAATATCAATGCTCTTTGGTGATGTTGTGTGAATCATGCATGATTCTCTTATTAGTATCTTATTATGAGAATGCCTTTCTTGATTATGCCAGGTACACCAAGTATGGATGGGGGATGCATGTAACATGGGGATATACATGTATTCCTAGGTGCATGTGGTGTGAAGTGTACATGGAGAAATTTCTACAAGTGTGTGAACATAAGCATAAGTATGGGATACATATGAGAAAGGGGAACATGTAAACATGGGGGGAAACATAAGCAAATATATCATTAATGTAAATAGAGTCAAGCCCTCAAAATACACATACTCCCAGCAGAGTCACCACTGTGGCCATCCCCGATACTCGCCGTGCGGGCGGGAGCGTGGAGGAAAGGATCCTTCAGATCCCGCGCGTCCCTCTTGGGAGCGCTTCGGCCGTCGTCGTTTGATATGTAGTGTAAAAATGTAAAGAGATTCAGAGTCGCCAGTCTATTTTACTCAAAACAGACAAAAGAAAAAGGGGAAGCCACCCCGAAGGATGGCATCCAAAGACATACTGGTGCGTGTGAAACCAAGATGATTCGAGAAGGGTTTGGAGGCTTAGTTACGAAATGGGAAGGTGTTAGGCACCCATTTCGCCCTTTCGGTCTCTCATGAATATTTGCTATTTTCCTTTTGTTTCCCCCCGTGATATGTGTGCATGGAAAAGATAAAGCGAGTCATCCGTAGGAAGATATAAGAATAATATTAGGAAAATAAGATTTAAGCGATTACCCCTACGTTGATCGTTATAATGGAATGATAACGCATATGGAGTAATGCGTCACTAAGGGCAAGTATATAGAATATAAAGAGAATGGATTTAGAGAAGATATAAAATGAGAGAAAAAGTGAGAAAAAGGACTCGAGTCTCGGGTTTTACCCCGAGACGCCTACGTAGCCTATAAAGGCATCAAATTCCACGTAGTTCGCATACAAAACAAGGGGTGGGGTTTATCCCATAAATCCAAATGGGGAATCTCTTATTTTTAAGTGTGTGTGTGTGTGTAGAAAAAGTGTTTTAGTTGTGAGAAAAGTATGGGAAAAGTGTGAGAATCCCTACTTGGAATTTATGAGCAAACCCACTTTTTCTTATTTTTTTGGGTTTTATGAACATAAAATATGTACAATAATACTAAATAAAAAGTATATTAGGATGTGTGAGATGAGATAATAAAAGTGATAAATAAGAAAACAAGTTATTGGGAATTTAAGATAATTTAAGAGAGAGTTTGAGAAAGTTGGACCTTCTTGAAGATCTTGAGCTTGATCTTGAATGTTGGAGAGTAGCCCTTTGCACTTGGATGATGATGGAGAGTGGCTAATTCACCAAGTTTGATGAAAAGGGTGATAAAAAGTGGAAGTAAAAAAGGGATTTGGAAGTTGAAATCACGCTGCCTTTGAGAGAGGTTTCTGGGATTCGTTCAGAGAGATTTTTATCAGATCTGGGATACCTTTGAAAATGAGGTGAAGGCCTACTTTTATAGGCCCAGGTGAGTGCCGATCGGCATAGACCTGTTCCTTCCTATCGGCAGGTGCCAATAGGCAGGGTCTTGAACCTGCCATTTGGCAGTGCGCTTCAGGCTTTTTTGGAAAATCGGCCGCCGAGGGAAAACCATTGGTCAGAATCATGCATGGGGATTGCCATTGGAAAGGTAATTTAGATACCTTCGAAAGTCCTTTGGACCTCTCCCGGGTTCGGGAGTTGACTTTGAGTCAAATATGGCTCGGAAGTATTTATCGGTCCATTGGACGGGGAATCGCTCGGACGCAAACGGATCATTCGTCCGCATGGTAAGTCCGAATCATGCATGGGGGGGACCATTGGAAAGGTTAGGAGATGTACTTCGACATTCCAAAGAGTTTGACCCGGTTTGGAGAGTTGAATTTGGTCAACCGGGCCCAGGAAGCATTCGGTGACCTCCCGGAGTTAAATGGATCGTTCGTCCGCATGGAAAGTCGGAATCGCGCATGGGATGGATCGTTGGAAAGGGTATTCGGTGACCTTTGAAGATTCATTCAGCCTTGGTTGGGCTGAAGAGTTGACTTAGGTCAAATAGAGCTCGAGAGCGCCCGATGGCCTCTAGGTTAGGTTTCGGACGCAAACGGGTCGTTCGTCCACATGGTAAGTCGGAATTGTGCACGGGGCAGACCGTTGGAAAGGGTATTCAGTGCCTTTGAAGATTCATTCAGTGTTCGAGATGAAGAGTTTGACTTTTTGGTCAAACTGATCCGGGGAGTGCCCGATGGCCTCCAGTCAGTACTTGGGACATGACTTGGGTTTACAATGATGAAGGGAGGTACTAAGGACCTAAGGAGAGTTAGGGGGTAACAGAATGGGGTGTCTACAGTATCAACTCCAAAACATGAGAGGTGGTAATGGTATTCAACTTTCGATGGAGAGTTCAATTATCATCAGACATAGGAGTGATCCCATAACAATTTTCGTCAGTCCTCACTCATAGTAGTAATAGTTCACCGAATTAATTATATATGTTACACTCAGACCGATCAAACTTTACAACAAAGTTTGCATCACAAAGATGGCTTATGCTAATCAAGTTCCCTTTTAACCCTTCGATGTATAAAACATTGTATATCTTAGGAAATTCGGGTATCTTAACACAACCACGACCTAAAATTCTAGACCTACTACCATCTCCAAATGTGACTTTTCCTTCGTTGAGATCCACAAGATCGGTAAATTATGACTTGTCAATTGTCATGTGCATAGAGAACCCACTATCAAAATACCATTTGGAAAGTATACTGAACTTTGAGAGCAATATGAACAACAACGACATTTTCATCTTGCTTAGATAACCATTTTCTTACTCTTTTCGTTATTGGCTCTAGTCGTAGCATTAGAAACGTTCTCAAAAGGCATAGACATTCTTTGAAATTCTTCCATTAAGATTTAAGAAGTGTTGATACAAGCAAAGTCTCTATAGCAGTACGGGGGAGTATGTGTATGTTGTGTTCTTCCTAATTTGTAGTCAAACATAGACTTCTTAGGTTCTACTTTGGTTAACTCATTTAGGTTGACTCTCTTAGGTGGGTTAGGTTGAGGACGATATGGATCCACCACAAACTTAGGAACCAATTTGGGTGCAACATGAGAAGTGGATGCACCATCGTAACCTACGCCTTGCCTCTCCCTAAAACCAATGGTGGGATCGATAAAAATCATTCCGACCTTCTTCAATGTGTCCTCTATAGTAACATTTTCCTCCTGGGTACTTTCGAGATCTTTCTCAAGTTTGGATATAAGGACTTCAAGTTTCTTATAAGTCTCAAATGAAGCTTGAAGATCTCTCATAATACTAGTCATTTTGTTGGCCATTTCACCATTTTCCCTCTCCACTAAAATGAATATCTCGCCCACAAAACATTTTATTGAGGTCTCTCTTTCTCTCGATTATTTCAACTCTTTCTCTAGCGATAACACCCTAAGCCCAAAAATTTTATTTTTCTTTTTCTTTTTCTTTTTAGAAGGACTCTGTGTAAAGCTTATCGAAGGACACTTTCTCTCTCCCAAATCTTCATCTCCCTCACTATCTCTGGAATGACTGGATACATTTTCTAGCTCATCATATTTAGAAAGATCCTCATCGATGTGAGACGCACTCGATATACAAACATGACTGTGTGACACCCAGCCTAATTAAATACCGGGTGATCAGTACTTTATTAAATTATAATCAAGGTGAACGGTTGGTTCATTCTTAGCATCACTGTCGTAAAAATAACTTTTCCAATTAAACACCCTAATTAATTAATCTAAGTGACAAATACCATTTTTAAGACATTAATTCCAAATTTCAATTAAAACCAATATTTTAAAACTTTACATAATTCATAAATTAAGGATCACCCAACAACTATACTGGAACAAACAATCCAAATAATTTAAACATCCAACTAATTGATTCCAACATTAAAACTTAAAGGAAAACATCCTGACATGAATAGATCCCAAAGTATAAATACTGGAAATAAACTAATCGCAATATCTAATAAAATAACTGAATAATGGAAAGGGCGACACATGCCCAACTGAATAAATAGTGCTAGAAGTGGAATCAACAATGACGTCGTCTAAGCAAGAGGCCAGCAACTCCCACCTAAGCTGCAACGCGTTCCTTCCGGAGGATCCTATGCAAGATGCCCCTGTGGCTGGGCACCTGTAATATATACATATATATACAAGAGAGAAGATAAAATAGGAAACGGGTAAGAGACCGATTGTAAAAACAGTTTAAAATTAGTTTAGCAAGTATTTAAAATGCTACCGGCTAATGCAACCAACATATTAGTGCGACACTCCCTTGAGAAATTCTCACCTCTCTTCTAATGTGCACACCTATCGCACTAATCTTCCCAACAGTCTAACTTATCTTATCTTAAGTTACTCGTAAGATTTCATGCCGACAATTTCAAATGTTTAAGAGGTTAATTTTATTTAATAGCAAAGTTCTCACATAAGCCTTATTTAATTATAAAGTTTCTCAGTAATATAACATACTTTTCAAACACTAATTTCCAAGTTGAAATAATTATCCATTTCTTACATACCATAGACACAATAGGTAGTTCCCAAATTCTAGATTTAAAAATATATATATTAAATACTCATATAATATATATATTCTAATGACACCCCACATAAAATTTATGGTGCGGGCATACTCTGCTATCCAGTCCCCGTATCACTCGTACTAAGGGAAATACAAGTTCGGAGTCACTCTCGAACTGTATTAACACAAAACACATACAATATTGAGGCGAAGCATAGTTCCAAGTCTCTAAGAGGTCAGCACATATCCTCACGTCTCTTAGGACCGTCTGACTATCGATCCGATAGCCTGTACCAATGATTTCTATTTTCTAGGGTAGGAGTCAATATCCCCCATAAAGGTCCCATCGAGATAAGACTGTCCCAGCGCGGTAACCTCAGGGATAGCAAGTAGCGCGGGCATGATTTTTACACGTATATAGTATATGCATAAACACAGTCATATAAATATACTACTATTACCATATCAAATTTAGGTACACTCTCACGACTCATAATTATGATATTTATCCTTATTACTCGTTATTTAGTTATCACGTATAACGATTTGTCTCTTATTCTAATTTGTGGGATTTTTCCAACTTACTACGTAACACTCATGGATTCCTATCTCTCCAAGTGTACTTTCAGTAGGTACTCATTTATTTTATAACATAACTTCCTTACGAGTCTCCCCCTTTAACACAAGTTCCCATTGTCCCTTATGTGTAAACCCCCCCCCCCCCCCGTGAGATGTTAATCTCGTATTACATTAACGGGTCCAAATATTTCTAAGGTCCTACTGTCTTCTTTATATCCCAAAATGTATTAACATTAGTGTCCAAGAATGTCTAATCATTTAATTTGGAATGAACTATTAAAAAGGGAATATGAGTTATACAGGAGGGGTCGATCGATCGATGGCAGGTGTTCGATCGATCGAACCATGCTATAGGGTCGATCGATCAATCAAGCAGGTATGGCAAATCTGCAGAATTTCCAGATTACGGGTTTCCTCTTCCAAAATCATCCAAAACGATATCTTTGATTACAAAACTCCAAATAATTTATACCACAAGTATTATAACCTCAAATAAATGATTTCGTACGTCAAGCATGCGGATTTTCATCATGGAAAAACGAATTAAAAGGGGTATAATCCATAAAAATATCAAGAACCCTGATATTTCTTTTTCTAGTTTATTCCCATTATTTTACCAGATTTCATACTCTTTATTTACTGTAATTTCGTGGTTCAATCTCTACATATGTACTGAGTTTCCAGAATACATCTAATACTCATACAACATGCGAATTTAAATCTCCAAAATGGGTTTTTCTTTAACAAAAACTAGTCCTAATCAATCCTAGGCTAATATGATTGGAGCATTAACTGAAATAGAGCAAGATAGATACTTGCCTGATAATTTTTGGTTCATATTTGTGGAGAGATTTGTATGGATGTGATCCTCGTTGCACGATCTATCGTTTGGCGGCGACGACGGTGAAAACGGGGGAGTTCTTGGCCTAGAACTCCTTGGAAAACTTCTCCTCTACCTCTCCTATAGCCGTATTTGGTTTATGGTGTTTGTAACCCTGGAAGATGACTCTTCTCATCTGATATACCCTTAGAATTTTCGTGGGTTTTCATGCCCGAAAATGTAAAATGTCCAAAACGCCCTCCCGGGGTGTTATTAGGCCTAAAAACACCCCGGGACCCAAACTAAACCCTCGGGTACATTATTTTGACTATCTCGACCCTTCAGGACACATTGACGCACTCAAAATGACCATACGGGTGACTTATGATCTATTTACTTTTAATAGTCCAAATTAAATCCCGACACGACACAAGCACATCCCGATAAATTTCCAAAATTATCAAATTAGATTCTCGTGATAATTTTACTAATCATAATTACACCACTTACTTTACCCATAAAGTAACTTATAACAAAAATAATTACTAACTCTCATCACGCTAGTAAGTATTTAAATGATTTTCCGGATTAATATTAATTTAATATCTCTAATTAAATTTAAAAATCCCCAAAATTAAAAGGCATAAAAATACGGGGTATTACGTACTCCCCTCCTAATAACGGAATTTCGTCCCGAAATTCGAAAAATAAGGTGTACCTAGTAAGAATAACTCTGGGTACTTCTCATGCATGTCCGCCTCATGCTCCCAAGTGGATTCGTCCAAATTATGATACTCCAACTGGACCCGGACAAGTGGGACCACCTTTGACCACAATCTCCTTTCTCTATGGTCTAGGATAGCCACTGGCCTCTCCTCGTAAGAGCTGTCTAGCTGTAAGTCAATCTCCTCAATCGCAATATAGGTATGGGCCATGTCATCCCGAAGGTATCGTCTCAACGACGAGATGTGGAATACATCGTGAATGCGATGTAAATGCTCTGGCAATCCCAATCTGTATGCTACCGGACCAATCCTTTCGATAATGGGAAATGGTCCCACGTACCTCGGGGACAATTTACCTTTCTTCTCGAACCTCATCACTCCTTTCATAGGAGATACACGTAGTAATACTTGGTCCCCCACATTAAACTCTTGGAAGAACCGTTTTGCATCGGCGTAGCTTTTCTGCCTGTCTTGGGCTGCCCGAATGCGACTCCTGATAATCTCAATCCTAGCAGAGGTTTCCTGAATCACCTCTGGTCCGAGCAACTTGTTATCCCCCATCTCTAGCCAACAAGTTGGGGAATGACAAGGCCTTCCATACAAAGCCTCAAATGGAGCCATGCCAATCGTGAACTGATAAGAGTTATTATAAGCGAACTCTACCAGTGGAAGGTGCGGCTCCCAACCTCCTCCAAAATTAAGGACACAAATGCGTAGTATATCCTCCAACATCTGATTAGTACGCTCTATTTGTCCATCTGTCTGTGGGTGATAAGATGAACTCAACCTCAAATCTGTACCCATGGCCTCCTGAAAGCTCTCCCAGAAACACGACACGAAAATCTTGTCTCTATCTGACACAATATTCAGGGGCAGCCCATGTAATCTGGCAATATCAGTAATGAACAACTGGGCGTACTGACCCGTGGTATAGTCACCGACAGAAAATGAGCCACCTTGGTCAAACGGTCCACAATCACCCAGATGGAGTCGTGGCCCCGTTGTGATGTAAGGAACCTACTAATAAAATCCATGGAAATACTCTCCTACTTCCACGCGGGTATTTCCAATGGCGGAAGCAACCCCGGCGGTTTTTGGTGGTCTACCTTTACCAGTTGGCAGGTAGAACACTTGGACACGAACTAAATAATATCCTTTTTCATCCCACTCCACCAGTATTATCGCCTCATATCCTGGTACATCTTATCTCCCCCAGGATGTACTACAAATCGGGACCCGTGAGACTGGGTTATCACTGCATGACGTAAGTCTGTTCCTTCGGGAACCACCAATCTCCCATTAAACCTCAAACCACCATCAAAACTAACAGAATAGGACTCAGCTCCCTCAGCTAAAAGTCGTACAATCTGCTCCTGGAAAAATGGGTCTGTTGTTTGTGCCTGTATTACCCTCATAACAATCTCGGGTGTCATGGTCATGATAGATATGAAGGAACGGGCTACTGCATCCTGGTGACCCAACTCTTTCAACTTTTCTTTCCAGACGTTCGCTACATCGTCTACCGATCTATGGATCAACGCATCAGCAACTACGTTGGCCTTCCCCGGATGGTACTGTATATCAAATTGATAGTCCTTCATAAATTCTAAACACCTGCACTGACACATATTCAGCTCTCGCTGAGTGAACAGGTACTACAGTGACTTCTGGTCTGTGAACAAACGAAATTTCTCCCCCAATAAGTAGTGTCTCAATATTCTCAATGCAAAGACGACCGCTTCTAACTCTAGATCGTGTGTGGGGTAATTCTTATCATGCAGCTTAAGCTTGCGTGAGGCAAAAGCTATAGCCTTCTCCTCCTGCTGAAGTACTCCCCCAAGTCCCCGTAAAGAGGCGTCGGTGTAAACCCGATACTCCATGCCCGACTTAGGTAAAGCGAGGACCGGTGCTGAAGTAAGCTTGTCTTTCAGCTCGTCGAAAGCTAATTGACAAGCATCGTCCCAAACATATGGTACCGCCTTGCTAGTCAGGATCGTCAATGGACTCGCTATTTTGGAGAACCCCCGAATGAATCTCCTATAGTATTTGGCTAATCCCAAGAAACTACGCACTTCCATCGGTGTCGTGGGTTGTCCCCACTCCCTCACCGTTGACACTTTACTTGGGTAAACTGCTATTCCCTGTTCAGAAACAACATGCCCCAAGAACTGTACTTCCCGTAACCAGAACCCGTACTTCTTGTACTTAACATACAACTGTTGCTCTCGTAGAGTCTGAAGAACCTGCCTCAAGTGCTCGGCATGCTCTTCCTCAGAGTGTGAATATATTAGGATGTCATCTATGAATACGATGACAAACTGATCCAAGAACTCTCTGAACACTCGGTTCATCAAGTCCATGAATACGGCTGGAGCATTTTTTAGTCTAAATGGAATTACTCTGAACTCATGGGATCCATATCTCGTCAAGAAAGTAGTATTCGAAACATCCTGCTCCCTAATACGTAGCTGATGGTACCCTGACCTCAGATCTATCTTTGAAAAGAAAGTTGCTCCCCTCAGCTGGTCGAACAGATCATCGATTCGAGGCAATGGATACTTGTTCCGTATCGTGACCTTGTTCAGCTCCCGGTAGTCCACACATAACCTCAGTGAACCATCTCTCTTTTTCACAAACAAAACTAGAGCGCCCCAAGGTGAGGTACTCCTGCGAATGAAGCCCTGACCTAACAGCTGCTCTATTTGATCTCGTAGCTCTCGCATCTCCGTCGGAGCCATACTGTATGGTGCACGTGCTATAGGTCGAGTATTCGATAATAAATATATGACAAAATCTATCTATCGACTGGGGGGTAGGCCTGGTATCTCCTGAAATACATCAGAATACTAACGAATAACTGAGATCGAATCTATGGAAATCACGACCTCCTTAGAGTTATCCTCCTCTATGTAATACAAATGAGCGGTCGAGCCTCCCTTTGGGAGAGGCATCGCAACTACAAACATCTCTTGCCTTAGAATGGCAAACACAATACTCCCACCGAAACAATCTATCATGGCTCTGTAAGCTGTGAGCCAATCCATACCAATAATGACGTCGTGCTCATGCATATCTAAGACTAACATTTCTGTTGGTAATACCAAGCTACCAATCTCTACTCCCACACCTCGGCATACAAAGAAAATTAATGATCCATTTCCTAGTGGGGAGTCTACACATGTTACAGTTCTCTCTGTTGTGGCTAATAACCCTAAGTCCTTCGCAAAATGGGTAGCTATAAAATAGTGTGTCGCCCCGATATCAAATAAAACCCGACCCATAGTGCCATGGATAGGAAACATACCCTCTATTACGAGCGGTGCCTGTGGAGCTGCTGCCTGGTGGACATTATAGACACGTCTGTACTATAACTTCCCTTGCTACACTGGAGCAGCTGGAATGGCTGGTAGGGCTGGTACCTGAGCTGGTGCTGGGAGGGCGGTAAGAAAAAGTGGCCTCTGTGGCTCATTACGGGCACCCTGTTGCTGTGGGGCCCTATCACCCTCTGGACAATACTGGCGCTTGTGGCCATTTTTACCACACACGAAGCATCATCCCCTGAAATTTCCTCCCCTTTGTCCCTGCTTATTACGGACATGCTGGCCGTTACCACCCTCCCGTTGGCCCTGCTGGCCCTGCTGAAAATGCTATTGGCCCTGATGGCCCTACTGCTACCCCTGCGGCTGACGATTTTGGCCCTGCTGTCCTTGCTGATTAGGTTGGCCCTGCTGACCCAGCCTAAATCCCCCAAATCCCTGCCTGGAATGACCTGATCAGAACTGCTTGGCAGGGTCCCCCTGATGGGAACTTTGCTCATGCTGACGAGTTTGCCCCTGAGATATCGGTGCTCCACTAGCACCACTACCCCCTGTCCTGCCTTACTGGCCGGACTCTCCTACCCGCTTGCTTCCCTGCAGATGGAAGCGATAATCCTGGTAGTGTAGAAAAGCAGCATTGAGTACGTCTGTGTAGGTACTCAGAGACATATTTCCTATAAGGTGCCGACGGATCCTCCAACCTAACCCGTCTACAAACAATAGTATCTTCTTACCCTCAGTGGGTGCCTCATCTGGCACTATAGTGATAAGTCTTGTGAACTCCTCTTCATACACAGCAACTGTAGATTTTCCTGCTTCAGACTCAGTAACTTCCTCCCCATCTCAGTCTGCACGGCGGATGGGAAGTATTTGCTGTCAAATCGCGCCCATAACAATAAAATAGTAATAACCTCCCTCTCCTCCAGGGTGGTAGTGGATTCCCACCAATGAAAAGTGGCCCCCACAAGCTTAAAGGAAGCCAACAGTTGTTTCTGCACGTCCGTGCACTCGTACATACGCAGATGTCTCTGGATATCTTTCTTCCATTGGCTGGCTACAATAATATCTGAACCACCCGTAAACTCTGGGGGATGCGCCTTCTGAAAGGCATCGCTAACTCGCTCCCATGCAGATGGAAGCTGTGCCGGTACTGGCGCCACTGCCTGAACTTGGGGTGGAGCCTGCTATATTACCGCTAGCGTGACATTTACCACCTGAGCAACGATGGCGGCTACCTCATTTGCGTTCATCATTCCCTGAGATGGAGCTACTATCTGCTCGGCTTGGGCACGCCTATCCCTTGGGGCACGTCTCGGAGGCATCTAAAACGTGAAGAAATTTATTAGTCTACAGTTATTATCAAATCTCAAATAGCTGAAGACGTAATCGTAAAAGCAAGAATACAACAATCCTACAATAGGGCTCTATAACAAGAACGCTAAACTGAAAGCAAAATAAGCCGTCCAGATCCTAAGAACACTAGAACCTGATGCTCTGATACCACCTGTGACACCCCGCCTAATTAAATAACTGGTGATCAGTCCTTTATTAAATTATAATCAAGGTGAACGGTTGGTTCATTCTTAGCATCACTGTCCTAAAAATAACTTTTCCAATTAAACACCCTAATTAATTAAGCTAAGTGACAAATACCATTTTTAAGACATTAATTCCAAATTTCAATTAAAACCAATATTTTAAAACTTTACATAATTCATAAATTAAGAATCACCCAACAACTACACTGGAACAAACAATCCAAATAATTCAAACATCTAACTAATTGATTCCAACATTAAAACTTAAAGGAAAACATCTTGACATTAATAAATCCCAAAGTATAAATACTGGAAATAAACTAATCGCAATATCTAATAAAACAACTGAATAATGGAAAGGGCGACACATGCCCAACTGAATAAATAGTGCTAGAAGTGGAATCAACAATGAGGTCGTCTAAGCAAGAGGCCTGCAACTCCCACCTAAGCTGCAGCGCGTTCCTTCCGGAGGATCCTATGCAAGACGCCTCTGTGGCTGGGCACCTGTAATATATACATATATATACAAGAGAGAAGAGAAAATAGGAAACGGGTCATAGCCCGATTATAAAAACAGTTTAAAATTAGTTTAGCAAGTATTTAAAATGCTACCGGCTAATGCAACCAACATATTAGTGCGACACTCCCTTGAGAAATTCTCACCTCTCTTCTAATGTGCACACCTATCGCACTAATATTCCCAACAGTCTAACTTATCTTATCTTAAGTTACTCGTAAGATTTCATGCCGAGAATTTCAAATGTTTAAGAGGTTAATTTTATTTAACAACAAAGTTCTCACATATAAGCCTTATTTAATTATAAAGTTTCTCAGTAATATAACATACTTTTCAAACACTTATTTCCATGTTGAAATAATTATCCATTTCTTACATACCATATTTAAAAATATATATATTAAATACTCATATAATATATATATTCTAATGGCACCCCGCATAAAATTTATGGTGCGGGCATACTCTGCTATCCAGTCCCCGTATCACTCGTACGAAGGGAAATACAAGTTCAGAGTCACTCTTGAACTGTATTAACACAAAACACATACAATATTGAGGTGAAGCATAGTTCCAAGTCTCTAAGAGGTCAGCACATATCCTCACGTCTCTTAGGACCGTCTGACTATCGATCTGATAGCCTGTACCAAGGATTTCTATCTTCTAGGGTACGAGTCAATATCCCCCATAAAGGTCCCATCGAGATAAGACTATCCCAGTGCGATAACCTCAGGGATAGCAAGTAGCGCGGGCATGATTTTTACACGTATATAGTATATGCATAAACACAGTCATATAAATATACTACTATTACCATATCAAATTTAGGTAAACTCTCACTACTCATAATTATGATATTTATCCTTATTACTCGTTATTTAGTTATCACGTATAACGGTTTGTCTCTTATTCTAATTTGTGGGATTTTTCCAACTTACTACGTAACACTCATGGATTCCTATCTCTCTAAGTGTACTTTCAGTAGGTACTCATTTATTTTACAACATAACTTCCTTACGAGTCTCCCCCTTTAACAAAAGTTCCCATTGTCCCTTATGTGTAAAACAACCCCCCCGTGAGATGTTAATCCCGTATTACATTAATGGGTCCATATATTTCTAAGGTGCTACTGGTCTTCATTATATCCCAAAATGTATTAATATTAATGTCCAAGAATGTCTAATCATTTAAGTTGGAATGAACTATTAAAAAGGGAATATGAGTAATACAGGAGGGGTTGATCGATTGATGGAAGGTGTTTGATCGATCGAACCATCGATCGATCGTTGCTCTAGGGTCGATCGATCGATCAAGCAGGTATGGCAAATTTGCAGAATTTCCAGATTACGGATTTCCTCTTCCAAAATCATCCAAAACGATATCTTTGATTACAAAACTCCAAATAATTTATAGTACAAGTATTATAACCTCAAATAAATGACTTCCTACGTCAAGCATGCAGATTTTCATAATGGAAAAGCGAATTAAAAGGGGTATATAATCCGTAAAAACATCAAGAACCCTAATATATCTTTTGTCTAGTTTCTTCCCATTCTTTTACCAGATTTCATACTCTTTATTTACTGTAATTTCATGGTTCAATCTCTACATATGTACCGAGTTTCCAGAATACATCTAATACTCATACAACATGCGAATTTAAATCTCCAAAATGGGTTTTTATTTCACAAAAACTAGTCCTAATCAATCCCAGGCTAATATGATTGGAGCATTAACTGAAATAGAGCAAGATAGATACTTGCCTGAGAATTTTCGGTTCAGATTTTTGCAGAGATTTGTATGGATGTGATCCTCGTTGCACGATCTATCGTTTGGCGGCGACGGTGGTGAAAACGGGGGAGTTCTTGGACTAGAACTCCTTGGAAAACCTCTCCTCTACCTCTCCTATAGCCGTCTTTGGTTTATGGTGTTTGTAACCCTAGAAGATGACTCTTTTCATCTAATATAGCCTTAGAATTTTCGTGCGTTTTCATGCCCAAAAATGTAAAATGTCCCAAACGCCCTCCCCGTGTGTTAATTAGGCCTAAAAACACCCCGAGACCCAAACTAAACCCCCAGGTACATTATTTTGACTATCTCGACCCTTCCGGACACGCTGACACACTCAAAATGACCATAAGGGTGACTTATAATTTATTTACTTTTAATAGTCCAAATTCAATCCCGACACGACACAAGCGCGTCCCGATAAATTTCCAAAATTATCAAATTAGATTCTCGTGATAATTTTACTAATCATAATTACACCACTTAATTTACCCATAAAGTAACTTATAACAAAAATAATTACTAACTCTCATCACGCTAGTATGTATTTAACTGATTTTTCGGATTAATATTAATTAAATATCTCTAATTAAATTTAATAAATCCCCAAAATTAAAAGGCATAAAAATACGGGGTATTACAGACTGGCCATGAACACGGTGAAATTATGTCCATGCAGTGAATCGTCCCTCGAACCCATCAACTCGACCTCACTATCGCTAAGAGTGACATTATTGGCAGCTTTGCCTCTTTCGTATCTCTTTAGCCTCGTAGCTCACTCGTAGGCTTTGTGCCCTTAGCCTCACATTCATAGCATCTATCCTCGTATTTCTTAGGGTACACTCCTCTCACTTTTTCCAAAAATTGCTTGCCCGATTTAAAATCTTTATTTTTCTAAAAACTTATATTTTCAATGGAATAGTTTTTTTTTTCTTATTTTGAGAAACTTTTTAAACTTTTTCGTAGAAAGGGAAAGATCATCAAGATCAAAATCAAATTCGTAGTCAAAAGGGACCTCCTCTATCTTTTTAGATTTGGATTTCAAAGTAATTCCCTTTTCTTTTGGATTTTCAATTTTCGGGAAAATATCAATTTATAAGTTTGAAGGTCTCCTATGAGTTTTCTAACGTAAGAGTATCTAAAATTCCCAACGAATTAAGGGACGTTAGGGATAAAATGGGATGACAGGGATCTCAAAATCTTCTTCACAACTCTCGTCCCAAGAATTTTCTCATCCAGATTAAAACTATAATTGACTATATTAAATAATCTAGAATAAAATTCATCAAAACTCTCACATTGTAGCATAATGATGGTTTCAAACTGTGTGGTGAGATTTTATTTCTTAGAAGCTTTCATAACGTTGTTACCCTCATGAGTAAGCTCGAGGGTATCCCATGCTTCCTTGGACGTGGTGCATGTCATGATGCGACGGAACTCGTCAGGGATGAGGGCTCGAGAAATTATACTTAAGTCGCAGGAGTTAAAATTATTCCACTTAAAATCATCATCAGTCCAAGAATTAATATGTTGAAGATTTACGGCGTTATCGTTAGTCATTATGGGTGGTGTCCACCCTCTTTCACAAACCATCGAGAATCTCTCGTTAATAGACTCCAGTTCCGACCTCATTCGAGCATCCAATAAGCGTAATTTTACCCATCAAAAATAGGTAACCTATTATAAAAATTAACCATATAAACCCTAATTTAAAGATCGCGCAATAAATTAGTGTAACCAACTCAGTTACTAATTTGAAATGGAAAGGATCATGTGGATCTACTTGTATCTTAGTCCAAACAAACAAATTCACATTTTACAAAATTTTATCTTGAATTAATTTAAAGGGAACATGCAAGATTAATTGTGAAGCCAAATTCCAAACTAAACAAAATGGGAAGAAGACATAGGAAAAATCTCTTTCGAGAAAAACCTTTAATTCAGCACTGTTTAAAACTCAATAGACTACTACAAACTTACAAACAACTTAGAGATCCACTAAGTTTAATGTAATAGTGTCTTTGAATCTTCAACATAAAATGATGCAGTCCATCACTGTCCACATCAACAGATCTTGTCTCGGTATCCACAGATCAGCCTCAGGAATCATAATTCCTTTCTTCTTCAGTGGCAGAGCCTCGAATCCACAAATAAGCAGTAGAGAAATTCTCTATAAGGTTTTAGAACTTTGGATTTTGTTCTTCTTGATTTGTAAAAGTGATCCTCGGAGATTTAATGGGTTTGGATGAAATAGTTGTAGAGTTTGATAAGAAAAACTCTAAAAAGGCATGTTGTAAATTCTAATCCTGCATCTCTATTTACAAGGAAAGTTATTACAAAGAGATAGGGAATAAAGATTTGGAAAAGATATATTTAGAAAACAAGAACACACACACTTGTTCAAACAAACTGCCACCTCGTTCGAACGGCTTCTAACAAAACTTCGAACGACATTCCAAAGCTGACCAAAAAGTTGATGATTCAGATGTTGTTCGAACGTGGGAACTTAGTTCTAATGAAAAGTCAAATCTCATTTGAATGACATGCCAAGTTATTCTAACGAGATGGCGAGTTTTTTCAAAAATTCTTTAAAAATTATGTTAAAAACATTTTGAGAACTTTTTAAATGCAAACTTTTTTAAAAAAGACCTCTGGATATTTAAAGCTTCACCAAACCATCTCATAACTCTTCTCGGGTAAAGATGTGATAAATGATCTTCAATCTTGCAAATATCACCAATGTTTCTTATCATTAAAGACTTGAGATCGGCCATGAAGTTATAGTGGGGTGTAACAGGATAAGCCAATTAAAAAATAAAGTGAGCAATTATAATTTTTTCTATTACAACTACTACAAAGTACATGCGGGTGTCAGCGCAATACATGCATTTTAAAATAAAGTACAGGCAGTGGTTCAAGAAGTGCACGCATTTTTCAAAACAGTAAGTGAAGTAAATGCACTATATGAAATAACACAAAAATTGTAAAAGTAGGAAATGCAATTTTAAAACTGTACATTAAATTTCCAAACCGCACATTGCTAAACAATACATGAAAATTACATGTAAAATGTGCTTGCCATTATTACCATTCGTTGTGGTTGCAGATAAAATTTGACTTCGGTACCGGCTCTTCAAAAAGGCATCGTCAATAAACAACACATGCATGCAGTAGAAAAACCCAAAAATGCATCCTCTAAACATTATAAGAATCCTTCACAATAATCAACTATTTGATTCCACATCAAGAATGCAATGCGGTCCCGAATTAAATTGCAACATCTTATCTCTATATATACCAAGCGGCACAAACGACACCCTCTCATCACTATGCGATTAGGAAATTTCCATATCTTTCCCATGACATGCATGATGATAACCTATATCAAGACCGTACTTATTTTTAACATCTCTAACTACATCAATTGGTACCTAAGCTTGATATGCCCAATATGTACCTGCCAATTCAGAGACCTCAACCTCGGCCTGTATGAAGGTCGAGGTAACAAGAGTTCAAAAATACCCAATAGTAATATTGTCCTACATCAGGTCGGCTACAGTCGATGTACCATCAACCACGAGCATCATCTCGGCTTGGAATAAGTCGAGGTTAGAAGGACTTAGGAGTTCAGCTTTTGATCAGGTCGGCCACAACAGACATTACCAATACCACCCCAATTCGGCTACAAACGACATTGCAAGAACCATGTGAGAATCAACAAAGTCCCTTAGGCCCAATTAACAATCCTATCATCGGCTTTAGCTGACGTTATAGGTTTCACCTAGTATCAGTAACCTTGCAGGCTCATCATCAAGTGTCAGGTCAACATCGCCCCAGGCCGACGTTCCACATATCTCACCTCGGCAGACATCCCAGCAAAGGTCATCGTATAATTACCAGCCAAGGCAAGGTCGTACCTCACCAGCCTCATACTCACTCAAGCTAAGGTTGGTACCAAGCAAAGATAACCGAGCTTCTACGCGTACATGTATGGCTTGGAGCACGTGGACAAATCCGTTATAACTGAACCATTCCCTCTACATGAGGGAATATTGAGGTCATCATTGCTTAGTTGAAGATCAGCCAGGTGTCATCCTTACGCTGGCTAGATCTCCACGCACATTCTCATTGTATTCTTGGGGGGTACATTACACCCCCCAAACACTATATATAGAGGTAATCCTCTACCTTGCAAAAGGATCCGAAATTACAACCCTAGTTAAAACTCTTGCCAATTTACACGGTAGAGAGATAAAGCTTGAGAGATTGTATCCATGTCCGTTAGTGCCTTATTTTAGTGACATTACTCACTCACCTACATAGTGGACGTAGGCGTAATTGGCTGGACCACTTACATAATTGTGTTCATCCTCTTCTCCTCATCTCAATCTCTTATATTTAGTATACTCTTGTGTTGCCATTGTTATCTCTCGTTTGAGCTTACAAACACCTTGACGGGTGGTGTTGTTTCCAGCACCATCATTTTGGAGCCGTCTGTGGGAACGGGAAAACATATCTCTTCCTTTCCTAGCTTAACCTCACCGGAGACTCTGGTGGTGAACCAGGCCTCACCCCTTGCGTGGAGCTGTTTCACTATTGAAAGAGGTCCTTAAAGGTATTAAGCTCATATTCTTCACCAGCTCTTCAGTTTTAACATATGGCACCGGAGGTGCCACCACCTCCTCCACCATCTGGTGTTGGAGGACCCAGTTCCATCCAGGCACCACCCTAGTCCAAAATGGCTGAGGGGGATATAGCCTTGAAATCTTTGGCTGCAACACAACAAGCAATGAAGGAGAAATTTGCATAGCTCAGTCAAAATATGATGAGGCCACCTGGGGTCTCACCGGAGATAATTACTCCAGCAGCTGTTCAACCCCATCCTGAAGCTAGGGAACCACCCCAGGCACCGTAAAAAGACTAACCTACCCCTCAACGGAGGAGGGACGTTGCTGACCCCAGGCGTTTACGTCTGGGGAGGTAAGGAAACCCTTATCTTGAGGATAGGTATGACAATATGGAGGCAGAGGATGCTCCGAAAGACTGTTGGGAGCCGTATGAGGTTTCTAATAACACGGTACGTCCTATCCAACATAGTAGAGGGTGTGGGGGCAGAAAAGATGAGGGAGTCCAACAAAGAGAATCAGTTTTTGATCGCTTGAGCAGAGGGTCAGCCTTTCAAAGGCTCGACCCGATTAATGACCTAAGGCAGTATCCAAGTCACGAAGTGTCGCAGGCTCTCAAATGGAAGAGGGGGGGACATCGGCCTCATCAGGGCCGACCTCAGTATGGCCGAGACTGTGGTCAAGAGGTCAATAGCCGACATTGTGCAGCGGCTGGGGAACCCTCAGTTCACCCTTTGGAGGTGGCTAGGGACAACCTCGGCCAGGTCAACATTGCAAGACCTTGGAATGATTCCATTCAACGTCTTAAAGAGAAGATATGGGACCTCATCAAAAGTCGAGACCCGCTGCAAAGAGGGTTCTCAGAGGGCTCTCCATTTGTGGCAAAGATAGTGAACTTCCCGACCCCTGCCAAGTTCAAACCACCTACGGTGTCTCCCAAATATAATGGTAGTACCAACCCTATGCATCATATCAAGATGTACCAGTCAGTGATAGATATTTATTCGATTCCAGATGAAATGAGGTGCCGGGCATTCTCTAGGACTTTGACTGGAGCTTCAGACATCTGGTTTACCTCTCTTCTAAAGAACTCTATCGAGAACTTTAAGGGCTTGGCTGAACGATTCATTCACAATTTCTATTTTGGGGTAAGACCTCAAATGAAGACCACTCATCTCCTATATGTCAAACAAGGCAAGAACGAGAGCCTAAGAGATTACATTGCCAGATTCAATAAGGAAAAATTAGAGATTGAAGATTATGAAGAGAATATAGCTATGACTGCCCTCATTGGGGGACTCCAGAAAGGGAAGTTGTTGTGGAAGCTTGCATAAGACCCTCCCAAGTCCATGGCAGAGCTATTGGCAACTACAGGAAAGATCATGAACGCTGAAGAGGTTATGGCCACAAAGTATGAGGATGAGAATGGAAGTGGCAGCGGGAAGTTCCAAAGAAAGAAAGACGTAAAAAAGAGGTCTGCACACGATAAGTTTTCACACTATACTCCTCTAACTGTGAGCTGGGAACACATCCTCGATGAAATAAAAAACGACCGCTCCCTGAGATGGACAGATAAGCTGAAGGCTCCTCTATATAATTAGATAAACAAGAACCTATGCTGTGAATTCCACCAAGACAATGGCCATGTGACGGACAAGTGCTTCGCCTTGAAGGGTGAAATTAAAAAGATGTTAAAATTCAAAAAGTTGAGGAAGTATGTCGACGGTAAAGCTCCTAAGAGAGGAAGAGAAGACCCTAAGAAAAATAGAAACGACAGGTGTCGAGATGAAGCCCCAACGAGAAGAGACGAGGACTCAGATGGTGATGACGAGGACGATCTATATCTCCCACCGAAGGATGATAATGCCCCTATGAAGAGGGTTGGAATGAACTCCTTTAGTGTTAACACCATATGTGGAGGACTAGCAGGGGTGGCTCTAAAGTAGTCGACTGAACAGCTCATGTGGCAGAGGCTAAGTCATTGACTAATGTAAAGGTTATGAATCTGATGTCTTCAGAGGCTAAACAGAAGAGAAAGAAGGTAGATATGGAAAGCCTTATAGTTGGATTATCCCGACTCGACTTCAAAGGTATATTAGCTCCGCATGATGACCCTTTGGTAATTACAACAAGAGTGCATGAATGTGAGGTGCATAGAATCCTCGTAGATGGAGGAAGTTTAGTGAACGTGATGTTATGGCCCTATTTTAAGAGCCTAGGCCTCAGCAGAGCAAGGCTGGTACCCTATCATCATCTGCTGATGGGCTACAGCGGTGAAAAGGTCCATCCATTAGGCATGTATGAGATGGATGTACGAATGGGAGACGAATGGCCTAAGAGGTTGACCCGGAAGATCAATTTTTTTGTTATGGATGAAAACATCATCTCAACATATAACATGTAATACCCCGTATTTTTATGCTTTCTAAATTTGGGGATTTATTAAATTTGATGTGAGTTATTAATTTAATATAAATCCTGAAATTAATTATTTTTTTATTTACTAACATGGCAGAGTTAGTAATTATTGGAAACTTGTTGAATATTACTAATGAGAAAAGTAATATATAAAATTGGTTCTATTAAATGTCACGAGTGAATAAAATGACAATTTTGGAAATTTAAGTCGGGACGCGCCCGTGTCGTGTCGGGACTAAATTTTGATTAATAAAAGTGAATAAATTATAAGTCACCCGTATGGTTATTTCGAGTGCGCCAAAGTGTATGGAAGGGTCTATATAGTCAGAATAATGTACTCGGGGGTTTAGTTTGGGTCTCGGGGTGTTTTTAGGCTTAATTAACACCCCAGGAGGGCGTTTTAGGCATTTTGTATTTTGGGCTTGGAAGCCTACGAATTTTCTAGGTTCTATCAGATGCTTAGGGTTGTCTTCTAGGGTTAACACAACCAAAAACAAAAGACGGCCATTGGAGAAGGAAAGGAAGAGCTTACCAAGGAGTTCTAGGCCAAGAACCCCTCCGTTTGCACCGTCGTCACCGCCAAACGTTAGATCGCGCAACAAGGATCACCACCACACTGATTTCATCCACAAATCAGAAACCAAAATTCCCAGGCAAGTATTTATCTTTCTTAATTTAGTTAATGCTTCATTCATATTAGTTTAGGGTTGATTAGGATGAGTTTTTATGAAAGAAAACCTATGTTGGAGGTTAGAATTCGCATGTTGTAGAGATATAAATATCATTCTGGAAATTTCCTTCACATGTAGAGGTTGAACCACGAATTCACATTGGGTTAGAAGTAGAAATTCTGGAAAAAGAATGAAAAGAATTAAGTTAAAGAAATTTTAGGGTTCATGAAAATTATATAAATTTTGGCCCTTTTAATCCATGATACTTGATGAAAACTCATATGCCTTACGTAGAATATTGTTCTTTTGGGTTTATAATGATTGTGGTATAAATTTCTGGGAGTTTGGGAGTTAAAAACTTGGATTTGGATGATTTTGGATGATAATTCCCGTAACTGGTATTCTGCAGTTCTCACCATACCTGCTTGATCGATCGATCGAGCCAAGAGCTTCGATCGATCGACGGTTCGATCGATCGACCCCTTTCTATCAATCGATCGACCCCTCTTGGGAAAAACTAGATTTTTCCTTACGTTGACTTAATCCGATTAAGTGCGTTATAAATCTTGACTATTGTTATTAGGACATAATGAAACATAAAAAGGACCAGTAGGGTCAAGGTAAACCCCGTTTAGTGGAACTTTAATGAAATGGGAAAAATGAAGGGTAAACCGGAAAGATTCATACCTATGAAATTTAACGTGTGTAGATTTAATAATCGAAATGTCTAGGAGTTGGATTAGAAGGTAAGCGAGGGCCTACTGAATTTGTACTTAGCTAAAGAAAATATTTTGAGAGATGAGAAGTGAGTTGGAATAAATTGAATTTCGAAAATAAAAAGGAATAAGTTCGTTATAAGAAAGAATCGAATAAAAATGTACTAAGAATGGAATAATATAATGTTGGGCCGTGGGCGTACCTAACTTATGAATGTGAATAGTACATACCTATATGTCTCTGTGATTGATCATATATTTTATTTATGTGTAAAAATCATGCCTGCGCTACTTGCTATCCCTGAGGTTACCGCGCTGGGACAGTCTTATCTCGATGGGACCTTTATGGGGGATATTGATTCGTACCCTAGAAGATAGGAATCCTTGGTACAGGCTATCGAATCGATAGTCATACGGTCCTAAAAGATGTGAGGGTATGTGCTATCCTCTTAGTGACTTGGAACTATGCTTCACCTAATTTTGTATGTTTTTCGAACTAGTATTTCCCTTAGTACGAGTGATACGGGGACTGGATAGCAGAGTATGCCCGCTCCATAGATTTTATGTGGGGTGCTGTTAGAATATATATATTATATGAGTATTTGATATATATATATATTTAAATCTGGAATTTGGGAACTACCTGCTTTGATTATGGTATGTAAGAAAAGAATAATTATTTCAACTTGGGAATAAGTGTTTGGGAAGTATGATATATTGCTGAGGAACTTTATTATAAAATAAGGCTTATGTAAGAATTGTACTGTTAAATAAGATTAACCTCCTTAACAATGGAAATCGTCAGCTTGAAATCTTACGAGTAACTTAAGATAAAATAAGTTAAACTGTTGGGAAGATTAGTGCGATAGGTGTGCACACTAGAAGAGAGGTGAGACGTTCTCAAGAGAGTGTCGTTACTAATATGTTGTTGCATTAGACAATAAACATTTTAAATACTTGATAAACTAAAATTTTAAACTGTTTTACCATCGGGCTCTGACCTGTTTACTGTTACCTCTCGTCTCTTGTATATATATGTATATATTACAGGTGCCCATCCACAGGGGCGTCTTGCATAAGATCCTTTGGAAGGAACGCGCTGCATCTTAGGTGGGAGTTGTAGGTCTCTTGCTTAGACAATCTTATTTTTTATTCCACTCCTAGCATTATTTTATCCAGTTGGGCATGTGTCGCCCCTTTTCCATTATTCATTTGTTTTATTGGATATTGTGATTCGTTTATTTCAGTATTTACACTTTGGGATTTATTATTGTCAGGATGTTTTTTCTTTAAGTTTTAAATGTTGGAATCAATCAGTTGGATGTTAAATTGTTTGGATTATATGTTCCAGAATAGTTGTTGTGTGATTCTTTAACTATGAATTATGTAAAGTTTTAAATGTTGGTTTTTAAAATAAAATTTGGAAAGTAATGTCTAAAATGGTTTTGACACTTAGCTTAATTATTTAGGGTGTTTAATTGGAAAAGTTATTTTTACGACAGTGATGCTAAGAATGAACCAACTGCTCACCTTGATCATAATTTAATAAATTACTGATCACCCGATGTTTAATTAGGCGGGGTGTCATAATAACCTCATCATAGAGCGAGTAGCCCTTAAGGAGTTTGAGGCCGTGCGATTGACGGTCCACCAAATGCTAAAATTCTCGACCCCCTATGGGGTAGGGGAAGTGCAAGGTGACCAGACCTCAACAAGAGAATTCTACTTCAACTTGGCCAAAGAGAGAGAGGCCCATAAGAGGGAAACTACAACATATAACATTGACAAACTTGATCCAAGGGACAAAACAACATTGAAGAAAGGAGAGGTCGCGGAAGAGGTAGAATCTATCTTCCTCAATAAGGACGAACCAAAAAACCCCGTCCAAATCAGCAAGGCCTTAAAACAAGAGATTAAGGAAGAGATGATAAGATTTTTAAAGAAGAGGCAGAGTGTCTCCGCTTGGAGCCACGCAGACATGCCTGGCATCAACCCGGAGGTTATGTGCCACAAAATCAATGTGGCAGAAGATGCTAAGCCAATCAAACAAAGACGAAGAGTCTAATCGAGGGAAAAGTATGATGTCATCAAGGAAGAGGTCAGAAAGTTAGAAGAGGTAGAATTCATCAGGTGGTCATACACCCAGAGTGGTTATCAAACGCCGTTATTGTGCCCAAAGACAATAGAAAATAGAGGATGTGGTAGACTTCACTGACCTAAACAAGTCCTGCTCGAAAGATAGCTATCCCTTACCTTAGATTGATCAGATGGTAGATGCCATGGCAGGGTATGAACTTATGAGCTTCATGGATGCGTATTTAGGCAACAATCAAATCTTTATGGATGCCGAAGACTCAGAGAAGACAACATTCATCATAGACAAGGGGACCTATTGCTATAAGGTCATGCCCTTCGGCTTGAAAAATGCAGTGGCCACGTATCAACGTCTTGTAAATAAAATATTTGAAGATCAAATTGGCAAGACCATGGAGGTATATGTAAATGATATGTTAACGAAGAGCTTGAAGGCCTGCACTCATTTAGCCGACCTGGAGAGAACTTTTGACACCATAGACTTATAAATGATGAAGCTCAATCCTGCCAAGTGTGTCTTCAGAGTATGGGTTGGAAAGTTTCTCGATTTCATTGTCAATCAGAGGGGAATAGAGGCCAACCCCGAGAAAATCAAGGCTTTGCTTGATATGAAGACACCAAGAAGTATAAAAAATGTTCAGGGGCTCACTGGAAGAGTCGCTGCACTTAATAGGTTTGTTTCAAGAGCTACGGACAAGTGTCTTCCATTTTTCAAGGTGTTTAGAAAGGCCTTCAAATGGGATGAATAGTGTGACAAGGCCTTTAAATAGGTCAAGTCCTACCTCGGGTCCCCCTGCTCTTATCTCGACCTATTCTGGGGGAGAAGTTGTATGATTATCTAGCAGTCTCAGAGTCAGCTATAAGTGCAGCCATAGTATGGGAAGACGTTGGGATACAAAGGCCTGTATACTTTAATAGTAAGGCCCTTCAAGGGTCTTAACAAAACTATCCCCGGATGGAGAAGTTGGCCTACGCTTTTATACACGCTTCCAGGAAGATGAAACCCTATTTCCAAGCCCACTATATGGCCATTCTCACTGACTCCCCACTAAGGCAAGTCCTTCACAAGCCTGAGAAGTCAGGCAGATTGATGACATGAGCCATCGAGTTGGGAGAGTATGACCTTATTTATCGACCCAGGGTGGCCATTAAAGGGAAGACACTCGCAGACTTTGCTGCTGAGTTCACATGGGAAGAGGCTGACTTTGAGAATAATCCATAGATTACAGAGGGATCAAACAGTAACGCTTCTGAGACCCGAAAGAGGTTGTGTCCAGCAGAGCCAGAAAAGGAGTAGCTGAAAATGAGGAAGACAAATACCTTTTCAATCAAGTAACCATATCAGATGGGAACTTCTCTTCAAATGAAGACATTTGGAACCTCTTCGTTGACGGGTCTTCTTGTGAAAGTGGAAGCGATGCAGGGATAATACTGTCAGCTTCGGATGGTATGACGTTGAATATGTGCTAAGGTCCAGTTTCAAGCTGTCGAATAATGAGTGCTAATATGAGGCCTTGGTAGCAGGCCTCTCCTTGGCAAAAGCTCTTAGAGTTGACCAACTCCTACTTCACAGTGACTCGAGGTTGGTTATCAACCAAATACTTAGAGTATATAAGGCTAAGGATGAAAGGATGGCTAAATACCTGAAGAGGGTAAGAATGATGCTAAAAGGCTTCAAAGAGGTGGAGATGAAGATGGTACCTCGACAAAATAACATTCGTGCAGATGCACTAGCAAGGTTGGCTTCAACAACAAGGACAGATATCAGAAAGACAGTACCAGTCAAGATCCTGCTCAAATCGACTATTGAAGAAGAAGAGGTTGCCAACTCTTACCTCAACCTGAACCTAGGAGACTCATGGATGGACCCCCTTATCAGATATATCAGAGAGGGAGAGCTACCAGAATCAAAGCTAGAAAGGAGTAAATTGAGGTATAGAGCTACTAAGTTCTCAATAATAGGAGATGTCATGTATAAAAAAGGATTTCTACTACCCCTCCTCAGATGTGTCGATCCCACAGAATTCCCACACGTCCTGTAGGATGTACACGAGGGTTATGCTACAGTCACATAGGAGGAAGACCTTTAGCCAAGAGAATAATTACGCAAGGATACTGGTGGCCGACCTTGGCCAAAGATGCTGCTGCCTACGTGAAGAGGTGTGACAACTTCCAGAGATTTTCCACTATCCCTCATCAACTTATGACGTCGATCAATTCCCCTTAACCATTTGCAGTATGGGGGATTGACTTGGTGGGACCATTACCGAGAGCTGCGAATAATTATTGATTTCTGATCGTTGCAATTGATTACTTCTCCAAGTGGGTAGAGGCTGAGCCGATGACCACGATTACAGAGCAGAATACCTTTCAGTTCATCTGAAAGAGCATCATATACAGACATGGTCATCCAAATACCCTCATCTCAGACAACGGAACCCAGTTCAATAATTCTTCCTTAAAAAAATATTATGAAAGAGTGGGGATAATGCAGTTCTTCTCCTCTCCCGGCCGACCTCAGAAAAATGGGCAGACTGAGGTCACGAATCGAACGATCCTCGATGGGATTAAGAAGAGGTTGGAAGAAGCCAAGGGGAGATGGACGGAAGAGGTTTATGCAGTGTTATGGGCCTACAGAACAACGACAAGGACACCAACGGGGGATACCCCATTTATATTAGCACATGGATCCCAAGTCATCATACCTATAGAAGTAGGACTCCCAACTCACAGATTTCAGAACTATGACCCCGAAAAGAATGGAGAAGAGAGAAGACTCGACCTAGACTTGATTAAGGAGAGAAGGTAATAAGCTGAGATCAAACAGGCAGCCTACCAGCAGAGAACAATAAAGTTCTACAATCAGAGGGTGAAATTAAGACCTATAGTTGTAGGAGACCTGGTGCTGAAGAAGACATTGCATAAGGCAAACAAACTCCAGCCTAACTGGCATGGTCCTTATAAAGTAGTCGATGAGGTTGTACCTGGCACCTACCGGCTAGAAAATATTGAAAGGGAACCTTTCTCCAATCCATGGAATGATGATCACCTGAAGAAGTATTACATATAATGTTGCAGTTACTTTCTTGTAATATATGTATCATTTTATGAAGAGAATATTAATGAGAAGAGCCGTTTCGGTGTCAATACTTTGTTTCATCATGCTTTAGTGATAAATTTGTGAGGGTATCATCTTAGTTTGATGACCTCAGACCTTAAACATCATAATTTGGTGATAAGGTCTGAGGTGAAACATCATAATTGGATGACCTCAGACCTTAAACATCATAATTTGGTGACAAGGTCTGAGGTAAAACATCATAATTGGATGACCTCACACCTTAAACATCATTAATTTTGTGAAATTTATGAAGGTAAAATCTTATTTTGATGACCTCAGACCTCAAACATCATTAATTGGGTGAAATTTATAAGGGAAACATCATAATTGGATGACCTCAGACCTTAAACATCAGTAATTTAGTGAAATTTATGAGGGTAACATCTTAGTTTGATGACCTCAGACCTCAAATATCATAATTTGGTGATAAGGTCTGAGGTGAAACATCATAATTGGATGACCTTAGACCTCAAACATCATTAATTTGGTGAAATTTATGAGGGTAACATCTTAGTTTGATGACCTCAGACCTTAAACATCATAATTTGGTGACAAGGTCTGTGGTGAAACATCATAATTGGATGACCTCAGACCGTAAACATCATTAATTTGGTGACATTTGTGAGTGTATCACCTTAGTTTGATGACCTCAGACCTTAAACATCATAATTTGGTGACAAGGTCTGAGGTGAAACATCATAATTGGATGATCTCAGACCTTAAACATCATAATTTGGTGACAAGGTGTGAGGTAAACCATCATAATTGGATGGCCTCAGACCTTAAACATCATTAATTTGGTGAAATTTATGAGGGTAACATCTTAGTTTGATGACCTCGGACCTCAAACATCATTAATTTGGTGAAACTTATGAGGGTAACATCTTAGTTTGATGACCTCAGACCTCAAACATCATAATTTGGTGACAAGGTCTGAGGTGAAACATCATAATTAGATCACCTCAGATCGTAAACATCATTAATTTGGTGAAATGTGTAAGAGTATCATCTTAGTTTGATGACCTCAGGCCTTAAACATCATAATTTGCTGATAAGGTTTGAGGTGGAACATCATAATTGGATGACCTCAGACCTTAAACATCATAAATTTGGTGAAATTTATGAGGGTATCATCATAATTGGATGACCTCAGACCGTAAACATCATTAATTTGGTGAAATTTATGAGGGTAACGTCTTAGTTTAATGACCTCAGAGCTCAAACATAATTAATTTGGTGAAATTTATGAGGGTAACATCTTAGTTTGATGACCCCATACCTCAAACATCATTAATTTGGTGAAATTTATGAGGGTAACATCTTAATTTTATGACCTCAGACTTTAAGCATCATAATTTGGTGACAAGGTCTGAGGTGAAACATCATAATTGGATGACCTCAGACCTTAAACATCATTAATTTGGTGAAATTTATGAGGGTAACATCTTAGTTTGATGACCTCATACCTTAAACATTATAATTTGATGACAAGGTCTGAGGTGAAACATCATAATTGGATGACCTTATATCTTAAACATCATTAATTTGGTGAAATTTATGATGGTAACATCTTAGTTTGATGACCTAAGACCTCAAACATCATTAATTGGGTGAAATTTATAAGGAAAACGTCATAATTGGATGACCTCAGACCTTAAACATCATTAATTTGGTAAAATTTATGAGGGTAGCATCTTAGTTTGATGACCTCATGCCTTAAACATCATTAAATTGGTGAAATTCAAGAGGATAACATCATAAATTAATGGCCTCAAACCTTAAACACCAGTTGATGGGAAGTATGATTTGCAAGACAACATTCAAGAAAGCATTCATCGAAAGAAGCAAAATCCTCTGAAGAGGATGATATAACATGAAGAAGTCATAATTACAAGTCAGCATGCCTTATAGTATGATATCAGGGGTTACAAATAATTACAAAAGTGAAACAAAAAATTACAAGTTAAATTTCACAAATCATGGTCTAAGTGTCTGCACCCACAGGGTTGGTAACGTCCGGCCCATCAGCTTAGCCGACATTGGTAACCTCGACCCCATCATTTTGGGGGTTGACATCCCTAGTCTCTGTAGCTTCCAATGGCGCAGTCTCTGCGGGAGCAGCATCTTCCTCCTCAACCTCTTACAAGGCCTGAGCAAAGTGAGAATCGCCAAATCCCAGGCCAATAAAGTCCGAGGTAGTCAAGCTTCCTGTCTCCTTCTCCTTGGAAGCTGCCCACTTACCAGTTTCCTTAATACCTCTTTCGAGATATTCAAAGTTGAATCTTATAAACTAGTCAGAGACTTTATAGTCAACCAAGATCTTCTCAGAGGCGTCCTCAAGGGCAGCTTTCACAGCAGCATCAACCTTTTATTGAAGAACGTCGTCTTTGGCCTTCAGGGCAGAGGTGTGGTCCTTCTGGAGCTTGGCTATGTCCCTGTCCCTCTGCTTCACCTTATTCTTATACCCCTCCAAGGCTTCCTTCAGACGCTCAACCTTAGCATTTAAAGAGGCTTCCACCTTCTCAACCTCTTTTCCCTTTTTAATAAGGGGCAGCTTCCTCATGGTCCAATCAACAAAACTGGTGCATGGACAAGATACCCTACAATGTCCGATGTGTGAGATCAAGATCACCCAAATCAGGGACGAGGTTACACTTAGAATAAAAAAGCAAAAGCTTTTACCTAGATAGACCTATGAAGGAAAAACTCGGCCAGCAGAGGGGTATCTATAGAACGTAAGCAGCACTTATCAGTATCGGTCATCGCATAGCCGATGGTATCCATTGCCTTCAGACCGTGACCTATCAAGATGTCACTGATGTTCAGCAGCTCCAGACAAGCAGCCAAGGCTTCATCAGAGGAAATTGGGATAGCCTTTTGATGCTTACTCGACCTCTGATCCTCCGAGTCAGTGGGGGGTTTCCTTTTCTTGGTAGCATTGACTTTGGACGTGTCGATGTTCTGCTTGGGTGGAGGAGGGGCTGCATTATGCACTGTTTTCTTTATCAGCTTAATAAGGCTTGGGGCTGACATCTCCCAGAGCTCGTTCGAGATACCTT
Organism: Sambucus nigra; assembly: GCA_949130495.1. Classification (NCBI taxonomy): domain Eukaryota; kingdom Viridiplantae; phylum Streptophyta; class Magnoliopsida; order Dipsacales; family Adoxaceae; genus Sambucus; species Sambucus nigra. Next base: position 61,002,633 of record OX422223.1, on the reverse strand, counting down.
CAGGGCGTTCTGCAAAAAATATATCTGAGCCAGTATATCAGAGACATTAAAAAATCAGAGGTACAACTTTGCAAAATAAGCACTTACGAAGCTCGACTAAAGGACTTCCCCCAATCCAGTCTTAGAGAGGTAGTAGGGGGTCATCAGATGCTCGTACCTGACTAGCCAACCAATCTCCCCCTGATCTTGAAGATCTTTGACCTTTTTTTAGGTTATCCTGGCTTAATCCAGGGTTGGCCTTGGCAGTAAATGATAAATTTCCCCACCTCAGGGGAGTCCTCGGCTCTAGTGATGAAAAGGGGGTACAAGTACCAAATTCCCATGCCCTTGAGATGAAGAAGTACCGTATCTTCCAGTTATGATTTGAGGTCTGGGTAACCAGCAACATCTTCTTATCAAACTTCCTAGCTAGTAAGTGGTAGTAGCTCGGGTGGTTTCTGGAAGAGGATGGCACGTAGTACCCTATGAAGACCCTGACAGGAAGGTCTGAGTGATGGACTACCCTCCAAAGGAAAATATCTCCAATCATTATGCTCTAAGCATTAGGGGATAATTAGGAGGGGGCTAGGTTAATATGGGATAATATGGCTCTAATTATTTGATGGAGGGGGAGATGAAATCCTAACTTAAACATCTGCTAATATACAAAGATTTCCCCATCTCGACGACCAAAGGCCCTCTCATCCCTCAGAGGTTTCCTAAGCTTGATAGAAGGACTTATGGAAACAATATGCCTAAACACTAACAAGTTGAACTCAGTGACGATACTCTCTATCTCGGCTGCCTCTGTGGTGTCAACGTCACTCTCATGACCGTCATCCTCATCCCTGGAAATATCGGCCTTGGAAGGCGTAGGAACACCATCAGGGAACCTATGAACGAACTCGGCCCCTATGGCGGCAGACAGGGGAATAACATCAATGGGAGGGGTCATAGCCACGCTCGGCCCCATAACTTCAATGTCGAAATAAGTTCGTGAAGTGCTAGCACCTTTGTGTGATGAGGCACGACTTTGGACCTCGACTTTATCAGGCACCTGATCTTAACTAATAGAGAAGTCCATGGCCTATTGAAAAGAATCTGTGGACATACGATCTGAGGTAGATGACTCAGACTCAAACATGGGAGAGGGGTCTATTGGTTCCTCTAATGGCTCAGCAGGCTCAGTTGGCTTAGGGTATATCACCTTCAAAGATGGAGGGAAGATACGTCTGAGGGGAAAGGCCTCAACCCTACGAGCTTCCACTTGTGCTAGTTCTATCTGCCTAATTTTCGTAAGAGTCTTCTCTCTAAGAGAGGGTAAATCCTCAATAAGATTATACAGAGGTCTGAGCATAGGAGGACGAGACTACACTCAGGACTCTAAACCAGAAATAAATAACTTGGCACAACCTAAGCTAAGGATCACAAGTGGTTATTTGAAAGATTTCAAATCAAGAGCAAGTCCACTATAAAACTCATAAGTTCATCGAAAAACTCATAAGCTCATCGAAAAACCTAAGCTACCACCAAAAAATGCATGAAATGGAAATAAAGGCCTGAAAATAGAAAGACGAGATGAAAATATTAACTGAGGGAGTGCGAGATGAGGAATAGGAGGATTAAGAACAAAGAAAACTCCCAAAGCCCAACAGCGATGGAGCTCTTGAAGAGAGAGAGAGAATGCAGAAAACTCAGGCGGGAGAAAATGAGGGAAATGAAGAAGAAAGAGAGGGAAAAAGGATTTAAACCCTTAAATCTTCTTGCACGCGTCCCAAGGTCCATCATTGCCTTGGGAGCCCAAAAGGCCATCATCATTGCACTTGCGAAGCACGCAACCTACTTCAGAAGTTGACACTTGTCAAGGAAATACAGGCACACAAAGAAATATAACCTCGGACATGCATACCCCTTAGTCACCTATTCACATCGGTAACTAAGGGCTAGGGGGTGATTGATATGCCCAATATGTACCTACCAATTTAGAGACCTCAACCTCGGACTGTATGAAGGCTGAGGTAACAAGAGTTCAAAAATACCCATCAGTAACATCGTCTTACATCAGGTCGGCTACATCTAATGCACCATTAACCACGAGCATCATCTCATCTTGGAATAGAGAAGATAGGAGATCTCATCAAAAGCCGAGACCCAATGCAAAGAGGTTTCTCAAAAGGCTCTCCATTCGTGGCTAAGATAGTGAGCTTCCCAACCCCTGTCAAGTTCAAACCACCTACGGTGTCTCCCAAGTATGATGGTCGTACCAACCCTGTATATCATATTGAGATGTACTAGTATGTGGCATACATTTATTCAATACCATATGAGATGAAGTGCCGGGCCTTCTCCGGGATTTTGACAGGAGATACACACATATGGTTTACCTCTCTTCCGAAGAACTCAATTGAGAACTTTAAGGGCTTGGCTGAACGGTTCATTCACAATTTCTGTTTTGGGGTACCATCTTTTAAAGAAGGTGAGAATGACAATAAAATAATTGTTACAGTGGATGCATGGAAACATTCTAATTTTCCATTCAAGAATTACATTCTCAATAATATAAAAAGCACATTGTAAAATGTGTATAGACCTCTTAAAATGGCCAAATAGGTATGGGAGTCTTTGGACGGGCAGAAGATGTTGAAATTAAAACAATTCAATATCGACAAATTCTTGAATTTTAAAATGGTTGATTCAAAAACCGTCATGAATCGAGTGCAAGAGCTCTAACGAATTTTTCATGACATATTTTCCGAAAAAATAAAATTCGGTGAATCAATCCAAGTGGATGCAATGATTGAAAAATTTCCACCATCTCAAATTTTTTATAACATAAAAGTAAAGAAATGGGGCTTGAATACTTGATTATGAGATTGCGAATTGAAGAGGATAATCGTGCATTTGAGAAGAAAACTGAAAATCCTATGGAATTTAAAGTAAATATTGTGAAAGAATGGTAACGTAGCAAGAATAATAAAAGAAAGTGTCTGAACTAAGGTGGTAAATTCGAAGGATCAAAAGGGGGGAACTTTAATAAGTTCGATGGCATATGTTTTGAGAATGACACGATGGGACATCGTGATAAAGATTGTCGTAAGAACAAAGATCAATGGAATAATAAACATAAGCATGCACAAGCCAATGGTAGGAAATACTAATGATTTGATACTTTCCTGCAATATTAATGATTTTATACTTTTGATCATAGTGTTTGAAGTTAATATGGTAGGAAATACTAGAGAATGGTGGGTGGACACTAGGGCCACTAATCACATGTGTTCTGACAAGAATATGTTTACTTCTTACAAACATTCTAATCACGAGCAGAAACTTTTCATGGGAAATTCTTCTACTTCGAAGGTTGAAGGCAAAGGAAAAGTTATGCTCAAAATGACTTTGGTAAAGAAACTTACACTAAATGGCATACTTCATGCCCTAAGACATTCAAAAGAACTTGCTTTCTAGATCCTTGCTTAGCAGGAAGGGATTTAAACTAGCATTTGAACCTGAAAATTTTATACTCACTAAAAGTGATATGTATGTGGGAAAAGGATATTTGCGCGATGAGATCTTTAAACTCAATGCAATAACTATGATGCTTATTAATAGTAAGGAGAATGTATCGTCTGCTTATTTTCTTGGGTTTTATAATATATGGCATTGTAGATTAGGTCATATTAATTATAATATTATTCATAGATTAATTAATTCGGACTTAATACATAAATTTAATATCGACTCAAATGACAAGTGTGAAACGTGTATGGAATCAAAGTTGGTTAAAACTCCTTTTAATTCCAATTAAAGAAGTTTGAATCCTCTTGAGTTAATTTATAGTTATATATGTGATTTGAAATTTGTTCAAAAAAGAGGTGGGAAAAAGTATTTAATTACTTTTATTGATGTTTGAACAAGATATTATTATGTTTACTTGCTTCGAAGCAAGTATGAGGTTGTGAATGTCTCTGAACATTATAAAACTAAAGTTGAGAATCAACTTAGGAAAAAGATTAAAGTGGTTCGAAGTGATATAGGTGGTGAATATGATTCCCCATTCGAACTATTTTATGTGAAACATGGAATTATTCATCAAACTAACACTCCCTACTCACCTCAATCTAATGTTATTGATGAACGAAAAAAACAAACTCTAAACGAGATGATTAAGGCAATATTAATAAGTTTGGGATTACCTCAGAATTTGTGGGAGAAGTTTTTCTTTCTGCAAACTACCTTCTTAGTAAAATGTGACACCCCGCCTAATTAAATACCGGGCGATCACTCTTTTATTAAATTAAAATCAAGGTGAATAGTTGGTTAATTCTTAGCATCACTGTCGTTACAATACTTTTCCAATTTAAACACCCTAAATAATTAAGCTGAGTGTCAAAATCATTTAAAACCGTATTCCCATTCTATTAAATCCAATTATAAAACCTTTAATCATATACATTTTTAAGAGTCACAACTAATAATGATAATAGTAATGAACATTCAAGAATTGAACCATCAATAAATAATCGCAACCTTTAAACACTAAAGGAAAAACATCCTGATAATAATAAATCTCGAAATAAAGATGCTGGAAGTAAAAAGAATTACAGTCTCTGACAATACCAACTAAATAATAGAAAGAGGGCGACACATGCCCCTGCTGGATAAAACTGAACTAGGAGTAGAATAAAATGGATGAAGTCGTCTAAACAACAGGCCTGCAACTCCCACCTAAGTTGCAGCACGTTCCTTCCAAAGGATACTAAGTAAGACACCCCTATGGCTGGGCACCTGTAATACATACATATATATACAAGAGAGAGAGAGAGAGAGAGAGAAACGGGTCAGAGCCCGATAGTGTATATGATTTTAAAAATTGTTTAGCAAGTATTTAAATTGATACAGGCCAATGCAACAACATATTAGTGCGACACTCTCTTGAGAAATTCTCACCCCTCTTCTAATGTGCACACCTATCGCACTAACCTTCCCAACGGGTTGTCTTATCATTTATCGCACTAATCTTCCCAATGATTAAACTTATCTTAGATTACTCGTAAGCTTCAAAATTTAACGATTCCATTGTTTGAAAAGAATATTTCAATTAGTAACCAAAGTTCTCATTTTGACTTTATTAATCAATAAAGTTTTCCAGTGTCATATTATACTTTCTCAAAACAAGTATTTACAATTTGAGTCATCAACCATGTCCTACATATCACATCACAGTAGGCAGTTCCAGATTTCAGAATTTCATATATATATTAACTACTCATAGAATATATATATATATCATAACATCACCCCAAATAAAACTATGGTGTGGGCATACTCTACTATCCAAACCCCATATCACTCACATTAAGGGGAATACAAATTCGGAATCACTCTCGAATTGTATTAACACATACTCAAACAATATTGAGGCGAAGTATAGATTCCAAGTCTCATAGGACCGTCTGAACTATCACTGCGATAACCTGTACCAAGGATACCTATACACAAACAAAATGAGGCAAAGCATAGATTCCAAGTCTCTAAGAGGAAAGCACATACCCTCATCTCTTAGGACCGTATGAACTATCATTCTGATAGCCTGTACCAAGGATATCTATCTTCTAGGGTACAAGTCAATATCCCCCATAAAGGTCCCATCGAGATAAGACTGTCCCAGCGCGGAAATCTCAGGGATAGCAAGTAGCGTGGGCATGATTTTCACACATAGATAGTATATGCATACACAATCATATAACTATACTAATATTACCATATCAAAAATGGGTAAATTCTCAATTCCCATAATTACGTCATTTGCATTTATTTCTCATTATATAGTTATCACGTATAACCATTCACATCTTACTTTAATTTAGAGGAACTTTTCCACTTATTACATAACGCTCATGGATTCTATCCTCCCAAGTATAAAATTCAGTAGGTATTACACATTTGTCCCAAAGTAACTCTCTTACGTGTCTCTCTCTTTAAATCATAAATTCACCGACCCTTATGTAATTATCTCAAAATACAATCTTTTCCCGACATCAAGGGTCCCAAAGTCTATTCACATGTCCTACTGGTCTTCCCTATCTCCCAAAACATTTTATTAATGATGCCCAAGAATTATCTCACAATAAATTGAATTTAACTCATTTAAAAAGGGAAATAGGAGTCTTCCAGGAGGGGTCGATCGATCGAGATCTGGCGCTCGATCGATCGAACCTTCGATCGATCGAAGCTCTAGGCTCGATCGATCGATCAAGCAGGTATTTCGATATCTACAGAATTGCAGTTACGAGTTCTACCACCTATCTTCATCCAAATCCATATTTTCCAAACCCAAACGTCCCAAAAATTCTACTACTAACATTATATCAATATACGAGATATTTCTAACGTAAGGCATGTGTATTTCTATCATTTAAACATGGATTATCAACCCAAAATTTTATCTAATTATCAAGAACCCTAAAATTTTCTTAAACAGGTTTCTAACAAATTTTCTCCAGAATTTCCTTCTTATAATCATCAAAATTTCGTGGTTAAATTCCTCTACGTGGCAAGGTTTCCAGAATCATCATATAAACCAATACTACATGGATTTTCCTATCACAAATTGGGTTTTCTTCCATATATCTCATCCCTAATCATTCCTAAACTAATATGGAAATTGCACCAACGAAATAAGCAAGATAAACACTTGCCTGGGATTTTCGACGTTCTGATTTGCATATGTTTTTGGTGTGGTTGCGTAGCCCGTTGCGCGATCTACGCGTTGGTGGTGGTTGCGGTGCAAACGGATGACTTTTTGGGGCCTTGGATTGCCTTGGAAGCTTTCTTCTTCCCTCTCCTATGGCCGTCACTTGTGTTTGAGTTTTCTAACCCTAGTTGACTAACCTAAATGGCTGATATAGGTTTCTGATTTTCGTGGGTTTAATTACCCATAAATGTGAAATGTCCAAAATGCCCTCCCGGGGTACCAATTAGGCCTAAAAATGCCCCGAGACCCAAACTAAACCCCCGGGTACACTTTTCTGACTATCTCGACCCTTCCGGACGCGTTGGCGCACTCAAAACGACCATACGAACGACTTATGAAATTCTCACTTTTATTTATCAATAATTAGTCCCGACGCGACACGGGCGCGTCCCGACTCAAATTTTCAAAATTGTCATTTTATTCTCTCGTGACATTCAATATAATCAATATTACATATTACTTTGCTCATTAGTAATATTCAACAAATTTCCCATAATTACTAACTCTCGTCACGTTAATAATTATAACATAATTAATTTCCGGATTTTTATTAAATAATTAACTCACATTAAATTTAATAAATCCCCAAATTAATATAGCATAAAAATACGGGGTATTACATAAAACTCCTCATAAGAAAATACATAAGACACTATATGAATTGTGAAATGGTAGAAAACCTTCTTACAAATACCTCAAAGTATGGGGGTGTCTTGTAAAGGTGGTGGTTGTTGATCCTAAAAGGATTAAAATACGACTAAAACATTATGATGTCACCTTCATTGATTATGTAATTAATAGTAGTGTATATTAATTTCATGTTCATAAATAAGATATTCGTAATACACGCGTAAGCACCATTATTGAATCTAGAAATGCATATTTATTTGAAGATATATTACCTCATAATAAAGTGATTAATTTAATTTCTTCTAAAAGAACTTATGACACTACATCTAGTAGTCATCAAGCGAATATAGATAATGAATCTACTAAAAAATGATAGCTTTTAACCTAGACGCAGTCAAAGTACAAAGTATTCAAAGTCATTTACTCCAGATTTTCTAACCTATATGTTTGAAAGTGATCCTACTAGCTTCAAAGAAGCGATGTCAACTCCAAAATCTCCTTTCTAGAAAGAGGTTATCAAATGTAAAATTGAATCCATAATACAAAACCATTCTTGGGAATTATTGGACCTCCCACTAGTTAATAAACCTCTAGGATTTAAGTATATATTCAAGAGATAATTAAAAGTGGATGGATCAATTGAAAAGTACAAAGTTGGACTTGTAGTTAAAGGAATGTATTATTTTGATTCTTACTCACCTATTACGAGAATAACATCCATTTGAATCTTAATAAATGTTGCAGCGTTACATAATCTTGAGATACATCAAATGGATGTGAAAAACATCTTCATAAATGGCGAGTTAAATGAAGGGATATAGATGGAACAAACATAAGGGTTTAAAGTTCCAGGATAAGAAAGGAAAGTGTATAGACTTGTTAAATCTCTTTATAGATTAAAACATGATCCTAAATAATGGAATGAGAAATTTGGCAATGTAATGATGTCAAATGGATGTGATTACAATAAAATTACTCAAAGTGGTTATGTCATTGTTTGTCTCTATATAAATGATATGCTTATCATTAGAAGTAATAAGGATATCATTAAATCTATAAAAAGAATCTTGTCTAGTAAATTTGATAGGAAATATATAGGTATAGAGGATATTATATTAGGAATTGAAATTTATAAAACATCGGATGTACTTGCCTTATCTCAATCTTATTATATTGAGAACATACTTAATGAGTTCGTTTAAGGTAATGATAGCATAGATAAATCACCCGTAGACCAAAATCTTCATTTTTATAAAAATACCGAGAATGAAATATCTCAATTAAAGTACACTCTTATCATAAGCAGTTTAATGTATGTCATGAACTGCACTTGTCGAAATATTGTTTACTCAATTAGCAAATTGAGTAGGTATACAAGTAATCTAGGGGAAGACCATTAGAAAGACATAATGGGAGTTCTTAGATATCTAAGATATACCCTTAATCCAACACATAAGATATCTGACTATACCTGAAGGATATAATTATTCTAATTCGATATCTGATTTAAAGGATTTTAAATCCATAAGTGTATACGTTTTTACACTTAGTAGTGCTTATGTGTCTTGGAAATCCTCAAAATAGACTTGTATTTCTAGATCCATTATGGAATCTAAATTTATAGTTTTAGATAAAGCTGGAGAAGAAGAAGGATGTATTCAACACTTTTTAAAACATATTCCAATATAGTCTGATGATTGCATTATTTTGTATATTTTATACCCAAATTTATACTTTGTTTGACCCATTTTATTTTGTTTAATAAGTTCTTAGGAGCATTTTTGTTAAATAAAGTAAAAAAATACAAGAATGATTAAATTCAGATTCAAAACGATTATTTTAAAGGCAAAAAAGTGCATTTCAATAATTTTATAATTTTTATGCTAATTTGTATAAAAAAGTTGCCTAGTGAAAAAATTTCAGGTAAATGATAGAATTTGGTGCAAATTGACGATCAATTGGAGAAAAGTAAAAAAAATTAATATTTATAGCCGTTTGAAAAAAAGATCATAAGTAAAAATAAGAGTCCTTGGGTGGGGGGAAATTGAGTACCTTATTCTGATCCAAAAATCAGATAAGGTGGAGTGTTCAGTCTCAACATTAGAGAGAGTTTCACCCAAAATCCAATACCTCACCTCTTGGCCTATAAAAGGAACCCCTGGGCTCACCATTTCACACATAATTTCGAAAAGCGCTTTTTGAGATGTAAAAGCTTTATAATTTTGGGGAATATTTTCTCTATTATTGTGAGACAATTCTTTGTAAATTTAATTTATTAATGAAAATTTCTACTCATTCTTCCAATTTGTTTTTGTCTTTCATTATGATAGCTTAATTTTTCTATTAGGATTGGGTGAAGTTTATCATAGTTAGCTAATATTATCACGTTAAATTAATTACTGTCTATTCCTTACTCGTTTTAATTGTTATAAAAAATTTGGTATTCATTTTAAAATGAAATGAGAGTGCATTTTAAAACCTTCAAAGTTGTTTTGTCAAATCAAGTCTTGAGGTTAAAAAAATAGTACATTTAATGGATTATACATGCACTTTAATTGTTTTAATAGTCCATGCTTAAACACATTTGAAACACTTAAAACATGTTATTTTATAAGGAAATATGGATTTTACGTGTCTATTAGAGACATTAAAAATATTTCGAATGTAATCGTTATATTTTCCTAATTAAACGCGACGAGAATTTGAGTTGTAAAAAGTGAAAGACAACATTAAACTAGTGTGCAATATTAGTTACGTGATAAATGGACCCCAAATCCTAATGATTTTTATATTTTTTCAACTCTCGTGTGTTTCTTTCATATTTACATATTTGTTTTGATTTATTCTAATTATTTATTGTAGTCTTTATTCTCTACCCCATTTATTCTAGTTGGATAATTGCAATTATTTTAGACGTTAAAATTGAAAAAAATCTATGGGTTCTGTACTGCTTTTTAAATTCATCCTCTCTATTTAAATTCAGCCTCTTAAAGAAAGATTTCTCTAAATGCCCAAATTTAGAACAAAATTTACACTTAAAAGAAGGTTTTGCAGTCTTAATATTCCCAACATTCTGAATTTTTCAAAATTTTACTTAACAAGTTTTTTTTTTAAAACATAATTTTTCTAAATGTCCAGATTTATGACCAAACCTACATAAAAATCTAGGCTTAGAAAAAGTAGAGCAACCCTCATTTTCAACATGTTTATAATACATTCTAATTTCAGTTGAATCAAGAAATTGTTCCTTAGAGTTGACAAAATTAGTTACATAAAATTCTTTTCCCTCAAAATCAAGCCCTTTTGTAGGAACAAAATCAGAATAAGAGTTGGTTGGGTCATAACACGTATTGTGATTAATAGTCTTGACCGCATCACGAGCATTCCAATAACTCTTTATCTTTTTTGAAGTGACCTTTACTTCCTTTTCACATTCATCATATTTATTTAAAAAAACCTTAAGTTCAATTTGTGATTCACCAAATTTAAACAAATTCCTTATTTTTAATTTCTAGAGAGTGATTAAGTTCAGTTAACATGGCAATTATTTTTTCTAGAAATGAAACATCATTTTCATGTTCACCTACTTCAAAAATAGATTCTTAAGTTAAAGACTTGATTCGATTGTTTAAAATGTCATGTTTAGCCATCAACCTAGAATTAATTAACCTTAAATCAACGTTGTCTTCAATAGTCTTATCACAACAATTTGTACTCACACAACCTTCTAAACTCGTACTCACGCACCCTTATATTATGACAGAATTGTCTATAATATAAGATTCATCAACATCATCAAAAATACCATTAATAACGGATAAGGAAATTGTGGATGCAGGGTGGTTTTGAGCAGGTAAGACATGAGATAAATTCATAAAGTCTAACCTCGAATTATCTACATGTAAATGAGAATCATCAGAAGCAGTATATAAATAATCAAATATGTTCTCAGACTTAATCGCAAAAAAGGATACAAAGGCTATAAAGTTTTTATTTTCTTCATCATAGACACTATCCGAAATATCATCCTAGGTTATACAAATGGGCATTATTAGAGGATTCCCCTTTTGATTTAGAAAAACAGTTATTATCATAATGATCAAATTTATTACAGTTCCTACATTGAATATGGCTAATATCTTTGGTAAAATTAATAAATTCATTTGGTTTCTTCTCAAATTGTTTATCAAAAGACCTATGAGTATAGCTAGGTTGATCTTCCCTTGAAGCAACATTATTTCTAAACTTGAGAATTTTTTTAAAGTGATTAGAAAATAAATCAATTTCTTTATCCAAATACTCGAGAGTAATGGAAGAATCATCAATGTTTGATAAGGAAGATGAAAAAACAAGATTATTCACATTTGAACTAAAATTCCACATACTTTGGGCATGAACTTTTCCTCTTTGTTCATCTCTAAGTGAGTTTTTTAGTTCAAAAGTTTTAGGTTTACTAAACAAATGATGAGGGATATAACTATATAAATTATCACCTATAGTATGAGAAATTAAGTCAAAACTCTTGGTAAGAGACCTAAGAATTTTATCACATATTTCAGAATCAATATAAACAAACCCATGAGCATGTGACTGATTAATAACATCTTGCAATTTAAGGTAAAAATCATCAAATTTCTCGTTATCCTTCATAAAAAGAGAATCATACATCCTAACTAGCATTTGAGACTTATCTCTTTTAACCATAGAGTATTCTTCATAAGTTGTCATTATAATGTCCCAAGCCTCTTTAGATGAGGTGCAAGATGAAACTCTTTTAAATTCAGTTGCGCCAATCGCTTAAAAATGGCATTTTTGCCTTTGTTGTTATAGTGTGAACACAACTTTTCCTCTTTAAACCATTCAAAAAGGGGTTTCTTAACTAAAATTTCAACATCATCATCACTAGGTTTAGTAGGAACAGAAAATCGAATTTGAATTATTTCCCATACCTCACATCACCCAACTTTTGAAGTTGCGCAACCATCCTCACTTTCTAGTAAGTGAAGTTGTCACCATCAAATACAGGAGGACGTACGGACGAATCATTTTGGTCACCCATAAAAAAATTGATTAATTAAAACACAAGAGTTTAGGATCTTTGCGGAATAAAACTTTTATAAAGTGAATCCTGAAGCTCTGATACCACTTGAAATAACCTAAACACGCTAACGTGTTTTAGTTAATAAATAAAATTCTTAACTCTTTTAATTTCAATTTAAAGACTTGATTGAAACTATTGCACACACACACAAATTAAAAAAATTATCATGAAGCTGCTGAAATAATATAATTTAGAATGGGATGAGGCAAAAGACTAAAAAATCTCCAACGGCCAAGATAGCCCTCACGTGGTCAAATCGTGAGAAAAAAGAAACCACACCCCATTGCTTGATATGTCTACACATGGATTAAGTAAAGAAACATAAACAACTTAATCTCAGCCATCCAAACGAGATCAAATAAACTCAGCCATTGATTTTTGTTTAACTTTTGTAATAAACAAATTGAGTTTTGTTTACTAAACAAATGTTTAAACATAAAAATAATAAATGGAAATAACAACAAAATATAAAACAAATATATTAAAATACATAACAGATTTATATAAAAAAAATATATGTATAAAAATTTAATTTTCAAATAAATTTAAAAGAACAATATAGATACAGGGCACTCACAAAATGTTATAGAAAAAATAAAATAGAGTCTCAAAACTGAGACAAACAAGAAAGGCAATTTCAAGCCCTGCACATATTAATGATGCCAAGTCCATTTCTGTTACCCATTCATTATTTTAGGCATTAATTATTAATTCTTAATAAAGTTCTTTTTATTCTCAATTAGTCCCACCCATAATTCGGGTATCACAACGTAAACTCATCCCTAGTCCCATACCTGGAGACCACCAAACCATAAGTATTACCTAGTTTATCATTAGGAAGAATACCGATCAAAATCCTGGCCTAGTCACACACCTAGGGTAACGGAATAATATAATAGCGTACTACCTAGATCCACCTAGGAAAACACCTAACCGTTTAAGTGCACATTAACTAGTACCATACATAGAAAGTGGCAACTACAACAAGTCTACTTACTAGTTCCATACCTAGCAATCAGCCTATTATATGGGAACTACTCCCTAGCATCCTAATGTTCTCACTATATAAAAATATCAACATGAACAATCTCCATGTGAATCATATTTTACTTTCACATTACAATCCTCCAATTAATCTTCTGATTTCAATTCCATTCAAAACACGTCCATTTAATCATGAAATAATCAAGTTCTACCAAATAGTCACACAAGTTTTCCAATTCCATAATTATAATACTAGTGATATTTTAACAATTTAACAAACAATCCAATTCCAACATGCATATTAACAATGCTACACAACCATAATTTCCATTCTACAATATACACATGTAAAAACGTGATTTACAAGTCAAAACATTATTTCAAGTTGATGATTTAATTCTAACACGAGATTCGTCCCACAAATATACCATAACCCAAAACACTAATCTAAACATGCAATTATTTCAAATCTTAAATCATATTCTTAGCTTGAAAAAAAAATAGCCCCAAATTTACTTCCACTTTCCCTAATGAATCTTCCTAATTAATTTTAAGAAAACATGAATAATTAAGGTTTAAGCAATATTTAAAATATACAACACTTAAGGGTAACAATAGAAGATTTCATACCTGATAAAAACTCGCCTAAAAATTCTGACTATATGGATGCGATCCTCTCACGAAAATAGCAAAGACTCGTTCTTATTTGATCTTGAGAAAACTTGATTCAAGTCTTCAAAACTTGAGTTGAAACTTGTTTTTAATGGGGTTTAGGTTTTTGTAGAAGATATGAAAGAATAATTGGGAGGCTACTGATTTTTAAGATGATCTAAAAGTATTGAAAAAATTCTAAACCCGAGTCTTTTTAATAAAGAAAAATAAAAGAGTTTGAAATAAACACAACCACTTAAAGATAAATCATCCCACAACCCTGCGCCGGTCCGAATCGATTCGGCACCTGAGTGGAGCCCATGTCTGTGGATTTAAATTAAAACCTAGAAAATTTTGATTTCTCTCTCGATTTCAAATCCAATTTAAAACTTATTTCTTATATATCAAAACCAACATTTTTAAATGCTAAAAATAATTAAATCCAAAAAATATTATTTTGATTTTTGATGTATAAAAAGATGTATACATCACGGTCTAAAATCACGGGGTGTTATATATTCCATAAAAAATAGAGTACTTCCACTAGTAATTGGCGGAGGATGAAACACCCCCTATTATGGCCACTGTGATGAAGAAAACCTCACCATTTACGTTGTAGATGTCTTCATTATCTCACAAGGTGCGAATTGTGACGTTTCTAGGCATGTGATACTGAGAACGAAAGTACTCGAGATTATTTTTTGAGGTCACTTCATATTTCTTCAAGCACCTAGACATGGCTACAAAAGTAAGTAATAAAGAAAACAATTGAAGAAAACAATGAAAATGACTTTTTTGCAACTCATAGTTAGAGAGACAAAGGAAATGAGACATCTCATACCTTTTGAAATTAAAGTAAAGCGGCATAAGGGGTTATTGGAAAACCTTTATACTCTTTATCGCCAAATGGAAGTATAAGTTATCGCTCTCTTGGTAAGTGAGACTCACTCTCACTCATCCATCCCCTCACCCCCCGCCCACCCCAAATAATGCACTTCACGTGCATTGATTTCATGGGAGAAGCAAATCTAAGGTGAATGAAACCCTAAATATAGGTATTACTTGTGTACTTTATTATGATTGCTCTCCCACTAAAAACAAATGGGATGCGTGTCATTCGATAAACATTTGATAAAAAATATACCACGTCAACCATGGACATCTCAACAAGACAAGATTGGTGGACATGGCCTACATACCGACCACCCCAATCCTGGGGGAAATTTAAGGGATAGTTGCATTTAGGGATTTGTAACAGGCAGGTTTATGTGACACCCCGCCTAATAAAATACCGGGTGATCAGTCCTATATCAAATTAAACATGAATTTCAACTGGTTCATTCTTAGCATCACTGTCATTAAATCATTAATTGCTAATCACCAAGTCTTTTATTAAGGTGATGCCAAATTTTTATCTTTATTAACCCAACCCAACCAACATTCTAAGAAAACAAATTTACTACTACAAGAAAGAAACTAAACATGCCACAAAGTAAGTACAAGAGTTTGTCGAACAACATAGACTACAAGCAATTCACAAAGTGCAAGTATAAAAGTATACCGATACACGCCAAGACTGAATATAGAAGTACAAACCCAAAAGTACAACTAAAAAAGTCCATATCTAAAGATAGAATGAGAGAAGTGTCTACACAAATATCCCACGGCAATCCACATAAGCTTTAGCTGCGCACTCTATAGGAAGAATCAGGCCTGGCGCCCCTGTGGTAGAACAACTAAAAGGTTTTTGAAAATAATTTTATAGCAAGGGTTAGAACCCAAAACATTTGAAAATATTTAGCAAGTGTATTTAAATGCAAGAAATAAAAATACAAATGCTCTCCATATTTACATTAGTGCCGCACACTCCCTTGAGTTAACCTCACCCCTCAACTAATGTGCACGCCTAACGAATTATACATAATACACCTAGTCACTCTCCCCATAACTAGCCTTATAACAAATACTATACTAGTTACCACACTATTATACCCCAAGTGAATATAATACATTTCTTTATGAGTTATTATACACATTAACTTTCATGAAGCATCATTTCTCACTTTAATTCATATAACATTCCCACAAGTTACATTACCTATACATTTCACACCATGTATATATATAAAAATTCTCTTATATAATTATGCACCATATATACGTATCATATCTCAACATTCACATGTATGTCGGATATGAATGCTATCACCGAACGCTTAGGAGGCAACCATAGTTCCCCTCGAAAGTGTTCGCCCCATACATAACGAATGATCCCATCCCTAATATGGACACTATGACCTGGGGAATATACTCACCCTGCATTCGCTAGTCAGGGGACTCACCCACATCATGCAACCTCCTATGATAGCATTAATATTGGTATGGCTTTAGAATATATATATATATATATATATATATATATATATATATATATACACACACTAACGGAATGCCCGTGCCTGAAGGCACAACCAAAATTTCCACAATACGTAATCGCAAAACGGCAAAAATTTCATTACCCAACAAAACAAAGTGTAATTTTAAAAAGAATTCCCCATAATATCCTTTATTTATAGGACTATCCGCCCTGCTTAACAAATAATAAATAGTTCAAACACATTCGAATAGTCTAAATTCATCAAACAAATTCATATATAACATGAAAATACAATATTCTTTAACCGAATTCAGATTGTGCCTCGAATAAAGAAAGTGTTAATTCTAAAAAAATGGACATAATCTCCTTTGTTTATTAGACTATCCGCCCTGTTTAAGGGGTAACAACCAATCCAACAATATTAAAGAAGCCCAAGTTCATCGAATAAATTATTTAACAAAATAAACTTCTTTAAAAAATTACACACACACACACACACACACACACACATATATATATATATATATATATCAATTTAATCTCTATGTTCTAATCGCGGCTATGATGTTGTTGCTGCAGAACGATGCTTGTGAGCAGAGAGAGGTTAATAGAAGCCCCGAAAACATTTAATCTCAGTGTACTTGTAATTTTTCCATGCAATCGAGCTATCATGTTATCTCTAATGTTAGCTTGGGATTCGTTGAGTAGGATTCGCCGACTGCATAAAAAAAATACAAAAATGCCACATATTTTAGAAGCAATAGACATTTCAAATCCTCAAAGAAAAAGAGTAAATTAAAGGCAAGCGTTGTAAAACGTCTATTTTGAGGACTATGTAAAATGCCTTAAAATACCCACTGATATACGAAACACAAGCTAAGGCCTAATCTCCTCCATTGTCTTTTGTGTTCTGCATTACATATCTGTTTAATATTTTCACACGCTCAGATTAAGACACAATTTTTCAGAAAGAGAAAGTAAAACAACTCAAAAGACCCAATATTATGAGAAATCACATACATATAGATTGCATGGCCTATTGGAGATGGTGAAAAATAGACAGTATAATATGAAAAAACAATCAATCAATAGATTCGGTCAAAATTCTGCACAAAACTATAATATAATTAAAAAGTCACTCACCTCAGCACATTGCTCTTCAATTTCATGTCGCAGCATCAATGCTTACTCGCTAGTCACATCCATATTATTCAAAGCCGTAGTAATATCCTTCGCAGTCTTCTCTGCCCTAACACCACCCAAAGACAACTTCCCCTAAAATTCGGCTCCTTCATCTTGTGTTGAAATGCCTCATGATACTCACTACCCAACAAACTCCCCGCGCTAGTACCTACAATTTAACAAAAAAGCTTTACCCACTACATATCAAATAAGAAAAGATTAATGATATAATAGTGAAGAAATATAACCAAAAAATGGCATAGTACTACAGAACAACACCATAACACAATGTCGCAGATTTGTTTACCAACTATGTAAACCAAATACTCAAAATCTCAAACTTACCTTTGTCTTGGCATGAGAGAGCGATGGGGATGGGTTTGAGATTGTTCAAACCGCGAGAAGCATTTTATGGAGAAAGGTAAAAAATCAAATACATTATTGGGGGGATAATTGAAATTTCAAAAACTTGTCTGCTCTAGAGTATAGTAGGTTTATGAAACTGTGCGCCCGTACAGTAAAATTCATTAAAATCCTATGGGGTACACTGTATGCCAGTTCAGTAAAATTCATTACCTTCCGTAGAGTACCTGCTGTAGAGTAGAACATCCCAGACCAGCTGCCTTGCAGAATGCAATTTAATTGCGGAGTGGTTTCTATGTGGAATCCTTTTACACCGTTAGATACAACACCCTTACATTTAATCTTATGAGTAAATTTAATGTAACCAAACATAAACACTATGAATAACAATTGAGTGAACCAACTAACCTAACAAATCAAGAAAGAAAATAGGAGAAGAGGAAGAACGTACCTCGGCAAAATGTTGAAAATAGGAGAAGAGTAGGTCCTAGTCTGAACTCCATAAAATGCAAAAAAAAAAGCCCCTTAACCATGAGGGTTTAGTGCGAATATGGAGTCTGAATTTCAATGATGGAGCTGCGAACCAATTATGCATTAATATTAACATACAAAACCCAAATAGAAATGCAGAGGATTGGACAAAAAGTAATATGTATATATATATATATATATATATATATATATGGCCCGGTGTCATGAATCTAAGAGTATGGTCTAAAAAATAATCAAGTATAAGTACAAAATTATGGTTTTGAAACACTTATTTCATTTTAACAAAAAACAAAACAATCAAATATAGTTAGATGGAGCATTTTTGTCTCCGAAACGAAAGAAGTTTTAAGTTTTGGTCATAGTTTTTTCATCGAGATGAAGATTACCCGAGCCTGCGGTATCTTAGTTTTCCAGTGTCACGACAACTTTGGTATCTCTACATGCTTTCTAAGACAGCTTGAAAAGATTAATAAATCTTAACAGTCAATTTGTTTCCATTTCCTTAACTGGAATTATGGTTATGGTCCTCAACCATTGGGTTTCAGCAAGTAAATTTTTTATAAAGCCTACTGTTATACCTTCTCCTGTAAATCCATTTATCTCAATCCATTGAAGGTTCTTGTTTAAACCGCCATGTGCCAGTCCAATTTAACATGTGTTATTCATCTTTACTCAGTAAATTATAAACTGCATCATCATAATTTTCATGGTCCCTTTCATCTACAAAGTCATCATTTATCTAGGAAAAAAACAATAAGATCTGTGAAGACGTATATATAATAATAATATGGGATAATAGTAATCGTGGATCGTTTTAAAAAATCTTTTAGAGTCGGGTTTTTTTTGGAAAATAATTCTATAATAATAGTTAGTGACAACATGGGTATTATTTTGAAAAAAAAAGTAACTCTAAATTTAATGAAGAACTTATCTTCCTTTATCTTTTTTCTACTAAGACATCGAGTGAGCCTGCGAATGCAAGAGTAATATTCAACAACAAAAAGACCTAGAAAAAATATGTTAGATATGTATTAATACTACAAAGTGAATATAATACATTAAAGTGTGGAGTAGCACATACCCTCAATTTTTACACCAATTGATATTGAAGTGCACCGGTTACTCCTAAAAGAAAGGACAATAAAACTCATTTAGTCTCCTTTAATGTTGAATTTCAATTGTCATACAGAGAGAGTGCAGTAGTATAAAGTTCAAGACTTGGGATTCCAAAATACATGATTGGAAACAGGGGTTTTCTTTTTCTTCTCGAAATAGGGGTTACAAAATACATGATTGGAAATGATGCAATAGTGTTTCAAGTTGCTTTTTCTAAAAAAATGATTGTTATAAGAATAACAGAACCCTATGAAAACATTAACCAACGTAAGGGTGCAAACAAAGAATGAGAGGAAATCTCAGAATGAAAATATTTACCCATTTAGGTGTTACACGGGACCCATAATGCACTTCCTTTCGTGATAATGCCTTCAAGGAAGCAAAGAAGGATTGGACCTTCCCAACAACTGATCTACGCTTGAGCCCAAGACACGAATGCACGTGAATTGTTAGGGAACTGGTAAAGACCCTAATATTTGGAAAGATGCATAAGATCTCTTCCCAGAAAGGCTTATTGATAGCTCTATTGATTTAAAAAAAAACATTTTGAGCTTTTACCTTTTGGGGCAGGTCAAAGAGGGTGTCCAGCGATATATATGGGAGCACTTATGGTGGAGCTCATTCTCATTAATCTCTTATGTTGTTTTAATTGGACGTCATTAAATGGAATGAAGGATCAAGATCTATAAGAAGTCAGCTTTAAACCTTATACCCATGATCCATCAGAAGGTAACTTAAGCAGATGAACTCTGTAAAAAATTTCATTTCTGTCTGCCCCCAACTCACTGTAACCTATATATATTCAAAATTTGACAACTATAAGAACAATTATAACAACAACCAATGCAACAGAAATTAGAAAAATTCCCTTTTATCGTGTATAAATTATAATAACTTGCATCACACCCCAATAAGAGAGATCCCGATAATTTAATAAGAGCAGACATGAAGTAAAAGGATGTCTTATCTATAGAAATACAATGTAAAAGGATTTCTTATCTATAGAGATAAATTGTATACCTGAGACGTGTTGAACACCAAAAATACGATGCCCACAAAAGATAAGACGCCACATAGTTAGTACCTGAAAAATCAAAAGAAACACATATATAGTTACTTGAAAAAATATATTGCATCACTTGGGCAGGGGCTCCAAGACAGTCTTTAGGCAAATATATTGAACTGGTTGAACTTTTACACAAATCATCACGTGGTGTGGCACTTAACTGTTGCTTTCAATAATCTTCATATACAAAATTAACAAACTCCTCAAATTTGCCAAAACCCTTTTTAGCATTATGCATATATGCTTACTTTTTTGACATATTTTGGATGAAATTTTATCAACAGTAAAAAAAAATTGAAGGGAGTCCTCGATTCTTTTTTATAGTTTACGGCGTGAAGTGATATAGGAGTATATTCAAGGAGATTTCCGTAATCAATCCCTAGTTAATGCCCTATCACTCGTAAGAATCACGAATATGAACACAAAAGACGGACACCCCATCATAGCATTTTTTTAAAAATACATGAAATATAATATATAATTTTAATATTAAGTATATGAATATATAAACAGCATAACACGAATTTACCTTGAGTGGTTTTTCCAAATAGAAACTTGGCATTACCCATCTGAATTGTTGAGCTGCTTCAAAATGGTTGTTGAAATTTTGATAAAACAAATCAAATTACCTTGAGTGATCAAATCGGAATCGTCACTTGAGAAAGATCTCGTGTTAAATAAGAACCGACCTCAGACCAAATTACCTGCTTACCACTTGATAAAGCTCTCGTATTGCAGAAGTGTATTTACCTATCAAAAGTAATTAAAATTTATGTCAGTTACAGGGCATAAAAACATTACATGGAGCACCTCACAACTTTGATGAAACCATATACGCAGCACAACTTTGTTGAAAAATAAGTCAGTTAAATTTCAACATTTAAAAAAATATGTACCAACAACTTGGATGAAACCCTGTTTAGATATTGTACCTAAAGAACTTTTAATAACTTTCGTGTGCGACCGCTAACAGTTAAAGAAAACACGCAAATAAAAATACATGCATTCAAAAAAATACAGTAGAAAAAACATTTTTTTATGTGCATTCTCTAAACTTCACTTTTTTTACAATTTCAAAACTGTATCCAGAAGAATTTACAATACTCTTAGCAAACAAAAACATATATTTTAGTTTCGAGTTAATGTTGATGTTTTAGGCTTCATAGTGCACATTTTGTTCATCCTAATAATTAGCATTTCCTCAATCTCTGCCCCAAACACAATCTCGTTCATTTCTTTCAATAACTTCAGTAATATTTCTTTCAGGAGAAGGCAGTTTCACCACATCTTCTGCATCACCCTCGTCGCTGTTTTGTACAGATAAATACTCGAGAGTAGTTACCACATCACTGATCAGAGCCCTAGTAACATCTTCCTCATGGAGACACATTGTTGCCACTACAAGAGCTTGGTAGAGACCCTTTATGGAGTAGCTCCCAAGCAACGAGTCTGCCATCAAATGAAACTTCCTTTTATCTTTGAACAATGGTTGTGCCCAAGTAATTAGATTTTGATTAATTCAAAAAACACAACTCCCACTTGTAATAAACCACTTGTAGAAGTAATAATTAAAACAGGTAGAATGTAAATAAAAAAAACTCCCACTTGTAATAAACCACTATCAAGATTTAACTTCCCCTCCCACATTGAGTTTATGAAAAAACCCTCAATAGATTAGAGGACTATTTATCATTTTCTTACACACTTGTACTAATACCACTGTGAACATTTTTCTAATCATTTCAAATAGTAATTCGCACACACACCCAAACATAAACATATAATAAGAGGTTTACAACTATGATTACCTTAAGGAATCATGCTTCAGCCCAAAGCATGTGTTGAAACCCAAATCAGAAATTAAAGTTGAGATTAGAAATAAGTGGTTGTTAAAAGGTTTACAAACAAAATTAATTAGGCATTTTTCCAAACACATGGTATTCAACTGTTGATGTAAAAAATTAGATTTGACCTAATTATTTTAATCACAGATAAAAATGAGTAAAGAAATAAGACTATATATTTTTAAAGTGGTTCAGCCTTAAGAGAATGGCCTACATCCACTGTTTTTGTATTACTGATTGTTTTTTTCCTAGAATTCTCGATAAACGATTTTACCAAGAGATTCAGCGTGTCCCTCTAATGGGGAGATTACAATGTGTTTATAGCCTTAAGGTTGTACATGTGAAAGAATAATGCATAGCTATTCAGTAGGCGTATACATCTGTACGATAATAACTGTACATTTAATGCGCAATTATTTTTGGTTTTCCTTGATGCGTACGCCACAAGTATTTGAGTTGCTCGGACTGACTTAATATCTCGAACCGCCTAAGTAACTCGACATGCATGAGCTGCTCGGGCCCCCTGGGCTCCTAGTGGCTTTTTAGTTGCTCGATGATCTTGAGTTATTTAGAGTATAGTAGTTCCTCGGGAGGTTGAGTAGCTCGGTATAAACATTTACAGTTGCCATTTAGGATGACACGCATCTTCAAATAATAGGTCCATATCAGCAGAATAAATTTGGTATCAACAGAAGCCCCCAATGTTTCACAGTTCGAGGTTGGGGAGGAGTGTGGAACATTCTTCTCGAAATATGGAGGGATTAAATAGTCATCCTGAATTTTAGGAGTGTTTTCCTTGTATTTATTTCTTCTTTAAATTCATTGAATCAGACTTCATGAATATTTTGAATTTTTCTAACTGCTTCGGTTTTCGTGCCCTTTTTCTCCATTTAGGCACCGATAACGCAAACGTCTTTCTTTATAATCATTATTTTTACCCATTCCCAAGGTAAGGTATTTAAGCGCTGTAGAAAATCCTATCGTCTTTTACTTTTTCAAATCTGTATCTTTGAACTATTCATTTCTTCTCTATCTTGTGCGTTCGTTTCTTCCATCGTTCGCTGTCAACTGATTCACTCCTTTCCTGTAAGATTTTCTTCCTTTTCTTTTATTTACTTTGTTCATCATGGTTTACCTTGTTGAATCTCTTGACAAATTTCGCTCTGAATTTTCGATTCCTTCATGGGTCATATTGGAAGAGCTTTCTAAACCTTCTGACTATTTTTCTTTGGCTGAGGGACATTGGTTCCCAAGTCTCTTTGTGGCCGAATGTGACTTTTCTTTTCCTCCAAATCCTTTATGTTTGGAATTATGTCAGTATTTTGACATTGTACCTGCAAAAATACCTGGTGAATAGTTAATGGAGTTCATAGGTTGAACCAACTCCATGGAACCCGTTTAGGGATTCCAGAGATAATTTATTGCTACAGATGGGTTGTTAGCGATAGTACTTTTTATTTGAAAACTAGGTTTTTGAATAGGGCATTAGTTGTCAATCTTCCTGATGCCAACAGGGATTATTTTGAACATGGAGTGGTAATGAAAAATTGGCAACATCCTCCATTAAATGGAGATGATGTATATCAAGGTCCTAGATGTCCTCCTTATGGCAATGGGATAGGTTGTTTTTATTTTTGTTCTATTTTTGAAATTATGTTTTCTTCATGTTTGATAAAATGCTTCACTGATATTTGATTTTTGATTATTTGCAGTTGACAACAAGAGAAAGTCTCCCAAAAGAAACCGATGTTAATTTAAGGCATTTGAAACTTATCTGGAGTTTACACCAATCCGTTGCTGACGAACATATCATAACAACCTCTTATTTGTTGCAGTATAAGAGCTATACTTCATCCTTCACTGCTCGTCCCATGGTGGTTGACATCGACCAAGTACCAACTTCTGAAATTGGTGTAGAAGGTTTCTCCCCTGAATCGAATATTCCCCTTAGTAACATAATGAAGAGAAGAAGAGCTCCTGCTTTTTTTGACAAATCAGACTCTGCCAATGTGGAGGCAAAGAAAAGAAAACAAAATGTCCCAGAAGAAGGACGAAAATTATTGATGCGCCTCCTCCTCCTGCTACCGAGAAAGTTGTTGAGAAGCCCCCTATGGCTCCGAGCAAGGTTGTTGCTATCTCTCCTGAAAGTGAGGTTATCGTTATATCTCCAACAAAGACATCGTCTTTAGTTGAAACTGTTCCTGCTCCCCCGAGGAGATTGAAGAAAAGTTCATCTGAGAGACCTGTTGGGCCTGTCCTTCAACCTTTAAATGTTGAAAGTGGTGTTCCCACTTTTGTTCCTCCGACCTCTACCATGGGCTCTGTGAAGTCTTGGATTATCCCAAAAATGCAAGGTATTGAAGACACTCTTCCTCGTGATAGGATCACTACCTTGGCAGCTCAACATATTGCCTCAGTAAGTATTACTAGCCTAATTTTTCACTTTTCACTGATATGTCCCTGTATTGACTCAGAATTATTTCTTTCTTCAGCTGGTAACATGTTTCAACAGTATTCTGAAGAAGGATGAGGCTATTAAAGCTTCAAGCTCCTCGAGTGGTGTAGAGGAAGCTTTTGTTGGTCTAACTCAGTCCTTAAAGGACTCTCGTTAGAAGTATGAAGAAGATAAGGTGGCTTGGGAGAAACAACTCAAGTCCATCGAGCAAGAGAGAGATCGATCTTGGAGGCCTCCAAGGGGTTGGAGCAGAAAATGAAAGAATTTGAGAAGAATAATAAAAACCTTGAGTAGAAGCTCAAAAATGCTGAAGAGCTTGAGAATAAGCTCAAAACTTCTGAAGAGGAAGTTGGTAGACTTTGTGAGGTTGATCTCCAGAAGGAAGAGGTGGAAGGGAAGTTGAAAGATGTCGAGGAGCTCCTTAGGGAAAGGACCTCCTCAAAGAAAGAAAAGAGGAAAAAGGCTGTCAAAAAATCGTTCAGTATTGGTTGGGATAAGAGCTGGAACAAGGTCTTGACTGCCATGACTTCGCAAATGGAGTATGCCAGCCTCAAGTACTTTAGGGATGGATGGGTTGCTGCTTTGCAAGAGAAGAAAATTGCTGAGAATTCAGAATTGTTC
Organism: Sambucus nigra; assembly: GCA_949130495.1. Taxonomy (NCBI): domain Eukaryota; kingdom Viridiplantae; phylum Streptophyta; class Magnoliopsida; order Dipsacales; family Adoxaceae; genus Sambucus; species Sambucus nigra. The sequence continues at coordinate 60,977,018 of OX422223.1, read as the reverse complement.
CAGTAATACATCCATGGACCTCCTCCCTCTCCTTGGGAAGAAGAAGAGGATGAAGCTGCCTCAGAGGAATCTTCCATGATGATTGGAGATCAAGTTCCTCCTATTCCAGTTGTTCAAACTTTCTACGAGCAACTTTAGCCCACTAGTATCTTAGTCGAGCAACTGCCACTATCTTCCGAGCAACCAACCTCCTCATCCCATCTTTTCGAGGAAGTTGTAAAACTTAAGGAGAAGGTGTAAAGTTGCTTGAGTTTTAATTTTGTTATTCCTTTTGAATGTAACCTTGAGCTTTGTATTTACCTTTTGATGAATAAAAATTTGAACTTTTGGTTGTTCATATCGACTTTCTTCTTCTTGCCCTGGCTTTATCATTATTGATCCTGTTTATAGCTTCTCTTTTCTAGTTTATGGCCAGGATGGAGCTATTATCAGCTCATAACACAGAATTGATGAAGAAATGCAATGACTACTTCAAAGCTGGTCATGCAGATCTGAATGAGGCTCAGATAATCGACATCCTCAGATCAGGTGTTTCTGACCGAGCTGTTGAGGCTTACCAATATCTGAAGTGCTTGCTCGATCGAGCTGTTGCTAATAATGTAGCTTATTATGAGATGATTGAGGATCTTCAAGGAACTATAGAGGAACTCCAGTAGCAGTACAAAGAGTCCTCCCTGCTTTTGCACCAAGGGTACGAGAAAAAATATCAGCAATTAAGTGATGACAAAGGATATGATTAGTTTATTTCTACTTACGAGAAGAGAGAAAATGTTCTGAAGCTTGAAGTCGAGGAGCATAGGCATATCGCCAAATTGCTGGAACAGGAAAATATTAGCTTGCAAGAAGAAATTAAACAACTGAAGTCTATTGCATCTTCCTCGGGAGCCTTGGTTCCGGTTAACGATGAAGGTTTCTCTTTCTTGGAGGTCGAAAATGCCAACTTAAGAGATGAGTTGGAAACTTTAAAAATAATTGGACCCTCCACTTCTACTCATGGACGAGCAAGATCTTCTTCTCGGGGACGAGCAAGAGCTGGTCGGATTTCAATTAAAGATGCAAGAACTCAGGCAGCTTTGGAAAATCAGGCAGTTCAATTAACGACGAATAATCAAGCTCTTGCGGAGATGTCTAAGAAGATCCTGAACCTTAGTGAGCAAGTTTCTACACAAAGTTCTGCCTTGGAAAATAAAGAGCTTTTGGTGAAGAATCTTCACGATCAACTGGAGAGGTTAACTTATCAATTCCATAAACAGCCCAGAGAATTTTGGATGGCTGGCTACAATGAAGCCCTCTACCATCTCGATGATCGAATCCAGCAATCGAATAATGAGGGTTATAAGCAAGGATGGCTGAATGCACTGTGTGTACTAAAATTGGAGCAGGGACACTATCTATGGGATTATTATGATCCTAGGTTGCTCGAGTTGCCCATGCCTCCTTTTAAACTTGACATGAGTTGGATTCCTGCTTGGGCAATTCCTCAGTGTTTAATCTCCAAGTATCTTGGCGACTATAGTCTTCATTCCAACATTGATATATCTCGTCCAGAGCATTTACTTGCTCGTCCGTCTGTAATGAATGTCATGATGCTTCAAGATGTAAATTTTATAAACTCTCCTTATGCCTTAGATGATCCTCCTGCTGGGGAAGAACCTGTTTCAAAAGCAGAAGGGAAGAAACCAATAGAATAGGATTTTTATGTAATGACTTGTATCTTTCCACAACATATGTAATCCTTCTCGATTTGAATGAAAAGTTTTAGTCCTTCGCTATTTTATTTGTTATTGGTTTGGAAATATTTCATGAAATATCTCTTTTATTTAATGAAGAATCGTATGTATATTTATAAAAAAGATAAAAATGTCCTGTGTTATTTTAAATTACCGACCAACCGGAGTTGGTGATCATTTGCTTCCCGACCAACTTAGAGTTGGTGGTAATTGATTTGCCGACCAACCGGAGTTGGTGGTAATTGCTTCCCGACCAACTTAGAGTTGGTGGTAATCGATGAATGCTCGAGCACGAATTGCTCGCTATATCTACTTGGTATTCTACAACTTTTCCTCGGCGGACTATTCAGGCATCATTCATTTTATTAATGCTCTGACAGATAGTCGAGCACACTATAGCACCTTATACCCAAAGAAACGCTTGGGAAAACTTATCATTACTCCGACTGAAGCTCGAATTCTATGATTCGGTAACCTGAAGGGATGTCAGGCACATTCGGGATTCATCTTGGCAGATAATCGGCAAAATATTTCTATATATTTAGTCCCGAAGATATTTGCCTCGCATGTCGCATTTTATCCCCAGTGGATAGCTGGTCAGGATAATTCTTGTATTTAGCACAATCCCACTTGATGGATACACACATTTATTTATACATTGTTCGTTTCCATCTCATAATACTTTATTTGCTCACAAATTATGCTCACGATTTTTATCATCATAAATTTGTTAGCAAGGGGCTATCTATACTCTATACTTCACATGAGAAAAACAATTGATTGCCACTACACAAATTTTCTGTGAAAACAATTTTTTGAAACCGAACTTGTATTTTAAGTATTTGCTTAAATCTATTTGCACAAATTCCAAATTAACTCCTGTGCCATACATCTGGATATATTTGATAAATTTTGCATCTTTCATTCGACTTTATTACAATTATTTTGTCCACATAGATATTGTGGCGCACTTAGAAGAGAACTCATGTCATTTATCCGGTCATTTAATTTTCAATATTGTTGTCTAGCTATTATTGGTTATACCAATGAATGGTCGGTGTAATATCTTTACTCATACTTAGCGTAGCCCCAACGGATGCTCGGGCACGGCCATCCTCGTGAGATTTTATCACAAAAATTATGGGATCATTCATGTCATTCATTTAATACTATGAATATTTTCCTTGGCACATGCTCGAACAGATGCACATCATATTGCATGATAAATTCTATTTGAATTAGCCATGACAAATGGTCGAGCAACTTATTAACTTCCACAGGTACAAGATTCAGTTCCGACGAATGCTCGGCCATAATCTTAAGCTCTTATTAATAGACCGATAGATGCAAGAGCGCGGATCGCTCTCTATATCTACTCGGACCTGTACAACTTCTCCCCGGCAGACCAGTCTGGCACCACTTATTTTGTTAATTCTCCGACGGATGGTTGAGCATTTTACACCACTTTGGACCCAACACATGCTTGGGCAATATTATTTATAACAGACAGATGCTCGGATGTTGATATTTCTTGAATTTCAAAATTGATTGTCTGGCTCTATGATTCTTGACCTGAAAGACGATCAGGCATAGACAAGGTTCATCTCAGCAAATGCTCGACAAAATATTTCTATATATTTAGTCCCGAGGATATTTGCCACACATGTCGCATTTTATCCCCAACAAATGGTTGGTAAGGATGATTCTTATATTCAGTCCCAACAAATGGTTGGCACAGTCGATTAATAATCAACATTGCATTTATTGGAAGATGCTCAGGCATGGATCGTTCGCAACAACTACTAGGTCCTTTGCAATTTTGCCTCAACGGACCCTCAACGTCGACGGATAGTTCACATTGTGTGATCACGTCTCAAGCTCTAAGAAACAGTTGGGCAATACAGTTCTTATTTAATTCAACCTCTTCGAATGAAAAGTTGGGTGATCTGTACCACAAATATCCAATAACACATAAAACAGCATGAATAGCAACGATCAACTATATTTATCAACAAGGACAAATCCAACTTGTAAGAAGTCACACGACCAGCAAAATCACAGTCAACGAGCAAGACATGTTGATAACAACACCAGACCATCCTGAATGTATCGGGCAACATCGTCAGACAACCCACGGTGATCAACGACCGCCAAGCAACGAATTAACGCGTCATCAACACTAAGATATGCACTCCAGAGGAACAATGTTTCTTGAACACCATATCAGATCAACGCATTTTTGCACAAGGATGCTTTGAACTCCTATCAATCTCTTTAGGTGAACGAGCTATATGGAGTCTTCCACAGCCTCCTGGAACCACCATGCATGGTCAGCGAACAAGTGTACCCCAAGGAACGATGCAATACGTGAAGAGATACGAGAAAGATAATCCTTAAATATATCCAGATTATAGATTATGGATATTGACGAACGATCAACACGATACTCTTTAAAGCAATGAAGCCCCGAGAAGCGATCGGGCACACATATCATCCCGGTTATACAGATCAGATGACCCAATGGACGGTCGGGCAGCCTCCTCTTCACAGCCCGATTGGGGGCTCCATAGCAGCGATGACACGTGAATAGATTCACTACAATATTTAAAGCAAAATAAAGGAGGTCAACTCAGGACAGATGCCAACATGGTTAACACCGGAATTAGTCTTTCAAATGACGATCACGATCAAGCTTGATTTAGTTACAACGGCCTTCATGCTTGTTCTCACTAAATTAAGTACGTCTATAGGCCTTTGTTATCTCCAAACACAAATGGCCTCACGAGTTGCCCAGGCAACCATAAAAGCCCTATGGGGGATCCCTAGGCAAAAAGACAACTCAGGTTGGTCGCCAACTATGTTGGTCGGTCAAAATCTTGAATGGGTGGATGACCCTCAAACCAGGTGCATTTTTTCCATCGCCTTTTTGGCCTAAGGAAGTGTGACGGCACAACCTAAAAGGTAAAATAGGCGGATATTTACATGCGAGGCATTAAAAAATGGAAAAATGCAAACGCAATTGGTATTACATTAAATTTTGGGAAGAACCTAAGGCAGGGTCTTACCCCTACTAGGTACGTGCTCGAGCAAGGCTCAACGCATAGGCTTCTGGTCGACCTCTCTAATTGGATCGTATGAAAAACCTAAGGCAGGGTCTTACCCCTACTAGATATATGCTCGGGCAAGGATCGATGCATAGGCCTATGGTCGGCCTCTCCAATTGGACCATATGAAAAACCTAAGGCAAGGTCTTACCCCTACTAGGTACGTGCTCGAGCAAGGCTCAACACATAGGCTTCTGGTCGGCCTCTCCAATTGGACCATATGAAAAACCTAATGTAGGGTCTTACCCCTACTAGGTACATGCTCGAGCAAGGCTCGATGCATAGGCCTGTGGTCGGCCTCTCTAATTGGACAATATGAAAAATGTAAGGCAGGGTCTTACCCCTACTAGGTACATGCTCGAGCAAGGCTCAATGCATAGGCTTCTGTTCGGCCTCTCCAATTGGACCATATAAAAAACCTAAGGCAGGGTCTTACCCCTACTAGGTACATGCTCGAGAAAGGCTCGACGCATAGGCCTGTGGTCGGCCTCTCCAATTGGACCATATGAAAAAGCTAAGGCCGGGTCTTACCCCTACTAGGTACATGCTCGAGCAAGGCTCGATGCATAGGCATGTGGTCGGCCTAAAAAAATGGACCATACGAGACCAAAATACAGGGAGACGCCCTAAACTTGATGCACGCTCGATAAAGCCTCAACAAACAAATTCTGAACAGGCCTGTGGTCAGCCTCAAAAATTGGGCCATACAATAAAACAGACAATGAACTACGTTCGTCCTTATCCCAAGAGGGTACATAGGCATCTCGACACTCTCGAGTTCGGTTCCCATATCGATTGAACGCCTCTCAACTCAAGCCAAGAATTCATCTAAAAACCTACGAAGGCGAGAAGATCAACCAAAGAAGTCTTAAAAGTTGAACGACAGATCAAAGAATGCCAGTCCAGTTCACACCACCAACTGCATATGTTTAAAGAGATTGTGTACCAGCTCCCACCTCATCTCATAATCAACTCAGCTGAACTGCGACCTGTGGGGCTATTGTGGGGGCAAAATATATACCTACAAAATAGCATGACGTGTGGGGCTCACCCCGGTGAAGATGGCGACGTGCCAGCAATATAGGGATGACTAAAGTCATTAATAAACGAGAAGACCGATGAGCAGTATCGGAGGGGAAGGAAACTCCACGAAGAGAGGGCTCATTCATATTTGTTACCCATCCATATTTGTAACCCTAATGTAACCCCTAACTCTATATAAAGGGGACACCCCCCATTGTGAAAGGGGGCTTAGAAGTTAAAGAAATACCCTCATGTAAAACTCTCTGATCATTCTAATGAAACATACCAGCTGCCCCGCGGACGTAGGCCATTCATGGTCGAACCACGTAAATCTTTGTCTCTCTCGTATTTATTTTTATACTTGTATCGTCATGAATTGTCACCCCCTGACGGGTGAGATTTTTTGCACCTACAATTGGCGCCGTTTGTGGGAAATGGCACAAAAAGCCTTCCCGTTCTTGCTAGAAGAGATCTAGATTTACGCTCAAGGACAATGATGCCTACGCCACGCACATAATCAAAAGATAAGTTTTCTTTTTTAATCTGTGCACGAGCAGTTATACGTTTCATATATGATTATTTGTTTTGTACAAATATCGTTTCAGTGATGTTTGGTTTCTATATATTTATGTTCATAAATTCTTTACTGGGTGTATATTTATCTAAAAATCTGCATAACCATTGTTTGTTTTTGACGGATCTCAATACCGAAGATGTGAGAAAACTCTCCAAATATATGGATTCTTTTGATGTTTTTATGGGTATACACGTTATTTTCTGGGTTACATCATATATTATGATTCCCATATTCCATATTTTGTGGCACGACATAAGCGTCAAAAGCGGCCTTCTCTCACAGATATCCCATATTTTGTGGCACGAGATAAGCGCCAAAAGCGGCCTTCTCTCACAGAGACGTTGACCACGTCTTTACGAACATATCTAATGATTCTCTTTCAATAAGATATTTTTCACAAAGATTGACTGGTTCTGGTGACACGCGCAGTTCGAGGTTGACATCTCCATTCATGAAATTTGTTCTGAGATGAGATATACACGATTTACTAGGGTGGTGGCTTTTCTACGGCTGAGGTCGTCTCCAACCTATCCTTTGAGGCTGTCATCCAGCCAAGCTCCACCTGCAGAGGGTTGGCCCTTGGTAGAACTACCGCACTCGGATCAGCATAGTCGTATCATCGATCGAGCACCAGTAAATTTTCTGGTTTCTACTCCGGTTACTCTTCGACCCGCAACCTTCCTGGGCGAACAGCCCCCGGTGGTCGGTGACCTGTTTGCAACCACAATTATCGCACATCGACAATAAAAGATAAAAGCGTAGAGCAAAATTTTTTTGAAGTTGATTTTCATCTGTAACGTCTTTCGTCTGTCTGGTCGACATCCACGATGAGGACGACCTGATAATACCTGGATACATGTCTTGCCGAGAACAACCGGTGATTTGAACCACCATACGAGGTCAGCGAACAGCGTGCCATAGTGACGAGCTCGTAGGAGATCACCACGACCAAATAACTGATCGATGGCGAAGACGAGCACGATCGTCCTTTCAATTGAGCATCGCTAAAATCCATGGTCTCCACTACAGTTACTCTCTGACTTGCCTCCATCCTCGTCAATCAACTTCAATTCGGCTATTGAATAAATGACATGGAAAACTTCAATCTGCTCCACCCCTGCTGGATGTTGTTCCTATGCGAAGAAGAGGAACATCGTCGGACAAACCCTCATAATCGGCGACCACTTTATCACCAGACCCCACCTAGTGGATGGTAACCACTACGCAACGATCAAGGTTGGAGCCACCATCTGATTATCACAGGTCGACGAGCATCAGCTACGATGCCGGACCATAACCAAAGGTCGGGGAGCATCAACCACAACGCTGGACCATAATCACAGGTCGGCGAGCATCGGCTACGAAACCGGACCATAAACAATGGTCGGCGAGCCTCTGCTACAACGCTGGGCCATAATCACAGGTCGGCGAGCATTAGATACTACTCCTCAGACGATCACTGGGCAGCCAATCGAGCATCAGCGAGCTCCTCCATCCCACTCCGCTTATTCTCCGACCTGCACATTTCAGGCGTTTCAGACAGGGGTAGAAGCCGTTTGAGGCGCGTGGGTTTTCACACCTGCTTTAGTCAAGCCCCCCTCTTTATTGAACTCGTGTTATTTGTAATCCTAATTCGTGGCTTTACAAAGCCTCCCAAGGAAAAAAATTTGCAAATCAATTTATAACTCATTATTTGGACTTTAAATAATTTTAGCAAAAATTCTAAATCAGCCCTATGTCTTACATTTAAGATATATTTTTGACTAATTTTTGCATTGCTCGGTTCTCTCTAATTTATTTTAAGGGACCAGGTAATTTTATTACAACGATTTTAGTTGGCACTTTTTTATGCGACCTTATTAAAAATTATTTTGTCCACATAAATAAGCAGGGCGCATTTATATAGCACTCCTGTCATTTATCCGAACATTTTAATTTTCAATATTGTCGTTCAGCTACAACAATTTAATCTCACGGTAAGGAGATTACTCAATTATTTCGCTCAGCCCCGACGGGTGCTCGGGCACGATTATCTCAGTAGGATTTTTATTGATAAAAATCATTGGATCTTTATTACATTGATACGCGACTATAAAAAATTTTCTCGACAAATGGCCGAGCGGATGCATATCTTATATACTTTGTTGAACATATCATTTTCATAATAACTTCTATTTTGATTTAGCCTCAACCGATGGTCAGGGAATTTACTAACTTCCACAGATACAAGATTCAGTCCCGACGGATGCTCGACAATAATCTTAAGTCCTTGGAAATCTCATAGATGTTTCGATGAATGCTCGAGCACGAATTGCTCGCTATATCTACTTGGTATTCTACAACTTTTCCCCGACGGACTATTCAGGAATCATTCATTTTATTAATGCTCCGACAGATAGTCGAGCACACTATAGCACCTTATACCCAAAGAAACGCTTGGGCAAAATTATCATTACTCTGACTGAAGCTCGGATTCTATGATTCGGTAACCTGAAGGGATGTCAGGCACATTCGGGATTCATCTTGGCAGATAATCGACAAAATATTTCTATATATTTAGTCCCGAAGATATTTGCCTTGCATGTCGCATTTTATCCCCAGTGGATAGTTGGTCAGGATATTTCTTGTATTTAGCACAATCCCACTTGATGGATACACACATTTATTTGTACATTGTTCGTTTCCATCTCATAATACTTTATTTGCTCCCAAATTATGCTCACTATTTTTATCATCATAAATTTTTTAGTAGGGGGCTATCTATACTCTATACTTCACATGAGAGAAACAATTGATTGCCACTACACAAATTTTCTGTGAAAACAATTTTTTGAAACCAAACTTGTATTTTAAGTATTTGCTTAAATCTATTTGCACAAATTCCAAATTAACTCCTGTGACATACATCTGGATATATTTGATAAATTTTGCATCTTTCATTCGACTTTATTACAATTATTTTGTCCACATAAATATTGGGGCGCACTTAGAAGAGCACTCATGTCATTTATCCGGTCATTTAATTTTCAATATTGTCGTCTAGCTATTATTGGTTATACCAATGAATGGTCGGTGTAATATCTTTACTCATACTTAGCGTAGCCCCAACGTATGCTCGGGCACGGCCATCCTCGTGAGTTTTTATCACAAAAATTATGGGATCATTCATGTCATTCATTTATACTATGAATATTTTCCTTGGCACATGCTCGAACAGATGCACATCATATTGCATGATAAATTCTATTTGAATTAGCCTCGACAAATGGTCGAGCAACTTATTAACTTCCACAGGTACAAGATTCAGTTCTGACGAATGCTCGGCTATAATCTTAAGCTCTTATTAATAGACCGATAGATGCTCGAGCGCGGATCGCTCTCTATATCTACTCGGACCTGTACAACTTCGCCCCGGCAGACCAGTCTGGCACCACTTATTTTGTTAATGCTCCGACGGATGGTTGAGCATTTTACACCACTTTGGACCCAACACATGCTTGGGAAATATTATTTATAACAGACAGATGCACGGATGTTGATATTTCTTGAATTTCAAAATTGATTGTCTGTCTCTATGATTCTTGACCTGAAAGACGATCAAACATATTCAAGGTTCATCTCAGCATATGCTCGGCAAAATATTTCTATATATTTAGTCCCGAGGATATTTGCCACACATGTCGCATTTTATCCCCAACAAATGGTTGGTAAGGATGATTCTTATATTCAACACAGTCGATTAATAATCAACATTGCATTTATTGGAAGATGCTCAGGCATGGATCGTTCGCAACATCTACTAGGTACTTTGCAATTTTTCCTCAACGGACCCTCAACGTCGACGGATAGTTGACATTATGTGATCACGTCTCAAGCTCCAAGAAATAGTTGGGCAATACAGTTCTTATTTAATTCAACCTCGTCGAATGAAAAGTTGGGCGATGTGTACCACAAAGATCCAATAACACATAAAACAGCATGAAGAGCAACGATCAACTATATTTATCAACAAGGACAAATCCAACTTGTAAGAAGTCACACGACCAGCAAAATCACAACCAACGAGCAAGACATGTTGATAACAACACCAGACCATCCTGAATGTATCGAGCAACATCATCAGACAACCCACGGTGATCAACGACCACCAAGCAACGAATTAACACGTCATCAACACTAAGATATCCACTCCAGAGGAACAATGTTTCTTGAACACCATATCAGATCAACGCATTTTTGCACAAGGATGCTTTGAACTCCTATCAATCTCTTTAGGTGCACGAGCTATATGGAGTCTTCCACAGCCTCCTGGAACCACCATGCATGGTCAGCGAACAAGTGTGCCCCAAGGAACTATACAATACGTGAAGAGATACGAGCAAGATAATCCTTAAATATATCCAGATTATAGAGTATGGATATCAACGAATGATCAACACGATACTCTTCAAAGCAACGAAGCCTCAAGAAGCGATCGGGCACACTTATCATCCCGGTTATACAAATTAGATGACCTAATGGACGGTCGGGCAGCCTCCTCTTCACAGCCCTATTGGGGGCTCCGTAGCAGCGATGACACATGAATAGATTCACTACAACATTTAAAGCAAAACAAAGGAGGTCAACTCAGGACAGATGCCAACATGGTTAACACCGGAATTAGTCTTCCAAATAACGATCACGATCAAGCTTGATTTAGTTATAACGGCCTTCTTGCTTGTTCTCACTAAATTAAGTACGTTTATAGGCCTTTGTTATCTCCAAACACAAATGGCCTCACGAGTTTCCCAGGCAACAATAAAAGCCCTATGGGGGATCCCTAGGCAAAAATCCAACTCAGGTTGGTACCAACTATGTTGGTCGGTCAAAATCCTGAACGGGTGGATGACCCTCAAACCAGGTGCATTTTTGGCATCGCCTTTTAGGCCTAAGGAAATGTGACGGCACAACCTAAAAGCTAAAATAGGCGGATATTTACATGCGAGGCATTAGAAAATGGAAAAATGCAAACGCAATTGGTATTACATTAAATTGTGGGAAGAACCTAAGGCAGGGTCTTACCCCTACTAGGTACGTGCTCGAGCAAGGCTCAATGCATAGACTTCTGGTCGGCCTCTCCAATTGGACCGTATGAAAAACCTAAGGCAGGGTCTTACCCCTACTAGGTACATGCTCGAGCAAGGCTCGATGCATAGGCCTATGGTCGTCCTCTCCAATTGGACCATATGAAAAACCTAAGGCAGGGTCTTACCCCTACTAGGTACGTGCTCGAGCAAGGCTCAACGCATAGGCTTCTGGTTGGCCTCTCCAATTGGACCATATGAAAAACCTAAGGTAGGGTCTTACCCCTACTAGGTACATGCTCGAGCAAGGCTCGATGCATAGGCCTGTGGTCGGCCTCTCCAATTGGACCACATGAAAAACCTAAGGCAGGGTCTTACCCCTACTAGGTACATGCTTGAGCAAGGCTCAACGTATAGGCTTCTGGTCGGCCTCTCCAATCGGACCATATGAAAAACCTAAGGCAGGGTCTTACCCCTACTAGGTACATGCTCGAGCAAGGCTCGACGCATAGGCATGTGGTCGGCCTCTCCAATTGGACCATATGAAAATTCTAAGGCAGGGTCTTACCCCTACTAGGTACATTCTCGAGTAAGGCTCGACGCATAGGCATGTGGTCGGCCTCAACAAATGGACCATACGAGACCAAAATACAGGGAGACGCCCTAAACTTGATGCACGCTCGATAAAGCCTCAACAAACAAATTCTGAACAGGCCTGTGGTCAGCCTCACAAATTGGGCCATACAATAAAACAGACAATGAACTACGTTCGACCTGATCCTAAGAGGGTACGTAGGCAGCTCGACACTCTCGAGTTCGGTTCCTATATCGATTGAACGCCTCTCAACTGAAGCCAAGCATTCATCTAAAAACCTATGAAGGCGAGAAGATCAACCAAAGAAGGCTTAAAAGTTGAACGACAGATCAAAGAATGCCAGTCCAGTTCACACCACCAACTGCATATGTTTAAAGAGATTGTGTACCAGCTCCCACCTCATCTCAGAATCAACTCAGCTGAACTGCGACCTGTGGGGCTATTGTGGGGGGAAAATATATGCCTACGGAATAGCATGATGTGTGGGGTGCACCCCGATGAAGATGGCGACGTGCCAGCAATATAGGGACGACTAAAGTCATTAATAAACGAGAAGACCGAGGAGCAGTATCGGAGGGGAAGGAAACTCCACGAAGAGAGGGCTCATCCATATTTGTTACCCATCCATATTTGTAACCCTAATGTAACCCCTAACTCTATATAAAGGGGACACCCCCCATTTTGAAAGGGGTCTTAGAAGTTAGAGAAATACCCTAATGTAAAACTCTCTGATCATTCTAATGAAACACACCCGCAGCCCGTGGACGTAGGCCATTCATGGTCGAACCACGTAAATCTTTGTCTCTCTCGTATTTATTTTTATACTTGTATCGTGATGAATTGGCACCCCCCGACGGGTGATATTTTTTGCACCTACAATTCCAAGAAAATTTTAACGAACAAAGAAAATAGGAAAACCTCACTTTATTCTTATTGAAGAAATTGTATTACATAGAAATTTCAACTACTGATAATACTTTCGAAGATGCTCTGCATTCCATGCATTCTTGAATTCTTCTCCTTCCAAGGTTTTAATCCTGTATGTCCCTGGACGAACAACTTCTGTCACTCTGTAGGGTCCGTGCCAGTTGGCTTCTAGTTTATTATGCTTTTGGATGACTTTCTTCAACACATAATCCCCCTCCTTCAAATCATATTTCTTGACTCTTTTATTGTAGAACGAAGTTGTTCCTTGTTGATACGCGACATTTCTTATAGTTGCTTCTTCTCTGACTTCTTCTAGCATATCTAGATCTAATCTTCTCATCAAATCACTAATAGGAGAATTGAAATTAAGTACCCTATGTGTAGGTAGACCTAATTCAACAGGTATGACAACTTCACTCCTAAATGCCAGCATGTATGGGGACTCTCCAGTTGCTGTTCGTGGTGTGGTGCGATATGCCCAAAGCACAGACTGTAGTTCATTAATCCAATTTGCCTTTGCATCATCCAGTCATTTTTTCAAACCATTTAGCAATGTTCTATTTGTCACCTCAGTTTGTCCGTTGCTTTGGGGATGACTTGGTGCAGAATGGACCTTCAATACATTCGATTGTTGACAATATGTAGCGAATTCTTCATTGTCAAACTGGGTTCAATGGTCAGTAATGAACGCATGTGGGAGGCCGTATCTGCAAATTATATTTTTCCAAATAAATTGATAGACTTTGTTGTATGTCATATCAATGAGAGGTTCAGCTTCCACCCATTTAGTAAAATAATCCACTGTAACCACTAAGTATTTGAATCTTCCTTTAGTTGTTGGTAGTGGTCGGACCAAGTCTATTCCCCATACAGCGAATGGCCAAAGGGATGTTATGGGTGTTAACAATGCTTGAGGAGTTCTTCGGATGGACGAGAAGCGTTGGCATTTGTCACATTTTGTAGCATAAGCTGCGCAGTTAGTCCTCATCGTCGGCCAGTAATATCCCTGCATGGTTATCCTTCGTAAGAGCGTTCGACCAGCTACATGGGCTCCACAAGACCCCTTATGAACTTCTTCGATCAATTCTTTCACTTCGGAGGGATGAACACATCTTTGTAGCACTGCTATAATTCCTCGTCTATATAAAATACCATTGGTTAGTACATAACGAGCAGCTTTGCACTTCAATTTCTTAGCTGCGAGCTTGTTAATTGGTAAAGTTACCTCTTCGATATAGGCCCTGATGGGATCCATCCATGATGGTCCCAAATCAAGAGCAATGATGTTCATGACCAGATCTTCGTCTATGCTCCGACCATCTAGAATCTCTATTGGGATTGTTCTTCGTAGCTCGGTGCGTGTGGCTGATGCTAATCAAGCTAGTGCGTCTGCTCTTACATTCTCTAGTCTTGGTATTCTTACCAGCTGAACAATAATAAAACTCGATACCAATTCCATTGCTTTTGCATGGTACTTGATCATCAACTCTCCCTTTGTCGTATATACTCCAAGAATCTGATTTATGATTAACTGCGAATCGCTGAATACAACAACCTGCTCTGCCTTCATCGTTCTGGCTAGACTTAAACCTCCAATCATTGCTTCATATTCGGCCTCATTATTAGAAGCTTTAAATTTAAAGCGCAAAGCATACTCCATATTAACCTCATCTGGATTTTTCAAAACAATCCCTGCTCCACTACCTGTATTGAACGAAGATCCATCTACATATAAATTCCATATGGGTAACTGATCATCAAATTTTTGATCGGACAAAATTCCTCGATGGAATATTTATTGCTTCTTTATATTCTCCTCTAGCACTTCTTGCTTCTCGTCGACCATCTTCTCTTGCTCGTCAACCAACTTAAGTTGGTCGGGGTTTAAATTTGATGATCCTGTAACATCCACAGGCTGGTCGGTATTCAACTTCTGCTCTTTAGAGGTGTCAGGATAGGTGAACTCTGTGCTAAAATCTACCACTGCCTGCCCTTTAAGCGATAATCTAGGCTCATAAACTATATCATATTCACCAAGTTCTACTGCCCAGTACATCAATCTCCCTGATTTTTTGGGTTTATGAAGAGCTTGCCTTAACGGCATATCAGTATACATGACTATGATATGAGCTTGGAAATATGGCCTCATTCTTCTACCTGCTTTGATCAACGCTAGTGCCAACTTTTCCAATCTTGGATATCTGATCTCTGCTCCTCGAAAGGCATTGCTAGTGTAATAGATTGGTTTTTGTACTCCATCCTCCATTCTTATTAATGCTGAGCTCACTGCATTTTCCGAAACTGCTAGATACAAGTATAGTCTTTCTCCCATCACTGGTCTAGACAACAATGGAGGTGCTCCCAGGTATTTCTTTAACTCTTGAAAGGCCTTCTCACATTCATCATTCCTTTCAAACGTTTTTAAGAGTGTTTTAAAGAATGGGAGACATCTATCAGTTACTCGTGACACAAATCTATTAAGTGCTGCAACTCGCCCTGTGAGACTTTGCACTTCCTTCTTCGTCATTGGAGATCGTAGCCGCAATAGAGCCTTGATCATTTCAGGGTTTGCTTCAATACCTCGTTGGTTGAAAATATACCCGAGAAACATGCCTTCTCGTACTCCGAATGTGCATTTGGTAGGGTTCAATTTCATTTGATATTTATCTAGTTGATCAAAGGTCTGGCCTAGTTCAATTTCGATGATCAATCGTTTTCTTGCTCTTCGTCAGCATATCGTGAACATAAACCTCCATATTGTGACTGATTTGCTCTACAAACACCTTGTTCATCAACCGTTGAGATGTTGCACCGGCATTTTTAAGTCCAAAAGGCATAACCTTATAACAATAAGTTCCCCTTGGGGTGATAAAAGAGGTACTCCCCCTATCTTCAGGCTTCATTTTCATCTGGTTGTAACCAGAATAAGCATCCATGAAACTCAACAATTCGTGTCCCGAGGTAGCATCCACCAATTAATCGATTCAAGGCAGAGGGAAATGATCTTTTGGACAAGCTTTATTAAGATCAGTAAAGTCCACACACATCCTCCACTTGTTGTTTTTCTTCTTTACCATCACCACATTAGATAGCCAATCAGGATATTTGACATCCTCAATAAAACAGGCTTTCTGAAGCTTCTCGACCTCTTCTTGTATAGCTTGGTTCTTTTCACGATTGAACACTCTTCTTCTTTGCTTCACTAGTTTGATTTACTTGTTCACATTAAGCTCGTGACATAGGAAGGCTGGGTCTATCCCTGGCATGTCTTCATGGCTCCATGCAAAATTTTGTTTCCTGCTTCTCAGAAAAGCTATCAATTCCTATTTTAATGGGGCATCCAATGACTCACCGATTTAAGTTGTTCATTCTGGGTGTTTGTCGTCCAGAATGATATTTTCAGTAGCCTCCATGACTTGACCCTTAATGAGCTGAGACTCATCTCTTGGGTCTAAAGCCTCAATCTCTGCATCTTTTATCTCATCTACCTGATAAGTAGTAGTCTTCTTCCTGGATTCTTCACGCTCTTCCATCTCGGTAGATGAATAGTAGCATTCCTGAGCTACTTTTTGGTCGCCCTTCACCACTCCTACTCCAAAGTTGGTTGGGAATTTTAAACATTGATGTACATTAGATGGTACTGCTTCGAACTTCTTCAAACCCACTCTTCTCATGATGATATTGTAAGATAACTGGACATTTTTATCCATCACAAAAAAGCGCACTCTTTCTGTTCGACAAGCAGGCCATGTACCGATGAACATATCCAACTTGATCGTCCCGAGTGGAAAAATTTCTCGCCAGTAAAACCGAGGAGGGGCCTATGATATGGCTCCAACTGGGATAGTTTTAGGTTCAAACTATCAAAACATGGTTAGAACATAATATCTGCTGAGCTTCCATTATCTACCAATACTCATGAAATCATTACTTCCTTCATCCTCATTTTGATCACTAATGGGTCATCATGAGGATATAAGACACCTGCGAGGTCGTTCTTAGAAAAACTGATGACCAATTTATCTTTGTTCACCTTCCTCGGGCGATCATCTTCAGCTAGATTTATTTGTTGAATGTAAGAACAAGCTTGAGCCTCACTGAGGTAAGCTTTCCTCTCTGTAGTAAGATCTCCACCTCCTGCATCTCCACCTGTAATGACATTAAAATCAAATGATCCAAAACGAATTGAAAATACCTCACGTTCTGGTTGTCTCAGTCTTTTGGGGAGATCGGGGTCATCTTTTGGATAATCTTCATGATCCCTTTTCTTGTCATCTTTTGCTCGGAGAGGAGATTTAGACCTTTGCCTTCCTCGTTCATTGGTTCGACCATCGTTTTGACGATCAACATACTTGGATAATTTTCCTAGTCTAATGAGTGCTTCAATTTCATTCTGAAGAGCTATACAACGTTTGGTCGTGTGACCATGATCTTTATGGAATTCATAATATTTGGACTTGTCTCTCTTATTAGGATCTATTTCTTCATCTATTCCAATGCTTGCTTACCCTTTGATTGCATGTTACCACCATTGTTCTTTTGTTCCTTCTTTTCAGTTTTACCATCTTCCACATTGATCTCCTTAGTGTTTGTGTTCTTCTTTCCAGCCATGGCCTCCTCGGCATTCATAATTTTTGTTGCTTTTGCCATCAGTTCTGCTATGGTCCTAGGTGGATCTTTGGCTAAAGTATAGTACAATTTATTGGGCAACAATCCACTCATCAAAGCAGTAATTGCAGTTTTTTCCTCGTAATCAATTACTTCCAATTTCTCGTTATTAAAACGAGTAATATCATCCCTAGTGCTCTCACCTACCTTCTGTCTAGCACTTAGCAAGTGTGCCACTCGTTTGCCCGAGGAAGGTTATTATACCACATCTGAGCAGATCCAGTAAGGGTTCCTGAAAATGCCCGACATCGCATCTCGTCTGGAACAGATAGATATCAGCAGGTGCTTGGTATTGTTCTATATGGAGAACAGGATCAGTTTTGCCATCATATTTTGGTGTTACTACTGGGGCTTTGAATTTCGACGGTGTGGTAAAGTCCACAATCTCTTGTATGAATGGCGTTCCTCGGAGAAAGGTCCTCTGTAGAGGATTCTTGGTTTTAGCCATCTCCCCTAATCTATCCTCCAACCTTTGAATTGAGCCTTTCCATGCATCATTTCCCTCTTCAATCTTATTGATTCGAGCAACTGATCGTGTTGAATTAGCCTCTTGGGATCTTTCATGACGAGCAGCTGGTCGTGATTGGGCAGAGCCTTCCTTCATATCAAATGGTCATTGAGAATTCCTCGACATAGTCCTAGGGAGACTTCTATTCCTCCTAGGACCTAGATGATCAAAAGGAGAGACTCTACTCAAACTTTCAAGAGCACTTGTCCTCTTTGGAGATAGAGTGATGTTTTGTTGAGTGTCTATAGCTCGTACCGAGGAAGTTCGTCCAGGCTGATAAGAAGGATCATTAGATCTCTCAGTATGATATGAGTTGCTAGTTTGTAAAGTGAACAAACGAATATTTCTTTGAACACTTCGTTTTCCTGATTGGGCTGGCACTCCGCCTTGAACGGTTTATATGAGTTGACACATGGTTTCTTGCATGGCCGTTTGCCCTTCGGCTAAATTGGCCATAATACCAACCAAATTTGAAAAACTTGGGGGAGCAGAAGGATTTGGGGGAATCCCAGTGTTTTGATTACTGGATTCCGGATTATCAGCCATTGATAATGAGTTGTTTTGGTGAAAAATGCTAATTACAGTCGCTTTCCACAGACGACGCCAATCTGTTAATGTAAAAAATTAGATTTGACCTAATTATTTTAATCACGGATAAAAAGGAGTAAAGAAATAAGACTATAGATTTTTAAAGTGGTTCAGCCTTAAGAGAATGGCCTACATCCACTGTTTTTGTATTACTGATTGTTTTTTCCTGGAATTCTCGATAAACGATTTTACCAAGAGATTCAGCGTGTCCCTTTAATGGGGATATTACAATGTATTTATAGCCTTGAGGCTGTACATGTGATAGAATAATGCATAGCTGTTAAGTAGGCGTATACATCTGTACTATAATAGCTGTACATTTAATGCGCAATTATTTTTGGTTTTCCTTGATGCGTACGCCACAAGTATTTGAGTTGATCGGACCGACTTAATAGCTCGGACCGCCTAAGTAGCTCGACACGCTTGAGCTGCTCGGAGCCCCTGGGCTCCTTGTGGCTTTTTAGTTGCTCGGTGATCTTGAGTTATTTGGAGTATAGTAGTTCCTCGGGAGGTTGAGTAGCTCGGTATAAACATTTACAGTTGCTACCTAGGATGACACGCGTCTTCAAATAATAGGTCCATATCAGCAGAATAAATTTGGTATCAACATCAACCTTGAAAAATCAACTCAAATGCATCATATATCTCCAAATTAAATAGAAGGCAAAATAAACACATGGTCCAGTCTTAAGTATACATAAACAAAGGCGTCATCTATGCATTACCTAAAAAGAACGCAAAATCAATTTTTTAAACCAAAGACATGTTACCTATAATCCAATTGCTTCCATGAAATTACCTAAAAAACATAAATGATAAATGAGATTAAAAAAAATACCCTAAATCTATGTGAAACCATCCAAGCGCATAAAATGAAAAGAATCTACACTATAACCCTAAACAGGAAGATAGTGTAGAAGAGAGAGTGATATAATACCTCTAGCTCTGGGGGAAGAACAACCCACCATGGAGACAAAGCAGACGAAAAAAACGAAGAAGCGGGGTTGGTCGACATTAGGAGAGAGATTTGGTTCCATGAGAGAGGGGTTTAAGATCGTACCCTTTTTGTTGTTTTACAAAAATAACCCTTATATTTGAATTAAAGTAAAAAAAATAGAGTAAAATGAGGGGGAAAGTAAATTTTAGTGGGATAAAATTGTAATTACAATTAGAGTATAAAATCAGGTGTGGTGAGGTACTTAATATTATTGTGTAAATATTGATCTCACCCTCCATCTTGTGCCTTGTTGGCACCATCACAACCACTAATTAAATTATCATCTTATGGAATAGTAAAACTATTTTACTCCTTATTATTTATATATATATATATATATATATATATATATATATATATATATATATATATATATATATATATATATATATATATATATATATATATATATATATATACTACACATCGACATATATATAGAAATCTAGTCTATCGGAGTATTATGCCCATACCCAAGCCTAAAACATTTAAGTCAATGTCCAACTTCATTTTAATTAATTACACTTTAATTAATTCCCACTATTTTGCCGTAACCCTTTTAAGTGTAGCCGGACTCTCGATCCCTCGCCCCAAAATTCAATAGTTTCAATCCACCCTTCAATTTCATGCAATCAAGTCTAATCACTTAAACAACAAGATCATAACATGCTAAATCATGAACTTACATCTCCAATTTCATGCAATCAAGTCTAATTAATTTCAAAGTTAGGTATTCCAAAATTAACCCTAATTCAATAATGAATTTCATATTTCAGTTAGGGCAGGGACTGTAAATCTCCAACACAATATGTCTGAATCAGGGAAATTTGGAGAAATCTAGCACACATCATAGGTGGTTCAAATGAAGATCCATGTCGTTCGAACGACAGTGGATCTCATTCGAACGAAATACTAGGTCGTTCGAACGATCCTGGTATTTCTCCTTCTCTCTCTTCTGTTAAAAACTCAGTCCGCCATTAACAAGTTTTTAACATTTATTCTGAACAGATTTCTGTATTAAAATGTCCCTGGATTCATCCTAATATATTCTTTTGTTATAACAAATCTAGCCCTAACAATTTCATCAATCCAGTCATCAATTTTATCAACTATCAAATCCCCTACATATTTATAACTCTCATTAAAAGGAAATCCCCAAATTGCTCAAGAACAAACCCTAAAATTTAATTGAATTCCACCTCTTTTAATATGAAAAGATAGATGCAATTTAATAATCACAATTTAAACCATTTGCCGAAAAATTAAGATCTAGGACTTTGAATGAAGGTATTGAATTGCAATTGAAACAATCTCTCTAAGATTCCCACGTTCCTTTTCTCTTTGGCTCTCCCTTTAGTTTTTCCCCTTTTTAGTCTTCTAATGTGATTTAATGTTGCCTAACCCTACACATTTGGGGTTAAAAACCCTATTCACGTTTTTAGGACTATGGGCCTTATAAAAAAGGTCCATACTCTCTTTATGGAGCTCAAATATGTATAATTAGGCCCCAACACCCAATATATGCATATAACTACTCATTCCGGGCTATTTTGACCCTACCGGCCTCAACCGCACTTTTAAAATCTTCATTTGGAATAAATATCTAAAATTAACTCTCACTCGGTAACTTATTTAAATATATTCACTTTTAAATATTCCCATTAATTAGTTCTCATTAATGTACGACACAAGTGAATTACTAATTATCGAATTAATTAATTAAAATAATAATTCAGAAATTACGGGGTGCTGCATACTTCCCCCCTTGCAAGGTAATTTCGTCCCCGAAATTCGAACGTACATGTAGTAAGTAGCTCTAGATACTATTCCCGCATGTCCTCCTCACGCTCCCAAGTGGACTCGTCGGCACTATAGTGACCCCACTGGACCCGGACAAGTGGTACTACATTTGATCATAACTTGAGCTCACTGCGATCTAAGATTGCTACTGGCCTCTCCTCGTTAGAACTATCTGGCTACAAATCTATCTCATCAAGTGGGATGCTAAAATCCGCTTGGACTACTCTTATATTTCTTCAACGAAGAAACATGAAAAACATCGTGGATACACTATAGATGATTGGGCAAACCCAATGGTATGCTACCGGCCCAACTCTCTCAATGATGGGGAAATGCCCCACATACCTCGGTGCTAACTTCCCCTTTTTACCAAATCTCATCACCCCTTTCATAGGGGATACCCGCACTAAAAACTAATCACCGATCTCTAACTCTACATGCTTCTGATTCACTTTTGCGTAGATCTTTTGTCTATCTTGGGCTATACGGATATGCCCCGAATTAACTCAATCTTAGCGAAAGTATCCCGAATCATCTCCGGCCCCAAAATTTTGTTGTCCCCCACCTCCAACCAACAAGATGGTGAGCGATAAGGCCTACCCTACAATGCCTCAAATGGGTCCATTCCTATGGTAAATTGGTACGAGTTGTTTTACGTGAACTCCACCAAAGGAAGGTACTGCTCCCATCCTCCCCTAAAGTCAAGAATGCACATCCGTAGCATATCTCCAAGCATTTGATTCACCCTTTCTATTTTCCCATTCATCTAGGGGTGATAGGCGGTACACAATCTTAACTCGGTTCCCATATCCTCCTGGAGGATCTACCAAAAATGCGATACAAATATCTTATCCCTATTGGACACTATACTGATCGGGAACCCGTGCAATCTGACTATCTCTGCGATGAACAGTCTCACATCTATAAAGTCTCAAAATTCGTACAGACCGGTAGAAAGTGGCCCACCTTGGTCAAACGGTCCACTATGACCCATATGGAATCGTGCCCTCTTTGTGAAACAGGTAACCCCGTGATGAAGTCCATAGAGATGCTCTCCCACTTCCACACTCGGATCTCAAGTGGCACAACATCCCCAATGGTTTCTAGCGATCTACCTTCATAATCTAACACGTGGAACACTTCGATATGAACTCCGCAATGTCTCGTTTCATCCCTGTCCACCAGTATTGCCTTCTCATGTCTTGGTACATTTTCTCACCACAGAGCTGTACCGCAAACTTGGAACCATGAGCCTCCATCAACACGGCGTGTCTCAAATATTCATCCTCTAGCATGACTAACTGCCCATTAAAGTGAAGCCCACCATCGGAGCTAATGGAGTAGGAATCCGCACCATCTGCTAGTAATTATTTCACCCTGTCCTGGCACAAAGGATCATCTGCCTGAGCCCGTACCATTCGCATAATAATCTCGAATGTGACTTCTAAACCGCCATACATGCCATGGTGATCTCATCATTGTGCCTAAGTTCACTCCATTTCACCTTCCAAGGTGTCGTCAAATCTTCCTTGGGTCGTCGTCTCAATGCATCCACAATTACATTGGCCTTATCGGGATGATTTGAATATCAAACTGATAATCCTTCGCAAACTCCAACCACCTCCTTTGCCTAATGTTCAAGTCCCTTTGAGTAAACAAATATTAGAGTTATTTATGGTCTGTGAACAAGGTGAACCTCTCCCCTAAGAGGTAATGTCTCCAAATCTGCAAGTAAAAGATGATCGCGACCAACTCTAAATCATGGGTGGGGTAATTCCTCTCATGGGGCTTTATCTTCCGGGATGCATAAGCTATAGTCCTCTCTTCTTATTGCAACACCCCCTAGTCCCTATAAGGACGCATAAATATAAACCTGATAATCCACCCCTTCTTTCGGTAACGCCAAAATGGGGGCCAATGTTAACTTGTCCTTCAACTCTTCGAATGCCAACTGACACTGATCGCTCCATACAAAGGGTACCCCTTTTGTAGTCAAATTGGTTAATGACCCTGCTATCTCGGATAACCCTTTGATGAAACGAAGGTAATACCCAGCTAACCCCAAAAATATCCTGTTCTCAATCGGTGTCGTGGGCTGACCCCACTCCCTCACTGCTGACACCTTTCTTGGGTTCACAAAAATCCCATGCTCCGACACAATATGGCCCAAGAACTGCACTTCTCAAAGCCAAAACCTATATTTCTCATACTTAGCATATAGCTGTGATCTCGTAACATATGCAAGACCATACAGAGGTGCTCGGCATGCTCCTCCTCTGTGCGTGAATAAACCAAACTATCGTCTATGAAACTATGACAAACTGATCGAGAAAATCTCTAAAAATTCGATTCATAAGGTCTATGAATATCGTCGGTGCATTGGTGAGACCGAATGGCATCAACCGAAACTCATAAGAACCCTACTGGAATATAAAAATGGTTTTAGGGATGTCTTCCTCTCGAATCCTCAACCGATGGTACCCCGATCATAAATCAATTTTGGAGAAGTATGCTCACCCTCGCAACTAGTCAAAAAGATCATCAATCTTAGGTAATGGATACTTGTTTCGAATCGTGACCTTAATCAACTCCTGATAATCAACATATAAATGGAGTGAGTCGTCTCTCTTCTTTACAAACAATACGTGAGCACCCCATTGTGATGTGCTCCGCTGAATAAATCCCTGACCCAAGAGTTGCTAAATTTGTTCCCTCAATTCAAGCATCTCCGAAGGGGCCATACGGTAAGGCGATCGAGCTATCGGCCTAGTACCTAGCGCTAGTTCAATGACAAACTCAATCCCCCGACTGGTTGGTAACCCCGGTATGTCCTGAAATATGTCCTCAAAGTCCCTCACTACCGGAATTGAGCATATCAGTATCACCACCTCCTATGAGGTCTCCTCATCAAGATAATATAAGTGAGTGCGCGATCCTCCTTCCAGAAGGGGCATCACCACTAAAAACATTACTTACCCTGGGATACCGAACACTATGGCTCTCTCATAATAATCAACCATTACTCTATAATCGGCTGGTCAATATCTACCCAAGATAACATCATAACCCTCTAAATCCAAAACTAAGAGATCTGCCGCAAAACTCAAACCCCAATCACAACGTCTACCCCCTTACAAATAGAGTGAATAAGCGATCCACCCCTATGGTGATTCCACACACAAGAGTAGACTATCGATTGTGTCTAGTAACCTAACAACTCTAGAAAAATGGATCCAAACAAATGAATACGATGCACCAGTATCAAAAAGGATTCTACCAACATGACCATGGATAGGGAATGTTACCTCAACTGCTGGCGATGCGGGTGGTGCTGGAGGGATCGAAACATCTGGGATGTTGTACACACGTTCGTTCTACAACTGTCCCGACTGCTGTTGAATCGGGAGAGCTGGTGTTACCTGAGGTCCCTGTGCCTGATATCCCTACGGAGCACCATGCTGTTGGCCCCTATCTATCTGCGAGCAATCTCTCATGAAGTGGTCTACCTGACCACAATGAAACAAAATTTCTGACTATTTTCCTAATACTGACCCTGATATTGCGGTCCCTGAGGTTGGTCCTGGCGAGGCTTCCCCGGATGATGGCCTTGATGGTCGCCCCCGTTGTTCCCCTGGCCCTGGCAGCCCTGAGGAACCTGCTACTAATTTGGTCCCTTATGGCCCTGCCTAAACCCCTGACCTCTAAATCAAAATCTCTTAGCGGGATTCCTCTAACAGTTAACCTGCCCATGCTGTGCACAACTCAAAGAATCTCCATTGGCCTTGCCCTGCTAGCTCGGCTCCTCACCCCTCTTGCTTCCCTTAAGGTGGAAGAGTTGATCCTGACAATGAAGGAGGGCCGTATTAACCATGTACCTATAAGTTATAAGAGTCGAATTCCCTATCAAATGTTGCCTCATCCTCTAGGCTAAACCATCAACAAACATCGCCTTCTTCCTTTCCTCGTTGTTCACCTCATCTGGCACAAGCGTGGCCAGACGAGTGAACTCCTTCTTGTACTCGATAACCGATCTATCCCCCTGAACCACCTCCCTCGGCCTCCTCCTCATCTCAGTCTTGACGATTAGAGGAAAGTATTTGCGGTCAAACTGTACCCAAAAATCTACCATAGTCATAGAATCTCCCTCTGCTATGATAGTAGTTGACTCCCACCACTGCAAGGAGGCACCCGTCAATCTAAAAGTTATGAGCATCTGTCACTGAATCTCACTATAGTCTACCATCCATAAGTGCCTCTGCATCTCACGTCTCCACTGATAGGCTGGCATCACGTCTGCAGTTCCCAAAAACTCCAGGGGATGGCCTTTCTGGAAGGCCTCCCTGATCCTCTGCCACTCAGTCGGCGCCAGAGGGACTTGGCCTACTAGAGCCACGTTTTGTGGTGGCTGCTGCTGGGGAAAATGGGCTACCATAGCGGTCATGGATGTATTAACCGCCCGAGCTATGATGCCAGTTACCTGCTCAGTAGAAATAAACCCTTGTGGCGGCTGGGGCTGCAGCACATCTGGAACCTAGGGAGCCTCACTATATCCTCCGTGGGTGGTGACCCTCGTAGGTCTCCCTCGATCTCTTCTGGGAGGCATCTAAAATGTAGAACGATTTGTATTAGTTCATAATTAATACAAATCTAGAAATAACAGAAGTGCGATAGCCAATACACATAAAATGAGTCAACAGTCCTAACAATAGGGCTCTATGCCAACGAACGCAAAGCTGAAACTCAAGTAAGACGCACAGATACTAGGGACACTAGAACCTAATGCTCTGATACCATATGTGACACCCCACCTAGTAAAATACTGGGAGATTAGTCTTATATCAAATTACACAGGAATCTCATATGGTTCATTCTGAGCATCACTGTCATTAAGTCATTAACTACTAACCACCTAGTATTTCATTAAGCTGATGCCAAATTTTTGTCTTTATTAACACAACCCAACCAACATAATAGGAAATAAATATACTACTACAATAAAGAAACTAAACATGCCACAAAGTAAGTACAAGAGTTTGTCGAACAACATCGACTACAAGCAATCCACAAAGTGCAAGTATAAAAGTATACTGATACATGCCAAGACTAAATATAGAAGTACAAATCCAAAAGTACAACTGAAAAGTACTTATCTAAAGATAAAATGAGAGAAGTGTCTACATAAAGATCCCGCAACAATCCACATAAGCTGCAGCTGCGCACTCTATAGGAAGAATCAGGCTTGGCACCCCTGTGGTAGGACACCTAAAAAGTTTTTGAAAATAATTTATAGCAAGGGTTAGAACCCAAAACATTTGAAAATATTTAGCAAGTGTATTTAAATGCAAGAAATAAAAATGCAAATGCTCTCCATATTTAAATTAGTGCTACACACTCCTTTGAGTTTACCTACCCCCTCAACTAATGTACACACCTAATGGATTATACATAATACACTTAGTCATTCTCTCTGTAACTAAACTTGTACCAAATAATATACTAATTACCCCACTATTATACCCCAAGTGAATATAGTACATTTCTTTATGACTTATTATACACATTAACTTTCATGAAGCATCATTTCTCACTTTAATTCATATAGCATTCCCACAAGTTACATTATCAATACATTTCACACCATGTGTGTGTGTGTGTGTGTGTATATATTCCCGTATATAATTCTTCACTATATATACGTATAATATCTCAACATTGACACATATGTAGGATATAAATGCTATCACCGAATTCTTAGGAGATGACCATAGTTCCCCCCGAAAGTGTCTGCTCCATACTATAATGGTCCCACCCCTAATACGAACGCTATGGCCTGGGGAATATACTCACCCTGCATTCATTAGTCAGAGGAATCATCCACATCGTGCAACCTCCTATGATAGCATTAATATTGGTATGGCTTTACTATATATATATATATATATATATATATATATATATATGTGTGTGTGTGTGTGTGTGTGTGTGTGTGTGTGTGTGTGTGTGCTACACATCGACATAGATATACAAATCCAGGTTATCGGAGTATTATGCCCATACCCAAGCCCAAAACATTTAAGTTTATGGTCCGACTTCATTTTAATTAATTTCCATTGTTTTGGCGTAACCTTTTCAAGTATACCCGGATTCTCGATCCCTCAGCCCAAAATTTAATAGTCTCAATCCATCCTTCAATTTCTTGCAATCAAGTCTAATAACTTAAACAACAAGATCACAATATGCTAAATCATGAACTTAAATCTCCAATTTCATGGAATCAAGTCTAATTAATTTCAAAGTTAGGTATTACCAAATTAACCCTAATTCAATACTCAATTTCATAATTTAGTTATGATAGGGACTGTAAATCTCCAACACAATAGGTCTGAATCAGGGAAATTTGCAGAAATCTGGCAGACATCACAAGTGGTTCGAACGAAGAGCCCCGTCCTCTGAATGACAATGGATCTCGTTCGAACAAAATACTAGGTGGTTCGAACGACCCTGGTATTTCTCCTTCTCTCTCTTCTGTTAAAAACTCAGTCCGCCATTAACAAGTTTTTAACATTTATTCTGAACAGATTTCTGTATTAAAATGTCCCTGGATTCATCCTAATATATTCTTTTGTTATAACAAATCTAGCCCTAACAATTTCATCAATCCAGTCATCAATTTTATCAACTATCAAATCCCCTACATATTTATAACTCTCATTAAAAGGAAATCCCCAAATTGCTCAAGAACAAGCGCTATAATTTAATTGAATTCCATCTCTTTTAATATGAAAAGATAGATGCAATTTAATAATCACAATTTAAACCATTTGCCTTAAAAATGAAGATCTAGGGCTTTGAATGAAGGTGTTGAATAACAACTGAAACAATCTCTCCAAGATTACCAAGTTCCTTTTATCTTTGGCTCTCCCTTTAGCTTTTTCCTTTTTTTTGTCTTCTAATGTGATTTAATATTGCCTAACCCTTACACATTTGGGGTTAAAAATTCGTCGTTAAAGGGTGAAAACGCAAATCTGCCCCCAAACACCCCCGTAAGAGACACGGACACCTCGCACAGGACCAATGTAACTTGAAGGAATTGACAGCGTAGTCACGGTTCTCCCGGGTTGAGAATATGACGCTAATTTAAAACTATCTAGATTAGGCTTAAAAACAAGCCGTTAAAGAGTGAAAACCCAAACCAGCCCCCAAACGTCCCCATAAGAGGCACGAACACCTCGCACAGGACCAATGTAACTTGTAGGAACTGACCTCATGGTCACGGGTCTCCCGATTTGAGAATATTATGATAATTTGCAAAAATCAACACTTAGACTTAAAAACAAGCCGTTAAAGGGTGAAAACCTAAACCAGCCCCCAAACGTCCCTATAAGAGGCACGAGGACCTCGCACATGACTAATGTAACTTGTAGGAACTGACTGTGTAGTCACGGGTCTCCCAGTTTGAGAATATCATGGTAATTTGCAAAAATAAACACTTACACTTGAAAACATGCCGTTAAAGGGTGAAAACCTAACCATCCCCCAAACGGACCCGTAAGAGGCACAAACACCTCGCGCGGGACCAATGTAACTTGTAGGAACTGACCATGTAGTCACAAGTCTCTTGGTTTGAGAATATGAAGATAATTTAAAAATATCTAGATTAGGCTTAAAAACAAGCCATTAAAGGGTGACAACCCAAACCAAGCCCCAAACGGATCCATAAGAGGCACGAACACCTCCTACGGGACTAATGTAACTTGTAGTAACTGACCGCGTAGTCGCGGGACTCCCAATTTAAGAATATGATGATAATTTGTAAAAATCAACATTTAGGCTTAAAAACAAGCCGTTAAAAGGTGAAAACCTAAACCAGCCCCCAAATATCCCCGTAAGAGACGCGGACACCTCGCACGGGACCAATGTAACTTGTAGGAACTGACCGCGTAGTCACGGGTCTCCCAATTTGAGAATATGATAATAATTTATAAAATCAACACTTAGACATAAAAATATGTCTTTAAAGGGTCAAATCCAAACTAGCCCCCAAACGTCCCCGTGAGAGGCACAGACACCACGCACAAGAACAATGTAACATGTAGGAACTGACAGCGTAGTCACGGTTCTCCCGGTTTGAGAATATGATGATAATTTTAAAATATCTAGATTATGCTTAAAAATAAGCCGTTAAAGGTTGAAAACCGAAACTAGCCAGCAAACATCCCCGTAAGAGGCACGAACACGTCGCACGTGACCAATGTAACTTGTAGGAACTCATCGCATAGTCACGGGTCTCCCGGTTTGGGAATATGATGATAATTTGAAAAAATCAACGCTTAGACTTAAAAGCAAGCCGTTAAAGGGTGAAAACCTAAATTAGCCCCCAAACATCCCCGTAAGAGGCACGGACACCTCGCACAGGACCAATATAACTTGTAGGAACTGACCGCGTAGTCACGGGTCTCTCGGTTTGAGAATATGATGATAATTTGCAAAAATCAACACTTAAACTTAAAAACAAGCCGTTAAAGGAGAAAAACCTAAACCATCCCTCAAACGGAGCCGTAAGAGGCACGAACATCTCGCACGGAACCAATGTAACTTGTAAAAACTGATCGCGTAGTCACGGGTCTCCAACTTTGAGAATATGATGATAATTTGAAAATATCTAGATTAGGCTTAAAAATAACCCGTTAAAGGGTGAAAACCCAAATCATTCCCCAAACGGACCCGTAAGAGGCTCAAACACCTCACACGAGACCAATGTAACTTGTAGGAATTGACCGCATAGTCACGGGTCTCCCGATTTGATAATATGACGATAATTTGCAAAAATCAACACTTAGACTTAAAAACAAGCCGTTAAAGGGTGAAAACCTAAACCAACCCCCAAACGTCCCCATAAGAGGCATGAACACCTCGCACATGACCAATATACCTTGTTAGAACTGACCGCGTAGTTATGGGTCTATCGATTTGAGAATATGATGATAATATGCAAAAATCTACACTTAGACATAAAAACAAGCCGTTAAGGGGTGAAAACCTAAACCATCTCCCAAACGTCCCCGTAAGAGGCACGAACACCTCGCACAGGTCCAATGTAACTTGTAGGAACTAACCGCATAGTCACGGGTCTGCTGGTTTGAGAATATGATGATAACTTGCAAAAATCAACACTTAGACTTAGAAACAAGCCGTTAAAGGCTAAAAACCTAAACCATCCCCCAAGCGGACCCGTAAGAGGCACGAACACCTCGCACGGGACCAAGGTAACTTTTAGGAACTGACCGCGTAGTCACGGATCTCCCGGTTTGAGAATATGATTATAATTTTAAAATATCTAGATTAGGCTTAAAAATAATCCGTTAAAGGGTGAAAACCTAAACCATCCCCCAAACGTCCCCATAAGAGGCACGAACACCTCGCACGGTACCAATGTAACTTGTAGGAGCTGACCATGTAGTCACGGGTCTCCCGGTTTGTGACACCCCGCCTAATTAAATACCGGGTGATCAGTCCTTTAGTAAATTAAAATTAAGGTTAACCGTTGGTTCATTCTTAGCATCGCTATCGCAAAATAAAATTTCCAATTTAAGCACCCTAAATAATTAAGCTAAGTGTAAAAATAATTTTAAAACCTTATTTCCATTTTATTAAATCCAAATATGAAAACCTTTTTAAATAACCAACAATTTAAGAACTCTGACATACTAAAGATGGATAATAACACACAAGAATTAGATTCATTCATATAAACCAAATCGGTTTAAACTATAAATAAAACCATCATGATAGTAATTAAATCCCAAAGAGTACCAACTAATGGAAACATAAAGGAACGTAAATCTCTGACAAAAATCCAACTGAATAGAGAAATTGGTGACACATGCCCTAACTAATAAGAACTAAAAGTAGTAGTGGAGTCAATAATGAGGTCGTCTAAGAAATGTCCTGCAACTCTCACATAAGTTGCAGCGTGTCCAGTCCAAAGAACCTAAGCATGACTCCCCTGTGGCTGGGCACCTGTATTATATACATATATATATATATATATACAAGAGAGAAAAAATGATAGGAAACGAGTCAGAGCCCGAGTGTAAAATAGTTTAAAATTATTTTAGCAAGTATTTAAAATGCTTACCGGCTAATGCAACAACCATGTTAGTATGCGACACTCTCTTGAGAATTCTCACCTCTCATTCTAGTGTACACGCCTACCGTACTAATAAATCTCATAAGTTTCTCTAACTTATTCCTTAAGATTTTATCAGGTGACAGCGAGGTTATGATATTTACTTTAGGAAATCATTCTCTTCGAGATTTCTACGTTATTTAGAATAAATCATTTCCCTTATAAAGTTCCTGAACGCTTATAATAAAATTGAAGCATTTATTCATTACTTATCTACTTATACGCACAGTAGAAAGTTCCCATATAGATATACGTATATATATTAGTCACACATATAATATATATACTAACGGAACCCCACATAAAACCTATGGTGATGGCATACTCTGCTATCAAGTCCCCGTATCATAGAAACTAAGGGAAATACTAGTCTGGAATCACTCTCGAACTGTATTAACACAATACACAAACAAATGGAGGCGAAGCATAGTTCCAGGTCCTAAGAGGTCAGCACATACCCTAACGTCTCTTAGAACATCTGACTATCCTTTTTGGATAGCCTGTATCGAGGATACTATCTTCTAAGGTACGAGTCAATATCCCCCATAAAGGTCCAATCGAGATAAGACCGTCCCGATGCGGAAACCCCCATGATAGAAAGTAGCCCATGTATGATTTTTACACAGATATATAATATGCACAATCACACAGTCATATATATATATATATATATATATATATATATATATATATAATATATTCACATGTCTAAATTAGGTGCGCCCACGACCCATTATATTATCCTAGCCATGTGTAACATATCACGCTCGAGTTTTACGTATAAGTAAATCACTCTTTTTATTCTATTAAGTATAACAAATCCTTATGTACTTCTCGACTCTCGAAGTGGCTCCTCTCGAAATAATATAAAATCAGTAGGTACACCCTCACTACACTACTGGTCTAAGTCTTTCTTAATCCTCACAAGCTATACCATAGCGTACGCACGATTTCCCACTAAATTTATATTCCCGAAACCCCACGGTTAAATCACATATGAATCATATCACCCGAACCTTGCCTACAAACATACTGGTCTTTCCCAAGTCCCATTATAGTAAATAAAATATGTTTAAGGGTTCCCACAACGTGGCATAGGGTTAATCATTAAGAATAAAGAACAAGCTTCAAAATTCAGAAGAGGTCAATCGATCGAAGCTAGGAGGTCGATCGATCGATCGAGTTGATCGATCGACATTCAAGGTTGATCGATCGATTGCCCAGATATTTCCCAAAATTTGCATATCCATCCTATAGGTTTCATCCCCACAAGTCCTCAAAACCTCTATCAATTTCGTCCAAACTCCCAAATAAGGTTCCTACTGGTTCTATATACATATATGCATGAATTTCTACATAAGACATGTATAGTTTCATCAACAGGATTGTATTAAAGGGCCAATATTCCTTAATTATCAAGAACACTAATTTTTCACTAAACTTCCATTATTCTAATTATTTTTCCAGATTTCTCACTTCTAAATTGTTCAAATTTCATGGGTAATTCTCTACATCTGATTGAGATTCCAGAATATGTTTATTTTCTCTACAACATGTGATTGGGTTCTCTAAATCATTAAATTCTTCCATAAAACCTAGATTCGACAATCCTAATTTAACATGGCGAGAGATTAACTAAAAGAGAAGAAAGATAGATACTTGCCTGAGAATTAAAGGTCTGATTCAATGACTCTAATTAGTATCACAGTAATCCTTTTCTTCCGATCTACGCTTTGGTCGTAGTGTGGGTACAAGATTGGTGGTTCTTGGCCTTGAACACTTGGAAAGCTTTTTCCCTTCTTCTTCCTATGGCCTCCTTCCCTTTTGGTTCTAAGAACCCTAACTTCCCTGGCACTCCATCTGATATAATCTTAATGATTTTCGTCATTATTAAAGGCCAAAAATAGAAAATTATCAAAATGCCCTAACGGGTTACCGGTTAGGCCTAAAAACGTCCCGAGACCCAAACTAAACCCCCGGGATACTTTTCTGACTATCTCGACCCTTACGGACACATTGGCGCACTCGAAATGACCATACAGGTGACTTATAATTTATTCACTTTTAATAATACTAATTTAGTCCCGACATGACACAGGCGTGTCCTGACTTAAATTTCCATAATTGCCATTTTATTCACTCGTGATAATTTTAATAAATTCAATCCTACATATTACTCTACTCACTAAATAATATTTAACAAATCAATAATTTTCCAATAACTACTAACTCTCGTCACACTAGTAACATTTAATATAAATTTTCGGATTAATATTAAATTAATTTATCTCAATTAAATTTAATAAATCCATAAATTTAAAATCCATAAAAATACAGGGTATTACATACTTCCCCCTAATAACAGAATTTCATCCTGAAATTCGAAAAATAAGGCATATCTTGTATCATCTGTAACAAGGTATAAAGCATCTAATTCCCACAACATCGAAAGAGAACTACAAATCTCAATCTCATCAATTTAATACAACAAAATTCTCTTCAATAA
The DNA here is from genome assembly GCA_949130495.1 of Sambucus nigra. NCBI lineage: Eukaryota > Viridiplantae > Streptophyta > Magnoliopsida > Dipsacales > Adoxaceae > Sambucus > Sambucus nigra. The sequence continues at coordinate 60,942,743 of OX422223.1, read as the reverse complement.
ATATAACTAAAGTAAATTTCCCATGCTCTATACAACAAAATAAATAAATACAAGTCGTCTCATCTTGTATTAAAAATATTTGGATACCTTATCAGCACGCAAACTATCTACATAGTAAGGCGCTCAATCCCTATAGCCCCCGCCTCACATCAAGCTTGTTTAACATTCTCATTAAAGACACTTCTCATTATGCTTTTAACCAACAACAATTGCATAAGACATGCCTATACATTCTGAAAGAAAACATATGAACATCTGAAAACTTTTGTTCGCCTAAAACAGTCGTGGAATTCCACTATAGACATCAGACCCTAACCCACCCAATCCAAAATTATGATTATCCGCCCATCTCTTAACATTAAGAGTAAGAAAAGTTAAGGTTTTTCCCACACAAAATCCTCAATACGCATCTTATTCACAATAAACAGGTTTGAGTGCTCCCACGTAACCCTACTATTAGGTAATATCCTCCCCCAATTACCATACTATACTCCACTTTCTAGCTATAACCGTTGTGGAAAAGAAATGATCACAATGAACCCAAAATTACTTTCACACTGATCCACTAATGGTTAATCACTGCTCGCGTACTCCCCGAATTATGGGTGATACAACCTTCTCAAAACAAAATGATATCCCCGCTGCTTCCTAAAATCTCGTATTAAAGGTGGGATTCAAAAATCTTATCCTAATTCAGAAAAATACTGTGTAGGACCACATACCGGCGCGATTCTCCTTCTCAAAGGAAGACTGTGGCACACTAACTAATATTTTAACTCACCCCAAAGTAATGTCAATCACTTCCTTTTTGGGCATCTTGTTCCACATGTTCAAAGGAACTCTTGATCTTACCTTGAGGTTGTCAAATCATCCAAGAAACTTTACCGACTTTATCGGCCTTTTCCATTATAGGAATTGTTGATAGCCCCTAAATTCTTTGGTTGTTCCTCTTGTTCCAACCAATTTCTATTTATGAGTGGTGCCCGCGGAGACTACTCAATATGTCCCGCTAGACATCGACTTCTACTTGTTATGTCTCACATTAAGTGACACTTAATACTCCCCTTCTTTCCTTTGTGTATACTGCAAGTTCCGACCCATGCACTTTTATCCACGATGTGCACTTTTGGACCTTTTTATACCATACTAACATCTTCACTCTTTGTACGCGTCAGTCGTTCTCAACATTGGACTAATTCCAACTCTTCTCCGAGTGTTTTCCATAATAATTTGAATTCTATCCTTCTCAAGGAATACCCCTTTTTAAATGGATTCCCACATCCTTCCAACCAGATTCGGTGTGCTACTCTGAATACAAATATATGGATTTATCGTCTTTCACACGACGCTCAATCCACCCTACCACTTCCACTTCGTTATGTTAATCCCACAAACATTTATTCCACATGTCTATTCCTACATTCCTACAACTCGGACTATTCTAACATCAGCTAACCAGGATGCCCACACACCCTATAAACCGTGCATACTAGCGTAAGCTTCACATACGCTTAACACATAACACACAATTCTTTCTTTTCCTTGTGCTCACAACGTGCTTACAACACTCGGGTACTCTCAATTACCCTAGAAAATAAAATTTTAAATCCTCTTTATCATGGTTCCACCCCTCAACTCGTGGTGATAAGACCAAAACTTTCAATGCTTTTTTACTACCCAACCGTCTCCGCTGGCCTTAATTCACAATTCAACTTCCAATTTAAAGATATAATTACCTGCTCCTATTATGACCGAGGTACTAAACTCATAGACTAATGACCAAACATCTTCCTACTTCTAACCTTAAGCTAAGTTTCACGCGTGGGATGTCTCATAATGCGAAATCCAAGCAAGGAACCCCCCGATACACTACTACCTAGCATTGTCGGTTATCGAAATATGTTAGGCCCTTCGTCCATAGCATTTACCCCTTTTAATTCCTTCTCTTGACAGAAAATTTACATCTCTTCCCGTAATTACACTTAACAAAGAACATTTCGTCAATTTCACTATCGTTCAGCATTGGTGGTAATCACATTCCATAAACCTCGAATACATACCATCGGGATTCTCAAAATCCTGTCCCCAAACATATGGGTATAACTCTTAACTCTCATATCTCTAAAGGATAGATATATCAATGCGCTCTTCCTATTACCAAGTCCTGAGTGCTAAACATAATATTGAGTTAAATCTTTTCGCTCAACAGTAATACCAATACATACTGAATCATAACAACAAAGTCCCTACACACACCGGGATCGAATATCTCGATCCCACTATCCCCTCTGAAGTTTCTAGCATAGAAAATATAAGTGCGAGTCCAACCCTCTCGCAGGTGAGGCCTCACCAGAACAAAACATGTTGCACTAATGCAACCATTCCAATAGCCTTGCAATAACTGCCTACTATCGTACTACCCATTACTATAAAGTTGTAACCAAGACAATATCATACTTGTTTATCACATCACTAAAATGGGTAATCTTAATAAAGTATATAACATTATTAATACACCCATTTATCCTCCGAGTATAGAACTAAGGATAATCCCGTTACACTAGGGAAAATATTCACATAATAATAATGTTTGGATTTATGCTCACTAATCGTCTCACATGCTAATCTAGCAATGAACAAAATATAGTGACTCGCTCGTGTCACATAAAACACGCCTCATCCTCTGAGAATAAAAGTCATACTTCTACCTTGCCAATCGTCTTGACTGCAAAAATAGTCCGCGGACATAACACGTTTGTCCAAACCAAAACAAAAACTACTTTAATCGTTGTCCTTTAATAGGCATCCTACTCTTGTCCCTTTACTCACTTTGAGAAAACGTTAACGCATGTGAATCACTTTCCACAAAATACCTCTACACATGATCCACTTATCACCTGTCATACTAACCATATTAGGATTGTCCTTCTCAGACTTGGTACGTTCGATTACTGGTGGCTACCCTCGTTGTTCCCTTAGCTTTGTTGGCCCTAAGGAACGTGCTACTGGCTTCAATAACCCTTACTGAATTCACCATAGCTTGGTAAGATTTTAGATATTCTAATCATTTAAATGATCCCCCCAATGGGTCTCCCCCTTGTGGTGTTTTACTCACTACTTTTCATCTAGACTCACTTTCCAATAAGTCTTCCAATTATGTTAGCTCCCTTCATAAGAGCGTTAAGATCTCTTCGGACGACACGTGACATTGTCACCTTATTGATCGATTGTCCAACTGAATTCTCTTTAAGTGTTGTCAATCTTTCCTTACGAGTCGATTTCCCACTTGAAATCATCTCTACCATTGGTATCCACTCCCGCTGATACAAAATTTGTTAAAAGTCTAAATCCATTTACAAATGGAGCCCTGTCCGGCCCTTCTGTAATGGGTTCAACATGGCGTTCATATCTTATCCGGAATAACTGATGAAAGAATGTGCGGTTAAACCGTACCTAAGGTCCTTTAATTGATGCAACATTTTCACTACTAACGGTGGTGGTTGACTCCCACTATTGTAACTTTTCTCCCCTGAGTCAAGAAAAATATTACCCCAAATTTTCACTTATAGTTAACCACACTCCACTATATTCCCAAGCCTTTGAATATATTACCTTCGTTGGGTAATGATATCTCTTAATTTGTGTTCCTTCGGTTATAGATTTGGAATGTCGTTGCGGTCAAACTTTGAGTATCAAAGTTCCTGAAATTACCTACAAAACTTGTTAAAAATTCAGTATCGTGGAAAATTCGGGTATCAATCCAATTTCTAGCGTTGAAACTGTAATCGTGAAACTTGCAATTCCAAATTTTATTTAAAATATTTTTGTGTTTTTAAAATTTTTCTTAAATGTTTTTTTTATTATATTTTAAAAACAACTTTCAAGGGAGGAAATAACAATTTATGCAACTAAAATGACTATGAAAAATCAGAAAGGAATCTAGTTGAGAATTTATGAGAAGAAACAAGAGGTGGGATTACACCGCGTAGTCAAATTAATTTAAAATCCTAATCATTCAATTGAATAGTTCGAAATAATATTGAATCTAAAATTTAACTCTCGTTACAATCACAAATTCAATTTTATCTTTTTCAGCAACTAAATCGGAAATAGTCACAAAATAAAAAATAAGATTCACACTCGTTTCAATAAAATATCTGCTAAGATTAATTTATTAAACTTTGTACAAATCTTTGAATTGCACACACCGAATTAATAATTTAATTTAAGAATAATACTTATCTCTAAGTGAAATCCAAAATCAAATATTAATTTTGCACCATTAATTTATTAACTCTCATTACATAAATTAATGTGTGATTTTTCCCAATTTAATTAGCCTAGAACGAATCAACGAACAATTATCCAAATAAAACAACTTAACATACGCGTTTCACCCCACCCCTTGAAAAGGGTGTTTAGCCACACATGATTAGAATTTTAGCACAAACACAATTAACAAACAAGAATTAAAGAGAAAGAGTAAGAAATACGATATGCAATAATTTCTTAAGTCAATTGTGTGCATAAACGCGCGTCCCAATCTCGTCAAAAAATCTGACTGGATTACAAAACAGAAACTAAAAAATGAACCTACAAATTTTTCTAGACCTAAACCTATATTTTTTTGTATTTTTCTGACTATTTTTTCTACCCTCTTTTTTTTTTGTCTCTACGTTCTCTCTGTATGTATGTATCTTCCTATTTGCTGAGAGAGAGAGACCTCCTTTTCTTATGAGCTGCCACTTCCTTCTTTTTAAAGCCACGAATAGGCTTGTTGAAGAGAGATTTGGGGGATTTTAAGAGGCTAAGTCCAAAGATATTATTTGGATACGCAAGTGGGTCTTTTACTTGGTCGGTGTAAAGGTGGCAATGGATTCATCTTTGGTTCCTATTTTGGCTCCTAATTTCATGGAGTGGCAGGTGGGTTGAAGGGATGATTTTGGTAGTGGATTCGGGTCAGGATCGGGCAGGGGGTGAGGCGCGTTTCGCGATCGGGTTGAAGTCGGCAGACCCAAGTATGGTTGGGTCGGGTGAGGTAAACCACTGCTGGTTCGGGGTTTGCAGGTTTGGGAGTGGGCAATGGGTTCATTCGCAGGTTAGCCACCAGTTTTGTGAAGCCTCGATCTAAGCTCGCCGGAGCAGTGGGTTTGGTACTGGTTGTCGCCGGCGACGGAGGTTTTCGGTGGTTTGGGGTCCGATTGGTATGGGAGTGTGAGAAATGTAATGGAGGTTGGATTTCATTGTAAATGGGTATGGGGTTTTGGTGAGATTTAAATCGGGTTAAAGAGATGGTGACGGTGGTTGAGTTTTGGGTTGTTGATGGAGGAGAGAGATGATGAATAGTGTAGGGGTTGTTGATGGAGGAGAGAGATGATGAATAGTGTAGGGGTTGTTGATGGAGGAGAGAGATGATGAATAGTGTAGGGGTTGTTTCGTGTAGGATAAGATTTTTGGAGCAGGTTTATGTGGGGTGTGTTTAATTGGGTTGTGTGTATTTAATTTGTACCCCTAAAAAAAATTAAACAATCTAATAAAAAAATTAAAATTAACAAAACTAAATAAAAATAACATCCTAAAAAAAACTCAAATAATAAAAGAAATAAAAACTAAAAATCTAAAAATCAAATCAAAATAAAACTAAAAAACTAAAAAAAATCTAATAAAACAAAAAAAAACTAACATCTCAACTAAAATAAAATAAAACTCTATTAAACCTAAAAAATATTATCCTAATAAAATAAAACTAAAATAAAATAATATCTAATAAAAATAGAAAATAAAATCATAAAAACCAATCCTAAAAAAAATTGAAATAAAATAAAGATTAAAAATTAAAAACTAAAAAATAAAAATAAAAATAAAGAAATGGAAAAATAGAAAAATAGAAAATAAATTCTATAAATTCTAAATAAATCTAAAATAAATCCTAAAAATAAAAGGATTCAAAATAAAAATCTAAAAAATAATGAAAAGGCACAAACTAACACACACCGGCTCGGGGTATGGACTGGGCTAGGTTAAGGTTACGGGACTGGTTCGGGGCATCGGAACACATCGGGGCAAGCTCAGAGTGGACTCCAGACTTTGCGGTCTCCTTTGATTTCTTCGATGCAAGTTTTTGACCGCTATTGAGTCGCAATTGTATTGATTTAGCATTATTCGTACTGCAACTACGTATTGACCTGCAAAATGATAAAATACGAACATAAGGCCAATTTTAATTCAAACGAGCGACTAAAATGCATCTATTCGGGGTATAAAATATACACTTCTGGGTGCTTATCACACCACCCCCAAACAGAACAATGCTAGTCCTCGAGCAAAATTAGAGAGAAAACAGAGATAAGTAACCAGAAGTGTGCCACTTTCGTAGGCACTGGCGATTGCACTTAGCATGTGCAACAAGCCGTTAAACCTATAGGTTGCCCTACAGGACGGGTGGTGTCTCATGAGGGTTTGCAGTGAATGTACCCACAAAATTCAAAAAAATATTTAAATATAGTATCTGAGTGGATGATGAAATGCTATACAACCCAACTTTAAAAGGACATCAAGGAACACCGTATTCAACTATCAAAATAAGATATAAAATTACTTAATACCAAAAGCATAATCCTTCCTAAAACTTAGCGTGTGTAGTGTGAAATAATCTTAAGTATCATTCGAGTAATTCCAAGATCACCTTTATAGAATCAAAGCTTTGACTCCAATTCCCACTAGATATATCTCTCTGAATCGAACTCTCTCAGAATTGGGTAAGTGTATCTCTCTAGTGTGTGAGGATGTGAGTAAATCTAAACAAGTTCAAACGTCTCACACACTTTATAAAAAGGACGGATAATGAAAAAAAAATGATCTCATGAAGGAATGCTAACCACTATGTCGATAATGTCGAATTATTCACCATATAATCTTCTCGTTTTCCCGAACACTTTAACAAGGGTGAAAAATGGGGGTTATGAAAGGTGTGAGGGGAAAATGAAGAAGATGAATGATGGGGTATTTTGAGAAGAAGGTGACACACTTTGATTGACTATTGCCTTCATCTTTTGAATTTATGATCGCATATTATTTTCTTCAATTTTTATTTTCTTTCTTTGCTTTTTCTCTTTTTTTTTTATTGCGATGCATTTTTCTTTTCATAACGAAAATGAAGACAATTTACATTGATAATTTCAAACACTCTTTTTCTCAAACACGATGGTAATGATGTATGGTGTTTGGGACATATGGATAAGGGTAATATGGAAAATGATAATGGGTGAATGATAATGTGATAAGGAAAATGGTAAGTGTATGGAAAATCGGTTTAGTGCTCGGGACAAACTACAAGACACGTGTTTCTTACAACTCGAAAGTAATGTCATTCTCAGTGATTAATCTAAATTTGAAAAAAAATGATGAGACCATACAACGACTAAATGTAGTACCCAAAGAAAGTTGAGTCAACTTGTGACTCGGAGATACGTAAAAACCCTCAAAAAGGTGAAAAGCTCAAATCTCACGGGTTTTAAGTCGCCAATAGTGATCTTTTAAGGCTTTCTTGAGAATATATTTACTCTTCAACTTTTGATTATAGACGTGATAGTGCAAATTGCCGAGTTTAAGAATTTATAGTGCAAGTACACTTTTCAGAGGCATTAATTAATGTATGTGTACAAAGCGTAAGTTTTGGTCAAACACATGTATTTCGAGATTTCTAAAAGAGGGATGATAGACAATTCATGTCATAAAAAATTATTTTTCACTGCACAAAAAGTTTAAAATCACTTGTTTTTGAAAATTTTCAAAAGAGGTACGATTTTGATAAATTTCCCACCCCCAAACAAAAGAGAACATCGTCCTCGATGTTTAAAACCATATATAAAAATGAAAAGCACAAAGGAGGAAAGATAGTACCATAATGAACCACTAGTGAAATGTACCGCATTCTGGAGCATAGATGAAACCTGAAGAACAGATGTGATACAAAAATACGTACAAGTCTATAAAGCATGTGAAAGGCATTGGGTGGTGTGAAACACCACCCCCAAACAGTATAAGACTCATACTCAGAAATAATGAACAACGGGCTGCCTCCCGGTAGCGCTAAGTTTAACGTCTTCAGCCAGACCGACCCAATCTCACCCGAAGGATAGGAACTATGAAAAGTATAGGGTGGCAGAAAAAAATAGGTGGATAAGTCACCCCCAAACAAGACTGAACAGTCAGTCTTCATAAATGGGATCAACAAGGTCAATTTCTTCAATGGGAGAGGGGCCTAGATCTAAGAAAGGCTTCAATCATTGACCGTTGACTTAAAATAGGCTACCATCCTTAGGATTTTGAACTGTGATGGCACCATAAGGAGTAACAGATTCAACAACAAAGGGTCTAGGACAACGGGTTTTTAACTTCCCGAGAAAGAGATGAAGACGGGAGTTATATAACAACACTTTCTGACCAGGGTGGAATTCTTTGCGAAGGATGCTTTGGTCATGGATCCACTTCATTTTGTCCTTGTATTTCTTGGACAATTCATAGGCATCATTTTATATCTCCTCTAATTCATTAAGTTGGAGCTTTCGATGATTGCTAGCCTTGTCGATATCCAAAGTAAGGGTTGTGATAGCCCAATAAGCATGATGTTCAAGCTCGACATGTAAGTGGCATGGTTTACCAAAGACCAAGCGATAAGGAGACATGCCAATAGGAGTCTTAAAAGCAGTACGGTATGCCCACAAAGCATTATTCAAGCGTAAGGACCAGTCTTTCCTATTAGGATTAACTATTTTTTCTAGGATTTGCTTGATTTCACGGCTGGAAACCTCAACTTGACCACTAGTCTGAGGGTGGTAAGAGAGACCAACTCTGTGGGTAACACCATACTTTTTGACGAGTTATTCAAAGACTCGATTACATAAATGTTTACCCCCATCACTAATGATAGCTTTGGGGGTTCCAAAACGTGTGAAGTAATACTCCTTACGAAACTGGACAATGCGATGGTCATTGGTTAGGCAAGCGATGGCTTCAATCCATTTGGAAACATAATCAACTGTTACGAGTATATATTGGAAGCCATGAGATGAGGGAAAAGGACCCATGAAATCAATGCCCCATACATCGAAGATTTCAACGATGAGAATGGGTGTGAGGGGCATCATGTGACGACGAGAGATACGCCCAGATTGCTGGCATTTGGCACAAGCCTGGCAGTAGTTGTCGACATCTCGAAAGAGAGTGGGCCAGTAAAAACCACTTTGTAAAATTTTTATGGAGGTTTTCTTCGAGCTAAAATGGCCACCACAGGCACCATCGTGACAAAAGGAGAGAATACTTAACTGTTCATAGTCAGTAACACAGCGGCGAATGACTTGATCAGAGCAATACTTAAAAAGGAAGGCTCCATGAACTTAGAACGCTCTTGTTTGGACCAATGATTGGGAAGTTGGTCGGTAACAAGGAAATTAACAATATCGGCATACCAAGGAGTGGTGGAAAGAGCAAAAAGTTGCTCATCGAGAAATGTTTCCAAAATAGGGACAGGATCAGATGTAGACGTAACAGTGAGGTGGGAGAGATGGTCTGCAACCAAATTTTCGCACCCTTTCGTATCACGAATTTTGAGGTCAAACTCTTGAAGCAAGAGAATCCTTTGTATCAAACGTGGCTTAGAATCCTTCTTCTGAAGAAGGTGCCGCAGGGCAGTGTGGTCAGTGTAAATGATGATAGGGGAACCAATAAATAAGCTCGAAACTTATCGAGTGCGAATACGACAGCTAGCAACTCCTTTTCGGTGGTCGTATAATGAAGTTGAGCATCATGGAGGGTTCTGCTAGCATAATAAATGACATGTTGTCGCCTGTCAACCCGCTGACTAAGTACAACACCTAGAGAAAAATCAGATGCGTCACATATGAGCTCAAAGGGTAAAGACCAATTAAGATGCTGAATGATAGGAGCAGAAGTGAACTCGGCTTTAAGGCGCTCAAAATGAGCAACACACGCATCATCAACGACAAAGGGAACATCTTTGGATAAAAGGGTTGTTAAAGGTGGAGCAATTTTAGAAAAGTCCTTTATGAAACGACGGTAGAAGCCCGCATGCCCTAAGAAGGATCGAATGTCCTTAACAGACTTAGGAATGGGAAGCGAGGAGATTATGTCAACTTTTGCTTTATCGACTTCAATGCCATCGCGAGAGACTACGTGACCTAAAACAATCCCCTTTTTTACCATGAAATGACATTTTTCCCAATTGAGGACCAATTTCTTTTCTTGACAACATTTGAGGACCATAGTGAGATGAGAAAGGCATTGCTCGAAGGAAGAACCAAACACAGAAAAATCATCCATAAAGATTTCGAGAAAATGTTCTACCATGTCGCTAAAAATGCTAATCATACACCGTTGAATAGTCGAAGGTGCATTGCAAAGGCCAAAAGGCATGCGAGAATAGGCAAAAGTGCCAAAGGGACAGGTGAAGGTAGTTTTCTCTTGGTCTTTAGGGGCAATTGGAATTTGGTTATATCCTGAGTAGCCATTAAGGAAGCAGTAATACGCATGACCGACTAGTTCGAGCATTTGGTCGATATAGGGAAGATGAAAATGGTCCTTGCGAGTGACAACATTTAGCTTTCGATAGTCAATGCAAATACGCCAACCCGTTTGCATACGGGTGGGAACAGGCTCATTGTCACTATTTTTTATGACGGTGACACCAAACTTTTTTGGTACCACATGAATGGGACTAACCCACTGACTGTCTGAGATAGGGTAGATAATACCAGCATCGAGCAATTTTAAAATTTCAGCACGCACGACTTCTTTCATAGCAGGGTTAAGTCGACGTTGGGGTTCATCAGAAGTCTTGGAGTTCTCCTCCAAATGAATGTGATGACTACAAATATTGGGGTTCACACCATGAATAACTGAAATGGTCCAACCAATAGCAGTGCTATGCTGAGTAGGAGTGTGGACTAATTGCTCTTCTTCATCAGCGGTCAAATCGGAAGCAATGATAACAGGGTGATGGTGGTTGGGGCCTAAGAAATTATATTTCAACTCGAGAGGTAAGGGCTTAAGCTGACATCGGACTCAGACGCAGAAACAGAGTCCAGAGAATTCTCGATGCATAAAGTGGAGGAATCTTATGTAGCAGGGAGTTCAGAATGTGGAATAGAGTGATCCACAGAGTGAATAGTATCATCATAGAGGGGCTCAAAGGGAGGATCCCAAGAGGAAATGTCCATCAGTGGAGTGGAATCGAGCAGGGCATTGAGTTCAGAGATGGAGGAATCAATGTTAAAGTCGGATCCAAAATGGGCTAAACAGTGTTGGAGATGATCGACAGGGTAAGTTTGGTTCAACATTTCAGTAACTAAGGAGTCAATCACACATACCTCATCAGTAGAATCGACATCAGTCGGTTTGTGCATAAGGTGGAATATATTAACTTCTACAGTCATATTGCCAAAAGATAGATTCATGGACCCATCATGACAATTAATGATGGCATAGGCAGTGGACAGAAAGGGGTGACCCAATATGATAGGAGTATTGGTTGGGTCGGGCGCATGAGTGTCTAAGATGATGAAATCCATAGGATAGTAAAAGTCTGAAACTTTCACCAAAACATCTTCAACGATACCTTTAGGTACTTTCACGGAACGATCAACAAGTTGAAGAGTAACTCGTGTAGGTTTCATGTTTTGTAAACCTAACTCAAGGTAGAGGGAGTAAGGTAACAAATTAACACTAGCCCCAAGATCAAATAAATCACTAGTAGTGAACTTGTTGCCTAACATGCAAGAGACAATTGGATTATCAGGGTCTTTGAACTTTACAACACCATTATTATGGAGAAGGGACGTAGCTTTCTCAGTGAGGAAAGCATCGCGCGGAACATTTGTCCTACGCTTAACAGTGCATAAGTCCTTCAAAAATTTGGCATACGAGGGGACTTGTTGAATCGCAGTGAGGAAGGGAATGTTAATGTGAACATTCTGAAAAACTTTCTTGATCTCATCAAATTGCTGGGCTTTCTTAGTTGGAGCCAATCGATGAGGGAAGGGTGCCTTGGGCACATAAGCAGAGGTGGGCCCAGGAGGATTGGTCTCAGTGTGAGCTCGGGATGTAGATGGTGGGGTAACCTTAGGGATACGCTCTAACGGTGAGATGGTCGGGTGGGGTACAACATTGGTAGTATGAACACCATTATCAACTTGTTTCCCCGAGCGAAGAGTAGACACCGCTTTCATATCCTCTTGGTAATTGGGTGGATTGGAAGTGGAACCGACCTCTTAGGCTGAGTCTTTGCCATTCCCCTTATGGTTAGCAATGGGTTGACTGGGAAAATGACCTTTCTCTCGCTCAGACTCGAATTGGTTGAAACGTTGCTCAAGTCGTTGGAGGGCCTGAGTTTGAGTGGTCATAAACTGAGTGAGAGTATTCTCGAGAGAAAAGGTAGAGGAATTGGGCGGAGGGGCATAAGATGGTTGGGGAACCAACTAGCGCTGGGAATTAAGCGGTTGTGAATACTCAAAGGAAGGAGGAGGAACAGGAACAAGCTGATTATTATTGTTTGAATGTCCACCGTGGGGGATAAAGGAAGATGGAAAGTGCGATTGATGGTACGGAGCAGACTTATAAGGGACAGGAGGACGAGGTTACCTTTGTGGTTGTGTGGAAACCCAGAAGGGGACCATCAACATGTTGTTGGGGTTGGACATGAGCAGAGTTGTTGTCGTACTTATAAGAGAAATAGGGGTGAATCATATTGTTAGGATTGTAAGTAAACGACGGGGGAATGGGTTTCCTAGTGGTATCAAAGGCACATGCTTGGGCCATGGTGGGTTCGGAATCATCTTGTAATACGGGACACATATGAGCGAAATGATCTGACTTAAGCATACACCACAAGAAGAAGGACTAGAATCATTGACAGTCATTGCTTGTTTAGAAAGTGTAACATTTTGTTGCATAGTACAACTGAGAGCGTCAACGGTTTTAGTCAAAGAGTGTAAGCTGTGTAGTAAAGTTTTAAAATCAGGATCATTTTTTACCTCAGAAGTGTTCCTATACGTGGAGGATCGGATCTCGAAAATGCATTGGTTCCCTCCCAATCTTGAGAGTCATCGCCTAATTCAAGGAGGAAATTATAGGCGGCAGTGGGAGTCAAATGCATGAACTTTCCTTTATGCATGGATTCCATCATGGTGTGATAAGAAGGGATAAGACCATTGTAAAACTATGGACTAAGCGAATTTTCTCGAGACCATGATGTGGGCAACTATTAATATAGTCTTGAAAACGGCCCCATGCTTCACAAAATTTGTCAGTAGGCTTTTGTCTAAAATCCTAAATTACTTGGCGCATTTCATTTGTTTTGCTCATGGGATAGAATTTAGACATGAACTTCTTAACAAGTTGTTCCCAAGTGAGGATAGAATCCGGGGGCAAGGAATGGAGCCACACGGATGCATTATCGTGAAGAGAAAAGGGAAACAATCAGAGATGAACATTCTCTTCGTCTAAGTTTTGATTTTTGAAAGTAGCGCACACAGTGAGAAATTTCCGCAAGTGAGTATAAGGAGACTCGCGTTCAAGGCCATGAAAACTGGGAAACATAGAAATAGTCGCGGGGCGAATTTCAAATTGCACGGCCGGAGTGGGTGGAAGGACGATACATAAAGGTGGAGTGGCCGTAATTGGGGAAAAGTAGTCCCTTAAAGCGCGTTCATCATCCATGATGGGTGGGGTAACAGAACCAGGGGAAGTGGGAGAACTAGGCGTCTCCGAAGAATAACACAGATCAGAAAAATGAGGAGCAACGATAGGAACACGATCACCTAAGAGGGAATTTAGAGATGGAGCACTAGGGGAATGTGTTAATCGATGATCAATGCGTTGCCAATGTGGCATAAAAGCAAGGAAAAAAATATTTTTGGGGTTTTTTGTTATTTGAAAAAGAAGAAAATCTTTTAGGATTTTGTTTTTTGAAAAATAAAGAAGGAAAAATGGAAAATATTTTTGGAGTTTTGGGTTTATTTTTAAAAAAATGCAGAAAAAATGGGAAAAAGGGGCGATGGACTAACGATGGAAAAACTGACAATGGGAGCGAAAATTTGACTACCTAAAGGAACAACTTAGACACTTACATAAATGGAACAAGTCCGAAAGAGCACATACCCAAATTATTATCTTCAAGTTAAGTGATTGGGTAGTCAATTTTAATTAGTCCGCGAGCGAGAAAATCACGGAATCTTAGGCCTCGCCGGTAAAAGTGTGCTCCTACTTTCTTCCCGAGAGACAAGAGGCTTACTAGTTAAGGCTCACCAAACTAGCTACTACAACAAACAACTATCCGGTACCACGCTGGGGAAAGCACAACACGTTTGACAGGGAGGCCTCACTTAAAACTGTGTTTCCCTAGACAAAAGTCTTAAGATAGTTGAATGAAGATTTCCAGGTGGGAAGGACTCACTAGAGTATCCTACAAGGGACTCGTTTCGAAAGGGTCCTAATGAACACTGTTCCTAATTGGCTTGCTAGTTGATTGATTTTAATTTAAGTGAGAGCACAGGTAACAAGAAAATGGAGATGTGATTGAGTGGGTGATGAAATCCCAACTCATTGCAATGACCAGGTATAGGTCTTAGGTAAGTTGATTCATCAAACCATCCAATTTAAGTGCAAGACTGAAATAAAATGCATATAGGAGCAAGTATCACACAAAAATTGACTCGCTTGCAGAAGATTCGCGAGTGATAAAGAGTTTGCCTCCCACGGTTTTTACACACGTGGGGCGAAGACCGAGTTGAGTCGATCGGGGGAAAGTACGACTACTTCAGTCATCCCCGGGAGTCCTACCGACCCAAATTAGAGAGGCTTCTAAATCCTCGCCTTTTGACGCCCTCTCTCTACCTTGTCCGGTTTCCATTTTCGCTATTTTTTTCGGAATAAGTATTACAAAATTAAATCGGTGTCAAAAAGCACCCAAATTAATTACAAGGCCTCAATAATCCTAAACAACCTGTCTAAGGAGGGAGAGGAAGGAATAACTACACTAAAAAATGAAAATTACAAATCTTCATGGGCTTCAATCTTCAAAAAATCGGCAACGGCGCCATTTGATATCTCTTAATTTGTGTTCCTTCGGTTATAGATTTGGAATGTCGCTGCGGTCAAACTTCGAGTATCAAAGTTCCTAGAATTACCTACAAAACTTGTTAAAAATTCAGTATCGTGGAAAGTTCGGGTATCAATCCAATTTCTAGCGTTGAAACTGTAATCGTGAAACTTGCAATTCCAAATTTTATTAAAAATCTTTTTGTGTTTTTAAAATTTTTCTTTAATGTTTTTTTTATTATATTTTAAAAACAACTTTCAAGGGAGGAAATAACAATTTATGCAACTAAAATGACCATGAAAAATCAGAAAGGAACCTAGTTGAGAATTTATGAGAAGAAACAAGTGGTGGGATAACACCGCATAGTCAAATTAATTTAAAATTCTAATCATTCAATTGAATAGTTCGAAATAATATTGAATTTAAAATTTAACTCTCGTTACAATCACAAATTCAATTTTATCTTTTTCATCAATTAAATCAGAAATAGTCACAACATAAAAAAATAAGATTCACACTCGTTTCAATAAAATATCCGCTAAGATTAATTTATTAAACTTTGTACTAATCTTTGAATTGCACACACCGAATTAATAATTTAATTTAAGAATAATACATATCTCTAAGTGAAATCCAAAATCAAATATTAATTTTGCACCATTAATTTATTAACTCTCGTTACATAAATTAATGTGTGATTTTTTCCAATTTAATTAGCCTAGAACGAATCAACGAACAATTATCCAAATAAAACAACTTAACATACGCATTTCACCCCACCCCTTGAAAGGGGTGTTTAGCCACACATGATTAGAATTTTAGCACAAGCACAATTAATAAACAAGAATTAAAGAGAAAGAGTAAGAAATACGATACGTAATAATTTCTTGAGTCAATTTTGTGCATAAACGCGCGTCCCAAACTCGTCACAAAATCTGACTGGATTACAAAACTGAAACTAAAAAATGAACCTACAAATTTTTCTAGACCTAAACCTATATTTTTTTGTATTTTTCTGACTATTTTTTCTACCCTTTTTTTTTCCCCGTCTCTCTGTTTTCTGTGTATTTGTGTATCATCCTATTTACTGAGAGAGAGACCTCCTTTTCTTATGAGCTTCCACTTCCTTCTTTTTAAAGCCACGAATAGGCTTGTTGAAGAGAGATTTGGGGGATTTTAAGAGGCTAAGTCCAAAGATATTATTTGGATACGCAAGTGGGTCTTTTACTTGGTCGGTGTAAAGGGGGCAATGGATTCATCTTTGGTTCCTATTTTGGCTCCTAATTTCATGGAGTGGCAGGTGGGTTGAAGGGATGATTTTGGTAGTGGATTCGGGTCTGGATCGGGCAGGGGGTGAGGCACGTTTCGCAATCGGGTTGAAGTCGGCAGACACAAGTATGGTTGGGTCGGGTGAGGTACACCGCTGCTGGTTCGGGGTTTGCTGGTTTGGGAGTGGGCAATGGGTTCATTCGCGGGTTAGCCGCCAATTTTGGTAAGCCTCGATCTGAGCTCGCCGGAGCAGTGGGTTTGGTACTGGTTGTCGCCGGCGATGGAGGTTTCCAGTGATTTGGGGTCCGATTGGTATGGGAGTGTGAGAAATGTAATGGAGGTTGGGTTTCATTGTAAATGGGTATTGGGGTTTTGGTGAGATTTAAATCGGGTTATAGAGATGGTGATGGTGGTTGAGTTTTGGGTTGTTGATGGAGGAGAGAGATGATGAATAGTGTAGGGGTTGTTTGGTGTAGGATAAGATTTTGGGTGTAGATTTATGTGGGGTGTGTTTAATTGGGTTGTGTGTGTTTAATTTCTACCCCTAAAAAATTTAAAACAATCTAATAAAAAAAATTAAAATTAACAAAACTAAAAAAAAATAACATCCTAAAAAAAACTCAAATAATAAAAGAAATAAAAACTAAAAATCAAAAAATCAAATCAAAATAAAACTAAAGAACTAAAAAAAAAATCTAATCAAACTAAAGAAACTAACATCTCAACTAAAATAAAATAAAACTCTATTAAACCTAAAAAATATAATCCTAATAAAATAAAACTAAAATAAAATAATATCTAATAAAAATAGAAAATAAAATCATAAAAACCAATCCTAAAAAAAATTGAAATAAAATAAAGATTAAAAATTAAAAAACAAAAAAATAAAAATAAAAATAAAAATAAAAATAAAAATAAAAATAAAAATAAAGAAATACAAAAATAGAAAATAAATTCTAGAAAATTCTAAATAAATCAAAAATAAATCCTAAAAATAAAAGGATTCAAAATAAAAATCTAAAAAATAATAAAAAAGGCACAAACTAACACACACCGGCTCGGGGTATGGAATGGGCTAGGTTAGGGTTATGTAACTGGTTCGGGGTATCGGAACACATCGGGGCAAGCTCAGAGTGGACTCCACACTTTGCGGTCTGCTTTGATTTCTTCGATGCAAGCTTTTGACCTCTATTGAGTCGCAATTGTACTGATTTAACATTATTTGTACCACAACTGCGTATTGACCTACAAAATGATAAAATATGAACATAAGGCCAATTTTAATTAAAACGAGCGCCTAAAATGCATCTATTCGGGATATAAAATATACACTTTTCGGTGCTTATCAGGTAACACACACAATTCCCGCATGTCTAGAATCTCCCCTGATGACTCTCCTCAATTTTACCTTTCGACCCTCTCATAAGCGCACCACGTTGGGTGGGTCAAATTTGTCCTCACTTTCGACTATAGCAGCACTTGAAATTTGTAAGCTGCGTCCTAGTCCTCTTTACAGTCCTGGCCCCTCGTTCCCTAATAGGGGTGACCTCGACTACGGTTATCATCCTTGAATATACTTTACAACCTCAACTGAACCCTGCCTCCTAGCGTCCGCCTAACGGCCCTCGTCTGACATCCTTCATCGCTCGTTGCACGCACACATCCGAAAGCAATTAGAATTCACTAATATACATACGTTATAGCTGGAGAACGAAATCTCACCATAGAAACCAACAATCCTAAACATAGGGCTCTATATCAAACAAAGCAGCGCTGGAAGCAAAATAAGCCACACAGATCCTAAAGGACACTAAAATCTGTTGCTTTGATACCACCTGTGACACCCCGCCTAATTAAATACCGGATGATTAGTCCTTTATTAAATTAAAAGCAAGGTTAACGGTTGGTTCATTCTTAGCATCACTATCGCAAAATAAAATTTCCAATCTAAACACCCTAAATAATTAAGCTAAGTGTCAAAACAATTTTAAAACCTTATTTCCATTTTATTAAATCCAAATATGAAAACCTTTTTAAATAACCAACAATTTAAGAACTCTGACATACTAAAGATGGATAATAACACACAAGAATTAGATTCATTCATATAAACCAAACCGGTTTAAACTATAAATAAAACCATCCTGACAGTAATTAAATCCCAAAGAGTACCAACTAATGGAAATATAAAGGAACGTAAATCTCTGACAAAAATCCAACTGAATAGAGAAACGGGTGACACATGCCCTAACTAATAAGAACTAAAAGTAGGAGTGGAGTCAACAATGAGGTTGTCTAAGCAATGGCCTGCAACCCCCACATAAGCTGTAGTGTGTTCGGTCCAAAGAACCTAAGCATGACGCCCTTGTGGCTGGGCACCTGTATTATATATATATATATATATAAATATATATATATATACATACATAAGAGATAAGAATTAATAGGAAACGGGTCAGAGCCTGAGTGTAAAACAGTTTAAAATTAGTTTAGCAAGTATTTAAAATGCTTACCGGCTAACATGGTCGGCCCTAAGGGAAGGCGAGAGAGGCGGCCACCTCGGGCCTCCGAATTTTGGTCAATTATGTGATTTTATTTTGAAGTAACAGTTGTCTAATTGTGTCGAAAGCAAGGCAGCTAACTAGAAAATTACTTATAATGCTACATTTTAAAGTCCTAAGATATTTAAAATTCTAGTTTCAAATTTCATTATGATTATTATTTTTTTACATTAGTTCATATAATTAAATTAGTTTAAACCTTAAATCAAAATATCCAAAATAATATATTTTTTCTCATTTTTCAAGTGAGCACATTTGTTTTTATATGATATACTAAATTTAAATTCTAGAACACTTGCATTTGGGGATGGAAATATATGGAATTTTAGAATATTATTATGATAATAAGAAATTATATCTTGTCATAATTAAAATAAAATTAAGAGGCATCATTTTGAGAGTTCGCCTCGAGCCCCATATTCTCAGGATTGACCCTGGCTGTTAAGAGTGATGAATGGATGTCATTTGGTCATTTGGTTTGCATGCAGTTCAATTTGGCGATACATGTAGAAGCTCTCTACATAACTAAACTAAATAAATAATTAAACACTACAAAAAATGAAACAAAACACTAAATGAAAAAAATCTAAACCTTAAAAAAAACTTTATTCCTAATTAAAAAAATTATAAACCCTATAAATGACAAAGCACTAAAATACAATAGACTAAAACCTAAAACATTTCCCGAAAAAAGGAGTTGTGAAAAAACGTAGACGAGAGACATTTTGGAACATAAAAAAATAAGTTCGACTAAAGGGAAAATACACTTGATTGTCGAAAAATGAATGCAATACTATTTGTGATTAACTTAAATATTTGTCCACAAATGAATGCAATACTATTTAAGTTAATCACAAATACTTAAATAGTATTACATTCATTAACTTAAATACTATTTATGTTAATAATAGTCTTCAAGAATATGAATAAATTTGATTTTTTCTTGAGAGATACAAAAATTTATTAAAAATAAGTTTGAGAGTTTTTTGTTTTTAAAGCAAGAAAGCATAGATGAGAGTTTAATTAAAGTGAAACACCATAAAACACATAGAGATTATTATAAACTGTTGATATCTTGTGGACATGAAGTTAAAATAATGTACTTAAATAAGGTTTGCTTTTCAGAAAGTAAGGTCCTCTTCATGTCTCTCTACATTTGTTGTACGAATGCATATATATATATATATATATATATATATATATATATATATACACACACGCATATGTGTGAACCATTTATGTGAAAAAATGAATAAGAAGAAAACAATACCTAGAAGATTGATGTCCGGGTTGTGAGGTTTTCCAAACTTCTAACAAACGTAAGAGAGCCTGTGCATGCTTAGAGGTATGAATATATAATCACCCTCTTCGATATCAAATTTCTAACAAATATTAAATTTTATTGCATCCCTTCATTTGACTATTAAATTTGATTGAAGCAAAGAGTCCCTTGGTATGATCCCTAGTATTCCATTGGAGTGATTATTAAATATTTGAATGAAAAAGATTAAAATCAAAGCAGAAGGGATGGGTCCATTTGGTTCGATATAAAATATTTCTTATCTTGAAAGATAAAATGGTGAAATATATTTTTACTTATTTAAAGTTAAATATTATTTATTATTTTTGTTTAAAGATGTAAAATTATATTATGTGTATTTATTCACAATTTCAAACCAATAAAAAAAATATTAAATATATGAAAAAACATTTCACCATTTTATTTTTCACCGCAGTGAAAAGTACTTCACTCCGAAAATAAACAGACCCGAAAGGTTAAAAATAGGAGGAAGAAGTAAGTACTAAAGGGATGTGCATTTTTTTTAAAACGCGCACATAGCATTAACCGTTAACATTCACGTTCAGCACATCCACATTCAATGAGTGATCCAACATTTTAAGAGAATCCTTTGACCAAACTACAAAAGAATTCCTATGTCTAAGTGTTGATTTTTGTAAATTATCGTCATATTCTCAAACCAGGAGACCCATGACTACGCGGTCAGTTCTTACTAGTTACATTGGTCCCGTGCGAGGGGTTCGTGCCTCTTACGGGGACGTTTGGAGGATAGATAAGGTTTTCACCCTCTAACGACTTGTTTTTAAGTCCAAGTGTTAATTTTTGCAAATTATTGTCATATTCTCAAACCGGGAGACCCGTGACTACGCAGTCAGTTCCTACAGGTTACATTTGTCTCGTGCGAGGTGTTCGAGCCTCTTACGGGTCCGTTTGGGGGCTGGTTTGGGTATTTAACCTTTAACGTCTTATTTTTAAGCCTCATCTAGATATTTTCAAATTATCATCATATTCTGAAAGCGGGAGACCCGCGACTACGTGACCAGTTCCTACAAGATACATTGGTCCCGTACGAGGTGTTCGTGCCTCTTACAGGTCCGTTTAGGGCATGGTTTAAGTTTTTCCCCTTTAACGGCTTATTTTTAAGTTTGTGTTGATTTTTGCAAATTATCATCATATTCTCAAACCGGGAGACCCGTAACTGTGCGGTCAGTTTCTATAAGTTACATTGGTCCTGTGCGACGTGTTCGTACCTCTTACGGGGACGTTTGGGGGTTGGTTTAGGTTTTCACACTTTAAACGGCATGTTTTTAAGTATAAGCGTTGATTTTTGCAAATTATTATCATATTCTCTAACCGGGAGACCCGTGACTACGCGGTGAGTTCTTATAAGTTACATTGGTCCCGTGCGAGGTGTTCATGCCTCTTACGGGGACGTTTGGGGGCTGGTTTGGGTTTTCACCCTTTAACGTCTTATTTTTAAGCATAATCCAGATATTTTCACATTATCGTCATATTTTAAAATCGGGGGAACCGTGACTATGCGGTCAGTTCCTACAAATTACATTGGTCCTCTACGAGGTGTCCGTGCCTCTTAGGGGGGCGTTTGGGGGCTGGTTTGGGTTTTCACACTTTAACGGCTTGTTTTTATGTCTAAGTGTTGATTTTTGTAAATTATCGTCATATTCTCAAATTGAGAGACTCGTGACTACGCAGTCAGTTCCTACAAGTTTCATTGGTCCTATGAGAGTGTCCATATATCTGACGGGGATGTTTGGGGGCTGGTTTGGGTTTTCACCTTTTAACGGCTTGTTTTTAAGCCTAAGTGTTGATTTTTACAAATTATCGTCATTTCTTAAATCGGGAGTCCCGTGACTATGCGTCCAGTTCCAACAAGTTACAATGGTCCCGTGCGAGGTGTTCTTGCCTCTTACGGGTCCGTTAGGGGGCTAGATTGGGTTGTCACCCTTTAACGACTTATTTTTAAGCGTAATCTAGATATTTTCAAATCGTCGTCATATTCTCAAACCAAAAGACCCGTGATAACACAGTCAGTTCCTACAAGTTACATTGGTCCCATGCGAGGTGTTCCTGCCTCTTACGGGTCTGTTTGGGGGATGGTTTAGGTTTTTAACCTTTAACGGCTTGTTTTTAAGTCTAAGTGTTGATTTTTGCAAATTATCATCATATTCTCAAGACGGGAGACCCGTGACTACGCGATCAGTTCTTACAAGTTACATTGGACCTATCCGAGGTGTCCGTGCCTCTTACGGGGACGTTTGGGGGCTGGTTTAGGTTTTCACCCTTTAACAACTTATTTTTAAGTCTAAGCGTTGATTTTTGCAAATTATCATCATATTGTCAAATCGGGAGACCCGTATCTACACGGTTAGTTCCTATAAGTTACATTGGTCCCGTGGGAGGTGTTCATTCCTCTTACGGGGACGTTTGGGGGATGGCTTAGGTTTTCACCCATTAACAGCTTATTTTTAAGTCTAAGTGTTAATTTTTGCAAATTATCATCATATTTTCAAACCGGTAGACCCGTGACTACGCGGTCAGTTCCTATAAATTACATTGGTCCTGTGCGAGGTGTATGTATCTCTTACGGGGACGTTTGGGGTTGGTTTGGGTTTTCACCCTTTAACGGCTTGTTTTTAAGTCTAAGTGTTGATTTTTACAAATTATTGTCATATTCTTAAATCGGGAGTCCCGTGACTACGCGGTCAGTTTCCTAAAAGTTACATTGGTCCCGTGTGAGGTGTTCGTGCCTCTTAAAGGTCCGTTTGGGGGCTTGTTTGGGTTTTCACCCTTTAACGACTTGTTTTTAAGCCTAATCTTAATATTTTTAATCTAGATATTTTCAAATTATCATCATATTCTCAAACCAGGAGACCCGTGACTACGCAGCCAGTTCCTACAAGTTACATTGGTCGCGTGTGAGGTGTTCGTGCCTCTTACGGGTCCGTTAGGGGGATGGTTTAGGTTTTCCCCCTATAACGGCTTGTTTCTAAGTCTAAGTTTTGATTTTTGCAAATTATTGTCATATTCTCAAATTGAGAGACCTGTGACTACGCGGTCAGTTCTTACAAGTTACAATGGTCCTATGCGAGGTGTTCGTGCCTCTTACGGGGATGTTTGGGGGCTAGTTTGGGTTTTCACCCTTTAACGACTTATTTTTAAGCCTAATCTAGATAGTTTTAAATTATCCACTTATTCTCAAACTTGGAGAACCGTGACTACGCGGTCTGTTCCTACAAGTTACATTGGTCTTGTCCGAGGTGTCCGTGCCTCTTACGGGGACGTTTGGGGCTTGATTTGCGTTTTCACCCTTTAACGGCTTGTTTTTAAATCTAAGTGTTGATTTTTGAAAATTATCATCATATTCTCAAACTGAGAGACCCGTGACTATGCGGTGAGTTCTTACAAGTTATATTGGCCCCGTGCGAGGTGTTCGTGCCTCTTACGGGAACGTTTGAGGGCTGGTTTGTATTTTCACCCTTTAACGTCTTATTTTTACGCATAATCTAGATATTTTCAAATTATCATCATATTCTCAAACCGAGAGAACCGTGACTATGCAGTCAGTTCCTACAATTTACACTGGTCCTATGCAAGGTGTTCGTGCCTCTTACGGGGATGTTTGGGGGCTGGTTTGGGTTTTCACCCTTTAACGACTTGTTTTTAAGTCTAAGTGTTGATTTTTCCAAATTATCATAATATTCTCAAACCAAGAGACCCGTGACTACGCGGTCAGTTCCTACAAGTTACATTGGTCCTGTAAGAGGTGTCCGTGTCTCTTACGGGGACGTTTGGAGGTTGGTTTGGATTTTCACCTTTTAACGGCTTGTTTTTAAGCTTAAGTGTTAATTTTTAAAAATTATCATCATATTCTTAAATCGGGAGTCCTGTGATTACGCGGTCAGTTCCAACAACTTACATTGGTCCCGTGCGAGGTGTTCTTGCCTCTTAGGGGTCCGTTTGGGGGCTGGTTTTGGTTGTCACCCTTTAATGGCTTATTTTTAAGTGTAATCTAGATATTTTAAAATTATCGTCATATTCCCAAACCAGGTCACCGGTGACTAGGAGGTCAGTTCCTACAAGTTACATTGGTCCCGTGCGAGGTGTTCGTGCCTCTTACGGGTCCGTTTGGGCGATAGTTTAGGTTTTAGCCTTTAACGGCTTATTTTTAAGTCTAAGTGTTGATTTTTGCCAATTATCATTTTATTCTCAGACCGAGAGATCCGTGACTATGCGGTGAGTTCCTACAAGTTACATTGGACCTGTGCTAGGTGTCCGTGCCTCTTACGGGGATGTTTGGGAGCTAGTTTAGGTTTTCACCCTTTAACAGATTGTTTTTAAGTCTAAGCGTTGATTTTTACAAATTATTGTCATATTCTTAAACCGAGAGACCCGTGACTACGCAGTGAGTTCCTACAAGTTACATTGGTCCCGTGTGAGGCTTTTGATCCTCTTACGAGGACGTTCCCTTTAACGACTTGTTTTTAAGTCTAAGTGTTGAATTTTGCAAATTATCATCATATTTTCAAACAGGGAGACCCGTGACTACGCGTTCAGCTCCTACAAGTTACATTGGTCTTGTGCGAGGTGTCCGTGTCTCTTACGTGGACGTTTGGGGGCTGGTTTGGGTTTTCACCCTAGAACGGCTTGTTTTTATGTCAAAGTGTTGATTTTTACATATTATCATCATATTCTTAAATTGGGTGTCCCGTGCGAGGTGTTCGTGCCTCTTACGGGTCCGTTTTGGGGCTGGTTTAGGTTTTCACCCTTCAACGGCTTGTTTTTAAGCCTAATCTTGATATTTTTAATCTAGATATTTTCAAATTATCATCATATTTTCAAACCGAGAGAACCATGACTATGCGCCCAATTCTTACAAGTTACATTGGTCCCGTGCGAGGTGTTCGAGCCTCTTACGAGTCCGTTTGGGGGATGGTTTAGGTTTTCCCCCTTTAACTTCTTATTTTTAAGTCTAAGCATTGATTTTGGAAAATTATGGTCATATTCTTAAATTGGGAGACCCGTGACCACACGGTGAGTTCCTACAAGTTACATTTGTCCCGTGTGAGGTGTTCGTGTCTCTTATGGGGACGTTTGGGGGATGGATTAGGTTTTCACCCTTTAATGACTTGTTTTTAAGTTTAAGTTTTGATTTTTACAAATTATCATCATATTTTCAAACCGGGAGAACCGTGACTAAGCGGTCAGCTCCTACAAGTTACATTGGTCCCGTGCGAGTTGTCCGTGTCTCTTACGGGGACGTTTGAAGGCTGATTTGGGTTTTCACCCTTTAACGGCTTATTTTTAAGCCTAAGTGTTGATTTTTACAAATTATCACCATATTTTTAAATCGGGAGTCTCGTGACTATGCGATCAGTTCCTACGAGTTACATTGGTCCCGTGTGAGGTGTTCGGGCCTCTTACGAGTCCGTTTGGGGGTTGGTTTGGGTTCTCACCCTTTAACGACTTATTTTTTAGCCTAATCTATATATTTTCAAATTATTGTCATATTCTCAAATTGGGAGACACGTGACTAAGCGGTCAGTTCCTACAAGTTACATTGGTCCCATGCAAGGTGTGCTGCCTCTTACGGGTCCGTTTTGAGGATGGTTTAGGTTTTCACCCTTTAACGGCTTGTTTTTAAGTCTAAGTGTTAATTTTATCAAATTATCATCATATTCTCAAACCCAGAGACCCGTGACTATGCGGTCAGTTCCTACAAGTTACATTGGTCATGTGCGTGGTCTCCGTGCCTCTTACGGGGACGTTTGGGGCTGGTTTAGGTTTGCACCTTTTAATGGATTATTTTTAAGTCTAACCGTTGGTTTTTGTAAATTATCATCATTTTTTAAACCAGAAGACTGGTGACTACGTGTTGAGTTCCTACAAGATACATTGGTCCCGTCCGAGGTGTTCGTGCCTCTTACGTGGACGTTTGGGGGATGGCTTAGGTTTTCACCCTTTAACGGCTTGTTTTTAAATCTAAGTGTTGATTTTTGCAAATTATATCATATTTTCAAACTGGGGGACCCGTGACTATTCGATCAGTTCCAACAAGTTACATTGGTCTTGTGCGAGGTGTCCGCGTCTCTTACGGGGACGTTAGGGGGCTGGTTTGGGTTTTCACCCTTTAACATCTTGCTTTTAAGTCTAATTGTTGATTTTCATCATTTTTTTAAATCGGGAGTCCCGTGACAACGCGGTTAGTTCCTAGAAATTACATTGGTCCCATAAGAGGTGTTCGTGCCTCTTACGGGTCCGTTTGGGGAATGGTTTAGGTTTTCCCCCTTTAACGGCTTGTTTTTAAGAATAAGTGTTGATTTTTGCAAATTATCGTCATATTCTCAAACGGGGAGATCCGTGACTATGCGGTCAGTTCTTACAAGTTACATTGGTCCGGTGCGAGGTGTTCGTGCCTCCTACAGGGATGTTTGGGTGGTGGTTTGTGTTTTCACCCTTTAACAACTTGTTTTTAAGCATAATCTAGATACTTTTAACTTATCATCATATTCTCTAATCGGGAGAACCGTGACTACACGGTTAGTTCCTATAAGTTACATTAGTTTGTGCGAGGTGTCCGTGCCTCTTACGGGGACGTTTGGGGGCTGGTTTCGTTTTTCACCCTTTAATGGCTTGTTTTGAAATCTAAGTGTTGATTTTTCCAAGTTATCGTCATATTCTCAAACCGAGAGAACCATGACTACGCGGTCATTTCCTACAAGTTAAATTGGTCGTGTGTGAGGTGTCCGTGTCTCTTATGGGGACGCCTGGGGGCTGGTTTGGGTTTCCCCCCTTTAACGGCTTATTTTTAAGTATAAGTGTTGATTTTTATAAATTATCATCATATTCTTAAATTGGGAGTCCCGTGACTACACGATCAGTTCCCAGAAGTTACATTGGTCCCGTGAGAGGTGTTCGTGCCTCTTACGGGTCCGTTTGGGGGCTAGTTTGGGTTTTCACCCTTTAACGGCTTGTTTTTAAGCCAAATCTGGATATTTTAAATCTAGATATTTTAAAATTATCGCCATATTCTCAAACCGAGAGACTCGTGACTACGCGTCCAGTTCCTATAAGTTACATTGGTCCCGTGCGAGGTGTTCGTGCCTCTTACGAGTCCGTTTGCGGGATGGTTTAGGTTTTCTCCCTTTAACGGCTTGTTTTTAAGTCTAAGTGTTGATTTTTGCAAATTATCATCATATTCTCAAACCGAGAGACCCGTGACTACGCGGTTAGTTTCTATAAGTTACATTGGTCCTGTGTGAGGTGTTCGTGCCTCTAACGGGGACGTTTGGGGGCTGGTTTGGGTTTTCCCCCTTTAACAACTTATTTTTAAGCCTAATCTAGATAGTTTTAAATTATTGTCATATTTTCAAACCGACAGAATTGTGACTACGCGGTAAGTTCCTACAAGTTACATTGGTCATGTGCGAGGTGCCCATGCCTCTTATGGGGACGTTTGGGGGATGGTTTGCATTTTCACCCTTTAACGGCTTGTTTTTAAGTCTAAGTGTTGATTTTTGCAAATTATATTCATATTCTCAAATCGGGAGACCCGTGACTATAGGTCTGCGAGTTGTTTGTGCCTCTTACGGGTCCGTTTGGGGGATGGTTTGGGTTGTCAGCCTTTAATGGCTTGTTTTTAAGCCTAATCTAGATATTTTCAAATTTTCATCATATTCTAAAATCGGGAGACCCGTGACTACGCGGTCAATTCCTACCAGTTACATTGGTCTTGTGCGAGCTGTTCGTGCCTCTTACGAGTCCGTTTTGGGGATGGTTTAGGTTTTCACCCTTTAACGGCTTGTTTTTAAGTCTAAGTGTTGATTTTTGCAAATTATCATCATATTCTCAAACCGGTAGACCCATGACTACGTGGTTCATTCCTACTAGTTACATTGATCCTTTACGAGGTGTCTGTGCCTCTTACGGGGACGTTTGGGGGCTGGTTTAGGTTTTCACCCTTTAGTGACTTATTTTTAAGTCAAAGCGTTGATTTTTGTAGATTATCATCATATTCTCAAATCGGGAGATCCATGACTACGCGGTATGTTCCTACAAGATACATTGGTCCCGTGTGAGGTGTTCGTGCCTCTAACGGGGACGTTTGGGGGATGACTTAGGTTTTCACCCTTTAACGACTCGTTTTTAAGTCTAAGTGTTCATTTCTGAAAATTATCATCATATTTTCAAATCGGGAGACCCGTGACTACGCAGTCACTTCATACAAGTTACATTGGTGTTGTACGATGTGTCCGTGTCTCTTACGGGGACGTTTGGTGGATGGTTTGGGTTTTCATCCTTTAACACCTTGTTTTTAAGTATAAGTGTTGATTTTTACAAATTCTCATCATATTCTTAAATTAGGAGTCCGGTGACAACGCGACCAGTTCCTAAAAGTTAGATTGGTCCCGTGCGAAGTGTTCGCGCCTCTTACAGGTCTGTTTGGGGGCTTGTTTGAATTTTCATCCTTTAACGTCTTGTTTTTAAGCCTAATCTTGATATTTTTAATCTAGATATTTTCAAATTATCATCATATTCACAAATCGGGAGACCCGTGACTACATGTCCAGTTCCTACAAGTTTCATTGGTCACGTACGAGGTGTTCGTGCCTCTTACAGGTCCGTTTGGGGGATGGTTTAGGTTTTCACCCTTTAACGGCTTATTTTTAAGTCTTAAGTGTTGATTTTTGCAAATTATCATCATATTCTCAAACGGCGAGTCCTGTGACTTTGCGGTCAGTTCCTACAAGTTATATTGGTCCCGCGCGAGGTGTTCGTGCATCTTACGAGAACGTTTGAGGGATGGTTTGGGTTTTCACCCTTTAACGGCTTATTTTTACGCATAATTTAGATATTTTCAAATTATCGTCATATTCTCAAATCGGGAGAACCGTGACTACGCGGTCAGTTCCTTCAAGTTACATTGGTCATGTGCCAGGTGTCCGTTCCTCTTACGGGGACGTTTGGGGGATGGTTTTGGTTTTCACCCTTTAACGACTTATTTTTAAGTCTAAGTGTTGATTTTTGCAAATTATCGTCATATTCTCAAACCGGGAGAACCGTGACTACGCGGTCAGTTCCTACAAGTTACATTGGTCGTGTGCGAGGTGTCCGTGTCTCTTACGAGGATGTTTGGGGGCTGGTTTGGATTTTCCCCATTTTAACGGCTTGTTTTTAAGTCTAAGTGTTGATTTGTACAAATTATCATCATATTCTTAAATCGGGAGTCCCATGACTACGCGGTCAGTTCCTAGAAGTAACAATGGTCCTGTGAGAGGTGTACGTGCCTCTTACGGGTCCGTTTGGGGGCTGGTTTGGATTTTCACCCTTTAATGACTTATTTTTAAGCCAAATCTTGATATTTTAAATCTCGATATTTTCAAATTATCATTATATTCTGAAACCGGGAGACCCGTGATAATGCATCTAGTTCTTACAAGTTACATTGGTCTTGTGCGAGGAGCTCGTGCCTCTTACGAGTCCTTTTAGGGGATGGTTTAGATTTTTCCCCCCTTAACAGCTTGTTTTTAAGTCAACGTGTTGATTTTTGCAAATTATTGTCATATTCTCAAATCGGGAGACCCGTGACTACAAGGTTACTTCCTACAAGTTACATTGGCCCTGTACGAGGTGTTCGTGCCTCTTACGGGGACGTTTGGGGACTGGTTTGGGTTTTCCCCCTTTAATGACTTATTTTTAAGCCTAATATAAATAGTTTTGAATTATCGTCATATTCTCAAATCGGGAAAATCGTGACTTCGCGGTCAGTTCCTACAAGTTATATTTGTCTTGTGAGAGGTGTCTGTGCCTCTTAAGGGGACATTTGGGGGATAGTTTGTATTTTCACCCTTTAACGGCTTGTTTTTAAGTTTAAGTGTTGATTTTTGCAAATTATCATCATATTCTCAAACCGGGAGACCCATGACTACACGGTCAATTCCTACAAGTTACATTGGTCCTGTGCGAGGTGTCTGTGTCTCTTACGGGGACGTTTGGGGGCTGGTTTGTGTTTTCACCCTTTAACGATTTCTTTTTAAGTCTAAGTGTTGATTTTTAAAAATTATCGCCATATTCTTAAATCGGGAGTCCCGTGACTATGCGATCAGTTCCTACAAGTTACATTGGTCTCGTGCGAGGTGTTCGTGCCTCTTACGGGTCCGTTTGGGGGCTGGTTTTGGTTGTCACCCTTTAACGGCTTGTTTTTAAGCGTAATCTTGATATTTTCAAACTATCTTCGTATTCTCAAACCGGGAGACTCGTGACTACGCGGTCAGTTCCTATAAGTTACATTGTTCCTTTGCAAGGTGTTTGTGCCTCTTACGGGGACGTTTAGGGATGGTTTAGGTTTTCACCCTTTAACGATTTATTTTTAAGTCTGAGGGTCGATTTTTGCAAATTATCATTATATTCTCAAACCGGGACACCTGTGACTACGCTGTGAGTTCCTACAAGATACATTAGTCCCATGTGAGGTTTTCGTGCCTCTTACGAGGACGTTTGGGGATGGCTTAGGTGTTCACCCTTTAACGACTTGTTTTTAAGTCTAAGTGCTGATTTTTGCAAATTATTGTCATCTTCTCAAATCGGGAGACCGTGACTACGCGGTTAGTTCCCACAGGTTACATTGGTCCTGTACGAGGTGTTCGTCCCTCTTACGGGGTTGTTTGAGGCCTGGTTTGGGTTTTCCCCTTTAACGACTTATTTTTAAGCCTGATATAGATAGTTTTAAATTATCATCATATTCTCAAATCGGGAGAACCGTGACTACGCGGTCAGTTCCTACAAGTTACATTGGCATGTGCGAGGTGTTCGTGCCTCTTACGGGGACGTTTATGGGATAGTTTGCATTTTCACCCATTAACGGTTTGTTTTTTAGTCTAAGTGTTGATTTTTGCAAATTATCGTCATACTCTCAAACCGAGAGACCCGTGACAACACGGTCAGTTCCAATAAGTTACAGTGGTCCTGTGCGAGGTGCCTATGTCTCTTACGGGGACGTTTAGGGGCTGGTTTGGCTTTTCACCCTTCAATGGCTTGTTTTTAAGTCTAAGTATTAATTTTTAAAAATTATCACCATATTCTAAAATCGGGAGTCCTGTGACTACGTGATCCGTTCCTACAAGTTACAATGGTCCCGTGCGAGGTGTTCGTGCCTCTTACGGGTCCGTTTGGGGGCTGGTTTGGGTTGTCACCCTTTAACGGCTTGTTTTTAAGCCTAATCTTGATATTTTTAAATTATCTTCATATTCTCAAACCGGGAGACTCGTGACTATGCCGCCAGTTCCAACAAGTTACATTGGTCACGTGCGAGGTGTTCATGCCTCTTACGGTTCCGTTTTGGGGATGGTTTAGTTTTTCACCCTTTAACGGCTTGTTTTTAAGTCTAAGTGTTGATTTTTTCAAATTATCGTCATATTCTTAAATCGGGAGACCCGTGACTACGCTGTCCGATCCTACTAGTTACATTGGTCCTTTGCGAGGTATCCGTGCCTCTTACAGGGACGTTTGGGGGCTGGTTTAGGTTTTCACCCTTTAACGGCTTGTTTTTATGTCTGAACGTCGATTTTTGTAAATTATCGTCATATTCTCAAATCGGAAGACCCGTGACTACGCGGTGAGTTCCTACAAGATACATTAGTCCCGTGTGAGGTGTTCGTGCCTGTTACGGGGACGTTTGGGGATGGCTTAGGTTTTCACCCTTTAACGGCTTGTTTTTAAGTCTAAGTGATGATTTTTTCAAATTATCGTCATATTTCCAAATCGGGAGACCCATGACGACGAGGTCACTTCCTACAAGTTACATTGGTTCTATGCGAGGTGTCCATGTCTCTTACGGGGACGTTTGGTGGCTAGTTTGGGTTTTCACCCTTTAACGTCTTGTTTTTAATTCTAAGTGTTGATTTTTACAAATTCTCATCATATTCTTAAATCGGGAGTCCCGTGACAATACGGCCAATTCCTAGAAGTTACATTGGTCCTGCGCGAGGTGTTCATGCCTCTTACGGGTCTGTTTAGGGGCTTGTTTGGGTTTTCACCCTTCAACGGCTTATTTTTAAGCCTAATATTGATGTTTTTAATCTAGATATTTTCAAAATTATCATCATATTCTCAATCTGGGAGACCCGTCACTACATGTCTAGTTCCTACAAGTTACATTGGTCCCGTACGAGGTGGTCATGCCTTTTACGGGTCCTTTTGGGGGATGGTTTAGGTTTTCACCCTTTACGGCTTGTTTTTAAGTCTAAGTCTTGATTTTTGCAAATTATCGTCATATTCTCAAATGGGGTGAACCGTGACTATGCGGTCAATTCGTACAAGTTACATTGGTCCGGTACAAGGTGTTCGTGCCTCTTACGGGGACGTTTGGGGGCTAGTTTGGGTTTTCACCCTTTAACGGCTTGTTTTAAAGCCTAATCTAGATAGTTTAAAATTATAATCATATTCTCAAATCGGGAGAATCGTGACTACACGGTCAGTTTCTACAAGTTAAATTGGTCCTGTGTGAGGTGTCCGTGCCTCTTACGGGGATGTTTGGGGGATGGTTTAGGTTTTCACCCTTTGACGGCTTGTTTTTAAGTCTAAGTGTTGATTTTTGTAAATTATCGTCATATTCTCAAATCGAGAGACCTGTGACTACGCGATCAGTTCCTATAAGTTACATTGGTGATGTGCGAGGTGTCCATGTCTCTTACGGGGACGTTTGAGGGATGGTTTGGGTTTTCACCCTTTAATGGCTTGTTTTTAAGTTTAAGTGTTAATTTTAACAAATTATCGCCATATTCTTAAATCGGGAGTCCCATGACTACGCGATCAGTTCCTATAAGTTACATTGGTCCCGCGCGAGGTGTTTGTGCCTCTTTCGGGTCCGTTTGGGGGCTGGTTTAGGTTGTCTCCTTTAACGACTTGTTTTTAAGCATAATCTATTTATTTTCAAATTATCGTCATATTCTCAAATCGGGAGACCCGTGACTATGCGGTTAGTTCCTACAAGTTACATTGGTCCCGTGCGAGGTATCCGTGCCTCTTATGGGTCCGTTTTCGGGATGGTTTAGGTTTTCACCCTTTAACGACTTATTTTTAAGTCTAAGTCTTGATTTTTACAAATTATCATCATTTTTGCAAACCAGGAGACCCATGACTATGCGGTCAGTTCCTACTAGTTACATTGGTCCTGTGCGAGGTGTTCGTGCCTCTTACGGAGACGTTTGGGGGCTGGTTTAGGTTTTCATCCTTTAAGGGCTTGTTTTTAAGTCTAAGCGTTGATTTTTACAAATTATCGTCATATTCTCAAACCAGGAGACATGTGACTACGCGGTCAGTTCCTACAACTTTCATTGGTCCCGTGTGAGGTGATCGTGCCTCTTATGGGGATGTTTGGGGTATGGTTTAGGTTTTCGCCCTTTAACGGCTTATTTTTAAGTTTAGGTGTTGATTTTTGCAAATTATCATCATATTCTCAAATCGAGAGAGCCGTGACTACGCGATCAGTTCCTACAAGTTACATTGGTCCTGTGCGAGGTGTCCGTGTCTCTTACGGGGACGTTTGGGGGTTGGTTTGGGTTTTCACCCTTTAACGGATTATTTTTAAGTTTACGTGTTTATTTTAACAAATTATCGCCATATTCTTAAATCGGGAGTCCCGTGACTACGTGATCAGTTCCTACAAGTTTCATTGGTCCTGTACGAGGTGTTCGTGCCTCTTTCGGGTTCGTTTGGGGGCTGGTATGGGTTATCAACCTTTAACGACTTGTTTTTAAGCCTAATCTAGATATTTTCAAATTATCATCATATTCTCAAATCGGGAGACTCGTGACTATGCCTCCAGTTCCTACAAGTTACATTGGTCACGTGCGAGGTGTTCATGCTTCTTACGGGTCCGTTTTGGGGATGGTTTAGGTTTTCACCCTTTAACGACTTATTGTTAAGTCTAAGTGTTGATTTTTGCAAATTATCATCATATTCTTAAATCGGGAGACCCGTGACTATGCTGTCCATTCCTACTAGTTACATTGGTCCTTTGCGAGGTGTCGTGCCTCTTACAGGGACGTTTGGGGGCTGGTTTAGGTTTTCAGCCTTTAACGGCTTATTTTTAAGTCTGAGCGTCAATTTTTGCAAATTATAGTTATATTCTCAAATCGGGAGACCCGTGACTACGCGGCGAGTTCCTACAAGATACATTAATCCCGTGTAAGGTGTTCATGCCTCTTACGGGGATGTTTGGGGATGGGTTAGGTTTTCACCCTTTAACGGCTTGTTTTTAAGTCTAAGTGATGATTTTTTCAAATTATCGTCATATTTTCAAATCGGGATACCCATGACGACGAGGTCACTTCTTACAAGTTACATTGGTCCTGTGCGAGGTGTCCGTGTCTCTTACGGGGACGTTTGGTGGCTAGTTTGGGTTTTCACCCTTTAACGTCTTGTTTTTAATTCTAAGTTTTGATTTTTACAAATTCTCATCATATTCTTAAATCGGGAGTCCCGTGACAATGCGGCCAATTCCTAGAAGTTACATTGGTCCTGTGCGAGGTGTTCATGCCTCTTACGGGTCTATTTAGGGGCTTGTTTGGGTTTTCACCCTTTAACGGCTTATTTTTAAGCCTAATATTGATGTTTTTAATCTAGATATTTTCAAATTATAATCATATTCTCAAACTGGGAGACCCGTCACTACATGTCTAGTTCCTACAAGTTACATTGGTCCCGTACGAGGTGGTCGTGCCTTTTACGGGTCCTTTTGGGGGATGGTTTAGGTTTTCACCCTTTAACGGCTTGTTTTTAAGTCTAAGTCTTGATTTTTGCAAATTATCGTCATATTCTCAAATGGGGTGACCCGTGACTATGCGGTCAATTCATACAAGTTACATTGGTCCGGTACGAGGTGTTCGTGCCTCTTACGGGGACGTTTGGGGGCTAGTTTGGGTTTTCACCCTTTAACGACTTCTTTTAAATCCTAATCTAGATAGTTTAAAATTATAATCATATTCTCAAATCAGGAGAACCGTGACTACACAGTCAGTTCCTACAAGTTAAATTAGTCCTGTGTGAGGTGTTCCTACCTCTTACGGGGATGTTTGGGGGTTTGTTTAGGTTTTCACCCTTTAACGGCTTGTTTTTAAGTCTAAGTGTTGATTTTTGTAAGTTATCGTCATATTCTCAAATCGAGAGACCCATGACTACGCGATCAGTTCCTAGAAGTTACATTGTTGTTGTGCGAGGTGTCCGTGTCTCTTACGGGGACGTTTGAGGGCTGGTTTAAGTTTTCACCCTTTAACGGCTTATTTTTAAGTTTAAGTGTTAATTTTAACAAATTATCGCCATATTCTTAAATCGGGAGTCCCGTGACTACGCGATCAGTTTCTGCAAGTTACATTGGTCCCGCGCGAGGTGTTTGTGCCTCTTTCGGGTCCGTTTGGGGGTTGGTTTAGGTTGTCACCTTTTAACGACTTGTTTTTAAGCATAATCTATATATTTTCAAATTATCATCATATTCTCAAACCTGGAGACCCGTGACTACGCGCTTAGTTCCTACAAGTTACATTGGTCCCGTGCGAGGTGTCCGTGCCTCTTATGGGTCCATTTTGGGGATGGTTTAGGTTTTGACCCTTTAACGGCTTGTTTTTAAGTCTAAGTGTTGATTTTTACAAATTATCATCATATTCTCAAACCAGGAGACCCATGACTATGCGGTCAGTTCCTACTAGTTACATTGGTCCTGTGCGAGGTGTTCGTGCCTCTTACGGGGACGTTTGGGGGCTGGTTTAGGTTTTCATCCTTTAAGGGCTTGTTTTTAAGTCTAAGCGTTTATTTTTACAAATTATCATCATATTTTCAAACCAGGAGACCTGTGACTACGTGGTCAGTTCCTAGAAGTTTCATTGGTCCCGTGTGAGGTGATCGTGCCTCTTACGGGCATGTTTGGGGGATGGTTTAGGTTTTCACCCTTTAACGGCTTGTTTTTAAGTCTAAGTGTTTATTTTTGCAAATTATCGTCATATTCTCAAATCGAGAGACCCGTGACTATGCGGTTAGTTCTATAAGTTACATTGGTCCTGTGCGAGATGTCCGTGTCTCTTATAGGGACGTTTGGGCGCTGGTTTGGGCGCTGGTTTGGGTTTTCACCCTTTAACGGCTTGTTTTTAAGTTTAAGTGTTGATTTTAACAAATTATCGCCATATTCTTAAATCGGGAGTCCCGTGACTACACGATCAGTTCATACAAGTTACATTGGTCCCATGCGAGGTGTTCCTGCCTCTTTCGGGTTTGTTTGGGGGCTGGTATGGGTTATCACCCTTTAACGGCTTGTTTTTAAGCCTAATCTAGATATTTTCAAATTCTCGTCATATTCTCAAACCGAGAGACCCGTGACTATGCGGTCAGTTCTTCCAAGTTACATTGGTCCCGTGCGAGGTGTTCGTGCCTCTTACGAGTCCATTTTGGGGATGGTTTAGGTTTTCACCCTTTAACGGCTTGTTTTTAAGTCTAAGTGTTGATTTTTGCAAATTATCGTCATATTCTCAAACCGGGAGACCCGTGACTACGTGATCAGTTCCTTCTAGTTATATTGGTCCTGTGCGAGGTGTTCGTGCCTCTTACGGGGACGTTTGGGGGATGGTTTAGGTTTTCACCCTTTAAGGGCTTGTTTTTAAGTCTAAGCGTTGATTTTTGCAAATTAGCGTCCTATTCTCAAACTAGGAGACCTGTGACTACGCGGTCAGTTCCTACAAGTTACATTAGTCCCGTGTGAGGTGTTCGTGCCTCTTACGGTGATGTTTGGGGGATGGTTTAGGTTTTCACCCTTTAACGGCTTGTTTTTAAGTCTAAGTGTTGATTTTTGCAAATTATCATCATATTTTAAAACCGGTAGACCCGTGACTATGCTAAAGCTTCATTTTGCTTACACCATTTTGGCTCTAAAAATATGTAACTACTCTAAAGCTTAATTTTGCTTACAACAATTGCCCAAATCAATTAAAACAACCTCTTGAATATAAAAATGAAATATATACGTGAAGAGAGAAGTGGAGTAACAAAACTTGATTATTACCCGCCTATGTATTATGGTTGCTAATAAAACCTAAAAATAAAAGGAGTTGTCATAGTGGAAGTATAATGAATCGAAATAGATAAATGGTGGAATCATTAGTTAAATTGGGTTTCTAGTATATAGATTGTAAGAACATAATTCTTAGCATTTTCA
The DNA here is from genome assembly GCA_949130495.1 of Sambucus nigra. Lineage (NCBI taxonomy): Eukaryota > Viridiplantae > Streptophyta > Magnoliopsida > Dipsacales > Adoxaceae > Sambucus > Sambucus nigra. Next base: position 60,905,280 of record OX422223.1, on the reverse strand, counting down.
TTTGTTTTAATTGGCTTAATTCCAGACAAAATAAATTAAGTCTAGGCTAGTTTTCTATGAAGATTATTTAAAGCCTACGACAAAGTTCAAGTCCAAGAATGTGCAATCAAAGCTTTTCAAGAAGATCACAAGTCAAGACATGTTGCATATTTTAAGATCATTCAGGTATGAATACTTGTGAGTAGTTGGGTAATTTGTATATTGATTAAATACTGGGTGATTTAAATGTTTGGGAATTAAAATCATTTTATTGTTTTAAAAAATTATTTCTGAGTTGCAAATTGTTTAAAGAAAATTCGATGATTAAAATAAAAAAATAAAAACAATATTTTTTACTGTGTCTCGCTCGAACGAGACTGAGTATCGTTCAAATGACATTTCATGTCGCGCGAACGAGATCTCATCTCGCTCGAACGACTTTCTGCCTCGATTTTTGTGTTTTCATTTCCTTGGACTCTGTGCAGCTCAGTTATAAAAAAAACATATCTGTAAACATTTCTGCAGGTAGAACTGTTTAGAAAAACCTATTCCCATTCAAGTTTTTCATCTTTTGGTGTTTATTCAAGATCGTATTACTCAATTCTAAAGTTAGTGATCTTGAACGCGGTTTACCGGAAGACTATTTGTTCATCAACAACAGCGTGCTGCACTTTGTGAGGAGAACTCTACAACCGAGAGCTGATTGCTATTGTAGAAGGAGATTTTACGAAGTATCTTGTGAAGGAACCGTCCTTTTCTTCACTACCGCCCTCCTGGAAAGGGAAAGTTCCAACCGAGACATCGAAGCCGACACCTGTGGGTATTTCGTAGGTCGCACTTATTTCATTGTAATCCGTGTAAGCCATTTTCTTACAAATTATAGTGAAATAAAAAGGTTTCGCCCTTCGGGGATTTTTCCTGAAATTGTTTCTTTTACCGCATGTTTTATTCATCGAATGGATTTAATCATTTAAATGCATGTTATGGTTTAAGAAGTTAAAATTGGTTTTAACTAAAAATTGGAACAAAGTTGTTTTTACCTAAAGTACACTAAAGGGACGTTTCAAATTGGTATCAAAACCTGTTGCACTATTTTATTGTGTTTGTGATCCCGTGTCCTTAGGTATGCCTTTCGGTGGTTTTGATGATTTTAGAATTCAACTATTTGATTCATCTAATTGGAAATCACACATGAAAACTTCTCTTAAAAAACTAGTCGATAAAGGTGATTGTGAAAAGTGTCTTTGCTGCGAAGATTTTGGTCACGGGATAGATGAGTGTCCCACTAAACTAAGGGAGAATATTAATAAATCGATAAATCGCGTTTCTTCCCTTTGTGATAGTGACCCAGAAGAAGAATTTTTTTTTGCTAGCAATCGTGATATTTCCACTTTTGTGACTAGTCATGTAAGTGATGAAGACTTACCTTTGCATGAGTCTGCCGCAATCACTGAAGTTGATACTCCTGAGAGTGAGGAGGAGGTGAGTGAGAATGAGAGCGAAGACGAGAGAGATTTGCAAACTTCTTTCAAAGAATTGTATGAAGAAACTTTAAAAACAAAGAAAGCAAACGTGAAACTTGCATCCTTGTTAAAAGAACGTGCAATAGAAATAAATAATTCCAATTCTTTAATTGAGGATCTTAGGGCACAAGAAAAGAAAATTCGAGAGAAGCTAGAATATGTCTAGGGTGAGAGAGATAGTCTTCGGGGATTGATGGAGACTATGAAAAAGGAAATTCTGAAATTTGAAAATTCTACGCGTTTATTTGAGTCAAGGATAGGTGAGCTTGAAGAAAAACTGAGAGATTCAAGTAAAGTTAAGTTTGATTTGGAGGCTAGGTCTTAAAAGTTAGACAAAATCTTAGGTACCGTCGAAATCAAAGATAATCAGAGAGGTATTGGCTTTAATAATCATGTCTCACCTGCTCTTAAAGCCAAAACTATCCAAATAAGAAAGTTGCCTATGAATTTTGGGAGAGAGCCACCTAGGAACGTGAGGTATAATCGGCCTATAGAACACACTCCTCACCGTATCTACACTTGCACACATTGCGGTAGGAAAGGACATCTCAGACGGTTTTTCTACGATCTTAAGAATGCGCCTAGAAAGTCTAAAGCCATTCCGGATCCCAATACCTCTTCTCGTCGGCTCACACCTACTTGGGTTAGGAAGTCAAATTTGGACGCGATAGGATTAAAGATTGCTGATTCTCGTTTCATTGCTCGTGGTTCTACTCATCTTTCCTCTTTCGATTGAGGTTGTTCGTTGATTTGTCATACACTAGTATTTTCATTTTTCCTTATTTTTGGCTAGTGTTATGGCATGTTTCTTGTTTTTGTCATTTATTTGAGTCTTTTCGAAAAATACAAAAAGATTTTGTCTTTTATAAAAACTTTTGAAAATACAAAAAGATTTTTGATTTTTGAGTCATGAGATTACATGATTGATATAGGGATATTAGTGTGCTTGATTCCCCCCTTCTTTCATTTGTTTTGGGGCCAGGATTTTTGGTCATTATTATTGATGCCTATAATGATCTTAACCTTTTCACTATGGGGTTGTTTCGATGTTGATATGCATTTTTTACTCAACTTTGATTATATGCCATCCTTGCACACAAGCACGAGTTTAAATGGATGTTTGACTTCTCTTGCATATTTGAGTTTGGTGAGACGTTCTTATCTCAATTCTCTCATCTATGCGTAAGTAAAGTTAAGGAGGAGGTGTGCTTGTAAGAACCGTTTTTTTGTGAGCATTGGTATTGAAAATATGTTGAGTGTTCACGGGAAAGGGTTGCGAGAGTATATAATTGACTTATCGTGAAAGCCATCGTTTAAAAGAGCCCAACAGAAAATCAAGGCAATAAAAATAAATCAATGCCATAATTGGGGCCAATAGGACTTTCTCTAAGTAGAGATTGATATATATTTCTAAAGATCTTGAAAAATTCATATATTGAGGGAGTTTGGTTGGAAATTAAAGTAAACGGGTTCGCACCATGAATCCTATGTTGAAACATCGTATCATGACGCTATTGTTTGTAGAATCGTCAACAATCCGGACTTGTATGCATGTTGATTAAGTTTAGTCCATCAAACTCACACTTTTTGTCACACATGGCTTTGATGATGTTTGATGATTCCTTGCTATCAATAAGAACTCTTTGATCGATTCGACGTATTGAAATGATGGCTCAATTATTGTAGTTCCCTCCCAATCAATCACCTTCCTTTATTAAGCACATTAGTACCTTGTTAACTTGTAATTCCCATTTTTTTTGCCTTTTACACTGCTTTTTTCTGTTTTTCTATTTTTTTTTCTATTTTGCAGTCTGTTTTTGTGTTCGAGGTATTATTTTGGGACAATTTTTTCCCTGGGCAAATTCTGCAGGTTTTTGGGGTATTTCTGGAATTTTTGATTTATCGTTCGAACGACATCTCATGTCGCTCGAACACGTCATTCAAGCGTCTTCACAAATCGTTCGAGCGACATCTCATTTCATTCAAGCGACATCCTAAGTCATTCGAACAACTTCACGCGAGATTAGGTTTTCATTTGAAGCCATTGTTCTCATCTGCTTCACGCGACAATGGCTGCTATTCTCGTTTTTCCGCCATTTTCAGTGGATTAAAGCTTCAATCCTCACCTAAGTCTCCTCTTTAGCACTCCTCTGGACTTCGTTTACCCTCCTTTAGTTCCTAATATCAGCCATTTTTCTCCTAAGGGGCTGTTCCAACGGGATTTCATATTTTCTCGTCGGTGACACGGTTTTTCGGTGGTTTCGAGGTAACAATGATCTTTCTTAACTTGTTTCGAGAAATTTCTTGTTTCTATTACTGATTTTGACTGTGTTTTTGGCTGGTGTTCGCGGTGGTTTGGTTGGACTATTGTACGGAGATAGGTGCTTAGGTGTGCGTGTGTTCGAGACGGTATTTGTTTTACATCACACACTGCACATTCTGGTCATGCCTCCTAGACACCGTGGTGCCCCTACCGGGCGACTCGATGAGGCTCCACCCTCTGCTCGAGCTCAGAGAGCTCAGTCTAGCAGGCCTCCGTACTCTCTTGTAAGGTGGGCCACACATGCTGAGTATGATCATTACTGCTCATTGGGCCTCCATATTCGGTCAGTTGTTTTCGAGAGGGTTTTTCGTTATACTGAGTTTCATGAGTTAGACATTCCTCGTTGGTTATCTTTTAGAGGTTGGGATTATATGTTCGAGATTCGAGGGGATGTTTATCCGGATATTATCAGGGAGTTTTTCTTCCGTACTCTTCCCCACGCCGAGGGAATTTTCTCTTCTGTAGGTGGCATTCCTGTACTCGTCACTGCAGATCTCATTGCAGTAGTTCTGCACCTTCCTCGTGTCCCAGCCGCTGTGTTCCCTCATTTTACAGATGATGGAACGACTTATGATGATATTTTGCGGCATTGTTTCTAGGAGATTCCTCTAGCAGGGTCTACGATGTATCATCACCAGCTTTATCCTACCTTCCGTGTACTCAATCGGTTTGTATCATCATCCATTTATCCTCGGATAAATCATACTCAGATAGGATTAGATATTGTCTACTTTATGTACCATGTTTCTCAGGGGTGGGATATCGATCTTTCGATTGTCATGCTTCGAGTCAAATCCTCAGTCACTGTCCATGGTTCCATCCCTGTCCGTCCTTCTCTTCCATATGGGATTCGCATTTCCATCATTTGCACTTCTACTGGTGTCCCTGTTTTAGAGGGTGATATGCGTCTCCCTACGCCTGGTATTATTAATCATACTACTTTCGCTCATTCTGAGAGCCATTTTCCACAGTCAGCGAGAGCGAGAGCTCCACCCCCAGAGGGAGTCTTCCCTGATGATGATCCTTGTTAGGCCTCTGATCACACTAATCCGAGCTTATCTACTCTACCACCGCCCCCCACTCCTGCACCTACACGTCCTATTGAGGAGGAGGTTTATTCTTTATAGGCACAGGTAGCTGCCCAGTCCAGACTGTATGATTCTATCATGGCTAGATTTGATGCTGAGGCTGATGCCCGTGCTCGTGTTGAGTCCAGGATGACAACAATTTTTGATGAGATGCGACAGAGAGAGCAGCGGAGAGGTGCCGGTTCATCTGGACTTGGTCATATTTCTTCCACATACACTGATGATGATGATGATGATGATGATGATGATGATGATGATACTACTGATGCCTAGTTGTAGTTATTTTATTGTATCTGAGACATCCATCTTCCTGATGTATTTTGTATTCTCTCTGTTATGATGTACTCTTTCGATCAGCTGTATCTTTGTATTTATGACATGGATGTACTGTCTACTTTTGCTGTTTTGGAGATTCTTGCATTATAACTCTGCTATCTTACCCATTATCATATTGCTATTGCTTATCTAGATATGCTGATTCACTCTCATATGTTATTGTTAGATCTGGTGTGTTTGTCCCACATTTTGTCTATTCCAGGAAAAAAAGGGGGAGAGATATGTGATGTAGGGGGAGTATTTATTATGATGTTACTGTTTATTTCCTCCATACTTCACTTGGGTATTTGTTTGTGTCTCGTGTGTGTAGGTACTGTTTTAGATATTGGTACTGTTTTTAGAGTTTTAGATTTTGGTACTGCTTTTAGAAATTCAGATATTCATTTATACATCACATACAGAGACAGATAAAATGATTGCCATTCAGAGACAGATTCATATGCCTACCGTTTATTCAGTCTCTCTATGTCCTGTACTTTTATATTTCTATGTTTTGGGATAGGACATGTATTTGTTTATGGCATATAGCTTTGTTTAGTTTTGTCCCAGAATAGCCAAAGGGGGAGATTTGTAAGAACATAATTCTTAGCATTTTCATTTGTTTTAATTGGCTTAATTCCGGTCAAAATAAATTAAGTCTAGGCTAGTTTTCTATGAAGATTATTTAAAGCCTATGACAAAGTTCAAGTCCAATAATGTGCAATCAAATCTTTTCAAGAAGATCACAAGTCAAGACATGTTGCATATGTTTAAGATCACTGAGGTATGAATACTTGTGAGTAGTTGGGTAATTTGTATATTGATTAAATACTGGGTGATTTAAATGTTTGGGAATTAAAATCATTTTATTGTTTTAAAAAATTATTTATGAGTTGCAAATTGTTTAAAGAAAATTCGAGGATTAAAATAAAAAAGAAAAATAATATTTTTTACTGTGTCTCGCTCGAACGAGACTGAGCATCGTTCAAACGACATTGCATATCACGCGAACGAGATCTCATCTCTCTCGAACGACTTTTCGCCTCGATTTTCGTGTTTTCATTTTCTTGGACTCTGTGCAGCTCAGTTATAAAAAAAACATATCTATAAACGTTTCTGTAGGTAGAACTGTTTAGAAAAACTTATTCCCATTCAAGTTTTTCATCTTTCGGTGTTTATTCAAGATCGTATTACTCAATTCTAAAGTTACTGATCTTGAACGCGATTTACCGGAAGACTATTTGTTCATCAACAATACTGTGTTGCACTTTGCGAGGAGAACTCTACAACCGAGAGCTGATTGCTATTGTAGAAGGAGATCTTACGAAGTATCTTGTGAAGGAACCCTCCTTTCCTCACTGCTGCCCTCCTGGAAAGGGAAAGTTCAGCCGAGACATCGAAATCGACACCTGCGGGTATTTCGTATGTCGCACTTATTTCATTGTAATCCGTGTAAGCCGTTTTCTTACAAATTATAGTGAAATAAAAAGGTTTTGCCCTTTGGAGATTTTTCCTGAAATTGTTTCTTTTACCGCATGTTTTATTCATCGAATGGATTTAATCATTTAATTGCATGTTATGGTTTAAGAAGTTAAAATTGGTTTTAACTAAAAATTGGAACAAAGTTGTTTTTACGTAAAGTACACTAAAGGGCCGTTTCATAGATTGGTTTTATATTATGGACTTAGAATGTACAAAATTATATTCATGGGAGGGTCAATAGGCACCTTCTCTTCGACAGGGAAGAGGAACAGGATGAGCAATGTAGGTAAGATAGTGCTGCCCAACATCAACACTGAGAAAACAATCACATATGTCGATGACACCTTTAACAAAGATGATCATATCAACATCAGTTAAAATTATTCATATGAACTAACTAGAGAATTTTCTATTTTGTAACATGAATAAGAAATTTATTTCCCTAGTTCTCTCCACAAATTTAGAAAGAATTCATACGAGGAAAACCATAGTAAATTCATTCTTTGTATCCTTTGTGTTTGCTTCCACATCTAAGACTATTTTTTCAAATCAATCAGTGTCTCTCCCTAAAAGATACGCGTACACACATATATACATGTGTCCAAATGTTACAATATCAATCAATGTGAATTGGGAACGTAGCAATGCATAAGCACATAAATGAAAATAAGTTTCTTAGCTTCGTATGGATTTTGATTATTAAAGAAAAGACCTAAAACCCCAGCTCAAATCAACCCAAAGTTAAACCCGAAAAAAATCTCAGAATATTTTTGCTTGATCATCAGATGTGTGGTATGTCTTGCATATATATATATATGTATACACACTTGCATAAACATGTATACATGTACAGACAATTGAAGGGTTTAAACTCTATAATGCAATGACGGTCTTTGGTTATCTTCATCAAATCGGTTAATTATATCACAAGACTTAGTGAAATGTCATTCTTCTTAGGCATGTTAAGGGCCATATGTTCAATGCTTCTTGTGAAGAAAATAAGTAAATAACAATTATGTCTACGATTGCAACATAACACGAATGCGTCCTGATTCAATGTTCTAACATACAAACAATTGCCCATTCTGAGGGGAATGTAGATGCTTAGGAATGTAATTTCTATGAAGAACATGTTTCTTGCTATGTTGAAGATAAATAACTTCAACTTGTCTCTACATTCGAATGAAAGAAATGACAACAATCATAAGGTAACAAGATTATATTTCCAAACCCAAATAACCCATAGGTTACCCGATTGAATTTATGAAAATTAAATGATTCGAAAGTTCCATTTACAAATCATGAAAATAGAATACACCAATAGGGACTCATAAAAGAAAGTCAATTTCATATAAAAGTAAAAATACAATACAAAAGAAAAAATTAACAGAAAAGACCAAAACTACCTGTGTGGGCACCAAAACATCGGTATTCCTCATGTGAATCAACAAATTGATCTTCCTCAGGTGCCCCTCCTTCAACGGCGGCTACATTCGCCTCTTTTTCACTGATTCAAATAACTCAACCAACTACCTTTCCATCTCTACAAATAAATATATACATGTATATACATTCAACACAAACAAATTTAAAAAAAAATAGATCTTCAAACCCTAATTTTTGGAATATCGATTTGGGTATACAATAATATTAAAAATTTATAATCTATTGAACCCGTGGAATATCGATTTGGGTATTGTAACAAAACCCTAATTTTTGGAGAAAAGAAGGATATGGTTGAGAGAGATGTAGTGAGAGAGAGATGGGGGATTACCAGACAAGTCTTCATCGTCTACTCCTCATCGGACCTTCTTCGCAAAAAGTACCTCCAGTAGTTCTTCATTTCTCCGCAGAAATAAATGTTTAGAGACACAAGCGACCTACAAGTATCCGGGAAATGGCTTAGCCAATGACCACTCAGGTCTTCCACTTCACTTTCCCCCAAATCCATCTCTCTCAAATTCCTACACCACCAAATATTGCCTCAATAAAAAATAATAGCAGATATCAAAATTACAGTGTTATGTTACAATTAATTAAATATCAAAATTACAGTGTCATGTTTAGATTCAACAAGATTCAAAGTTGACCTGCAATTAGGGGCAACAAAAGCAAGTCCATCAGTAGTAAATCCCTCACATGAAGATAACACCAACACCTTAAAATTAATAAATGACCTCGAAATCAACTCCAATGTCTCATCCGTGACCACCATCCTCTTAAACCTAATCTCCTCCAACCACGGGTACGACCCGCCCATCGCCATGATCCACGGGTACACATACCCGCCCCATCCGCCCGACCCCAGATTAAAATCCACAAAATGCGGTTTCCATTTTAACTCCACAGATCTCACCTCCGAAAACCTCCTAATCATCATCCTCGGACTCACCCCGTAACAGTTCCCAACAAACACTCATTTCCTACTCCACCTCGTACCACAATTTGCACACCAGTCATACCGCGTTTTGGTCCTGGTCGCTAAAGATGAACGAGAACACGTACTCTAAAACCTCCTCTGGAAACGAGTACGCCATTACGGATCACAAACAGTAATTTTTTTTTTGTAGGTTTAGATCTCAGACACCATTAACAACTTCATATCGTTAATGCTTAAGCAAAGGTAGAGAGAGAGAGAGAGAGAGTTAATTTTGGTAGAGAAAGATCGGGGTATGGGTTAGAAAAAGAGCGGGTAATGGGTGCGTTGCTTCAAAATGATAAGTGATTTGAGTTTTGGTATTTTTTTAAGGTATTTATATTTTAGTCAAGTGTGATCGGTTTTGGCACACTTTTAAGCAGTGCCAAATTTTGGCATGGTTTTAAAGTATGCCAGATTGTCATTAAACCGTGCCAGAATTTGGCAAGGTTTTAAACTGTCCCAAATTTTTAATATCAAGGTGTGCCAAATTGCTATTTTTGGTGTAGTGCTTTAGCATATATTGCTAATGTAAAATGCTAAGACTCCCGACTACATATTCCAAATCTTCCTATAACTAATGTCGCATTGAAATTAACCTTGTACACAATATAATGATCGAGTACAACACATGATTGCTATAATACATCACTTGCGGATGTAGGTGTGACTCATAACATTACTCTTTGCTAATACATGTGCATGATTATTTCCCTCTCGGTGAATATGTTTGAATGAACATGGATGAAATTGTGTCGTAAAGTCTTTGATATCACAAGCCTGACTTATAATTATAGAGAAACTTTCCCCCCCTCTTTGTAAATCAACAACCACATTTGAGGAATTTTTAATGAGGTAAAAAGTGAGGGACAAAGTAAACCAAAGAGTAAATGTTATGACGAGTTTGTAGGGATCGTAATGGGTTACCCCCAGCTATATCCGTGTTAAATATTTAAATGGGAAATTAGTCATGTAAATAACACATGAGTGTAATTTGTTCAACCCTACATAAAGGCTCATCTTAAAATTTTATGAATACTAATATTAAAAGTGAAAAAAATTGCAGAAAATATTTTAAAAAATATTGAAATTCCAAAAAAAAGATTTGAAATATATGAAGTTTATAGGAACAATATTAAAAAATCTAAAAATTAGATAAAACATAAAAATTTAAAAAATGTAGGAAAGTTATTTAAAATTTGGAAATTGTAGAAAAATAAAATATACAAAAAAAATGAAAAATATAGAAATTGCATTAAACATTTACAATATATAAAATTTATATGAAAAATTAGGGGATACCAATCCTACAATATATAATTAATACCAATTTGATACCAAATATAAATGGAATACAAAAATGAGACACAATTTTACGTGATTTGGTAGGTCAGACTGCATACATCCATGGGAAAGGAAGAGCAGAGAGTATTATTACTTTGGGAGAAGAATAAGACTTGAATTGTTAGGGTTGCTAACTGAGAGTCCAAGTCGTGGATACAATGATGTGCAATTCGATGCCCTAAAAAATTAGGTTCATGTATATTTATAGATATAAGAGTCCTAGAGTCTTAGGCCTTTTAAATAGCGATCGAAAAATATTATTGAATTTATCTCTAAGGTAGTTGAGCTCCATTAGAATTGTATCTGACTATATCCGTTGTCTTCTTCCTCGATTAACCTTTAGCCACTCCTTGATCTCTAGGAAACTGTAACACCTCGTAATTTCTGAGTTATTATTTTGATTAATTAATTCGGTAATTAGAAATTCACTTGTGTCGTAAATTAATGAGAAATAATTAATGAAAATATTTAAAAGTGAATATATTTAAATAACTTAACAGGAGAGAGTTAATTTTAGAAATTTATTCCGAATGGCGATTTTAAGCTCGCGGTTGAGTCCGGTAGGGTCGAAATAGCCTGAAATGAGTGGTTATATGCATATATTGGGTGTTGGGGCCTAATTAGATATATTTGAGCTCCATAAAGAGAGTATGCACCCCTTTTATAAGGCCCATAGGCCTAAAAACGTGAAAGGAATTTTTATCCCCAAATGTGTAAGGGTTAGGCAATATTAAATCGTATTAGAAGACTAAAAAGGGGAAAAAGCTAAAGGGAGAGCCAAAGAGAAAAGGAACTTGGGAATCTTGGAGAGATTATGTCAATTGTAATTCAACACCTTCATTCAAAGCCCTAGATATTCATTTTTGAGGCAAGTGGTTTAAATTGTGATTATTAAATTGCATCTATCTTTTCATATTAAAAGAGATGGAATTCAATTAAATTATAGCACTTGTTCTTGAGCAATTTGGGGATTTCCTTTTAATGAGAGTTATAAATATGTAGGGGCTTTGATAGTTGATGAAATTGATGAATGAATTGGTGAAATTATTAGGGCTAAATTTGTTGTAACAAAAGAATAGATTATAATGAATCCGGGGACGTTTTAATGCAAAAATCTGTTCAGAATAAAAGTTAAAAACTTGTTAATGGCGGACTGGGCTTTTAGCAGAAGAGAGAGAAGGAGAAATACCAGGGTCGTTCGAAACACCTAGTATTTTGTTCGAACGAGATCCATTGTCATTCGAACGACGGGGCTCTTCGTTCGAAGCACTTGTGATGTCTGCCAGATTTCTGCAAATTTCCCTGATTCAGACTGATTGTGTTGGAGATTTACAGTCCCTGCCATAACTAAATTATGAAATTGAGTATTGAAATTAATTAGACTTGATTGCATGAAATTGGAGATTTAAGTTCATTATTTAGCATATTGTGATCTTGTTGTTTAAGTTATTATACTTGATTGTAAGAAATTGAAGGATGGATTGAAACTATTGAATTTTGGGCCGGGGGATCGAGGGATCGAGAGTCCGGGTATACTTGAAAAGGTTATGCCAAAATAATGGAAATTAATTAGTGTGTAATTAATTAAAATGAAGTCGGACCATAGACTTAAATGTTTTGGGCTTGGGTATGGGCATAATACTCTAATAGCCTGGATTTGTATATCTATGTCGATGTGTAGTACACATATGATTCATATATATATATATATATATATATATATATATATATATATATATATATATACTCCTATGATAGCATTAATATTGGTATGGCTTTACTATATATATATATAGTAAAGCCGTACCAATATTAATGCTATCATAGGAGGTTGCACAATGTGGGTGAGTCCCCTGACTAGAAAATGTAGGGTGAGTATATTCCCCATGCCATAGCGTTCGTATTAGGGGTGGGACCATTATAGTATGGAGCAGACACTTTCGGGGGGAACTATGGTCATCTCCTAAGCATTTGGTGATAGCATTTATATCCGACATATGTGTCAATGTTGAGATATTATATGTATATATAGTGAAGAATTATATACTGGAATGTATATATATATATATATATATATATATATATATATATATATATATATATATATATATATATATATATCTATACACACACACACACACACACACACACACACATGGTGTGAAATGTATAGATAATGTAACTTGTGGGAATGTTATATGAATTAAAGTGAGAAATGATGCTTCATGAAAGTTAATGTGTATCATAACTCATAAAGAAATGTAATATATTCACTTGGGGTATAATAGTGGGGTAATTAGTATAGTATTTGGTACAAGGCTAGTTACGGGAAGAATGACTAGGTGTATTATGTATAATTCGTTAGGTGTGTACATTAGTTAAGGGGTGAGGTAAACTCAAGGGAGTGTGCAACACTAATTTAAATAAGGAGAGCATTTGCATTTTTATTTCTTTCATTTAAATACACTTGATAAATATTTTCAAATGTTTTGGGTTCTAACCTTTTATATAAAATTATTTTCAAAAACCTTTTAGGTGTCCTACCATAAGGGTGCCAAGCCTGATTCTTCTTATAGAGTGTGCAGCTGCAGCTTATGTGGATTACTGCGGGATCTTTATGTAGACACTTCTCTCATTTTATCTTCAGATAGGGACTTTTTCAGTTGTACTTTTGGATTTGTACTTCTATATTTAGTCTTAGCATGTATCAGTATACTTTTATACTTGCACTTTGTGGATTGCTTGTAGTCGATGTTGTTCGACAAACTCTTGTACTTACTTTGTGGCATGTTTAGTTTCTTTATTGTGGTAGTAAATTTTTTTTCCTTGTATGTTGGTTAGGTTGGGTTAATAAAGATAAACATTTGGCTTCAGCTTAATGAAAGACTAGGTGGTTAGTAATTAATGACTTAATGACAGTGATGCTCAGAATGAACAATATGAGATTCCTGTGTAATTTAATATAAGACTGATGTCCCAGTATTTTACTAGGCGGGGTGTCACAAATGGTATCAGAGCATTAGGTTATAGTTTCCCTAGGATCTGTGCGGCTTACTTTAGTTTCAGCGTTGCGTTCGTTGGCATAGAGCCCTATTGTTAGGACTGTTGACTCATGTTATGTTTATTGGCTATCACACTTCTGTTATTTCCAGATTTGTCTTAATTGTTAACTAATACAACTCGTTCTACATTTCAGATGCCTCCCAGGAGAGATCGAGGGAGACCTATGAGGTTCACCGCCCATGGAGGATAGGGTGAGGCTCCCTAGGTGCCAGATGTGCTGCAGCCCCAGTCGCCACAAGGGTTTGTTTCTACTAAGCAGGCAACTGGAATTATAGCTCAGGCGGTTAATACATCCATAACCTCTATGGAAGCCCATTTTCCCCAGCAGCAGCCACCGTAGCACGTGGCTCCAACAGGCCAGGTCCCTCTAGCGCCGACTGAGTGGCAGAAGATCAGGGAGGCCTTCCAGAAAGGCCATTCCCTGGAGTTTCACGGAACTGCAAACATGATGGCAGCCTATCAATGGAGACGTGACATGCAGAGGAACTTACAGATGGTAGACTGTAGTGAGATTCAGCGACAAATGCTTGCAACTTTTAGACTGACGGGTGACACCTTGCAGTGGTGGGAGCCCACTACTACCATAGCAGAGGGAGATTCTATGACTGTGTTAGATTTTTGGGTATAGTTTGACCGTAAATACTTTCCTCCAGTCGTCAAGACTGAGATGATGAGTAGGCTGAGGAAGGTGCTTCAGGGGGATAGATCCGTTGCCGAGTAAGAGAAGGAGTTCACTCGTCTAGCCACGCTTTGTAACACCCCGCATTTTTACGCATTAAATATGTAATTAATTCGGGAATTTAAAATTTCTTGTGAGTCGTAATTTTAATTGAATTAATTAGGAAAATTTTATTTAAATATTAATCGGGAAGTGAATGGTTAATATTTACGGGAATTTATTTACTAGGTGAATAGTAATAATTTATTTAAGTAATTTCGAGTATTAATGCCAGGATACACACTTATCTCAACCGGGAGTCGGTATAGACTAAAGGAGGGGGGGGGGGGATAAGTATTTTTATAAATTAATTCGGATGCCAATTCTGAGTGTATGGTTGAGTCCGGATGGGCCGAGATAGCCGGAAAAGTGTACCGGGGGTAGTAAACGGGTCACGGGGCGTTTTTAGACATAGCCGGGCCCACACGGGGGCATTCGGGTCACTTGGGCTTGGCCCATTAGGCAAAAAGTGGGATTTAGGTAAATTAAGGAATTAGAAGAATAAGAAAATGGCTGATAGAGTTTTAGAAAAAGGCTAAGTGTATTAAGGAACCCTAAGAGCAATTAAAGGCAGTTCTGAGATCACTAGAGAGCCAACAAGGATCATCTTCAACCTTGGAATTCATCTCCGAATCAGAAACTACGAAACCTAAGGCAAGTGGATAACTTGCAATAGTATTGAATCTTTATTTCAATTCATATTCATGTGATGTGTTTGATCAAAATTCGTTTTGGGTGTTCATGGCATAAACATGAGGTTTTGAAAATAATAATCTGATTTACGAATTTGAATGAGAATTCTTGTAGAAATCTGATATTATAAATTGATACAAATCTGGTAGGATGATATCTGGATATTTAGAAATGAATTTGGTGAAGGAATTTGGGATGTATATGGGTAAGGAATTAAAGATGAATAATTTCCCAAATTTAGAAATTGTAGCTAATGGACGAATTGATAACGTTGGAGGACATTCTGGAGGTCCCTAATAAGGTTCCTAACTTGTATTATTGTTAAGAAGGCTTGAGATTGCTGATAGAAGGAGTTAGGGTTTTATGAAACTCGTCCATGGTAGAATATGTCTTCGCGAAGAAGACGAAGACCTATTCGATCGATCGATCGAAGGTCTGGGGTTGATCGATTGAGGGTCGGAAGATTCTGATAGTTCGCCCAGTTTTCTTTTATATGAAGAAAATTTAATTTAATCTTTTTCCATGAATTAAATTGGTGAGAAATTTATACATGGGTTTTAAATCTAATTAATGGTGAATAAAATTAATTAGAATTTGGAGACGACTTAGTGTGACATCATAATTTAAATTTGTTGGGTTTTGGAGAAATTAGGTGTGATACACTAAGGTTGAATATTTGGGAAGGTGTTCGAAAGGATTAAATATAGTTAGAGAACAAGTCCGGGGATAACGGTTGAGGAATACCGAGAGATAAATCTTATTTAGGTAAAGGATAAATAATTTGAGAGTCGGGAATTTAGACTCGGGTGAGGTTAATTCGGACTACGAGAGTAGGTCCAATTTTATGGTGGGGGCGACACCAAAGGTGACTTAATTAATTAATGTGCAAGTTAATTAATAATTAGAGTTGGACCATAAACTCTTAATAAATTAAATAGGCTTATGTTACGAATTTTGTACATGGTGTAGCCGGGACATTTTATGTTTATATATACGGAGTGTGACAGTATATATATATAGAGTGTGTGCATTAATATCAGTGATTGAATATTATTAGTATATACTCTAGTGCTATAGGGGGAGGTTGCGCATAGTGGATGAATCCCCTAGCTTGAGGAGTAGGGCGAGTATAATCCCAGGTCATAGCGTCCGTTGTATGGGTGAGGGGCATCTCACTTTCAGGGAAGGAATATGACCGCCTCCAAATTCGTATGTTAAACTAAGTTAGTGAGCGAATCTAACTTGGATAACTAGGTTATGTGAATACACCTAGTGGGATAGCACTTGGGAAAATTTATATTTTCTGAGTATTATTGCTCGGTCGAAAGTTTGTATTAAATGTTATTTCAGTATGTTTACGAATATTGCAATATGATTAAATATATAATTAGGTAAATAATTATATATGGGATGATTAATACATAGTGTAAAATGTATTATGTGCATAACAGGTGTGAATGTTATATGAAATTAAAAAGGGTAGTGATTTAATTAAGTTTGTCGTTTATAATAACTTAAAAATCATGAATCAAAGCATACTCGGTTAGAGTGGGAAAACTCCAAGGGTTAAAAATACGTACTTGGTTAGGAGCGTAGAACCTAGAAATTAAATGAAAGAGTTAATAGTGCACATTAGAGAAGGGGTGAGGAAATCCTCAAGAGAGAGTGCGACACTAACTAAAATATGAAGAGCATGCATGTTTATTTATTACTGCAAGTTAATCATTTGTTAAATATTTTCAAATGTTTTTGGGTACTAACCCTTGCTATAAAAAATTTTAAAAACCTTTTAGGTGTCCACTCACAAGGGTGCCAGGCTTGAATCTATTCCAGGTATCCGTTGCTGCAGCACCTGTGGATGTTGCGGGGTCTTTGATAGATGCCTCCTTCTTTCATTCGTGTAGAGACTCTCTAGTAGTTATCTGAGCTTGTCGTTCACAGTTCATTTATCAGTATTAGACTTGTTGAGATTTTCTTATTATCTTTATTTGTATTGGATAATTGGACCGATGGTTTATTCGGTTAGGTATATTAATTGTGGATGGTTATTTTAGTTAACTGTGAATGTGTTCTATTTTTGTTCCGCATGAGTTTTATTTAATTAATTGAAAGATAAAAATTGGCACCAGTGTACTTTTCTCACTTAGGTGGTTAGTAATTAAAAAGATGACAGTGATGCTAAGAATGGACCAACTGAGAAACCTTTTCTAACTTGATTTAGGAATGATCACCCGGGAATAATTAGACGGGGTGTCACAGATGGTATCAGAGCATCAGGTTCTAGTGTCCTTAGGATCTGTGCGACTTTCTACGTTTCAGCGTAGCACTCGGTTGTTATAGAGCCCTATTATTAGGACTGTTGATTCATTTTCCGCTTGTGATATATCGTACTTCTGTTGTGAATATATTTCATGTAAACTGTGTACTTATGCGATTTAATCTATTTCAGATGCCACCGAGGAGACTGAGAGAGGAAAGGGATGAGGCTAGGGATGAGGTCAGGGAAGCTCACCAGGAGCCACCGGTACCGCCACCCCCACCCCATCCCCACCCGAGTTGATTTCCACTAATCAGGTGGCAGTGATAGTGGCCCATGCGGTCGAAATAGAAATGAGAGCTATGGAAGCTCACTTTCCACAGCCCCAAGCACCGCCTCCAGTGGCACCAGTAGTTCAGGCTCCAGTGGGGCCACTATCTTGGCAGAGAGTTAGGGAGACCTTCCAGAAGGGTCACCCACCTGAGTTTTGGGTAGCACAGATGTAGTAGAGGCTTGCGACTAGAAGAAGAATATTCAGCGCCATCTGCGCATGCTGGAGTGTACGTAGGTACAGAAATAGATGCTTGCTACCTTTCGTCTGTCGGGGGCAACCTTACAGTGGTGGGAGTCAATTACCACCGCCGAGGAGCGAGACTTGATGCCGATAGCAGAGTTTTGGGTGCAGTTTGACCGCAAATACTTTCCACCAGCAGTAGAGACTGAGATGAGAAAGAAATTCAGTGATTTAGTTCAGGGTGACCGATCAGTGGAAGACTATGAGGAAGAGTTCACCCGTTTGGCAAACTTTTTGCCAAATGAGGTGAGCGATGTGGAGCGGAAGAAATCAAGGTTTATGGACGTTTTAGCCTGGCGGATCAGGCAACACTTGATTGGGAATCCAGTGTTAGTGACGTATACAGACGTCGTTAATGCCGCACTTGTACACTGCCAGGATCATCGCTTCCATGCCAAGGGGAGCAAGCGAACAGGGGAGCCGAGCCAACAGGGCAAGGCCGTTACTAGTAGTGACACAAGTGGTGCTCAGCAGCAGGCGGGTAGTCAGTAAGGGAATTAGGCTAAGAAGTTTAAGCCTGGTGGTTTCCGACAGGGAGGACAGGGGTTCAGGCAGGGGAAGCTGGGCCCAAATCAGCAGCAGCAGGTTCCTTAAGGCCGTCAGGGCCAAGGGAACAATGGGGGAGGCCAGCAGGGCCAGGGCTAGCCGCGTCAGGGCCAACAGGGCCAACGACAGGGGGATGGTCAGAGACGCTATTTTGCCTATGGCCAGCCAGGACATTTTAAGAGAGAGTGCCCACAGAGGGGCAGAGGTCAATAGAAGGAGTCCCAACAGGGGCAACGGGGGCAATTACCACCAGCAGCACCAGCCCCACCCGCCCCACCTCAGCAGGGGCAGATGCACTACGGGTGTGTGTATAACGTCCGGGATGTTCCCAATCCCCCAGTGCAGCAAGCACCGCCAGCAGTTGAGGGTATGTTTCTCATTCATGGTTATGAGGATAGTATTATTTTTTATACGGGAGCATCACATTCATTCATTAAATTAAATTTTGCTAAACGGGCCGGACTACTAGAGACCGCGGGTAGTCTTCGGATGTGTGTAGAGTCGCCAGTTGGCAGGGGAAATACGATTCACTCGATTTGTCGGGGTGTGGACATTTTGATTGGGAGACTTAGTTTAGCAGCGGACCTCTTAGTGTTAAATATGGAGGGGTACGATGTCATCTTGGGTATGGATTGGTTGGCAGGTTATCGGGCGATGGTGGATTGCTACGAAAGGACCATCGTGTTCTCCATTCCAGGGCAGGAGATGTTCTTGATAGCAATGCCACTACCTGAGGGAGGGTCATGCACACACTTGTATTACATTGAGGAGGAAACCTCACAGGAGGTGGCTATTCCGTTGGATTCAATCCCAGTGGTGAGAGACTATGAGGATGTGTTTCAGGAGATACCAGGGTTGCCACCTAGCAGGGAAATTGAATTTGTAATCGATTTATCCCCGGGGATGAGGCCAATTGCTCGGGCCCCATACCGTATGGCCCCTTCAGAGTTGCGTGAGCTGAGGGAGAAGATTCAGCAGCTTCTGGGTCAGGGTTTCATACGACGGAGTACATCGTCGTGGGGTGCACCGGTGTTATTTGTGAAAAAGCGAGATGGCTCACTACGGTTATGCGTGGACTATAGAGAGCTGAATAAGGCCACGATACGGAATAAGTATCCGTTGCCTAGGATTGACGACCTATTTGACCAGTTGAGTGGGGCGTCTTATTTCTCTAAGGTCGACTTGAGGTCAGGATATCATCAACTAAGTATCCGAGAGGAAGATGTTCCGAAGACCGCTTTCTTGTCACGGTATGGATCTTACGAGTTCAGGGTAATGCCATTTGGACTCACCAATGCACCAGCAGTGTTCATGGAACTCATGAACAGAGTCTTCAAGGAGTTTCTTGATCAGTTTGTTATCATGTTCATTGATGACATCCTGATCTACTCGCGTATCGAGGAGGAGCACGCTGAGCACCTGCGTATTGTGTTACAGACATTGCTTGATCACCAACTCTATGCCAAATTCAGTAAGTGTGGATTTTGTCTACGGGAAGTTCAGTTTCTTGGCCACGTGGTGTCCGACCGGGGTATTGCGGTGGATCCGAGTAAAGTATCGGTGGTGAGGGAGTGGGGACAGCCCACGACACCGACTGAAGTGCGCAGTTTTCTGGGATTGGCTGGTTATTATAAGCGGTTCATCAAAGGATTCTCAAAGATTGCGGGCCCTTTGACGAATCTGACCCGGAAAGAGGCACCTTTCACTTGGAATGACCATTGTCAATTAGCTTTCGACGAGTTAAAGGACAAGTTGACATCTTCACCCATGCTTGCATTGCCGAAAGGAGGATTAGAGTATCGGGTTTACACTGACGCATCCTTACAGGGACTTGGGGTTGTGCTTCAACAGGAGGAAAGGGCTATAGCTTATGCGTCCAGGAAGCTAAAGCCCCACGAGAGGAATTACCCCACTCATGACCTGGAGTTAGTAGCAGTCATTTTTGCTTTGAGGATATGGAGACATTATCTTTTGGGGGAACAGTTCACGCTATTCACGGATCACAAATCACTTCAGTATCTCTTCACTCAGAAGGATCTGAATATGAGACAAAGGCGATGGCTAGAATTCGTGAAAGACTATCAGTTTGATATTCAGTATCATCCTGGTAAGGCTAATGTGGTAGCATATGCATTGACTCGGAGACCGACTGGGGAAATATCAGAAGTCTGGAAAGTGAAGTGGAGAGAACTTCAATACGAGGATGATGTATCCAGTGCTCGTATGTCAGCATTATCCATTACACCTGAGATCATTATGCGTGTTGTGAGGTCTTAGGCAGAGGATCATACTTGCCGGGATAGGGTGAGCCAATTCCTAGCTGAGGGAGCAGAGGGTTACTCGATCAGCTCGGAGGGAGGCTTACGCTATAATGGGAGAATGATCGTGCCAGAGGATGCGGAGTTGAGGCACGTTGTTATGACGGAGTCTCATGGGTCGAGATTCGCGGTCCATCCAGGTGGGCTTAAAATGTACCAGGATATGAGGAGACAGTATTGGTGGGCAGGAATGAAATGGGACATAGCAGAGTTTGTTTCAAAATGTGCCACGTCTCAGCTCGTGAAAGTTGACCATCAGAGACCATCAGGGATGCTACAGCCACTTGAAATTCCCGTGTGGAAGTGGGAGAGCATCTCCATGGACTTCATTACAGGGTTACCGACATCGCAGAAGGGTCACAATTCCATATGGGTCATTGTGGATCGGTTGACCAAAGTGACCCACTTCCTACCGGTTCGCACAGACTTTGAGACGATGCGTTATGCACAGCTATTCATAGCAGAGATTGTTAAGCTGCACAGGGTACCGATTAATATTGTGTCGAATAGGTACAAGATATTTGTGGCCCACTTTTGGTAGAGTTTTCAGGAGGCCATGGGCATGGAGTTACGTTTGAGTACAGCCTATCACCCACAGACTAACGGACAAACCGAGAGAGTCAATCAGATGCTGGAAGATATGCTCAAAATGTGTATACTAGACTTTGGGGGAGGTTGGGACTAATATCTTCCTCTGGTAGAGTTTGCATATAACAACTCTTACCAATTCACGATCGACATGGCACCATTCGAGGCATTATACGGGAGGCCTTGTCGTTCACCCGCTTGTTGGTTAGAGGTGGGGGACAACAAACTATTGGGGCCGAAGATTGTTCAGGAGACATCTGCCAAGATAGAGCTGATTCGAGGGAGGATTTGGATAGCTCAGGATAGGCAGAAAAGTTACGCTGATGCTTCACAGAGACATGTCGAGTTAAAGGTTGGGGATCAGGTATTGGTCCGGGTATCCCCTATGAAAGGGGTGATGAGGTTCGCCAAGAAGGGTAAGCTAGCACCGAGGTACGTGGGACCTTTCCCTATTATCGAGAGGGTGGGGCCTGTAGCCTACAGGCTGGGATTACCAGAGCACCTTCAGCGAATACACGACGTGTTCCATGTGGCATCGCTGAAGAAATATCGCAGGAGCGAGAGGGCCTTCTGGCACATTCCACTCGAAGAAATTGATTTACAGCCAGACATCTCATATGAGGAGAGGCCAGTGGCTATTCTAGACCGTAGCGAGCAGATATTACGATCCAAGGTTGTTCCACTAGTTAGAGTACAGTGAGGTCATCACAACATTAACGAGTCTACCTGGGAGCGGGAGGAGGATATGCGGGAGCAATATCCAGAGCTTTTCATCACAGGTATGACCTAATTTTGGGGATGAAATTCCTTTGTAAGGGGGGGAGTATGTAACACCCCGCATTTTTATGCATTAAATATGTAATTAATTCGGGAATTTAAAATTTCTTGTGAGTCGTAATTTTAATTGAATTAATTAGGGAAATTTTATTTAAATATTAATCGGGAAGTGAGTGGTTAATATTTACGGGAATTTATTTACTAGGTGAATAGTAATCATTTATTTAAGTCATTTCGAGTATTAATGACAGGATATGCACTTATCTCAACCGGGAGTCGGTATAGACTAAAGGGGGGGGGGATAAGTATTTTTATAAATTAACTCAGATGCCAATTCTGAGTGTACGGTTGAGTTCGGATGGACCGAGATAGTCAAAAAAGTGTACCCGGGGGTAGTAAACGGGTCACAGGGCATTTTTAGACATAGCCGGGCCCACACGGGGGCATTCGGGTCACTTGGGCTTGGCCCATTAGGAAAAAAGGGATTTAGGTAAATTAAGGAATTAGAATGAATAAAAAAACGGCTGATAGAGTTTTAGAAAAAGGCTAAGTGTATTAAGGAACCCTAAGAGCAGTTAAAGGCAATTTTGGGATCACTAGAGAGCCAACAAGGATCATCTTCAACCTTGGAATTCATCTCCGAATCAGACACTACGAAACCTAAGGCAAGTGGATAACTTGCAATAGTATTGAATCTGTATTTCAATTCATATTCATGTGATGTGTTTGATCAAAATTCATTTTGGGTGTTCATGGCATAAACATGAGGTTTTGAAAATAATAATCTAATTTACGAATTTGAATGAGAATTCTTGTAGAAATCTGATATTATAAATTGATACAAATCCTGTAGGATGATATCTGGATATTTAGAAACGAATTTGATGAAGGAATTTGGGATGTATATGGGTAAGGAATTAAAGATGAATAATTTCCCAAATTCAGAAATTGTAGCTAATGGACGAATTGATAACGTTGGAGGACGTTCTGGAGGTCCCTAATAAGGTTCCTAACTTGTATTATTGTAAAGAAGGCTTGAGATTGCTGATAGAAGGAGTTAGGGTTTTATGAAACTCGTCCATGGTAGAATCTGTCTTCACGAAGAAGACGAAGACCTGTTCGATCGATCGATCGAAGGTCTGGGGTCGATCGATCGAGGGTCGGCAGATTTTGACAGTTCGCCCAGTTTTCTTTTATATGAAGAAAATTTAATTTAATCTTTTTCCATGAATTAAATTGGTGAGAAATTTATACATGGGTTTTAAATCTAATTAATGGTGAATAAAATTAATTAGAATTTGGAGACGACTTAGTGTGACATCATAATTTAAATTTGTTGGGTTTTGGAGAAATTAAGTGTGATACACTAAGGTTGAATATTTGGGAAGGTGTTCGAAAGGATTAAATATAATTAGAGAACAAGTTCGGGGATAATGGTTGAGGAATACCCAGAGATAAATCTTATTTAGGTAAAGGCTAAATAATTTGAGAGTCGGGAATTTAGACTCGGGTGAGGTTAATTCGGACTACGAGAGTAGGTCCAATTTTATGGTGGGGGCGACACCAAAGGTGACTTAATTAATTAATGTGCAAGTTAATTAATAATTAGAGTTGGACCATAAACTCTTAATAAATTAAATAGGCTTATGTTACGAATTTTGTACATGGTGTAGCCGGGACATTTTATATTTATATATACGGAGTGTGACAGTATATATATATATATATATATTTATATATATATATATATATATATTTATATATATATATATAGAGAGAGAGAGTGTGTGCATTAATATCAGTGATTGAATATTATTAGTATATACTCTAGCTATAGGGGGAGGTTGCGCGTAGTGGATGAATCCCCTAGCTTGAGGAGTAGGGCGAGTATAATCCCAGGTCAAAGCATCCGTTATATGGGTGAGGGGCATCTAACTTTCAGGGAAAGAATATGACCGCCTCCAAATTCGTATGTTAAACTAAGTTAGTGAGCGAATCTAACTTGGATAACTAGGTTATGTGAATACACCTAGTGGGATAGCACTTGGGAAAATTTATATTTTCTGAGTATTATTGCTCGGTCGAAAGTTTGTATTAAATGTTATTTCAGTATGTTTGCGAATACTGTAATATGATTAAATATATAATTAGGTAAATAATTATATATGGGATGATTAATACATAGTGTAAAATGTATTATGTGCATAACAGGTGTGAATGTTATATGAAATTAAAAAGGGTAATGATTTAATTAAGTTTGTCCTTTATAATAACTTAAAAATCATGAATCAAAGCATACTTAGTTAGAGTGGGTAAACTCCAAGGGTTAAAAATACGTACTGGGTTAGGAGCGTAGAACCTAGAAATTAAATGAAAGCGTTAATAGTGCACATTAGAGAAGGGGTGAGGAAATCCTTAAGAGAGAGTGCGGCACTAACTAAAATATGAAGAGCATGCATGTTTATTTATTACTGCAAGTTAATCATTTGTTAAATATTTTCAAATGTTTTTGGGTACTAACCCTTGCTATAAATTTTTTTAAAAACCTTTTAGGTGTCCAACCACAAGGGAGCTAGGCTTGACTCTATTCCAAGTATCCGTTGCTGCAGCACCTGTGGATGTTGCGGGGTCTTTGATAGACGCCTCCTTCTTTCATTCGTGTAGAGACTCTCTAGTAGTTATCTAAGCTTGTCGCTCACAGTTCATTTATCAGTATTAGACTTGTTGAGATTTTCTTATTATCTTTATTTGTATTGGATATTGGACCGGTGGTTTATTCGGTTAGGTATCTTAATTGTGGATGGTTATTTTAGTTAACTGTGAATGTGTTCTATTATTGTTCCGCATGAGTTTTATTTAATTAATTGAAAGATAAAAATTGGCACCATTCTACTTTTCTCACTTAGGTGGTTAGTAATTAAAAAGACGACAGTGATGCTAAGAATGGACCAACTGAGAAACCTTTTCTAACTTGATTTAGGACTGATCACCCGGGATCAATTAGATGGGGTGTCACACGCTTTTGCTAGATGAGGTGAGAAACGAGGAAAGGAAGAAGACGAGTTTTGTTGATGGGTTAGCCTGGAGGATGAGGCAACATTTGATAGGGAATCCGACTCTTATGACTTATACGAACGTGGTTAATGCGGCCCTCCTTCATTGTCAAGATCATCTCTTCCACCTAAAGGGAAGCAAGAGGGGTTGGGGAGCCGAGCCAGCAGGCAAAGGCCAATGGATATTCTTTGAGTCGTGCATAGCATGGGAATGATAACCGTCAGGGGAATCTCGCTAAGAGATTTTGATTTGGAGGTCAGGGGTTTAGGCAGGGCTAGAAGGGACCAAATTAGCAGCAGGTTCCTCAGGGCCGCCAGGGCCAGGGGAACAACGGGGGCGACCATCAGGGCCAACATCTGGGGTAGCCTCGCCAGGGCCATCCACAGGGACCGTGGTGTCAGGGCCAGCAGGGTCAGTATCAGGAAAACAGTCAGAAATGCTATTTCATTTGTGGTCAGGTAGACAACTTAAGGAGATATTGCTCGCGGATAGATAGCGGCCAACAACATGGTGCTCCGCAAGGATATTAGGCACTGGGACCTCAAGAAGCACTAGCTCCCCCGATTCAACAGTAGTTGGGACAGTTGTAGAATGAACGTGTGTACAACGTCCCAGATGTTTTGATCCCTCCAGCACCACCCGCACCACCAGCAGTTGAGGGAAGGTTCCCTATTCATGGTCATGTTGGTAGAATCCTTTTTGATACTGGTGCATCGTATTCATTTATTAGGACCCATTTTGCTAGAGTGGTTAGGTTACTATACACAACCGATAGTCTACTCATGTATGTGGAATCACTATAGGGGGTGGATCGCTTATTCCCTCTATTTGTAAGGGGGTAGACGTTGTGATTGGGGGTTTGAGTTTTGCGGCGGATATCTTAGTTTTGGATTTAGAGGGTTATGATGTTATCTTGCGTAGAGATTGGCCAGCCTATTATAGAGTAATGGTTGATTGTTATGAGAGAGCCATAGTGTTCGGTATCCCAGGGCAATAAATGTTTTTTTGTGGTGATGCCCCTTCCGAAAGGAGGATCGCGCACTCACTTATATTATCTTGATGAGGAGTCCTCACAGGAGGTGGTGATCCCGATATGCTCAATTTCGCTAGTGAGGGACTTTAAGGACATATTTCAGGACATACCGGGGTTGCCAACCAGTCGGGGGATTGAGTTCGTCATTGACCTAGCGCCAGGTACTAGGACGATAGCCCGAGTGCCTTACCGCATGTCCCCTTCGGAGATTCTTGAATTGAGGGAACATGTTTAGCAACTCTTGGGTCAGGGATTTATTCAGTGGAGCACATCGCCATGGGGTGCTCCCGTGTTATTTGTAAAGAAGAGAGACAACTCACTCCGTTTATGTGTTGATTAGCAGGAGTTAAATAAGGTCACGATCCGAAACAAGTATCCACTACCTAATATTGATGATCTTTTTGACCAGTTGCAAGGGTGAGCATACTTCTCCAAAATTGATTTACGATCGGGGTACCATCAGTTGAGGATTCAAGAGGAAGACATCCCTAAAACCATTTTTATGTTGCGGTATGGTTCTAAGAGGGATAAGATTGATATGAATGGTAAAGGAAAAGAGGGTGACAAAGATGAAGAATATATCCCATCGGGAAGAGAGGAGATATTATCGAATTTAAGCGGATGTGAGGATAATGAATACGATGATGCATATCCATTAGGTTTGTTAATTCTCCTTATCACTTTTGAATATATTAATATGATATTATGGTGATATTATGTGGGTTTAAAATGATTCTTAACATTATTAATGTTTCAAATATTTTGAGCATACAATATCACCATTAATTATGCATATCCATTAATTATGATTTTAGCTTATGTTGTTGGTTTCTTGTTTAGTTATGTCTGGCTCTGGTCGTGCACATGACCCAAAATATTCTATTCGTCAAGGAAATACACGTGAAACCATACGTCCTCCTTCACAGTAAATTATTCCAAATGTCTCCAACACTGTCACTACCGTTGCATCTAATGTTAACAATGATAGTATGATTTTTTTATTATTGCTTAGTTATTTGTTATTATGTTAATCCATTCCATGATTGTTATAGGTCATAGAGGAACACAAATGATATGATCGGTTATAGAGTCTAATTAAGATCATTCTCAATCTAATCATCCATTAGTAGGCAAGTCTCTTAACACCGTTTCATCGGGTACTAACATTGGCGAAGGTATGATGTAATTATTTTATAACTTTAATTGAACATATATTTACATGAAATAGTTATGTTCGATTTGATCATGAAGCCTCGAGATCTTTTATGCGTCAAGGATGCACATAAGAACCCATACGTCATCCTTCCCAGTCAATTATTCCAAATGTCTCCAACATGTCTAATACGATCGTATCTGGTGTTAACACAGAAGGTATCATACTTGCATGAATCTTATACGTGCTTATGTATAATACAATAATAGTATTAGTACTGACAGTGTAGCTGTCAAAGTATAATATAATAGTAGTATTACTACCGAGTTTATAATTCGTCATTGTCACATCGTACCTTGTACCATCATGTACTTGACATTGTTGTGTTTCCAAACTTGCAATCCATTTTGTTCTAAAATGTTTCCAATTGATTAGTTGACACATTATGTTGTATATGATGCAATCTTGTTATCCCTACCAATAGACTTATTTTTGGCATTAGTTCCTAGCTTTCTTGTTGAAACTCTTGTTTTTTATCGTAGCATTTGTTGATCATTAAAATTAGTTTGGATAGTAGAGTTTGGAGCCTGATCTTAATGCCATGTTTAGGTTCTCAGACTTAATAATTACCATTTTCCTATTTTCTTCTTGATAACTACTATATTTGAATCCTTAGTTTCATTTGGAGGTGGTCTAGGGGATAAGTTAAGGTTTTCTATCATTTGAATGCCTTTTACTTTAGCCCTCAAAATCAGATAGCTACGTGCCTGCATGTGTCAAACCAACATAAATAAAATATGCGACACAAAGTTCACGAAAAATCCCCTCAGGGCAAAATCTTTTTATTTCACTATAATTATAAATCGCAACTTACACGGTTACAATGAAATACAGTTGTATTTTACACACGAATACCCGCAGGTGTCGGTCGACGTCGTCAGCAATGAATTATACGTAGCAATCCACAAGAACTGCAGTCATATCTGAGCAAAGATCCACACTCAACGAACCTCAATGACACGTAGTCATATGATTTTTAAATCTTTGCCACAAAATTATGAACACTAGAAAAGTTTGTTCTCAAACTCCAAAACAATTCACATGAATAATTGGGACTTTTGTGAATTGAAAAACAAAAGAGATTAAACACTAAAAGAAGAAGTCGAAAGGTTTTGCTGATTTTGCATTGTTTGTAGAATGTAAAAATGTACAAACTTCTTAAGGAAAATGGATTTGAAAACACCCTTTTATAGAAACATTAAGGCGGTGGGTCGTTCGAGCGAGACATGATGTCGTTCGAGCGAGAAATGATGTCGTTTAAATTATCGCGTGATATGTAGTGTCGTTTGAACGACATACGATGTCGTTCGAACGAGATGATTAAAAATATTTTTTTCTCGTTTATCCTTTCAGTAAATGCACCATCTCAAGCACTTCAAAAAATATATTTTTGACGAAAAACCATATAAAGCTCCGTTCCAACACTTAGAAAATATTTTGTGAAAAATATCCCAATATCCTAAGTGAATTATTAAGAAATTGAAAACACAGCTTTACCAAATCCAATTCGCGGATGCTTGATTGTTGATGAAGCTTGATATTCGGACCGTCTTATTCCATATTTTGTCTTGAACCTCTTCGATGGTTGAAGCATTATATGACATACTTAAGACAGACTATGTCCTTACAGAAGACAAGAATTCTCCTCCACATCCTTTTCCAAAACACGCCTTTGGATTTCTTAGGTGTTATTCCTCACTCTTTTCTCCCAAATGGCCTATCTTGAGTTTTTGGTGTGTTATCGCTGCCTCCCTAACCCTAGCCTCCATTTAGTTAACCCAAATCCAAAAATTACTTAAATCCCTAGGTGCAAAATGACCCTCATGCCCTTACTCGGGTCCCGACTAGTCTAAAATGCTCCCAGTAACCAATCTCTACCCCTGGACACTTGATTTTGACTATTTTGAACACTATCGGATCAATTGTATAGTCGAAATCACCATACGAGTCACAAACATAAACATTATATCTTAACCTAAAAATATCCCACAAATGCCACGGTTGAGATACCATCAATTCTCGTCGTTTCTACTCACATACAACGCACTTACAAGTGACTTAATTAAATAAACATTAATCTTGTTCTCAGTAATTAATATTTATTAATTTCACATTATTTTCTCACTTTAATTAAACTACGTCACACATGTAATTTAAATGTTAAGAATAAATTACTCAAAATTATGGGGTATTACAACGAGAAAGTCTCCAATGGAACTCTTCAAATCATAACTATGGATGTTAACAATAATCATTATCCACCTATTAATATGGGTCTACAAATATGGTTATAGTTTATAACTTAGATGAAATGATGAAATCTAAGGTGTGGGTGGAAAATGACAAAGCATGTAGCGTGCGACTACTCAGGTTAGCTAACATAGACTACAAATGTGATTGGGTGAGGCACTAGAGATTAAAGAGGGGAATGTTAGTGTGGTGCTCGCATTTGACGAAGGTGGAATTTTAAAATCTCATTATTTTTCAATGCACAAACCTACGAGGTAGATATTGATTATGAGTGTGAGGCGATTGCGAAATTTCCCAAGTTTAAATGGTTTTTCTATCAAATCAGAGTCCATTTTTAGACCATGGTAGTGATTACCAAGAAAATTCTCATAGTAGTACAAGATCTAAGCGATCCATCCATCAACTGGCATGGTCCTATGAGAAGTCTTATCAAAAGGTATACTTCGGAAGTGGTCTTTTTCGAGGATGATAGACATGTATTATTCTTTCATAACACACATTTATATGTTACTGTTAATAGGAAGGGTCTGGATGCATACTTATGGCATTGCGCCTACCACTTTTCACCAGTGCGCGAAGGCCAATATTCATGGAACGTGAATAGTGATCAATGCTACAGAGAGGCCTTTTGGAGTGGATGAAGATAATTTAGGTAATGGAACATTCTAAATAGATATTGATGAAGAAAGAAAGACATGTTTGATCAAAAGAGTGGAGGAGCCCCGATCAGTTCAGGAAGGGGGGGGGGGGGGTAGACAGAGTGATATGTTCACGGCTGGTTGGGTCCACGAGTGGCACCCCCTAAAGCAAAAGATAACAGAAAAAAGGATGGGAGAAAATAAATTTCCTTCTCGGACTTGCATGAAAGTTGTTTTCCCAATGTCAAAGTGGCTTACCATTTATAACCGTGCATGCGGGCGACATTTTGGGATGAGAGCATCGATTCGTCTCCATAATGCATTATAATTAATGAATCTCATATATTGGAGCATGTTAAAGATCTATAATAAGACCTAGAGTGCATGAAATATGGACCAAGGGAGCAACTACAAGAGCTAGAGGAGTTAAACTTGGGGGAAGAAGGTGGCGACAAGCGGCCCATCTTCATCTCTAAGGGTTTGAACCTAGAACAAAGAGAATAAATTACTAATCTTCTCAAAGAATTCACAAATGTGTTCACATGGAAATATACATAAATGTAGGGGATAGATTCAGAGGTAAGTTCTCATATGTTGAATATTTTCCTAATGTTTTGCCTATGAGACAGGTTACTCGCACTTACAAGGCTGAGTTAGACATAAAGATAAAGGCAGAAGTTAAGAAATTTATCGGAGCTGGTTTCATCAAACCCATACAACATCCTATTTATCTCT
Source organism: Sambucus nigra (assembly GCA_949130495.1). NCBI lineage: Eukaryota > Viridiplantae > Streptophyta > Magnoliopsida > Dipsacales > Adoxaceae > Sambucus > Sambucus nigra. Next base: position 60,874,353 of record OX422223.1, on the reverse strand, counting down.
CGAGCATTGTGACTATTGCCAAAAAAGGAGAAGAAATAAATAAAAATTCGTGTGGACTTTAGAGACTTGAATCGCGCATGTCCAAATGATGAATTTACATTACTGAGCATTGATATCTTATTGGATGCGACCGTTGAACACAAAATGTATAGTTTTATGGATGGATATATTTGATATAATCAGATAAAAATGGATCCAATGGATACGAAGAAGATAAATTTTCAAATTACTTTAGGCAATTTCCACTATATAGGTATGTCATTCGGTTCAAAGAATGACGGATCAACCTATCGAAAAACTATCATGGTCATATTTCATGATTTATTTCACGACATACTAGAATTCAATTTGGATGACTAGGTGGTGAATTAAAAAAAAAAGAGCATGCATATCGATGATTTGAGAAGAGTCTTTGAACGCAGTCAGAAGTACAAAACGTGAATGAACCCCTCGAAGTGTGCCTTTGGGGTTACAAGAGACAATTTTTTTGGATTTGTGGCCAACAGATAGGGTGTGAAAGTGGATGCAAAGAAGAAAAAAACAATTCTAATGATTCCACCGCCAAAGATCTAGAAGCAACTCAAGATTTTTCAAGGAGAAGTTTCATACCTCAGGATATTTATACTAGCTTTAGCAGAAATTACTCACCCATTTTCACCACTTATGAAAGATAATATGAAATTGGGGGGGGGGGGGGGGGGAGAGGAGAAACATAAGGAATTTGAGAGGATTAAGGATATTCTAACCTCCTCCTCAACTATGATTTCCGCATAGGCAAGTAATCATTTGATCTTGTGTAACACTTTCATATAAAGATCTATTGGGACTTGGATTTCCTAAGAGAAATGAAGGTAAGAAAAGTATATATATTACTTTTCTCGAGTGATATCTGGGACTGAATCCAGGTACATAAGCGTGGAAAGGCATTTCTCAACCTTGGTGTTTATGGCTTAAAATTTATGGCACTACTTGCTCGCATTTATAGTGCATATCATCACAAACTGTGATCCTATTAAGTACCGAACCATTTTAGGGGGGAGAGTAGCCAAGTGGTTTCTTGTACTCTCAAAAAATGATCTGAAGTGTTAAGAACCTATAGCTATCATAACTCAATCTTTGGGTGATCTTTTAGCCAACTTCCCAAGTCAACTTTTTGAACCTTTGATCGAGGAGTTTCTAGAGGATAACTTTCACGATTGCATTGTTGAAGAAATGGAAGAATAAAAAATGTAATTTGATGGTTTGTCTGCAAGAGGTACTGGAAGGAGCGGGAACCGTACTCTCCAATACAGAGGAAAATATCATTTTTTCCTATAACTTAGACTTATAGTGCTCGAACAATGAAGTAGAGTATGAATCACTCATACTCGGTGTTGATGTAAAAAACTAGATTAGATCTAATTAATTAATCACAGATAAATATGAATGAAGAAATAAGACAACGGATTTTCAAAGTGGTTCAGCCTTAGTGAAATGGCCTACGTCCACTGTTTTGTATTGCTGGGTATTTGCCTTAATCTTTAGTATGTTCTCTTATGGAAGCCTTGCCCCGCTAGGGGGTGTTACAAAGCCCTTCGGGCTCCCAATATAAATAGACAATATGTCGTTATTTAATAGACATATACATATGTAAACGATAAGAATGTTCATTGAATCTGTTTTTATCGTTTGATCTTCCTAACTAGATGCTCAGTATGCTAAGTAGCTCGACACTATAAGTTGCTCGGTAAATATATTTATGCCACACAGGATGACACGTGTCTTCATATAACTGGTCCACGTCAGCTGACTAGTTTTTGTATGAATAGAAGCCCCCCAATGTTTCATAGTTGAGGTTGGATATGAGAGTGTGGAACATTATGTCAAAAAGTTGCTCGAGCATGTTTTACCCAGTCTTGTTAGATTACTGATCTCCAACACTTGTGATTTAATAATTTTGAGAGCAAAATGTAAAAATCGTAAATACTTTGAACCTTCGATAAACGCTTGGGTATTTACATCGTTTTGATCATTTAGCCGCCGAAAATGTAATCGTCCTCTCAAGTGATCATTACGTTACTCATTTCCTAAAGTAACGCATTTAAAGACGATAGAACCAGATTGTCTTCTACCTTTTTCCTTTTTAGACTTCCAAACTCTTTGTCTTCTCACTTTTCTTCTTACGATCGTTCTTTTTGTCATTCTCCTTAGCTGAATTCTTGATTTTCTGTAAGAATTTATTATTTCTTCTTTTTTTGTTTTAGTTACCACGGTTTACCTTATCGAATTGTTGGATAAGTTCAGGGCTGATTTTGCGATTCCTTCTTGGGTTATTCTGGAAGAACCTCCTTGCCCTTTTGATTTATTTTCTCTAGCTGAGGGACATTGGTTTCCTTCCATTTTTGTAGCTGAATGTGGTTTTTCTTTCCCGCCTAATCCCTTGTGTTTGGAATTTTGCCAATATTTTGATATTGTTCCTGCAAGAGTAGTTCCAAATACATGTAGGGTAGTTAATGGCGTATATAGATTGAATTAAATTCATGGAACTCATTTAGGGATTCCTGAAATTATGTATTGTTATAAATTTGTTACCAGCGACACCACATTTTACTTAAAAACTAGGTTTTCTAATAGAGCTTTAGTGGTCAATCTCCCTGATGCTAATAGGGATTATTTTGAACATGGGGTTGTGATGAAAAATTGGCAACATCCCCCGTTAAAGGGGAAAGATTTGTATCATTGTCCCAGATGTCCACTTTATGGCAATGGGATAGGTTGTTTTTGTTTTCTTCAATTTATCTCTATTTTTGTTTGATAAAATGCGTCATTGACATTTTATTTTTGTTGTTGTAGTTGACAGTAAAAGGAAATCCCTAAAAGAGAGTGACATTAATATAAAATATTTGAAATTTATCTGGGGGTTACATCAAGCAATATCTGGGGAACACGTGAGGCCCGTTTCCTATTTACTGCAATACAAGAACAACACCTCTTCCTTTATTGCTCGTCCTCTTATTCCTCCCTTGGTGATTGACCTTGAGCAAGCTCCAGCATCTTCTTCTTTTATTGAAAAAGCTTTCCTGACTTGGGTACTTCTATTGCTAACCTGGTAACGAAGAAAAAGAGGATGACCGATCTCTTTGCCAAGGTTGTCCCTGGTGCTGACGGGGCAAAGAAAAGCAAGGATGATGTACCTTCTGAATGAACTAAGAAAAAGGACGTTGTTCCTCCTGCCAAAGATATTAGCAAGAAGACCCCTGTTGCCCCTAAAGAGGCAGGACCTTTGATTGAAGGGGTTATCCTTTTTCAAGAAGAGACAACACCTTTGATTGAAGCTGCTCCTTTAAAAATATTGAGAATGGGTCTTGCTGAGAAGACTGTAGATGTTACTGCCCAACCTTCTAGGGTAGAGGTTCCTTCTTTGAGAGCTAGTACTCCAGCTCTCTTTGATCCTAGCTTGGACAAAAATTTGATCAAGTCTTGGACTCTTCCTGACTATCGAGCTGTTAAAACTTCTATTCCTCCGGAGAAGGTTAATGATTTAGCAGCCCAACATATTGCATCAGTAAGTATCATCACACTTACTATTTTACTTTTGTGCACCATGTTCCTATTCTGACCTGGGCTTCTTTTCTCTTATAGTTTATGATGTATTTTAATAATATATTGGAGAAGGATGAGGCTATCAAGGCTTCAACTTCATCCAGTGGGGTGGAAGAAGCCCTTGCTGGGTTATCGAAATCTTTTATGGAGTCTCGATAGAAGTACGAGGAGGATAAAGCTTCCTGGGAGAATAAAATCAAAGTCGATGAAACAGCTCAACAGAAAGCTGAGGAAGCTGCCAAGAAAGCTGTAACTATCTCCAAGGAGGCAGAGGAAAAATGCAAGGTTGCCCTTTCCAGCAAGGTGGAAGTTGAGGGAAGGCTTGAAGAGGCTGAACAGCGTTAGAAATACCTTAAAGAGAAGGTGAAGTCTGCTGAAAATCTTCTTATGGAAACTAACTCCTCGGAGAGGGCGAAGAGAAAAGCTGCTGTGAAGAAAGCAATTAGCACTGGTTGGGACAAAGGGTGGAATAAGGCTATAACTGCTGCTTCTACCCAGATGGAGTATGAAAGTGTAAAATTCTTCAAGGATGGATGGACTGCTGCTTCAAAAGAGCTAAATGTTACTGAAGATTCTGAATTATTTCAGAGACACATCCATGTCCCCCCTCCTACTATTGAAGAAGAAGAGGAAGATGAAGCAGGGTCTGATGAATCCTCTTTGTTAGCTGTGGATCAAACACTTGCTGCTACTATCTCTCAATCTTCTGAGCAAATACAGCAAGCAACTCCTTCTATCGAGCAACGTCAACTGCCCACCAAGAAACAAATTCCTTCCTCAAAGTCGTCTGATGATGTTGTAGGGAATAAGGAGAAGGTGTAAAGTTGTTCGGTTCTTTACTTGTTTTGTTTTTCTATTTTCCCTTTTGTTGTAACTTTGGTTGTACCCTCTCCTCCTATTATCAATAAAATGGACTTTGTTAGTTATTCTGAGTTTCTCCTTCACTTTTCCAATATAGTTGTACTATTGTTGATATGTTTTTACTTTCTCTTGCTAGTTTATTTCCAGGATGGAACTATTGTCATCTTATGATACCGAGTTGATGAAGAAATGTAATGATTACTTCAAAGTTAGTCGTGTAGATTTCAGTCAGGCGCAAATAGTTGATATCCTTGGATCTGATGCCTCAGAACGAGCAATTGATGCTTACCATTATCTAAAATGCTTGCTCAATCGGGCCATAGAAAATAATGTGGCTTACTACCAAATGATTGAGGATCTTAAATGAATGATCGAAGATCTTCAATTGCAACACAAAGAAGCCATTGCTCTTTTACATAAGGGTTATGAGAAAAAATACCAACAGTTGAGTGCTGATCGGGGTTATGACAAGTTCATTTCAGCCCATAATAAGAGAAAGAGATTGTCTTAAAGCTTGAGATTGAAGATCACAGAAACATCGCTAAATTGCTGGAGGAAGAAAATAATGCCTTGAGAGAAGATCTGAGATAATTAAAATCTGCATCTTTATCTGGAGCCCTGGTCCGAGTCAGTGATGAGGGATTTTCATTTCTGGAAGCTAAATATGCTGCATTGAGAGAAGAATTGGAGGCTTTAAAATGAGCCAGACCTACATCCTCCTTGCGGGGTAGAGCAAGAGTTGGTTGGAGCAGTATTGAAGATACGAGGATTCAACAAGCCTTAGAAAACCAAGTTGTTCAACTGAAGGTAAAAAAAAAAGCACTAACTGAGATGTCCCAGAAAATCCAGAGTCTCAACGAGCAAGTTTCCAACTAGAGTTCTGCATTAGAGAGTAAAGAAAACTTGGTGAAGCGACTTCATTAACACATTGAAAGATTGACTTATCAATTCCACAAGAAGCCCAGGGAATTTTGGATGGGGGGATATAATGAAGCTTTATGTCATCTTAATGCCCGGTTGAAATAATCAAACAATGAGGGATACAAATAGGGATAGTTGAACACTTTGATTGTAATGCAGGTCGAACAAGGGAGAGAGTTATAGGATTGGTATGAGCCCAGATTACTTGATCTTTCGGTGCCCCATTTTAAACTAGATGTCAGCTGGATTCCAGCCCATTTTATTCCTCAATGTTTGATCTCCAAGTATCTTGGTGACTACAATCTTCATGAAGATTTTGAGATATCTCGACGTCAACATCTTCTTAACCGACCTAGATCGAGCAACACTAGAATGCTTTGAGATTTGAATTTTATCAACTCTTCTTTTGCTCTAGATGATCCTCTAGCTGGAATGGAACCTGTACCTAAATCTGAAGGAAACAAACTAGTAGAATAGGTTATTTGTATTTTGCTAGTAATTATTAAATGCAACAGCATCTTTTGTAATTCTATTTTCCTTGGAACTAAATTAATTGTATGATGTGTATATATATATATATATGTAAAGGGACAATTTGTCCTATGTTGATTGGATTGCCTAGACAATGGAGCTTTGCCCCTTATATTTGCCTAGTTCTAGTGACTTATCACCCATAAGTGACTAATCAATGGAATTATTTTCATACCATGTTCCTGCTTAGTTGTATCAATCTTATCAAGATTGCCTTGTTGCCTAGGCAGTGGATATTTTACCCATCTTCTTGCCTCGTTTTAGATGCCCCTGGAGGTCACCTATAATCAAACAGGCCTTGCCTTGCATTATTGTTGTGCCAACATTGTTGGTTATGTTTATCGACCAACCTTAGTTGGTGGTTGTTGATATGCCGACCAACCGTAGTTAGTGGTTGTTGATATGTCAACCAATCGTAGTTGATGGTTATTGATATGCCGACCAACCGTAGTTGGTGTAGTGTGTAGCACTAGTACTTCAAAAAAAATTGAACTAAAAGAAATTGGGGAAATTATCAATTTTATTCATATTGAAAGAATGGAGTACATGTGAATCCTCATTACTAGTAATATTTGCGTAGGTGCTCTTCATTCCAAGCATATTTTAATTCTTCTCCCTCGAGAGTTTATATTATGTATGTTCAAGGTCGAACACCCTCTGTCACATGATAAGGCCCATGCTAGTTAGCCTCTCACTTATTATGTTTCTGAATGACTTTCTTGAGCACATAATCTCCTGCCATGAGATCACACTTGCTGACTCGTTTATTGTAGAACATGGCAGTTCGTTGCTGATAAGCAGCATTTCGGACCGTTCATCTTCTCGGACTACCTCGAGCATGTCAAAATCTAAAAGTCTTATCAAATCCCTTATTGGAGAATTGAAATTAATCTCCCTATGCGTAGGTAAGCCTAGTTCAGTGGGTATGACTGCTTCACTTCCAAAGGCTAACATGTAAGGAGATTCCCCAGTTGTTGTTCGGGGAGTTGTTCAGTAAGCCTACAACACAGAATGCAGCTCGTTAATCCAATTCCCTTTCGTATGATCCAACCAGTTCTTCAACCCGTACAATAAAATTTTGTTTGTTACTTCTATTTGCCCATTACTTTGGGGATGACCTGGAGCAATCTAGAACAGTACGCTACGAACTCCTCATTATCAAATTGGGTACCATAATCAGTGATAAAATCATGTGGCAGACCATATCTGTAAATAATATTCTTCCAGATGAGTTGATAGACCCTTTCATATGCCATATCGATGAGAGGCTCAGTTCTACCCATTTTGTGAAATAATCAACAGCGACCACTAAATATTTGAATCGTCCTCTTGTAGTCGGTAAAGGCCCAACCAAATCTATTACCCACATGGAAAATGGCCAAGGGGAAGTGATTGGTGTTTGCACTGCCTGATGAGTTCTTCGTATAGTAGAAAATCTCTAACATTTGTCGCATTTCTTAGCATAATCTATACAGTCAATGCGCATTATTGGCTAGCAGTATCCCTGCGTCGTTATTCTCTGCAAAAGAGTCTGACCTACTATGTGAGCTCCACAAGATCTTTCATTAATTTATTCCACTAGATATTGATCTTTCGTTGGGTGAACACATATTTTCAGACCTGCGATCATACCCCTTCTGTATAAAAATCCATTATTTAAGACATATTTAGTAGCTTTAAATTTCAACCTCTTGGCCGCAAGTTGGTCAGCTGGTAAAATGTCTTCTTCGATGCAAGACCTGATGGGATCCATCCAGGAAGGTCCCATATCCAAACTGATAAACTTTACCATCAAATCTCCATTGATACTTCTACTAGCTGAAGCACCTTATACTCTTGACTTACTTGAGTCTACATTGTCTAAGTTCTCATCTAGTTTGGAAATTGTGATAAAATTTGAGCCCATCCCTCTAGATACCAAAGAACCTCAGATTCTACACATGATACCTCAATTAATTCATTTAAAGGTAAATTCTGAACCACACACACACTAGGATTTCATACATAATATATATATTGCATCATTTTCTTATGTGTGAGTTAATTCCCTTTTAAATAAGTTTTTAATAATTTTAGAATTTTTTAAATAATTTTTAAATAATTTTCTAAATAATAAAAGTTTGGTTTTAAAAACATTTGGGGTCATTTTGTGATAATTGGTTTTAACTAAACTTGCCTGAATGTTTGGTTGGGTAGAATCCGAAAGCGCTTGAGACTTGAAGGTGTATGTGTAATTAGTTTTAAAACACGCGTTTCTGGTTTCATTTGAGCCTTACACCTGTCAATGTTACGATGGCTTGATTTGTGTTTTCTGTTAAACACAGAATCAGTACGCAATCTCAGCCCTTGGATCAATTTAATCAACGTACTGCATGTGTTTTATCCCAATCCATGTGAACCCTCATTAGACCAATCAGCAAACATTTAATCCACCGCTGATGTTAAACCGTGGGATGTGAGTCAACTGCCAAAGACCAAATCTCAGTCATTAGATTAGAGCTCATGTTCTCGATCCTTCATTGCTTAGTATAAAAGGAGACTATGTCTTAGCATTTTGGGACTTTTTCCAGTTCATCAACTGAGAGAAAGGAGAAGAGAGAGAGAAGAAAAAGAGAGAGAAGCCAGAGAGAGAAAACAAACCCTAATCTCATTTCAAACCCTAAAATCCTTTTAAATCCAAAATCAGTTTACAACCTAAACTAAACCTGAGTGTTTGAGAGTTATTTTGGAGATGGTTTGAAGCTTGTTCGTGGTTTGAATCCTCTGAGTTTGAGATCTTCTAACCAACTTAGACGTTTTAAGTTCGATCTTTATTTCTTTTTATAGAAACTGTGGATCTTGCTATTTTATGTCATATATCACTTAGATCTGCATTATTTCGTTTCTCATCTTGAGAAATCATATTTGTTGATTTTTTTTCTGTAAATGTTTTTCACAACTCAAGAATTCTTATAAAACAAGACTTATGATCTAGTTGGAATCGCAATTGGTGAGTTACAATTTCAAAAACATTTTCAAAACCCTCTGAAATTGTTTAAGACCTTGATCGTCTTCTGAGCAAGGTAATCTTGTATTCTGGGTTAGTTTGAAAGATCAAGAAAGTCTTTTGTTTCTAACGAAGAGAGAAATTGAAAAACTTTAATCATTTAGATCTGTATGTAATTTGATAGGACTTGTTTGTATAAATAAGTGTGTGTGTGTGTGTGTGTGTGTGTGTGTGTGTGTGCATGCATGTGTTAAAACACTGTCACAAACACTTGATACACTACAACACAAGAAGTGTTGGATAAAAGATCTTAAAACATCAAGAGTCGATGTAAAGCTGGAACAAAGTGTTGAGAAGTTAGAAAGATGAGAAAGACACATCAACATCATAACTTCATAGAAGTTAGAATCAAACCAGTGGGTACATATTCTAAACTTGTATAGGTCTGTTTTTTTTGCATGTGTGTTAAATAGCTTTTAACTTGTATATTTTATTTTAGTGGATTTTTTGTTTGTGATTTAGAAGTCACCGTGGATGTTTCCTCAGTTGGGTGAGGTTTTACCATGTTAAAAACTGTGTGTACTTAATCTTTCTACATCTCCTCATCTCATTCTTGTTGGTGTTCTGATTTAACTTGTTTTAAACTGTTTTAGTTTTTTTTCAAAACTAGTTACATAATCTTAAACATATCTCATACATATTTTTATTAAACACATCTTGTGGTTAATCTGTTTGATTTAAAGAATAGAGTTTCCCCAAAAAACAATTCGGAGTTACTTAGATAGTTTAATCTTGAATTAAACGACTTAAGTGATAGCTTTTCACTAGCTAGTATCTGAATAGGAATTGTTCTTCGTAGTTCGATGCGAGTGACAAAGGCTAACCAAGATAGCGCATATGCCCTTGCATTCTCCAGTCTTGGTATTATGATCACTTGAACTGCTGTAAATTTGGATACAATCTCTATAGCTTTAGTTAGATACCTTGACATGAATTATCCTTTTGTCACATAAAGATTTAGTATCCGATTCACCACTAGTTACGAATCGTTGAACACCATTACTTTCTCTATATTCAATGATTTTTTTAAATTGAGGACCACAATTACGGCTTCATACTCAGATTCATTGTTGGATGCCTTAAACTGGAAGCGTAGAGCATATTCTATGTCTATCCCATCCAGAATATTGAGAATAATTCCAGCTCCATAACCCGTTGCACACGAACTACCATCTACATACAAATTCCATATAGGGATACATTTATCAAACACTTGGTCTGGCAGATTCCCCTGATGGAATATCTGGTGCTTCCTTTCATCATCCCTCAACTCTGGGCTTTTATCAGGGGATTCTTGTTGCTCGGTCACTGTCCCTTCCGGCTGCTGATGGAAGTTGATCAGGAACTATTTCTGATGATCCTCTAACGTCCGTGTTGGTCGGAGGTATCTGGGTAAGTGAATTCAGCAATGAAATCTTCCACTACCTGTCCTTTGTGAGAAGACCTTGTCTCATAGATAAGGTCATATTCACCTAACTCCACAACCCAATACATCAATCTTCTGAATTTTTTCAGCTTGTGTAAAGCCTGTCTGAGTGGCATGTTAGTATATACCACTATTGTATAGGCTTGAAAATATGACTTCATTCTCCTGCTCGCCTCAATTAATGACAATGCCAACTTCTCCAATTTTAGATATATTTTCTCTGCTCCTCTGAATGCCTCGTATAATAAACCAATTTTTGTACTCCTCCGTCTATTCTTATCAAAGTTGAACTGACTGCATTTTCTGAAACAACCAAGTACAAGTATAACTTTTCTCCCAACACTGGACTGGACAGTAAAGGAGGTATCCCCAGGTATTTCTTCAACTCCATGAATGCCTTCTAACACTCGTCTTTCCACTTAAAGGTCTTTCTGGGAACCTTGAAGAATGGAATACATCTATCAGTTGCTCGGGATACAAACCTGTTGAGAGCCGCTACATGCCCCGTAAGGCTTTGTACTTACTTCTTGGTGGCTGGAGATCATAATTATAGCAAGGCCTTTATCTTATCAGGATTTTCTTCAATACCTCGTTGATTTACAATACAACTAAGGAACATGCCTTCCTGTACGCCAAAAATGCACTTGGTCGGGTTCAACTTCATCTCATACTTCTCCAACTGGTCAAATGTTTGGCTCAGGTCAGCTATGTGGTTAGTATCTTTCTTTCTCTTAGTCAACATGTCATCGATGTAAACCTCCATATTTTTGCCGATCTACTCTGTGAACACCTTTTTCATCAGCCGCTAGTATGTAGCACTTGCATTTTAAGACCAAAAGGCATAACATTGTAATAGTATGTTCCCTGTGGGGTAATGAAAGAGGTACTCTCCCTATCTTCTGGTTTCATCTTAATTTGGTTGTATATGGAATAAGTATCCATGAAGCTCAACAATTCATTCCCCGGAGTAGCATCTACCAGCTAATCGATTCTGGGCAGAAGGAAGTAATCTTTTGGGCAGGCTTTATTCAGATCTGTGAAATCCATGCACATTCTCCATTTATTGTTCTTCTTTTTTTGCCATCACCACGTTGGCTAAAAAATCAGGATATTTGACATCCTCAATGAAAGAAGCCTTTTGTTGTTTCTCTACTTCCTCTTGAATATCCTGGTTCTTCTCTGGACTAAAGACCCTTCTTCGTTGCTTCATCGATTTGATTTCTTTATTGACATTGAGCTCATGGCACAGGAAGGCTGGGTCTATCCTCGACATATCTTCATGACTCCACATGAAAGCTTGCTTTTTATGCATCAAAAATGCCACCAACTCTTGCTTTATTGTCGGATTAAGTGAAGCGCTAATCTAAGTTGTTATTTTTGGTCGTTCATCATCCATAATAATGCTCTTCCTTACTTCCATGACTTGACCCTTCACGAGCTCTGATTTGTCTCTGGGGTATAGTATTTCAATCTCCGACTCTTCAGACTCATCCACTTGATAAGTGGTGGTTTTCTTCCTGGTATCCTCTAGCTCTTTTTTTTTTGGAAGATGAGTAGTAGCATTCCCGAGCTACTTTCTGATCGCCCTGCACAAGTCCCACCCCAAAGTTGGTCGGGAACTTTAAACATTAGTGTATAGTGGATGGCACTGCTTTAAACTTTTTTAGGCCTACTCTTCCCATGGTTGTATTGTAAGCCGATTGAACATCTTTCTCCATCATAAAAAATCGTATCTTTTCCGATCTGCAGGTGGGCCAGGTACCAATCAGCATGTCCAACTTTATTGTCCCAAGTGGAAAAACTTTTTTTCCAGAAAAATCGATAAGGGGCCTATGATACGGTTCCAACTGGGCAAGTTTTAGGTTCAAATTGTCAAAGCAAGGGTAGAACATGATGTCCGCCGAGCTGCCATTATCCACCAATACTTTTTAGATGATTGCATCCTTCATCGTCATCTTGATCACCAAAGGGTCGTCGTGAGGATACAAGACACCTTCCAAATCATTTTTAGAAAAACTGATGACCAGTTTATCTTTGTTAACCTTCCACAGACGATCCTCTTTCGCCAGATTTATCCATTGTATATAGGAACAAGCTTGGGCCTCATTGAGGTAAGCTTTCCTTTCAGAGGTATGATCACCACCTACTGCATATCCACCTGTTATCATATTACAGTCAAATGAACCAAAGAGGATTGAAAATACCTCACGTTCTGGCTGTCTTGGCTTTTGGGGGAGATCAGGGTCTTCCTCCGGTTCATCTTCGTGATCCATTTTCATGTCATTTCTTGGTCGGTGGGGAGATTTGGACCATTGTCGTAATCTGTTGTTGGTTTTCTCATCGTTCCGGCGATCAACAAACTGGTTCAGCTTCCCTCGCCTAATGAGTGTTTCTTTCTCATTTTGGAGAGCTACGCATTGCTTGGTCATGTGACCATGGTCAATGACTTCTAGTTTCTCATTATTAAAACGAGTGATATAATCCCTTGTGCTCTCTCTTACCCTTTGACTTAAGCTCAACAGATGTGCTACCCTTTTGACTGGCTTTGCACCAAAATAGGAAGTTTCCTATAAAGGGCTCTACTAGTTTATGGAAGGTAGCAATCTGCCCTCGAGGAAGATTGTTGTACCATATTTGAGCAGATCCAGTGATAGTCCCTGAGAATTCCCTTCACCTCATCTCATCGGGAACTGCATAAATATCTGCAGCAGCTTGGTACTGCTCTACGTGGAGGACAGGATTAGTTTTTCCATCGTACTTCGGTGTAACTACAGGAGCTTTAAACTTTGACGGTGTGGGAAAATCAACAATTTCTTGTTTGAATGGTGATACTTTGACAAAGGTTTTTTTAAGAGGGTTTCTAGCCTTAGACATTTAACCTAACCTATCTTCTAATCGTTGAATAGATCCTTTTCGTAACTCCTTTACAACTTTGGATTTATGGGTGCGAGCGACAGATCGCGTTGCGTTCTCCTCCTGGGATCTTTCTGGGCGAGCTGCAGGCCTGATATTTGGATGTGATTGGGCAAACCCTTACCTTAACTCATTTGGTCATTTAGAATTTCTTGACACAATCCAAGGAGGATTTCTATTCCTCCTGGGGCCCAAACGGTCAAATGGTGAGACTCTGCTCAACCTTTCCAGAGTGCTCGTTCATTTTGGAGTCAAAGTGATGTTTTCTTGAGACTCTACAATTCTTATAGGAGATGTCAGGTCGGGCTGATAAGATAAATCACTTGAGGTTCCAGTACGGTGAGGTTTAGGACGTCGAGATCTTGAAGAAGGTGGTTGCATGACACTTCGTTGACCGGACTATATGGAAGCTCCATTTTAAAAAGTCTGGATGAACTGTCGCATAGTATCTTGCATGGATGTTTCCCCCTGGCTAAACTAGCCAAGATTCTTGTGATATCGTTTGTGTTTGGAGGAGTGGACGAGTTAGGAGGAATCCCGTCATTGTTTATGTTGCTATATTATGGGATATCAGCCATTTTAGGATGAGTTTTTGGGTGAAAAACGCTACGTATAGTCGTTTCCCAAAGACGGCATCAATCTGTTGATGTAAAAAACAAGATTTGATCTAATTAATTAATCATCGATAAATATAAATGAAGAAATAAGACAATGGATTTTTAAAGTTGTTAGGCCTTAGTGAAATGGCCTACATCCACTTTTTTGTATTGTTGGGTATTTGCCTTAATCTTCAGTATCTTCGCTTATGGAAGCCTTGCCCGCTAGGGAGGTGTTACAAAGTATTTGTAGCCCTTCGGGCTCTCAGTATGAATAGATAATATGCCTTTATTTAATGGACATATACATCTGTATACGATAATAATGTTCATTGAATCTATTTTTTTCGTTTGATCTTCTTGACTAGATGCTCGGTATGCTAAATAGCTCGGCGTGCTGAGTAGCTCGGCACTATAAGTTGCTCGATAAATATATTTATGCCATGCAAGATGACACGTGTCTTCATATAACTAGTCCACATCAGCTGACTAATTTTTGTATCAACACTCGGGATACTAGAAGGTTTAATAAGAGGAAGTAGAGTTTTATGTATGCGAGGGGATTCAAAACTCGTAGTTAAATGAGTTAATGGAGAATTTTCTCTCAATCATGAAAACCTTTCTCCTTACTAAGCAATCATCCAGTTAAATCAATTTCTACCTGTCAAGATAGAGAGGCACCTCAGGATAATGAACAGGCTTTCAGATGCTCTAGTAATAATTTCTCAAAAGTTAGAGATGGATGAGCCAGAAGTTATGACCACTATTCGAAGAAGAAAAATTCCTAAAATAATGAGATCTCTATTCCTAAGTGAGGAGTCTAATAATTATAGATCCTCCATAGTGACGCGGTTGGAAACACATGAGGGAAATATGAATTTATCGTAGCTAACGAATGTCTACATGCTCCAAAGAACTCTCTACTTTAGAAGTCTTGGGGTATACTTAGTGAGATGTGTGGGAGAGGAAGAAGCTCCCAAAAATCTATAAGTGATGCATGCAACACATTGTGGTAACAAATATATTCCACTTTATAGGAATTTACGGTGAAGAGGTTACTACTGGACCAACATGAGCACAGTGAGCTAATGAGAATTTTAAAGTCATTAATAGTAAGTATACATAGATTGCGGTTCTCATAAACCCTAGATTCCATTAACTTTGGCAAGAGATGCAGAGCAAGTCAACTATATTAGAATATGGTACATACTCTATCATTGAGCCTACATAGTTTGGATACTCCTTACCAATTACACACTTAAGCATCTAATCTAGTCAGAAATATCACCCCAGACTCTCGTGGAAAAGCCTTCATCCTAAACAGGAATACACAATCCCTCCGAGGAGGACAACTACTAAATCAGTTACTCAGTTCATTTGTGAGTACATTATCTACAGGCTTGGTATCCCAAAGGCCATCCTCACAGATAATGAAAAAAATTGTGCAAGGAAATGGGACTTCTTAGTGATAAGTATAAGATCATCCATAATAGTTCAACTATTTCATATCCAAAAGGGAATGGGCAGGTAAAGGCAACCAACAAAACCTTGATCAACATTTGAAGAAGATGCTTGAAGATCTCCCCAGAACATGGGATGAAAAATTGCCCATAGTTGTATGATCGTACAAAACTTCAAAAAGGAAGACAAGGGATCACTCTTTTCTCTTTGTTTTATGGAACATAAGTTGTCCTATCATTGGAATTGGTAGTACTCTCCGCAAGAATGTCTTTAAATCATGCTTTTCTACCACAGCCGAGGCATGCACAATTAGAGGCCTTGGACGACCATAAAGATAAAGCCAAGGAGAACTTCAAAGTCTACACCCAACAACTTTCGAGGGTTTATGAAAACTTGGTCAATCTAGGGGAATTTCAAGTGGGGGACTTAGTTCTTCGAGCATCCACTCATCAATTGGGAAATATGTCTGCCTCAAATTTCAAGCCTAATCGAGAAAGACCATTCGTGGTTAGAGGATCAGAGAAGTTAGGGTATTACCAGATTTCAAAAAGTGGTTGAATCCAGTAGATCAATTGCAAGTTGATCAAGAAGTACTATACATCAGGTATCTTAGTGTTTATCTCTTTTACAGTTAATGAAAATTAAAGTTTATTGTATGAAAAAGAAACCCATTTTTGTATGAGTAATACTTAGGAATATCAAGTTTTATATAATGAATGCAAGGGTATATGCTTTGTTGTAACAATTTTTCTTCTAAGTTTTAAAATATTGATTATATTACTCATTTGTGTTGCGCTGTATAACCAACAAGTTTTTTTATATATCTGCTCGCAAGACCGTACGGAGGGGATACATTTCAAAGTTACAATTATACTAATTTAGTTAACATTATAATGAGCAGACTAGTCACATGATTCCTATAATATGAAGGAAAAGAATTTTTAAAGGAAAAGGCATTGCTCGCCCTATTTTGACTAGATATATTTTCAAGTTAATGTCCACTTAAAAACATATGACAAAATATAGCGAACAAGGCACCTCTGAATTCCCAACGTATAGGAAAACACATTTTCATAATAAGTTTAAATTTGCTCATAATTTTTCAAGGGATATAATTGTCTAATCCTAATTACATAGCTTAAAAGAAAAATATAACAATCATAGAATTAAGTTCCCAAAGCATACTGGAAAATGTTTATTTTATCAAAATTTACTTACTTACAAATATTTTATAAAAATATTTCGAGCGGATAATCCCATAATATAAAGGAAAGGTAAAAATATTTCACATGCTATTATCATTTTCTCGAAGGCATGAAATAAAAAAGTGCAGATACACACACAAATATATATTGGTAATTGACATTCCATTTAACAAAATAGCCTACTCGAAAGATAGGTAGAAAAAAGATTACAATATGTAAAAAATGATGTAAAAGTACACAGGGCCAGTCACCTGTCATAAGGAAAATAAGGTTTTCTCTCTTATAAAATCCTTCCCAGGATACACCAACCTCTCGCTTCACATCCTCCTCAATCTTGGCGATGCGAGCAACTTATTCCTCTTCACTCGATATGAACTCAAGTTTAAAGGACTTGATCTGCTCCTTCAAGGCTTCTCCTCGTTAACGATGTTGCTCGACTTTAGCATTCTCAGAGGATTAAGCCTTTATCAATCTTCTCATAGTATGGTGAATGAGGCTGTGAACTATAATATTCAGTCAATCCAGAAAAAATGATAATCGTTTTCCAAGTCTTCCCACCTGCAGGAGTGATCTCATTTAGAGAAGTGGGAGTAAACAGATGAACATGGCTAGCATACCTACTCGTGAAAATATCTAGGTGATGCTCGAATATCAAGTCTAAGATAACTTGGTACTCTTTGCGAAACCTGTTCAACCGACGCTCGTATGATAGGTATTTCATATAGAGGTCTGGAGCATCCATTTCCAACGTTTCAAAGTAGGTGTCCATGGAGCTTTCATTGGAATCAATAGAAGGCATCTCGCCGGCCTATACTATCCCTCACCCGCATTGGAGTGAGTAGCTTCAGAGTCCTTCTTATCCTTTTCGTTAGCTTCTTCTCCCTTTCTTTCTTCCTCCTAAAATCAAAAGAAGTAAATGATAAGTGCATCAAGTTTGAGATTAAGGGATTATTAGCAGTTTGAACAAAAAGAGACTTACTCTCATGCCTATAGGAGTTGACATACTACCCAAGATCCTTTGTTGATCTATATCCAATAAGAAATTAAAGTTGTAGGCCCCTTTATTTTTCAAATCAACTTTGATTTAAGGATGATGAAACAACTTTCTCTTTTTGAAAAACCTTTTTCAAACTTTTATGTGCACCAAATTGCTAACCAATTTTAACTTAACCAAATTTTATCTTGATTAATCCTAACCATTCATTTAGTGATTAAAGCAAGTAAAGTAAGGAAAAGAGTGCTCACAATGTCAGATGTACGAGGAAATCACAAAGGGAAAAAACCTCGGATGGCGCAAGCCAAACAATCACTGTGAATGCGGAATTCCAAGGAAGAGACACAAGTCTTACTCAGTAACTCGATCCCCACGAGACTTAGCACTTTTCTGATCTTCAACCACTCCTCCATAGTGCCCATGAAAATCTTTTCACGATACCTGTCCATAGCAGTCGCCTCCACGAATTTCTCAGTGTCCATCGATGTAGCTTAGAAAGTCTACGAAATCGTAACATAAACTCAGTCGCTTTTTTATCGCAAAACCCAACGATGTTCTTCAAAGTGTAGAAAAAAATCCAGCATGTGAAAACAAAGATCACAATCGCATATGATAATGAAAAATCTAATCTTTGAAACTCTAAGGATGTTTTGTACTTAGAAAACCTTAGAAAAAATGTGCAGAATACGTACTGCTTGTATATTGTTTTTTCAGATTACACACTTACGAAATTCTGAGGAAAACATGACTTAAATAATTTTATTAAGGTGGCGCATCGTTCGAACGACTTATCATTCGAATGAGATATCTATGTCATTCAAATGACAATGGAATCTTGCTTCAATGACAGTTAATGTCGTTTGAACCAGAAACAGTAATGTTTGCGAATTACGGAACTCTAATACATCCTTATCTCAGAATAAAATGAAGTGTAAACAATATCAAACACTTTAAAAACATTGTAAAAATATTTCTTTAATAAAATAACACCCTTAAACATTTTAAAATAAATTTCGAGTTGTATTAAAATTACGCATTCACACCTAAGTGATCTCGGAATGAAATTTGATTGAAGACAAAATATGCACCATAAACCGATGTGATTAATTCCTTGAAGCTATGCCGCAGTATCTTCAATAAACTTCAATACGTCATAGTCTGTGTTGAATCGTGACAATAAAAATTTACCTATGACTAAAACGTGTTTTGTTTCGAAAATAAGTCAAATAAACATACAACGAACTCAATTGGAAATTTGTCCTTATAAAAGTACATAGTTAGAGAAATATTTGAAATCAATAAAAATATAAGAGGATCAAGAAATTAATAAGCTCATTCGTTGCTTGGAAGAAAGATCCACGGTAAAAATGAGCAAATGGTCACTCCTCTGGCCGGTTTAAAAAAATTATCAAAATAAAACAAGATAATAACACGTGAGAAAAAAATGTTTACGCATGAAGTACTCACAAGAAACTAATAAGCGTAAAATTTTCCCTCGGGATCCACAAGTATAAGACCATTCGCAATGTTCACCTGAAAACAAAGAGACGGGATGAATAATTGGTCAATTACTTGCACAGTATAAGCAAATAAATGAAAAGGTACAACAATTTAGTACATGAGGCTCTATAGACATAGGAGCGCTTATAATGTCCACCTGAAAACAAAGAAACATGATGAGAAATTAAGAAGTACTTGCACAATATAAGAAAATAAACAAAACTGTACAAAAGTTTTGTACCCGAGGCTCCACATACACAGGAGCACTCATAGTGTCAACCTGAAAAGAAAGAAACGTGATTGAGGACTCGAGAAAGTATTTACAAAGTATAAGAAAATAAACAACAAAAGGTAGGAGCTCCACAGTCACATGTGCACTCGTAATACTCAACCAAAAATAAGAAAATAAGACGAGTAAGAGAGCAAGAATTTGCACAACATAAGAAAATGAATATAAGGGTACAATAATTTAATACTTGAGTCTCTGTAAGGACACAAATTTCCAATTGAGTCCATATGTAGTTTTGGCTCAATTCCGGACAAAAACATTTATTCATAGGAAAGTATGTAATTGTAATACTCTCAATCCTATGAAGTGTTTGTTGAAGACGTAGCGGCAAAGAGTATAAAGCTTCATCAAAATGCCGGTTTGTGTGCCTCGTTTCTACGTCATCAATCATAGTTCCATGCTCCCAAGGTATGAATGCAATTATATATATATATAGGAGCTTGGAACAAGTTTATTGGGTGTTAGGTTTAATAAAAACTGCGTTTTATTCTCAGAAAGAATTAATTAGAACTTCAAAATAAGTTTATAAAAGTTTCTGGGCCAAAATCAAATTTTACAAACTTTCTGGTCGTTCGTTAGAAATGTCGTTCGAACGAGTTTTTCGTTCGAACCAGGTTTCGTTCAAACGCGTTTGCCATCGAGTTCTATACTGGTCCGTCGTTCAAAATGTCGTTCGAACGAGAGTGTTCGTTCTAACGAGATTTCTAACGAGATTCTAACGAGTACAAACTGGAGTGTCGTTAGAAGTATCGTTCGAACGAGAGTTCGTTCGAACGAAATATCGTTCGAACGAGAGGCCAGGCGGGAACAGTTTTTAGGCAGTTTTTGGCAGTTTTGCACCCACTTCCCCACTTGGTTTTTAAACACCTTTTACAGACTTTAATAGGTGCGGGAATGACATTTTCCAACTTAAAATTTCCATAACTTTCCAAAATATTTCCATCTCTTAGAGAGTGTTTGAGAGAAAAAATGGTTTAGGAAAATGTTCATGTTTTGAGTGTTATTTTTCAAAGAGAAAATCCCTCACATTCTAGTTTACACCCAATTGTGTCTATTCCAAGTTCACATATACATATTAAATTGCTTGGAGTTTGGCACCGGTTTATCTCTACCGAATTCAAGAAGAGAAGTTTTGGTTTGCTTCTAAATCCATCAAAGAAGAAGATTATTTTGTTGTGATTCTACCCACTTGGAGAAAGGATCCATGCTCGGGTGATGGTGACCGTATAAAGTCATATCGGTGGATTCCGAGACCGCGGTGGTTTTCCAAGGTTATCCACTAGGAAGAGGTTTCTACGAGAAGAAGCGTCGAGGCTTGAGAGGGATCGAGTCAGTCGTTGTAAGTCTACCTATCTTGTAATTGTAATTCCGTATCTAGTGGATTTGTGGCTAGGGCCGTCCGAGGTTGTTTCCCGTCTTGGGTTTTTCCTCGTACATCGCGGCGTAGTGTGATATTGTTTATTTTATCTTGCATCATAATTTCAAGATAAAATTCGGTTTAAATCATCACACTCATTTAAATTGCACGGTTTAATTTTAATTTGTTTGAGAAATTAAAATTTGTTATTTTGTTTAGTGTTGAACCATCACCTTTACGCTTCCGCATCAAGTATTTATATAAAAGGAAATTACAGCAACTACGAATTGGTATCAGAGCCAAAGCGATAAATTATTTCGTTAACGATCTTTTTAAATAATTTTTGGCTAAAATGGATTTTGCCCATTTTCAAAATTTCCTATTTTCGATGGTTCAAACTACGCGTATTGGAAAGCGCGTATGAGATCGGCACTAAAATCTATCGACGAGAGAGTTTGGATGTCAGTTGTTAATGGGTGGTCCCCACCAACTTATTTAGTTGAGAATGAACGTGTTATCAAACCCGCCGATAGATGGACTGAAAATGAGTTTAAACTTGCTAATTTCAATTCACGTGGTTTAAATGCCTTGTTTAGCGCTGTCACACCGGATGAATTCCGACGTATTATGACGTGTGAAACCGCTAAAGAAGCTTGGGATATTTTACAATTAACTCATGAAGGAACTAGTGTCGTTAAAGCTTCAAAACTCCAAAACCTCACAACTCAATTTGAAACTATCAAAATGAATGAAAAAGAAACTTTTGATGAATTCTATGCTAGACTTTCTGATATTGTTAATTCATCTTTTAACTTGGGAGAGAAAATACCTGACGACCGTGTTGTAAAGAAAATTTTAAGGTCCCTACCCGACAGGTTTATTCCTAAAGTGACCGTTTTAAATTCTTTACCCACTTTAGCCTCTACGAAATTAGAAGAGCTTGTAGGTGATTTACAAACCTATGAACTAGATATGTTTCCCTCTAAAACTGAAAAGAAAATTGAAAAGGGCGTTGCTTTAAAAGCCCGAAAAGAGGTCAAACAAGTAGTAGAGAGCGATAGTGATAGTGACTCGGAAGATATGGCTTTATTTGCTCGTAAATTTAGAAAATTTCTTAAATTTAACAAAGACAAATTTAAAAATGATTTTAAGAAATTCGAATCTTCTAAGCATGACAAAGGCGAAAAGATTCCTAAATCCGAAAAGATCCCTAAACCTAGTAATGAACATTTAGATAGGGACGAGTCTGATAAGTGTTTTGGTTGTGAAGGTTATGGCCATAGGGCTTATGAGTGCCCCACTAAACTAAGGAAAGATGGTAAGCGACCCATTTCATATAATGCAACCCTTAGTGATAGTGATAAGGAAGAGAAGCCCGATTCCCCCACTAAGAAAAATTTTGTGGCTTTTATGGCTAGTCATGTGAGTGATAGTGAGAACTCATCGATTGATGAAACGATAGCACATGCCACTTCCAAGGTCATTGTACATGATTCTCTTGTTTTTGATGATAGTGAGAGTGAAGAAGAAAGAGAGAGTGAAAATGAAGAAGAGGTTAATGTAAGTGAACTTCAAATTGCTTTTCAAGAACTTTACAAAGAATCTATTAAATTGAAAAGAGCTAATTTGAAGTTAGAAGCTAGTTTAAGAGAAAGTGTCAAGGTCATTGACAAAAATGTTTTAATAGAAGACCTTAGGACACATGTGAGGACTCTTCAAGAGAAGCTTGAATATGTATAAGGCGAAAGAGATAGCCTTAGGGGTTTAATGGAATCCTTAAAAAAGGAGCTTCTTGCTTTTGAAGAGAAAAATGTTTTACTAGAATCTAACATTGTAGAATTGGAAAATAAATTAAAAGATTCTAGTAATGTCAAATTTGATTTGGAATGTCGTTCAGAAAAACTAGATAAAATGTTAGGAACGGTCCAAATTAAAAATGACACTTGTGGTTTAGGCTTCAATACTTGTAATGAATTTACTCATAATGCCCAAACCAATGTTTTAAGAGAATCTACTAGGAATACATTTAGAGATCACTCCTTAAGTAAATCTTTTCGACATATTCTCACTTGTACACATTGTGGTCGACAAGGTCGTCTTAGGAAATTTTGTTTTGATCTTAAACGAATTCCTAGAAAACCCCATAGTAAAGTAACCACGGTAGTTAAAGTTCCTACACCCCAAGATAGTCATTCCTCATTAATTTGGGTTAGGAAATCCGACTTGGTTGCCTTGCAAAATAGGGTTTTTGATTCTCATTTACTTTCACATGCCTCCTCCCTTTCTAAATCTAAAGGATGAATGTGTTAGTGTTTGCATACTTTAGCTTTTGTACTTCATGCTATATTCACATGCTAAATGTATGCTTGTTTAGTCATTTTCTAGTCATAGCCTTATTTCATATCCCATGTTAGAAATTATGACTTGTTTATCTTTTTGTATTATATTCTGTGTTTGAATTAACTGAAATATATAAAAAGATTTTTGTTTATCATTTGTGTTTTATTCATCTCATTTAAGCTTAATGAAGAATACAAAAGATTTTGTGTTTGTCCTTTTGAGTAAATATTTATTTTTGATTAAAAATGTTAAAAACTCAAAAAGATTTTATTTTGTGTGTATTTTAGTTTGACACACTTTATGTGGCATATACTTGTGTTTGAATCTCTCCTTTAACGCTCCCATGTGGCTAAAACTTTTGGTTTAGATTTTCAATCCTTAAAATGTTCTTTACCATGCTTTATATGGAGTAGTTGGATTTTGCGTTGGTTAAATGGATTCTATTTTTATATGCCTCTATTCACACATGCACGAGCTCTTTTGAAATCTTAATGTCACATGTTATATTTGAGCTTTTTGAGGTGTTCTCCTACCAATCTAGTCATCTACATATCTATGACCTAGGAGGACTAGTGCATGTCAAAATCCGTTGCATGTGAGATGTGTGTGAAAAATGAAAACATGATAAATACAAATGTGCATGGGGAAGGGCTCCGAAAGGATGAATTAAATCCTTTGCGATAGTAAGCCACCGTTTATTGGATCTAAAAGAAATACGTGATCCAAAGGCCTAAAAACAGAATATTTGGCATTAAAAAGAAAACAATTGCCAAGGCCTATGTTGGTTTGATATATTCATTCAAAAGCAAAAGAATATATATGCTTATTGAGGGAGAATTGGATGATATATCAACGGTTTGCACAATGTCCGTTTATCCTAGTTGTCTTTAATGTCATAACTCTATTTGGTTTGTAGAATCATCATCATGCTAGGCTTGTATGCATTGTGTATGTTTGTTCATTGAGTTCAATCTTCATATTGTCACATGAGGTTATATTTAACTGTGATGAAGTTTGCAATCAAATGAGAACTCCGTGAACGTTTCTTAAGTGTTTGGGTCTAAATTTAATCATTACTAGTTCACACCCCAACACTTCCGTTTTCCATATGACACATTTTTTCCATACGAGTGAGCAAACTTATTGTATTTTGTGTTATATGTGTGTTTATATCTATATATATCTGCAAGTACTTATTGGTATATTTATAGTATATATATATATATATGATATTTGTTTGTCTTTGCCTTGCTTTTATTGCCCATATGCCTTCATGTCTTATCAGTTTAAGCTTCAACATGCTTTTATGTTTATTAGTTCTTTATCCTTTGCCTATTCCTGAACAAAAAGGGGGAGAATGATGATAGGGGGAGAAATGGTATATAATCCTATCATTATCGTTTCTTAGTTTGGGGGCGATTTATCTTAGGGGGAGACGTCTTTCTAAGTATGTCATGTGTTTGATAAAGGGGAGAATTAATTTAGGGGGAGTAATTTAATTAATTGCATTTAATACTTTGATATTCCCTATGCATTTGATGAGTTTGCTTAAGTGTGCAGGATTTCGTCTACAGCGACATTTTTTAAACGGCAAAGCGTTAGATCCTTGGGTTGAGTCAAGTTTGGGTGGGTTATGTTTTGAGTCTAGTGAGCTTGACGGCCCTTTAGGATTTTTGTTTGGTTTTTGTCCCGGAATAGCCAAAGGGGGAGATTTGTAAGGACACAAATTTCCAATTGAGTCCATATGTAGTTTTGGCTCAATTCCGGACAAAAACATTTATTCATAGGAAAGTATGTAATTGTAATACTCTCAAGCCTATGAAGTGTTTGTTGAAGACGTAGCGGCAAAGAGTATAAAGCTTCATCAAAATGTCAGTTTGTGTGCCTCGTTTCTACGTCATCAATCATAGTTCCATGCTCCTAAGGTATGAATGAAATTATATATATACAGGAGTTTGGAACAAGTTTATTGGGTGTTAGGTTTAATAAAAAATGCATTTTATTCTCAGAAAGAATTAATTAGAACTTCAAAATAAGTTTATAAAAGTTTCTGGGCCAAAATCAAATTTTACAAACTTTCTGGTCGTTCGTTAGAAATGTCGTTCGAAGGAGTTTTTCGTTCAAACTAGGTTTCGTTCGAACGAGTTTGCCATCGAGTTCTATACTGGTCCGTCGTTCGAAATGTCATTCGAACGAGAGTGTTCGTTCTAACGAGATTTCTAACGAGATTCTAACGAGTCCAAACTGGAGCGTCGTTAGAAGTCTCGTTCGAACGAGAGTTCGTTCGAACGAAATGTCGTTCGAACGAGAGGCCAGGCGGGAACAGTTTTAGGCAGTTTTTGGCAGTTTTGCACCCACTTCCCCACTTGGTTTTTAACCACCTTTTACAGACTTTAATAGGTGCGGGAATGACATTTTCCAACTTAACATTTCCATAACTTTTCCAAAATATTTCCATCTCTTAGAGAGTGTTTGAGAGCAAAAATGGTTTAGGAAAATGTTCATGTTTTGAGTGTTATTTTTCAAAGAGAAAATCCTTCACACTCTAGTTTACACCCAATTGTGTTTATTCCAAGTTCACATATACATATTAAATTGCTTGGAGTTTGGCACCGGTTTATCTCTACCGAATTCAAGAAGTGAAGTTTTGGTTTGCTTCTAAATCCATCAAAGAAGAATATTATTTTGTTGTAATTCTACCCACTTGGAGAAAGGCTCCATGCTCGGGTGACGGTGACCGTATAAAGTCCTATCGGTGGATTCCGAGACCGCGGTGGTGTTCAAGGTTATCCGCTAGGAAGAGGTTTCTACGAGAAGAAGCGTCGAGGCTTGAGAGGGATCGAGTCAGTCATTGTAAGTCTACCTGTCTTGTAATTGTAATTCCGTATCTAGTGGATTTGTGGCTAGGGCCGTCCGAGGTTGTTTACCGTCTTGGGTTTTTCCTCGTACATCGTGGCGTAGTGTGATATTGTTTATTTTATCTTGCATCATAATTTAGAACGCATGCTAAGGATAATTTCAAGATAAAATTCGGTTTAAATCATCACACTCATTTAAATTGCACGGTTTAATTTTAATTTGTTTGAGAAATTAAAATTTGTTGTTTTGTTTAGTGTTGAACCATCACCTTTACGCTTCCGTATCAAGTATTTATATAAAAGGAAATTACAGCAACTACAGTCTCCATCAGCATAGGAGCACTCGAATATAGTACACTTGAAACTCGAGAACAAAGAAACCGGTTGATTACATAATACAAAAATGGCAAAGTACGAGCAATGGTGACATATAAGAAAAGAAATAAGGTTATATAAATGAGTCCCCTCAAACACATGGGTACTTGAACTTAGCACAACCAGGAAATTGTAAACAAGATTGAGCACCAATGAACAAAGTTTACAAAGACTGAGAAAATAAATGAAGTATATGTACCTCACCGTCCACAGTGGGAGGAGTTCTCAAACAAGCCAACACGATTTCCTGAGACTAAGAGGTATGAGTAATTGTGAACACCTTGATCTATGATCAGGGTATGGTCCATTCTATCTTGTCACAAATGACCGCGGACACAAACCTCGAAAAAATCTATAAGAATTATAACACCCAAACCCAAAAAAAGTTCAAGGGGTAAAAAAACCAAGAATAAAACCTCCAAGGGGTTAAAATACAAATAAAAAAAGGTATAAAAAAGAAACCCAAATAGTCCCTCTAGGTACTTTAGTCAATCAGTTAAAATCCCCTATAATCCTTTAAACGATAGGTTAAAGGTCCCCCAAATACATAATCATTCAGTATCCCAGACAAAAGTAATCATTGCGAGATCTTTGGAAATCTCTTCTAAACCATCCATGTGTCTCACACCTGGAATCCACCAACCAAGGTCTTTAACCGATAGGTTGAAAGTCCCAAGCCTGACACCTATAAATAGATGTCTCTACTATCCACTAAAAGGACACCAAAATTCGACTTCGATTCGATTTTCTCACTTTCTTCTCCCCTGAGCGTCCGAGATACTCGAGCTCATTCTGAAAACTCCTGAAGAAGTTTGTACTTCATAAAAGTCACTTTCCTCTCAAGGAAAGATCATACTTCCGTGGAGTCACTTCAGTACCTAACGAGGTTAGTACTTACAAAAAGTTTCCTCCGAAACAAAAATAGAGGAGAACTCTACAAAAATCGGCACTTGTAAACGAAGCTTTGCCTGACTAAAAATAGAGCTCTGCCCACTGATGATGCTGAGATTTAGCACCACCGGATAAGTGATGATGTGCTCAAATAATAATAACCATGGCAGCCATAGAAATATAAGTGTATAAGTGTGTAGAAGGAGATGAGTATAAGAGGAATAAGACAATGATGTATAGTGGTTCAGCTAATTTGGCCTACATCCACTCTGAGTGTGTGATCCACTATGGGCACTAATGGCCTTGGATACAATGCACATAAGCTCACTTTCTCTCTCTACTGCGTGTGTAAGCAGAGTTTTAGCTAGGGTTGCAATTATCGATCGATCTCCCCTGTAGGGTTGTAGGTGACAAGTATATATAGGTCTTGGGGGGTGTAGTGTACCCCCCAAGTATGCATGGTGCATGTGAATGATGATCTAGCCAATCCCCTGTTGACACCTGTAGATGCCAAATGATGACATAATATTCCCTCACGTGAGGGTGTGATTTTGTTATAACGGTCTCCCATGTACCATGTGAGCCTCACGCGCACTGTTCCACGTGTCTCCCAAACACGCGCTGTGATGATGTCACCCTCGGCCTTTAATATGAGGACGAGGTCAAAGTTCCTTCCGGCAATGAGTCTGGCCTAATTTTGGCCTCGTACTGTCGTACCCTTGGGGTCCGGAGCCTGATGAAGGGTCATCCCCCTGAGGGGTCATCCGGAGCCTGATGAAGGGTCGGCCCCCTGAGGGGTCGTCTGGGCCTGATGAGGCACAGGGCGCCCTCGGCATGGCCGAGGGTATATACGGGTATATCAATCACCCCCCAGCCCTTAGCCCTAGATGATGCTGAGATGGCTGAGGGATAATGTTGCTTTTGAGACTAAGTGTATGGTCTGTTTGATAAGTGACACCTGTCAAGCTGATGTGACAGCTGTCAAATTTTTATCCAATGTCGTTCCAGTTTTCAAGGCGCAGTGGATGCATGCTGCTTGGGGCTTTGTGCCCTAATGATGTCCTCCTCGTGGGCTGTGCTTTGGCTTGGGTAATGGGCCCACTCATTACTAAGGTATATAAGCAATTTTTGAAACCGTTTATTCTCTTCTTCTTCTTCGCGCCCAAGCTCTCTTTCTCTCTAGATTTCCAACAGACAAACCTCCATTTCTGCAAATTTCAACATTTCGAGTTTGGCAGTCTTGCTCTTCCCTCTCAGGTAATCCCTCTGCCCTAGCGTCCTCTTTTCCTTCATTTCTTGCTTGCTTTCTTGTTTTAGGCTTATAAGGTAGGATTTTCCTTAGGGTGTTTCATAACTTTTTAGGCGTCTTTTTCGGCGACTGGTTCTTGAGTGTTCTTGATTAAAACACTTGGTTTATTTTATTTCAATCCAAAAGTCCAGTTTGGTCAATTGCAAACTTGTTTGTAGTTAGCTTAGAAATTCATCCAAGTGTAGGGTCTCCCCCTTAATGCTTAGGAGGCTTTACAGTTTAGCCGAGAGTTCCCATCCTTGAGAGAGAAGCTCTTCGTAGAGATTAGGCGAATAGAGGAAGAGGAGGAGAGGAGACGAGGGGCCGACCCTAATTGGGTACGACCCATTTTTCCCATTCCTCTTGCCATAATAAGACCCTCTGAGTCTTGTGGGTCATCTTGTCGTCCAGCCGAGAGTTATTCGAGTGATATGGATGAGAGAGCGTCGTCGCCAATTGGCGTTGGACCTTCTGGGAGAGGAGAGGCGTCTGACCTAAGCCCAGGCCGACAGGCCGAGGGTATGGTTGCTTCTGAGGCTGTCCCTGTGTCAACTCTATCTCCACATGCCTTCCAGATGGCTTTTCCCCTAGGGCCTCTAACAGGTGATGAGGCCGAGGCCGAGGGTGAGGGGACTGAGGATGATGAGGACACAGATGAACCAGTTGACACATCTCACGCCTCGTCTTATATTTCCTCGGTCAGGGATCGTGACCTTCTTCTGTGGAGGCATGCATATGGTGTTCCTCCCACCATATCTATGAGGGTTCCCTCTGAGGATGAGAGGGTTTTTGAGGGTGAAGAGGGAGAGATAGCGGTGTACGAACAGATGTTCAAGGTAGGTGTCAGACTCCCTTTACATCCTGTTGTCGTAGATATTTTATCAGCCCTCGGCATTGCCCCCTTTCAACTTCCACCCAATTCTTGGAGGACGATCCTTGGTTATGTCTCCTTATGGAAAAATGCTTTCACTGATGAGCCCTCAGCCGACGTATTCTTGGCTTGTTATAATATCACCTCCTCATCCAAACAGCCTGGGTATTATCACCTGGGAGCGAGGAGGTCTGACAAAAACTTCTCCACGTGGCACAAACCTCTAACCACGATTGGAAGAAGAGATTCTTCTTTGTCTCCGGGGAATGGGAGTTTTCTGCCGAGGCACAACTTGTAGCTGACGGTCCTAGGGTCCCCAGAAGATGGTCTAACCCTTCAATGAAGGCCAGGTCAGACCCCGGACTTAGTCTGAAAGAGAAAGATATAGTTGACTATCTGAGAGGACGAGGGAGAGGGAGTTAACTTCCAAAGTTTGAAGATCTGATGACCCCTCGGTTCCTCAAGGAAACTGGTCTGAGGGTAGGCCCCCTGACGGAACTATGTGAGTTATATTATTTTTTCCATTCTTTACTTTTTTCAAGTATTTCATCATTGCCTCTGCATTTTTCTGGCGTGTCGTCCTCCTTTCAGGTCGTCCTACTTGTATATCGGACTATCTCTGGGAAATGACTGCTCCCAGTTTGTTGTCAGGCTTGGCCAAGAAGAAAGGCAAGGAGCCTCAGCAAGCTCTGAGGAAGACGCAGACCACAGGGCCGACACCTGCTGAGCCGACCGTCGACAAACAGAAGAGGAAAGAGCCCGAGGTCCCCGTAGACCCTCGGTCAGGATCACGGACGAGGGCAAGGGTTGAGGCGTCTGAGGGAACCGCCTCTTCTTCTAACATGGGGGGATTCTGGTCCCAGAACTTGGCACTTCTGAAGGCCGAGCCTTCATCACTTATTGCAAACTTTAGGGCGGCTAAGTCATCAATGTTCTCTGCTCCCTCGGCTACCGATTACGAATTCTTGTCTAAGATGCCTCCGGCGAAGGTGTATGACTACGGTCTGCACGCCCTGGCTCAGGTACTTGTCTTGCTTCATTCCCTTAACTGCATTTTTTCACCAACTATTTCCTCGGCTTCTTAACAAGTTCTTTTTCTTATGCAGTCTGTTTGTGCTTTTACCTCGGCCACCAAGTGGATGGCGGAGAATCAGGAGAAATTTCATGAGGCCAAGAGGGCCATCCAACACGAGGCCGATCTGCAGACCAACTTAGAGACTGCAAGGGCTGAGCTAGAGAGTGCCAGAACTGAACATGCAAGGATTCTGGACGACCTTACGAGGCAGCACGACGAAGACCTGAAGGCCAAAGACTTGCTCATTAAGGAGAAGGATGAAGCCTTGACCAATCTAGGGATTCAGCACAAGGCTGATCTTGAGGCAGCTGTCAAGAAGGCCGAGGCCGATGTTGTGGAGGCCTACAAACTCTCGGACGAGTTTCAAGGCTTCGGACTTGAATACTTGGAGAGGGGAATTAGGACGGCTTGTCGGTGGGTCGTCTTAAAGTTCGTTGATGCAGTGTCGTCCATCCGCCCCGCTCTAGACGCGGTCCAACTGGATGACCCCTTGATTGCCGAGGCTCTAACCCTGGTGGAATCTCAGGTGCACGTCGAGGGTGTCGGCACGTCTGAAGACCAACTAGTTGTGGTCGTTGAGGAGACCTCTCTTATTGATGTTGAGGACCTGCCCTCTGATGTCGCTCCATAGGGTGGCTGTCTATAGCCTATACCCTCTTGATGTAATTAATATTTTTGTACTCTACTTTGTAGAACACTTTGTAATATTTCATTTATATCATCATCTCTCTTATTGTCTTCCATATTTGTCTTTTGTATGATTTTCATTGTGAATTTTTTATATTATTACTAACCCCTCCCTCGTCTTTCTTGAGGACCATGGTGGGGTCGTCCCCTCCATGGGACCTCATTATAGCCAAGGGTTATAATCACCAACTTAATGGTTTTAAAAAATGTTTTTCCTCGTCTTTCTTGAGGACCATGGTGGGGTCGTCTCCTCCATGGGAACTCATTATATCCGAGGGTTATAATTACCAAATTAATGGTTTTAAAGAAAGTTTTCCCTCGTCTTTCTTGAGGACCATGGTGGGGTCGTCCCCTCCATGGAACCTCATTATAGCCGAGGGTTATAATCACCAAATTAATGGTTTTAAACAAAGTTTTCCCTCGTCTTTCTTGAGGGCCATGGTGGGGTCGTCCCCTCCATGGGACCTCATTATAGCCGAGGGTTATAATCACCAAATTAATGGTTTTAAACAAAGTTTTCCCTCGTCTTTCTTGAGGGCCATGGTGGGGTCGTCCCCTCCATGGGACCTCATTATAGCCGAGGGTTATAATAACCAAATTAATGGTTTTAAACAAAGTTTTCCCTCCTCTTTCTTGAGGACCATGGTGGGGTCGTCCCCTCCATGGGACCTCATTATAGCCGAAGGTTATAATCACCAAATTAATGGTTTTAAACAAAGTTTTCCCTCATCTTTCTTGAGGACCATCGTGGGGTCGTCCCCTCCATGGAACCTCATTATACGAGGGTTATAATCACCAAATTAATGGTTTTAAACAAAGTTTTCCCTCGTCTTTCTTGAGGACCATGGTGGGGTCGTCCCCTCCATGGGACCTCATTATAGCCGAGGGTCGTCCTCCGAAGATGTTTCCATGCATACTAGAACTGATAAACACAAGATGAGAAGAAACACTGATATTTCTCATTAATTTATCAAGTGTTCTATTGGAGTAACACCTCTTACAACTGCCGTTCGATAGGACTTTACAAAACTACTGATAGTATTTCTTCAAATGATCTGCATTCCAAGGGTTGGAAAATGGTTCCCCCTCTAGGTTTTCTAGTCTATATGTACCAGGGACGACTTCATCGATGACCCTATATGGGCCATGCCAATTGGGATGGAGCTTGTTGGGCTTCTGTCAAGCCTTTTTGAGTACCAAGTCCCCTACTGCAATTGGTCTCTGCTTAACTCTCTGATTGTAAAACCTTGCAGTCCTCTGCTGGTAGGCAGCTTGCCTTATCTCGGCGTCTTCCCTTCTTTCCTCAATCAGGTCTAAGTCGAGTCTCCTTTCTTCTGTATTTCTATGGGGGTCATACATTTGGACCCTATGAGTAGGAAACCCAATCTCGGTGGGGATGATGGATTCTGATCCATAAGCTAGCATGAATGGGGTCTCTCCGGTAGAGGTCCTCACTGTCGTCCTGTATGCCCACATCACGGTATATAACTCCTCGACCCATCTTCATTTTGCCTCCTCAAGCCTCTTCTTGATTCCATATAGGATTGTTCTGTTTGTAACTTCTGTTTGCCCATTGGCCTGAGGTCGGCCCGGGGTAGAGAAGAATTGCTTGATACTCACCCTTTTACAGTACTTCTGTAGAGAGGTATTCTTGAACCGAGTCCCGTTATCCGAGATGAGGGTGTTGGGGAGACCATATCTGCATATAACATTTTTCCAAATGAACTGGAAGGTCTTCTGCTCTGTAATCGTGACCATCGGTTCGGCCTCTACCCATTTTGAGAAATAGTCAATCGCTAGGATAAGGAACCGATAGTTATTGACTGCTCTTGGTAAGGGTCCTACGAGGTCGATCCCCCAAACTGCAAATGGCCATGGGGACGTAATGGAGGTAAGAGGCTGATGGGGTTGGTGAGGGATGGTGGCAAATCTCTGGCATTTATCGCACTTTTTTACATATACCGCGGCGTCTTTCCCCAAGGTCGGCCACTAGTACCCTTGTGTGATCGCCCTCTTTGCTAAGGATCTGCCCCCAATGTGGGTTGAGCACGATCCTTCGTGCACATCTTCCAAAATGGATGGGACCTCAGATGGGTGCACACACCTAAGTAAGGGGAGTAAAAATCCCTTTTTGTATAAGGTGTCCCCAATGACAGCGAACTTTGCAGCCCTGTATCTCAGCTTCTTCCTTTCTTGCCTTGCTTCTGGCATCTCTCCCTCTTTAATGTATCTGATCAGAGGGTCCATCCATGAAGCTTCCTGCGAAACATTTAGGCAATTTCTAAGTGTTCCCTCAGCGTCTTCAATAGTTGGCCGGAGCAAAATTTCCACTGGGACCGTCCTCCTAATGTCTGTCCTAGTTGCCGAGGCCGACCTAGCAAGGGCATCATCTCGGCCATTGTCGAGCCTAGGTATCCTCTTTAATTTCACTTCTCTGAAGCCCTTCAGTAACGAACTCACCTTCTCAAGGTACCTAGCCATCCTCTCGTCCTTGGCCTCGTAGGCTCCTAGTATCTGATTCACTACTAGCCTTGAATCACTATGAACCAAAATCTGGCCGACACTAAGAGATCCGGCCAAGGAGAGGCCTGCTATCAAGCCCTCATATTCAGCCTCGTTATTGGAGGCTTTAAAGTTGAACCTCACGGCGTACTCAATGTCTGTGCCGTCGGGTGATGATACTATTAATCCAACTCCACTCCTGCTTTCGTAAGAGGACCCGTCGATGAAGAGACTCCACACGGTGTGTTCTTCTGAGAAACCTCCCTCGGTGAGTGACCCCTGTCTAAAGAGATATCTTACCTCTTCATTTTCAACCACTTTCCTTCTAGCGGTGTTCGTCTCAGCATTATCTGCAGGTGTGTCGGTGAACTCACCTTATCGGGTATCTATCCTACCGAGGATCTCACCCTCGGCTTCATTATCTTCCCAAGTAAACTCGGCCATGAAGTCTGCCAATGCTTGCCCCTTAATGGCCATCCTAGGCAGATACACTATGTCAAACTCCCCCAGCTCTATAGCCCAGGCCATTAACCTCCCTGATTTTTCAGGCTTGTGCAAAACCTGCCTAAGGGGAGAGTCAGTGAGGATGACCATTGTATGGGACTGGAAGTATGGCTTCATCTTTCTCGATGCATGGATAAAGGCGTAGGCCAACTTCTCCATCCTTGGATATCTTTGCTCTGCCCCCTGGAGTGCCTTGCTGTTAAAATACACAGGCTTCTGTACTCCGTCTTCGTCTCTCACAATGGCTGCACTGATGGCTGACTCTGAGACGGCGAGGTACACATAAATTTGTTCACCCTGCACGGGCCATGACAACAGCAAGGGAGACCCCAGGTATGATTTTAACTCCTTGAAGGCCTCATCACACTCTTCACTCCATTCGAAGGCTTTTCTGAGAATTTTGAAGAATGGTAGACACCTGTCTGTGGCCCTAAACACGAACCTATTCAAGGCAGCAACTCTTCCTGTGAGTCTCTGAACGTCTTTAATGGACTTGGGGGTCTTCATCTCAACAAGGGCCTTTATCTTTTCAGGATTGGCCTCGATGCCTCTTTGGTTGACAATGAACCCTAAGAACTTCCCTGCTCCGACCCCGAAGACACACTTGGCCGGGTTAAGCTTCATCTGGTATTTGTCCATCGTATTAAAGGTCCTCTCCAGGTCTGCCACATGATCCTCTGCCTTCAAACTCTTAGTCAGCATGTCATCTACATAGACCTCCATAGACTTCCCAATTTGGTCTTTGAACATTTTATTTATGAGGCGCTGGTACGTTGCCCCCGTATTTTTTAGGCCAAAGGGCATGACCCTATAACAGTATGTCCCCTTGTCAGTAATGAAGGCTGTCTTCTCCGAGTCCTCAGGGTTCATGAAGATCTGGTTATACCCTGAATAGGCATCCATAAAGATCATGAGCTCATGGTCTGCAGTAGCATCTACCATCTGGTCAATGCGGGGGAGAGGAAGCTGTCTTTGGGACAGTGCTTGTTGAGGTCGGTGAAGTCCACACACATTCTCCACTTCCCGTTGGCCTTTGGGACAATGACTGCATTGGACAGCCATTCAG
Organism: Sambucus nigra; assembly: GCA_949130495.1. Taxonomy (NCBI): domain Eukaryota; kingdom Viridiplantae; phylum Streptophyta; class Magnoliopsida; order Dipsacales; family Adoxaceae; genus Sambucus; species Sambucus nigra. The sequence goes on along the minus strand of OX422223.1, from coordinate 60,839,214 downwards.
GGTAGATGACCTCTCTAATAAACTCAGCATCTTCTAGCTTCTTGACCTCATTCCTAATGACCTCATACTTTTCTCCAGAATAAATTCTCCTCTTCCGCTTTATCGGCTTTGCTCCCTCTACCGCATTAAGCTTGTGGCACATGATTTCAGGGTCGATCCCCGGCATATCTACATGACTCCATGCAAAGACGCTTCGTCTTCTCCTCAACAGTTTAATGAGGTCTTCCTTGATATTGGGCTTCAGAGACTTGCCGACTTGGACGGTTTTTTCCGGGTCATCCTCATCGAGGATGATGGATTCTACCTCTTTCGTGGCCTCTCCTTTCTTTAGCTTTGTCTCATCCCTGGGGTCTAGGGTATCAATATTGTAAGTTGTTGTAGCCCTCTTGTGTGCCTCTCTTTCTTCAGCGGAGTTGTAGTAACATTCTCGCGCTGTCGTCTGGTCTCCCTGAACTTCCCCCACCCCGTAAGGGGTAGGAAATTTAATCAGCTGATGGACCGTAGACGGCACAGCTTCAAACCCCTTGAGGGCCACACGCCCCAATATGATTTTGTAGGCCGAAAACACATGTTCATCCATCACAAAGAAACTGACCTTCTTGGTAAGCCATCTCGGCCACTCGTCCCCCATCCTGACATCGACCTCATACACTCCAAGGGGATGAACCTTTTCCCCACTGAACCCAATCAATGGATGATGGTATGGGACGAGTCTAGCACGACTGAGACCTACGGCTTTGAAGCACGGCCAACACATTACATCTGCAAAACTGCCCCCGTCGACCAATATCCTCAGCACCTCACACCCGTGCACCCTAGTTGTGATAACGAGTGGGTCGTCGTGTGGGGCTAGTAGGCCTTTAAAGTCCATTCTCGAGAACCCCACTATCAGAGTGTCCATATCAACCTTCTTCCTCTTTTCTGACTTGACCTCCAGAGAGGTTGAGTGTACCGTCTTCGTCACTGCCTTGGCCTCAGCCACATGGGCCTTCCTATCAGCGACCTTAGATCCTCCTCCTGCTAGACCCCCGAAGATCATTCCCACTCCGAGCGAGATCATATTAAGCCTCTTGACAGGACCTTGGTTGTCTCTCGGCGGGAGGTCAGGGTCGTCCTCATCATCAGAAGGGTCGTCCCCTCTTTTTTGAGAACCTTCTCTACATGCATCGCCTCGCTTCTTTCTGGGGTCGTCCCCTCGGCCCCTCTTGAAGGCACCTTTGTCGACGTACTTTCTGAGCTTATCTTCTTTCAGCATCTTCTCAATCTCATCTTTCAGAGCAAAGCATTTGTCTGCTATGTGGTCGTGGTCTTGGTGAAATTCGCACCACAGGTTCTTGTTCCTCTTGTTGGGGGCTGCCCTCAACTTCTCTGGCCACTTCAGGGATCAGTCACTCTTTATTTCATTGAGAATATGTTCACAGCTGACCGTTAGTGGGGTGTAACCAGCGAACTTGTCGTCCGTAGACCTCTTCTTCCCCTCTTTGTTCTTCTTAGGGTATTTACCCCCAGTAGCGCCTCCTTTTTCATCTTCGTATTTTGCGGCCATCGCCTCTTCGGCATTCATCACCTTTCCTGCTGTTGATAGTAATTCAGCCATCGTCCTAGGGGGGTCTTCAGCAAGCTTCCATAACAGCTTCCCCTTTTGGAGTCCTCCAATCAGGGCTGTCATAGCTATGCTCTCCTCATAGTCTTCCACCTCCAGTTTCTCTTTATTGAATCTGGCTATGTAATCCCTCAGACTCTCATTCTTCCCTTGCTTAACATAGAGCAGGTGGGTGGTCTTCTTCTGTGGCCTCATCCCAAAGCAAAAGTTGTGGATGAACCGGTCTGCCAACTGCTTAAAGTTTTCAATGGAATTTTTTGGAAGAGACGTGTACCAAACATGTGCAGCCCCAGTCAGGGTACCAGAGAAGGCACGACACCTCCTCTCATCTGAGATAGAGTATATGTTTGTTGCAGATTGATACATCTCAACATGATGGACAGGGTTGGTGCTCCCATCATATCTTGGGGTGACCACAGGTGGCTTGAACTTTGATGGCGTAGGGAAGTTGACTATCTTCGCCACAAAGGGTGAGCCTATGGTGTATCCCCTCTGAAGAGGGTCGTGGCTTTTCAGTATATCGCTGATCTTATCCTCCAGTCGCTGGATCGAGTCATTCCAAGGCCTCGTAGGGTCTGCTTGGCCAATGTTATCCCCTGCCGCTTCTTTGAGATGGACTGAGGGTTCTGCCGCGGCTGGCCTGTATCGGCTGTTTACCACCCCCTGACCGTTGTCCCTTCCTTGGGGTCGGCCATCAGCCGCCTCCCTTCTGGACCTCGCAGCACTCCTTGATCTAGATAATTTTTCCCTCAGGTCATTCACTGGGCCCAGCCTCTCAAAGGCCGATCCCCTGCTCAGGCAATCGAAAGCAGAGCCTCTCGGGCGATCGTCAGGATTCTGCCTTCCACACTTCCCTCTGCTCTCCTGGAGAGGTCGTACGGTATTGTTGGAGACCTCATATGGCTCCCAGCATTCTATGGGGGCTTCCTCCCCCTCCAGATCATCATACATGTCTTCAGGGCAAGGCTTTCCTTGCCTCCCCAAGCGTAGACGCCGGGGGTCAGCAACATTCCTACGTCACTGAGGGGGTGGCAAGTCTTTACGTGGTTCCTGGGGTGGTCCCCTGGCCTCATGCTGTCCTGGAGCTGCTTCTGGAGTAATCATCTCAGGTGAGACCCCTGGTGGTCTTAGCATGTTCTGGCTCAGAGATGTGAACTGCTCCTGCATGATCCCCTGGCTCGCTGCCAGAGACTTCAAGGCTGCCGCCACATCAGCCATCTCAGACTGAGGTGGTAGCTGACTGGAACTAGGTCCTCCTCCATCATCCGGTGGAGGGAGTGGTGGTGGTGGAATCTCCGGTGCCATATGTTTGAGCTGCGAATAGCTGAACTGGAAAAAAGACTGGTGAGCTTGGGAACCTTAGTGGGTCTCTTTCAATGGTGAAACATCTCCTCTCAGGGGGAGAACTGGTTCACCACCAGAGTGCCCAGTAAGGTCAAGCTGTACAAAAGAAGAGATGTTTTCTCATTCCCACAGACGGCGCCAAACTGATGATGCTAAGATTTAGCACCACCGGATAAGTGATGATATGCTCAAACAATAGTAACCATGGCAGCCATAGAAATGTAAGTGTATAAGTGTGTAGAAGGAGATGAGTATAAGAGGAATAATACAATGATGTATAGTGGTTCAGCCAATTTGGCCTACATCCACTGTGAGTGTGTGATCCACTATGGGCACTAATGGCCTTGGATACAATGCACATAAGCTCACTTTCTCTCTCTACTGTGTGTATAAGCAGAGTTTTAGCTAGGGTTGCAATTATCGATCGATTTCCCCTGTAGGGTTGTAGGTGACAAGTATATATAGGTCTTGGGGGGTGTAGTGTACCCCCCAAGTATGCATGGTGCATGTGAATGATGATCTAGCCAATCCCCTGTTGACACATGTAGATGCCAAATGATGACATAATATTCCCTCACGTGAGGGTGTGATTTTGTTATAACGGTCTCCCATGTGCCATGTGAGCCTCACGAGCATTATTCCACGCATCTCCCAAACCACGCGCTGTGATGATGTCACCCTCGTCCTTTAATATGAGGCGGAGGACAAAGTTACTTCCGGCAATGAGTCTGGCCTAATTTGGGCCTCGTACTGTCGTACCCCTGAGGGGTCGTCCGGAGCCTGATGAAGGGTCGGCCCCCTGAGGGGTCGTCTGGGCCTGATGAGGCGCAGGGCACCCTCGGCATGGTCGAGGGTATATACGAGTATATCACCCACCTTGAGAACCTTAAGTGGGGACACTCCCCCAGAAAAATTGGACTCACGATACAAGGATAATGAACATATATCCAAATATTTGATCAAATATCCCCTATATATTGTGATATAATGTCCATATCTATTGATCTCTTTTAAACCGGCTCCCGTTTAGGGGGCCGGGTATGCACTTTATGACATTTATATTTTAAATCATGGTCTTTAACCCAACACCTCTGTTAATTGAATTGACATGATCATTTGTTAAAACAATGGTAATCAAAAGCCATAATGACCAAATACAAAACGTAAAAACACACTATTGAAAACCATTATGAGGAAAGTGCCAGTGAGCAGAGTCAATCCGAAATTTTTCACTTCCAAAGTCTAAAATACGACTAATAGCATCGCTTATCCAAATGAATAAAGATCATCCCCACGGAGGCATCCCAAATATGTATTTTCATATCAAATACTTGTCAAATGCAGGACTTTTATTTGAAATTATTTTTCATATATAAATATATCAATCAAACACAACAAAAATGCTATATTAAGGACTAGTCTCTATAAATGCATAATGTTGTATATTGTATACCCGATATTCCTTCGCATGCACTATAAATATTTTTTGTTTGTTGTAACTACGTTGGCTTTGATCCCAAATCTCCTCGGGTACGTCGTCGTTATACTAAACTAAACTTGTGAAGCCCAACGCCCCTCGACATATTATTTCTTAGGGATGCACCCGTCCTCATCCCAAACCCCCCTCTCTACATACCCTAATGTAGTGACGTATGTATAAAACAATACATTCTTAACGTTACACCTCCAAACTAGTCTTAAGGACAATACCTTCCTTCTAGTAATCAATCGACAATCATAACATGATATGACAATTTTGGATATCTCTGAGTCCAGTCCCATTCTGAACCTCCACCAAAGCTACCTTATGGCCCATAAATAGCTTCTCCTCCTCCCAAACCAAGTCCCACACTTGCACACACATCACATTAGAGCACGTGAACAATCGAATTACGTAGGTTTTGATCTCATGTTCACATGAGTACGTAGGTGTAATATTGAGTCCTCCATGTGAGAATAATCCTAGACAATATGTCTCTCGACATATTATCCCCATAAAGATTCAATCATCTCTCAACACCTCTTATTCCTTTCTAAGACAAATGGGATATGAAACTATCTCAAAGCCATGATCTCTCACGCACCCCACACAAACGAGAAAACGCTCGAACATACATCACGTTGGAACACGTGAACGATTGAACTACGTAGGCTTTGATCTCATGGCTATATGAGTACATAGGATAAATACTAAGTCCTTATCACAAGCATAAGCCTCAACTATATATCTCATGATATATTATCCCCCACAGAGATTCACTCATTTCTTATCTCCTATCCCTCAACCCTTTACAACCGTAAAGCATATATACTCTGCACCACCAAGCTACGTAGGGTTTTATCTCGTGGCTATGCAAGTATATAGGAAAAATACCGAGACCTTCTCGTAAGCTCGAACCTCAAAAATATATCTCATGATATGTTGTACCTAAATAGATACACCCATATCTCTCGGCCCTTACCCTACACTCTTTGTAGTCCTCATGAATATACCACTGAAAGTGTGAGATATGGATTGTCCGTCCACGCATTTGAACATAGTATTATCCATTAGGTGTTGGAAGAAAAATTATATTCATAGACGTTAACACTATCATGATTAATAAGTTTATCTTTCATATAGGGATCATACTTGCATGATTATGACTTACTTAAAAGTGCGAGTGTAACCATTAAAATAACTATGATCTTTCCAAAATCAAGCATACATGTTTCAAAGAAATAAAACCCATTAGCCTTCACCCGTCATCTCCTTCGTATAAAACAAATGATATATCAAACTATCTCAAGTCGCAGATTCCCATGTATACCTACACAAACGCTCAAATGCATATACAAAACCGAAATACCTAGGCTTTGATCCTAAGTTTTCTTGGGTACGTAAATGCAATACTGAGTCCTTATTATGTGCATGAGACTTAATAATTTATCTCTCAATATTCTCTCATAACAGAGATGCACCAATCTCTCATATTATCTTGCTATCTCTCTCAAACATTAAAAGAATATTTAACTATCTCAAAGTTGATCTCCCTCACACACTTACATGCATACCAATGTTCATTCATTATATATTAGAACTAAGTCATGCACAAGAGCTCTTATGTACCTACATCAATTAAGTAATGTTCATACACCTCTCAGTAACATAGTTTTTATACCTAAAGAACATATCCATATTTAATAGATTCCCAACCTAAGATCTCTAAAATAGCTCCAAAAATAATTAGAATGTAATCAATTAATGGTAAGAGTGATAGTCTTTAGTTCCAGATGCTCCAGAGCTGCTAGACTCAGCATAGTCTCTCAAACAGGTTTCAGAGTTGTGAATGGAGTTTCAATATATTTGGGCTGCCCAATTTTTAAAGGTAGAAGAAAAGCTTCATATTTTGATCCTTTGGTTCAAGTTATCATTAATCAGATGAGTACTTTGAAGAATAAGTTTCTTTCCATGGGAGGTCGTCTAACCCTGATCAATTCAGTTCTTTCATCTATTCCCTTGTATACTCTCTTTTCTTTAAATCCTACCAAAAAAAACCATCAATATTATTAATAGCCTTTTAGCTCTTTCTTTTGGGGAGTGAATAAAGAGTATGGTAAGAAATATCAGTGGATTGCCTAGAATTCTTTGTGCTTTCCTAAAGAAGAAGAAGGATTAGGAATTAAAAATCTCTCCTCTCAAGTGGAAGCTGTTAATCTCAAATTGGCTTGGAATTTCAAATTCGAAAAGGGGCTGTGGTCTCAATTTATGAATAAGAAATATGCTAATATGAATGGTAGATATGGTTCTTTGACATAAAAGAATTTGTGTTGTGTGGTCTACTTTGGAAGAAAATATTGTTAAGGTAGATAATGAGTTTGTATGGAAGCCTTCGATATTAGGTCAATTTACCTTTGCTTCAGCCTACGAGTTATCGCAAAAGTCAATTCTTCTTTCTTATGCTTTCAAGGTTGTTTGGGATGCTACAATTCCTCCAAAATTGTCAGTTTTATCATGGAAAATTCTCACTAAAAGTGTTCCCATTGATGAAGCTTTATAAACAATGGGTATTAAGATTGCTTCCAGATGCAGCTGTTGTCATTCCAATTCAGAATCTCTTATTCATTTGTTCATTCAAGGTCCTATAGCTAGCCAGGTGTGGTCATTTTTTAGTCAGCTTATGGATTGTCTCCACAACAAACATACGATTAATGGTATCCTCATTCAATGGTGGATTCAAGCAGGTAAATCTGACTTATTTAAATGGTTGTACAAAGTCATTGCTCTGACCATCTTGTGGGAGATATGGTTAAGCAGGAATAAGGCCAGATTTGAGTGAAAAAAGATGTTTTATAATAACATCATTCAAAATGTTAAAAGTAGAATTTCTGAATTGGTGTTTCATACTTCTTTTAAGGATAATTTTTCAGATGTATCCCTTCAAGCCCAATCTACTTTTAACATTAAGAAGCTGATTAAAAATCCTGTTACTATTAAATTTGAAAGATGGAAACATCCAGTTTAAGGGAAGCTTAAAATCAATGTTAAAGGTTGGTCAGACGTCTATGACAATATGAGAATGGGTTCAATTCTGAGAGATAGTTCAGGCAAGATGATATAGGCCAGATCTAACTTTGTAGCAGGAGGATCTTTCTACATGGCAGAAGTTTTAGCGGTCAAAAAATCTTTGGATTTCAGTCGTCTTAGAGGGAATAGCAATATATAGGTGAAATTTAGTTCGAAGCCTATTCTAGACTGGATTTTGAATATCCAATCAAGCGTTCCGTGGTTGATCAGAAGAGTTATAAAGGAAATCCAAGACATGTCTTCCTCTATTAATGTCTCCTTCTACTTGTGTTCCTCTAAAGTCAATATGGTTGCTTATCCGATCTCTAATCTAGTTGATAATGTTATTTCAGATATTCAATTTGTCCCTAGCAGAATTAGAGGAGCTTTAATTCTAGATGCTCAAAGTTTTCCTTATTGTTAAAGTCTTCTCTTATGAATTATTGTAAGCCATTTAGAGAGGGTTCTTCTCTCTATTTGATTAATAAAAAATTTATTCTTTGAAAAAAAAATGTTAAGAGTGATAATATGCATATAATTAAGTAAGCATAAAGAACAAGTGGGGTGACTAATACCTTCCCCACTCGTTATCTGGTTCCCGAACCCGCATAACAAGAATCTATGGACCAACCACAGACTTAAACCTTCCTTATGATTATCTCGAAAGTGCAAACCTGAATCTTTTATTTATTTTTATATAAACAAACTTGCGACTTTGAACAAACCAACTGACCCCTCATCGCATTAGAACACACGTAGGCTTAGGTAAAAAATAGGGATGTGTGACTCAAAGTAAATATGACGTCAAACATATTTCGGGGTCAAAATTCATCGAGCCACGTTGAACCGATAAACCTATCTTTGGGGGATGCAGTGGACTGGGAGACAGTCACTCTAGGTCATCTACCATCAAACACATAAGGGTTCCCTCGGGAACATCACCGTTCAGGGCCCGCAATAAGAAGAGAATGATCACCCATACTAACTTAGCAAAACGAAAGATTAAGTACATGAAGTGATCACTCAAATAAAGGACAGTAAAGATAACTATATATTTTATTTATGAGGGAGAAATTAGAACATTGTATAACATACTCCAAGAAAGAAATGGGTAATGGGATGCCACTTAAATCTAAAATAAAAATAGTTTGGGTGGAGAGGGATTAAATATGAGGCCTATTGTCCATAGGCAAGCACACCTTGAGGATATAAATTTTGTCTGGGGGAGCCAGTCCTGGAATAGTCACCCTAGTTGGAAAAAGGACACCCTAAAATGCAAGGGAGTTGCTCGTAAAAGGTCGCTATAGAGATAGAAAGTCAAGAGTCACTTTCTTTAAAAAATAAAAAATCTCTAAAGAAAAAGATAAGGCAACTGGATAAAACTACCTTAGCTAAATGAGTGGCAGCACCAATCGAGAGATGATTGGACAAACTGTTCTCCTCTGAAGAAACTCCGGGACCATAAAAAAAGGTGATAGTGTAATAGGCACTTATTAACTGAAATAAATTAGTACAAAGTTAAAGAAATATAACATAGCAGTTAAGGTTAAAGACTTTCCAGATACCTTAGAAGAAATTATCGTCACACGACCCGTGGTACGAGGAACCATTAAAGAGATCCTAATAGTTTTGGAAAATACGGTCCAAAGTTTCACAAGAAATCATGAAGTTAGTTATGAGAATTCTTGTGAACCTTGTTCTAGAAAATTCACAAATAAAAGTTTTCCAGGGAGAAGCATACGACTTATGTCAAACTTAAAGAAAATACCAACGTAGAGTTCCTTTCCATTTGGAAAGGGTCACGGGGGGTACAAGGAGGACGAGCAGATGAAAGGGAAGAAGAATATATTGTGCTCACCGATTGGGCCCACTCATCCCCATAGATGAAACTTGCTCAAAGAAGACATAAATAATTCATTAGTCATAAATTAAGATAAATAAAATAAATTTAAACGAGTAGAAATTATAATAATTACAGACTTCGAACAAGTTACTTTCCCGTAGGGTAGTGGTCTAGTAGTGGGGCTAGTTGTATTAAGAGAATGAAGAATTGAGTCACCATAATTGCTCGAAGATTGCTTCTCAAGGTCCAAAATCAAGTTTCTTGGAGCTGAAGAAAAAGATGAAGTATCAATATAGTGATATCCATTGATGGCGAGTTACCTAATGCCACTTGAAGACGAACTATGATAATCATAGGAAGGTGCACTTCTATAATCAAGAAGTTCCATTTCGGATTAACATGATGTTGATCAAGCACTTGTGTATCCATTACTTTTATCTTTATAAAGTAAGCAATAAATAATAAAAGTACTTTCCACAGGTAGAGAAGTAGTTGGGATGGATGGATGGATGAGAATGAGTTGCTTAAATAAACTCGTGTCTTTGCTCAGGGATAGTCTGATATGCCTCTTTAATACCAAGAGTGTCTATATAAGAGTGCTAATCCACTAGAATGGTAGCACCAATAGATTTTCTTAATCCGATATTTATCCTAGTTGCTCGAGTTTTTATAGGAGACATGGGCAAGTAAGACCCATCAATTTTAGCTTGAACAAAGTAGGACACATGTGTTGGGATATTTCCTTTTAGAATAAGATTTAGCTTTCCACTTACCCTTAAACTTCGTTTATTTAGCTTCCACTCTAGGATGCTTTCAGTAAATAGTTTCCTCGCAGATAGGGTTTACCAAAATAGGAGTGATCGTATCTAGAGAAGGCATCGCAACCTAGATAATGCCAGGCTTCCTCGTAAGTGTTCTTAATAAAATATTTTTTAGAAGTGGGTACATTCTCAATGAATGATTCATGAGGAACTCTTAAATTTAAGACTTAATAAATTGGAATTGACGCTACCAAAGTACAAAATAAGAGCGACTGATAGAATGCAGATAGTCTCGAGTGAATACTGAGAAATTCTTAAATCTCGCAGACCTACAGACTGTTCCCTCATGAGTGAAATTCTAATATGATTCCCCACAAAACTGCTTGGGAGAATGATTCTCGGGGAAGTCTGGGGAAAAAGTTCCTTGATTATACACATATTGTCTCCTTACTTGCTCAAAGTGATAAAATTTAACTCATTGTCCTAACGCAATCAAAGATGGAAGAATGCAAGGAAAAATGAATGCCATTGTAGATATAAATGGGAAACTCTTCACAGACTCACCATTTGTGGGGGGATTGAAAGGTTGAGAAACATAAGGAAATAAACTCCAAGTAAATATACCGCCAACATCCTCGCATAAGGACGAAGGCATAATTCATCAATGTATTCCAAGAAGGGGTTGTATGAACTCATTGGAGTCTGTCGGTGCCACATACCAATTTGAGAAGTGGTACTAAGGAATGAGCGAGGCACTGGATACTTATTTAGAAAATGCTTGAACAAGAACCCCATCAATATGAAAGAGTTGACAAAGTTAAATATATAATAACAACCATGTTACCTTTCAATGTTTAGGGTTCTTGGTCTAGCCAAGTGTACATGGAAACTAAAGTTAAAGAAATAACTGGTACATTCTTACGATGAGAAAGTCTAACTGCCAAGCGAAATAAAAGCTCATAAGGGCAATCATTGGGCCTCCCCTAAAATAAAAACCTTAGAAAGTGATAAAGAATGAAACGAGGTGACCTTTAGCTTTCAATTTGGGTCCATCTTGACTTTTGGGAATCTTAGTTTTGACTTCAAGTTTGGATAACGGCTCAACGTCTATGAACCAATATCTTTGCCACCTGTTAAAAGAGTGTTTGCTCGTACTTGTAGGAGTAATCCCCATGTAATGTATGCAATCCTCTAGTGATTTGTACAACTCCTCCCATAAGGCTTTATCTTCAATGTCTTTATTACCACTATTAAAGAAATGATTCCCCCAAATGGGCACACCTATGACTTCACAGATATCTTCTACGTTAATAGGGAACTCTCCCCAACCAATAACAAAGGTGTGGGTAGATATGTTTTACCCAGAAATAAGAATGTTGAGAGGGTTCGTGTCTTTCTAATTGTACAACTCTTCAAAGTTTTAAGAGTCCTTTATAAACCAATCCCATCGATGTTCTTGAGATAACTATCCATATACATGATGTAATCACCTAGTTCTCCCACTCCTTAGGGGCTCGACCATAAATATCAAAGTTAATATTGGAGAAAGTAAAATTACCCTTATCTATTCAGTTCTACAAAATTTTACTAGGCAAAACAACAGAGGTATCCACATATTTCAAAAACCCTAAGAGAGGTTGCTCTACCACCATGGCGAAACGTTATCATCCTTACCGAAAAATGGAGTGCAGTTATAAGTAGTGAAATCCTTATTTGATCCTGCCTATAAGTGTTTTGAATGATCTTTGTTAAAGGAATAAGAACCACCAATCCGGCCTTGAGGCTTAGAAGTACCATCACGGCCACCGATGGTGGGGACGATGGAAGAAACATAAAGCATGGTGGTGGAAATGACGGTGGTTCTAGTTGTGGTACAGGTCACCCTTGAAATTTGAATATATAAAGATCCCATCATCATCTCAATCACGAAAGTTGAGGTGATGGATGAAACATTGGTGGAAGAAGAATCCATTGAAGACGATTAGCTTAGTGAAAAAATTGTAACTTGTTTGAATGGAAATAGGGAGCATGATAAACTCTCAGGAAGCTTTCTCTCCCTAAAATTCTCAAAAATGACAGTAAGGCTTTTGAGAAGAAGTTTGACGGATATTTATACCTTAGGAAGATAAAAGGGCGTCGTCAATTCACAAAAATAAAATAATGATTACCAAATCATGAGTGGTTTGCTTAATACTTATGCGAGAAATGCTAGTAAGGAGGCTACATGAGAAACCTTAAGTCACAGAGCTCTTAAATAGGAATAAACACACGAGAAGCCCCCTAGCTACCTAATAAAGTGAATCATGAGTAGTCACTCAAGTAACACATAAATAAGTGGACTATCATTTCCTTCACTAACACTCAACTTTGTTATCTTTGACATATTTACTTATTAAGAATCCTTGGTCGAGCAATCAGGGCTCGAGTAGATGGACAATTGGGACATCTTGAGAGTTTTGGTTTGGAGACTAGGAGGAAAGTCTCGTTGATCAAGCTAAGATTAAACCACTTCAATACCTTGGGAAATAGAGAACTTGAGGCAAGGTACCCACGAGGTCACTCACACTCATTCACTTGTTACACACAGTTTACATAGCGAAACAATGAGCCATCACTTAAATACTCGCTAAACATTTTAACACTACAAATGGCAAGTGACCCTCAAGGTCACTTGCAAGTTTTCAAACTTATTCACTAAGAAACTTTGATAACAGAAAAAGAAGTACTTTATAGCATCATAACCTGCAAGATTAACTTTTTATCCACTATTTTCGCAAAGGAACATTTTTGGACGCACAAGTGCCACATATGGCCTAGAACGTTTACTATAAATTGAGCACTAGGTGTACATGTATCGGCAACAACATAACAAGCACTCTTGCACAAATTTCCACATATATATTCTCTCCCTGATCAGAAAATCACTACTCTCGAGAGTATCCATTCCTTTATTTAATTTTGAAAAAGTTGTATTCAATCATTAGTTGCTTAATCTCGCAATTAAAACTTAATTATTATATTATAAAAGTTATTTTGTCTATGTTCTTGTTCTTGAAACATTATTACTTTATTTTATTTTTTTCTATTTGAGTGGATCACGCCTCACCCATTTACAAATATTCATAGACCCTATACCATTAACCTCCTACAATTAGACATAACACCAATTTGATGCAAATTGGCGATTAAACACATATTTCATGGAAACTGTGCACACGGAATGCAAGTAAACACGTTCTTCCACGCAAATCACCATTTTTTCTTCTTCATGTGGTTTTATGCTTAATTATTTAAAATTGGGGTTAAATCAAATATTGTATTACTAAATTAGGAATTTGTCAAAATGACCATAGATAGTGAAGATTATGCTACAGGTGTGGAGTTCTATTTTATATTTTTTCATTTCTTTTCTTTTATTTTAAAATTAATTCTAACTAAAATCCTAATAATAGCCTACTATTATGAAGTAACCGCAATATTATGGATCCAAAGATTTGCCTATGTTGTCTCCACATGAGCATCTATTAACATCACTCTCTCTCCTTATATATATATATATATATATATATATATATATATATATATATATATATATATATATATATATATATATATATATATATATGTTTAGGTTATTTGAAAGTAGGCACCCGTTAGTTATTTTCGTTTGGGGTTTGATACTCCCTATAAAAAATTAATGTACCATTGGCACTCTATTTGTAAGAGAAAACGTTATAGGTCCATTTTTTGAAGAGTGTATTGAAAAAACCTATCTCTCTCTCTATATATCTCTCTCTCATGACAGACTCTCAAAATCTAAAAATGGCATCCTTACCCGAGCTCAAGAAAAAATTAAAAAAAATGTAAAACAATGAAAAAAATACCCAAAAAATTGTACAAATATTCTCATATAAACACATACACTTTTTTTTATTTTTATTAAGTTTTAAAGACTAAATATATTAAATAAATGAAAAAATGGAGAGTGAGTGAGCCCACTTCCAAGGCATATAACATAAAAATCCCCTAAAGACTCCTGCCATGCACCTTATAAAATAGCCCAACACAGAGAAAAAAAAGGGACCTAAAAAGTTTAGACGATCTTCCCACAATATATCACCAAGATAGCAAGCTTATACAAAGCATAAAAGCCTCAAAATCCATGTTATAAGTTGTCTTGATTTGATCAATCTTTTACTGCTTTTGCATTTGGCATAATTTTAATGGCGACGGCATCAGAATGATCTTGATAATAGGCCTTAATAAAAAAAAAAACTAGATAAGGGTAATCTGAGATGAAAAAAGGTCCAAATCGAGGATTCTAAATTTTCTTAAGTTCAATGCATCGAATGAGTGTATTTCATTTGAGACTTACTTTTGCTTGTATGTCGTTCATGTTGATCTACGTAACATATTATCTAAATCCAGGAAATCGTTCTATATTTAAATCTTGGACTATGTGGCACTTCACGATTTATTTGCATATAACTTTAAAGTATTGAAGAAAGATAGTAGAGATTATAGTGAGAAAAAAAGTTGACAATTATCTATACATTTTATGGTTTATGCACTTTTAAAACTTAAAATAATATTGGTTATGGATATAGGACAACGAATATTTTGTTTTCATTTTTAGTCCCTATTTTTAAATTATTGACTGACGTGGCATACTATGATTGGTTGACGTTTTATGGATATGAGTCTGTGTCAGCGGCTTTATTCAAAAATAGGTATTAAAATTATAAATAAAATATTTATTGTTCTATTTCCAAAATCCTTATTACAACATGGCCTAAATTTATAAAGCCTCAAGATTTTATCATAGAAAGGCCCCAGTGGATGTCACTGTCAAGTAGTAAAAATGTAAAGTTTGATTAACTATTAAGTTGCAAGTAGAAATGACAATGTGATTTTGTGGAGGCATTGAAACATTTTAAAGGTCTCCATTAGAATTATAAAACTATAGATTAAAGTAGAAGTGAATTGTTCTACCAAAGAGATAATAGCATTTAAGAACCTAATAAAGAAACTTGTCAAATTTAGACTGGTAAACTTTAAATGAGAAATTAATCTACTAACTACTCTTATAGATGTGAGCAAAAAAATCATTTTTTTCATTTGAAATTTTAGAATCAAATATTGACTATACAAGTTACTTAATTTAATTGAAGGCAAGAAGACCATAAATGAAGAACTTAAATTATAAACTAATCTAATTTAAACAAAGAAACAACCAAGATAATATAAAATGCTATATGAGGAAAGAAGAAAGTATTGAATATTATAATACAACAAATAAAAGTAAAGAGGGTAAGATAATCAATCCATATATATGAATCTCACAAACTTCAAATTTGTCTAAATTTCTCAAATAGATGAAATGTCCTTCTAATTATATCTAATACACATGTGAAAGAAGTATGATAGAATGTTTGATATTGTAAACTATTTATTAATTAAAAACAAATCTCATGTGTAAAAAAGCTTTGTGAATAAAAGCTCATTCCAAGTATCTTGGGGACCAGGCAAGCACCAATGCACACAATCAGCATAACTAATTGGGTTAGCTACTTGTTCGGTAGTTAACGGACTCCACTGCTTTTTGTAGATTAATGTGTGAGCATCTTTTCGATAATTTGATAATTGTGTGATGTTGAGAAATATAATGGGCAGATTTGTTTCACCAAGTACTTCTCCAATTACCCGCATTATACTTTTTCGGGTATCTGATCCCTAATATGTAGAATTTTTTATAATATTTGTTTCATTGTAACAATTTCCATTCGAATCGCCTCCCCAATCTCTGCTCCTGTAAAAAATAAATTAAAATTTTAATGCACCAATTCAACATTATTCTAGTTGAGAATATATAATTATTGTTTTTAACTAAAATTGTAACCCATGATCAAAAATCTTTTGGATGCGTGGTTTATTAACATTATGTAGATTCTCTAGTATACAAAAATCATTCCACTTCCATAATGTAACTTAGAGGGACTCATTCAGGTTGTTTTGAGATCTCATGCAAGCTCTAATTCAAGGGTATGGAGATGCCCTTCATCAGTTTCTCACCTTCTTCATTTAAATGGATGCATTTTTTTAAATTTATACTTATTTTTTTATTCTTTTTCATTTTAAGGATAATTACCTATAAAGCGTTCTAGAAATATGGATAGGGAACATAATTTATCAAATCTAAAGATTATTGTCATTGTCTATCCCTTACTTTTTAAATATTGTCGAGTCTCTTAACATATGTTTGAAAATCAAAATTTTAACAAGTGGTCTTATCACTTATACACCTTGTGCAAAACATATAGTAAATATTTACTCTATCTTGTAAACTTGGAATGTAGTATTGTTTACCATTCATGTAAAACATGTAATATGACCTATTGAAAATTTTTCTTTAAAAATTAATTAACTTTAAATTTTTACAAGGATAATATTATTTCTAATTCATCATGAACTAAATGTTAGTTTCAAATTAACTACTCATTCTATGCTAAAGGCCACCTAAATTAATTTTCCTCTTATCAAATGGAATATTTTAAAGGGATAAAATCAAAGCAATCAAAATTTATATGATTTTACGAAACTCTAGGAGCACATTTTTTTTCAATAAAATGGTATGCTTTTATATGTAAATATCATGAGCTATAGAGATTGTGAGGATAAATGGATAGATTTTGTTTACTCACTTATTATGTGTAGGTGACATGCCCGTGAAAAAGACCTTTGTTTTAGTCAGATTCATATTCTTCTTTATCCAACCCACCATACTCTCCATTCCCATACGGTAAGCATCCTCTGTTCTAATCTCAACTATATCTTTTACTTCATCTTCAAAAGACCCTTGCCTGTGTAAAGACATTGCACTAAATTTTAGTTTGTTGAGTACATAAAAGAATGAGATTAGAACAAATAATAACTTTTTTAAGAGGAAGAAATTACAATATCTTGAAAGTTCGACCAGTCATCCACCAAAGGTAAGTGTCATAAACTAAAATATCAGCACCTTTCCAATATTGTCCATGTTTATTAATCGAACCGTTTTGAACCATTCTATCAGATTCGAAAACCCTGTGTATGCTAGGATCATCTGCATTTGATTCTATAAGGAATGGTGCCCAGTAATATTCAATCGTCGCATTGTAATCCTAGCATATAACGAAACGTGTTAAATGTACTGAAAAATACACTTGCATGCATATATAGTTGTAAAAATTTAGAAGGAAAAAATTATATAATGTTACCTTGATCGTGAAAACATATCCATAAGTATCCATGGATTTTGAACGCTTTGGAATGCTTGAATGAAGAAGACAAACCAGGGAAATATATTGGCCTCGGATTAGGGAATCGCCAACGAACAACATCCTCTTCCCTCGAAGTGTTTCCAACATTAAAGTGGAATTAAAACTACAAAATTTCAATAATAATTATGTTCTTAATTTATGTTTTTAGTTAAGAAAACCGAGACCTTATACCTATTTATGTTAAATGGATCATAATATTTTTGTAAAATGTGTTATAACTCTAATTTAATCACTATATGGCGAAATATACTTCCGATGGACGATCAAGTATAAAAATTTGATGTTTCTAATTTTAATGCATAATTTATTTGATACTCTAAGTTTACATCTATGGGTAAATGTCAGGTATCACTAGCTAATATAATAGACATTCCTATGGTAGAACTTTATTTTAATAGGAAACATTAATGTATATAGGAGATCTAAACAACAATTGATGCATTTGTAAAGTGTATTAGAATTGGATAGAGATAAATTTATAAATAATGAATAATGGAGATATTTGGAAAACTTATCAATAATCAACGATTGGTGCTCGAGCAATTATAATATTGAAGACATCCAAAAAATTCAATTATCATTCACAAAATAGGAAATTGTCAGTTCTAATGTATATGTTATACATAAATTATAAAATAAACTCATAACCCTATAAGTGATTAGCTTTTATCACAAGATAAAATGATAAAACCTTTAATGGATTCCTTACACTAGCGTAAATCATTTGGACATGTGAAATGTCCTTATTGGATTTTAACTTTAATTGTGCCATTTATAGTCTACTTTAAATCATCAGATTATAAATTCCAACAATTCCTAGAGGGGAGTTATCTTGCCAAAAAAAATAAGATCTATAATATTAAAACAAAGGAGGACACATATAAATTAGAAAGACATTAATAATAAGCTAAAATAAGTATACTTAACACTATATAATCAACCAAATACAAACAAAATTCAATATATATATATATATATATATATATATATATATATATATATGTGTGTGTGTGTGTGTCTGTGTGTGTGTGTGTGAATTTATCTAGCTGTTCAGTTAAACGACTACATTCTAAAGTGTTCATTTGGGGGAACCTTTACTAGGAACAAACACCAAAAAACTTGGGTATACAAATAGCATCTCAATTTATTTTCCATCTGAATAGATAAGAAAAATCCCACCACAAATCTCCCACATATTGATCAACACTAAATGCAATTAGGTTATATTTATTTTCAGGATGTGATAATGTGTTATTTAACAAAATTATATAAACTTAAAATTATTAGCTCACTAATAAAAAGGTTAAATTATTTGTAACCTCCTGAACTATAACGATTATACAAATCACTCCCTAGAACAAAAAACATAACAATGCCCCCTAACTATTAAACCATGACAAATAACACATTTTCATTAAAAAAATTGATATAAACTTAATTGTGTAGATAAAATTAAAATTGTTAGCTCACTAATAGCAAAAGGGTAAATTACAGGAAACGTCTTGAACTATAATGAATTTACAGATCAATCCCTCGAATTAAAAAAAACAATGTGCCCCCTACACTATTGAATCATGACAATCAACACTTGCAATAGTAGTATTCAAATCGCAAACAACAACGAACCAATAATGGAAGAACTCTCTTTATTATGAACATGAAAATAAACTCACCGATACAAAAATATAAGACTGAAAAAATCCAACAAAAAAAATTAATTGCACACCACAAATTTATACTAAAATAAATGGTGGTTAAAAGCAGTTAAAATTGTCACAACTCTAAAATAAAATAAATAAAAGGCCTAATAAAATTTAATAATTTATTAAAGTCGCATAAAGCCCACGACTCACGTTCGTGCCGAGCGGGACCGGGTCGAGCAAGCGGCGGCGTGTTGACTTGGAAGTCAATCCAAGCTCATGTAGATCCTCACTCATTCAAATACTTAAGATACCCCAAGGGCACCCGGGGCGAAGCTGAGAGATGGAAGAGGGAAGCAATGACCCCCTCCAAACTTTGAAAATAGTCGAGAGTAATAGGTAAAATTGTGGTACCATTTAATTTTTATAGTTTGTTGTCCCTTCCAAAAGAACCTTTACTCTACTTTTAAACCCAACAAAAAAGCACACATTACCTTTTTATGAGGCCCACTATGTTAATAGTCCACACCACACAAAAAAATCTTTTACTCTTTAACAACCTTTTACCTCTTTAACCTTCTTTGTCATTCTTAATCAGCTCAAAATTTCTCCATTCATGGAAAGAGTACACATTCAATTGCTCACTTTTTCAAATATATCATTCAAAGAGTAAATTTCAACTATTCATTCAAAGAGTAAACATTCAGTAAACGTCAATTCATTCAAATAGAAAATTTATACATTAATCCAAAGGTATCTCTCTCTCCCCTCTTTACTGTTAATTAGTTATTCACTTCTTTTTTTCAATAAAAACTATCACCGTTAATTTTATCCCAGTTACATTACATATTTTGTTAGTACTAATTAGTTAATATTATTTAGTTAATATTAGTATTAATTAGTTAATATTAAAATACATAATTAGTTAGTACTTTCTTTATCCAATGTTATTAATTAATTTGTGTTTGTAAAAAAGAAAGAATTTTTGGGCTTATCAAAAGTGGAATTTGTGCTTGTGAAAATTATCGAGTAATCGGAGATGAAAAAAAAGACTCGAAATTTTGTGAACAATGTAGAGTCGTTTGTTGATTATCGAATACAAATACATCAAATGGACTACATCAAACTCGCATGCCCAATAACCCATGTGTTGTATTTAAAACGTTTTCCTAGTTATATTTTGAATCTTTTAAATAAACCTCTTAATGAATTAGAAGGTCTAGTATACAGGATTGTGTGATTTGATCGAAATTCTGATTTTACAGATTCGGAATGAGAAAATGTCATCCCATTCTCTGACAATGGGAAAAGAAGCTCAATTCTGAATGGAGGAAGAAGCAACAAAATGCCAGGCTCAAGGGGTGAGATATCAGTGACGATAAGAAGAAGCAGTACAGACAGTCTCAAGGAAGAAAGGAAAGACATGCTACAGGTGCTGAAAGCCTAGTAACTTTGCTCGTAGCTTTAAAGTGAATATGAGAGAAAGAAATGTTGCTGAGGTTGGTTCTCATGATAATAAGGACCAACGAGAAGACTGTTTTTACCCCTATTCTAATTGTTAATATTTTATACGGTATTAGAGACTTTTGATGATTAAAATATGAGTATACAACGTTATATTTTCATGGAGAACACATTACCACTTCGAACCGAAACGTGTAGGTCCCGTAATAAATTGATCCTAAATTTGACCAAATTAATATTTTGTCAACACATAAAAACCATAAATTCCAACACGGGGATACTAATTTATCCTAATAAAAAAATGGTTTCTAATTTTGATACTTGCCTTTTTTTTCCCTCCCATAAGACAAACATATTCATGTGTAACTTTTTATGTAATGCTAACAAAGCACGAAAGTGCTAGTATATAACTTAACAAGACATGTGTCTTCAATTCCCTTTTCTCCATGTTCCCTCTGCCTTAATTATTTTAAGTAATACACCACTCTTTAAAATATTAGCTCTTGCTTTCTTTATTTGTGTATCTCACTAATTAGTATTGTACTTTAGCTGATTAAAAAAGAGCTAATTCGTGTATCTCTCAAAATAAAACATGAAACATGTCCACATTGTATAGAGAGGAAATCCAATATTTTCTTTAATTAGGTATCATACATATGTTGTTCATCTAAATGTTCTTTGTAAATCCAGCAATAACAAGAGCACCTGTTTGTATCTTACAAAAAGATCCTAGTTTATGGATTCAGTAGTACGTAGATTTAGAGATGATGAGGGGAAAAAATAATTAATATAAAAAAAATCCCTTAAACTGTGCAGTTTGTGTAAGAAATCCCTTGAACTATTTTGAATCAAAATTTTCTGAGAAATCCCATAGATTGTTAAAGAAAAAAATATTTTGAAATATAGTGCCCGGTCTCTCTTAAATGAATCTAAATTGTATTAAAAATAATTTACAAACTTCTTTTTTTGTGTGTGTGTCAAAACTGGATACTAAAAATAAACTGTATAGCATCACATTATTTAGAAAAAAAATAGCTTTAGCTTAGTTTCATGTAAAGTAAAATAAAAAACCTTGGGAGAGAACAGTCATGAGGTTGCCATCTCCAATATTGATAATCCCTATCTGGTCGTCCATTTGCTTGACAAGTCATCTGTGGCTTTATGTACGGACAAGTGGACTCATTGTAGAGTGGCCGAGTCAAATTTTCCCAAATCCACTCCCCACTGAACATATCACACCCTTTATGATCATTCGCTGACAACAAAGAGAAAAACACAACATTAGTGGATTGAACCAACAAATGACTATAATATTTAAATAGTTTATGGGTATAATTAACTTACTAATGTTGGTGATGATTTGATATGGATGGAGACTTTGAGGGTTATGTTGGCCAAGTTTACAAGTTGCGTCTTGATAGTAGAAAAGGGCAATGAAGATATAGAGGCCACAAGAGAGGAAGAGGTAAGAAAAGATCAAACGAGTTTTTCCCATGGCACAAGAAGATATGGGCAGCTTCATGCCTGTAAAATGTTTACCTTTCTTTATTTTTTCGCGTGTAAATAAAAAGTTTGTATCATGTGACAAATGGTTGAATGAATAGAGGAAGTCCTAGTTTCACAATGTGTTTGATTAGGAATGAAAGGAAAGGGGATAATAAAATCAAGGTTGGTCCCAAGATTTATAAAAATTAACGAGATCATATGCAAAAATTATAAAATAAGTCACTTTTATGTGTATTGATATAAAAAATAGTCCCTCAATATATAAGTAATTAAAAATTGATCAGCACGACCCATAAGCGATCACTCACATAGCACGTGCTCATGGCCGCCTCTAAGTAAATAAAAGTAGGCAATTCATAATTCACTATGATATTTCGATTTAAGTGTCTATTCCACATATAGGATATTTTTGGGGTCAGCTAAGCCTAATATTTTTATTAGAATTATATAAACCAAAGTAGTTAATTCATTATTCACTGTGATATTTAGACCTCTATGTGGATTTCATATATATTGAGATAGGGTGTTTTTGGGGTAGGCTAAGCTTAACATTTTAGTTATAATATAAGAAAACTTAATTCTAAATTTAATGGTACTAAGAAAATTCCAAATTTTGACTTAAGCTTTAGCAGACCTCTAGCACCGTCCCTTAAAATAATACATGATTACATGCAAGATTACTATATATAAAATATTAAATTATATATAAAATTTGATAGAAAATGTAATAAAGATCCTATCCCACCAGTTTTTCTCCTAAAAAACCCATCTTTAAAAAGATTTTTCATCTACTATAATAATTTTTTTTATCAAATCGATCCACACATATGACTGCTTTGTAAAATCTTACTCCTACAAGTGGTCCTCACTAGAGACACTCGAATTAGAAAATGTAAAAAAATTCCCTAAATTTAATTTTGCTGACTTAAAATTGATTACATTTATGCATCGCTTGTGAAAAAAGAAAAAAAAAATCAAACCACAAGCAATATGATTTGATTTCCTTTAGGTCATTTCAACAAATTTATGTCATACTAATCAAATTTGTATGAATTTGATGAAGAACATTGTAAATTGGTCATCTCCATTCAACTATAATGTATTATTTCACCCGATTTAAGTATAACTGAACAAAGAATTACCAACACAAACAATTCAGAGACTTTAAATAAAGACTACGGTAAAAATAGAAGATAAATCCCTGAGTTTAAAAAACACCCAATTTTAATGGCTAAGGGTCCACTAATCCAACCCAAAAAAATGGAACCTCCTGTTTAGGGGTGTCAATTTGCGGCATGACCCTTTAACACGTTTACAATCCGTTCACAACCCTTAATTCAAACATCCCACATCGATTTATTATGGAAATTCTCCATTCTTAACTAAGTATAAGTAAGTTGTTTCCTCTCTAAAATTTTAAAGTAACCGGGTTACCTGGTGAATCGGATTAAACGGGTAAATCGGATTAAACGGGGGAATCGAGTTAGACGGGTGAATAGGGTTTAATGGGGGAATCGACGGGTTGAACACATTCGTTTATTTAATGGGTGCAAACGGAACATGTCGTGTCACTCACAATATAAACTAATTGTGTATGGGTTTAATTTTTTCACCCATTTACTAAATGAATCGTGTTTTGATAGATGGATTTTTGACACGATTCGTTTATCACTCGAACTCGGGTCGACACGATCCGTTGCCACCTCTAGTCGTGTTGATGAAATAAAGAACAAAAAAAATACAAATTTAATGTTAGAGAAACTACAAACAATTAAAATATTATAAATAGATTACACCTAATTATTTCTTTCTAGAGCTATTGTCAATTTCTAAAAACGAAGAGCTTCCTGGGAGAGAGTGAGAAACGATTGGTTATAGAAGTACCAAACGACATACATAAATTCTAAGGTTTAGGGAGCTGATAATAACGGTTGCAATGATCTTTATTGCTCTAAATAAGAGATCAAAAAACAATCTTGAATTGATCTTTTTCGTGGGATGTTTAATCATTTCATCCTATCGTTGTAAAAAAAAGTAGATTATGCATTTTTAGGACTTAAATTAATATTGATTATGGATATAGGACAACAAACATTTTATTTTCACTTTTAGTTCCTATTTTAAAATTATCGGTTGACGTGGCATGATGTGATTGGTTGACGTTTTATGGATATGGGTCCGCGTCAACGACTTTATTAAAAAATACGGACTAAAATTATAAATGAAATGTTTGTTGTCCTATTTTCAGAATACATATTACAATATGTCCTAAATTTACATAGTTCCAAAAAAAAATCAACTCAAAATGATTTTTTATACTATTTAAAAAATGGGTCAAAATTTGATAGTTTTTGAGGATGAAATGTTTAAAATTCCACAAACAAATAAATTCAAAATAATTATTTTGGGTATTTAAAAAAAAAAATTAATCTACACCGAGCAGTCCTAGAGCGATCCTTCAGTAGGCCCGTATAGGATCTGACCTCTATACTTTCATATATAAATCTTATGACAGCCGCTCAATGTAACTAATAGAACTAATAGAACTAATGTAAAAACTGTTTTAACGTAAAAACTGTTTTAATGTAAAAATTAAAAACTGTTTTAATGTAAAAACTATTTTTAATAAGTAGTTTTGGCATAAAAAACTTTTTTTTTATATATAGTTTGTTACTTTTTTAATAAATAAAAACGGGAACTAAAAAAGAAAAGAAAAAACTGTTTTTTTATTAAATAAGACTTGGGACGAAAAATTAAAAAAAAACATATTTTATTATTATTATATATGTTAATATGGACGAAAAATGTGTTATTAAAATGTTTTGCCTAAAAAACTTGTTTTACCTCATTTGGTGTTTGATAGCCTAATGCGAGAAAAAAAAAATTGTCTATGCAAAATTTGCCTAGGCAAAATTTGTCCTGGCAAATTTCGCCATGCCAACACTTTTGCTCAATATGTATCAAACGGACCCTAAGTAACTTTTCGTTATAGTATTGTTAAATCCACAAAAATAGGAACAAATACAACTTCTAACAAAAATAATTTAGCATATGATAACATTAGAACATATATTTGAATCTTATCTTTATGAATGAGCCAAATATATTAAGAGCACATACTTGAATCTTGCGGAGAAAAGGAGCAAAAACTATAGAGTTGGTACTCTAATCATAATATATATGCTTACAAATGATACCCAATGAGAGTTGTGTGTGTATATACAGCGAAAGAGAAGAGATGAAAAGACATAACAAAAGGCCTTGGATGTGCAATGAAAATAAAAGACACCAACAGTCTCATAATAAATTTGGGGCATAACTAATGACAGTCCATCAATTCTAATGACGCTTCAAATTTTTTTTAAAAGACAAAACTATCCTCACTCTAATATCAAATAAATCTCAAACATTCCTAATAATTTTTTTAATTAAATAATTACAATTTTTTTTTTGTTATAAAGTCAAACATTCCCAATAATTTTTTTATTAAATAAAATTGGACATTTATTTAAAAAACAAATTGTATAAATTTTTTTTTTTAAATCATTATTTTTTTAAAATGGCCATATTTTAAAAAAAACAGTTGGATATAACTTATTTAAAAAAAAATATTCGTTATTTATAAAAATGATAGTTATATTTACTAATGAGTGTTGTATGTTCAACAATTAACCAGGGTTACAATTCTTTCTCAAATTATATTTTTAGAAATTATTTTTTTAATATCTATTTTGTGATAAGATTTCTTTTCGTTAGAAAATAATTTTTATATATCTTAGATTTTTTAATAATTTTTTTTATATATAGTTTTTTTAATAACTGTTAAAAAATGAGTATTAGATTTTTATATATATATTATTTTAATAATTGTTTTTATATAAAAAAAAATGGATCGTTCGATGAAAACTCCCTCGACATTCTTTTAATTAACATTTAGTCCAAACATTTTTTTTTTTGTTCCCTTGGCCACATACACATGTTGTTTTTAGGCGGTTCAATTATGTTGACACATTTATTCTTTTATGTTCTCGTCGGTTCAATTATGTTGACACATATTTATTCTTTTATGTTCTCGTCTCTTAGCCTTTCAGATTATTCTCTCTCATAACATTTAACGAGGAACTCTTGATTTATTTTCAACATGAATAAAATACGCTTTGTGTTCCATACTAACGGTTCGTTTTCTTGATATTATTATCAACAATTCTAAAACGGAAAACTGTGCAATAATTATTCTTTCATGACCTCGTTATTTTTAATCGAGATTTGTTAGCTGACTTTAAAAATGGATTTTGGGGACCCGCACACATTATTAAATTGATTTTATTATAAAGTTAAAACAACAGACGTTTTTATATTTAATAAAATTGGACATTTAAAAAAAAAACATAATGTAAAACAATTTCTTTTAAAAGTCATTGTTTTTTTAAAATGGACATATTTTAAAAAAACAGTTGGATATAACTTGTTTAAAAAAATGACAGTTATATTTATTAATGAGTGTTGTATGTTCAACAATTAATCAGAGTTACAATTCTTTTTAAAATTATATTTTTAGAAATTATTTTTTTAATAACTATTTTGTGGTAAGATTTTTTTTAGGTAAAAAATAATTTTTATATATCTTAGATTAATGATTGGTCAGTGTTGCTGGCGCGGACCTACATCATTTAATGGATGTGGGTCCGCACCAGCAGCACTAACCAATCGATACAAAATAAATTATGTACAGTTTGTAAACTCAAACCAAAATGGTTTCACAAGTTTATAAACAAAATTGATTTCACCGGTTTATAAACAAAAGTTATTTTTTCAATAAATATTAAACAAATTAATTGTCTTTTAATAAATTACATACAATTTTTTTATATAAAAAATAGTTAAAAATGGGGTTTACATTTTTTAACTGTTTTAAGAAATAAAGAAATTGTTTTAAACTTAAAAAAGGGACAATTGATATTTAGTTCCTATAAGCTAAGTATATTTTGCATTTAGGATATGAGAAAAAGAGTGTTGTAAGCGTTTTTATACTATGAAGGAACTTTTGGAACAAAAAAAAAATGTTTAGACTGAATGTTAATTAAAAGAATGTCGAGGGAGTTTTCATTGAACGATCCATTTTTTTATATAAAAAACAATTATTAAAATAATATATATAAAAAAATCTAATACTCATTTTTTAACAGTTATAAAAAAATTGTATATAAAAAAAATTATTAAAAAATCTAAGATATATAAAAATTATTTTATAACCAAAAGAAATCTTATCACAAAATAGATATTAAAAAAATAATTTCTAAAAATATAATTTGAGAAAGAATTGTAACCCTGGTTAATTGTTGAACATACAACACTCATTAGTAAATATAACTATTATTTTTATAAATAACGAATATTTTTAAAAAAAAAAAGTTATATCCAATTGTTTTTTTTAAATATGGCCATTTTAAAAAAATAATGATTTAAAAAAAGACTTTTATACAATTTGTTTTTTAAATAAATGTCCAATTTTATTTAATAAAAAAATTATTGGGAATGTTTGACTTTATAACAAAAAAGTTTTTGTAATTATTTAATTAAAAAAATTATTGGGAATGTTTGAGATTTATTTGATATTAGAGTGAGGATAGTTTTGTCTTTTAACAAAAATTTGAAGTGTCATTAGAATTGATGGACTGCCATTAGCTATGCCCCAAATTTATTACGAGACTTTTGGTGTCTTTTATTTTCATTGCACATCCAAGGCCTTTTGTTATGTCTTTTCATCTCTTCTCTTTCGCTGTATATATACACACAACTCTCATTGTGTATCATTTGTATGCATATATATTATAATTAGAGTACCAACTCTATAGTTTTTGCTCCTTTTCTCCGCAAGATTCAAGTATGTGCTCTTAATATTTCTGGCTCATTCATAAAGATAAGATTCAAATATATGTTCTAATGTTATCATATGCTAAATTATTTTTGTTAGAAGTTGTATTTGTTCCTATTTTTGTGGATTTAACGAATACTATAACGAAAAGTTACTTAGTTCTATTTTGATGTTGGATGTCTATTTTACAGCGAAAAATAATTATGGATTAATATTTTTTTTCTTTAAAACTGTTCATGAAATTTTGATTATTGTTTGGTCAAAATTTAAGCAGTCATTTTTCCCAATCCAAAAAAATTGTTGTGACCCAGCATGTTAGATTTTGGCAGTAAAATTTTCTTATGCATGTTAGATTTTTTTTTCTTTCTACCTGCATCTGTATTTTTTTTTCATTTTTCACAAATGTAGTACCAACTATTTCCAATTGTATACCAAGTGAATAATTCTAAGCACCAATAATATATTTATATTTGTTTATATGCAATGTTAACAAGATAAAGCCATTTTCAATATCAATTGTTTGAGTTACATTGAGCGGCTGTCATAATATTTATATATGAAAGTATAGAGGTCAGATCCTATACGGGCTTATTAAAGGACAGCTCAAGGACTGCTCTGTGTAGACTAATTTTTTTTTAAATACCCAGAAAAATTATTTTGAATTTATTTGTTTTTGGAGTTTTAAACATTTCATCCTCAAAAACTATCAAATTTTGACCCATTTTTTTAAATAGTATAAAAAATCATTTTGAGTTGATTTTTTTTTGGAAATATGTAAATTTAGGAAATATTGTAATATGTATTCTGAAAATAGGCAACAAACATTTCATTTATAATTTTTGTCTGTATTTTTTAATAAAGTCGTTGGTGCGGGCCCATATCCATAAAACGTCAACCAATCACATCATGCCACGTCCACCGATAATTTTAAAATAGGGACTAAAAGTGAAAATAAAATGTTTGTTGTCCTATATCCATAATCAATATTAATTTAAGTCCTAAAAATACATAATCTATTTTTTTTACAGCGATAGGATGAAATGTTTAAACATCTCACGAAAAAGATCAATTCAAGATTTTTTTTATCTCTTATTTAGAGCAATAAAGACCATTGCAACCGTTATTATCAGCTCCCTAAACCTTATAATTTATGTATGTCGTTTGGTACTTCTATAACCAATCGTTTCTCACTTTCTCTCCGAGGAAGCTCTTCGGTTTTAGAAATTGACAATAGCTCTAGAAAGAAATAATTAGGTGTAATCTTTTTATAATATTTTAATTGTTTGTAGTTTCTCTAACATTAAATTTGTATTTTTTTTTGTTCTTTATTTCATCAACATGACTAGAGGTGGCAACGAATCGTGTCGACCCGAGTTCGTGTCGAGTGATAAACGAATCGTGTCAAAAATCCATCCCTCAAAACACGATTCATTTACTAAATGGGTGAAAAAATTAAACCCATACACAATTAGTTTATATAGTGAGTGACACGACATGTTCCTTTTGCACCTGTTAAATAAACGAATGTGTTCAACCCGTCGATTCCCCGGTTAAACCCGGTTCACCCGTCTAACTCGATTCCTCCGTTTAATCCGATTCACCAGGTAACCCGGTTACTTTAAAATTTTAGAGAGGAAACAACTTACTTATACTTAGTTAAGAATGGAGAATTTTCATAACAAATTGATGTGGGATGTTTGAATTAAGGGTTGTGAACGGATTGTAAACGTGTTAAAGGGTCATGTCGCAAATTGACACCCCTAAACAGGAGGTTCCATTTTTTGGGGGTTGGATTAGTGGACCCTTAGCCATGAAAATCAGGTGGGGATTTATCTTCTACTTTTGCCCTAGTCATTATTTAAAGATTCTGAATTGTTTGTGTTGGTCATTCTTTGTTCAGTTATACTTAAATCGGGTGAAATAATACATTATAGTTGAATGGAGATGACCAATTTACAATGTTCTTCACCAAATTCATACAAATTTGATTAGTATGACATAAATTTGTTGAAATTACCTAAAGGAAATGAAATCTTATTGCTTGTGGTTTGATTTTTTTTTCTTTTTTCACAAGCGATGCATAAATGTAATCAATTTTAAGTCTGCAAAATTAAATTTAGGAATATTTTTTACATTTTCTAATTCGAGTGTCTCTAGTGAGGACCACTTGTAGGAGTAGGATTTTACAAAGAAGTCATATCTTGTGGATCAATTTGATAAAAAAAATTATTATAGTAGATGAAAAATCTTTTTAAAGATGGGTTTTTTTGGAGAAAAAATGGTGGGATAGGATCTTTATTACATTTTCTATCAAATTTTATATATAATTTAATATTTTATATATAGTAATCTTGCATGTATTCATGTATTATTTTAAGGGATGGTGCTAGAGGTCTGCTAAAGCTTAAGTCAAAATTTGGAATTTTCTTAGTACCATTAAATTTAGAATTAAGTTTTCTTATATTATAACTAAAATGTTAGGCTTAGCCTACCCCAAAAATACCCTATCTCAATATATATGAAATCGACACAGAGATCTAAATATCACAGTGAATTATGAATTAACTACTTTGGTTTATATAATTCTAACAAAAATATTAGGCTTAGCCGACCCCAAAAATACCCTATATGTGGAATAGACACTTAAATCGAAATATCATAGTGAATTATGAATTGGCTACTTTGATTTACTTAGAGGCGTCCATGAGCATGTGCTATGTGAGCGATCGCATAGGGGCCGTGCTGATCAATTTTTAATTACTTATATATTGAGGGACTATTTTTTATATCAATACAAATAAAAGTGACCTATTTAATAACTTTTGCATATGATCTTGTTAATTTTTATAAATCTTGGGACCAGCCCTAGTTTTATTAACCCCTTTCATTTCATTCCTAATCAATCACATTGTGAAACTAGAACTTCCTCTATTCATTCAACCATTTGTCACATGATACAAAATTCTTATTTACAACGCGGAAAAATAAAAAAAGGTAAACATTTTACAGGCATGAAGCTGCCCATATCTTCTTGTGCCATGGGAAACACTCGTTTGATCTTTTCTTACCTCTTTCTCTCCTGTGGTCTCTATGTCTTCATTGCCCTTTTCTACTATCAAGGCAAAACTTTCAAACTTGGTCAACATAACCCTCAAAGTCTCCATCCATATCAAATCATCACCAACATTAGTAAGTTAATTATACCCATAAACTATTTAAAAATTATAGTCATTTGTTGGTTCAATCCACTAATGTTGTGTTTTTCTCTTTATTGTCAGCGAATGATCATAAAGGGTGTGATATGTTCAGTGGGGAGTGGATTTGGGACAATTTGACTCGACCACTCTACAATGAGTCCGCTTGTCCGTATATAAAGCCACAGATGACTTGTCAAGCAAATGGACGACCAAATAGGGATTATCAATATTGGAGATGGCAACCTCATGACTGTTCTCTCCCAAGGTTTGTTATTTTATTTTACATGAAACTAAGCTAAAGCTATTTTTTTTTTCTAAATAATGTGATGCTATACAGTTTATTTTTAGTATCCAGTTTTGACAAACACACAAAAAAAGAAGTTTGTAAATTATTTTTAATACAATTTAGATACATTTAAGAGGGACCAGGCACTATATTTCAAAATATTTTTTTCTTTAACAATCTATGGAATTTCTCAGAAAATTTTGATTCAAAATAGTTCAAGGGATTTCTTACACAAACTGCACAGTTTAAGGGATTTTATTTATATTAGTGATTTTTTTCCCCTCATCATCTATAAATCTATGTACTACTGAAATTATAAACTAGGCCCTTTTTGTAAGATACAAACAGGTGCTCTTGTTATCGCTGGATTTACAAAGAACATTTAGATGAACAACATATGTATGATACGTAATTAAAGAAAATGTTGGATTTCCTCTCTATACAATGTGGACATGTTTCATGTTTTATATTGAGAGATACACGAATTTGCTCTTTTTTAATCAATTAAAGTACAATACTAATTAGTGAGATACACAAATAAAGAAAGCAAGAACTAATATTTTAAATAGTGGTGTATTACTTAAAATAATTAAGGCAGAGGGGACATGGAGAAAAGGGAATTGAAGACACATGTCTTGCTAAGTTATATACTAGCACTTTCGTGCTTTATTAGCATTACATGAAAAGTTACACATGAATATGTTTGTCTTATGGGAGGAAAAAAAGGCAAGTATCAAAATTAGAAACCATTTTTTTATTAGGATAAATTAGTAGCCCCGTTTTGGAATTTATGGTTTTTATGTGTTGACAAAAAATTAATTTGGTCAAATTTAGGATCAATTTATTACGGGACCTACACGTTTCGGTTCGAAGTGGTAATGTGTTCTCCATGAAAATATAACGTTGTATACTCACACGTATACTCATATATTAATCATCAAAACACTCCAATAGCGTATAAAATATGAACAATTACAATAGGGATAAAAACAGTCTTCTCGTTGGTCCTTATTATCATGAGAACCAACCTCAACAACATTTCCTTCTCTCATATTCACTCTAAAACTACAAGCAAAGTTACCAGGCTTTCCGCACCTGTATCATGTCTTTCCTTTCTTCCTTGAGATTGTCTATGCTGCTTCTTCTTATCGTCACTGAGATCTCACCCCTTGAGCCTAGCATTTTGTTGCTTCTTCCTCCATTTAGAATTGAGCTTCTTTTCCCTTTGTCAGAGAATGGGATGAAATTTTCTCATCCTGAATCTAGAAAATCGGAATTTCGATCAAATCACACAATCCTGTATAC
Source organism: Sambucus nigra (assembly GCA_949130495.1). Classification (NCBI taxonomy): domain Eukaryota; kingdom Viridiplantae; phylum Streptophyta; class Magnoliopsida; order Dipsacales; family Adoxaceae; genus Sambucus; species Sambucus nigra. The sequence continues at coordinate 60,806,525 of OX422223.1, read as the reverse complement.
TAGGCCTTCTAATTCATTAAGAGGTTTATTTAAAAGATTCAAGATATAACTAGGAAAATGTTTCAAATACAACACATGGGTTATTGGGCATGCGAGTTTGATGTAGTCCATTTGATGTCTTTGTATCCGAGAATCAACAAACGACTCTACATTGTTCACAAAATTTCGAGTCTTCTTTTTCATCTCCGATTACTCGATAATTTTCACAAGCACAAATTCCACTTTTGATAGGCCCAAAATTCTTTCTTTTTTACAAACACGAATTAATTAATAACAATGGTTAAAATAAGTACTAATTAATTATGTTTTTAATATTAACTAATTAGTATGAACTAAATATGTAATGTAACTGAGATAAAATTAGCGGTGATAGTTTTTATAAAAAACATAGAAGTGAATAACTAATTAACAGTGAAGAGGGGAGAGAGAGATACCTTTGGATTAATGTATAAATTTTCTCTTTGAATGATTAGATGTTTACTGAATGTTTACTCTTTGAATAAATATTTGAAATTTACTCTTTGAATGATATATTTGAAAAAGTGAGCAATTGAATGTGTACTCTTTCCATGAATGGAGAAATTTTCAGCTGATTAAGAATGACAAAGAATGTTAAAGAGGTAAAAGGTTAGGTTAAAAAGTAAAAGATTTTTTTGTGTGGTGTGGACTATTAACTGAGTGGGCCTCATAAAAAAGTAATGTGTGCTTTTTTGTTGGGTTTAAAAGTAGAGTAACGGTTCTTTTGGAAGGGACCACAAACTTTAAAAATTAAATGGTACCACAATTTTACCTATTACTCTCGACTATTTTCAATGTTCGGCGGGGGTCATGGCATCCCTCTGTCATCTCTTAGCTTCGCCTCGGGTGCCCTTGGGGTATCTTAAGTATTTGAATGAGTGAGGATCTACATGATCTTGGATTGACTTCCAAGTCAACACGCCGCCGCTTGCTCGACCCGGTCCGGCTCGGCACGAACGTGAGTCATGGGCTTTAGGCGACTTTTTTAAATTATTAAATTTATTAGGCCCTTTATTTAATTTATATTAGAGTTGTGACAATTTTAACTGCTTTTAACCACCATTTATTTTAGTATATATTTGGGGTGTGCAATTAATTTTTTTTGTTGGATTTTTTCAGTCTTATATTTTTGTATCGGTGAGTTCATTTTCATGTTCATAATAAAGAGAGTTCTTCCATTGTTGGTTCGTTGTTTTTTGCGATTTGAATACTACTATTGCAAGTATTGATTGTCATGATTCCATAGTTTAGGGGGCACATTGTTTTTTTTAATTCGAGGGAGTGATCTGTAAATTCGCTATAGTTCAAGACGTTTCCTGTAATTTACCCTTTTACTATTAGTGAGCTAATAATTTTAATTTTATGTACACAATTAAGTTTATATCAATTCTTATAATGAAAATGTGTTATTTGTCATGGTTCAATAGTTAGGGGGCATTGTTATGTTTTTTGTTCCAGGGAGTGATTTGTATAATCGTTAGAGTTCAGGAGGTTACAAATAATTTAACCTTTTTATTAGTGAGCTAATAATTTTAAGTTTATATAATTTTGTTAAATAACACATTATCACATCCTGAGAATAAATATAACCTAATTGCATTTAGTGTTGATCAATATGTGGGAGATTTGTGGTGGGATTTTTCTTAAAAGAAATTGAGATGCTATTTGTAAACCCAAGCTTTTCAGTGTTTGTTCCTAGTAAAGGTTCCCCCAAATGAACACTTTAGAATGTAGTCATTTGACTAAACAGCTAGATAAATTCACACACATACACAGACACAGACAGACACACACACACACACACACACACACACACACACACACACACATATATATATATATATATATATATATATATATATATATATATATATATATATATATATATTGAATTTTGTTTGTATTTGGTTGATTATATAGTGTTAAGTATACTTATTTTAGCTTATTATTAATGTCTTTCTAATTTAAATGTGTCCTCCTTTGTTTTAATATTATAGATCTTATTTTTTTTGGCAAGATAACTCCCCTCTAGGAATTATTGGAATTTATAATCTCATGATTTAATGTACACTTATAAATGGCACAATTAAAGTCAAAATCTAATAAGGACATTTCACATGTCCTAATGATTTATGCTCGCGTAAGGAATCCATTAAAGGTTTTATCATTTTATCTTGTGATAAAAGCTAATCACTTATAGGGTTGTGAGTTTATTTTGTAATTTATGTATAACATATAAATTAGAACCGACAATTTCCTATTTTGGGAATGATAATTGAATTTTTTGGATGTCTTCAATATTATAATTGCTCGAGCACCAATCGTTGATTATTGATAAGTTTTCCAAATATCTACATTATTAATTATTTATAAATTTATCTCTATCCAATTCTAATCCACTTTACAAAAGCATCAATTGTTGTTTAGATCTCCAATATACATTAATGTTTCCTATTAAAATATAGTTCTACCATATGAATGTCTATTATATTAGCTAGTGATACCTGACATTTACCCATAGCTGTAAACTTAGAGTATCAAATAAATTATGCATTAAAATTAGACACATCAAATTTTTATACTTGATCGTCTATCGGAAAATATATTTCGCCATATAGTGATTAAATTAGAGTTGTAACACATTTTACAAATATATTATGATCCATTTAACATAAATAGGTATAAGGGCTCGGTTTTCTTAACGAAAAACATAAATTAAGAATATAATTCTTATTGAAATTTTGTAGTTTTAATTCCACTTTAATGTTGGAAACACTTCGAGGGAAGAGGATGTTGTTCGTTGGCGATTCCCTAATCCGAGGCCAATATATTTCCCTGGTTTGTCTTCTTCATTCAATCATTCCAAAGCGTTCAAAATCCATGGATACTTATGGACATGTTTTCACGATCAAGGTAACATTCTATAATTTTTTCCTTCTAAATTTTTACAACTATAAATGCATGCATGTGTATTTTTCAGTACATTTAACACATTTCGTTATATGCTAGGATTACAATGCAACGATTGAATATTACTGGGCACCATTCCTTCTCGAATCAAATGCAGATGATCCTAGCATACACAGGGTTTCCGAATCTGATAGAATGGTTCGAAATGGTTCGATTAATAAACATGGACAATATTGGAAAGGTGCTGATATTTTAGTTTACGACACTTATCTTTGGTGGATGACTGGTCGAACTTTCAAGATATTGTAATTTCTCCCACTTAAAAAAGTTATTATTTGTTCTAATATCATTCTTTTCTGTACTCACCAAACTAAAATTTAGTGCAATGTCTTTACACAGGCTAGGGTCTTTTGAAGATGAAGTAAAAGATATAGTTGAAATTAGAACAGAGGATGCTTACCGTATGGGAATGGAGAGTATGGTGGGTTGGATAAAGAAGAATATGAATCTGACCAAAACAAAGGTCTTTTTCACGGGCATGTCACCTACACATAATAAGTGAGTAAACAAAATCTATCCATTTATCCCCACAATCTCTATAGCTCATGATATTTACATATAAAAACATACCATTTCTATTGAAAAAAATGTTCTCCTCGAGTTTTGTAAAATCATATAAATTTTGAGTTCTTTGATTTTCTCCCTTAAAAATATTCCATTTGATAAGAGGAAAATTAATTTAGGTGGCCTTTAGCATAGAATGAGTAGTTAATTTGAAACTAACATTTAGTTCATGATGAATTAGAAATAATATTATCCTCGTAAAAATTCAAAGTTAATTAATTTTTAAAGAAAAATTTTCAATATGTCATATTACATGTTTTACATGAATGGTAAACAATACTACTTTCCAAATTTACAAGATAGAGTAAATATTTACTATATGTTTTGCATAAGTTATACAAGTGGTAAGACCACTTGTTAAAATTTTGATTTCCAAACATATGTTAAGAGACTCGACAATATTTAAAAAGCAAGGGATCGACAATGACAATAATCTTTAGATTTGATAAATTATGTTCCCTATCCATATTTCTAGAATGCTTTATAGGTAATTATCCTTAAAATGCAAAACAATAAAAAAAAGTAAGTATAAATTTAAAAAAATGCATCCATGAATATGAAGAAGGTGAGAAACTGATGAATGGCATCTCCATACCCTTGAATTAGATCTTGCATGAGATCTCAAAACAACCTGAATGAGTCCCTCTAAATTACATTATGGAGGTGGCATGATTTTTATATAGTAGAGAATCTACATAATGTTAATAAACCACACATCCAAAAGATTTTTGATCATGGGTTACAATTTCAGTCAAAAATAATAATTATATATTCTCAACTAGATTAACGTTGAATTAGTGCATTAAAATTTTAATTTATTTTTTTACAGGAGCAAAGATTGGGGAGGCGATTCAAATGGAAATTGTTACAATGAAACAAATATTATAAAAAATTCTTCATATTGGGGATCAGATACCCGAAAAAGTATAATGCGGGTAATTGGAGAAGTACTTGGTGAAACAAATCTGCCCATTATATTTCTCAACATCACACAATTATCAAATTATCGAAAAGATGCTCACACATCAATCTACAAAAAGCAGTGGAGTCCGTTAACTGCCGAACAACTAGCCAACCCAATTAGTTATGCTGATTGTGTGCATTGGTGCTTGCCTGGTCCCCAAGATACTTGGAATGAGCTTTTATTCACAAAGCTTTTTTACACATGAGAGTTTTTTTCAATTAATAAATAGTTTACAATATCAAACATTCTATTATACTTCTTTCACATGGGTATTATATATAGTTAGAAGAACATTTCATCTATTTGAGGAATTTAGACAAATTTGAAGTTTGTGAGATTGATATATATGGATTGATTATCTTACCCTCTTTACTTTTATTTCTTGTATTATAATATTCAATACTTTCTTCTTTCCTCATATAGCATTTTATATTATCTTGGTTGTTTCTTTGTTTAAATTAGATTAGTTTATAATTTAAGTTCTTCATTTATGGTCTTCTTGCCTTCAATTAAATTAAGTAACTTGTATAGTCAATATTTGATTCTAAAATTTCAAATGAAAAAAAATTGATTTTTTTGCTCACATTTGTAAGAGTAGTTAGTAGGTTAATTTCTCATTTAAAGTTTACCAGTCTAAATTTTACAAGTATCTTTATTAGGCTCATAAATGATATTATCTCTTTGGTAGAACAATTCACTTCTACTTTAATCTATAGTTTTGTAATTCTAATGGAGACCTCTAAAATGTTTCTATGCCTCCAAAAAACCACATTGTCATTTCTACTTGCAACTTAATAATTAATCAAAAGTTTACGTTTTTACTAATTGACACTGACATCCACTTGGGACTTTCTATGATAAAATCTTGAGGCTTTACAAATTTAGGCCCTATTGTAATAAGAATTTTGGAAATAGAACAATAAACATTTTATTTATAATTTTAATCCCTATTTTTGAATAAATCAGCTGACACAGACTCATATCCATAAAACGTCAACCAATCATAGTATGCCACATCAGTTAATAATTTAAAAATAGGGACTAAAAATGAAAACAAAATATTCGTTGTCCTATATCCATAACCAATATTATTTTAAGTTTTAAAAGTGTATAACCCATAAAAATGTTTAGATAATTGTCAAGTTTTTTTCTCACTATAATCTCTGCGATCTTTCTTCAAGACTTTAAAGTTATATGTAAATAAATCGTGAAGTGACACATAGTCCAAGATTTAAATATAGAACAATTTCCTGGATTTAGATAATATGTTAGCTAGATCAACATGAACGACATACGAGCAAAAGTAAGTCTCAAATGAAATACACTCATTCGATGCATTGAACTTAAGAAAATTTAGAATCCTCGATTTGGACCTTTTTTCATCTCAGATTACCCTTATCTTGTTTTTTTTATTGAGGCCTATTATCAAGATCATTATGATGCCGCCGCCATTAACATTATGCCAAATGCAAAAGCAGTAAAAGATTGATCAAGTCAAGACAACTTATAACATGGATTTTGAGGCTTTTATGCTTTGTATAAGCTTGCTATCTTGGTGATCTATTGTGGGAAGATCGTCTAAACTTTTTAGGTCCCTTTTTTTTCTCTATGTTGGGCTATTTTATAAGGTGCATGGCAGGAGTCTTTAGGGGATTTTTAGGTTGTCATATGCCTTGTAAGTGGGCTCACTCACTCTCCATTTTTTCATTTATTTAATATATTTAGCCTTTAAAAATTAATAAAAAAAGTGTATGTGTTTATATGAGAATTTTTGTACAATTTTTTGCATTGCTTTACATTTTTTTAATTTTTTCTTAAGCTCGGGTCAGGATGCCATTTTTAGATTTTGAGAGTCTATCATGTGAGAGAGAGAGAGAGAGAGAGAGAGAGAGAGAGAGAGAGAGAGGTTTTTCCAATACACTATTCAAAAAATGGACCTATAACGTTTTCTCTTACAAAAAGAGTGCCAATGATACATTAATTTTTTTTAGGGAGTATCAAACCCCAAATGGAAATAACTAACGGGTGTCTACTTCCAAAAAACCCAAACACACACACACACACACACACACACACACACATATATATATATATATATATATATATATATATATATATATATATATATATAAGGACAGAGAGAGAGTGTGATGTTAATAGATGCTCATGTAGAGACAACATAGGCAAATCTTTGGATCCATAATATTGGGGTTACTTCATAATAGTAGGCTATTATTAGGATTTTAGTTAGAATTAACTTTAAAATAAAAGAAAAGAAATGAAAAGATATAAAATAGAACTCCACACCTGTAGCATAATCTTCACTATCTAGGGTCATTTTGACAAATTCCTAATTTAGTAATACAATATTTGATTTAACCCCAATCTTAAATAATTAAGAATAAAACCACATGAAGAATAAAAAATGGTGATTTGCATGGAATAACGTGTTTACTTGCATTCAGTGTGCACAGTTTCCATTAAATATGTGTTTAATCGTCAATTTACATTAAATTTGTGTTATGTCTAATTGTAGGAGGTTAATGGTATAGGGTCTATGAATGTCTGTAAATGGGTGAGGCGTGATCCACTCAAATCGAAAAAAATAAAATAAAGTAATAATGTTTCAAGAACAAGAACATAGACAAAATAACTTTTATAATATAATTATGAAGTTTTGATTTCAAGATTAAGCAACTAATGATTGAATACAACTTTTCAGTAATAAATAAAGGAATGGATACTCTCGAGAGTAGTGATTTTCTGAGCAAGGAGAGAATATATATGTGGAAATTTGTGCAAGAATGCTTGTTATGTTGTTGTCGATACATGTGCACCTAGTGCTCAATTTATAGTAAACGTTCTAGGCCATACATGGCACTTGTGCGCCCAAAAATGTTCCTTTGTGAAAATAGTGGATAAAAAGTTGATCTTGTAGGTCATGATGCTATAAAGTACTTCTTTGTCTGTTATCAAAGTTTCTTGGTGAATAAGTTTGAAAACTTACAAGTGACCTTGAGGGCCACTTGCCATTTGTAGTGTTAAAATGTCTAGCGAGTATTTAAGTGATGGCTCATTGTTTCGCTATGTAAACTGTGTGTAACAAGTGAATGAGTGTGAGTGACCTCTTGGGTACCTCGCCTCAAGTTCTCTATTTCCCAAGGTATTGAAGTGGTTGAACCTTATCTTGATCAACGAGACTTTCCTCCCAGCCTCCAAACCAAAACTCTCAAGATGTCCCAATTGTCCATCTACTCGAGCCCTGATTGCTCGACCAAGGATTCTTAATAAGTAGATATGTCAAAGATAACAAAGTTGAGCATTAGTGAAGGAAATGATAGTCCACTTATTTATGTGTTACTTGAGTGACTACTCGTGATTCACTTTATTAGGTAGACAGGGGGCTTCTTGTGTGTTTATTCCTATTTAAGAGATCTGTGACTTAAGGTTTCTCACGTAGCCTCCTTACTAGCATTTCTCGCATAAGTATTAGGCAGACCACTCATGATTTGGTAATCATTATTTTATTTTTGTGAATTGACGATGCCCTTTTATCTTCCTAAGGTATAAATATCCCTCAAACTTCTTCTCAAAGGCCTTACCGTCACTTTTGAGAATTTTAGGGAGAGAAATCTTCCTGAGAGTTTATCATGCTCCCTATTTCCATTCAAACAAGTTACAGTTTTTTCACTAAGCTAATCATCTTCAATAGCTTCTTCTTCCTTCAATGTTTCATCCATCACCACAACTTTCGTGATTGAGATGATGATGGGATCTTTATATATTCAAATTTCAAGGGTGACCTGTACCACAACTAGAACCACCGTCATTTCCACCACCATGCTTTATGTTTCTTCCATCGTCCCCACCATCGGTGGCGGTGCTGGTACTTCTAAGCCTCAAGGCCGGGCTGGTGGTTCTTATTCCTTTAACAAAGATCATTCAAAACACTTATAGCCACGATCAAATAGGGATTTCACTGCTTATGGTTGCACTCTATTTTTCGGTAAGGATGATAACGTTTCTCCATGGTGGTCGAACAACCTCTCTTGGGGTTTTTGAAATCTGTGGATACCTCCGTTGTTTTGCCTAGTAAAATTTTGCAGAACTGAATAGATAAGGGTAATTTTACTTTCTCCAATATTAACTTTGATATTTATGGTCGATCCCCTAAGGAGTGGGAGAACTAGGTGATTACATCATGTATATGGATAGTTATCTCAAGACCATCGATGGGATTGGTCTAGAAAGGACTCTTAAAACTTTGAAGAGTTTTACAATTAGAAAGACACGAACCCTCTCAACATTCTTATTTCTGGGTAAAGTATATCTACCCACACCTTTGTTACTGGTTAGGGAGAGTTCCCTATTACCGTAGAAGATATCTGTGAACTCACAGGTGTGCCCATTTGGGGGAATCATTTCTTTACTAGTGGTAATAAAGACATTGGAGATAAATCCTTGTGTGAGGAGTTGCACAAATCACTAGAGGATTGCATACATTTCGTGGGGATTACTCCTACAAGTACGAGCAAAGACTCTTTTACCAGGTGGCAAAGGTATTGGTTCATAGACGTTGAACCGTTATCCAAACTTGAAGTCAAAACTAAGATTCCCAAAAGTTAAGATGGGCCTAAATTGAAAGCTAAAGGACACCTCATTGCATTCTTTATCACTTTCTAAGGTTTTTATTTTAGGGGAGGCCCAATGATTCCCCTTGTGAGCTTTTATTTCGCTTGGCAGTTAGACTTGCTCATCGTAAGAATGTACCACTTATTTCTTTAACTTTAGTTTCCATATACACTTGGCTAGAACAAGAACCATAAACATGGAAAGGTAACATGGTTGTTATAATATATTTAACTTTGTCAACTCTTTCATATTGATGGGGTTCTTGTTCAAGAATTTTCTAAATAAGTATCCAGTGCCTCGCTCATTCCTTGGTAGCACTTCTCGAATTGGTATGTGGCACCGACAGACTCCAATGAGTTCATACAACCCCTTCTTGGAATACATTGATGAATTATGCCTTCGTCCTTATGCGAGGATGTTGGGGGTATATTTACCTAGAATTTCTTTCCTTATGTTTCTCAACCTTTCAATCCCCCCACAAATGGTGAGTCTGTGAAGAGTTTCCCATTTATATCTACAATGGCATTCATTTTTCCTTCCATTCTTCCATCTTTGACTGAGTTAGGACAATGAGTCAAGTTTTATCACTTTGAGCAAGTAAGGAGACAATATGTGTATAATCAAGGCACTTCTTCCCCAGACTTCCCCGAGAATCATTCTCCTAAGCAATTTTGTGGGGAATCATATTAGAGTTTCACTCATGAGGGAACGGTCTATAGGTCTGCGAGATTTAAGAATTTCTTAGTATTCACTCGTGATTATCTGCACTCTATCAGTCGCTCTTGTTTTGTACTTTGGTAGCTTAAATTCCAATTTATTAAGTCTTGAATTTAAGAGTGCCTCATGAATCATTCATTCAAAATGTGCCCACTTCTAAAAAATATTTTATTAAGCACACTTACGAAGAAGCCTGGCATTATCTAGGTTGCGATGCCTTCTCTGGATACGATCATTCCTATTTTGGTAAACCCTATCTGCGAGGAAACTATTTGCTGAAAGCATCCTAGAGTGGAAGCTAAATAAACGAAGTTGTAGGGTAAGTGGAAATATAAATCTTATTCTAAAAGGAAATATCCCGGCACATATTTCCTACTTTGTTCAAGCTAAAATTGGTGGGTCTTACTTGCCCATGTCTCCTATAAAAACTCGAGCAACTAGGATAAACATCGGATTAAGAGAAGCTACTGGTGCTGCCATTCTAGTGGAATAGCACTATGATACAGAAACTCTTGGTGTTAAAGAGGCATATCAGACTGTCCCTGAGAAAGGACACGAGTTTATTTAAGCAACTCATTCTCATCCATCCATCCCAACTACTTCTCTACCTGTGGAAAGTACTTTTATTATTTCTTGCTTACTTTATAAAGATAAAAGTAATGGATACACAAGTGCTTGATCAACATCATGTTAATCCGAAATGGAACTTCTTGATTATAGAAGTGCACCTTCCTATGATTATCATAGTTTGTCTTCAAGTGGCATTAGGTAACTCGCAAACAATGGATATCACTATATTGATACATCATCTTTTTCATCATCTCCAAGAAATATGATTTTGGACCTTAAGAAGCAATCTTCGAGCAATTATGATGACTCAATGCTCCATTCTCTGAATACAACTAGCCCACTACTAGACCATTGCCCTACGGGAAAGTAACTTATTTGAAGCCTGTAATTATTATAATTTCTAATCATTTAAATTTCTTTTATTTGTCTTAATTTATGACTAATGAATTATTTATGTCTTCTTTGAGCAGGTTTCATATATGGGGATGAGTGGGCCCAATCGGTGAGCACAATATATTCTTCTTCCCTTTCACCTGTTCATCCTCCTCGCCCTCCCCGTGCCCCTTTCCAAATGGAAAGGAACTTTACGTTGGTATTTTCTTTAAGTTTGACATAAGTGGTATGCTTCTCCTGGAAAACTTTTATTTTTGAATTTTCTAGAATAAGGTTGACATGAATGCTCATAACTAACTTCATGATTTCTTGTGAAACTTTTGACTGTATTTTCCAAAACTATTCGGATTTATTCAATGGTTCCTCGTACCACGGGTCGTGTGACGAGAATTTCTTCTGAGGTATCTGGAAAGTCTTTAACCTTATTTGCTATGTTATACTTCTTTAACTTTTTACTAATTTATGTCAGTTAATAAGTGCCTATTGCACTATCACCCTTTTTTTGTGGTCCCGGAGTTTCTTCAGAGGAGAACAGTTTGTCCAATCATCTCTCGATCAGTGGTGCCACTCGTTTAGTTAAGGTAATTTTATCCAGTTGCCTTATCTTTTTCTTTAGACATTTTTTTATTTTTTAAAGAAAGTGACTCTTGACTTTGTATCTCTGTAGCGACCTTTTACGAGCAACCCCCTTACATTTTGTGGTGTCCTTTTGCCAACTAGGGTGACTATTCCAGGACTGGCTCCCCTAGACAAAATTTCTCTCCTCAAGGTGTGCTTGCCTATGGAGAATAGGCCTCATATTTAATCCCTCTCCACCCAAACTATTTTTATTTTAGATTTAAGTGGCACCCCATTACACATTTCTTTCTTGGAGTATGTTATACAATGTTCTAATTTCTCCCTCATAAATAAAATATATAGTTATCTTTACTTTCCTTTATTTGAGTGATCACTTCATGTACTTAATCTTTCATTTTGCTAAGTTGGTAGGGGTGATCATTCTCTTCTTATTGCAGGCTCTGAACGGTGATGTTCCCGAGGGAACCCTTATGTGTTTGATGGTAGATGACCTGGAGTGATTGTATCGCGGTCCACCGCGTCCCCCAAAGATAGGTTTATTGGTTCAACGTGGCTCGATGAATTTTGACCCTGAAAGATGTTTGACGTCATATTTACTTTGAGTCACACATCCCTATTTTTTGCCTAGGCCTAAGTATATTCTAATGCGATGAGGGGTTAGTTGGTTTGTTCAGAGTCACAAGTTTGTTTATATAAAAATAAATAAAAGATTCAGGTTTGCCCTTTCGAGATAATCAGAAGGAAGGTTTAAGTCTGCGGTTGGTCCATAGATTCTTGTTATGAGGGTTCAGGAACCAGATAACGAGTGGGGAAGGTATTATGCACCTCACTTGTTCTTTATGCATACTTAATTATATGCATATTATCACTCTTAACATTAATTGATTACTTTCTAGTTATTTTTGGATCTAGTTTAGAGATCTTAGGTTGGGAATCTATTAAATATGTATATGTTCTTTAAGTATGAAAACTATCTTACTGAGAGGTGTATGAATATTAGTTAATTGATGTAGGTACACCAGAGCTCTTGTGCATGACTCAATGCTAATATATAATGAATGACCATTGGTATGCATGTAAGTGTGTGAGGGAGATCAACTTTGATATAGTTTGATATTCTTTCAAAGTTTGAGAGAGATAGCAAGATAATATGAGATATTGGTGCATCTCTGTTGTGAGAGAATATTGAGAGATACGTTATTAAGGCTCGTGCACATAATAAGGACTCAGTATTGCATATGCATACCCAAGAAAACTTAGGATCAAAGCCTAGGTAGTTCGGTTTTGTATAGGCATTTGATTGTTTGTGTAGGTATACATGGGAATCCGTGGCTTGAGATAGTTTGATATATCATTTGTTTTATACGAAGGTGCTGACGGGTGAAGGCTAATGGTTTTTCTTTCTTTGAAACATGTATGCTTGAGTTTGGAAAGATCATAGTTATTTTAATGGTTACACTTGCACTTTTAAGTAAGTCATAATCATGCAGGTATGATCCCTATATGAAAGATGAACTTCTTAATCATGATAGTGTTAACGTCTATGAATATAATTTTTCTTCCAACATCTAATGGATAATACTATGTTCAAATGCGTGGACGAATAATCCATATCTCACACTTTCAGTGGTATACTCATGAGGACTACAAAGAGTGTAGGGTAAGGGACGAGAAATATGGGTGTATCTATTTAGGTACAACATATCATGAGATATATTTTTAAGGTTAGATCTTACGAGAAGGTCTCGGTATTTTTCCTATGTACTTGCATAGCCACGAGATAAAACCCTACGTATTTTGGTGGTGTAGAGTATATATGCTTTACGGTTGTAAAGGGGTGAGGGATAGGAGATAAGAGATGAGTTAATCTCTGTGGGGGATAATATATCATGAAATATATGGTTGAGGCTTATGCTTGTGATAAGGACTTAGTATTTATCCTACGTACTCATATAGCCACGAGATCAAAGCCTATATAGTTCGATCATTCACGTGTTCCAACGTGATGTATGTCCGAGCATTTTCTTGTTTGTGTGGGGTGCGTGAGAGATCATGGCTTTGAGATAGTTTCATTTCCCATTTGTCTTAGAAAGGAATAAGAGGTGTTGAGAGATGATTGATCTTTATGGGGACAATATGTCGAGAGACATATTGTCTATGATTATTCTCACGTGGAGGACTCAGTATTACACCTACGTACTCATGTGAACATGAGATCAAAACCTACGTAATTCGATTGTTCATGTGCTCTAACGTGATGTGTGTGCTAGTGTGGGACTTGGTTTGGTAGGAGGAGAAGCTATTTATGGGCCATAAGGTAGCTTTGGTGGAGGTTCAGAATGGGACGGGACTCAAAGATATCCAAAATTATCATATCATGTTATGATTGTCGATCGATTTTTAGAAGGAAGGTATTGTCCTTCAGACTAGTTTGGAGGTGTAACGTTAAGAATGTATTGTTTTATACATCCGTCACTACCTTAGGGTATGTAGAGAGGGGAATTTGGGATGAGGACGGGTGCATCCCTAAGAAATAATATGTCGAGGGGCGTTGGGTTTCACAAGTTTAGTTTAGTATAACACCGACGTATCCGAGGAGATTTGTGATTAAAGCCAATGTAGTTACAACAAACGAAAAATATTTATAGTGCACGCGAAGGAATATCGGGTATACAATATACAACATTATGCATTTATAGAGCCTAGTACTTAATATAGCATTTTTGTTGTGTTTGATTGATATATTTATATATGAAAAATAATGTCAAATAAAAGTCATGCATTTGACAAGTATTTGATATGAAAATACATATTTGGGATGCCTCCGTGGGGATGATCTTTGTTCATTTGGATAAGCGATGCTAGTAGTCGTATTTTAGACTTTGGCATGTGCAAAATTTCGGGTTGACTCTGCTCACTGGAACTTTCCTCATAATGGTTTTCAATAGTGTGTTTTTACGTTTTGTATTTGGTCATTATGGCTTTTGATTACCATTGTTTTAACAAATGATCATGTCAATTCAATTAACAGAGGTGATGGGTTAAAAGCAAGGATTTAAAATATAAACGTCGTAAAATGCATACCTGACCCCCTAAACGGGAGCCGGGTTAAAAGAGATCAATAGATATGGACAATATATCACAATATATAGGGGATGTTTGATCCAAAATTTGGATATAGGTTCTTTACCCTTGTATCGCGAGCTCTATTTTTAGTCAGGCAAAGCTTTGTTTATAAGTGCCGATTTTTGTAGAGTTTTCCTCTATTTTTGTTTCGGTGGAAACTTTTCGTAAGTACTAACCTCGTTAGGTACTGAAGTGACTCCACGAAAGTATGATCTTTCCTTGAGAGGAAAGTGACTTTTATGAAGTACGAACTTCTTTGGGAGTTTTCAGAATGAGCTCTAGTATCTCGGACGCTCAGGGGAGAAGAAAGTGAGAAAACCAAATCGAAGTCGAATTTTGGTGTCCTTTTAGTGGATAGTGGAGACATCTATTTATCGGTGTCAGGCCTGGGACTTTTAGCCTATCGGTTAAAGCCCTTGGTTGGTGGATCCCAGGTGTGAGACACATAGATGGTTTAGAAGAGATTTCCAAAGACCTCGCAATGATTACTTTTGGTGGGGATACTGAGTGATTATCTATTTGGGGGACCTTTAACCTATCGTTTAAAGGATTATAGGGGACTTTAACTGATTGACTAAAGGACCTAGATGGACTATTTGGGTTTCTTTTTTATACCTTTTCTTATTTGTATTTTAATCCCTTGTAGGTTTTGTTCTTGGTTTTTTGACCCCTTGAACTTTTTCTTGGTTTGGGGTGTTATAATTGTTATAGATTTTTTTGAGGTTTGTGTCCATGGTCATTTGTGACAAGACAGAATGTACCATAACCCGATCACAGATCAAGGTGTTCACAATTACTCATACCTCTCAGTCTCAGGAAATCATGGTGGCTTGTTTGAGAACTCCTCCCACTGTGGACGGTGAGGTACATATACTTCATTCATTTTCTCAATCTTTGCAAACTTTTTTCATTGGCGCTCAATCTTGTTTACGATTTCCTGGTTGTGGTAAGTTCAAGTACCCATGTGTTTGAGGGGACTCATTTATATAACCTTATTTCTTTTCTTATCTAGCACCATTGCTCGTACTTCGCCATTTTTGTATTATGTAATCAACCGATTTCTTTGTTCTCGAGTTTCAAGTGTACTATATT
Source organism: Sambucus nigra (assembly GCA_949130495.1). Lineage (NCBI taxonomy): Eukaryota > Viridiplantae > Streptophyta > Magnoliopsida > Dipsacales > Adoxaceae > Sambucus > Sambucus nigra. The sequence continues at coordinate 60,790,900 of OX422223.1, read as the reverse complement.
CGAGTGCTCCTATGCTGATGAAGACTCAAGTACTAAATTATTGTACCCTTATATTCATTTGCTTATGTTGTGCAAATGCTTGCTCTCTTACTCGTCTTGTTTTCTTATTTTTGGTTGAGTATTACGAGTGCACATGTGACTGTGGAGCTCCTGCCTTTTGTTGTTTATTTTCTTGTACTTTGTAAATACTTTCTCGAGTCCTCAATCACGTTTCTTTCTTTTCAGGTGGACACTATGAGTGCTCCTGTGTATGTGGAGCCTCGGGTACAAAACTTTTGTACAGTTTTGTTTATTTTCTTATACTGTGCAAGTACTTCTTAATTTCTCATCATGTTTCTTTGTTTTCAGGTGGACATTATAAGATCTCCTATGTATATAGAGCCTCATGTACTCAATTGTTGTACCTTTTCATTTATTTTCTTATACTGTGCAAGTAATTGACCAATTGTTCATCCCGTCTCTTTGTTTTTAGGTGAACATTGCGAATGCTCTTATACTTGTGGATCCCGAGGGAAAATTTTATCCTTATTAGTTTCTTGTGAGTACTTCATGCGTAAACATTTTTTTCTCACGTGTTATCATCTTGTTTTATTTTGATAATTTTTTTAAACCGGGCAGAGGAGTGACCATTTTCTCATTTCTTCTATGGATCTTTCTTCCAAGCAACGAATGAGCTTATTAATTTCTTGATCCTCTTATATTTTTATTGATTTCAAATATTTCTCTAACTATGTACTTTTATAAGAACAAAATTTCCAATTGAGTCCGTTTTATGTTTATTTGACTTTTTTTTTGGAACCAAACACGTTTCAGTCATAGGTAAATTTCTATTATCACGATTCCACACAGACTATGACGTATTGAAGTTTATTGAAGACACCGCAGCATAGCCTCAAGGAATTAATCACATCGGTTTATGGTGCATATTTCGTCTTCAATCAAATTTCATTCCGAGATCACTTAGGTGTGAATGAGTAATTTTAATAGAACTCGGAATTTATTTTAAAATGTTTAAGGGTGTTATTTTATTAAAGAAATATTTTTAGAATGTTTTTAAAGTGTTTGATACTGTTTACACTTTGTTTTATTCTGAGATAAGGATGTATTAGAGTTGTGTAATTTGCAAACTTTACTGTTTCTGGTTCAAACGACATTAACTGTCGTTGAAGCGAGATTCCATTGTCATGTGAATGACATAGATATCTCGTTCGAATCATAAGTCGTTTGAATGATGCGCCGCCTTAAAAAAATTATTTAAGACATGTTTTCCTCAGAATTCCGTAAGTGTGCAATCTGAAAAATAGTATACAAGCAGTACGTATTCTGAACATTTTTTCTAAGGTTTTCTAAGTACAAAACATCCTTAGAGTTTCAAAGATCCGATTTTTCATTATCATATGCGATTGTGATCTTTGTTTGCACCTGTTGGAGTTTGTTCTACACTTTGAAGAACATTGTTGGGTTTTGCGGTGAAAAAGCGACTGAGTTTATGTTCCGATTTCGTAGACTTTCTAATCTACATCGGTGAACACCGAGGCATTCGTGGAGGCGACTGATATGGACAAGTATCGCGAAAGGATTTGCATGGGCACTGTGTAGGAGTGGTTGAAGATCATAAAAACGTCAAGTCTTGTGGGTATCGAGTTACTGAGTAAGACTTGTGTCTCTTCCTTGGAATTACGCATTCATAGTGATTGTCTGGCTTATGCCGTCCGAGGTTTTTTCCCTTTGTGATTTCCTCGTACATCCGGCATTGTGAGCATTCTTTTCCTTACTTTACTTGCTTTAATCACTAAATAAATGGTTAGGATTAATCAAGATAAAATTTGGTTAAGTTAAAATTGATTCACAATTTGGTGCACATAAAAGTTTGAAAAAGTTTTTTCAAAAAGAGAAAGTTGTTTCATCATCCTTAAATTAAAGTTGATTTGAAAAATAAAGGGGCCTACAACTTTAATTTCTTATTGGGTATAGATCAACGAAGGATCTTGGGTAGTATGTCAACTCCTATAGGCATGAGAGTAAGTCTCTTTTTGTTCAAACTGCTAATAATCCCTTAATCTCAAACTTGATGCACTTATCATTTACTTCTTTTGATTTTAAGAGGATGAAAGAAAGGGAGAAGAAGCTAACGGGAAGGATAAGAAGGACTCTGAAGCTACTCACTCCAATGTGGGTGAGGGCTAGTATAGGCTGGCGAGAGGCCTGCTATTGATTCTAATGAAAGCTCCATGGACACCGACTTTAAAACGTTGGAAATGGATGCTCCATACCTCTATATGAAATACCTATGATGCGAGCAACGGTTGAATAGGTTTTGCAAAGGGGACTGAGTTATCTTAAACTTGATATTCGAGCATCACCTAGATATTTTCACGAGTAAGTATGTTTGTAATATTGAGGGTATTTCTATTACCAATCTAAAGACACTTGCTAGCCATGTTCATCTGTTTACTCCAACTTCTCTAAATGAGATCACTCATGCAGGTGCGCGAAGCTTCCTTACTACTATTAAAGACTTGGAAAACGATTATCATTTTTTATGGATTTACTGAATATTGTAGTTTACAGCCTCATTCACTATACTATGAGAATATTGATAAAGTCTCAATCCTCTGAGAATGCCAAAGCCGAGCAACATCGTTAACGAGGAGAAGCCTTGAAGGAGCACAAGTCCCTTAAACTTGAGTTCATGTCGAGTGAAGAGGAATGAGTTGCTTGCATCGCCAAGATTGAGGAGGATGTGAAGCGAGAGGTTGGTGTATCCTGGCAAGGATTTTATAAGAGAGAAAACCTTATTTTCCTTATGACAGGCGACTGGCCCTGTGCACTTTTACATTCTTTTTTACATATTGTAATCTTTTTTCTACTATCTTTCAAGTAGGCTATTTTGTGAAATGGAATGTCAATTACCAATATATATTTTTGTGTGTATCTGCAGTTTTTTATTTCATGCCTTCGAGAAAATGCTAATAGCATGTGAAATATTTTTACCTTTCCTTTATATTATGGGATTATCCGCTCGCAATATTTTTATAAAATATTTGTGAGTAAGTAAATTTTGATAAAATAAACATTTTCCATTATATTTTGGGAACTTAATTCTATGATTGTTACATTTTTCTTTTAAGATATGCAATTAGGATTAGACAATTATATCCCTTGAAAAATTATGAGCAAATTTAAACTTATTATGAAAATGTGTTTTCCTATACGTTGGGAATTCAAAGTTGCCTTGCTCGCTATATTTTGTCGTTTGTTTTTAAGTGGACATTAACTTGAAAATATATCTCGTCAAAATAGGGCGAGCAATGCCTTTTCCTTTAAAAATTATTTTCCCTCATATTATAGGAATCTTGTGACTAGTCTGCTCATTATAATGTTAACTAAAGTAGCATAATTGTAACTTTGAAATGTATGCCCTCGTATGGTCTTGCGAGAAGATATATAAAAAAACTTGTTGGTTATACAGCGCAACACAAATAAGTAATATAATCAATATTTTAAAACTTTGAAGAAAAATTGTTATACCTAAGCATATACCCTTGCATTCATTATATAAAATTTGATATTCCTAAGTATTACTCATACAAAAATGGGTTTCTTTTTCATACAATAAACTTTAATTTTCATTGACTATAAAAGAGATAAACACTAAGATACCTGATCCATAGTACTTATTGAGCAACTTACAATTGATTTACTGGATACAACCACTTTTTGAAATCTGGTAATACCCTAACTTCTCTGATCCTCTAACAATGAATGGTCTTTCTTGATTAGGCTTGAAATTTGAGGAAAACATGTTTCCCAAGTGATGAGTGGATGCTCGAAGAACTAAGTCCCCCACTTGAAATTCCCCTAAATTGACCAAGTTTTGATAGGCCCTCGAAAGTTGTTGGGTGTAGACTTTGAAGTTATCCTTGGTTTTCTCTTTATGGTCGTCCAAGGCCTCCAATTGTGCATGCCTAGGCTTTGGTAGAAAATCATGATTTAAAGCCATTCTTGCGAAGAGTACTACCAATTCCAATGATAGGACAACTTATGTTCCATTAAACAAAGAGAAAAGAGTGATCCCTTGGCTTCCTTTTTGAAGTTTTGTACGCCCACAAAACTATGGGCAATTTTTCATCCCATGTTCTAGGGAGATCTTCAAGCATCTTCTTCAAATATTAATCAAGGTTTTGTTGGTTTCCTTTACCTGCCCATTCCCTTTTAGATATGAAATAGTTGAACTATTATGGATAATCTTATACTTATCACAGAGAAGTCCCATTTCCTTGCGCAATTTTTTTTCATTATCTGTGAGGATGGCCTTTGGGATACCAAACCTATAGATGATGTACTCATAAATGAATTGAGTAACTGATTGAGTAGTTGTCCTCCTCAGATGGATTGTGTATTCCTGTTTAGGATGAAGGCTTTTCCATGAGAGGCTGGGGTGATATTTCTGACTAGATTAAATTCTTAAGTGCAGAATGGGTAAGGAGTATCCAAACTATGTAGGCTCAATGATGGGGCATGTACCATATTCTAATATAGTTGACTTGCTCTGCATCTCTTGCTAAAGTTAATGGAATCTAGGGTTTATGAGAACCTCAATATATGTAGACTTACTATTAATGACTTTGAAATTCTCATTGGCTCACTGTGCTCATGTTGGCCCAGTAGTAACCTCCTCACCGTAAATTCCTATAAAGTGGAATATATTTGTCACCACAATGTGTTGCATGCATCACTTATAGATTTTTGGGAGATTCTTCCTCTCCCACACATCTCGCTAAGTATCCCCCAATATTTCTAAAGTAGAGAGTGCTTTGGAGCATGTAGACATTATTTAGCTATGATAAATTCATATTTCCCTCATGTGTTTCCAACCGCGTCACTATGGAGGCTCTATAATTATTGGACTCCTCACTTAGGAATAGAGATCTCACTATTTTAGGAATTGTTCTTCTTCGAACAGTGGTCGTAACTTCTAGCTCATCCATCTCTAACTTTTGAGAAATTATTACTAGAGCATCTGAAAGCCTATTCATTATCCTGAGGTGCCTCTCTATCTTGACAGGTAGAAATTGATTCAACCTAGATGATTGCTCAGTAAGGAGAAAGGTTTTCATGATTGAGAGAAAATTCCCCATTAACTTATTTAACTACGAGTTTTGAATCCCCTCGCATACATAAAACTCTAGTTCCTCTTCTTAAAGCTTCTAGTATCCCGAGTGTTGATACAAAAAAATTTCAACTGACGTGGACTAGTTATATGAAGATGCGTGTCATCCTGCGTGGCATAAATATATTTACCGAGCAACTTACAGTGTCGAGCTACTCAGCACGCCGAGATATTTAGCATACCAAACATCTAGTCAGGAAGATCAAACGACAAAAATAGATTCAATGAACATTCTTATCATGTACAGACGTATATGCCTATTAAATAACGACATATTATCTATTCATACTGAGAGCCCGAAGGGCTATAAATACTTTGTAACACCCCCCTAGCGGGACAAGGCTTCCATAAGAGAACATACTGAAGATTAAGGAAAATACCCACCAATAAAAAACAATGGACGTAGGTCATTTCACTAAGGCTGAACCACTTTAAAAATCCGTTGTCTTATATCTTCATTTATATTTATCGGTGATTAATTAATTAGATCAAATCTAGTTTTTTACATCAACAGATTGACGTCGTCTCTGGGAAATTACTATACGTAGCGTTTTTCACCCAAAAACTCATCCTAAATGGCTGATATCCCAGAATATAGCAACAGAAACAATGACGGGATTCCTCCTAACTTGTCCACTCCTCCAAACGCAAACGATATCACAGGAATCTTGGCTAGTTTAGGCAGGGGCAAACAACCATGCAAGATACTATACGACAGTTCATCCAGACTTTTCAAAATGGAGCTTCCATCATGTTCGGTTAATAAAGTGTCATGCAACCACCCTCTTCATGATCTAGACATCCTGAACCTCACCATACCGGAACCTCAAGTGATTTATCCTATCAGCCCGACCTGACACCTCCTATAAGAATTATAGAGTCTCAAGAAAACATCACTTTGACTCCAGAATGAACGAGCACTCTGGAAAGGTTGAGCAGAGTCTTCCCATTTGAATGTTTGGGCCCAAGAGGAATAAAAATCCTCCTTGGATTGCGTCAAGAAATTCTCAACGACCAAATGAGTTAAGGGAAGGATCTGCCCAATCATGTCCAAATATCAGGCCTACATCTTGCCCAGAAAGATCCCAGGAGGAGAACTCAACACGATCTGTTGCTCGCACCCATAAATTCGAAGCTGTAAAAGAGTCATGGAAAGGATCTATTCAACGATTAGAAGACAGGTTAGGGTAAATGTCTAAGGCTAGAAACCCTCTTCAAAAAACCTTTGTCAAAGGATTACCCTTCGTAAAAGCAATTGTGGATTTTCCCACACCATCAAAGTTTAAAGCTCATGTTGTTACACCGAAGTATGATGGAAAAACTGATCCTGTCCTCCACATAGAGCAGTACCAAGCTGCTGTAGATATCTATGCAGTTTCCGATGAGATGAGGTGCAGGGCATTCTCAGGGACTATCACTAGATCTGCTCAAATATGGTATAATAATCTTACTCGGGGGCAGATTGCTACCTTCCATCAACTGGAAGAGAGCTTTATAGGAAACTTCCTATTTTGGTGTAAAGCCAGTCAAAAGGGTATCACATCTGTTGAGCTTAAGGAAAAGGGAAGGAGAGAGCACAAAGGATTATATCACTTGTTTTAATAATGAGAAACTGGAAGTCATTTACTATGAGGAGAAAACCGCTATTATAACCCTCATGAGCGGTCTTCTACCAAATAAGCTGTGCTACACTCTGGCTAGGGTTCCCACCAAATCCATGGTGAAATTTATGGCTAAAGCAGCCAAGATTATGAACTCCGAAGAAGCTATGGCTACGAAGAAGAATGCTGAGGATAAAGCAGAGACTAAAGTTGAAGGTAGGTCTGAGAGGAAAGATCATAAGAAAAACGGGGGGAATAAGAAGTCGAAAGGCAAGGAAACATTGGACCACTTGAGGAAATATGCAAATAATACCCCGTTAAAGGTGGATATTAACCATGTTCTGGAAGACATTAAGAATAGTGAGGAATTAAATTGTCCAGGAAAATTAAGGGCAGCTCCTGAGAGAAAAGGTAAGTCCAAATATTACGAGTTCCACAAGGACCATGGTCACACGGCCAAGTAATACGTAGCTCTCCAAAATGAGATAGAAACACTCATTAGGCGAGGGAAACTGAACCGGTTTGTTGATCGCCGGAACGATGAGAAAACTAACAATATATCACGATAAAGGTCCAAATCTCCCCACTGACCAAGAAATGATAGGAAAAGGGATCACAAAGATGAACCGGAGGAAGACCCCGATCTCCCTAAAAAGCCAAGACGGCCAGAACGTGAGGTATTTTCAATCCGCTTTGGTTCATTTGACTGTAATATGATAACAGGTGGATATGCAGGAGGTGTTGATCATACCGCTGAAAGGAAAGCTTACCTCAATGAGGCCCAAGATTGTTCCTATATACAACGGATAAATCTGGCGAAAGAGGATCGTCCGAGGAAGGTTAACAAAGATAAACTGGTCATCGGTTTTTCCAAAAATGATCTGGAAGGTGTCTTGTATCCTCATGACGACCCTTTGGTGATCAAGATGAGGATGAAGGATGTAATCATCTCAAGAGTATTGGTTGATAATGGAAGCTCAACGGACATCACGTTTTATCTTTGCTTTGACTGTTTCGACCTAAAACTCACCCAGTTGGAACCGTATCACAGGCCCCTTATCGATTTTTCTGGCGAAACCACTTGGGATAATCAAGTTGGACATGTTGATTGGTACCTAGACCACCTGCAGATCGAAAAATATAGGATTCTTTGTGATGGACAAAAATGTCCAATCGGCCTATAATACAATCATGGGAAGAGTAGGCCTAAAAAAGTTTAAAGCAGTGTCATCCAGTGTACACCAATGTTTAAATTTCCCGACCAACTTTGGGGAGGGACTTATGCAGGGAGATCAGAAAGTAGCTCGGGAATGCTACTACTCATCTATCAAAAAAGAAGAGCTGGAGGATACCATGAAGAAAACCACCACTTACCAAGTGGATGAGTCTGAAGAGTCAGAGATTGAAACACTATACCCCAGAGACAAATCAGAGCTCGTAAAGGGTCAAGTCATGGAAGCAACGAAGAGCATTATTCTGGACGATGAACGACCAAAGATAACAACTCAGATTGGCGTTTCACTTAATCCGACAATAAAGTAAGAGTTGGTGGCATTTTTGAGGCATAGAAAGCAAGCTTTCGTGTTGAGTCATGAAGATATGTCGGGGATTGACCCAGCCTTCCTGTTCCACGAGCTCAATGTCAATAAAGAGATCAAACCGGTGAAGAAACGAAGAAGGGTATTTAGTCCAAAGAAGAACTAGGCTATTCAAGAGGAAGTAGAGAAACAACAAAAGACTTCTTTCATTGAGGATGTCAAATTCCTGATTGGTTAGCCAACGTGGTGATGGTAAAAAAAGAATAATAATAAATGGAGAATGTGCATGGATTTCACATATCTGAACAAAGCCTGCCTAAAAGATCACTTCCCTCTGCCCAGAATTGATCAAATGGTAGATGTTACTTCGGTGGATGAATTGTTGAACTTCATGGATGCTTATTCCGGATACAACCAAATTAAGATGAAACTAGAAGACAGGGATAGTACCTCTTTCATTACCCCACGGGGAACATACTGTTACAATGTTATGCCTTTTGGTCTTAAAATACAGGTTCTACGTACTAGCGGGTGATGAAAAAGGTGTTCGTAGAGTATATCGGTAAAAACATGGAGGTTTACGTCGATGACATGTTGACTAAGAGCAAGAAAGCCGCTGACCATATAGCTGACCTGAGCCAAACATTTGACCAGTTGGAGAATTATCAGATGAAGCTGAACCCGACTAAGTGCATTTTTGGCGTACAGGAAGGCATGTTCCTTAGTTATAATGTAAATCAACGAGGTATTGAAGAAAATCCTGACAAGATAAAGGCCTTGCTAGTGGTGAATCAGAGAAAGTAATGGTGTTGAACGATTCGCAACTAGTGGTGAATCAGATGCTAAATCTTTATGAGGAAAAAGGAGAATTCATGTCAAGGTATCTAACTAAAGCTATAGAGATTGTATCCAATTTTACAGTAATTCAAGTGATCGTAATACCAATACTGGATAATGCAAGGGCAGATGCGCTATCTTGGTTAGCCTCAGCCACTCGCACTGGACTGTGAAGAACAATTCCTATTGAGATACTGGCGAGTGAAAAGCTGTCACTTAAGTCATTTAATTCAAGATTAAACTGTCTAAGTAACTCCGAACTGTTTTTTGGGGTAACTCTTTTCTTTAAATCAAACAGATTAACCACAAGATGTGTTTAATAAAAATATGTAAGAAATATGTTCAAGATTATGTAACTAGTTTTGAAAAACAAAACTAAAATGGTGTAAGACAAGTTAAATCAGAACACCAACAAGAATGAGATGAGGAGATGTAGAAAGATTAAGTACACACAGTTTTTAACGTGGTAAAACCTCACCCAACTGAGGAAACATCCACAGTGACTTTTAAGTCACAAACCAAAAATCCACTAAAATAAAATATACAAGTTAAAAGCTATTTAACACACACACACAAACAAAACAGAGCTATACAAGTTTAAAATATATACCCACTAGTTTGATTCTAACTTCTCTGCAGTTCTGATGTTGATGTGGCTTTCTCAGCTTGCTAACTTCTCAACACTTTGTTCTAGCTTTACATCGACTCTTGATGATTCAAGATCTTTTAGCCAACACTTCTTGTGTTGTAGTGTGTCAAGTGTTTGTGACAGTGTTTTAACACATGCATGCATACACACACACACTTATTTATACAAATAAGTCCTATAAAATTACAAAAAGATCTAAATGATTAAAGTTTTTTAATTTCTCTTTTTTAGAAAAAAAAGACTTTCTTGATCTTTCAAACTCACCCAAAATACAAGGTTACATTACTCAGAAGACGGTCTAGGTCTTAAATAATTTCAGAGGGTTTTGAAAATGTTTTTGAAATTATAAATCACCAATTGTGATTCCAACTAGATCATAAGTCTTGTTTTATAAGAACTAGAAACATAAAATAAATTTGTTGATTCTTGAGTTGTGAAAAACATTTATAGAAAAATAATCAACAAATATGATTTCTCAGGATGAGAAACAAAATAATGCAGATCTAAGTGATATATGACATAAAAAAGCAAGATCTACAGTTTCTATAAAAAGAAATAGAGATTGAACTCAAAATGTCTAAGTTGGTTAGAAGATCTCAAACTCAGAGGATTCAAACCACGAACAAGCTTCAAACTATCTCCAAAATAACTCTCAAACACTCAGGTTTAGTTTAGGCTGTAAACTGATTTTGGATTTAAAAGGAGTTTATGGTTTGAAATGAGATTAGGGTTTATTTTCTCTCTCTGGCTTCTCTATCTTTTTCTTCTCTCTCTCTTCTCCTTTCTCTCAGTTTAACGAGCTGCAAATAGTCCCAAAATGCTGAGACTCAGTCTCCTTTTATACTAAGCACGGAAGGATCGAGAACATCATCTCTAATCTAATGGCTGAGATTTGGTCTTTGGAAGTTGACTCACATCCCACGGTTTAACATCAGCGGTGGATTAAATGTTTGTTGATTGGTCTAAAGAGGGTTCACATGGATTGGGATAAAACACATGCAGTACATTGACTAATTGATCCAAGGGCTGAGATTGCGTACTGATTTTGTGTCTAGTAGAAAACACAAATCAAGCCGTTCTAACATTGATAGGTGTAAGGCTTAGATGAAACCAGAAATGCATGTTTTAAAACTAATTACATGCACACCCTCAAGTCTCAAGCACTTTCGGATTCTACCCAACCAAACATTCAAGCAAGTTTAGTTAAAACCAATTATCACAAAATGACCCCAAATGTTTTTAAAACCAAACTTTTATTATTTAGTGTAAGGACATAAATTTCCAATTGAGTCCCTGTATTGTTTTTACTTAATTCCGTGAACAAAACTGTGTTTGTAATATGTCATAGGGAGAATTTTATTTTGTCACGATCCCACTTGGTCTATGACGTAATAAAAAAATTGAAGACGTTGCGGCAAAGCTTCAAAGAAATAATCATGTCGATGTTTATTTGGTGCAAGTTTACTCGTCTTCAAAGTTAATTTCATTCCAAGATCACTCAGGTATGAATGCGTATAATTAATGGTGCTCAGAATTATTTTATAAAAAATAAGGATGTAATTTTTATATAGAAAAATGATTTTAAATTTTTTAAAAAGTGTTTTTAGGTTTAAACTTCGTTTTATGATGATAAGCTCGAAATATAGTTTGACTAATTTGAATCTCTTTGTTAAGAGACGTTTTTATCAGAAAGTCAAACTTTCGCGAGGTCGCTCGAACGACATTGGATCTCGTTCGAACGAGATACAATGTCACGTGAACGACATGCATAAGTCGTTCAAACGACACATTTTTTGAGGCAGCGTTTAAATCCCATTTAAATAGTGTTTGCATCATAATTTTGTTAAGTGTGCTTTCTGGAAAAAGAACCAGAACCTTGTTTGCACATGTTTTCTAAGGTTTAAAAGTCTTAAACACATCCTTAGAGTTTGCAAAGATCCGAGTTATCATTCTTATTTGTTTACGTGTTCTTGCTACACCAAAGTTATTTGTTCTACACATTGAACATCAAAGGATTTTGCGGTGAAGAAGCGACGGACATCGTGTTCGACATCGTAGACGTATCAAAGCCATATCGGTGGATACCGAGACATACGTGGATGCGTGTGTTATGGACAAAGATCGTAGAAGACGGAATTTCTGCGTGGGCACTATTGGAGAACAGTTGAAGATCAGAAGGAGCGTCAAGACCCGTGGGGATCGAGTCTTAGTGTGAGGCTAATCTGTCTTTGTAAAACCATTATTCATAATGATTGTCTGGCTTGGGCCGTCCGAGGTTGTTTTCCCGTTTTGGGTTTTTTCCTCGTACATCCGGCGTTGTGAGTATTCTTTACTTTACTTTACATGCTTTAATCACTAGATGCATGTTTAGGATTAATCAAGATAAAATTGGTTTAAAGTGAGAATTGGGATTTCACAACTTGGTTTGGTGCATAATTAAAAGTTGGATTTTTTTTAAGAAAAATTGATTTTGTTGAAAACACACATATTGGGCACTCTTAAAATTGGTATCAGAGCTAGAAAACATTTTAATTTGTTTTGTGATACCATGTGTTTTTAAAGATGAATTCTGGATATAATGAATTTTCTCGAACTCCTATTTTTGATGGAACTAATTACACTTATTGGAAGATGAGAATGAGATGTGCTTTAAAATCTATTGATGTGCGTGTTTGGCTTGTAGTTGAGAAAGGTTGGACACCCCCTGTCACTATTGTAGGTGAGGTCACTAGTTTAAAGCCTGTTGACTCTTGGACCGAAACTGAACAAAAACTTGCACAATATAATTCTAAGGGACTGCACATTATTGCTTCACATGTCACACACGAAGAATATAACATAATTATAACTTGTGAAACATCAAAGGAGGCTTGGGATATTTTGGCACTCACTCACGAGGGCACTAGCACGGTTGGGGCGTCAAAACTTCAAAATCTCACTACACAGTTTGAAACCATTAGGATGTTAGAGAGTGAGACCTTTGATGAGTTTTATGCTAGGTTGTCCAATATTGTCAACTCATCATTTAACCTAGGTGAGAAAATTCCCGACAACCGTGTCATTAAGAAAATCCTTAGGTCGTTGCCTAGTAGGTTTGATGCGAAAGTGACCATTTTAAACTCCTTGGGTAGGTTAGAATTAACGAAACTAGAAGAGATTGTAGGTGACTTACAAACCTATGAAATCGACATGATTACCTCCAAGCAAGTGCCTAAGAAAGAAAAGGGTATTGCTTTGAAAACCCGGAAGGAGGAAATTAAAGTTTCGGATTTCGATTCCGATTTCGATTTTGAGGATGTTGCTTTGTTGGCAAAGAAATTTAAAAAATTTATTATGTTTCAAAAGCAATCGAAAGATGCCAAGAAATTTGAAGAATTCAAGAACAACAAAGTAGATCCCACCTCCAAGGATAAGTTTGAAAAAACTTAGAGAGATGAGTCGGATAAGTGTTTCGAGTGTGAAGGGTACAGTCACAAGGTTAAGGAGTGTCCCACTAGACTTAAGAAAGAGGGAAAGCAATCCATTGTCTATAGTGCCACCTTAAGTGATAGTGAACCAGAAGCGGGAGAGAGTTCCCCCATTGAACGTAACTTTACTGCATTTATGGCATGTCATGTGAGTGACGACGACAATACTCATGTGAATGACACTTCTGAGGAGGTTTTGAGTCTATCTCATGTTAGTGAGTGTGAAGAGAGTGACGAGGAGGAGATAGATGTGAAAGATTTGCAAAATGCGTTTAATGAGTTGTATGCCAAAACGGTAAAGGTGAAAAAGGCTAACTCAAAATTGCAATCTAAGTTGAATGAGCGTGCCATAGAAAATAATGATAGTTTGATTGAGGATCTTAGGGCACGAGAGAAGAAGTTTAGGGAGAAACTAGAGTTTTTGGAGAAAGAGAGAGATAATCTCAGTGGTTTGATGGAGTCCTTGAAAAAGGAGATTTTAGAGTTTAAGGAGTCTAGGCATTTACTCAAGTCTAGGATTCACGAGTTGGAGGAAAGGTTGAAAGATTCTTCTAGAGTCAAGTTTGATTTGGAGGCTAGATCGGAGAAGTTAGATAAGATCTTTTGCACCGTCCAAATTAAGGGAGATAGGGGAGGTATAGGTTTTGGTGAGAGAGTAGTTCCCATTCCCCCCGCACGTGTGAGAAACACTAGGAATGTTAGAAAAGGTCCACATAAAGGTAATCATTCCCACCACCGCTACTCTTGCTCGTTTTGTGGTAGGAAAGGTCACCTTAGGCGTTATTGCTACGACCTTAGACAAGCTCCTAGGAAGTTTAGGAATAAAGTTGCCCCGGTTCCCAAAACTCTCATGTGCCGTTTTACAACTACTTTGGTTAGGAAATCGAAGTTAGTGGATTTAGGAATTAAACTTCATGATTCTCGTTTGGGTGCACTTGATTCTTCGTATGCTAAATCTAAAGGATGATAGTGTTGCCATGTTTGTTAAATGCTAGTTTGCTTCATGATACATTGCTAGTATTATGACATATGTATCATTTTGTATTATAATTTTCATTTGTTTGAGTCTTATTTGAAAAATACAAAAAGATTTTGTTTTTGAGAAAACTTTTGAAAATCCAAAAAGATTTTTCTTTTCCTTGAGTCAAAATATGTTTGAAAAGCCAAAAATATTTTCAGTTTTTCTTTTTGAGTTTACATGTTTGATGTGGCATATTGGTGTGCTTGGACCCCCCCCCCCATTGTTTCATTATCCATGTGGCTAGGTCATTTGGTCATTATTATCGATGCTTAGAATGATCTTAACCATCGTTTATATGGGGTTGTTTCGAAGTTGATATGCATCTTGATTCGACTTTGTATATATGCCAACATCGCACACATGCACGAGTTTATATGGATGTTTGACTTCTCTTGCATATTTGAATTTGGTGAGGCGTTCTTATCTCAATCTTGTCATCTATGCGTAAGTAAACTTAAGGAGAAGTGTGAATGTAATAACCGTTTATCGTGAGGATTTGAATTGAAAAAATGATGAGTGATTCACGAAAAAGGGCTGCGAGAGTTCAAATTTAACTCGTCGTGAAAGCCATCGTTTAAAAAGAGCCCAAAAAGAAAAAGCAAGATGCTAAGAAAAGGGCCAATAATATTTTCTCTAAGTTGAGAATGCTAGAAACCTCAAAAGAACTTGAAAAAGTATGTTTATATGAGGGTGATGGAGAAAATTTAAACAGGTTTGCACATCTAATCCTAATGTTGAAACATTGCAATTTGACGCTATTGTTTGTAGAATCGTCAAAATTCTGGATTTGTGTGCATGTAGTATGTTTAGTTCATTAAGCTCACACTTTCATTGTCATTTGGATATGATAAAGTTTGATGATTTATCGCTATCAATTAGAGCTTCTTGATCA
The DNA here is from genome assembly GCA_949130495.1 of Sambucus nigra. Classification (NCBI taxonomy): domain Eukaryota; kingdom Viridiplantae; phylum Streptophyta; class Magnoliopsida; order Dipsacales; family Adoxaceae; genus Sambucus; species Sambucus nigra. The sequence continues at coordinate 60,775,722 of OX422223.1, read as the reverse complement.
TTTCGATGTGTTGGAATTGTGACTCATTTGTTGTAGTTTCACGCCCATTCATTCCATGTCCATGTTTGAGCACATCGGTACTATGTTTGCATGTAACTCGCATTTTTAGTTTTAATGAGTTTTTGAGTTTTGTGTTAAAAGCTTACTGTTTTAGCACTGTTTTGCTTCTGTGAGTACCTTCCTGGAAATTTTTTTGTGAATTTTTTTTCACTGGGAAATACTTTATAATATTAATGGGAAACTGGGAAATTTTGGCAGGTCGCTTGAAATCGTTCTAATGACATTGCATCTCGCGTGAATGACTTCTGTCTTCGTTCGAGCGACTTCCTTATCTCGTTTGAGCGAAGTCCCAGTCTCGTTCGAACGACAGGGTGATAAAATTGCTTCTGATTGGTTTGCAGTCCTCAGGTTCATATTGGTATATTTTTGGTACTGCGGGAAGCATTTCTGGACTGTTTAATTTATATGCAGGTTCTTTTCTGTTCCACATTGGTATTTTGCATATAAGTATGGTTATCTAGCGGTTTTCTATTTTCAAAATTTGTATCAACTTGCTTCTATTTGGTATCATTTTCTCATGCTAGATATTTCATATTAGTTTATCTTTTCACCAGATTGTCTATTCGAGACAAAAAGGGGGAGAGATGTATGTGATGTAGGGGGAGATTTGTTTCAGATTGGTAACAAATTGGTATCATATAATTGCTGACATGCTTTCAAATGATATGCTCTTATTGAATATATAAATTGGTTTCATTTGTTCCTCCATACTTCATTTGGCATTTTTTTGTCTATTTCATGTGTGTAGGTATGCTTCAACGATTTCAGATTTCAAGTCTACATCACATTCAGACAGTTCATGCTTGCCGATGCTACATATGTCTGTGTCCTGTATTTTTGATTTTGGGTTTATGGGATGGGGTTTAGGCGTCATACGGCTTGACGGCCCGGTTAGGAATTTCACTAGTTTAGTTTTGTCTCGGAATAGTCAAAGGGGGAGATTTGTAAGGACATAAATTTCCAATTGAGTCCCTGTATTGTTTTGACTTAATTCCGTGAACAAAACTGTGTTTGTAATATGTCATAAGGAGAATTTTATTTTGTCACGATCCCACTTAGTCTATGACGTATTAAAGAAATTGAAGACGTTGCGGAAAAGCTTTACTCGTCTTCAAAGTTTACTCGTCTTCAAAGTTTATTTCATTCCAAGATCACTCAGGTATGAATGCGTATAATTAATGGTGCTTGGAATTATTTTATAAAAAATAAGGATGTAATTTTTATATAGAAAAATGATTTTAAATGTTTTAAAAAGTGTTTTTAGGTTTAAACTTCGTTTTATGATGATAAGCTCGAAATAGAGTTTGACTAATTTGAATCTCTTTGTTAAGAGACGTTTTTATCAGAAAGTCAAACTTTCGCGAGGTCGCTCGAACGACATTGGATCTCGTTCGAACGAGATACAATGTCACGCGAACGACATGCTTAAGTCGTTCAAACGACACATTTTTTGAGGCAGCGTTTAAATCCTATTTAAACAGTGTTTGCATCATAATTTCGTTAAGTGTGCTTTCTGGAAAAAGAACCAGAACCTTGTTTGCACATGTTTTCTAAGGTTTAAAAGTCTTAAACACATCCTTAGAGTTTGCAAAGATCCGAGTTATCATTCTTATATGTTTACGTGATCTTGCTGCACCAAAGTTGTTTGTTCTACACATTGAACATCAAAGGGTTTTGCGGTGAAGAAGCGACGGACATCGTGTTCGACATCGTAGACGTATCAAAGCCATATCGGTGGATACCGAGACATACGTGGACGCGTGTGTTGTGAACAGAGATCGTAGAAGATGGAATTTCTGCGTGGACACTATTGGAGAACGGTTGAAGATCAGAAGGAGCGTCAAGACCCGTGGGGATCGAGTCTTAGTGTGAGGATAATCTGTCTTTGTAAAACCATTATTCATAATGATTGTCTGGCTTGGGCCGTCCGAGGTTGTTTTCCCGTTTTGGGTTTTTTCCTCGTACATCTGGCGTTGTGAGTATTCTTTACTTTACTTCACTTGCTTTAATCACTAGATGCATGTTTAGGATTAATCAAGATAAAATTGGTTTAAAGTGAGAATTGGGATTTCACAACTTGGTTTGGTGCATAATTTAAAGTTGGATTTTTTTTAAGAAAAATTGATTTTGTTGAAAACACACATATTAGGAACTCTTCATTTAGAAAATTATTTAAAAATTATTTAAAAAATTCCAAAATTATTAAAAACTTATTTAAAAGGGAATTAACTCACACAAAGCAAATGATGCAATATATATATTATGTATGCAATCCTAGTGTGTGTGTGTGTGGTTGAGAATTTACCTTTAAATGAATCAATTGAGGCATCATGTGTAGAATCTGAGGTTCTTTTGTATCTAGGGGATGGGATCAAATTTTATCACAATTTCCAAACTAGATGAGCACTTATACAATGTAGACTCAAGTAAGTCAAGAGTATAAGGTGCTTCAGCTAGTAGAAGTATCGATGGAGATTTGATGGTAAATTTTATCAGTTTGGATATGGGACCTTCCTGGATGGATCCCATCAGGTCTTACATCGAATAAGGCATTTTACCAGCCGACCAACTTATGGACAAGAGGTTGAAATTTAAAGCTGCTAGATATGTATTAAATAATGGAGTTTTATACAGAAGGGGTATGATCGCATGTCTGCAAAAATGTGTTCACTCAGTGAATAATCAAGATCTAGTGGAAGAAATTCATGAAGGATCTTGTGGATCTCACGTCGCAGGTCAGACTCTTTTGCAGAGAATAAGGATGCAAGGATACTGCTGGCCAATAATGCACGCTGACTGTACAACTTATGCTAATAAATGCAACAAATGTCAGTGATTTTCTATTATACTAAGAACTCCTCAGACATTACTAACACCAATCACTTCCCCTTGGCCATTTTCCATGTGGGGAATAGATTTGGTTGGGCCTTTACCGACTACAAGAGGACGATTCAAATATTTAGCGGTCGCTGTTGATTATTTCACAAAATGGGTAGAAGCTGAGTCTCTCATCGATATGGCATATGAAAGGGTCTATCAATTCATCTAGAAGAATATTATTTATAGATATGGTCTGCCACATGATTTTATCACTAATTATAGTACCCAATTTGATAATGAGGTGTTCGTAGCGTACTGTTCCAGGTTGCTCCAGGTCATCCCCAAAGTAACGGGAAAATAGAAGTAACAGATAGAATTGTGTTGTACGGGTTGAAGAACTGGTTGGATGATACGAAAGGGAATTAGATTAATGAGCTGCATTCTGTGTTGTGGGCTTATCGAACAACTCCCCGAATAGCAATTGGGGAATATCCTTACATGTTAGCCTTTGGAAGTGAAGCAATCATACCCGCTGAACTAGGCTTACCTACTCACAGGGTGCTTAATTTCAATTCTCCAATAAGCGATTTGATGAGACATTTAGATTTGGACATACTCGAGATAGTTCGGGTAGACGCAGCGATCCGAAATGCCGCTTATCAGAAACGGACTTCCATGTTCTACAATAAACGGGTCAGGAAGTGTGATCTCAAGGCAGGAGATTATGTGCTCAAGAAAGTCATTCAGAAACATAATAAGCTGGAGGCTAACTAGCATGGGCCTTATCGTGTCACAGCGGGTGTTCGATCAGGAATATACAGAATAGAAACTCTCTGTAACACCCCGCTTAAAATAATAACGGGTGGCCAGCCCTATACTACATTAAATCAGGAGTTTCAGATGGTCCAGTCTCAACACCAACTGTCGATACTATATAATATAGGACTAACTACTCGATACCATATAAGCGAGATATTAAAATTTAATAAAATATGCAACATACCACAACCAACACTATAACGCTACTAATAAAGGAAAGAAAGACGCATGAAAGAACTATGATAAATGAAATGCTAGAATAAAATGAAATAAATAACTACAACTGAATATACTACAAAGAAGTAAACCCGAATAAGCTGTCGGGTCACAGCCAATACAATGACTGAAATGAAATAAGTATACACATCTATAAATATTCCTTGGGTATAAACTCGATAAACAACATGAATCCTACCTAGATTTTTTTTGAAAAAGTAGGAAACGACTACAAGATACATTCCGCAATAGTCCGCAGATGTCACGTCTCGCAAGACTCTAGATAGGAGGTCATCCGACATCCATGCGGTAGGACACCTGTAGTAATATATATATACAGTCAGGAGAGAAAAGTAATCGGGTCAGAGCCCGAGTGTGAAAATATTTAGCAAGTGTGTTAACCGTGCATAATAAATATCAGTGCACTTGTTTTATAATTAAAGTGGAATCGCACTCTCGTGGAACCCCAACTCACCTCTCATCTAACGACGCGCACCTATTCGCGTCCTCAAATTTTAGTTAAATTACCCCAATTATAAAGACAACCTAACTTATCATAGGCCTAGCCTATACCCTCGAAGTCTACCTTCCTATCATAAGCGCAGAATCCAACCCTTTCTAATTATACTTGATTATTTTCAAACATATATGCCATACTAGGCTTAATGGATTTCGATTTATAATTTATTCAATTATAATTCTTAATACGTTAATCATATACATTTGAGTTTAATCAAATGATTTAATTAATAAATAACATGCATACAATTTATCGTTTACAAAACTTCTCTCCAATCTCAACACTGCACTACGTTTCGTGCGTGGGGTGTCTCGCAAAGCGAAATCCAGACAAGGAACCACCCCGTTACACTACTCCTTGACAATGTCGATCCTAGAGATCCATTATGCCATACATACAATATTATATTGATACAACTACTAAATTTAGATTATAATATAAGAACAATCCCAAAATCTCCCATAACATCCTTAGGATGATGTAACCGAAATATTCCTTAAATGCGATACATCCACTAGAAGAATTTGCACCATTAGCAACAATATTTAACAACACAAGCTATTTTTGTTGCCAAAGATACCCTTTTGGCAACAAAATCTTATTTATGTTGCCAAAAGACTATTTTAGAGGGTACTTTTGGCAGCATAAAATAAACTTTGTTGCCAAAAGTTAAAATTTTAAGCGGGAAGGTAGCAAAATAAAAGGGGGGAGAAATTTAGCTTTTAGCATCATAATTGTTCGTTGCCAAACATGACCTAACTTTTGGCAACATAACACTCTTGTTGAGAAAAATGGACCACTTTTGGCAACAAAGGAAATTGTGATGCCAAAAGTGTTTTATATATTTTTTTAAATGTAAAATACAAAAATATATCAAATTATACAAAAAAAAAATCGATTGTAAACTTCCCCCCAAACCCACCCACGCCCACGCTGCTCTCACCTGCGAAACCCTACCCCCGTTAGTCCCTCTTTTTCCGACACTCTCTCATCTTCTCCTTCGTAGGTTCTCTCTATCATCTACCCGTAATCTCATCTACTTGCGAAGCTTGGTGTACCGCTGCTTACATAGGTATTAACCTGTTCGTTTACAAAGGTTCAGCCCCGTAATCTCACCTTCTCCTTCGTATTCTTTGTTACTTTCAATTTGTATCATTACTTCATGTTTTCGACCTAGGGTTTGTGATTGTATTTCATTTAGTTAGTTACTTATTTTTCAATTGAGCCTCTCTGCTAGTTGTTCAATTTCTCCAATCAATTTCTGCTATGAATTTCAAATCTATTTAGTTATGCTTAGTGTGTGAGTTTTCTTACGCACTTTATGTTAATTTGTGGCCTGATTTATTTACAGATTAGTCATTGATATTTATGTCATCTAGAATATCTTTACAGATTGAGGTAATAGCAATATTAGAAACTGTTCTTTATTTTTCCTTTAAAAAAATAACACCAGTAGTGATTTTATGTTTACAAGTATTTACTTCCATTTTATTATGCATACCAGAGTCTCTACACTGAAAAGATGTATTGCCCTGTTCTATCAAAGAATGTCAGTTGTTTTAAATAGTAGTTTTATTTGAAGTATTCTTGCTTGTGTATGTTCCTAATTTGGATCCTTATTCGAATCACTCCCCCGTACAAACTCAGGGTGAGGACAATACTCAATATTTCACAATAGAACTCAGAATAAATTGACAGGACCCACATCGAACACATGTGCTTGGTTTGTCGCCTTTCTCAACTACTTACTCATCTTCACTAATTCTTCATGTATGTACTATGCCAAAATTGAAAAACTGGTAAATAAAACAAAAAACCAAGAACATTCACAAATCAGAAAATTAAGTCACATATTGTTGTAAAATGACTACTTTCCCTACATAATGGTTAATATATCTTTTTAAAATATAATTTTGGTTTTGTAGGACCTCTTTGTGTCGAGACTGATACAACATCAGCACACTGGAATGGCTATGGCAGAGGTACTGCGCAACCAGAGACAATAGTGAAAGCCAAAGCGGAACTCGAAGAAGTGATCGGAAAAGGGATGATCTCGAGTTGTTTGCACAAATATGCAAGGATCAAGAATGAGGGAGATTATTCGGAGGATCTCAAGTTGCGAATAAATTTGTTAAGTATTTTATATTGATAATAGAAGATTTTCTAATGTAGTGCACCTTTACCAAAGTAAATTCTTTATTTAGTTGTGTGCGCGTGTGTGTGTTCTGTAAGATGTGTGTGTCTTAAGGCCTTAATAAGTGGTTGACATGGAGGAAGGGTCTATATGGATTTATATACTATTTTTAGATGTTAAATCGGTGGAAGGGATTTATTGGTGGTTTAGCTACGGCTTTTATGGTTGTTGTTGTTGTTGGGTTTATTTTAATATTAAAATAGGTTGGATTTCATGAATAAACAAAGGAAACTTTCTCGAAATTTTATGAAATAAGTAAGTGTTCTAAATTGATTAAGGAGAGAATACAACATTTGAAAATTTAACATTGGTGAATGAAAATGTAAAACAAATAATAAACATACCAATGTGACTCGTGGGAACCGACCGCGTAGTCACGACACTCCTGGTTTGAGTGTAAGACGTAAATTTGCAAAAAGTTAGACTTAAGCATAAAAACATGACATCGAAGAGTGAAAAGGTAAAACAAACACAAAACGGTCCCCTTAAGAGATCATGAACGCCTCACACGGGACCAACATGACTCGTAGGAACTGACCGCGTAGTCACGGTGCTCCCGGTTTGAGTGTACGATGTAAATTTGCAAAAAATTAGAGTTAAGCATAAAAACATGCCATCGAAGGGTGAAAACGTAAAACAGCCACAAAACGGTCTGGTAAGAGTCACGAAAACCTCGCACGAAATCAATGTGACTCATAGGAACCAACTGCGTAGTCACGGGGCTCCCGGTTTGAGTGTACGATATAAATTTGCAAAAAAATTAGACTTAAGCATGAAAACATGCCATCGAAGGGTGAAAACATAAAACAACCACAAAACGGTTAGGTAAGAGTCATGAACACCTCGCACGGGATCAATGTGACTCGTAGGAATCGACCACGTAGTCACGGGGGTCTCGGTTTGCGTGTACGACGTAAATTTGCAAAAAATTTAGACTTGAGCATAAAAACATGCAATCGAAGTGTGAAAACGTAGAAAAGTCACAAAACGGTCCCGTAAGAGGTATGAATGCCTCGCACGGGATCGATGTGACTCGTAGGAACCGACCGCGTAGTCATGGGGCTCCCGGTTTGAGTGTACGACGTAAATTTGTAAAAAAATTAGACTTAAGCGTAAAAACATGCCATCGAAGGTTGAAAACGTAAAACAACCACAAAACGGTTCGATAAGTGCCACGATAGCCTCGCACGGGACCAATGTGACTCGTAGGAACCGATCACGTAGTCACGGGGCTCCCGGTTTGAGTGTACGACGTAAATCTGCAAAAAATGGATTTAAGCATAAAAACATGCCATCGAAGAGTGCAAACATAAAATAGCCACAAAACGGTCCCATAAGAGTCACGAACACCTCGCACGGGAACAACGTGACTCGTAGGAATCGACTGCGTAGTCACGTGACTCCCGGTTTGAGTGTACAACGTAAATTTGCAAAAAATTAGAGTTAAGCATAAAAACATGCCATCGAAGAGTGAAAACGTAAAATAGCCACAAAACGGTCTGGTAAGAGTCACGAAAACCTCGCACGTGACCAATGTTACTCGTAGGAACCGACCACGTAGTCACGGGGATCCCGATTTGAGTGTATGACGTAAATTTGCAAGAAATTTAGAGTTAAGCATGAAAACATGCCATCGAAGGGTCAAAACATAAAATAGCCACAAAACGGTCTGATAAGAGTCACCAACACCTCACACGGGATCGACGTGACTCGTAAGAACCGACCGCGTAGTCACGGGAGTCCCGGTTTGAGTGTAGGACGTAAATTTGCAAAAAATTAAACTTAAGCATAAAAACATGCAATCGAAGGGTGAAAATGTAAAACAGCCACAAAACAGTCCCATAAGAGGTACGAATGCCTCGCACGAGATCGATGTGACTCGTAGGAACTGACCACGTTTTCACGGCGCTCACGATTTGAGTGTACGATGTAAATTTGCAAAACAGTTAGACTTGAGGATACAAAAATTCAATCGAATGGTGAAAACGTAAAACAAACACAAAACGGTCCCGTAAGAGTCACGAACACCTAACACGAGACCAATGTGACTTGTAGGAACTGAGTGCTTAGTGATGGGGCTCCCACTTTGAGTGTACGACATAAATTTGTAAAAAATTAGAGTTAAGCATAAAAGCATACCAGCGAAGGGTGAAAACGTAAAACGACCACAAAACGGTCCGATAAGAGTCACGAACGCCTAGCACGGGACCAATGTGACTCGTAGAAACCGATCGCGTAATCACGGGGCCCCCGGTTTGAGTTTACGACAAATTTGTAAAAAAAATAGACTTCGGCATAAAAACATGCCATCGAATGGTGAAAACATAAAATAGCCAGAAAATGGTCCGTTAAAAGTCACGAACACCTCGCACGGGACCAACGTGACTCGTAGGAACCGATCGCGTAGTCACGGGGTTCTCGGTTTGAGTGTACGACGTAAATTTGCAAAAAATTTAGACTTAAGCATAAAAACATGAAATCGAAGGGTGAAAATGTAAAACAAGCACAAAGTGGTCCCGTAAGAGGCACGAACGCCTCGCACGGGATTGATCTAACTCGTAGTAACCGATCGCGTAATCATGGGGCTCCCGGTTTGAGTGTACGACGTAAATTTGCAAAAAATAAGACTTAGCATAAAAATAGGCCATCGAAGGGTGAAAACGTAAAATAGCCACAAAACGGTTCCATAAGAGTCATGAACACCTCGCACGGGACCAATGTGACTCGTAGGAACTAACCTCGTAATCATGGGGCTCCCGGTTTGAGTGTATGACGTCAATTTGCTAAAAATTTAGACTTCAGTATAAAAACATGCAATCGAAGGGTGAAAACGTAAAACAAGCACAAAATGGTCCCGTAAGAGGCACAAACGCTTCGTACGGGATCGATGTAACTCGTAGGAACCGGTCGCGTAGTCACAGCGCTCCCGATTTGAGTGTACGACGTAAATTTGCAAAAATTTAGACTTAAGCTTAAAAACATGGCATCAAAGGGTGAAAGCGTAAAACAAGCACAAAACGGTCCCGTAAGACTCACGAAAGCCTCACACGGGACCAATGTGACTTGTAGGAACCGACTACGTAGTCATGGGGCTCCTGGTTTGAGTGTATGACGTAAATTTACAAAAAAATAGAGTCAAGCATAAAAACATGCCATCGAATGGTGAAAATGTAAAACAGCCACAAAACGGTTCGATAAGTGTCACAAACGCCTCGCACGGGACCAATGTGACTCGTAGGAACCGACCGCGTAGTCACGGGGCTTTCGGTTTGAGTGTACGACGTAAATTTGCAAAAAAATATAGTTAAGCATAAAAACATGCCATCGAAGAGTGAAAACGTAAAACAATCACAAAACGGTCTGGTAAGAGTCATGAACACCTCGCACGGGACCAATGTTACTCGTAGGAACCGACCGCGTAGTCACGGGGCTCCCGATTCGAGTGTATGATGTAAATTTGCAAAAAATTAGAGTTAAGCATAAAAACATGCCATCAAAGGGTCAAAACGTAAAACAACCACAAAACGGTCTGGTAAGAGTCACGAACACCTCGCATGGGACAATTGTTACTCGTGGGAACCGACCGCATAGTCATGGGAGTCCCCGTTTGAGTGTACGATGTAAATTTGCAAAAAATTTAGAGTTAAGCATGAAAGCATTCCATCGAAGGGTCAAAATGTAAAACAACTTGAAAACGGTCCGGTTAGAGTCACGAACACCTCGCAAGGGATCAATGTGACTCGTAGGAACCGACCGCGTTGTCACGGGAGTCCTGGCTTGAGTGTACGACGTAAATTTGCAACAAATTTAGACTTAAGCATAAAAATATGCAATCGAATGGTGAAAACTTAAAACATCCACAAAACGGTCCCGTAAGAGGTACGAACGCCTCGCACGGGATCGATGTGACTCGTAGGAACCGACCGCGTAGTCACGGAGCTCCCGGTTTGAGTGTACGATGTAAATTTGCAAAAAATTTAGACTTAAGCATAAAAAAATTCCATCGAAGGGTAAAAATGTAAAACAAACACAAAACAGTCTCGTAAGAGTCACGAACACCTAACACGGGACCAATGTGGCTGGTAGTAACCGATTGCTTAGTCACGGGGCTCCTGTTTTGAATGTACGGCGTAAATTTGCAAAAAATTAAAGGTAAGCATAAAAACATGCCATCGAAGGGTGAAAACGTAAAACAACCACAAAACGGTCCGATAAGAGTCACGAACTCCTCACACGGGACCAATGTGACTCGTAGGAACCGACCGCGTAGTCACGGGGCTCCCGGTTTGAGTGTACGACATAAATTTGCAAAAAAAATAGACTTAGGCATAAAAACATGCCATCGAACGGTGAAAACGTAAAATAGCCAGAAAACGGTCCTGTAAAAGTCACGAACACCTCGCACGGGACCAACCTGACTCGCAGTAACCGATCGCGTAGTCACGGCGCTCCCGGTTTGAGTGTACGACGTAAATTTGCAAAAAATTTAGACTTAAGCATAAAAACATGCAATCGAAGGGTGAAAATGTAAAGCAAGCAGAAAGTTGTCCCGTAAGAGGCACGAACACCTCGTACGGGATCGATATAACTCGTAGGAACCGGCCACAGTCAGGACACTCCCGGTTTGAGCGTACGACGTAAATTTGCAAGAAGTTAGACTTAAGAATAAAAACATGCCATCGAAGTGTGAAAACTTAAAACAAACACAAAACGGTCCCGTAAGAGTCATGAACACCTCACACGGGACCAATATGACTCGTAGGAACCGACTGCCTAGTCACGGGGTTCCCGGCTTGAGTGTACGACGTAAATTTGCAAAAAATTAGACTTGAACATAAAAACATGCCATCGAAGGGTGAAAACCTAAAATAGCCACAGAACGGTCCCGTAAGAGTCACGAACACCTCGCACGGGACCAATGTGACTCATAGGAACTAACCGCGTAGTTAGGGGGCTCCTGGTTTGAGTGTACGGCGACAATTTGCTAAAAATTTAGACTTAAGCCTAAAAACTTTCAATCGGAGGGTGAGAATGTAAAATAAGCACAAAATGGTCCCGTAAGAGGAACAAACGCCTCGCACGGGATCGATGTAACTCGTAGGAACCGGCCGCGTAGTAACGGCGCTCCCGGTTTGAGTGTACGACGTAAATTTGAAAAAAGTTAGACTTAAGCATAAAAACATGGCATCGAAGGGTGAAAACGTAAAACAAACACAAAACGGCCCTGCAAGAGTCACGAACGCCTCACACGGGACCAATGTGACTCGTAGGAACCGACCGTGTAGTCACGGGGCTCCCGGTTTGAGTGTACGACGTAAATTTGCAAAAAATTATAGTCAAGCATAAAATCATCCCATCAAAGGGTGAAAATATAAAACAGCCACAAAACGGTTCGATAAGTGTCACGAACGCCTCGTACGGGACCAATGTGACTCATAGGAATCGACTGCATAGTCACGGGGGTCCCGTTTTGATTGTACGACGTAAATTTGCAAAAGAATAGACTTAAGCATACAAACATGCCATCGAAGGGTGAAAACATAAAATAGCCACAAAACGGTCCCGTAAGAGTCACGAATAACTCACACGGGACCAATGTGACTCGTAGGAACCAATTGCGTAGTCACGGGGCTCCCAGTTTGAGTGTACGACGTAAATTTGCAAAATATTTAGACTTAAGCATAAAAACATGCAATCAAAGGGTGAAAATGTAAAGCAAGCACAAAGTGGTCTTGTAAGAGGTACTAACACCTCGCACGGGATCGATGTAACTCGTAGGAATCGGCCACGTAGTCACGGCACTCCCGGTTTGAGTGTATGACGTAAATTTTCAAAAAAGTTAGACTTAAGCATAAAAAAATTCCATCGAATGGTGAAAACTTTAAACAAACACACAACGGTCCCGTAAGAGTCACGAACACCTAACATGGGACCAATGTGACTCGTAGGTTGGATTAGTTTTGGAGTAAAGAAAAGGTTGGATTTGTTTACTCTCATTTCTTTTATTTATTTTTTAATATTTACCTATACTATCTCATCTTTTCTAAATTATTGTAGAAAATTAAGAGCATGCACTTATATTAAGTCATTACGCATAACATAAAAAATAAGGCACCATTAACTTTCTGTACATATTTCTCTCTCCCTCTCTCTCTCTTAAATTTCAATTTCAGTTACAATAGAAAATAAAATTACAGATATATCAGAAGCTAAAAACTTAATTTTCTAGTTCTACATCTACTGACATGCCTCATAACTTATCACATGCCTCTTTCCACATATCAACTGATTCACTATAAGTGCTAGTAAAACTGTAAGAACCATCTAAATCAGACTCGTTAGTAGTCGACTAGGAAACACAAGAACATTCAATGTCCCGATCATACTCAATAGTAGACGTCATCCATTACCACACTTGATGAAGCGAAGAAGTATTCATCATCACACCTTGCATGGAATAGAATCATAAGAAACATTAGTGTCACAAAAAGAATTAATACCTAAGGTAGAAGGAAATACTAAAATAAGTTAGTAACATATGTCTCACATTAGTATCTTCAGGGGAAAAGGGGGGAATCCATATAATGTCCCATGGGGAAAAATGGAATCTCTTTTCTCATCAAACCAGTCAGCATCAACACTAAAGTATACCACGATGGTTCCCCCAACTTAAATATCCAGGGATGGGTTCGCAAAAAGTCCAAGATACACTACCAACTGCTTTAGTCGAGCAAGAACATTATCTCTAATAGAATGAGCAACTCTTACTAGCGCAATGACATAGACAATAAAGGGATCCATCAACCATGTAGTCACAAAGGCCATGTAGTTGACATACCCTACCATATTCTGAGATGAGGAGTAGGGATCTCCAATAAGTGCCACCTCTATATCCTTAACAAATAATCTTTATGGATCCTGCATATGATTTAGATGATATACTAATGGGACTAAATTCTCACCCAGCATGATCTGGTGGACCACCATGCCGTGTAGATACCAGCAAGCACCAAACTCATGCACCAACGAGCGACTTATCTAGGTATGCACGACAGTCGTGTTCATGTCTTCAATATCCCTACTATAAGGGATGAAGTGCATTTAAGACGGACATTTGAAAATAGCTAGTGTCATAATTAGAGGACAAATCAAATAAGACCAAATAATATCATAGCAAAAAAATAAAGTTATACATATCCACTCATCAGATGGTCTAAAGGAACTCTAACCACTTGATAAGCAAAAGGCACATATGAATCACGATTCTTGGACATTCACCTCCTCATCCTCGTCTACATAAGAATATCTTCCCCCTGTATATTGATCAGGATTGTGCTCAATCCAATGGTCTTAAAGAAACATTTATGTCAAATTACAGAGTTGTTAGTTTACAGTATTCTACACAAATCGAGCTTATAACATTCAAGTCAACAAGCATTACAACATATGCCCTTTGAGGCTCATAACATAAAATGAGAATTGAATGAAAAAGCCTAAAAAGAGTATACTCACATAGCCTTCAGTCACGTTTAAATATGCAGATTTGTGCTCTTTTGGCTCCATCAATAGTTCCCTTGGACACCCCATGATAACTTGTCTGAATGCCAACTTATTTGGAACTAAGCGATTGTCACTCGATCCAATGTTACTCATTCAAATGTGCTTCAACATTTCTCCTGTTGGGAACCATGCTAGAACAAAGTAAGAGATTTCTAGAGAAAAGGTTAGTTTATAGTGTTAGCATCTTTCAGTTTCCAACGAGTTGCCTTTAGTATAAAGCGGCTGGGCTCACTAAATGATACGATTAGAGAACCAATAGGTACAGATCTAAGACTGTAACGTGTGAGCTGCCTCATTAAGTAGAAAACTATAAAAATGCAGCCAGCTATGACAGTTGAATCAACAGAACCGGCTATCACAGCTCACACGTTTCAATTTCAGATCTTACGCACAACAGTTGCAGTTGCATATGGCAAAACAATTAATTGAAGTCAACTAAGATTAAAGTCATGCATTTGTTATTGTATCCTTACATTTAAACTTCATCCTTACATTTGGCATTGCATCCGTACATTTAAATTTCATGCATTTGTTGTTGTAGTCAATTAAGGTTAAAGTCATTTGTTTGCAGAGAATTTGAGCAGCAGGGGAACTCAGAGAGAAAGGATTGCAATTTGTCACTGATTTAAAAGGCGCGCTGGATCAATGCCTGCTACAGCCTCAACATCGCCGACACAATCATCATCCAATAGTGGGACAACTTTAACTGTCATCACAGCTATGGCTTCTGCACCAAAATTACCATCTGAAATCCTCGGTGTTAATGGATGTTTTACAATAATCTATAGTTAACGTTACAGTTTGTGTATCAATTGTAACACCCCGTATTTTTGTGCATTTAATATTTAATTAATTCGGGAATTTTAAATTACTAGTGTGTCGTAATTTTAATTGAATTAATTATGAAAATATATTTATTTAAATATTAATCGGGAAGTGAATGGTTAATGTTTAGGAAAATTTATTTACTAAGTGAGTAGTAATAATTTAATTACGTCATTTCGAGTATTAATGACGAGGTATACACTTATCCCAGCCGGGAGTCGGTATAGATTAGATAGGGTGTGAGATAAGGATTTTATAAATTAATTCGGATGAAAATTCTGAGTGAGCGGTTGAGTTCGGATGGGTCGAGATAGTCAGTAAAGAGTACCCGGGGGTAGTAATTGGGTCTCGGGGTATTTTTGGGCATAGCCGGGCCCACACGGGGTGGGTTGGGCCACTTTAATTAAGCCCATTAGGTGAAAAACGGGATGAAGGGTTTTTAACCTAATGGGGAGATTAATGAATGGCAACCAACATAACTCAAAACCTAGGGTTTGAGAGGAGATTTGGGGGAAAGCAAATCAAGAACAAATTGGAGGTTATTGGAGCCAAATTGAGGGACTACGCCAACGGATCAGACACTACGAACACTTACAGGCAAGTGGTTAACTGTTGTGATTTCTAAAAGTTTGATAATAAATTCATATCATAGTGATGTGTGTATGAAAATTCGTTTTGGGTGTGTCACCAAAAATCTAAATTGGGTTTTTGTAAATTTATATACCTTAATGAGATTAAGGGGGAGATTGATCGTGTTTATGATTTTAGAATGTAGAGGACTGAATCAGATGTTAAAACCAGTAAGAGTAGATGGTTAATTGCTGTTAAAATAAATGAAATTCGGATTGGGGGTTTGAAACCCGGATAATACCCAAATCGGGAAAACCATGGAATTTATGGATATTGATGATGAAATTAGGTCTGTGAGATGTTTAGACCCTTCCCTTACATGAGGATGTATTATTTGTATTTGGGTAAAGGCTTAGGTTGAGAAATTAAGCTTTAAGTTTCGTCCATGGCTGACAGTGGCTGGGGAAGACGATTACTGGAATGATCGATCGATCGACCTAGGGAGATCGATAGATCGATGAAGGCGAAAGCTGGGCAATTCGGCCTGTTTGTTATATAAAGGGAAAATTATTAAAAGTTAAGTTTCATACATTAATAAGTGATAAATAATTATGAAACAAATATTCCTACCAATTATGTGAGAAAGTAATTAGGACTAGGATGAATTTATGTGGGGCACTTAATGGATGAATTTGAGAGATTTTATTCCAAAATAGTGAGGTACGGATCAAATGAGCGAATCCGGGTATATTGGTCAAGCGACCCCAAGGTAGTGAATTAAGTTTGGAGATAAACTAAATAATTTTGAGTCGGGATATAGACTCGGGGAATATTTAATTATGGACCTAGTGGGCGAGTCCGGGTATGTTGGTAATTATAGGTAAATATAATTGGGAAATAATGGAAATAAATGTGTGACACATTGTGGGCGAAAAATGTGGAAAAGAAATTATGAGATGTAAAAATGGACCGAGTGAGTGAGTCCGGGTATGTTGGTTATGTGATACCAAAGTATTAAATTAATTTTTGAGAGAGAGTAATTAATTTGGAGTCGGAACATAGACTCGGGAAATATTAAGATACGGGCCAAGTAAGTGAGTCCGGGGATAATGGTTGGGTGACACCGAGTTATTAAATTAATAAGTGCATTAATTAATTTAGTTAGAGTCGGATTGTAGACTCGGGTAATAATAAATTAATAAGAGTGATAATTAATTTAATAAGAGTCGGATTGTAGACTCGGGTAGTATTAAATTAATAAGTGTATTTAATTTAATTAGAGTCGGTTTGTAGACTCGGGTAGTATTAAATTAATAGGGGTGTTAATTAATTTAATTAAAGTCGTTTTGTAGACTCGGGTATGATTAAATTAATGGGTGGGATAATTAGTTTAATCAGAATCGGATTGTAGACTCGTGAAGGGTACTTATTAATTAATTTGATAATTAATTTAATTAGAGTCGGACAATAGACTCGGGGAGGTATTAAATTAATATGTGTGACAATTAATTTAATTAGGGTCGGGTGATAGACTCGGGAAGGTATTAAATTAATAAGTGTGTCAATTAATTTAATTGGAGTCGGACCATAGACTCGGGGAAAGTATTATATAAATTAAAGAGTGAGTTAAATATATTAGAGTCGGACCATAGACTCGGGAAGACGATAAACTATTAAGTGAGAAAATTAACTACATTGAGTCGGGCCACAGACTCAGGAGATTTCAGGCAGTGTACGGGTATTGGAGTACACGGTAGAGCCGGGGTTTATATTATATATATACGGTGTAGTGATAGTATATATATATATATATATATATATATATATATATATATATATATATATATATTGTGTGTGATATTAAATTACAGGCAGTGTACGGGATTTTGAGTACACGATAAAGCCGGGGTTTATATTATATATATATACGGTGTCGTGATAGTATATATATATATATACGTGTATTTATTGTGCGATACTAAATATCAGTGATTAGATATTTATTAAATTTATATACTCTAATGCTATCAAGGGAGGTTGCACGATGTGGGTGAATCCCCTAGCTTGAGGAGTAGGGCAAGTATATCCCTAGGTCATAGCGTCCGGTATATATGGGTGAGGGATTTATCTCACTTTCAGGGAAGGAATATGACCGCCTCCACTTCGTTTATATTTTGGTCCAAGTTGGTGAGCGATTCTAACTTGGGGAAAACTAGGTTTTGTGAGCACACCTAGTGAGATAGCATTTTAGAGGGAATCATCCGGTGAGGGTAAACTCGGAAGGATGGATACACGTATGATATATGTGTGGATGTTAGTAAAGTTACGTATAATATGGTAGTAAATATTATATGTAGGTGATAATACAGTGTGTGATGTATTTATTTTATATAACTCGGGTTACAGTTATATGTAGTTAATTAATGAGAAATTAATTAAGTTAATCATTTGTGGGAATAATACAATGTGTGATGTATTTACTTTATATAACTTGTGACACGGTTATATGCTTCTATTTAAGAGGAATTAATTAAGTTAATTGTGAAATAACTTATAATTCAAGAATCATTATACTCGGGTTAGAGTAGTATAGCAAGGGAAGGTTATACCAGGACTAGTTGGACGGGGTAGTAAAACTAGGTGGGGTTAAGGTAACCGGTAGGTGTGCACAATAGGGGAGGGGTAAGAATGTCCTCAAGGGAGTGCGACACTAACTTAAATATGAAGCGCATTCATGCATTTTAAATTACTGCAGTTAATTCACTTGCTAAATATTTTCAAAATGTTTTGGGTTCTAACCCTTGCTATAAAACTATTTTCAAAACCTTTTAGGTGTCCAGCCACAGGGACGCCAGGATTGACATTCTATTCCAGGGACACGAAGCTGCGGCATATGTGGATGCTAGCAGGAGTTTGGATTAGACGCATCATCCATTCATTCCTAGAGTAGGAATCTTGTATCTGTCTCAGTTTTTATTTAGGGCTTGTAGCCCAGACTTCGCGGTACAGTTTTCAGGTGTAATTTATTCAGGTGTTGAATATTTGTATTGGATTATTTCTTTGGTGGCCGGTGATTTATTCGTCAAGTTGTGTAATTATAATTCAATTTATTTTCATTCAGATGTGTGAATGGTTTATATTCTATTTCCGCATGTACTGTTTTGTTTAATTAAAAAGTTAAAATTGGCACCAGTTTTTGGAATACTAGGTGGTTAGTAAGTTTTAAAAAGTTTTCGACAGTGATGCTAAGGATGATCCAACTGGGATTCCTATTTTAATTTGGTATAGGACTGATCACCCGGTATTTTATTAGGCGGGGTGTCACATCAATGTGTTTTTCAACTTGAACTATTTTAATCCTGACCTTTTTCCCAACTGCTACTAGGTGTCTTTTAGAGAGCTTGGTTCAAGAAGTACTTCAGAAGATTATGGATGGTTGAACGTGTGTTGTGGTGGTTCGCCATCTATCCGCATTACAGAAAACTTATTGCATTATCGCAATCACAGATCATACTGCTAAACTCCATCTCTCTCGCATTCAAATACTGCTGATAAAGTCACGATTAAATGACTACCTACACGAACGATTAAATGATATATAAAATGAGTTGCATAGTGTTTAATAATTAATGATTTTTTCTTCAAATTTCAGTTAGATACATTATTAGTTTAATTTACACTAATACACACACATACACACACACACACACACACACACATATATATATATATATATATATATATATATATGCACTTTTGTTTACAATTTCATTTATATACTTTTGTTTTGAGTTTATGTAAAAACTATGGATGGAACATGTTAACCATTGGCTTAGTTTGAATTTAGTGCATTGCAATGAGCATCGACATCTTCTGATAAATGTTGAATACTTTTTGAAGTGTTGCATTTTTTTTACATGTACTCAGATTGATATCTGACATTTGTTCAATTCATATGTAGGTTGATAAGCAAGAAGATACATGTTGATTAAGGAAATTAACTCTGCTCTTTTGACATGATCTAAAGCCTAGGTAAATTTCTAAGCTCTACTGATTTTGAAATTGTTTATACAATTTTTTTGGAACAAAATTCTTATTTTAGGATATGGTAGTAATGTTTCTCCCATATTATTTTGTAGTTTTAGGTACCGATGAAGGGGGGTCTGTGGAGTATGCATAATTCAAGCCCGAGATTGTCTACAAGGGCATTATTGGTTCCTCTCCAGACAGTCTAGTCTACAAAGGCATCATGAAAGTTGGGGCCGAGATTGCTGTGATAGCCCTTTGGATTAAAGAAGAGCACTGGGAAGGTTATCTCAAGCCCTATTTTCAAAAAGAGGTAACATAAATTTTACCTAATGCTTACCTTGAAAATACCCCAAACGCGTACAAAATGTAAATGAAATCTTAACTACAATTGAAGAAGGATGCCAGCTCAGCTGGACTCGGAGAATGAAAATTGTTATAGGCATCGCTAAGGGACTAATGTATCTTCACACTGAAATTGAGCCTACCTTTACGATATCTGGGTTGAATTCTGGTGTTGTATACCTTACAAAAAACTTTTTTCCCAAGGTATGCCAATAACATGCAAGTCTAAAGTTATTAACACAAATAAGAAGTCCGTTGGTTAGAGTTAGGCCCCGTTTGGGAGAGATTATTTGCCCCAAAATTATGGATTATATAGATCAACTTGTGAAGTCATGTATGAGATTTAGAACAACTCAGCTATTGTGCTTGTATAAGCCTCCTATAGAGATTCAATAATCAATATAGACCTCGAGGGTTGAGCATAACTCTGTTCCAAGCCCATGATATTTAAGGGCCTAACCTTAATCTCCGACATGATTTGTGAGGAATTGAAATCTTTAATGATGGCTCAAGTCCAAGGACTCAATGAAAATGATTTCATATCAAGCTTCTCGATTGGATTGAAGGAAGAAATAAGAATAGTTGTTCAAATCTCGAGTGGATTGCAACCAAAGGTGCAAGTTTCACTTGCAACCAAAGTAATGGGTGTATTGTATTAGATTGTCTTTTACAGATTTCATTTGCTTAATTCATGTTATCCATTTGACTGCCTCCCACGTGTTAAAGAAAATACCCCATAGGAAAAGTCTAGCTCTACCAACCTAAATAATAAGATTTTGTGCATGTTAAACTTTACAAATAATGATGAGGCCATTATCATATTGTTATATACTTAAATGGTAGATATACCATTATTTTAATTATGAAGCTATCACATAACGGTTATATTATATATACATATATAATACAGTTATATTATATATAATATATACATATATAATACAGTTATATAACTGTATAACAGTATAACTGTATAACGGTATATACAATTATATAACTGTATATACCGTTATATATAATATATACATATATATATATATATATATATATATAACTATATATATATATAACTATATATAAATGTATATGTATACATATAACAGTATACATATAACAGTATATATATACAGTTAACAGTATACATATACATTTATATAACAGTATACATATACATTTATATAACTGTGTATATACAGTTATATAAATGTATATGTAAAATGTTATATAAATGTATATGTATACTGTTACTGTATATACATATATGTATAATGTTATACAGTTATATGTATAATGTTATATACTATACTGTTACATTTATAATGGTATACAGTTATATGTATAAATGTATATGTATATATACTGTTACTGTTACTGTATATGTATAATGTTATATAAATGTATATGTATACTGTTACTGTATATACATATACATTTATATAACTGTATATATTCAGTTATATAAATGTATATGTATACTGTTATATAAATGTATATGTATACTGTTAACTGTATATATATACTGTTATATGTATATTGTATATATATACTGTTATATGTATACAGTTATATATATATAATAGTATACATAGTATATATGTATTTGTATATATATGTAATATACACTGTATATAACTATATATATAACAGTTGTTTTGTTCTTATTGGAACATGAGTGTTGTTAATTCAAGTTTCGAAGTTGAAGTCAAGTTGTTTTGTTTTTCTTTCTAAATTAGACCTATGAGAGGTCTAATTTTGTTTTTTCTTTCTAATTTTAATGTCTTTTGTTAGCACCAGATGTTTAACTACCAAATGTGAAAAAATAGATGTTCCCGATTGGTGTTCTTGATCTCAGAGTTGTACTAGAAAGTATGAATTTACATGATCTAGAGATAATGCATTTATCTTTAGTATGTGTGCGCCGAATGTGCATTTATCTTTAGTTGAACTCCTTAGAATATATATGTGTGTATGTGCATGACAAATGTGGAGATTAAAGACAATTATTGCTTCCCATAATGAGAATCGGAACTAATGGATATAGTAGTTAAATGATAAAACAAGTAACTGCAAAAATCAGTGACACAAACACACACCCCTCACTTCTTACACCATTGCTCAATATATATCAACATTGAGAATTTGTTTTTGTTCTCTCTCAGGTCGAATCTGTACTGAGAACCTGAAACATCCAAACCAGCAGCAACCATGGTAAGTCGACAATCTTACTTCCAAATCCTTAATCTATGTTTTCCATTTTTAATATTTCAATAATCAATACGATTGTACACATCACATCTATATACTGATATGAACTGTATGTATATAAAATGTCTAATGTTTTAATATAAATCTTCTTTTCCTTGGATGCACGTAAGATTAGGATTGAAAAAAAGCTCATGTATGTTACTGATTGTATCTTTACTTATGTGATTGTATCTTTGTTCGAGAAATTGATTATGTTTATTGTTTGTTAAATCGTACAGAAAATCGAGAGGGAGAGAGTGATAATGGCGAGAGGTGGGAAGAAGGATGGGAAGACAGCAGTAGTAGCACTTAATCCAGAAGCAGATGAGTGCAAAAGACTTAAAAGAATTGCAATTTCCAAAAACATGCTCCCGCAAAGGCTGCTCAGGCATTTTGAGGAAGTCCCACAGAAAGAATAAATTCATATTCTCCTTTCCCGGCCTTCTAGCTCCCATCTTCGAATTTGGGACTTTTTTTTTATATTGTTGGATTTGTTGTTACCCCTTAAATAGGGTGGATAGTCCAATAAACAAATGAAGCTCTGTCCAATTTTTTTAAAAAATTGACACTTTATTTTTTTTGAGACACATTGAATTTGTGGAATATTGTTTTGTAATTCATATTTATGAGATTTGGTTGAAAATTGTGGAATTTTGTATTACTTGTGATTGTATGAAAAATGCGTAATGTTATTTTGGATTATAAGGTTGCACGTTTGATGAAAAAAGTGCAGGTTTAAAAGTGCTTACAATTGCGAAAAAAACAATAGGTAATAAATAAAAATATTGTACTTTTGGCAACACAATTTTTTGTCTCCAAAAGTTATCATCTACATCTATCACTTTGGATATGGCAACACATGTTTGCTTGCCAAAGGTACGGCTTTTGGCAACACAAGAGCTGTGTTGTCAAAGGTACGACTTTTGGCAACACAAGAGCTGTGTTGCCAAAAGGCTATACCTTTGGCAACACAGCTCTTGTGTTGCCAAAAGTCGTACCTTTGGCAACACAGCCTTTGTGTTGCCAAAGATATTGCTTTTGGCAACACAAGACCTGTGTTGCCAAAGGTATAGCCTTTTGGCAACACAACTCCAGTGTTGCCAAAAGCTATATCTTTTGTCAACACAACTATTTTTGTTGCCGTTGAGTGACTTTTGGCAACACAAATAATTTTTTTTATTATAAATTTGACAAATTAAAAAATACTTTTGGCAACACAATTGTGTGTTGCCAAAAGTATACCTTCAGCAACACAAGTCTCCTATGTTGCCAAAGGGTTTCCTAGATAGACAATAGGCAACAAGCTGGCAACATAGCAAAATATGTTGCCAAAAGCTTTTAGCAACATATTTCTAACTTTGGCAACATAATTTGTATGTTGCTAATGGTGCAAATTCTTGTAGTGATCAACCCCCATCAATTTAGTACATCATAATCATCCAAGATGTACTCCACAACTATTCCATATCCTTTCATCTATAGGATATAAAAATATATATATAGGCATTTATTCTAACCATATATATATATATATATATACAATCATCCATTACCATAGCCAAGTGTACATACCACATATGATGTGCAATGGCCATACACATAATATACCACACTATATATATCGCCGATAAAATTGCATCATGCCATCAAATTCCCAGTGCCCGGCTCACGTAGCAATACTGGGGCCACCATGGTGGGACTAAACGACACCCATCTCGTGGTAAACACACGCACACGACGTCTCGGTAAGCATTCATAGCTCATAACCGCCAATGAGACGAAACATACCCACCACGTCTCATCCCAAAAATATAAATCATATAATAACACACGGGACGACTATGACCTGGGGAATATCCACACCCTCCTCCTCGAGCCAGGATGCTCACCCTCTGCGCAGAAACTTCCCAATGATATCATGAGCGGGGTATGCTTAACCACATAAGTATAGATATCATTCACATACACAATATACATACATCCATATATTCATATCTATATAGATATATATAGGTATATTCACATATCCTTATATCTATATATACAAACTAATTCTCGTTCTTATGTATAAGATTTCTAAACTCGGCTATAAGTATACATAATCCTCAATATACAAGCCGTCACCACAACTCATTTAATTTACCTCGATATGTGAATACAATCCCTCACTTGAAGCATATTCATCCACTTTTCCTCTGAAGAATAGTCACCCAAAATCATTTGTATATATATACATATATATTCAACATTAGAGTTATCACCCAAAGTTTAGTGTAGGGAACCATCACTACACATCTCCTCTATATCCGAATGTACGTCCATATTTCTAATACAAATTTCGACTATTGGTATGCACATAACTAATAGCCTATAAACCTCAAGCTTATCTCAAGTCCATTTCAATTATTGGAGTTCCAATTGTTACTCCCTCACAATTTTATGTATAAGCTATCCTAACTAGAATTATACTACACTTATTCTAGTTAATAGCACGATCCAATCGTTCCCAATTTCTCCTATCGTTTAATTTCTCTTATGAACCCTAAATCCTATTGCATTACAGTTTGTTCCTTAACTTAGACTTTTCTAAGGATACTTGACCATTCCCTCTCTCGTTAGCCCCCATTTATAACTTAATAGATTCTTATCACTATAAGGATTCGACATGAATATCGGCCTATAATTTCCCAACATACCATTGCAACTCTCTCTAGGAGTTCTTAACCTCCCGTCGTATCTATACTTACCTTTGATTTAATATTTAAGATTTTCAATCGCAATGAGGTTTCTCACTATCCCCATAAACACACACAACTCCAATGCATACCCATATATTTTCTCTAAACTATCTCAAGAAGTCCCCATGATCCTAACATGTGAGAAACCCCTTGTAAGTCTCCAAACTATATATATTACATCATAAAAGAAGACCCCGAATCAATAAACCCCAACCAAAAAGGGTTATAAATCACTATAGAGAAAATTCCTCAAAATGCCCTGATTCTGAATCGATTCGGTCCCTCCAAATCGATTCGTCCCATCAGCGAATCGATTCGGCCCATCTGAATCGATTCGGTCCAAAGGGACCTAACAGTCTGCTACCTACCGAATTGATTCACTAAGGGAGAATCGATTCAGCCCTAAAGACCTGTGGCTTCTGCAACCTGGAGAATCGATTCGATAGGGGCGAATCGATTCGGCCAGTTTAGAAAGCCACGAAATGGCTTATTTCTCCCAAAACCTAAAATTTCCAAAATTCAATTTACACCTCTTCCAACCCTTAATCTTCAACCCTAACATGTTTCCAAACATCAAAACTCATTCTAAATCTAATCTCCTCAATTTATATCCCTTAAACCCAATTATAAACTTCAATTTCATGATTTAAATCCAAAAATTAGGTTTTGATAATTATACCCAAAATCCATTTCTTTAACCCACAAATTATGAAATAAAATACACAAATGACTTATTTAGCAAGATTAAACACTTGCCTCGATTTTGTAGAGGTTGGATCATCCTCGATGTCGCGTTTGGGTCGAAATATCCAAGATTTTCTTCCTCTCTCTCTTCTTTTCTTCTTCTTTCTTTCTTTATTTCTCTTTTCTTTCTATTTCTCTCTTTCTCTAATGAGATGGCTTGATCCGTAAGCCTCTAAATCCCTTAAAACATAAGTCCTAATTTTAAATGTTAATACAAACTTTAAATGACTCATTTACTCCAATTCGAGTCAAACTGACTTAAAAATAATTTGAAACCTAAATAAAACCCAATGACAGTCATTTTGACTATCTCGACCCTTCCGGAGTCGATGGTACACTCAAAATCTCCATCCGGAATACTTTGAAACGTTCTCTATTTTTTAATTCAATTTCCAAATTTTAAAATTCTCCACTTTAATTATGTTTTATTTTCCCAAAATTTAATTTCTCAGTCTCAAAAATCATGGGGTGTTACAATCTTCCCCCTTACAAAAATTTCTCCCGCGAAATTTATGATATGCCTAGGACCTCAATCTCATCTAGTCCTTACATCAATTCTCAGGATTACTATATCGATCCTTTCTATTTCTCACGTTGAACCATATAGATTTTAAAGCAAACTACTACCCAGGGCACCCATACACCCCGTACCCGAGCTCAACTCGTAGAATTATAACTAGGCTCCATTAGCCTCAATCGTATACAACTATCAGTAACATAATCTATAACAACATATTATATATATAAAAGTTTGAAAATTCCCAATGGTTGAACTCTCCTCAACTCCTGATGCTGTCCACCTTCGTGCGGAGGAGGTCTCGCAAGCGAAATCCAAACAAGGAACCCTCCCAATACACTACTGTGTAGCTAGGTCGGGGATTGAGATTAGTTGAACCAGGGTTAAGGTTTTATAAAATATTTTCATTTTAGATATGCCCAAAGGCCTATGTAATAATATAATATAAAACAAATCCATGTCTTTCGACATGCCAAGAAAATACCTTATGTTTAAGACACAAGGCCTCAACAAATACATTATTCTATCCAATACCTAGTTCTCGAACTAGCACAACTATGAGCTAAATTATCCGCTCAACATAAATCTACTAAACTCTGAACCTCTCAGTTATAAAATTCCTCTACATCACCTCAACACCTTTCCATAAACTAAGTTCTTCCCTCATTGGATCACTATAATTTACACTACCTAACCCATCCATGAGACGAATAACCTTATAATCACTACCCAACAAACCTCGACATTCCGCCCTTCCGGAATTCAATATTATAACTCTCGATTATCTCCTCACGAGATGATTTATTTTCTCAAAAGATGCCCTACAAAGGCCATACTTATTCACTCCTTCCTCCAGGGAAATCCTATACACCCTAGGGCATAGCGGCTAACCGCTCATCATACCTTATGCGCGACGTTGTCAATATCGCACAAAGCGTGACTTAAACCCAAAGAAATGTATTCTACCTTATATTTCCATAATCCAATTTTTTTACTTCATCTTTGGATCCTGACTTAAAGTCCTCTACTTCTTCCAGGACAATCATTATTCCTAAACCTATTTCTCCACAAGAGGAACATCTTCCCCAAAATCCTTCCTAACCATTTTGAAAGACAAAACACGATTGCGACCCCAGATAACTCCTTCGGTCCCACTTAACGAAACCGAGTCTCCAACTTCTTTCTCCCCCATCCCAGAAGGCAATACTCCTGATATTGGGACAACTCCACCCACTTCACATCGATAAAAGTCGCCAACCCCAGGTTTCCTAACAAAGGTTGACGGGTTTCTCAATCTAAACCTCCCAAGGACTACACTACAAGCCTCTCCTCGGACTTACCTTATTGAGTCCAATATTAGCCATTCGATCAATTCTCCCTTTCTTACTCATCCACCGATAGGTCATCCTGAACCACTACTAGAGTTCTCTTTCTTATTCTTTCCTGAACGGAGGAAAACAAATACCCCCAATCAAAGCGCACCCAAAATCAGTTATGGGTATTGTATCTCTAATCTGGTCTTTTCCTAGACAACATAATCTAGGCGACGTCTGAAATGAGAGGAACTGTTATCAGAATGTCGATCAAGTGAATACACTTCACAGAAAAAGATAAACGGAGTGAACACAGCAATCCTAATAGTAGGGCTTTATATCAAAAACGTTAACGGAAGAACGCAGAAAACTCGCACAGATCCTAAAGACTCTAGAATCTGATGCTATGATACCATCTGTAACACCCCGCTTAAAATAATAAAGGGTGGCCAGCCCTATACTACATTAAATCAGGAGTTTCAGATGGTCCAGTCTCAACACCAACTATCGGTACTATATAATATAGGACTAACTACTCGATACCATATAAGCGAGATATTAAAATTTAATAAATTATGCAACATACCACAACCAACACTATAACGCTACTAATAAAGGAAAGAAAGATGCATGAAAGAACTATGATAAATGAAATGCTAGAATAAAATGAAATAAATAACTACAACTGAATATACTATAAAAAAGTAAACCCGAATAAGCTGTCGGGTCACAGCCAATATAATGACTGAAATGAAATAAATATACACATCTATAAATATTCCTTGGGTATAAACTCGATATACAACATGAATCCTACCTAGATTTTTTTTTTAAAAAAAGTAGGAAGTGACTACAAGATACATCCCGCAACAGTCCGCACATGTCACGGCTCCCAAGACTCTGGATACGAGGTCATCCGACATCCATGCGGTAGGACACCTGTAGTAATATATATATATGCAGGTAGGAGAGAAAAGTAAATGGGTCAGAGCCCGAGTGTGAAAATATTTAGCAAGTGTGTTAACCGTGCATAATAAATATCGGTGCACTTGTTTCATAATTAAAGTGGAATCGCACTCTCATGGAACACCAACTCACCTCTCATCTAACGATGCGCACCTATTCGCGGCCTCAAATTTTAGTTAAATTACCCCAATTATAAGGACAACCTAACTTATCATAGGCCTAGCCTATACCCTCGAAGTCTACCTTCCTATCATAAGCCCAGAATCCAACCCTTTCTAATTATACTTGATTATTTTCAAACATATATGCCATACTAGGCTTAATGGATTTTGGTTTATAATTTATTCAATTATAATTATTAATACGTTAATCATATACATTTGAGTTTAATCAAATGATTTAATTAATAAATAACATGCATACAATTTATCGTTGACAAAACTTCTCTCCAATCTCAACACTGCACTACGTTTCGTGCGTGGGGTGTCTCGCAAAGAAAAATCCAAACAAGGAACCACCCCATTACACTACTCCTTGACAATGTCGATCCTAGAGATCCATTATGCCATACATACAATATTATATTGATACAACTACTAAATTTAGATTATAATATAAGAACAATCCCAAAATCTCCCATAACATCCTTGGGATGATGTAATCGTAATATTCCTTAAATGCGATACATCAACCCCCATCAATTTAGTACATCATAATCATCCAAGATGTACTCCACAACTATTCCATATCCTTTCATCTATAGGATATAAAAATATATATATAGGCATTTATTCTAACCATATATATATACAATCATCCATTACCATAGCCAAGTGTACATACCACATATGATGTGCAATGGCCATACACATAATATACCACACTATATATATCGCCGATAAAATTGCATCATGCCATCAAATTCCCAGTGCCCGGCTCACGTAGCAATACTGGGGCCACCATGGTGGGACTAAACGACACCCATCTCATGGTAAACACACGCACACGACGTCTCGGTAAGCAGTCATAGCTCATAACCGCCAATGAGACGAAACATACCCACCACGTCTCATCCGAAAAATATAAATCATATAATAACACACGGGACGACTATGACCTGGGGAATATCCACACCCTCCTCCTCGAGCCAGGATGCTCACCCTCTGCGCAGAAACTTCCCAATGATAGCATGAGCGGGGTATGCTTAACCACATAAGTATAGATATCATTCACATACAAAATATACATACATCCATATATTCATATCTATATAGATATATATAGGTATATTCACATATCCTTATATCTATATATACAAACTAATTCTCGTTCTTATGTATAAGATATCTAAACTCGTCTATAAGTATACATAATCCTCAATATACAAGCCGTCACCACAACTCATTTAATTTACCTCGATATGTGAATACAATCGCTCACTTGAAGCATATTCATCCACTTTTCCTCTGAAGAATAGTCACCCAAAATCATTTGTATATATATACATATATATTCAACATTAGAGTTATCACCCAAAGTTTAGTGTAGGGAACCATCACTACACATCTCCTCTATATCCGAAAGTACGTCCATATTTCTAATACAAATTTCGACTATTGGTATGCACATAACTAATATCCTATAAACCTCAAGCTTATCTCAAGTCCATTTCAATTATTGGAGTTCCAATTGTTACTCCCTCATAATTTTATGTATAAGCTATCCTAACTAGAATTATACTACACTTATTCTAGTTAATAACACGATCCAATCGTTCCCAATTTCTCCTATCATTCAATTTCTCTTATGAACCCTAAATCCTATTGCATTACAGTTTGTTCCTTAACTTAGACTTTTCTAAGGATACTTGACCATTCCCTCTCTCGTTAGCCCCCATTTATAACTTAATAGAATCCTATCACTATAAGGATTCGACATGAATATCGGCCTATAATTTCCCAACATACCATCGTAACTCTCTCTAGGAGTTCTTAACCTCCCGTCGTATCTATACTTACCTTTGATTTAATATTTAAGATTTTCAATCGCAATGAGGTTTCTCACTATCCCCATAAACACACACAACTCCAATGCATACCAATATATTTTCTCCAAACTATCTCAAGAAGTCCCCATGATCCTAACATGTGAGAAACCCCTTATAAGTCTCCAAACTCTACCTCTTACATCATAAAAGAAGACCCCGAATCAATAAACCCCAACCAAAAAGGGTTATAAATCACTATAGATAAAATTCCTCAAAATGCCCTGATTCCGAATCGATTCCGTTCCTCCGAATCGATTCAGGCCATCAGCGAATCGATTCGGCCCATCTGAATCGATTCGGTCCAAAGGGACCTGACAGTATGCTACCTACGGAATCGATTCGCTAAGGGTGAATCGATTCGTCCCTAAAGACCTGTGGCTTCTGCAACCTGGCGAATCGATTCGATAGGGGTGAATCGATTCGGCCAGTTCAGAAAGCCACGAAATGTCTTATTTCTCCCAAAACCCAAACTTTCCAAAATTCGATTTACACCTCTTCCAACCCTTAATCTTCAACCCCAACATGTTTCCAAACATCAAAAATCATTCTAAATCTAATCTCCTCAATTTATATCCCTTAAACCCAATTATAAACTTCAATTTCATGATTTAAATCCAAAAATTAGGTTTTGGTAATTATACCCAAAATCAATTTCTTTAACCCACAAATTATGAAATAAAATACACAAATGACTTATTTAGCAAGATTAAACACTTGCCTCGATTTTGTAGAGGTTGGATCATCCTCGATGTCGCGTTTGGGCCGGAATCTCCAAGCTTTTCTTCCTCTCTGTCTTCTTTTCTTCTTCTTTCTTTCTTCCTTTATCTTTTCTTTCTATTTCTCTCTTTCTATAATGAGATGGCTTGATCCGTAAGCCTCTAAATCCCTTAAATCATAAGCCCTAATTTTAAATGTTAATACACACTTTAAATGACTCGTTTACTCCAATTCGAGTCAAACTGACTTAAAAATAATCCGGAATAAAAATAAAACCCAATGACAGTTATTTTGACTATCTCGACCCTTCCGGAGTCGATGGTACACTCAAAATCTCCATCGAAAATACTTTGAAACGTTCTCTATTTTTTAACTTCAATTTCCAAAATTTAAAATTCTCCACTTTAATTAAGTTTTATTTTCCCAAAATTTAATTTCTCAGTCTCAAAAATCATGGGGTGTTACACTCTCGAGGGAGAAGAATTCAAATATGCTTGGAATGTAGAGCACCTGCGCAAATATTACTAGTAATGTAGAGTCACATGTGCTCCATTCTTTCAATATGAATAAAATTGATAATTTCCCCAATTTCTTCTAGTTCAATTTTTTTCGAAGTATTAGTGCTACACACTACACCAACTACGGTTGGTCGGCATATCAATAACCATCAACTACGGTTGGTCGACATATCAAAAACCACTAACTACGGTTGGTAGTCATATCAACAACCACCAACTAAGGTTGGTCGACAAACGTAATCAACAATGTTGGCACAATAATCATGCAAGGCAAGGCCTGTTTGATTATAGGTGACCTCAAGGGGCATCTAAAACTAGGCAAGAAGATGGGTAAAATATCCACTGCCTAGGCACCAAGGCAATCTTGATAAGATTTCTACAACTAAGCAGGAATATGGGATGAAAATAATTCCATTGATTAGGCACTTATGGGTGATAAGTCACTAGAACTAGGCAAATATAAGGGGCAAAGTTCCATTGTCTAGGCAATCCAATCAACATAGGATAAATTGTCCCTTTACATATATATATATATATATATATATATATATATATATATACATCATACAATTAATTTATTTCCATGGAAAGTAGAATTACAAAAGATGTTGTTTCATTTAATAATTACTAGCAAAATACAAATAACCTATTCTACTGGATTCTTTCCTTCAGATTTAGGTACAGGCTCCATTCCAGCTGAAGGATCATCTAGAGCAAAAGAAGAGTTGACAAAATTCAAATCTCGAAGCATTCTGGTGTTGCTCAAGCTAGGTCGGTCAAGAAGATGTTGAGATCGAGATATCTCAAAATCTTCATAAAGATTGTAATCACCAAGATACTTGGAGATCAAACACTGAGGAATAGAATGGGCTGGAATCCAGCTGACATCTAGTTTAAAAGGGGACACCGACAGATCAAGTAATTCGGGCTCATACCAATCCTACAACTCTGTCCCTTGTTCGACCTTCATTACACTTAAAGTGTTCAACCATCCCTATTTGTATCCCTTATTATTTGATTGTTTCAACCGGGCATCAAGATGACATAAAGCTTCATTATATCCCCCCATCCAAAATTCCCTGGGTTGCTTGTGGAATTGATAAGTCAATCTCTCAACGTGTTGATGAAGTCACTTTACCAAGTTTTCTTTACTCTCTAATGCAGAACTCTAGTTGGAAAGTTGCTCGGTGAGACTCTAGATTTTCTGGGACATCTTAGTTAGTGCTTTATCTTTTGCCTTCAGTTGAACAACTTGGTTTTCTAAGGCTTGTTGAGTCCTAGTCTCTTCAATGCTACTCCGACCATCTCTTGCTCTACCCCGCGAGGAGGATGTAGGTCTGGCTCGTTTTAAAGCCTCCAATTGTTCTCTCAATGCAGCATTTTTGGCTTCCACAAATGAAAATCCCTCATCACTGACTGGGACTAGGGCTCCAGATGAAGATGCATATTTTAATTATCTCATCTCTTCTCTCAAGGCATTATTTTTTTCCTTCATTAATTTATCGATGTTTCTGTAATCTTCAATCTCAATCTTTAAGACACTCTCTTTCTATTATTATGGGTTGAAATGAACTTGTCATAACCCCGATCAACGTTCAACTATTGGTATTTTTTCTCATAACCCTTATGTAAAAGAGCAGTGGCTTCTTTGTGTTGCAATTGAAGTTCTTCGATCATTCATTAAAGATCTTCAATCATTTCGTAGTAAGCCTCATTATTTGCTATGGCCCGATCGAGCAAGAATTTTAGATACTGCTAAGCATCGATTGCTCGTTCAGAGGCATCAAATCCAAGGATATTAACTATTTATGCCTGACTAAAATCTGCAAGACCGGATTTGAAGTAATCTTTAAATTTCTTCATCAACTCGGTATCATGAGATGACAATAGTTCCATCATGGCAATAAACTAGTAGGAGAAAGTAAAAACATATCAACAATAGTACAACTATACTGGAAAAGTGAAGGTGAAACTCAGAATAACTAACAAAGTCCATTTTATTGATAATAGGAGGAGAGGGTACAACCAAAGTTACAACAAAAGGGAAAATAGAAAAACAAAACAAGTAAAGAGACGAACAACTTTACACCTTCTCCTTATTCCCTACAACATCATCAAACAACTTTGAGGAAGGAATTTGTTGCTTGGTGGGCAGTTGACGTTTCTCGGTAGAAGAAGTTGCTTGCTGGATTTTCTCAGAAGATTGAGAGATAGTAGAAGCACGTGTTTGATCCAGAGCTAACAAAGAGGATTCATCAGACCCCGCTTCATCTTCCTCTTCTTCTTCAATAGCAGGAGGGGGGACATAGATGTGTCTCTGAAATAATTCAGAATCTTCAGCAACATTTATCTCTTTTGAAGTGGCAGTCCATCCATCCCTGAAGAATTTTACACTTGCATACTCCATATGGGTAGAATCAGCAGTTATAGCCTTATTCCACCTTTGTCCCAACCAGTGCTAAATGCTTTCTTCACAACAGCTTTTCTCTTTGCCCTCTCCAAGGAGGTAGTTTCCATAAGAAGCTCTTCGACAGACTTCACCTTCTCTTCAAGGTCTTTGTAACGCTGTTCAGCCTCTTCAAGCTTTCCCTCAACTTCCACCTTGCTGGAAAGGGCAACCTTGCATTTTTCCTCTGCCTCCTTGGAGACAGTTACAGCTTTCATGGAAACTTCCTCAGCTTTCTGTTGAGCTATTTCAGCGACTTTGATTTTATTCTCCCAGATAGCTTTATCCTCCTCGTACTTCTATCAGGACTCCATCAAAGATTTCGATAACCAAGCAAGGGCTTCTTCCACCCCATTGGATGAAGTTGAAGCCTTGATAGCTTCATCCTTCTCTAGGATACTGTTAAAATACACCATAAACTACAAGAGAAAAGAAGCTCGGGTCAGAATATGATCATGTTACACAAAAGTAAAATAGTAAGTGTGATGACACTTACTAATGCAATATGTTGGGCTGCCCAAATCATTAACCTTCTCTCGAGGAATAGAAGTCTCAGCATCTCGGCAGTCAGGAAGAGTCCAAGACTTGATCAAATTTTTGGCCAAGCTAGGAGCGACGAGAGATGGAGTACTAGTTCTCAAAGAAGGAATCTCAACCCCAGAAGGTTGGAAAACAACATCTACAGTCTTCTCAGCAAGACCCCATCTCAATCTTTTTAAAGGAGCAGCTTCAATCAAAGGTGTTATCTCTTCTTGAAAAAGGATAACCCCTTCAATCAAAGGTGCTGCCTCTTTATGGGGCAACAGGGTGCTTCTTTCTAATATCTTTGGCAGGAGGAACAACATCCTTTTTCTTAGTTCCTTCAGAAGGTACATCATCCTTGCTTTTCTTTACCCCGTCACCACCAGGGGAAACCTTGGCAAAGACATCGGGCATACTCTTTTTCTTTGTCATCAGGTTAGCAATAGAAGTACTCAAGTCAGGAGAAGCTTTTTCAAAAAATGAACAAGATGATGGAGCTTACTCAAGGTCAATCACCAAGGGAGGAATAAGAGGACGAGCAATAAAGGAAGAGGTGGTGTTCTTGTATTGCAGCAAACAGGAAGCGAACCTCACATGTTCCCCAGATTTTGCTTGATGCAATCCCCAGATAAATTTCAAATCTTTTATATTAATGTCACTCTCTTTTGGGGATTTCCTTTTACTATCAACTGCAACAAACAAAAAATAAATGTCAGTGACACATTTTATCAAACAAAAATAGAGCTAAATTGAAGAAAAAAAAACAACCTATCCCATTGCCAGAAAGTGGACATCTGGGACAATGATACACATCTTTCCCCTTTAACAGGGGATGTTGCCAATTTTTCATCAGAACCCCATTTTCAAAATAATCCCTATTAGCATCAGGGAGATTGACCACTAAAACTCTATTAGAAAACCTAGTTTTTAAGTAAAATGTGGTGTCGTTGATAACCCATTTATAGTAATACATAATTTCTGGAATCCCTAAATGAGTTCCATGAATTTGATTTAATCTATGTACGCCGTTAACTACCCTACATGTATTTTGAACTACTCTTGCAGGAACAATATCAAAATATTGGCAAAATTCCAAACACAAGGGATTAGGCGGGAAAGAAAAACCACATTCAGCTACAAAAATGGAAGGAAACCAATGTCCCTCAGCTAGAGAAAATAAATCAGAAGGGCAAGGAGGTTCTTTCAGAATAACCCAAGAAGGAATCGCAAAATCATCCCTAAACTTATCCAACGATTCGATAAGGTAAACCATGGTGACTAAAACAAAGAAAGAAGAAAGAAGAAATTCTTATAGAAAATCAAGAATTCAGCTAAGGCGGATGACAGAAAGAACGATCGTAAGAAGAAAAGTGAGAAGACAAAGAGTTTGGAAGTTTAAAAGGAAAAAGGTAGAAGACAATATGATTCTATCGTCTTTAAATGCGTTATTTTAGGAAACAAGAAAAGTAATGATCACTTGAGAGGACGATTACGTTTTCGGCAAATGATGAAAAAGACATAAATACCCAAGCGTTTGTCGAAGATTCAAAGTATTTACGAGTTTGCCATTTCACGCTCAAAATTATTAAATGTCACAAGTGTTGGATATCTGTAATCTAACAAGACTGGGTAAAACATGCTCGAGCAACTTTTGGACATAATGTTCCACACTCTCATATCCAACCTCAACTGTGAAACATTGGGGGCTTCTATTGATACAAAAATTAGTCAGCTGATGTGGACAAGTTATATGAAGACACGTATCATCCCATGTGGAATAAATATATTTATCGAGCAACTTACAGTTCCGAGCTACTCTGCACGCCGAGCTACTTAGCGTACCGAACATCTAGTCAGGAAGATCAAACGACAAAAATAGATTCAATGAGCATTCTTATCGTGTACATATGTATATGCCTATTAAATAACAGCATATTGTCTATTCATACTGGGAGCCGGAAGGGCTATAAATACTTTGTAACACCCCTAGAGGGGCAAGGCTTCCATAAGCGAACATACTAAAGATTAAGGAAAATACCCAGCAATACAAAACAGTGGACTTGGTCCATTTCACTAAGGCTGAACTACTTTCAAAATCCATTGTCTTATTTCTTCATTCATATTTATCTGTGATTAATTAATTAGATCAAATCTAGTTTTTTACATCAACACCGAGTATGAGTGATTTATACTCTACTTCATTGTTCGAGCACTAAAAGTCTAAGTTATAGGAAAAAATGATATTTTCCTCTGTATTGGAGAGTGCAATTCTCGCTCCTTCCAGTACCTTATGCAGACAAACCATCAAATTACATTTTTTATTCTTCCATTTCTTCGACAATGCAATCTTGAAAGTTATCCTCTGGAAACTCCTCGATCAAAGGTTCAAATAGTTGACATGGGACGTTGGCTAAAAGATATCCCAAAGCATGAGTTATGATAGCTATAGGTTCTTAACACTTCAGATCATTTTTTGGGAGTACAAGAAACCACCTGGCTATTCGCCCCCCTAAAATGGTTCTTGCGAGCATGTACTTAATAGGATCACATTTTGTGATGATATGCACTATAAATGCGAGCATGTAGTGCCTTAAATTTTAAGCCATAAACACCAAGGCTAAGAAATGCCTTTCCACGCTTATGTACCTAGATTTAGTCCTAGATATCACTCGGGAAAAGTAATATACATACTTTTCTTTCCTTCATTTCTCTTGGGCAAGCCAGGTCCCAATATATCTTTCTATGAAAGTGTTATACAAGATCAAATGATTACTTGCCTATGGTGAAATCATAGTTGAGGAGGAGGTTAGAATATCCTTAATCCTCTCAAATTCCTTATGTTTCTCCTCTCTCCCCCCCTCCATTTCACGTTATCTTTCATGAGTGGTGAAAATGGGTGAGTAATTTCTACTAAAGCTAGTATAAATATCCTCAGGTAGGAAACTTCTCCTTGAAAAATCTTGAGTTTCCTCTGGATCTTTGGTGGTGGAATTATTAGAATTGTTTTTTTCTTCTTTTCATCCACTTTCACACCATATCTATTGGCCACAAATCCAAGAAATTTTTCTCTTGTAACCCCAAAGGCACACTTCGAGGGGTTCATTCATGTTTTGTACTTCTGACAGTGTTCAAAGACTCTTCTCAAATCATGGATATGAATGCTCTTTGTTTTTGAATTCACCACCAAGTCATCCAAATTGAATTCCAGTATGTCGTGAAATAAATCATGAAATATGGCCATCATAGTTTTTCGATAGGTTGATCCGTCATTCTTTGAACCGAATGACATACTTGTATAGTGGAAATTGCCTAAAGTAGTTTGAAAAGTTATCTTCTTCGTATCCATTGGATCCAATTTTATCTGATTATATCTAATATATCCATCCATAAAACTATACATTTTGTGTTCAATGGTCGCATCCAATAAGCAATCAATGCCCAGTAATGTAAATTCATCCTTTGGGCATGTGCGATTCAAGTCTCTAAAGTCCACACGAATTTTTATTTGTTTCTTATCCTTTTTGGCAATAGTCACAATGCTCGAGAGACAAATAGGATGTTGTATGGGTTTGATGAAACCATCTTAGATAAATTTCTTAACTTCTGCCTTTATCTTTATGTCTAACTCAGCCTTGTATGTGCGAGTAACCTGTCTCATAGGCAAAACATTAGGAAAATATTCAACATATGAGAACTTACCTTTGAATCTATCCCCTACATTTATGTATATTTCCATGTGAACACATTTGTGAATTCTTTGAGAAGATTGGTAATTTCTTCTCTTTGTTCTAGGTTCAAACCCTTAGAGACGAAGATGGGCCGCTTGTCGCCACCTTTTCCCCCCAAGTTTAACTCCTCTAGATCTTGTAGTTGCTCCCTTGGTCCATATTTCATGCACTCTAGGTCTTATTATACCTCTTTAACATGCTCCAATATATGAGATTCATTAATCATAAAGCATTATGGAGACGAATCGATGCTCTCATCCCAAAATACCCCCCACGTGCACGGTTAGAAATGGTAAGTCACTTTACCATTGGGAAAATAACTTTCTTGTAAGTCCGAGAAGGCAATTATTTTTCTCCCATATTTTTTTTCCATTATCTTTTGCTTTAGGGGGTGCCACTCGTGGACCCAACCTGCCGTGAACAGATCACTTTGTCTACCCCTCTTCCTGAACTGATCGGGGCTCCTCCACTCTTTTGATCAAACATGTCTTTCTTTCTTCTTTAAGATCTATTTAGAATGTTCCATTACCTAAATTATCTTCATCCACTCCAAAAGGCCTCTCTGTAGCATTGATCACTATTCACGTTCCATGCATATTGGCCTTCGTGCACTGGTGAAAAGTGGTAGGCACAATGCCATAAGTATGCATCCAGACCCTTCCTATTAACAGTAACATATAAATGTGTGTTATGAAAGAACAATACATGTCTATCATCCTCGGAAAATACCACTTCTGAAGTATACCTTTTGATAAGCCTTCTTATAGGACCATGCCAATTGATGGATGGATCTCCTCGATCTTGTACTACTATGAGAATTTTCTTTGTAATCACTAGCCTGGTCTCAAAATGAACTCTGATTTGATTGAAAAACCATTTAAACTTGGGACATTTCCCTCTTTAATCTCTAGCGCTTCATCCCAATCACATTTGTAGTCTGTGTTAGCTAACCTGAGTAGTCGCGTGTTACATGCTTTGTCATTTTCCACCCACTCCTTAGATTTCATCATTTCATCTAAGCTATAAACTATAACCATATTTGCAGACCCATATTAATGGGTGGATAATGATTATTGTTAATATCCATAGGAGTGATTTGAAGAGTGCCATTGGAGACTTTCTCGTTGTAATACCCCATAATTTTGAGTAATTTATTCTTAAAATTTAAATTACATGTGTGACGTAGTTTAATTAAAGTGAGAAAATAATGTGAAATTAATAAATATTAATTACTGAGAACAAGAATAATGTTTATTTAATTAAGTCACTTGTAAGTGCGTTGTATGTGAGTAGAAACGACGAGAATTGACGGTATCTCAACCGTGGCATTTGTGGTATATTTTTAGGTTAAGATAAAATGTTTATGTTTGTGACTCGTATGGTGATTTCGACTGTACGATTGATCCGATAGTGGTCAAAATAGTCAAAATCAAGTGTCTAGGGGTAGAGATTGGTTATCGGGAGCATTTTAGACTAGTCGGGGCCTGAGTAAAGGGATGAGGGTCATTTTGCACCTACGGATTTAAGTAATTTTGGGATTTGGGTTAATTAAATGGAGGCTAGGGTTAGGGAGGCAGCGATAATACACAAAAAACTCAAGATAGGCCATTTGTGAGAAAAGAGTGAGGAATAACACCCAAGAAATCCAAAGGCGTGATTTGGAAAAGGATGTGGAGGAGAATTCTTGTCTTGTGTAAGGACATAGTCTATCACAATTAAGTATGTCATATAATGCTACAACCATCGAAGAGGTTCAAGACAAAATATGCAATAAGACGGTCTGTATATCAAGATTCATCAACAATCAAGCTTTCACGAATTGAATTTGGTAAAGCTGTGTTTTCAATTTCTTAATAATTCACTTAGGATATTGGGATATTTTTCACAAAATATTTTCTAAGTGTTGGAACGGAGCTTTATATGTTTTTTTGTCAAAAATATATTTTTTGAAGTGTTTGAGATGGTGCATTTACTGAAAGGATAAACGAGAAAAAAATATTTTTAATCATCTCGTTTGAACGACATCGTATGTCATTCAAACGACACTACATGTCGCGTGATACTTCAAACGACATCATGTCTCGCTCGAACGACCCACCGCCTTAATTATTCTATAAAAGGATGTTTTCAACTCCATTTTCCTTAAGAAGTCTGTACGTTTTTACATTATGCAAATAGTGAAAAATCAACAAAACCTTTCGGCTTCTTCTTTTAGAGTTTAATCTCTTTTGTTTTTCAATTCACAAAAGTCCCAATTATTCATGTGAATTTTTTTGGAGTTTGAGAACAAACTTTTCTAGTGTTCATACTTTTGTGGAAAAGATTTAAAATCATATGACTGCGTGTCATTGAGGTTCGCTGCGTGTGGATCTTTGCTGAGATAGGACTGTGGTTCTTGTGGATTGCTGCGCGTAATTCATTGTTGATGACGCCGACCGACACCTGCGGGTATTCGTGTGTAAAATACAACTTTATTTCATTGTAATCGTGTAAGTTACGATTTATAATTATAGTGAAATAAAAAGATTTTGCCCTAAGGGGATTTTTCTTGAACTTTATGTGGAATATTTTATTTATGTTGGTTTGACACATGCATGCATGTAGCTATCTGATTTTGAGGGATCAAGTAAAAGGCATTCAAATGATAGAAAACCTTAACTTATTCCCTAGACCACCTCCAAATGAAACTAAGGATTCAACTATAGTAGTTATCAAGAAGAAAATAGGAAAAAAGGTAATTAATAAGTCTGACAACCTAAACATGGAATTAAGATCAGGCTCCAAACTCTACTATCCAAACTAATTTAATGATCAGCAAACCCTACGATAAAAAACAAGAGTTTTAACAAGAAAGCTAGGAACTAACGCCAAATATAAGTCTATTAGCAGGGTTAACAAGATTGAATCATATACAACATAATGTGTCAACTAATCAATTTGAAACATTTTAGAACAAAATGGATTGCAAGTTTGGCAACACAACACTATCAAGTACATGATGGTACAAGGTACGATGTGACAACAACGAATTATCAACTTGGTAGTAATACTACTATTATATTATACTGTGACAGCTACACTGTCAGTATTAATACTATTATTGTATTATACATAAGCACGTATAAGATGCATGAAAGTATGATACCTTCTGTGTTAACACCAAATACGATCGTATTAGGCATGTTGGAGACATTTGGAATAATTGTCTGGGAAGGATGACGTGTGGGTTCTTGTGTGCATCCTTGACGCAAGAAAGATCTCGGGGATTCATGATCAAATCAAACATAACTATTTCATGTAAATATATGTTCAAGTAAAGTTATAAAATAATTGCTTCATACCTTCGCCAATGTTAGCACCCGATGAAACGGTGTTAAGAGACTTGCCTACCAATGGATGATTAGATTGAAAATGAGCTTAATTAGACTCTATTGCCGATCATGTCATTTTTGTTCCTCTATGACCTATAACAACCATGGAATGGATTAACATAATAACAAATTACTAAACAATAATATAAAAATCACACCATCATTGTTAACATTAGATGCAACGGTAGTGGAAGTGTTGGAGACATTGGGAATAATTTACTATGAAGGAGGACATATGGGTTCACGTGCATTTCCTTATTGAATAGAATATTTTGGGGCACGTGCACGACCAGAGCCAGACATAACTAAATAAGAAACCAACAACATAAGCTAAAATCATAATTAATGGATATGCATAATTAATGGTGATATTGTATGATCAAAATATTTGAAACATTAATAATGTTAAGAATCATTTTAAACCCACATAATATCACCATCATATCATATTAATATATTCAAAAGTGATAAGGAGAATTAACAAGCCTAATGGATATGCATCATCGTATTCATTATCCTCCCATCCACTTAAATTCGGTAATATCTCGTCTCTTCCCGATGGGTTATATTCTTCATCTTTGTCACCCTCTTTTCCTTTACCCTTCATATCAATCTTATCCTTCTTAGAACCGACCAGATAAAATTTAACCCCTCTATGCAATCCCATATCCTCCATTGTGTCCTGGTTATCTTGAATCCTATTACGCCTTTGTTTCTCATAATTTGTGATTGTCATTATACACCTATTATAATAAGACAAAGATATGCAACTAGACAAAGTAAGACTTCAAAAGTGAATTATACTACAACGTTGTTATTACATAAACAAATCAAAACATTTAACAATATTTAAAAGGGAAAAAAATAGCGCAAACTATCATAAGTGGACATCATATTAATCCCCATCATCATCACTTAAATCATCACCATCTCCATCCTATTCACTAATATCATCACAATAATCCTCGCTCTCTATAAGGTAATCATCCCCATCATTTGTCAATATTTTCTCTCTATCATTATTTATATGGACTTTTATTTCTGGGATGTCACTCATTCTTAATGAAAGGCTTTCGTCATCAATATCCATTGTTTCATCATCTACAATATTATTATCAAATTGTTTTGATATGGTTCTCCATCCATTGCCAAATCCCCAACTTCTTCATTTTCACGAATATCATACTTATCTCTTGAGGTATTCTTAACAACAACTTTCCAATCATTTCTTAACTTAATATGTGGCACATAGAAGACTAGCTCAACTTGATAAGATAGAAGAAATGGTTGAGTTTTGTACCAAGTATTAGCAGTGTTCAAACTAACATAGTCACCTTCATTTAATCCATATACACCCTTCGTTTTTCCAAGATCCCATCAATTACACTTAAAGAGAATAACATGATTATCTCCACTGTATTCTAACTCTATAATATCAATAAAATCACCATAAAAATCAGTATCTTTTTGTTCATGTTCACCCACTGCAACAATTCCATATTTTGAGTTTTTTTAAAATGTTCATGATCTTTGATGTGGAACATATAGCCATTAATCAAACAACCTTTGTAATGTTTCACTTGTCGATCGGGACCCCAAGATAAAGAGCGAAGTTACTTACTAACATGGCCGGGGGACTAACGCTCCAATTCTGTTAATTGATTATTTTTGTATAAATAAATGTGAGAGTCAGAAATTATAAGAATTTTTTTGTTTGCATAATAAATTAGATATCAAACTACTTACACGATTTTTAAACCATTTGGGAAATCTCTCAATGTGTCTCTTTTCAACATTTATGTTTCTTTTGGCCTTCAATATATCATTATGCTCACTAACATACATGAATACATTAAATTAGAAAACAACTCTAGTTAATAAAAGATAAAGTGAAGAATAATATAGATAGACATAATTGATAAATTCTTGTATCACATCACAATTATCTAACATATATAAAGAAGTATTTTTCCACTCACTCTTTCCAAGGTATTGGTAATCTTATTTTCAAAGCAAACGACTATTATACTGAAAAATAGATAAACCTTCTTGATCATCATCACCATCATAATTTTGCTCAGTGCGGTCGAATTTTGTCTCAACGCTGCCCAAATACATCGAGCAAAATGTTAAGCATTCATTTAGAATATAAGCCTCCACTATTGAGCCTTCTGGACGTGCTTTATTTCCCACAGTAAGTTTTAAAGTGTGCACATATATGTTAAAAAGTAACAAACATAAGAAAAATATTTTTGTTAAGAATTACTTATATAATACTTGTTTTAATATATTTACCTTTCAAATGGATACATCCATCTATATTGCACTGGACCATCAAGAATAGTCTATCTTGCAAGGTGAATCGGCAAGTGAACCATAACATTAAAAAATGACGGCGAGAATATCCTTTCAAGTTTACAAATGGCTATAGCAAGTTCTCCTCAAGCCTCTTCAAAACATGAACTCGTAAGATTTTTTAACACAACACCTTAAGGAATAACCCAAGATCAATTAGCGATTCACAGAGTTCCTTTCGAAGATAACCACAAATTGCAAGTGGTAGTAAGCGTTGTAAAAAATGTGGTAATCATGACTTTTCATCCTTGAAATCTTGCATTCCTTGGCATCCACACATCGAGAAATGTTGGACACATATCC
The DNA here is from genome assembly GCA_949130495.1 of Sambucus nigra. NCBI lineage: Eukaryota > Viridiplantae > Streptophyta > Magnoliopsida > Dipsacales > Adoxaceae > Sambucus > Sambucus nigra. Next base: position 60,731,238 of record OX422223.1, on the reverse strand, counting down.
ATCAGAAAACTTCAATGATTGCCAAAACTCACATAAAGTACTTTTCTCTTCCTCTGACAAAGTGTAGCAAGCGGGAGGAATCACCCATTTATCTCCCTTTTGTATGAATGCAAGTCTTTGCATATGCGTATTTCTTTCAAATCCAACCTAGACATAATAGTGTCTTTCATTTTCCCATCAATTTTTAGCAATGTTCCTAAAATGATTTCTAATACATTTTTCTCAATGTGCATGACATCTAAATTGTGATGCAATTTTAGATCTTTCTAGTAAGGCAACTCAAATAATATACTAAGTTTGTACCAATTCAACTTGCACGCCTTACGACTCCTCTTTTTAGAAGCTTTACCATACACTTAAGGTGTAACTTTCTCCAATTGAGAAAGTATCTCATCAGTACTAAGCTCTTTTGGTCATTCCCAATGTTCCTTCTTAACATAAAAAGAAGATATGTTTTCTCACCATTTATGATTCATCGGCAAGAAATGGCGATGACCTATGAAGCATATCTTATGTCAATTTCTTAAACATAAGGAATGTGTCTCCTTATTACACACCGAGCAAGCCAATTTCCCCTTTGTGCTTCAATCCGATAAGTTAGCATACATTGAAAAATCATTGATAGTCCACATGAGTGATGTACATTGCTGAAAGTTATTCCCTGTGGAGGCATCATATGTTCGAATCCCATATTCCCACAGCTCTTTTAACTCCTTGATTAATGGTTGAAGAAACACATATGTCATTTCCAGGAGCCTTAGGACTTGGTATAAGCAGCTATAACATAAAGAATGATTTTTTCATACATTTCCAAGGTGCTAAATTATACGATACGAGAACAACCGACTATGTGCTATGCTTGCTACTCATATTTTAAAATAAATTAAATTAGTCAGTACAGAGACCAAGCCTAACATTACGAGTATCAATCACAAATGACTCATGAATCTGGTGAAATTCTCTTCATGCTTCCCCATCAATCAGGTGTCTCAAAACACTAGCCTCCTCAACACGCTTATCTTTATCCCACCTCATCTCTAAAGTTATATCCTTATTTATAAATAAACGTTACAACCTAGGTCTGAGTGGAAAATAATGCAAGAATTTATGGGGGATCTTCACGCCATTTCCTTTCTCAATTTTCTATCTCGACTCTTCACACATTGGGCATTTAGTTTCTTTCTCATTTGGTCCCCAAAAGAGAATGCAGGCATTTTTTCAAGCATCAATCTTTACATAGTCTAGACCCAAGTCTCGAACTATTTTCTTTCCCTAACAAAATGACTTCGAGATGTAGGTATCATCCGGAAGTGATTTCTAAAAAAGTTCAAAAAGCGAGTTAACGAATTTCTCACTCCATTTGTTCATTGACTTCAAAGGGGGTAGCTCAACAATATATGATAATTTTGACAACTTCTCACAATGCTAATATAAATTTTGTTGTGTATCCATAACTAATTTAGCAAAATTTTCTCGTCTCCCTCATTGACATGATTGGAATCTCTATCAAATTCATTTTCTATCATGCCATTGTTGTAGGATCCAGTAAACATATCATGTAGCATTCCCTCAATATGATCTTGCTCAAACTTGTCTCTAGCATTATCTTCCTGACCCATAATATCTTCTTCTACAACTTCAAACGCATGCTCATTGTAATCATAATCATTATCATTGGGCAAAAACAATGGTTCACCGTGATATATTCACCTAGTATAACTCCACACAATGCTATGTATAATCAGATGACTCTGGACATCTTGACGACTCCTCCAATAAAAGTTATTATATTTCTTGCATGGACACTTAGTATTATCATTTGTCTCAACATTTGCAAAGGGAAAATCAAGAAATTATTGAACACCATATCGCCCACTTAGGCTGAAGTTATATTAGACTTAGAGGACCTAGATTTACCATAGGTTAATTAACACGCTTAATTGACAAAATGTTTTCAAAATTACCATTGATTGTTTTGGTTTGACATATACATATGAAATATACTTATCATATGTAAATCTATTTTTATAAGAATGCATATTGTGTATTTTGAAGATTTGAATTAGTTTAGTTAAATTATCAAAGAAATTGTCTTCTATCACCTACAAAGTGTGACCTCATTAGAACCTCGCACCTTGCGAAGTTCTTATTGGTATCTCATTGGGACCTCGCCCCTCACAAACGAGTCTTGTAAGGGATACTTTCCAATTGAGTCAATTTTTGTGTATATTGGCATTATTCTATTTGGACAAAACTTATTTGAAACAAAGGTTAATGTTTGAGTTATTTGTAGTTCAAGCCTATGGTGTGTGATTGAAGACTATATCGGCTAAGCTAAAGAGACATCAAGTACATGCCGAGTTTCGTGCCGAGTTTTAACTTCAACATATGAGGTATGAATACATATTTATGTTTGGACCCTGGATATATTTGGGTGTTTTGTTTTTAAAATGTTTGAGGCTATTTTACATAAAAACATTTTTAAAGAAAAAATATTTTGTTTAAAATTGTCCAAATTATATTTTAGTTCAAATGAGTTATTGAAAGTCATTCAAATGACTTCAATATTGGTTCAAATGAGAAGCGGGTTTTCATTCAAATGATCATCTAATGAGGTTTAAACGAGAAGTTATTGTTAAACTGTTCAAAGATCATTTGAAGCTTCGTTTGAATGAGATTTATTTCATTCGAAAGAGAATGCTCAGTTTGTTAGAATGATTGTATGTTTTTCTATCAAATAATATTTCTCAAATTGCGTGATCACTTAAAGTTTGCAAAATTCTATATATATCAGATTTGCACAATAGTTTCATTTTTTTGGGTTACGAAAATAGTTTTTTATATCTAACCCAGAGCCTCTTAAACCCTGGTTCCCAATGTTTTGAGATCTAAGATTAATCATATATGTATATTTGAGATCTCGTTTATCTTGCACCGAGATGTTTTTATCTTCAAAGAGAGTTTATTTTGAGCGGTGGACTCCATGTTTTCTTCGTGAAGTGCACTCTATGTTTTCTTCGTGCGGTGGTCCAAGAAAGTTTACGTGAGCTTATAGAACTAGTCATGCAATGGTAAGATATATGTGATACCAAGATATGGTAATGCCTACACTGTGATACTATTGAAGGGCGTCTAATAGCGATTGTGAAGAAATTTTAAGGAGAAAAGAGAGTATCAAGGCTTAAAGGTGTCGAGTCAGTTGACTTAGTCTAATTTTCCTTGTAAGATATATATATCATCGTGGATTTATATGTTTGGGTCATTAAAGGTTTAATCCATTAAGTATTTTCCTCGTACATCGTCGTGTTATGATTTTCCTTAGATTACTCTTGCTTATATCTCCTAGAATCACGGTTAGGTCAAGAAAAAAATGGTAAACTATTTTTCACAACACTTTGGTTTAAATTGGTCCCACTTTAAAATCGATTAAATTAATTTAGAAAAATTAGACATTGGTGTGTCTTTAGTTATTTGTATAACCCTAAGAGCACTAGAGCACTTTAAAATTGGTATCGGAGTTGGTTACACTAGCTTATTATTTTAAGTCCCTATTTTTTATGCATTTAGGATTATTTTGATAGATTTTAATCAATAAGGAAGTTGCATTACCCGACCTCTATTATTTGATGGGACATACTATCCCTATTGGAAAATCTAATGCAATTATTCTTTAAATAAATAGATGAGAATGTTTGGAACTTGATTGAGCAGGGGTGGACTTCTCCCACCAAATGTGGTGCACCGAAAGCATACTCCTCTTAGACAACGGTTGAAAGGAATGCCTCAATGTTTAATTCTAAGGGAATGAACGCTTTTTTCTGTTCGATCTCGTTTAAAGAATTTAGAAGAGTTATTGTATTACTCCATACTTTTAAAGATATTTAAATTATAAAAGTGGGCGTAATTTGGTAATTTGAGGAATTACTGTGAATAGTAATTTTGGAATTTATGAGTGTAATTTAATAAATTCATAATATAAAGTGAATAGTAAAATATTAATTTGTAAGTGTCAGATTAATATTTTACATGGACCATATTTTCTTACGAGACTAATAATATGAGTGGATCATTTTAATTACATGTCACGGTTGGGTAAAGCAACAAAGGATAATATTTTAAATGGAAAACACACGTATTGGAATGTGTTGGGTTTAATTAGTGAAATTTAGTTAAGTGACTCGGATGGAGATTTCGAGTGCACAGTTGGGTTCGGAATGGATGAGATAGTCAAATTTAAGTATCCGAGGGTAACGTTTAGGTCCTGGGGATTTTTGGACTAGTAAGGACTCGTAATTGAGTACACGAGTCATTTTACAATTGGGTATACACCCAATTTCGGGTTTAATAAGGGGAGAGACCTCATTTCTCCCACAAATCTACCCAAACAGAGAGAGAAAGAGAAGGGAGAAGGAAGAGAGGAAGGAAGAAATGGGGATTTCCGACCAAGCTCCGCAGAATTCGACTCGGGGTCGTCGGATTTTATCCACGAGGCAAGTGTTTAACTTGCTTTACGGTTTAGTGTGTTTATTTATTATATTATAGTTGGTGTAAAACTATAAAGATTTTTAGGTTGGATTTTTGTGTATCAAACGGGTCTTCGAAAGATTAAAACGGATAAAACTTGATTAATACCTAATTTGAGAAATTAAGAATTAATTGAAATTAGTTGTTGAAAATTGGTTCTAGGATGATTAGAACCCCTTTGATGTATGTATATGTTGTTTATTGAGGTTGGAGGATGTAAGGAGATGAGATAAAATCTTGGGGGAAGCTTCAATGGACGGACAACTTCTCAGAGAAGAAGCTGCCCAGATCGATCGATCGATGGCCAGGGATCGATCGATCGATCCCTCAGGATTTTTGGCAGTTTGGCTTGTTTGGTTTAAATGGGGTACATTCCAAAATTAATTTTTTTTAGATTATTTATTTGAGGAAATAAATACCCGAATAGGGGAAATTATTACTAACCATTTGAGGGAGTTAAATGGGGTTAGGAAGGTGCAAAAATGGTGTGGCACATAATGTGTATATTTGAGGAAAATAAATTGTAGAGTTAAACATTTGGGGTCCTAAAAATAGTGCGGGGACTCCTAACTAATTATTTGAGTGAGGCGTGTTCCTTGGGTTAGTTGGAAGTATAAAAAAAATCCAAGATGTACCAAAATAGGGGTGTTTGGGAGGAGTAACACTCAAGGTGATATTTCGGTGGGCAATTTTATATAAGAAATTGTGCGTGTAGAAAATGAACTTATATGAAAATTTTGGTTGAGTAAAATCCTACGAGGTGACTAGGATGAAATTTAGGATGCGGGCTAAAGAGAATTGAGTAGTTATCCTATGCGTCTATTGACGATGATTATTATAGGTGATGAGATACCTACGGAATTAAGATACGTAATGCGTATGCTATTTAATTATTACGAATTGGTATATTCAGGATTATATATATACAAATCCTTATGAAGTGATTAAGGCGATATTTGTATATTAAATAATAGAGTACTTATCGAGGTAGTATTTTAAACGCGTGAATGCTTATATTATTACGAATGGGAACATTCGAGGTTATTGGTTATCGCTATAAGAGTTTGTCAATTATAGCCATAATATATTGAGAAGTGATATAGATTATACATACGACGTCATCAAAGTATATATAATGTGAGATGAATCAATATATCGGTGCTATTTGTATTATTGTTGTGCGATGAGAAAAGCTCGGAAATAATATATTGACGATTGGTCATAATCGATAAATGCGTAGGATATTCGAGATATAAATATACTACGTATGGGATTTATTATATGGGTTGTGCGTATGCCCTGTTGCCATTATGTATATGGGTTAAGTGAATACCTATGGGGATTATATATAGGTGAGATGAATACCCGTTGTTATTATATATATAGGTGAGACGAATACCTATCCTTATCATATGGTTGTGTGAATACCACATTGATGTTATATTTATATAGGTGGATTGGGTACCTATATTAGGGTTAATTATGTGTATGACATACCTACCTTAATTTATATCACTAGAGGTTATAGGAAGAGGACAACCTTATCTTGTGTGCCTTCGGGGGGATTTATATTTGGTACCTCAAGAACATAGGACTGTGAAGGACTTATTTGTGAGTTAATAAGTCTGCTGACTATGGGAGCGTAGGTATGTGCGTGACCCATGGGTATGTGAACTATGTTCGCCTCCAATATGTGTGATTTGTACTAATAAGGTTCCTAAATGATTCGAAACGCGTGATCCTTATGTACATGATGTACTGGGATTTGATAGCAGAGTATGTGCGCACTGCAGCTTAGCCTAGGGGAGCTATATATGTATATATGTACTAAGAGTAATATATATGTATACTTGTGATGTTCCACCGTTGCTTAGTAGATGAGAATGACTAAAATACTTATATTATAGCTCCGTGGATTAATTATTATACTTGTTGTGTATAGTATATTGTTTATATATGAGATGAGATATCATATAACGTTACCTGGTATAAAGTGAAAATAATGAATAAGATGATATATTCCTTTGGTATATTTCTATCCGAATTTATATGAATATGGATTATAGGTTCTAGTGAGAACTATATATATATACGGGATGGTATAAAATGTGGCATGTACTGAGGGCCTAATGGATCCCGATGATAAATATTGTCACATAGTAGTGTATCGGGGGGGTTCCTTGTTTGGATTTCGCTTCGCAAGACACCCCACGCACGAACGTAATGTAATGTTGGGAATGGGGAGAAGTTTATTCCTTAGTACTAGAATTTATGAGTGTTATTAGAAGATGGGTGAATACATTAGTTAGGCAGGATAGCTTAACTAGGTTTCTTAAAAGGTATGCGATTGTCGTGCCCTATTAGAAGAGAGGTGAGGTGTATCTCATGAGAGTGCGATACCAGTTTAAATATGAGAATTATCATATTTTAAAAGATGGATTTGAAGCATTTGTTAAAATATTTTTAAAACTCGGGCTCTGACCCGTTTCTCTATTTTTCCCCTCTCTTGCTATATATATATATACACTAGGGTATGCCCGTGCCTAAAGGCACGATGCAAAATTTCAAAACTGTACGTCGTTGATAGGACCATACGTCGTATTAATTTCACAACATATAAATGTTTTTTAAAATAACCTATGTTATAAACCTTTTAGTTTAAAAAATTGGGTAGTTTTTAAATCCTGTATAATTAAATCAAATATTTTTTTATAACACACAACTGTAATAGCCCCATTTTGTGGCATTTCTTTTCACAAAAAATATAATAGTGTGGCAGAATATTGCCAAAAAAAATATTACCCTGAAGGCAAGAAGAAATTTTTCTAAAGTACTGAATTGCTTATAATTTAAGTGAAAATGTTTTATTTACAACACAACTACGTGTAAACAATTTAGATAATTTGAATTGAATTTTCTTTGTTTATAGAACTATCCACCTTGTTTAAGAAATTAAAAAATATTCCAACAATATTCATTGAACCATTACTAAACCACAAAAGCCACAATTTATTAATTACAATTACACATCAAAAGTCCAAAACGATTCTATGCTTCTATCTACTTGGCATACAAACGTTAGTAGATGACATGTCTTACCACCAACGAATAGAATAACAAATAGAAATGACCAATGGAACTCCACTAATTTTACTTTTGCTACACCACCTATGTGGCACGCTCTTATTCGCATGTCTCCAAGACACATTCCTACAACATTTACTGCATTGAACCCAATCCTATAACATAATAACAACTTAAATATGTTTAACAAAGCCGATACCGACAAAATAAAGATAAGAATTAGAGATTTTCCTTGTAAATATTCAAAGGTTATAAAACAAATACAAATCACACATACTGTAACACTTAAACCATTAATGTTAGTAGCGGAGTGAATAAAAAAAACCGTAAACATGAAATTTCCTAATTTCTTACTCAGTAATTTCCAACCAACATAGTAATTCTGAAAAAAAAAATTGATCAATAATTTTAATGAAGAATGGACCCTACACCACTAACAAAAAAATATTAAATGATTGGAAAAAAAATAGTGATTCTCATTTAGCACTAACCATCATCGCATGTGATGATCGACCGTAATTCCGTAGGGTACTTTAGGCATACTTTTAAAACAAAACACAAATAAAAAAATGTTTATGGTTCCATCAAACACCTAAATAGGTTGCTACTCAAAAGTCTATAAGTTGTGAATAATGGAGGTCGATAAACAATGTTTATGAATATGAAATCAAATAAAGAAAACTTATTTAAAAGTATCGTATGTAAAATAACAGTCATGTGATGCAACAAAACCAATTAATTTCTTTACATTCTAAATTAGAATTGATAATCAAAAAACAAAATAAAATGCAGAATATCAATCATGTTCTTTAACAAAAGACGCACCAGTCATGTAGGGTGCTGTTGTCCGAGCAGGAGCCGTGTTTTATTAGTTTCTTGGGAGACTTTAAAAAATAATTCTGAAATTATCTTAAATTACTCCATTCAAATGATGTTACCTAATGTTTGGGTCGCACAATAAAACTTCCACATTACATGGTACTAAGCAAAATGTAATTAAATCACCAAATCGATGAACCACTTCCTATTTATATTATGAAAGTCAAAATTTTAAAAACGAATTTATAATATTATGAATGCAAAAAAAAATTATAATGTGAAAGCAATGTTACTTTTGCTTCATAAGCTTTCAACCAAAAAGAAGACTATAGCAGGCTTGATTGCCATCCTTTGTAGACTACGGTGAAAAAGGCCAAAGTTGTTTATTTCTTAAAATAAAGTGATAATAGTTTTGTAGTGAGAGGGAGGGAGAAAGGAGTTTGGATAAATGTTCACTTAGTTTCCAATGACAGCTAAAAGTGGAAATACTGTTGATGTAGAACCACTCATATGTAGCAATTAAAAACACATAAAACTTTTTTTCTGAGCAATTTGAGCCCTTGGCCCCCGGACCACAGTATTGAATACAGGAAATTATGGTTGTCCCATTCTTTAAACCAGACCCAAGACTGCCTGTTATGTAACCAACATCTCTACATGCCTATGACCACACCTGTCCCCCACACGCTCTCACACCTTAATCTATGTGTCACCCTCCAAATACTCCACTCCGCCCACGTGTTTGAAAAAGCGCGTGAATATGATATTTCATGCAAACAAAATAACTCACCTAACCTGCCTATAAATCAGATCAATAAATGAAGAACACAAATCCGTTTTTTGAAAAAAAAAATCTCAAATACTTAATAAAATAGATCAGGTTTGGTTTGGTAAAAAACGGTGAGTATAGGCAGGTTCCGTTTCTGGTAGTCAAATGGACTAAAAACGGTCAAATGGACTAAAAACGACATATGGTATGAACCATTTCAAACGAATATTCTCGGCCAAAATTATGGGCATGTTATCAAAAAGAAACCTACAGGTAAGGAACCAAAGACTTGTGGGAAAAAAATGAGCCAAAGGCTTTACATCCGATCAAAAAATTTATATCCGTAAAACTAATTCTCAAAATATGAATACCGAAACCTGTTACCTGAACAACCGTTATGAGACGTGGAGCATTGTTTAGATCTGCAAAAAAATAATTTGAACAAATGAGTTTGTTCGAACAGTAAAACCCACAAAGTTCCAATCGGAGAAGGAGTGGGTTTGTTGGAACAGTACCTTAAAATCCAAAATGGATTTCATCGAACAGTACCTTGGGCATTTAGTGATATGAGAAAAATAGTAATACTTGCAAAGGAAAAAAAAAGAACAGGACATTAGTTCAAATGGTGCTCTTCTTCACATGGTTGAAGATGTTGAGCATAAATTTTAAAAAGTTTTGCTTGATGCTCTTCTTCACAGGACATTAGAATAGGACATTTAGTTAGAACAAATTAGACTTTATTTTATATATTTCAAAAGTAGAAACTAAACACCTGAGAGAGAGAGATTTTTTGGCAGAGGGAGGCAACGCAAGAGCATGGTAGGAGGACGCAGGGGTTGAGTCGGTGGGGGAAGAGGTGGCCTTGGGGTTCTAGTGGGAAATGAGAGAAGATAATGTGTGAAAAGGTAAAGGTAGATAAAAGTGATTGTGGGGAGTTTAGAGAAGATAATGAACTCAAAATGTTGTAATACTATTTTACCCTCAATTTTGAATTTTAAAAAGAAGTGGGAAATAAATTAGAGTGTATCAAAAGAGGGGGAATTTAAAATTTTCAAGGACAAAAGAGATATTGTAAAAACAATTCATATAGATGACATCATCAATTAAGCTTATGACATACATAAGTTTTCTACTTTATTATATATATATATATATATATATAGTTGTCCAGATACAGGGATGCCTAGGTGATGATTCCTTCAAGTCAGACGTTTACTGTAGCAGCTTTGAATTCAAGCAGGTTTATTCTAAACGCTTTTATCATTGAGATCTAGATAGGATGTATTGTAGAAACATTTGGGCTGATGGCCCAACTGTATTCATTTATTCTTTTACCACCTTTTAGTGATGCATTCGATTTGGTTGTATTATATTGTAGCGAGTGTTCGGTTATTTTATTTCATTTCAGTTGTTGCATATAAACTGTTGTGATCGATTTATTTGAATGGTTTTGTTAAAAAGATTAGTTAAGAAAAACATTTGACGCCAGCCTAATCGATTATTAGTAATTAAATTGGTTTTTGGACAGTGATGTTGAGAATGAACCATATGAGACTCCTGTTTTAATTTGGTATAGGAGTGATCGCCCGGTATTTAATTAGGCGGGGTGTCACAGGTGGTATCAGAGCATCAGGTTCTAGTGTCCTTTAGGAATCTGTGCGGACGTACTACTCTTTCAGCGTTGCTTTTGGTTTGACATAGAGACTTATGATTAGGATTGTCGATTCCTCTTGCGAGATTTTATTCTCATGCTATTATAAAAGATTATAGTGAATCTTTTGTGTGCTCATTCAAGATTCGTGTGCTGATCGACGAAGGCTGACCAGGGAAGGTCATTGTGAGGGAAGCAGGAGGCGGGGCTCAGTTGATGTTGTAAAATTTATTTCGGGGATGATGATCATGGTTGAGGTCACCTCTATTGTGTTTGAGCAGTTGATGATTCTATGTTAAGGGAGCTAAAAGAATTTGAGAAATTAGTCAGGGTGTAAGACTGGAAGTAAAGGTGCTAGTGAAACACCATGAAGAGGGACCCATGTGGGTGACCCATTTAAATGATGCAAATAACTGAATTCTAACCAAGTGACAGTGAATTCAGTCAGGGCTGGTAAAACTAGTAGTGTGTTCCCTAGGGCCAGCGGGGCTAAAGGAATAACGGGGGTCCAGCAAGGCCCCAAATATAAGGGATTTTATCAAGAGATATTTTTGTGTGGAGAGTGAGACCACACGTATTGACTCTACCCAAAGTGAGTAAAGGGGCATTATTATGGTGCCTAGTAGGGAATTGATTAAGATATTTTTAGGATTTGGTTCGGACAAGCGTTATGTTCGAGAACCATTTCAGCAGCCAGGGAGATTGGCAAGGTAGAAATATGAGTTGTATCCTTGGGCGAATGAGGTATATTTTATGTGACCGAGCGAGTCATGATATTTTGATTAACAATAAATTCACATGTGAGACGAGTTTAGTGGTTATATCGATACATTATTATGTGTATATATTATACCGTTGTGTAGCGGGGTTATCATTGAATTCATCCATAGGGGAGAGGCTATGGACTTAGTGGGGAATATATTAGAACTACTCATTTTAGTTATGTGTTATACGAGTGTGATATTCTACTGGATATAGACTGGTTAGTAATGGTTAGAGCAGTAGTGGACCGTTAGTGCAAGGCTATCGTGTTCGCTATTCCAGGATGTGCCAACTAGCAATTCCTCACCTGAAAGAGGGTTGAGCTCGCACTTATGATATATTTTGCTAGGGACTTTGGAGATCATAGAGGTCTCGTTACAGTTAATTCCAGTGTGTAGGGACTAGATTGTTATGATTCAGGGTATACTGGGTTACAGTCAAGCGGAGATATTGAGCTCGTTATTTTTGTTAAGTGCCCAGTACTTAGTTATAAAAAGAGAGCATTATTATATATCTTCTTTAGAGACGCGGGAGTTGAGAGATGTGTTGGATACTAGGGTAAGGGCTAACAATGTAGTTATTGCTCATTTTACGTGTGGAGAGAACACGTCAAGCTGAGAGATATTATGAAAATAAAGCATGTGAAGCCTGTAGTGCCTTGAAAAAGCACTAAACATTTTCCTCTCACCACAGGTTGAAGGATGAGATGATGCCGAGGAAAATTATATTATGATTAGTGGGGTGATTGAGAATACCCATATTTTTATGGGCACGGATGATATGCACAAATTATATTATGGTTGTGCAGATATGCACAAATGATAGGGTGTATGGGCTCCCTGGTTAGTTAGTTTCAAAGATGTCCGAGATAGAAGAATGTGAAAATGAATGTGTAGAATATATTCCTGAGGGGCAGCTATAAACAAGGTTAAAATGGTATGACAAATTGGATGTCGTGTGAGAAAGACGATAATTCAAGCATATATGTGAAATGAGAGCTAGCACACCCGAGATGGGTTGAAAGGCTGTGGAAAGCCATTTAAAAGATACCTCTCGATAAAAAGGGGTACCAAATTATGTGAGAAAGTAGAGAGGAGTCTTACTCGATCGAGTGTTGAAGTGTGGCTTACGCATGACTATAATGTTAGCATACTCCAAGGAAAGAAGGGGTGTATGTGGTACCAAATTCTGAAAGAGTATAAGAGAATTAATACTTTAATTATTCGGTATAGAGAATGTACCTTAGAGATTACGAGAGAGATAGTAATCTAAATATTTATACAATACATAGCAATGAGAATAAGATACGCACGGTAAGTATGCAAATAGGTGGGGAGAATACCTATAAAATTTAATAAGATGTGTGTATGCCTATTAATTGATATTTTGCTAAGTGCACTAATGGGTGATAACCCGGGAGTGCAAGGTTATGTTTTTTTATACACTAAAGAGTGATAACCCAGGGGTGTAAAATTTTATTAAGTGCACAAATGGGTGATGACCCGGGGGTGCAAGGATATTATTAATTAAGAGCACCAATGGGTGATAATCCGGGGGTGTAAGAATCTTATTATTAAGCGCACTAATGAGTGATAACTCGGGGGTGCAGGAACTCTATTATTAAGTGTACTAATGGTTGATAAACTGGGGGTACAAGAATATTATTGTTTAATGTACTAATGGTTAATAACCCAGGGGTACAAGAATATTATTGTTTAATGTATAATGGGTGATAACCCGGGGGAACAATAATAGTATTGTTAAGTGTACTAATGGGAGATAACCTTGGGGTACAAGGATGCTATTGTTAAGTGCGCTAATGGGTGATAACCCGGGGGTGCAAGAACATTATTGATTAAGTGCGCTAATGTGTGTTAACTCGGGGGTGCAGGATTATTATGAATAGGTGTGCTAATGGGTCTTAGCCCGGGGGTGCAGGATTAGTGTGTATATATGTAGAGGGATATATATATATATATATATATATATATATATATATATATATATATATATATATATATATATGAAGGTCCCTATATAGAGCACACCTAGGGTTTGCTTTTCGTGCTTTAGCTATATAGGACTTCATCTAGTTGGACATGAATTTTGACAACATATTTTGTATTTAGGATTGTGTGTCCCCCTATCGACACCAAGCTCTCCTTGTTCGTCTACATCAAATGAGCTCTTCATTCAGTCCGCCCTGTCAGAAAAGGTAATTTTCATGTTCTATAGCTCATAGGAATTTCTGTCACGTAGAACAAGACACCACATTGCATCCACATTTTTGTTTATCATATCTTATGATAATTTTTTGTTTCATCATAATACAATTCTTTATGAGTTTAAAAACTTTATTTGAATTTTTTATAAGAAAAATCATTCTTGGAAAATAAGTTTTGACACTAAATATTTGTTATAAAAGTTGCAGTATAATTTTTTGAAGTTAAAAATAAATTTTGTTATATTATGAAAATTTGCATATGCGCATCGCTAGGTGGCTAACATGTGGTATCAGAGCCAGACTTTAAAAAGATCATTTCCAAAACTTTTGTCAAACTCATTTTACCTTGTTTTCAATGGATGATTCAAGTCAATTACTTAGGTTTGAAAATTCTGAATCAAATTGCCTTGCTTTTTTAGGAGAAGTTTATGATTGTTGTGGAGATGTGTACTTAACAGGAATGACTGATTCTGAAGATGATTCTCATTATGATTTCGATTCTGATTCTGATGAAGTGCTTGATTTAATTGATGCTGCTAAATCTTTATTAGCTAGTCAACCTTTTATGCTTGAAATAACTGCTCCATTTGACTAGCTAAATCTGATGATCGCAAAAATTCACACACGGACACAAATGAGCATGAAAATTTTGTTGGCTATGATGATTACTCGGAATTGTATGTCAGGACTTTGCAAAATAGGCAAGAATTATCGAATTTGGTAAAAATGCTTAGTGAGACCTTAGAGAATCAATATAAGATCGTTCAACAAAATTCTATTGAAATGAATAATGTCAAAACTGATTTTGAAAAATAGTCACTTGATTTTAAATTTCAGATTATGACTTTAAATGAAAATTTATCTTCTTTTGAAGAAAAATATAATGTAGCACTTTTGCAAGTTGAAAAATCCAAACAAGTTTGTGAAACAACTTTCAAAATGTGTCGTAGTCGTGATATAAAATGTTTTGACCTTGAAAAATGGCTTGCTGAACAACGATATAAGGGTGATACTAGAGGATTTGGATATGAGGGTCCTCTTGAAAAAGTTGATCCAAGTAGACCAATCTTATTTGTAAAAGCCCAAGAAGAAATGGCTCTTCCGTTGGAAAGTAAGTTGTCTGAAAAGGATAAAGGAAAACAAGTTTCAATTGAAAGTGATTATGAAAGTGACATTGAACATTTCATAGAGAACTTTGTAGGACCGTCCACATCAAAATATTGCCCTCCTGCCAAGAGAATCTATAGACCTCCTAAACCATTTATTCCTAATGAATATGTCAAGCATGTAGAGGAAAAACACTACAAATCAGACCTACCTACTTCTAGTAAATTCTGTACTAGGTGTGATATTTTTGGTCACCAAAACTAGGAATGCCTTTGTAATCGCAAGAAAGGTACTTATTTTAAAAGTTATAACCGAAATGTGAAGAGATTTACAAATTTTCGTAGGCAGCGCACTAATAATAATTGGAATCATTTCTTCAACAATTCTAGGCCTCATGTTCCCAAGAACACATTTTCGAAAAATAAATTTTATCCTAAATTCCAAAAGGCACAAAAACCTTTGAAAACTTTGCCTATTTGGATTAGGACTTGTGACTTGAGACCTCAAATGGATTTTTTAAAGTTGAAAAAATGCCCAACTAATGTATGTGACGCTTGCGAGAGTGAGAAAATCATTAAGTCCCCTCACGAGAAGGTTAATGACTTAAACACCACAACACCTGTAGATTTATTCAATGATGGGGGAGGTGAGTTTCATCAAAATGGAGTTAGCAAGTATTGTGACGCTAATGGATATTCGTACCAGTTTAATGCTCCAAAAACTCATAAACAAAGTAGGGTAGTTCCTTCTATTGCTTGTGATTTTCATCTTGTTGATACGCTTTCTATGCCTTATGATGACTCTTGTTTAGAAGTAACTTCAACATTTGATTGGAAAGATTGTACTTGAATATTTTGCTTGTATTTATTTTGCACTTTGTTTACTAGATCTCCTAGGTTTTAGGATAAAGGTATCTACTAATAACTGGTATCTCGTAAAGCCATGTTTAATGTAGGAGATGCTTATTTTTCAGATTATAAATAATTATTTTTTCTTCTTCTTACCATTGTCTAATTTAGCCAAAATGGGGGAGAGTTGAGTACATATTCTAGTCTTTTGTTGTTGATATTCTTCATACACATCCTGTCTTATAATTTCCTGCACATTTAATTCTGTCATATTAATATTTTGGTAGAGCAAATGCTAATAACTTGATTTCTCGGCAGAAAGTGTATTTATGTTTTGCAGGTATTCTTGTTGGTCGTCTTAAGTTGAGTCTTTTCTTTTCTAGGATGGGTGGGTAGTTAGATACTCTTTTGTATATGACATATTAGGAATTATTTTACCTTATTATATCATTTGATTTACTCAAGGGTTTTGTCAAAATTAGTCCAATGGGGGAGTTTGAAGGTCCCTATATAGAGCACACATAGGGATTGCTTTTCGTGCTTTAGCTATATAGGACTTCATCTAGTTGGACGTGAGTTTTGACAAAATATTTTTTTATTTAGGATTATGTGTCCCCCTATCGACACCAAGCTCTCCTTGTTCGTCTACATCAAATGAGCTCTCCATTCAGTCGCCCTGTCAGAAAATATAATTTTCATGTTCTATGGCTTATAGGAATTTCTGTCACGTAGAACACGACACCACATTGCATCTGCATTTTTATTTATCATATCTTATGATAATATTTTGTTTCGTCATAATAAAATTCTTTTTGAGTTTAAAAACTTTATTTGAATTTTTTATAAGAAAAATAATTCTTGGAAAATAAGTTTTGACACTAAATATTGTTTTATAAAAGTTGCAGAATAATTTTTTTGAAGTTAAAAATAAATTTTGTTATATTATGAAAATTTGCATATGCGCATCGCTAAGTGGCTATATATATATATATATATATATGTATGTATTTTTGAATAATTCTACTGTCTGAGACTAGTAGATGTGGTGTTAATAATAAATGATTTGCGCCAAGTGGTCTTAACATAAGGGTGCGGGATTAGTCTAAATATATAGAGATGATAAGACTATATATATATATATATATGAGCATACATGAAGAATGTAATAACCCACACTTTTATGGCAAATTAAATTTAAAAATTAAGTACAAATTGGGAATTTAAGAAATTATCGTGAATAGTATTTTTTGAGGTTTTCAAGGATTTAATGATTTTCGATGGGTGTTATATTTACTTTTGGGATTAAGTAAATGAACTGGAGTATTTTAATAATATGTCGCAGTTGGGTAAAGCGATAGAGGATAATGTTTTAGTGGAAAACCCACATTGAGATGTAGTGGGTTAAATTAGTGAATTTTGGTCAAGTGCCTCGGATGGATATTTCGAGTGTGCGATGAGTCTCGGAATGGCCAAGATAGTCAGATTTGAGTATTCGGGTGTCAAAATTGGGTTTCGGGAATTTTTGGATTAGTAGGGACTCGTAATTGAGTAAACGAGTCATTTTTGGGTTTATAAGGGACAAGACCTTATTTCTTTCTTATAAGTCACGAGAGAGAGAGAGAGAGAGAGAGAGAGAGAGAGAGAGAGAGAGAGAGAGGAAGAGAAAGAAAAGAAAGAAAAAAGAAAGAGAGGAAGAAAGGAAGAGGAGAAAAGAAGAGAAAATGGGGGATTCCGCCAAACTCCGCCGGATTCGACTCGAGGTCGTCGAATTTCATCCTCCAGGCAAGTGTATACTTGCTTTATTTCATTTTGTGCATTTATTTCATATTATAGTTGGTAAACTATATGATTTTGGGCTAGAACCCTTAAAATAAATTTGGTAAAAATTGAATATGAGTTTACATATTAATGTAATGTAAACTCTTAATGATTTCTGGTGTTAAATCCATGTAAATGGAGTGAAGAAATGGATTGAAATGGGTTAAAATGATAAGTTGGGGGTTTTATGGTTTTAGGGTTTAAATCTAAGAGAAATAGTTTAATGCCCCAAATAAATTGATGTGTTAGTGGTAAAACATAGATTAGACGTTGATTGAGTTGTTGAATGAGTTTAGAAACAACAAAAATGGAGAATAATGGAGGTTTGGATTTTTTTTAAGAAGATGAATAGTGACCTACGTCTTTCCGAATCGATTCGGCCCTGATGCGAATTGAATCGGCTCTTGGTCAAAAAATAAAATTTGTAGATCTTTTCGATGCGGTTGCGTGGGCACTGACTGCGTATTTTTCTTATTTTTTTTTGGATTTATAGGGATTTTTCTACGAAAAGCTGTCCGAGATCGAAATCGTTAGTCAGAAATTAAGGTTAGAATTTATTGGAGATAAATATTAGGGGTTCTCAAATGGAGTGTTAGGACCTCTAAAGAATTTGAGGAGATATGAAAACTTTGGGTTTGTAGGAATAAATCCAAGTTATGATTTAAATGGATATTGGATTGAGTTTTGGGTATTTTGGAGATTAAAAAATTGCCCAAACAGTGCCCCTCGAACAGGCCGAATTGATTCGGGTCTAGGCCGAATCGATTCGCCTAAGGGGATCTGTAAGGCTGCCTTGGGTAGAATCGATTTGGATTTAGACCGAATTGATTCGCCATTAAGGACCTGCTTGCAGAACACTTTTTGAATCGATTCGGATTGGGGGCTGAATCGATTCGCCCACCCGAATTGATTCGCAATTGGGGTGAGTCGATTCGCTTTGGTCAAATTTGGGAGTTTTCTCCCCTTAAGAGTATGGGGAGTTAAATTACAATTTGGGGTCTTATATGGAGGATCCTAGTTATGATATCGGGTCTCCTAAATGCTGGGTTTGAGCGCTCGTAAACCTTTAGATGAAAGAGAAGGCCTTGGATTGGTGTAGGGCATAATCCGGGGAACGAACATAGTTAACGTTCGGGACGAACAAAGTTTGAGAGAGGGAGTTCGGCTACCATCGAGCCTAGGTATTTATGTATTTGAATGTATGTGAGTTTAATACATATTGGTGAATCCTAGGAAGTGATTTCTAGGGATTTATATCTTTGGGATTAGATGTGCGTAAATCCTTAAACGCAAATGACGTACAAGTTAATTATCAAGTGAGGGAATACCTTTGGGTTTACTATCATGAGTGGGTGATTACTTAAACGCTATTATTAGTATGAATTGGTACATTCGGGTTTGTTTACAAGTCCTTAAATAGTGATTAAGGTGTAAGTAATATTTAAGAGAGAGAATACTTAAATATTATTATGTGATTGGCAATTATGGCAATTTATATATATTCGGGGAGAAATATATAATATATATATATATACTATGTGATTAAAGTATATAAATTACATGATATAAATACATATGTATCTGCATGTGATTGGTATATGTGTATTTAGAGGCTAGTTTCCACTGGCTTTCCTCTGGTATAGGGTTGGAATAGCCAGAGTATATATTTTCTCTAGTGCGATCCAGGGAGGTTGCGAGATGTGGGTGAATCCCCTGGCTCGAGGAGCAGGGAGAGTATAGTCCCCAAGTCAATAATATCCCGCGTTCGAGTGAGATGCGTGTAACTCCACTTACAGGGGGAACATGATCGCCTCCATCGTTGTGTATGTGTTTACCATGTCCGTTGATGGATTCCAGAACGGTACCGGGGTTTAGTGAGAAAACCTGGATTTTGGATCGGCACTATGAGACCGCATCCTCGAGTTATAGCTCGTTGGGATGGTTATTGTACTTGTGTGATAGTACATTACTTTTGTATGCGAACAATATATTATATCTCTATGAAAGTAAAAAGATAAAATGAATATGAAATGAAAAAGGATTAATTCTCATTCTGGGAGATATATCCAGAAGTGTAACATGATACGTATTTAAAACTGAGTATGAAAGTTAAAGATGAGCATGATAATGAATATAATTCTATGTGTATATATATATAAATATATCTTTCGTGTACTAAGGGTCTAATGAATCTCGACGATCGACCTTTCCAAGTAGTAGTGTATCGGGGGGGTTACTTGTTTGGATTTCGCTTTGCGAGACACCCCATGCACGAATATGGCATAGCGTTGAGATTGGGGAGAAGTTGAGCCCTTAGTACTTGGGTTGTTTAGGATTTTTAGAGTTGGGGGTGATGGAGTAGTTAGGCAGCATAGCTTGACTAGGATGTTTAGAGGGATGCGCTAGGTGTGTAATATTAGAAGAGAGGTGAGGGGTATCTCATGGGAGTGCGATACCAATTTAAATATGAGATAAAACATATTTTAAAAATAAAGCATTTATGCACTTGCTAAATATTTTTACAACTCGGGCTCTGACCCGTTTCTATATTTTTCCTCTCTTGTTATATATATATATATATATATATATATATATATATGTATTATATATATCTAGGTGTCCAGACACAGGGATGCCTGGATGACACTTCCTTCAAGTCAGACGTGTGTTACAGCAGCTGTGGATGCATCCAGGCTTTCGATAGACGTTTCTATCCTTGTAATCTA
The DNA here is from genome assembly GCA_949130495.1 of Sambucus nigra. Lineage (NCBI taxonomy): Eukaryota > Viridiplantae > Streptophyta > Magnoliopsida > Dipsacales > Adoxaceae > Sambucus > Sambucus nigra. Next base: position 60,710,906 of record OX422223.1, on the reverse strand, counting down.
GATAGAAGGTATTGTATAAACATTCGGGATAATAACCCAATTGAATTTATTTATTCTTTTACCGCCTTTTAGTGAGGCATTCAATTTGGTTGTATCATATTTCAACCGAGTGTTCGGTTATTTTATCTTGTTCCAGTTTCATTTATATAAACTTTGTGAATGTTTATATTTTGTAGTTGTTTAAAAAGAGTAGTTAAGTAAAATTTTGACGCCAGCCTAATAGGTTATTAGTAATTAAATTGGTTTTTCGACACTAATGCTGAGAATGATCCATATGCGACTCCTGTTTTAATTTGATATAGGAGTGATCGCCCGGTATTTTATTAGGTGGGTTTTCACAGATGGTATCAGAGCATCAGGTTCTAGTGTCATTAGGAATCCGTGCGGACGTATTACGCTTTCAGCGTTGCTCTTGATTGTTATAGAGCCTTATGATTATGATCATTGATACCTCTCATGAGATTTTGTTCTCCTGCCATAGTATAAGATTATAGTAAATCTTTTGCGCGCTCGTTCGAGATTCGTGTCCTGATCGAGGAAGGCCGTGATGAGGGCAGCAGGAGGCAGGGGGAGGTGGAGTTTCCTTTTCATGAAGAAGTTAAGGGGATACTAGTAAAGTGATTGTCAGGATCGCGGCTATGGAGTCCAAGATACTGATAACCTTAAAAGGGTCATGGTGACCTGAGATGGGGAATGCTGTAATGTGGAGTGTAGAACCTTACGGTTAGGCATTGCCCAGTGGGAGTTAAGGGGCAAGTATAGGGTGACCAGATGGGGCGTTGATTAAAGAAATTTTTAGTTCAGTTACGGCAACTGTACCAAGTCCGAGAAACTTTTGGAGTCACTAGGATGATAGGCAAAGATGTTGTTATGAGTATCACCTCAATTAAAGGAGGTATATTAGGTGTGACAAGATTGAGTCCCGGTATTTTATTAGCTCCAGATTCGTGTGTGATACAAGTTTGTAAATAGTATCGATAACATTATGTAGTATATATTTATGTATTTTTTCGTGATAGCGGGAATCGATTTTCTTCATTCGCTATGAAGAGCAGGTGTTAGCATATTAAATGTATATCATATTGGTATTACTCATTTTGCGTGTGTGCTATACGAGTATTGTGTTATTTTGAGGATAATATGATATTTGAGGTTTGGAGCGATAGCAAGCCAATGATGGAAAGACTATCGTGTCCGCGGTTCCAGGGTGGAACGGGTTATTGTTGCGATGTCTCACATGGATACAAGCTGAGTTCGCCTTTATTATGTGTATGGATGGAGCTTCTGTGAGTAGATGTTTCATCATTATGATTCGAGTGTATGGCGATCTTATAGATGTGATTTAAGGTATGTAGGGCTAATTATTGAGCTGTGCGTTTAAGCTCATTATTGATTGCGTAAGGACTAAGTGTAGTGCGAGCACTTAGTGGTGTGGCTCCTGGTTAGAGACGGGAGTTCAGATCACATTTTGTTGAGAGAGGGTATGGGGTTATCCCAGTTGCATATTTGAAGTTAAAGGACCTCCACGACCGACGAAGTTAAGTAGTAGTGTATTGGAGGGGTTCCTTATTTGGATTTCGCTTGCGAGACGCTCCACGCATGAACCTTAACGACGTCGGGAGTGGAGAGATGTTATAGGATGCAAGGATGTTGGTTTTGTGGATAAGTCATATAGTGTGGAGGAAACACTATAGACTATGACTCGTATCATACTGGTATGCTTATGGAAATATGGTGCTATGGAAAAGCACTAAAGTGGTCCTCTCACCACAAGTGGGTGGGTGAAGTAGGACTTAGAGAAATTGATTTGAGGATTATAGCTAGGCCTTAATGAAAAGGCAAATTTTGGAGGAAATGTGTTTTGGGTATGATGTTCGTAACGCTTTTGTAGAGAGTTGGCGCCTCGATTAGTTAGACTTTTCGGTTCGGCTAGGTGGAAGGATAAAAGAGTAAAAATGCGTTAATAGTTTAGTGAGGTAAGATTTAGTATGTCCCACTAGTGCGCCTTAGGCCGTTATATCTCGGTGACCGACGATGCGAGGGAGTAGTGTAACGGGAGGGTTCCTTGTCTGGATTTCGCTTTGCGAGACGTCCCAAGCATGAAACCGAGCAAATGTCGGGAGTTGAGAAAGGTATTGGGCACCAGGGACACAATTTAGGATTGTACTATTTCATGTAGTTCGGAACGCTTCGATCTTATAATTTTTAGGCAGTGAAGCCAGTGGAGTTAGTGGCGCCGATATAGAAATATTGGTTGGTTAACCTTGAGTAGAATGGGATTTTATGGGTTGGGAAGACCCATGTATGAGTATTATGCCGAGGAAATAGGTCCTATTGTTTAGAAAGTGTGTAAGTGTCGGACGTTGGTGATAGTTGTGTGACGAGGCACGGGTTAAAAATTTGTACGGGCACCTTAGTAAGTTGGTTTTATATACCGCCTGAGATATAAAGGACGTAGTATATAGAGTTCAAGAGTATGCCGAGATGGTAGTATAGTATAGTATAAAACTCGATAGAGGTGAGTGCTGATTGAGTATACGGTTAAGAGCTATTGGGTAGTACCATTCCACTTTGAGGTATTAGGATGTGGAGTGATTCCCGATCCTAGGTTAGTGTTGGTAGTATTGGTTATACCTGAATTTCGAGGATGAAATTACCTTATAAGGGGGGGAGTATGTAATAACCCGCACTTTTATGGAAAATTAAATTTAATAATTAAGTACAAATTGGGAATTTAAGAAATTATCGTGAATAGTAGTTTTTGAGGTTTTCAAGGATTTAATGATTTTCGATGGGTGTTATATTTACTTTTGGGATTAAGTAAATGAACTGGAGTATTTTAATAATATGTCGCAGCTGGGTAAAGCGACAGAGGATAATGTTTTAATGGGAAAACTCGCATTGAGATGTAGTGGTTAAATTAGTGAGTTGCGGGAAAGTGCCTCGGATGGAGATTTCGAGTGTGCGATGAGTCTCGGAATGGCCGAGATAGTCAGAATTGAGTATCCGGGTGTCGAAATTGGGTTTCTGAAATTTTTGGATTAGTAGGGACTCATAATTGAGTAAACGAGTCATTTTTGGGTTTATAAGGGACAAGCCCTTATTTCTTTCCTATAAGTCACGGGAGAGAGATGAAGAGAAAGAAAAGAAAGAAGAAAGAAATAGAGAAAGAAAGAAAGGAAGAGGAGAAAAGAAGAGAAAATGGGGGATTCCGGCCAAACTCCGTCGGATTCGACTCGAGGTCGTCGGATTTCATCCTTCAGGCAAGTGTATACTTGCTTTATTTCATTTTCTGCAATTATTTCATATTATAGTTGGTAAACTATATGATTTTGGGTTAGAAACCTTAAAATAAATTTGGTAAAAATTGAATATGACTTTATATATTGATGTAATGTAAACTCTTAATGATTTCTGGTGTTAAATCCATGTAAATGGAGTGAAGAAATGGATTGAAATGGGTTAAAATGATAAGTTGGGGTTTTTATGGTTTTAGGGTTTAAATCTAAAAGAAATAGTTTAATACCCCCAAATAAATTGATGTGTTAGTAGTAAAACATATATTCGATGTTTATTGAGTTGTTGGATGAGTTTAGAAACAACAAAAATGGAGAATCATGGAGGTTTGGATTTTTTTTTTAAGAAGGTGAATAGTGACATGCATCTTTCCGAATCAATTCGGCCCTGATGCGAATCGATTCTGCTCTTGGTCTAAAAATAAAATTTGCAGATCTTTTCGATGCGGCGTAGGCACTGACTGCGTATTTTTCTAATTTTTTTTTAATTTATAGTGATTTTTCTAGGAAAAGGTGTCCGAGATTGAAATCGTTAGTCAGAAATTAAGGTTAGAATTTATTGGAAATAAATATTAGGGGTTCTCAAATGGAGTGTTAGGACCTCTAAAGAACTTGAGGAGATATGAAAACTTTGGGTTTGTAGGAATAAATCCAAGTTATGATTTAAATGGAGATTGGACTGAGTTTTGGGTATTTTGGAGATTGAAAAATCGCCCAAACAGTGCTCCTAGAACAGGCCGAATCGATTTGGGTCTAGACCGAATCGACTCGCCTAAGGGGATCTATAAGGCTGCTATGGGCCGAATCAATTTGGATTTAGACCGAATCGATTTGCCATTAAGGACCTTCTTGCAGAACACTTTCCGAATCGATTCGAATTGGGGGGCGAATCGATTCGCCCACCCGAATCGATTCGCAATTGGGGCGAATCGATTCGCTTTGGTCAGCTTTTCCAGTTTTCTCCCCTTAAGAGTATGGGGAGTTAAATTACAATTTGGGGTCTTATATAGGGGATCCTAGTTATGATATCGGGACTCCTAAATGATGGTTTTGAGGGTTAGTAAACCTTTAGATGAAAGAGAAGGCCTTGGATTGGTGTAGGGCATAATCCGGGGAACAAACATAGTTAACGTTCCGGACGAACAAAATTTGAGAGAGGGAGTTCGGCTACCATCGAGCCTACGTATTTATGTATTTGAATGTATGTGAGTTGAATACATCTTGGTGAATCCTAGGAAGTGATTTCTAGGGATTTATATCTTTGGGATTAGATATGTTTAAATCCTTAAACGCAAAGGACGTACAAGTTAATTATCAAGTGAGGGAATACCTATGGGTTTACTATTGTGAGTGGGCGATTACTTAAACGCTATTATTAGTATGTATTGGTACATTCGGGTTTGTGTACAAGTCCTTAAATAGTGATTAAGGTGTGAGTAATATTTAAGAGAGAGAATACTTAAATATTATTATCTGATTGGAAATTATGGCCATTTATATATATTCGAGGAGAAATATAATATATATATATATATATATATATATATATATATATATATATATATATATATATATATATATATATATATACTATGTGATTAAAGTATATATATTACATGATACAAATACATATGTATCTGCGTGTGATTGGTATATGTGTATTTAGAGGCTGGTTTCCACGGGCTTTCCTTTGGTATAGGGTTGGAACAACTAGAGTATATATTTTCTCCAGTGCGATCCAGGGAGGTTGCGCGATGTGGGTGAATCCCTTGGCTCAAGGAGCAGGGAGAGTATAATCCCCAGGTCATTATCATCCCGCGTTCGAGTGAGATGTGTGTAACTCCACTTGCAGGGGGAACATGACCTCCTCCATCGTTGTGTATTTGTTTACCATGTTCGTTGATGGATTTTGGCTTGGTACCGAGGATTAGTGAGAAAACTTGGATTTTGGATCGGCACTATGAGACCGCATCCTCGAGTTATAGCTCGTTGGGATGGTTATTGTACTTGTGTGATAATACATTACTTGTGTATGAGAACAAGATATTATATCTCTATGAAAGTAAAGAGATAAAATGAATAAGAAATGCAAGAGGATTAATTCTCATTCCGGGAGATATATCCGGAAGTGCAACATGATACGTATTTAAAACTGAGTATGAAAGTTAAAGATGAGCATGATAATGAATATAATTCTATGTGTATATATATATATATATATATATATATATATAAATATATCTTTCGTGTACTGAGGGTCTAATGGATCTTGACTATTGAGCTTGTCAAGTAGTAGTGTATCGGGGGGTTCCTTGTTTGGATTTCTCTTTGCGAGATACCCCACACACGAATATGGCATAGTGTTGAGACTAGGCAGAAGTTGAGCCCTTAGTACTTAGGTTGTTTAGGATTTTTATAGTTGGTGGTGATGGAGTAGTTAGGCAGCATAGCTTGACTAGGATGTTTAGAGGGATACGCTAGGTGTGCACTATTAGAAGAGAGGTCAGGGGTATCTCATGGGAGTGCGATACCAATTTAAATATGAGATAAAACATATTTTAAAAATAAAGCATTTGTGCACTTGTTAAATATTTTTACAACTCTGGCTCTGACCCCTTTCTATATTTTTCCTCTCTTGTTATATATATATATATAGGTGTCCAGACACAGGGACGCCTGGATGACACTTCCTTCGAGTCAGAAGTGTGCTGCGGCAGCTGTGGATGCATGCAGGTTTTCGATAGACGCTTCTATCCTTGTAATCTAGATAGGAGGTATTGCATAAACATTCGAGCTAATAAACCAATTGCATTTATTTATTCTTTTACCGCCTTTTAGTGAGGCATTCGATTTGGTTGTATCATATTTGAACCGAGTGTTCGGTTATTTTATCTTGTTCCAATTTCATTTATATAAACTGTGTGAATGTTTATATTTTGTAGTTATTTAAAAAGAGTAGTGAATTAAAATTTTGACGCGAGCCTAAGAGTTTATTAGTAATTAAATTGGTTTTTCGACAGTGATGCTGAGAATGATCCATATGCGACTCCTGTTTTAATTTGATATAGGAGTGATCGCCCGGTATTTTATTAGGAGGGTTATCACACGGAACTTTCTACTTTGTGATTTTTAAAATAATCTAAGTCTTAGTACCGGTATTATCTTAATTTCGAGGACGAAATTCCTTTGTAAGGGGGGAGTATGTAATACCCCGTTCTTTTAAAGATATTTAAATTACAAAAGTGGGCGTCCTTTGGTAATTTGAGGAATTACTATGAATACTAATTTTGGAATTTATGAGTGTAATTAAATAAATTCTGAATATAAAGTGAATAGTAAAATATTAGTTTGTAATGGATCATATTTTCTTACGAGACTAAGAATATGAGTGGATCATTTTAATTACATGTCGTAGTTGGGTAAAGCGACAAAGGATAATATTTTAATTGGAAAACACGCATATTGGAATGTATTGGGTTTAATTTGTGAAATTTATTTAAGTGACTCGGATAGAGATTTCGAGTGCGCAGTTGGGTTCGGAATGGCCGAGATAGTAAAAAATAAGTATCCGAGGGTAACGTTTAGGTCCCGGGGATTTTTGGACTAGTAGGGACTCGCAATTGAGTACATGAGTCATTTTGCAATTGGGTATACACCCATCTTCGAGTTTAATAAGGGGAGAGCCCTCATTTCTCCCATAAATCTGCCCAAAGAGAGAGAGAAAGAGAAGAGAGAAGGAAGATAAGAAGGAAGAAGAGAAAAAAGGAAGGAAGAAAGGGGGATTTCTGGCCAAGCTCCTCGGGATTCGACTCGGGGTCGTCATATTTTATCCACGAGGCAAGTGTTTAACTTTCTTTACGATTTAGTGTGTTTATTTATCATATTATAGTTGGTGTAAAACTATAAAGATTTTTGGGTTGGATTTTTGTGAATCAAACGGGTTTTCGGAAGATTAAAACGGATAAAACTCGATCAATACCCAATTTAAGAAATTAAGAATTAATTAAAATCAGTTGTTGAAAATTGGTTCTAGGATGATTAGAACCCCTTTGATGTATGTATATGTTATTGATTGAGGTTAGAGGATGTAAGGAGAGGAGATAAAATCTTAGGGGAAGCTTTAATGTCCGGACAGCTTCTCGGAGAAGAAGCTGCCTAGATCTATCGATTGATCCCTCGGGATTTTTGGCAGTTTGGTTTAAATGGGGTACATTCCAAACTTAATTATTTTTTAGCTTATTTATTTGAGGAAATAAATACCCAACTAGGGGGAATTATTCCTAACCATTTAAGGGAGTTAATTGGGGTTAGGAAGGTGCAAAAATGGTATGGCACATATTGTGTATTTTTTAGGAAAATAAATTGTAGAGTAAGACATTTGGGGTCCTAAAAATAGTGTGGGGACTCCTAAATAATTATTTGAGTGAGGCGTGTACCTTGGGTTAGTTGAAAGTAAAAAAAAAATCCAAGATGTACCAAAATAGGGGTGTTTGGGAGGAGTAACACTCGGGGTGATATTTCGGTGGGCAATTTTATATAAGAAATTTTACGCTTAGAAAATGTACTTATATGCCGATTTTGGTTGAGTAAAATCCTACGAGGTGAATAGGATGAAATTTAGGATACAGGCTAATGAAAATTGAGCAGTTATCCTATGCGTCTGTTGACGATGATTATTATAGGTGATGAGATACCTACGGAATCAAGATACCTGATGCGTATGCTATTTAATTATTACGAATTGATATATTCGGGAGTATATATATGCAAATACTTATGAAGTGATTAAGGCGTGATTTGTATATTAAATAAGAGAGTACTTATCGGGGTAGTATTTTAAGCTTGTGAATGCTTATATTATTACGAATGGGGACATTCGAGGTTATTGGTTATCTCTATAAAAGTTTGGCAATTATAGCCATAATATATTGAGAAGTGATATAGATTATATATACGACATCGTTAAAGTATATATAATGTGAGACGAATAAATATATCGGTGTACTAGTATTATTGTCGTGCGGTGAGAAAAGATCGAAAATAATATATTGACGATTGGTCATAATCGATAAATGCGTAGGATATTTGAGATATAAATATACTACGTATGGGATTTATTGTATGGGTTATGCATATGCCCTGATGTCATTATGTTTATGGGTTAAATGAATACCTATGGGGATTATATATATGTGAGATGAATATCCATTGTTATTATATGTATAGCTGAGACGAATACCTATCGTTATCATATGGTTGTGTGAATACCACATTGATGTTATATTTATATAGGTGGATTGGGTACCTATACTACGGTTTATTATGTGTATGACATACCTACCTTACTTGCTATCACGAGAGGTTGTAGGAAGAGGACAATGTTGTCTTGTGTGCCTTTGGGGGGATTTAGATTCGGTACCTCAAGAACATAGGATTATGAAGGACTTATTTGTCAGTTAATAAGTCTGCTGACTATGGGAGCGTAGGTATGTGCGTGACCCATGGGTATATGAACTATGTTCGCCTCCAATATGTGTGACTTGTACTGATACAGTTCCTGAACTATTCGGTACGCGTGATCCTTATGTACGTGATGTACTGGGATTTGATAGCAGAGTATGTGCACACTGCAGCTTAGCCTAGGGGTGCTATATATGTATATATGTACTGAGAGTAATATATATGTATATTTGCGATGTTCCACCGTTTCTTAGTACATGAGAATGACTAAGCTACTTATATTATAGCTCGGTGGATTGATTATTATACTTATTGCGAATAGTATATTATTTATATATGAGATAAGATATCATATAACGTAACCTCGTATAAAGTAAAACGAATGAATAAGGTGATATATTCCTTCTGGTAGATTTATATTCGAATTTATATGAATATGGATTATAGGTTCTAATAAGAAATATATATATATACATATATATATATATATACAGGATGGTATAAAATGTGGCATGTACTGAGGGCCTAATAGATCCCGATGATCAACATCGTCACGTAGTAGTGTATCGAGGGGGTTCCTTATTTGGATTTCTCTTCGCGAGAAACCCCAAGCACGAACGTAACGTAATGTTAGGAATGGGGAGAAGTTTTTCCTTAGTACTCGAGTATATGAGGGTTATTAAAAGATGGGTGAAATACATTAGTTAGGCAGGATAACTTAACTAGGTTGTTTAAAAGGTATGCGATAGTGAAGAGTGCCCAATATTGTGTGTTTTAAACATAACCAATTTTTCTCCGAAAAAGATCCAACTTTTAAATGTGCACCAAACCAAGTTGTGAAAAACTCAATTCTTACTTTAAACCAATTTTATCTTGATTAATCCTAAACATGCATCTAGTGATTAAAGCATGTAAAATAAGGTAAAGAATACTCACAACGCCGGATGTACGAGGAAAAAACCCAAAATGGGAAAACAACCTCGGACGGCCCAAGCCAGACAATCACTATGAACAATGGTTTTACAAAGACAGATTAACCTTACACTAAGACTCGATCCCAGCGAGTCTTGATGCTCCTTCTGATCTTCAACCGTTCTTCAATAGTGCCCATGCAAAAATTCCGTTTTCCACGATACCTGTCCATAACACACGCGTCCACGTATGTCTCGGTGTCCACCGAATGGCTTTGATTTGTCTACGATGTCGAACAAGAAGTCCTTCTCTTTTCTTCACCGTAAAACCCTTTGATGTTCAATGTGTAGAACAAACAACTTTGGTGCAGCAAGATCACGTAAACATATAAGAATGATAACTCGGATCTTTGCAAACTCTAAGGATGTGTTTAAGACTTTTAAACCTTAGAAAACATATGCAAAACAAGTTTCTGGTCGAATATTGTTTCCTAGAATGCACACTTACGAAACTATGAGGAAAACACTATTTAAATAGGATTTAAACGCCACCACAAAAATGTTTCGTTCGAACGAAAGGAACTCGTTCGAGCGACATCCCATCTCGTTCGAACGAGATTGGATGTCGTTTGAACGACAATGCGGAAGTTTGACTTTTTGACTTTTGGTTTAAAACGTCTCTTCCAATGAGAGATCCAAAAATGTCAAACTCTTTTACGAGCTTATCATCATAAAACGTAGTTTAAACCTTTAAAACAGTTTTAAAACATTTAAAAACATTTTTCTTTATAAAAATTACATCCTTATCTTTTATAAAATAATTCCGAGCACCATTAATTATATGCATTCATACCTGAGTGATCTCGAAATGAAATTATCTTTGAAGACGATTAAACTTGCACCAATTAAACATCGGCATGATTAATTCGTTGAAGCTTTGCCGCAATGTCTTCAATTTCTTCAATACGTCATAGACTGAGTTGGATTGTGATAAAATAAAATTCTCCCTATGACATATTACAAACACAGTTTTGTTCACGGAATTAAGTCAAAACAATACAGGGACTCAATTGGAAATTTATGTTCTTACAGATAGTCATGCCCTATTAGAAGAGGGATGAGATGTATCTCATGAGAGTGCGATACCAGTTTAAATATGAGAATTATCATATTTTAAAAGGTGGATTTTAAGTACTTGCTAAAACATTTTAAAACTCGGGCTCTGACCCGTTTATCTATTTTTCCCCTCTCTTTCTATATCTATATATATAGGTTTCCAGACACAGGGACACTTGGTTGATGATTCCTTCGAGTCAGACGTTTGCTATAGCAGTTGTGGATGCAAGCAGGTTTTTTGTATACACTTATATCATTGAGATCTAGATAGGAGGTATTGTAGAAACATTCGGGTTGATGGACCAACTGTATTCATTTATTCTTATACCGCCTTTTAGTGTGGCATTCAATTTGGTTGTATTATATTATACCGAGTGTTCGGTTATTTTATTTCATTTCAGTTGTTGCATATAAACTGTTGTGATTGATTTATTTGAATGGTTTGGTTAAAAATATTAGTTAAGAAAAAATTTAACGCCAGCCTAATAGGTTATTAGTAATTAAATTGGTTTTTCGACAGTGATGCTGAGAATTAACCATATGAGACTCCTCTTTTAATTTGGTATAGGAGTGATCGCCCGATATTTTATTAGGCGAAGTGTCACAGTTATGACTTGTGAGAGCACAAAGGATGGTTGGGATATTTTGAGATCCACACATAAGGGTATTGATACCGTTAGTGTTTCTAAGTTACAAAACCTTACGACTAAGTTTGATACGATTAAGATGTCAGAGAATGACTTTTTTTTAGAATTTGATCCCAAGTTATTGTACATAGTCAACTCCTCGTTTAACTTAGGAGAGCCAATCCCTAAGTGGAGAGTGGTGCAAAAAATATTAAGGTCGTTACCTGAAAGATTTTATGCCAAAGTCACTATCCTAAATTCTATAGGTGGTATCAATACGATGCAGATCCAAGATCTTGTAGGTAATCATCAAACCTATAAGATGAATATGTGTCCTCTAAAGAAAAAGTATGATAAGAAAGATAAGGGAATTGCCTAAAAATCCTAGAAGGAGGATGTGCCAAATTTCGGTAGTGAGGGTGATTTAGATCCCGAAGAGATCGCTAGGTTTGCTAGGAAGTTCAAGAAGTTTCTTAAGCTTAGAGAAGATAAGAAGTTTGATAAGAAATCTAAGAACTTTGTGAATGACCATGATAGGAAGAAGTGCCGTAAGCCTAAGGATGTGAATGATCGAAAAAAGTTCTTTGACTATTAAGGGCTTGGGAAACATCGACGTGTTTATCCCATTAAAATAACGAAGGAAGATAAGAAAACTAAGTCACATAATGCTACCGTTAGTGATAGTGAGTCAAGAAAGGAACTTGATTCCCCTATAGAGTGTAACTACACCTCTTTCACGACTAGTTATGTGGGATTAGATGAAAAATATTTTAATGTTAAAGATGATCATTTGCACGATGATTTAGAGATCTAGTTTTGTGATTCCCATGTGAAGAAGAAGAAGAAGAAGAAGAAGAAGAAGAAGAAGAAGAAGAAGAAGAAGAAGAAGAAGAAGAAGAAGAAGGAGGAGGAGGAGGAGGAGGAGGAGGAAAAAAGGAGGAGAAGAGTGAGATCCAAATGTCCTCATGTGAGTTTTAATCCGAGTCATTTAAGTCAAAAAGGGCCAACTTGAAGTTATAGGCTAAGTTAAAAGAACGTGCCTTAGGTAATGGTGATGCTAAATTGATTGATAATTTGAGGGAACGTGAGAAGACTCTTAGGGAGAATATCGAGTATATTGAGGGAAATAGACATAACCTTTGAGGATTATTTAAATATTTGAAGAAGGATTCCCTAAACTTTGATTATTCTAGTCTTTTGCTGGAGTCTAGGATTTTAGAGTTAGAATAGAGACTGAGAAACTCAAGTTATGTCAAATTTGATTTGGAATCTAGGTCAGAGAAGTTCGATAAGATTTTAGGCACCGTCCAAATAAAAAATGGTAACTTTGGAATTATCTTCATTGTTATCGATGCTTCCACTTCCAAATCCAAGAACAACATTTTAAGAGATTCGATCGTAGGAAAGAATGTTAGAAAAAGGTCAACCCAAAGGTAACATTCCCCATCGTGACTACACTTGCACACATTGCGGTAGGAAAGGTCACCTTAGGCATTTTTTTATTATCTTATTAAAGGTCATAGGAAGTCTAAGTATAGTCTCACCAAGGTTCCCAATACCCAAAATCGTCATGTTACACCTATGTGGATTAGGAAATCCAATTTGGAGGTGCTTAATGTTAGGCCTGTTAATTATTGCATGTGATTCTTCACTTGCTATGGTTGATTGTGGTTACATATTTTAATACACTAGATTTTGTGCTTTATCTTATATATTTCTAATTGTATGATGTTTGTGTCTTTTATATTTCATTTATTGGGTATGTATGAGAAAAATAAATATATTTTGTTTATCTTTTGAGTTGTTTTTGAAAAATGTATAAAAACTTATACAAAAAAATTGATTTGTTTTTGTAGTTTGGTTTTACACATTTTATGTGACATATTGGTGTGTTTGAATCCCTTTCATTCTATGTTACCATATGGATAGAACATTTCATTGTGGTTTACAATGTCTTGGATTTTTGTTAATCATACTTGAATAGAGTTGTTAGAACTTGATTTGTTTACCGGATTCGCTTTGTATATGCCTCCGCACATACACTCATGATCTCCTTTAGTTTATAACTACCCATGTTGCATGATCTATGTGAGGTGTGCTCCTATCAATATTATCATATACATATCTATTTAATTGGGAAATTTGTGAGTGTAAGAACCATTGCATGCGAGTTTGTCTTAGATTTAAAAAATATGATTGAGCCATGGAAAAATGCTACGAAATGTGTAAATATCATTTGCGTGAAAGGAAACTATTGACAAGTGCCTAAAAGAAATGATAGGAAAAAGAAAATAAAAATCTCCAAGGCCATGTCTAGCATTGATCTCGAAAGTGTGATATCTTCAAAAGAAAAAGAGTGAGAAATATGTATATGTTTATTTTGAGGGTGTTATAATTGAAGGTCAATGAGTATGAACAACGAGTTCTAATTATATGAACAATTAGTCCTAATTAATCTTAAATGTTTGACACTATTGATTTGAGAATCATGAACATTTTCTAGATTGGTGTACATCGTGTATGTTTGTCCATTATGAGTTCACATTATTTGTCACTTGAGGCTAAATTGAAGTTTAATAAATTAATGCGGTCAAATAGAACTCCTTGGACTATCTTAAATGGTTAAGACATATTTCTTTTGTTTTCTATTTCACATTCCTTCACTCCATACCACATTTAGTTCGACATAATTATGTCATACGAGCATGGAAAGATAATTACTTTTACTTCTTCTATGGTGTTTACACCTATATATGCTTATTCGCTGTTGTTATGTACGCGCGCGCGCGCGCGTGTGTGTGTGTGTGTGTGTGTGTGTGTGTGTGTGTGTGTATATATATATATAGTATGTTTATTTTGAGTCTTTGCGTTGCATTTAATCCATGCTTTTCATATGCTTCATGGTTGTATCATATGGACATTATACATGATCATATTGGTATTATTTGTTTCATTGTTTAGATTGTTTGTGTTTGTGTTGCTGAGTTTGTTTTTCGTTGTCATTTCACTTCACATCATCGCATGATATTTCTTGTTTTCCTTTATATTCATATGTGTTACATTTAGGAGGAGAAGTTATTTATATGTGCAGTTTACCTTTGTCTATTCTCGAAGAAAATGGGGAGAGACCAAACCTAAGGGTTATGCATACTCTAAGGGGGACATATTTAACAAAGGGGGAGTTTACATTTTCAAATGAGATTTATATATTGTCATATTATCATTGCATTTGAAAGGTGTTTTAAGCGTGTAGGTTTAGTGATGTTGCGAAAAAGTTTCAGAAGAGAAAAGCTACTCAAGTTTGTATCGATCAAGCATTTCTACATTTTACTTTTGGGGTTAGGATTGAGTCTTAGTTAGCTTGACGAACCAGTAGTTTTTTTTAGTTGTTTCCAGAAATAACAAAAGGGGGAGATCTATAAGGGAAGAATTCCAATCGAGACAATTTGTATGTACATTGGCTTTATTTTATTTGGACAAAACTTGTTTAAGTCATATGTTAGGATCTGAGTTGTGTGCCCTTCAAGTCTATTATGTGTGATTGAAGACCGTAGTGGCCAAGTTAAAGCGACATAGAGTACGTGCCGAGTTTTGTGCTAATCTTTTTATTCAACATCGAAAAGATCTTAATGAGGTATGAATAGATATTCATGTTTGATCCCTAGATACATTTGGGTGTTTCATTCAAACGAAATTTATAGTCTCGTTCAAACGAGTTGTTAAAAGTCGTTCGAATGAGCTTTTGAAAGTCGTCCAAATGCCTTCAAGTCTTGTTAAAATGAGAGGCGATTTTTCATTCAAATGAGCATCTAACGAGGTTCAAACGAGAAATTCCTATTAAATAAAAAAAATTCGTTCAAAGATCATTTGAAGTCTGTTTAAATGAGTTTAGCAATTTCATTCGAATGAGATATATTTCATTCAAACAAGAATGATCAGTTCGTTTAAACGACCATATGTTTTTTGTTAGACTAAGATTTCTTAAAATGTGTGCTAACTTAAAATTTATAAAATTATGTAGATATCTGGTTTGCACAACAGTTTCATTTTTTAAGGTTATGAAAATAGTTTTCTTTCTAACTAATAGCCTCTTAAACCCTATATTACACACATTGTTTTATGATCCATGATTGATCATATATGTTTATTTGATATCTTATTTGTCTTGTACCTTGACTATTTTCTATTCATACTGATTTTTGTTTCGAGTGGTGGACTCTGTGTTTGGTTTGTGTGGTGGTCCGTGTATGTTTTCGTCAGTGGTTAGAACTAGTCATAAAATGGTAAGAACGGTGTGATACCAAGATGCAGAGAGAGACTGCATTGTGATATTGTTGTAAGTCATCCAAAAATGATCACAAAGAAGGTTCGAGCAGCAAAAAGAGCATCAAGGCTTAAAGTTGTCGATTCGATTGAGTAAGTCTAATTTATCCTTGTAAGATACCTATATTATAGTCGATTTGCATTGCTGGGTCATCTGAGATTTTCCAGTTGTAGTTTTTTCTCGTAAATTGTCGGATTGTGGTTTACCTTATTTTACTGTTGCTTATATCACCTAGAATCATGCTCAGGTCAAGATAAAATTAGTAAACTATTTTTCGTAACACTTAGGTTTAAATTGGTGCAAAGTTAAAATTGATTTAATAAATTTTGAAAAATTAAAAATTGGTGTGTGTTTGTCTATCCATATAACCTTAGGAGAACTAGATCACATTCAAGTACACAGATAATTTTTACAAATTTGTCCAAAAGGCTTTGCGACTTACTCGCCCTAAGCTTGTTGCCCGCGGAGGGACCTCGCACCTACAAATATTCCTGTGAAGGCTAGACTTTCTCTTGTATTTTTTCAACTGGTCATGTTCGCCAATAAGTCTCTACCACGGAAGTAATAAGTCACACTTGCGATCAACTTGGGAAGTACAACTAATATCCATTTACGAGTTTCAAATCTACTTTTGCCCCTCGAAAGTTATGTCAACCACTCACCTTAGTAGATCTTCTTGATTTCATACTATACCTTAGGAGGCCATACCATTTTGTACCTAACTCCTTGGTTGGTGTATATAAGTGTATGTAGCTCTTTATAAGCCTTAACGGGTTTTGTTTTGCCCAAGGAGAGAAGTAGAGAGAGAAAGAGAGAGAGAGAGAGAGAGAGAGAGAGAGAGAGAGAGAGAAAGAAACATCATATATCTACCCTCTTAACTCGTTCCAAGTGTGAAGAAATATTTGATATATTTGTGAGCAAGAACCTTGAAGATTTGTATATTTTTAACCCAAGCTTGAGTGTTTTTTCTCTCCATGAGTCCATTATACTTGTGAAATTTTAAGTATATCCAAATACATACACTTTCGTACCCCTTCGGATCCTTCTCACATCCTAAGAAGTAGAACATATTGTGTGGATACACTCTCGTTTCCATTTTCTTTGGAACAAATATTCTTTTCATCATTAAAGAATATTTGACTTGGTTTAATATCGATAAAGTTTACTATGGTCAAGAAGTTGTGGAGCATCTTCAATAGTTGTTCTTGCCCTTGGATCCATAGGTGGACAAAAGGTTAATTGTGGAAGTTAAATGTTTGTCTATAAGAGTGAGTCAAGGTTGTAAGTCATTTTCCCCACATGTAATTCCTTACATATAGTGAGAGATTATCAATTTGGAACAAGGTTTTTCCCTAGCAGGTTTCCTCGTAAAAAACCTCTCGTGTTGTGTGATTGGTTTACTTTTTCTACACCACTTTGATTTATTACCTTATCTGGCAAGATAAAATCGTATTGAATCGGATTGGTTAAGAAATGTTGAAATTCTTTCAAACATGAAGTCAGTGTCTCTAATTAACTCTTGTATTGTGTTTTTTCTGAAGAAAATAGTACATTTCTTTATCTCTCTCTTTATTTATATGTAAGGGATTCTTTTTACTAGTAAGAGAGTTTTAGATGACAATTTAGTGACCCTCTTATAATGTAACAGGAATATGAGAAAATACTAAGTACAACATCTATTAATGTATGTTAGAGAACACTTACCATTAAAAGACCAAAAAAGGATAATTTAACAACTTAATTTCTTATGGATTTGTTCTGTAAATTTTTTATATGCAAAAACTTAACTTATAATCAAGGATATCCTTTATTTTGGACATTAACAATAATATAATAACTTAAGTGTTATATGTTGGAATTTATGTTATTTAATTGAGTTGACAAAATTAGATCTTAATCAACTTTAGGGTAAATTTAATATTGGTCCCACACATCTTTCGAGATGGTTTGAAGTGGCAACGCGTTCTTCGCCACGAGGAGTATAACGTGGTGGAAGTGTTTTATTCAAATCAAAGTCCCACATAGATAGAATATAAAAAATGGGCATGGTATATAAGGACTCATTTTATCTTATGGGTTTGGTGCCCCTGGGGTATCCCACTTCTTTTAAGGAGGAAGGAATTATATGGGCTTAGATTCACTTCTAAGCCCACATGAGCGCACCGCTGCTGCCCACCAAACCTGGGCGGTCTCGGCATAGGCGTGAGCCTTGGGTTTGGACATTGGCTTGGCCAAAGTATTAACTTTTGGGGCCAAATCCTGTTGGGTCTTTTATTTAATTTCTTAGTCCAATTTTTTTATGGGTATTTATTTATTTCTAGCCATATTTTAATTTCGTTTTTTACAGTTTCGTGTTCCCAACTGTTTTGACAGTTTGGATCATTTTAACTATTTTTAACCGCCATTTATTTCAGTACAAATTGATGGTTTATGTTTCATTTTTCTGCTGCTTTTTAGACATTATTTATGTTTAGATTCAGTCCCATTTCGTTTCCATAACAAGAGAGTTTTTTCCATTGATGGTTCAACCATAACTTGTAATTTAGAGTGCTACTATTTCAAGTTTTAATTATTGTATCATAGGAGTTGATTTCCATTGAGTCCATAGAGCACTATTACAAGGGAAATCTCGTCTTAAGGATATAGTATTCAATACTTGCCTCATTCGATTAATTATGTATTATTATCACTACAAATTTGTTTGTGTTTATTTTAGATTATTATGCATGAATTAATTCATGTTTATATAATTTGTAAATTAATTAAAAATTATTTTGGATAACAATTTTAAGATGAGTTTTTTGTTATTGTAATTTAATTCCAGAGTGAGTTTCAGTTTTAATTAATTATAATTTTTTTATAATAATCTGTCTGTTCCAATTTTTTTATATATATTCAGAAAACTATTTTGGATTATTGGATGTTTATAAAAATGGTTTTATACTTAGTCCCTATTATTTTGTAAAACAAAAAAAATTATGTCAATCATACCACGTAAAATTATGTGTTGACTGTTATAAAATTTTATTTATACACAGTGTATGTTAATTACGTGATAAAAATATTTACTATAATTTATGTTTAAGACATGTATGACTTTTACTTCTGCTTTGTGTGTTGCGGTTGTATCAATTAAATGTTGGACATGGTGGAAAGCCTAAAAAGTTATCAACGGATTGTTATATTTTAAAATGGCTAATTCAAACACTATCATGAATCTGAAAATTAGAATTGAATGAATCATTCTAAGTGTCTGAAATGATTGAAAATTACCACCATGTAAATGATTTAAAACATAAACATAACGAAATGGGGCCTTAACAATTGATTATGATACTATGGATTGGAGGGGATAATCGTGCATCCGAGAAGAAAATTGGAAATCATATGGAATCTAGAGCAAATGTTGTGGAAGAAGGGTAAGGTAGCAAGAATAAAAAAAAGAAAGCGTGTGAACTAAGGTGGTAAATTCAAAGGACCAAAAGGTGGGAAATTTAAGAAGTTCGATATAAAGTGTTTTGAGTGTGACAAGCCGGGACATCGTGCTAAAGATTGACGTAAGCACAAAAATTAAGGGAATAAGAAACATAAGAATGCAAAATCCAATGTCACTGTCAAACAATATTAGTAATTCTATCCTTTTGATCATGGTGTTTGAAGTCAATGTGGTAGGAAATACTAGAGTGGTGTGCGAATATAGAAATTTCTTCCATTTCATGTCCATAAAAAGCATAGTTTCTTCTGTTGTTAGTTGGACTATATCTTGAAATTTGGAGTGATACTATTGCAAGTCATAATTTTGGTATCTTGGGAGTCAATTTTCATTGAGTCCATAGAGCAATATTAGGGGGAAAATCTCATCTTAAGGAAAAAATATTTAAAACTTGCCTCAATCGATTAATTCTTCATTATTGCCACTGTAACTTTGTTTGTGTTTATTCAGATTATTGTGCATGTATTAATTACAGTTTATATATTCGACAGATTAATTAAAAATCATTTTGGATAAAATTATTAAGACGAGATTTTTGTTGCTGTTATTTAAATTTAGAATGAGTTTCAGTATTAATTAATTATAGAAACATTTTTATAATAATTTGTGTCCCATACTTTTTTTTGTGAAATCAGAAAACTATATTTGATTACTACATGTTTATAAAAAAAAGGTTTTATACACAGTGCCTGTTATTTTATGAAACAAAAATATTTTTTGTCAATCTGAAAAAGTAAAATTTTATGTCGACTGTGTAACAACCCTCACTTTTGAGAGCCTATTTTATATTTATTTACTATGTGTAGTAATTAATTGTAAAATGATGGATTGTTGAGTAAATATTAATTTAATATGAAAAAGGTTAATATTTACTAAATTGTTGTATAGTTACCTTGTGAGTAGGTAAAAATATCCATGTGGTGATCTTTGGTGTCATAAGAAATAAAATTACATTTTGGTTTGATATGAAACCGGAAGTTAAAATGAGTTATAAAATTTTCAAATGATAATTTGGATAGTGCAGTTAGTCCCGGTAGGTGTGAGACAGTCAAAATAAGTGCCATATTGCATTTTGGTATTTTGGGCACTTTTGACTGGTTATAGCTTAAATGTGTAGTTGCGATTTATTATATCGCGTATTAGTCATTTAAGTGGACATTTTAGACTTAAGCCACATTTTATTTTTCCCAACTCTATTCCTAATCTTCCATTACACACTTCTAGCCCTGGAGAGCGTAGAGAGAGGAAGAGAGCTTTGGAGATAAAGAGAGATTTGGAGATTGGAGCTTGGAGCTTGGATTGTTGTCTACACCAAATCAAATCTGAATTTGCAAGATCAAGGCAAGTTATCTACTTGCTATTATGTGATTTAAGGAGAATAATTAGTATTGATATTTATGAATTGTGATGATTTGTCATTTTAGGGTTTTGTTAGATTATTTGGGTATTAACCCTTGAAAATAGATTTGGATGATAAATGTTGTTCATGGTGGTAAAAAGATATATTTATAATGTATGGGTTAGGATTTATGACCTTGGTTTGGTTGGTTTTGGGGTTTGAGGAAAATTTGAAGTTCAAGACTCCATAGCCATTCTTGGCATTTTCGCAGGGGCGAATCGAATCGGCCCCTGGGGCGAATCGATTCGCATAGAAGCAGTTTTCCAGATCTGGGTACCCGAATCGATTCGGGTTAAGGCCGAATCGATTCGGCATTTGCAAGAAACTTGAAATATTCTTTCGATCCGATTCGCTTTCAGAAGCGAATCGATTCGCCAGGGCGAATCGATTCGGCCCTTAGGGTGAATCGATTCGGTTCCTGCAGTTTTGAGTTATTTTCTTCTTTAAATTTTAACCTTTTTCTTTAGGCTTAGGACCTAGGAACCTTCTTGAAAGAAGTAAACTTAGAGTCCTAGAGTAGTAATTGAGTTTGGTCGCCACCCTAGACAAGAATTTGGTCATCTGGGGTTTATTCCGGGGAAGTTTAAAGTAATGCTAAGGCATTACTTCCTTTATTGAAATTTTTAGAAGTTAGGAAGTTATATGCCCATGCTTGGAGACTTAGGGGCTTATCGGAATCCTATGAACTTTGGGAATTGTTGAATCATAATGATTATTTGGAGACTAAGTAGGGACTTGTAATTTGAGGAATATTAATGATGACATTCGATGAGAATAGGTTCAAAGAAAAATTAAACCAAGTTATTTAAAGATGATAGGTTCGAATAAGATGAACCATACTATTTAATGATGAGAGGTTCGAACAAAATGAACCAAGCACATGGATAATGGAAATGGAAATTGTTAATGAAATATTGAAAATGAAAATGAGACATAAAATGGTAAATGTTAATTTACTTGTACACACCTCTCTAAATACTATCATAAGGGAAGTCCGAACGCGAGGTGATGCCCCTGACAAATTAACGCAGGATGGATATAGTCCTAGGCCATATGAGCGCTGTTTTATATATATATATATATATATATATGTGTGTGTGTGTGTGTGTGTATTTTCTACGATGGGTAGGAGATTCTGGGTGTGGTCTTGACTATCCCGCAGGCATATGGCCGCTTCCCGACGTTGCATTATGATCCCAGGTTGTCTTATATGTGATAGGCCCAGGAAGATGATAGTTAATTAGGGGCGCGCCCAGTGGGGAAACTCGGAGGGGCGGTCTTAGAATCATTATATGTATGAGAATATAACTTTTCTGCATCAAGTGGGACTTGATGGTTATATATGCCATAAAGAGCATGGATACGTGCCACAAAGAGCATGTGATTGAGATATGTGCCATAAAGAGCACTTGATAGAACTTTTATTCCTATTAAGGAATGGAAAGATAAAATGGAATGATGATTAAAGATGGAAGTTTTAATTAATGTAAGGAAATTATAACTTCTTGATTAAACCGAATAAATGGTTTTATTCCTAATAAGGAATGCAAGAAGGAAATGGTAATTGGATTAATGAGCAAAGGTTTTAAATTAAAGTTATTTACTTTTATTCTCTTATGTAAATGACATTTCATTTCAGAATTAGTTAAATATCTTAAATTGTAATGTAAGTTTAACATGCTAGTTAACAAGTCATATTATCATCCTTGTCATTCATGCATAACTGTTCATTCCTATCATGCTTTTTATTTCTTCTGGTGATCATATAAAACCCGGCCCTGACCGGTTCATTTTCCTTGTTGTGTATATGATTGTATCCGCTCAGGTGCTCCACCGCAAGGACGCCCGTTTTGATATTCCCATTCCTTTGCTTTTGACGAGCTGTAAGATTTTGCGAACTATTACAGGACATTGTATTAGACGCTTTCATTTTTGTATTCTAGATATGAACGGGTCTTCACTCGGGCGTGTGGCCCAAACTTTTCTATTTGATTAATGAATGTATTACATAAGATATTAAATGGTTGTAATACTTTATATGTAGCTATGGACCGACAACCTATTCGGTCCTTTTGTGCACATTAGTTTTAGTTGTATTATATATATACTCTTTTGGAATTCCACTTGCTTGTCAGATTGGGTTGTTTAATTTAAATTTCTTAACTGGTTTTAAATTTCTAAACTTTTTGGTAACACGTTTTCTGATTTATTGGGTGGTTTTCCCGTATACTCAGTTTATTTTTTGGGATGCTGAGAAGGATATCCATCCATGATTCCTGTTATGTTTGAGTATCAGGTTGGCCACCCCTTATCTCGGATCGCGGGTTATCACAGATGGTATCAGAGCCTCGTGTTCTAGAGTACTAGGATTTGTGTAGACTTGTCACGTTCTACCGTAGCGTTGTTTGATATAAAGCCTAATGTTAGGACTTCTTTGTTGCTTATGTTTGCGATCTTCTGCAAGATAGATTGTTTAAATAGTATTCTAACTCTATTGTTTCTTAAGCTCAGATGCCGCCTAAGAGAGGTCGCCCAGCGAGACGTAATAGGGTTGTAGAAGAGAAGGTAGGTCCTCCACCGCCACTACAAGGGACCGTTAATGTTGCGAATGTAGCAAACAGAGTGGCCCAAGAAGTTAACGCTGCCATGACCGCAGTGGTCCAACAATTGCCGCAGGCTCAAGAATGGGCTCACGATGTGCAAGCTCCTACGGAACTTACTCCGTGGGAAAGGGTTAGAGAGTCCTTTCTAAAGGGAAATCCCTCGGAATTCGAGGGAGGTGCTAATGTTATTAGAGCCAATCAATGGAAGAAAGACATGCAACGCCACCTTTGAATGATAGAATGTAGTGAGGATAAGAAATAAGTCCTTGCCACTTTTAAGCTTGTCGGATCTGTGTTACACTGGTGGGAGACGATGACCACACCAGAGCAGAGAGGCACAATGACGATCACTGAGTTCTGGGCTTTGTTCAATCGTAAGTACTTTCCTCCTACAATTCAAGGCGAGATGAAGAGGAAGTTACGAGATGTTGTGCAAGGAGAGAGATCTGTGGCGGAGTATGAAGAAGAGTTCACCCGGTTGTCCAGTTTTGTATCGGATGAGGTGACTCCGGAAGAGAGGAAGATCTCAAAGTTTATGGGAGGCCTGAACTGGAGAATCCGACAACACTTGCTGGGTAATCCAGCTTTGCAAACTTTTGGTGAGGTTATGAATGCAGCCTTACTCCATTACTATGAGCATCGATTATATATGCAGGGTAGCAAGAAAGCTACCACAGTGGGACAAGCAGGAAAGCCTGGAGGGCATGGGATTGGAGGAGGAGCATTTCCCTCATCCCAATTTTCGGGTAGTAAGCAGAAAGAGAGGGACCCTCAGCAAGGGGATTCGTCTAAGAGACAACGCTTCAGAGGGTTTATTGCGAGTGGAAATAACAGTAGGCACGGTCAGGGTGCTCAACAACAAGCAGGTCGGGGTGGTCAGGGAGGTAAAGGCCATCTGGGCCAAGGCATTACCCAGTTTAGAAATAACAACGGTCGTGGTCAAGAGGATATGAAGGGACGGTGCTTCCATTATGGGGAGGCGGGTCATTATAAGATGGAGTGTCCTCAGATGATTGGGGGCCAGTTTCCTAGGGCTCTGCAACAGCCATATGTTCAGTTTCCACCTCTGGTACCTATTATGGTTGTCCCCCGCAGCAGGGACAACTACAGTATGGACGTATTTGTCAAATTCAGGAGGCTATGCTTCCTCTAGCTCTGCCGGCACCGCCCGTTATTGAGGGTAAGTTTTATTCAGGGGTACTTGAGTTGTGTGTTATTCGATGCGGGTGTTACGCACTCATTCATTTTATGCGCTTTGCTCAGACTACAGATTTGATAAAATCTGCTGAGAGTACTTTTACTAGCGTTGAGTTTTCTATGGATGATGGTTCGCTTATTTTTCCTTGTTTGTAAACTTATAGGAATTACTCTTGGTAATTTGTGCTTTGAGGCCAATTTACTCGTCCTTAACATGGTCGAGTATGATGTGATATTGAGTATGTGATTGGTATGCCTTATCTCCACGACCAACAAAGTTGAGTAGTAGCGTATAGGAGGGGTTCCTTATTTGGATTCCGCTTTTGCGGGATGCTCCACGCGTGAACCTCGATAACGTTGGAAGTGGGGAGACGCTATTCTTTCTTCTTTTAGTTCATTTCATTTTATTTTATTTTATTTTATTGGTTAAGAGGTGGGTTGAAAGGTTTAGCCGAATCACGTAGAAGAGTGATTAAGGGCTATTAAAGTGCGAAATAGAAGCACTGTATATAGTTCTCTCCTCTAAACGATGCGAGGGAGACTGGGATACGAAATCGAATTAAGACTTCCGGTTATGCCTTGATAAGAAGGCTATTTAAAAAGGATGTAATTATGTTGTGGGGTAAATAATGGTAAGTTATAGAAGTAGAATCTTATTAGTAGAGTTAGAATCTTTCCGGTCCCTAACATGTGTCTTAGACCTTTATATCTTAATGACCGATAACATGAGGTAGTAGTGTAACAGGAGGGTTCCTTGTCTGGATTTCGCTTCGACGAGACGTCCCACGCATGAAACCGAGCAAATGTCGGAAGTTGAGAAAGGTATTAGGCACTAGGGATATACTTAGTATTAGGTGTGTACGACGTAGTTAGGATTTAGGTAGGAAGACTTTAGGATTATGTGGACCTCGGGCCTTTAGGGCATGTGGCGTTAGTTTAAGAAGGTTGTCGAGTTAGCCACAACTAGGTTGTGTGTTAACTCTAAGAGGAACTGGTTCCCTAGTAACGAGAAGTTGGGGATTTTGAGAGGTTTGGTAGATAAGGCCGAAGGAGATGAGGCCACTCGTAGTAGAGTGTTACATGGGTAATAAAAGGGTGAATTAACTCGCACTCCTGAGCCATTTGTTAAGCTCGAGGGTGAATTCAAGTAATAAGTCTCTGCCAGGATGGGGAGTAATAATACTAGATCATGGACCTAATGTTTATGCGCCTTATAAGTTAAGACTTGTGAGGAGTATTATCCCATGTTTGAATTAAAATTCATCGTGGGGGTGACCGTCGTATATAAAAGGGAGATACTACTTCCTGGGCAGAAATTTAGCCTTTCACACGAGTTCAAGTTGGTGTGAGATGTCGTAGGAGTGACAAGGGTGGTTAAGACTACATATACAAGTTGTCGACTGGGGGAACCGAATCCGACTCTATTGGTTTTGAGGGTGGGGTGCGTTTCCCTGGGAGACTTATTGTCCCGGATAAGAAGGACAGTAATAGCGAAATCTCACGGTTCTAAGTTTGCGGTATATCCGGGTAACGACAAAATGTGTCAAGATATGCGTCGCCAGTATTGGTGGTCGGGCATGAAGAGGTTGTTGGACTGCATGGGGTGCCTTTAATTATACTTTCCGACTGAGACAAGATTTTCATTTCCCACTTGTGGCAAGTTTCCAAGAAGCCATGGGAACCGAATTGAGGTTAAGTACTTCTTATCATCCTCAAACAGATGGCCAGACCGAAAGGGTAAACCATATGTTGGGGGATATACTCCTCATGTGCGTGCTTGACTTTAAGAGTAGTTGGGAACAGTGTCTTCCATCAGTTGAATATGCTTATGATGATTTGTATCAATTCACTGTTGGGATGGCGCCTTATGAAGCCTTGTATGGTAGGCCTTGTGGATCTCCCGCTTGTTGGTTAGAGGTGCGAGATGTTAAGTTCCTTGGACTTGAAATGATCCGAGATACTTTTTCAAAGATCGAGCTCATTCGGAATCGCATTCGGATAGCCCAAGATCGATAAAAGAGCTAGGTCGATGCGGGGAGGAAGCATGTGGAGATTGAGGTCGGGGACCAAGTGTTGGTGCGAGTGTCGCCTATGAAGGGCATTAAGCATTTTTTGGAAGAGAGGGAAAACTTGCATCGCGTTACGTTGGACCTTTTCTATAAATGTTAAGGTGGGTCCGGTAACCTATTAACTTGCTTTACTGAAATATTTGCGACAAGTTCATAACGTGTTCCACACCAATCCTGTATAAAAGTACAAGAGATGTGATGGCGCCCTTAGGCACATTTATTTTGAATATATTGAGTTGCAACCCGATGTTTCTTATAAGGAGCATATGGTCGCTATTTTAGAGCGTGGAGAGTGGCGATTGAGATCGCGGGTAGTACCTTTTGTTATGGTGCGATGTAGTCATCACAGTGTCGAGGAATCAACATAGGAGCGCGAGGATGACATGCCGGAAAAGTATCCGCTTTTCTTCCTGCGAGGTACGCTTGAATTTTGGGGGCAAAATTCCCTCATAAGGGGAGGATTATGTAACAACCCTCACTTTTGAGAGCCTATTTTATATTTATTTAATATGTGTAGTAATTAATTATAAAATGATGGATTGTTGAGTAAATATTAATTTAATATGAAAAAGGTTAATATTTACTAAATTGTTGTATAGTTACCTTGTGAGTAGGTAAAAATATCCATGTGGTGATCTATGGTGTCATAAGAAATAAAATGACATTTTGGTTTGATATGAAACCGGAAGTTAAAATGAGTTATAAAATTTCCAAATGATAATTTGGATAGTGCAGTTAGTCCCGGTAGGTGCGAGAAGTCAAAATAAGTGCCATATTGCATTTTGGTATTTTGGGCACTTTTGACTGGTTATAGCTTAAATGTGTAGTTGCGATTTATTATATCGCGTATTAGTCATTTAAGTGGACATTTTAGACTTAAGCCACGTTTTATTTTTCCCAACACTATTCCTAATCTTCCATTACACACTTCTAGCCCTAGAGAGAGTAGGGAGAGGAAGAGATATTTGGAGAAAAAGAGAGATTTGGAGATTGGAGCTTGGATTGTTGTCTACACCAAATCAAATCTGAATTTGCAAGATCAAGGAAAGTTATCTACTTGCTATTATGTGATTTAAGGAGAATAATTAGTATTGATATTTATGAATTGTGATGATTTTTCATTTTAGGGTTTTGTTAGATTATTTGGGTATTAACCCTTGAAAATAGATTTGGATGATAAATGTTGTTCATGGTGGTAAAAAGATATATTTATAATGTATGGGTTAGGATTTATGACCTTGGTTTGGTTGGTTTTGTGGTTTGAGGAAAATTTGGAGTTCAAGACTCCATAGCCATTCTTGGCATTTTCGCAGGGGCGAATCGATTTGGCCCCTGGGGCGAATCGATTCGCATAGAAGAAGTTTTCCAGGTCTGGGTACCCGAATCGATTCGGGTTAAGGACGAATCGATTCAACATTTGCAGAAACTTGAAATTTTCTTCAGAACCGATTCGCCTGGGCGAATCGATTCGGCCCTTAGGGTGAATCGATTCGGTTCCTGCAGTTTTGAGTTATATTCTTCTTTAAATTTTAACCTTTTTCTTTAGTCTTAGGACCTAGGAACCTTCTTGAAAGAAGTAAACTTAGAGTCCTAGAGTAGTAATTGAGTTTAGTTGCCACCCTAGACAATAATTTGGTCATCTGGGGTTTATTCCGGGGAGGTTTAAAGTAATGCTAAGGCATTACTTCCTTTATTGAAATTTTTAGAAGTTAGGACGTTATATGCCCATGCTTGGAGACTTAAGGGCTTATCGGAATCCTATGAACTTTGGGAATTGTAGAATCATAATGATTATTTGGAGACTAAGTCGGGACTTGTAATTTGTGGAATGTTAATGATGATATTCGATGAGAATAGGTTCAAAGAAAAATGAACCCAAATTATTTAAAGATGATAGGTTCGAATAAGATGAACCATACTATTTAATGATGAGAGGTTCGAATAAAATGAACCAAGCACATGGATAATGGAAATGGAAATTATTAATGAAATATTGAAAATGAAAATGAGACATAAAATGGTAAATGTTAATTTACTTGTACACACCTCTCTAAATACTATCATAAGGGAAGTCCGCGCGCGAGGTGATGCCCCCTGACAAATTAACGCAGGATGGATATAGTCCTAGGCCATATGAGCGTTGTTTTATATATATATATGTATTTTCTGCGATGGGTAGGAGATTCTGGGTGTGGTCTTGACTATCCCGCAGGCATATGTCCGCTTCCCGACGTTGCGTTATGATCCCAGGTTGTCTTATATGTGATAGGCCCTGGAAGATGATAGTTATTTAGGGGCGGGCCCAGTGGGGAAACTCGGAGGGGCGGTCTTAGAATCGTTATATGTATGAGAATATAACTTTTCTGCATCAAGTGGGACTTGATGGATATATATGCCATAAAGAGCATGGATACGTGCCATAAAGAGCACTTGATAGAAGTTTTATTCCTATTAAGGAATGGAAAGATAAAATGGAATGATGATTAAAGATGGAAGTTTTAATTAATGTAAGGAAATTATAACTTCTTGATTAAATCGAATAAATGGATTTATTCCTAATAAGGAATGTAAGAAGGAAATGGTAATTGGATTAATGAGCAAAGGTTTTAAATTAAAGTTATTTACTTTTATTCTCTTATGTAAATGACATTTCATTTCATAATTAGTTAAATATCTTAAATTGTAATGTAAGTTTAACATGCTAGTTAACATGTCATATTATCATCCTTGTCATTCATGCATAACTATTCATTCCTATCATGCTTTTTATTTCTTCTGGTGATCATATAAAACCCGGCCCTGACCGGTTCATTTTCCTTGTTGTGTATATGATTGTATCCGCTCAGGTGCTCCACCACAAGGACGCCCGTTTTGATATTCCCATTCCTTTGCTTTTGACGAGCTGTAAGATTTTGCGGACTATTACAGGACGTTGAATTAGACGCTTTCATTTTTGTATTCTAGATATGATCGGGTCTTCACTCGGGCGTGTGGCCCAAACTTTTGTATTTGATTAATGAATGTATTACGTAAGATATTAAATGGTTGTAATACTTTGTATGTAGCTGTGGACCGACAACCTATTCGGTCCTTTTGTGCACATTCGTTTTAGTTGTATTATATATATACTCTTTTGGAATTCCACTTGCTTGTCAGATTGGGTTGTTTAATTTAAATTTCTTAACTGGTTTTAAATTTCTAAACTTTTTGGCAACCCGTTTTCTGATTTATTGGGTGGTTTTCCCGTATACTCAGTTTATTTGTTGTGATGCTGAGAATGATATCCATCCATGATTCCTGTTACGTTTGAGTATCGGGCTGGCCACCCCTTATCTCGGATCGCAAGTTGTCACAGACTGTTTATAAAATTTATTTATATACAGTGCATGTTAAGTTCGTGATAAAAATATTTTCTATAATTATGTGCAACATAGAATTGACTTTTACTTCTGCTTTGTGTGCTGCGGTTGTACCAACAAATGTTAGACATAGTGAAAAGCCTGAAAAGTTCAAAGGGATTGATTTTAAACGTTGGCAACAACAAATGTTATTTTATTTAATAACTTTTAACTTGGAAAAATTCCGTAATGAGGAGGCACCATCTTTTAAACAAGGTGAGAATGACAAGCAAATAATTGTTACAGTGGATGCATGGAAACATTCCAACTTTCCATTAAAGAATTACATTCTCAAGAATCAAAAAAGCACATTGTATAATGTGTATAGCCCTCTTAAAATGGCTAAAGAGGTATGGGAGTCTTTGGACAAAAAATACAAGGCAGAAGATGTCAAAATTGAAAAAATTCATTATCGACAGATTCTTGAATTTTAAAATGGTTGATTCAAACACCGTCATGAATCGAGTGCAAAAGATCCAACTAATTTTTCATGAAATATTTTCTGAAAAAATAAAATTAGGTGAATCAATCCAAGTGGGTACAATGATTGAAAAATTTCCACCATCTAAATTGTTTATAACATAAAAGTAAAGAAATGGGGCTTGATTATGAGATTGGGAATTGAAGAGGATAATCGTGCATTCGAGAAGAAAACTGAAAATTCTATGGAATTTAAAGTAAATATTGTGAAAGAATGGTAAAGTAGCAAGAATAATAAAAGAAAGTGTCTGAACAAAGGTGGTAAATTCGAAGGACCAAAAGGTGGGAACTTTAATAAGTTCGATGGAAAATGTTTTGAGAATGAAAAGATGGGATATCGTGCTAAGTATTACCGTAAGAGCAAAGATCAATGGAATAAGAAACATAAGCATGCACAAGCCAATGTCATTGAACTTGAGAACTTTTATGAAATATTAATGACTTGATACTTTCGATCATATTTTTTGAAGTTAATATGTTAGGAAATGATAGAGAATGGTGGGTGGACACTGGGGTCACTCATCACATGTGTTCTAACAAGAATATGTTTACTTCCTACCAACATTCTGATCACGAGGAGAAACTTTTCATGGGAAATTCTTCTACTTCGAGGGTTTAAGGCAAAGGAAAAGTTATGCTCAAAATGACTTCGGTAAAGAAACTTACACTAAATGGTATGCTTCATGTCCTAAGACATTCAAAGGAACTTGGTTTCTGGATCCTTGCTTAGCAGGAAGGGATTTAAACTAGCATTTGAATCTGAAAATTTTATACTCACTAATAGTGGTATGTATGTGGGAAAAGGATATTTGAGTGATGAGATCTTTAAACTCATTGCAATGACTATGATGCTTATTAGTAGTAAGGAGAATGTATCTTTTGCTTATTTTCTTGGGTTTTATAATATATGGAATTCTAGATTAGGTTATGTTAATTATAATATTATTCATAGATTAATTAATTCAAACTTAATACACAAATTTAGTATTGACTCAAATGACAAGTGTGAAACATGTATGGAATCAAAGTTGGCCAAAAGTCCTTTTAATTCCAATTAATGAAGTTTGAATCCTCTTGAGTTCATTTGTAGTGATATATGTGATTTGAAATTTGTTCAAAAAAGAGGTGGGAAAAAGTATTTAATTACTTTTATTGATGTTTGCACAAGATATTATTATGTTTACTTGCTTCGAAGCAAGTATGAGGTTGTGAATGTCTCTGAACATTATAAAACTAAAGTTGAGAATCAACTTAAGAAAAATATTAAAATGGTTCGAAGTGATAGAGGTGGTGAATATGATTCCCCGTTCGAACTATTTTATTTGAAACATGGAATTATTCATCAAACTAATGCTCCTTACCCACCTCAATCTAATGGTATTGATGAACGAAAAAACCAAACTCTAAACGAGATGATTAAGGAAATATTAATAAGTTTGGGATTACCTCAGAATTTTTGGGAGAAGTTTTTCTTTCTGCAAACTACCTTTTTAATAAAATGCCTCATAAGAAAATACATAATATACTATATGAATTGTGAAAAGGTAGAAAACCTTCTTACAAATACCTTAAAGTATGGGGGTGTCTTGTAAAGGTGGTGGTTGTTGATCCTAAAAGGATTAAAATAGGACTAAAACATTATGATGGCACCTTCATTGATTATGTAATTAATAGTAGTGCATATTAATTTCATGTTCATAAATCAGATATTCGTAATACATGCGTAAGCACTATTATTGAATCCAGAAATGCATATTTATTTGAAGATATATTACCTCATAATAAAGTGATTAATTTAATTTCTTCTAAAAGAACTTATGACACTACATCTAGTAGTCATAAGAAAATATAGATAATGAATCTATTGAAAAAAAAGATGGCTTTAAACCTAGGCGCAGTCAAAGTACAAAGACTTCAAAGTCATTTACTCCCGATTTTCTAACCTATATGTTCAAAAGTGATCCTACTAGCTTCAAAGAAGCAATGTCAACTCCAAAATATCCTTTCTAGAAAGAGGTTATCAAATGTAAAATTGAATCCCTCATGCAAAACCATTCTTGGGAATTAGTGAACCTCCCACCAGTTAATAAACCTCTAGGATTTAAGTAAATATTCAAGAGAAAATTAAAAGTGGATGGATCAATTGAAAAGTACAAAGTTGGACTTGTAGTTAAAGGATATGAGAAAAAGGAAGGAATGTATTATTTTGATTCTAACTCACCTGTTACGAGAATAACATCTATTCGAATCTTAACAAATGTTGCAGCGTTACATAATCTTGAGATACATCAAATGGATGTGAAAAACATCTTCATAAATGGCGAGTTAAATGAAGGGATATAGATGGAACAAACAGAAGGGTTTAAAGTTGCAGGCTAAGAAAGGAAAGTGTGTAGGCTTGTTAAATATCTTTATACACTAGAACGTGATTCTAAAAAATGGCATGAGATATTTGGCAACATAATGATGTCAAATGGATTTAAAGTAAGTGGGTGTGATAAACGTGTTTACAATAAAATTACTCAAAGTGATTATGTCATTGTTTGTCTCTATATAGATGATATGCTTATCATTTGAAGTAATAAGGATATCATTAAATCTATAAAAAGAATCTTGTCTAGTAAATTTGATAGGAAATATATAGGTATAGAGGATATTATATTAGGAATTGAAATTTCTAAAACATCGGATGGACTTGCCTTATCTCAATCTTATTATATTTATAAGATAATTAATGAGTTCATTTAAGGTAATGATAGCATATCTAAAGCACCCATAGACCAAAATCTTCATTTTTATAAAAATACCGAGAATGGAATATCTCAATTAGAGTACACTCTTATCATAAGCAGTTTAATAGATGCCATGAACTGCACTTGTCCAGATATTGTTTACTCAGTTAGCAAATTGAGTAGGTACACAATTAATCTAGGGGAAGACCATTAGAAAGACATAACGGGAGTTCTTAGATATCTAAGATATACCCTTAATCCAACACATAAGATATTTGGCTATACCCTAAGGATATAATTATGCTAATTCGATATCTGATTTAATGGATTTTAAATCCCCAAGTGGATACGTATTTACACTTGGTAGTGCTTATGTGTCTTGGAAATCCTCAAAATAGACTTGTATTTCTAGATCCATTATGGAATCTAAATTTATAGTTTTAGATAAATCCAGAGAAGAAGAATGATGGCTTCAACACTTTTTAAAAGACATTCCAATATAGTCTGATGATTGCATTATTTTGTATATTTTATACCCAAATTTATACTTGGTTTGACCCATTTTATTTTGTTTAATAAGTTCTTAGGAACATTTTTGTTAAATAAAGTAAAAAAATACAAGAATGATTAAATTCAGATTCAAAATGATTATTATAAAGGCAAAAAAGTGCATTTCAATAATTTTATAATTTTTATGCTAATTTGTATAAAAAAGTTGCCTAGTGAAAATTTTGCAGGTAATGATAGAATTTGGTGCAAATTGATGATCAAATGGAGAAAAGTGCAAAAAAATTAATATTTATAGTCGTTTGAAAAAAAATCTCATAAGTAAAAAATAAGAGTCCCTGGGTGGGGGAAAATTGAGTACCTTATTCCGATCCAAAGACCAAATAAGGTGGAGTGTTCAGTCTCAACATTAGAGAGAGTTCCACCCCAAATCCAATACCTCACCTCTTGGCCTATAAAAAGAACCCCTGTGCTCTCTATTATTGTGAGACAATTCTTTATAAATTTAATTTATTAATGAAAATTTCTACTCATTCTTCCAATTTGTTTTCATCTTTCATTATGGTAGCTTAATTTTTCTATTGGGATTAGGGTGAAGTTTATCATAGTTAGATAATATTATCACGTTAAATTAATTATTGTCTATTCCCAGCTCGTTTGAATTGTTATAAAAAGTTCAGTATTCATTTTAAAATGACACGAGACTACATTTTAAAACCTTCAAAATTGTTTTGTCAAATCAAGTCTTGAGATTAAAAAATAGTACTTTTAATGGATTATGCATGAACTTTAATTGTTTTAATAGTCCATGCTTAAACACATTTGAAACACTCAAAACATGTTATTTTATAAGGGAATATGGGTTTTACGTGTATATTAGAGACGTTAAAAATATTTCGAACGTAATCGTTATATTTTCCTAATTAAACGCGACGAGAATTTGAGTTGTAAAAAGTGAAAGACAACATTAAACTAGTGTGCAATATTAGTTACGTGATAAATGGACCCCAAATCCTAATGATTTTTATATTTTCACAACTCTCTTGTGTTTCTTTCCTATTTACATATTTGTTTTGATTTATTCTAATTATTTATTGTAGTCTTTATTCTTTACTCCAATTAGTCTAGTTGGACAATTACAATTATTTTAGACGTTAAAATTGAAAAAACAATATATGGGTTATGTGCTGATTTTTAAATTAATTCTCTATTTAAATTCAGCCTTTTAAAGCAAGATTTCATTAAATGTCCAAATTTACAACAAAATTTACACTTAAAAGAAGGTTTTGCCGTCTTAATATTCCCAACATTCTAAATTTTTCAAAATTTGCCTTAACAAGTTTTTTTCTTAAAACAATTTTTTTCTAAATGTCCAAATTTATGACCAAAACTACATAAAAATCTAGGTTTAGAAAAAGTAGAGCAACCCTCATTTTCAACATGTTTACAAGACATTCTAATTTCAGTTGAATCATGAAATTGTTCCTTGGAAATGACAAAATTAGTTATATCAAATTCTTTTCCCTCAAAATCAATCCATTTTGTAGGAACAAAATCAGAATAAAAGTTGGTTGGGTCATAACACGTATTCTGATTAATAGTCTTAACTACATCACGAGCATTCCAATAACTCTTTATCTTTTTTTAAGTGACATCTAGTTCCTTTTCACATTCATCATATTTATTTAAAACAACCTTAAGTTCAATTTGGGATTCATCAAATTTAAACAAAATTCCTTGTTTTTAATTTCTAGAGAGTTATTAAGTTCAGTTAATATGACAATTCTTTTTTCTAGAAATGAAACATCATTTTCATGTTCACCTACTTGAAAAATAGATGCTTAAGTTAAAGACTTGATTCTATTATTTAAAACTTCATGTTTAGCCATCAACCTAGAATTAATTGAGCTTAAATCAACGTTGTCTTAGTGTTATCACAATAATTTGTACTCACACAACCTTCTAAACTCGTACCCACACACCCTTATATTATGACATAATTGTCTATAACATAAGATTCATCAACATCATCAAAAATACCAACAATAACGGATAAGGAATTTGTGGCAATAGGGTGGTTTTGAGCAGGTAAGACATGAGATAAATTCATAAAGTCTAACCCCAAATTATCTACATGTAAATCAAAATCATCAGAAGCAGTAGATAAATAATCAAATATGTTCTCAGACTTAATAGCACAAAAAGATGCAAAGGCCATAAAGTTTTTATTTTCTTCATCATTGTCACTATCCGAAATATCATCCCAGGTTTTACAAAATGGGCGTTATTAGAGGATTCCCCTTTTGATTTGGAAAAACAGATATTATCATAATGATCAAATTTATTACATTTCCTACATTGAATATGGCTAATATCTTTGGTATAATTAATAAATTCATTTGGTTTCTTCTCAAATTGTTTATCAAAAGACCTATGAGTATAACTAGGTTGATCTTCCCTTTAAGCAACAGTATTTCTAAACTTGAGAAATTTTTTAAAGTGATTAGAAAATAAATTAATTTCTTTATCCAAAGACTCGAGAGTATTTGCAGAATCATCAATGTTTGACAAGGAAGATGAAAAAACAAGATTATTCACATTTGAACTAAAATTTCGCATACTTTGGGCATGAACTTTTCTTCTTTGTTCATCTCTAAGTGAGTTTTGTAGTTCAAAAGTTTTAAGTTTACTACACAAATGATGAGGGGTATAACTATATAAATTATCACCTATAGTATGAGAAATTAAATCAAAACTCTTGGGAAGAGATCTAAGAATTTATCACATATTTCAGAATCACTATAAATAAACCCATTAGCATGTGACTGATTAATAACATCTTGGAATTTAAGGAAAAAATCGTCAAATTTCTCGTTATCCTTCATAAAAAGAGAATCATACATTCTAACTAGCATTTGAGACTTAACTCTTTTAACCCTAGAGTCTTCTTCATGAGTTGTCATTATAATGTCCCAAGCCTCTTTACATGAGGTGCAAGCTGAAAATCTTTTAAATTCAGTTGAACCCATCGCTTGAAAAATTGAATTTTTGCCTTTGTTCCTATACTGTGAACACAACTCTTCCTCTTTAAACCATTCGAAAAGGGGTTTCTTAACTAAAATTTCATCATCATCATCATCACTAGGTTTAGTAGGAGCATCAAATCCAATTTGAATTATTTCGAGTGCTTTATCACCCAATTTTTGAAGGTGGGAAACCTTCCTCACTTTCTAGTAAGTGAATTTGTCACCATCAAATACATGAGGACGTATGGAAGAATCATTTTGGTCACCCATAAAAAAATTGATTAATTAAAACAAAAGAGTTCGGGATCTTTGCGGAATAAATTTTTTATAAAGTGAATCCTGAATCTCTGATACCACTTGAAATAATCTAAACACGCTAACGTGTTTTAGTTAATAAATAAAATTCTTAACTCTTTTAATTTCAATTTAAAGACTTAATTGAAATTGGTGCACACACACACAAATTAAAAAAATTGTCATGATGCTGCTGAAATAATATAATTTAGATAGGGATGAGTCAAAGGGGTAAAAAATCTCCAACGGCCAAGACAACCCTCACGTGGTCAAATCGTGAGAACAAATAAACCACACCCCATTGGTTGATATGGCTACACATGGATTAAGTAAAGAAACACAAATAGTTTAATCTCAACCATCCAAACGAGATCAAATAAACTCAGCCATTGATTTTTGTTTAATTTTTTATAATAAACAAATTAAGTTTTGTTTACTAAACAAATGTTTAAACATAAAAATAATAAAGGAATAACAACAAAATATATTAAAATACAAACAAATATATTAAAATACATAACAGATTTATATAAAAAAAATATGTATAAAAATATAATTTTCAAATAAATTTAGAAGAACAATATAGCTACAGGGCACTCACAAAATATTGTAGAAAAAATAAAATAGAGTCTCAAAACTGAGACAAACGAGAAAGGCAATTTCAAGTCTTGCACATATTGGTGACGCCAAGTCCATTTTTAATACCCATTCATTATTTTAGGTATTAATTATTAATTCTTATTAAAGTTCTCTTTATTCTCAATTAGTGCCAACCATAATTCGGGTAACACAATGTAAACTCATCCCCAACCCCATACCTGGAGATCATCAAACCATAAGTATTACCTAGTTTATCATTAGGAAGAATACCGATCAAAATCTTGGCCTAGTCTCACACCTAGGGTAACGGAATAATATAACGGAATACTACTTAGATCCACCTAGGAAAACACCTAATCGTATAAGTGCACACTAACTAGTCCCATACGTAGAAAGTGACAACTACAGCAAGTCTACTTACTAGTTTCATACCTAGCAATCAGCCTATTGCATGGGTGAAAGTATAACTACTCCCTAGAATCCTAATGTTCTCACTATATAAAAATATTAACACGAACAATCTCCACGTGAATCATCTTTTACTTTCACATTAAAATCCTCCAATTAATCTTTCGATTTTAATTCCATTCAAAACACATCCATTTAATCATGCAATAATCAAGTTTTACCAAATAGTCACACAAGTTGTCAAATTTCAAAATTATAATACTAGTGATATTTTAACAATTTAACAAACAATCCAATTCCAACATGCATATTAACAATGCTACACAACCATAATTTCCATTCTACAATATACACATGTAAAAACGTGATTTACAAGTCAAAAAATTATTTTAAGTTGATGATTTAATTCTAACATGAGATCCGTCCCACAAATCTACCGTAACCCAAAACACTAATCTAAACATGCAACTGTTTCAAATCTTAAATCATATTCTTAGTTTGAATAAAAAAATAGCCCCAAATTTACTTTCACTTTCCCCAATGAATCTTCCTAATTAATTTTAAGAAAACATGAATAATTAAGGTTTAAGCAATATTTAAAATATACAACACTTAAGGGGAACAAAAGAAGATTTCATACCTGATAAAAACTCGCCTAAAAATTCTGACTATATGGTTGCGATCCTCTCGCGAAAATAACAAAGACTCGTTCTTGTTTGATCTTGAGAAAACTTGATTCAAATCTTGAAAACTTGAGTTGAAACTTGTTTTTAATGGGGTTTATGTTTTTGTAGAAGATATTAAAGAATAATTGAGAGGCTACGGCTTTTTAAGATGATCTAAAAGGATTGAAAATATTCTAAACCCGGGTTTTTTTTAATATAGAAAAATAAAAGAGTTTGAAATAAACACAACCACTTAAAAATAAATCATCCCACAACCCTACTCCGGTGCAAATTGATTCGGCACCTGAGTGGAGCCCAGGTCTGTCGATTTAAATTAAAACGTAGAAAATTTTGATTTCTCTCTCGATTTCAAATTCGATTCTTATATATCAAAACCAACATTTTTAAATGCTAAAAATAATTGAATCCAAAAAATATTATTTTGATTTTCGATTTATAAAAAGTTGTATACATTACTGTCCAAAATCATGGCGTGTTATATATTCCATAAAAAATGGAGTATTTCCACTAGTAATTGGTGGAGGGAGAAACACCCCCTATTATGTCCACTGTCATGAAGAAAACCTCACCATTTACGTTGTATATGTCTTCATTATCCGGCAAGGTGCGAATTGTGACGTTTCTAGGCATGTGATACTTAGAACGAAAGTACCCGAGATTATTTTTTTGAGGTCACTTCGTACTTATTCAAGCACTTATACATGGCTACAAAAGGAAGTAACAAAGAAAAAAGATGAAGAAAACAATGAAAAGGACTTTTTTGCAACTCATAGTTAGAGAGACAAAAGAAATGAGACATCTCATACCTTTTAAAATTAAAGTAAAGCGTCATAAGGGGTCATTGGAAAACCTTTATACTCTTTACCGCCAAATGGAAGTATAAGTTATCGCAATCTTGGTAAGTGAGACTCACTCTCACTCATCCATCCCCACTCCCCCCCCCCCCCCCCCACCCCCTCGCCCACCCCAAATAATGCGCTTCGCGCGCATTGATTTCCTGGGAGAAGCAAATCTAAGGTGCATGAAACCCTAAATATAGGTATTACTTGCGTCCTTTATTATGATTGTGCTCCCCCTAAGAACAAAAGGGATGCATGTCAGTTGATAAACATTTGATAAAAAAATACCACGTCAACCATGGAAATCTCAACATGATAAGATTGGTGGACATGGCCTAAATACCAACCACCCCAATCCTGATGGAAATTTAAGGGACAGTTGCATTTAGGGATTTGCAACAGGCAGATTTCTGTGACACCCCGCCTAAAAAAATATCGGGGGATCAGTCCTATATCAAATTAAATAGGAATCTCAACTGGTTCATTCTTAGCATCATTGTCATCAAGTCATTAATTACTAATCACCAAGTCTTTTATTAAGTTGATGCAATTTTTTTATCTTTACTAACCCAACCTAACCAACATTCTAGGAAAACAAATTAACTACTACACGAAATAAACTAAACATGCCACAAAGTAAGTATAAGAGTTTTTCGAACAACATCGACTACAAGCAATCCACAAAGTGCAAGTACAAAAGTATACCAATACATGCCAAGACTGAATATAGAAGTACAAACCCAAAAGTACAAGTGAAAAAGTCCTTATCTAAAGATAGAATGAGAGAAGCTTCTACACAAAGATCCCGCAACAATCCACATAAACTTCAGATGCGCACTCTATAGGAAGAATCAGGTCTGGCGCCCCTCTGGTAGGACACCTAAAAGGTTTTTGAAAATAATTTTACAACAAGGGTTAGAACCCAAAATATTTGAAAATATTTAGCATATGTATTTAAATGAAAGAAATAAAAATGAAAATGCTTTCCATATTTACATTAGTGCCACACACTCGCTTGAGTTTATCTCACCCCTCAACTAATGTGCACGCCTAACGAATTATACATAATACCACCTAGTCACTCTCCCCATAACTAGCCTTATCCCAAATACTATACTAATTACCCCAGTATTATACCCCAAGTGAATATAATACATTTCTTTATGAGTTATTATACACATTAACTTTCATGAAGCATCATTTCTCCCTTTAATTCATATAACATTCCCACAAGTTACATTATCTATACATTTCACACGATGTGTGTGTGTGTGTGTATATATATATATATAAATTCTCGTATATAATTCTGCACTATATATGCGTATCATATCTCAAAATTCACATATATGTCAGATATAAATGCTATCACCGGACGCTTAGGAGGCGACCATAGTTCCCCCCAAAAGTGTCTGCTCCATACCGTAACGGTCCCATCCCTAATATGGATGTTATGGCATGGGGAATATACTCACTCTACATTCGATAATTAGGGGACTCACCCACATCGCGTAACCTCCAATGATAGCATTAATATTGGTATGGTTTTACTCTCTCTCTCTCTCTCTCTCTCTCTCTCTATATATATATATATATATATATATATATATATATATATATATATATATATATATGTACTACACATCGACATATATATAGAAATCCGGGCTATCGGAGTATTATACCCATACCCAAGCCTAAAACATTTAAGTCTATGGTCCGACTTCATTTTAATTAATTACACTTTAATTAATTCCCATTATTTTGGCGTAACCCTTTCAAGTATACCCGGACTCTCGATCCCTCGCCTCGAAATTCAATAGTTTCAATCCACCCTTTAATTTCATGCAATCAAGTCTAATCACTTAAACAACAAGATCACAATATGCTAAATCATGAACTTACATCTCCAATTTCATGCAATCAAGACTAATTAATTTCAAAGTTAGGTATTCCTAAATTAACCCTAATTCAATATTCAATTTCATAATTCAATTAGGGCAGGGACTGTAAATCTCCGACACAATAGGTCCGAATCAGGGAAATTTGGAGAAATCTAGCAGACATCACAAGTGGTTCGAACGAAGAGGCATGTCGTTCGAACGACAGTGGATCTTATTCGAATGAAATACTAGGTCGTTTGAACGACCCTGGTATTTCTCATTCTCTCTCTTCTGCTAAAAACCCAGTCCGCCATTAATAAGTTTTTAACCTTTATTCTGAACAGATTGCTGCATTAAAACGTCCCCAGATTCATCCTAATCTATTCTTTTGTTACAACAAATCTATCCGTAACCATTTCATCAATTCAGTCATCAATTTCATCAACTATCAGAGCCCATACATATTTATAACTATCATTAAAAGGAAATCCCCAAATTGCTCAAGAACAAACCCTAGAATTTAATTGAATTCCACCTCTTTTAATATGTAAAGATAGATGCAATTTGCCTAAAAAATGAAGTTCTAGGAATTTGAATGAAGGTGTTGAATTGCAATTGAAATAATCTCTCCAAGATTCCCAAGCTCATTTTCTCTTTGGCTCTCCCTTTAGCTTTTTCCCCTTTTTAGTCTTCTAACATGATTTAATGTTGCCTAACCCTTACAGATTTAGGGTTAAAAATCCTATTCACGTTATTAGGCCTATGGGCCTTATAAAAAAAGGTCCATACTATATTTATGGAGCTCAAATATGTCTAATTAGGCCCCAACACCCAATATACACATATAACCACTCATTTTGGGCTATTTTGACCCCACCGGCCTCAACCGCGCTTTTAAAATCTTCATCCGGAATAAATTTCTAAAATTAACTCTCACCCAACTTTTATATATTCCCATTAATTAGTTCTCATTAATTTACGACACAAGTGAATTACTAATTACCGAATTAATTAATTAAAATAATAGGTCTTACATACTTCCTCCCTTGCAAGGAAATTTCATCCCGGAAATTCGAACGTACCTGTAGTAAGTAGCTCTGGATACTGTTCCAGCTTGCCCTCCTCATGCTCCCAAGTGGACTCATCGGCACTATGGTGACCCCACTGGACCCGGACAAGCGGTACTACATTTAATCGTAACTTGCGCTCACTGAGATCTAAGATTGTTGTTGGCCTCTCCTCATAAGAAATATCGGGCTACAAATCTATCTCCTGAAGTTGGACATGCCAAAATGCGCTTGGACTACTCTTATATTTCTTTAACGAAGCAACATAAAATACATCGTGGATACACTGCAGATGATCGGGCAAACCCAAACGGTACGCTACCGGCCCAACTCTCTCAATGATGGGGAAAGGCCCCACATACCTTAGCGCTAACTTCCCCTTTTTACCAAATCTCATCACCCCTTTCATACGGGATACCTGCACTAAAAATTGATCACCAATCTTGAACTCTACATGCTTCCGATTCGTTCCGCGTAGCTCTTTTGTCTATCTTGGGCTATACGGATATGCCCCCGAATTAACTCAATCTTAGCGAAAGTATCCCGAATCATCTCCTGCCCAAAAAGTTTGTTGTCCCCCACCTCCAACCAACAAGCTGGTGAGAGATAAGGCCTACCCTACAATGCCTCAAATGGGGCCATTCCTATGGTAAATTGGTACGAGTTATTTTACGCGAACTCTACCAAAGGAAGGTACTGCTCCCATCCTCTCCCAAAGTCAAGAATGTACATCCGTAGCATATCTTTAAGCATTTGATTCACCCTTTCTATTTTCCCATCCGTCCGAGGGTAATATGCAGTACTCAATCCCAACTCGGTGCCCATAGCCTCCTAGAGGCTTTTCCAAAAATGCGATACAAATATCTTGTACCTATTGCACACTATATTGATCGGGACCCCGTGCAATCTGACTATATCTGCGATGAACAGTCTCGCATACTATAAAGTCTCAAAATTCGTACAGACCGACAGAAAATGGCCCACCCTGGTCAAACGGTCCACTATGTACCATATGGAATCATTCCCTCTCTGTGAAATAGGTAACCTAGTGATGAAGTCCATAGAGATGCTCTCCCACCTCCACACTCGGATCTCAAGTGGCTGCAACATCCCCAATGGTTTCTGGTGATCTACCTTCATAAGCTGACACGTGGCACACTTTGAGATGAACTTTGTAATGTCTCGTTTCATCCATGTCCACCAGTATTGCCTTCTCATGTCTTGGTACATTTTGTCCCCACCGGGATGTATCGTAAACTTGGAGCCATGATCCTCCATCAACACGGCGTGTCTCAAATATTTGTCCGTTAGCACGACTAATCGCCCATTAAAGTGAAGCCCACCTTCGGAGCTAATGGAGTAGGAATCCGCACCCTCTTCTAGTAACTGTTTCACCTTGTCCTGGCACAAAGGATCATCCGCTTGAGCCCGTACCACCCGCATAACAATCTCAGGTGTGACTGCTAAAACTGCCATACATGCCCTAGCGATCTCATCATCGTGCCTAATTTCACTCCATTTCACCTTCCAAGCTTTCGCCAAATCTTCCTTGGTTCGTCGGCCCAACGTATCCGTAACTACATTGGCCTTACTGGGATGCTATTGAATATCAAATTGATAATCCTTCGCTAACTTCAACCACCTCCTTTGCCTAATGTTCAATTCCCTTTGAGTAAACAAATATTTGAGTGATTTATGGTTTGTGAACAAGGTGAACCTATCCCTTAAAAGGTAATGCCTACAAATCCACAAGTGAAAGATGACCGCGACCAACTCTAAATCATGGGTGGGGTAATTCCTCTCGTGGGGCTTTAGCTTCCGAGACGCATAAGATATAGTCTGCTCTTCTTATTGCAACACACCCCCTATTCCCTGTAAGGACACATCAGTATAAACCCGATAATCCACCCCTACTTTTGGTAATGCCAAAATGGGGGCCGATGTTAGATTGTTCTTCAACTCGTCGAACGCCAACTGACATTGATCGCTCCACACAAAGGATACCCCATTTGTAGTCAAATTGGTCAATGACTCTGCTATCTCAGAGAACCC
This sequence comes from Sambucus nigra, assembly GCA_949130495.1. Classification (NCBI taxonomy): domain Eukaryota; kingdom Viridiplantae; phylum Streptophyta; class Magnoliopsida; order Dipsacales; family Adoxaceae; genus Sambucus; species Sambucus nigra. The sequence goes on along the minus strand of OX422223.1, from coordinate 60,666,440 downwards.
TCCGATGAAACGACGGTAATACCCAGATAACCCTAAAAATATCCTAATCTCAGTCGGTTTCATGGACTGACCCCACTCCCTCATCGCTGACACCTTTCTTGGGTCGATGAAAATCCACTGCTCCTACATAATATGGCCCAATAACTTCACTTCTCGAAGCCAAAACCCACATTTTTCATACTTCCGTATATCTGGTGATATCATAACGTCTTAAAGACCATACAGAGGTGCTCGGGATGCTCCTACTCTGTGCGCGAATAAACCAAACTTTCGTCAATGAACACTATAAAAAATTGATCAAGAAAATCTCTAAAAAAATCGATTCATAAGGTCCATGAATACCGCCGGTGCATTGGTGATACTGAATGTCATCAACCGAAACTCATAAGAACCATACCGCAACATAAAAATCGTTTTAGGGATGTCTTCCTCTCAAATCCTCAACTGATGGTACCCCGATCGTAAATCAATTTTGGAGAAGTATGATGACCCTCGTAACTGGTCAAAAAGATCATCAATCTTAGGTAGTGGATACTTGTTTCGGATCGTGACCTTATTCAACTCCTGATAATCAACACATAAATGGAGTGAGTCATCTCTCTTCTTTTCAACAACACGGGAGCACCCCATGGTGATGTGCTCCGCTGAATAAATCCCTAACCCAAGAGTTGCTGAATTTGTTCCCTCAATTCAAGCATCTCCAAAGGGGCTATGCGATAAGGCACTCGGGCTATCGGCCTAGTACCTGGCGCTAGGTTAATGAAGAATTCAATATCCCAGTTGGGTGGCAACCCCGGTATGTCATGAAATATGTCCTCAAAGTCCCTCACTATCAAAATTAAGCATATTGGGATCACCACATCCTGTGAGGTCTCCTCCTCAAGATAATATAAGTGAGTGCACGATCCTCCTTCTGGAAAGGGCATCGCCACTAAAAACATTTCCTGCCCTGGGATACCGAACACTATGGCTCTCTCATAATAATCAACCATTTATCTATAATCGACCGACCAATCTCTACCCAAGATAACATCATAGCCCTCTGTAATACCCCGTATTTTTATGCTATATTAATTTGGGGATTTATTAATTTAATGTGAGTTAATTATTTAATAAAAATCCGGAAATTAATTATGTTATAATTATTAACGTGACGAGAGTTAATAATTATGGGAAACTTGTTGAATATTACTAATGAGCAAAGTAATATATTATATTGGTTATATTGAATGTCATGAGTGAATTAAATGACAATTTCGGAAATGTAAGTCGGGACATGCTCGTGTCACGTCGGAACTAATTTTGTTAAATAAAAAGTGAATATTTTACAAGTTGTTCATATGGTCGTTTTGAGTGCGCCAACGCATCCGGAAGGGTCGAGATAGTCAGAAAAGTGTACCCGGGGGTTTAGTTTGGGTCTCTAGGTGTTTTTAGGCCTAATTGGTACCCCGGGAGGGCAATTTAGTCATTTCACCTTTTTGGGTAATTAAACCCACGAAATTCAGCAACCTATATCAGCCATTTAGGTTAGTCTTTTAGGGTTAGAATATTCAGAACACAAGTGACAGCCATTAGAGAAGAGAGGAGAGAGCTCCAAGGCAATTCAAGGCCAAAAAGTCACCGGTTTGCACCGCCGCCACCACCAACGCGTAGATCGCGAGAAGGGGAACGCAACCACACCGGATTCATCTGCAAACCAGACTTCTGAAAATCCCAGGCAAGTATTTATCTTACGTATTTTCGTTAGTGCAATCTTCATGTTAGTTTAGGAATGATTAGAGATGATAAATATGGAAGAAAACCCAATTTGTGTTAGGAAAATGCATGTAGTATTGATGTATATGAAATTCTAGAATCCTTGCCATGTAGAGGAATAATACCCACGAAATTCGGATGATATATTAGAAAGAAATTCTAGTAAAAAGAGATTAGAACCATGATTAAGAAAAACTCTAGCGTTCTTGATGATTAGATGAGATTTTGGGTTAATTATCCATGTTTAATGTTAGATATACACATGCTTTACGTTGAAAACATCTGGTATATTGATATAAAGTTAGTAGTAGGATTTTTGGGACGTTTAGAATGGAAAAACATGGTTTTGGATGAAGAAAATTGGTAGAACCCGTAACTGCAATTCTGCAGATTTCGCAGACCTGCTTGATCGATCGATCGAGCCTAGAGCTTTGATCGATCGAAGGTTCGATCGATCGAGCCCCAGACCTCGATCGATCGACCCCTACTGGCAGACTCCTATTTCCCCTTGTTTAATTAGTTAAATTAAATTTATCACAAAATAATTCTTGGGTATTCTTAATGAAATGTTTTGGGAGATAGGAAAGACCAGTAGGACATATGAATAAGTGTTGGGAACTTTATTATAAGACGAGAATCTTGTTTTTGGGATAATTATATAATGAACGATGAAACTACGTATTTCAAGTGAGAGATTACGGCGAATAGCTACGATAGTGAATAGAGGTATACCCACTGAATTTTATACTTGGTAAGAGAGAGTCCACGTGAGCTACGTAATAGATGGAAGAATACTTCGAATTAAGGTTAAAGACGAACCCTTATACGCGATACTAATAATATGATAATGTGGAAATGTCGAAATTATGGGAATTGAGAATTTACCTAATATTAATATGGTAATATTAGTATAGTTATATGATTTTGTGTGCATAAACTATTTATGTGTGAAAATCATGCCCACGCTACTTGCTATCCCCGAGGTTACCGCGCTGGGACAAGTCTTATCTCGATGGGACCTCTATGGGGGATATTGACTTGTACCCTAGAAGATAAATGTCCTTGGTACAGTCTATTGACGTGATAGTTCAGACGGTCCTAAGAGACGCAGGCATGTGCCATCCTCTTAGAGACTTGGAATCTATTCTTCGCCTCAATTTTGTTTGTGTATGTATTAATACAATTCGAGAGTGATTCTGATTGTATTCCCCTTAATATGAGTGATATGGGGTTTTGGATAGTAGAGTATGCCCGCACCATAGTTTATTTGGGGTGCTATTATAATATATATATATATTATTCGAGTAGTTAATATATGTGGGTACCCCGATTTTATCACCATAAGGCCTGGACGAGTAGCCCATCCTCAGCGGCCCAAAACCCAGGCCCATCACTTCTGGTATTCATCCATTTACTCCACGATACCACGAAGAGGAGTTGTGGGGGTACACGATCCCATGAAAGGGAGATGGCTAATAAAGAGGAACCTATCACCCCCACTACTTCAAGACATACATGTATAAATTAAACCCCAAGTCCGGGGCAAAGGACAAGTTGTATTCTCTGTACTTACTCTTCAGAATATAGAGAAATAACACTGACTGAACCACCGTGGACGTAGGCACTTCTTTGCTGAACCACGTATCTTCGTTGTTGTGTGATTGGTCTTTTATTTGCTTTTTCTTGGTTGTCACCTCTTTCATATTTATTTGTGCTGCATAACAATTGCATCTACAATTGGCGCCGTCTGTGGGAAGCGTTTATCTTTCCTTGAGAAGAGCCCACACCGAGAAAAAAATCTAAGATGTCTGATCACAGCAGCAACGCTCCTCAAGCAGGAGACATTCAGGAGCCACCCGCTCCTCGCAGGATTAGGTCTGAAGTCCGACGTTCCGATCAAGGGGCTCGCTTAGACAGGCCAGCATCAGAAGAAAGTCAAGGACCAGCGAGGTCCACTCAGATATCCAGATTGATCGATGCATACGAAGCAAGGCTCCACGAGCAGAGGGAGTTTTCTCGCAGGTATGAGGCTGAGAATGCTCGCCTGAAAAGAAGACTGGAAAAACTGAAAAAAGAACTACGTCCTGATACCAGGAGACGCCCCTATCGCACTCCTAGCCCTCAGGCGAGCAAATCTCGCAGCCGAGGAAGGAGCCCTAGGCGGCAACATCAAGGGTTCGAAGGTGGCGACTCAGACGACGACCTCCGCGAGCAACTAAGAAAAGCTCGCCGCTATCAGAGCCCTGCTCGCAGCGACGACAACATACGGAACCTAGTCCGCAGAGAAATGGACCAACATCCAGCTCACCGCGGCACCAGGTCAACCAAAGAACTCGCTAGGAGAGCCCTCAAGACCCAGATGAAATCGCCCTTCACAAGGGAAATTGAAGAAGAAGAAGAAGCTCCCAAAAAGTTTGCTATTCCAAGGTTCAAGATTTATGACGGGAAGACTGATCCCATTGATCATATCAGGCAATACCGGCAGGCTATGACCCTCTGGAATCACCGAGATGCGTTGATGTGCCGTATTTTCCCCTCAAGCCTTCATGACGTGGCCCAGAAATGGTTCGAGAAACTCCCTCACCGATCCATCAGAAATTTAAAATCCCTGGCCGAGCTCTTTACGGCCAGGTTCATCACCAGCAGCTCCCATCCCAAAAGGATGGATGCTCTATTGACGATGAAGAAAACTCCTCAGGAGACACTTCGAGACTATGCGAAAAGGTACTGGGAGTTATTCAACGAAGTCGAAGACTGCGCAGAAGAAGTGGCAGTGGCTTCATTCAAAATTGGGCTACCTAGCTCTTCCCTCCTCTACCAGTCCTTGACAAAGAAGGAAGCAACCACCATTGATGACCTGATGGCCCGGATTGAGAAATACGCAAAGGTGGAAGATGTCACCCGCCTTAATGAAGGGGAAAACGGTCGAGCCAAGCTCGCCACGAAGGGAAGTGAGAAAGTTGATAACCAGAAAAAAGGAGGAAAGAATGGGAGCAAGAATGGCCCCAAAAACGGAGGGGGCCCTGACGTTGCAAAATCGTTCCAGGCAGTCAACACCATCTTCAAAGAACCAATTTACAAAATTCTCGCTAAGATCAAGGATGAGCCGTTCGTCAAATGGCCCCGGAAAATGGGAGGAGACCCATCGAAAAGAAACAATGCGCTGAGATGCACCTTCCACAAAGAGGGGGGACATAAGACCGAGCACTGCAAGGCTCTTAAGTCCAACCTCGAGGAGTTGGCCCAATCTGGACATTTGAATAACTTTGTGGAAAGGAAGGTAGAGAGAGTGACTGTCCACAAGGAGGCAAAACCCGACAACGTGTTAGAAGACGACACCGGACACGAATTCGCAGTAATCCATGGAGTATCCGATGTTAAGCAAATCCAAGGCAACTCAGCTCGGATGGAGATAAAGAAGCTGACAGCAGTAATGCAAGCTTTTCAAATTGATCCGGCGAAATCACAGGCAGGAAAACGCCGCCGAGCAGAGTACATCAACTACAACAAGCATATTGTCTTCACGGATGAAGATCTTGTGGGAGTGAGGACCCCACATCACGATGCCTTAGTCATTACACTCAGAATAGCCAACTTTGATATCGACAGACTGCTTGTCGATCAAGGAAGCTCATCCGAAGTAATGTACATCGACCTGTTCAGGAAATTGAAGTTGGACATCGCCGACCTTAAGGGAACCACTGTCCCTCTGGTCGGCTTCGCTGGAAAAATGACCATGCCTTTGGGCAAGATAGTACTACCAGTGCTCACTGGGAGTGTTTCAAAAATGATCGAATTCTTGGTGGTCGACATCGATTCACCATATCAATCCATCCTCGGCAGGGGATGGCTCCATGCAATGAAGGCAGTCTCCTCGACCTACCACCAGAAACTCAAATATATCACCGAGCGAGGAGTGATGGAGATACATGGCGACCAGGCGATGGCGAGAAAGTGCTTCATAGCGGCTATCCGACCGAAGCCAGAGAAAAAAGACGTTCGAACCAGCGAGAAAGTGGAGGAAGATGCAATCCCTTCCAAATAGCAATTAAAATATGGAAGGCCCGGAGTGGAAGAGACCAGGCTCCTCCCCTCCGAACGGGTTGTAGAGGACCTGGTAGAAGTCATTGCTAGGGAAGGCGAAAACAGCAGAGTCTTCCTGATCGGGACTTCATTCACTAATAAAGAGCAAAAGGATTTGTTAACCTTACTCAGGAGAAACATAGATGTTTTCTCCTGGGAACCCTACGAGCTGCCAGGGATCGATCCCAATATGGCCTGCCATCAGTTGCAAGTCAATCCCACATTCAAACCGATAGCACAAAAGGCACGACGAACTGCTCCCGAGAAAGCTAAAGCAATAGAACAGGAAGTCGAAAAACTGCTGGATGCAGGATCCATACGGGAAGTGCAGTTCCCCAAATGGTTATCCAACCCAGTGGTAGTTCCAAAAAGCAACGGTAAGTGGAGAGTTTGCATAGACTTCACTGACCTCAACAAAGCCTGCCCCAAGGATAGTTTCCCTCTTCCAAAAATAGACCAACTAGTAGACGCCACTGCAGCTCACGAGCGAATGAGTTTCCTGGACGCATACTCGGGTTATCACCAGATTCCCTTATATGCCCCAGATCAGGACAAAACGGCGTTTATCACGACGGTTGGTTTATACTGTTACAAGGTCATGCCTTTCGGGCTAAAAAATGCAGGGGCAACCTATCAGCGGCTGGTTACTAAAATGTTCAAAAATCAGATGGGAAACACGATGGAGGTCTACATCGACGACATGCTCGTCAAAAGCAAGGAGAAAGAAAACCACCTTTCTGACCTGGCAAGTACCTTCGAAATCCTCAGGAAATACCGAATGAAACTCAACGCGAGCAAGTGTTCCTTCGGTGTCCAGTCAGGAAAGTTCCTTGGGTATTTGGTCAGCAAGCGTGGCATAGAAGCAAATCCGGACCAGATTGAGGCAATTAAACGGGTGCAACCTCCTCGCACAATCCGCGATGTACAGAAGCTCACTGGAATGCTCGCTGCTCTGAATCGTTTCATTTCTAAATCCTCCGAGAGATGCAAGCCCTTCTTTCAACTCTTAAAAGGCAGCAAAATGGTAGAATGGACCCCAGATTGCTCGCAAGCATTAGGCGAGCTCAAATCCTACCTAAGCTCCCCACCACTGCTCTTCATGCCACAGCAAATGGACCCTTTGTACCTCTACCTCTCTGTATCCAACCATACTATCAGCTCAGTGCTAATGTGTGAAGTCACAGGGATCCAACATCCAGTCTATTACGCGAGCAAAACCTTACTAGATGCCGAGTAGAGATACCTGCCATTGGAAAAGCTCGCATTCGCCCTAGTAATGTCATCAAGGAAACTAAAGCATTACTTCGAAGCTCACACGATCATCGTCCTTACATCACACCCCCTCAAGGCTGTCCTAAGGAAGGCGGATTTGTCAGGCAGGCTGTCTAAGTGGTCAGTCGAGCTCGGCCGGTTTGACATCCAATTTCAACCAAGGACAGCTATCAAGGGTCAAGTCCTCGCTGACTTCATAGCTGAATTCATGGGCGAAGAACCTCTCGACCAGCCTAAACCAACAGAACAAAACAGCCAGACTACAGGGGGAAGCTGGAAGCTATTCATTGATGGAGCCTCCAACTCAAAGGGGGCAGTAGTAGGAATTGTTCTCATCACTCCAGAAAATGCAGTCCTCGAGCAAGGAATTAGGCTGGGATTTGCAGCCTCCAACAACGAAGCAGAATACGAAGCCTTAATTGCAGGTCTCCAAAGGGCGCAAACTCTAGGAGCAAAACATTTACAGGTATTCGGAGACTCACAACTAGTTTCCAATCAGATAAGTGGAGACTACAACGCGAAGGACGAGAGGATGGCAGCCTACCTCTCGTTGGTAAGAAACTTGATGACAAACTTTGAAGAAATCAACATCCAGCAGTTCCCCAGGGGGCAGAACAGCCACGCTGACGCTTTGGCAGCCCTGAGCTCGGCAGTCGATTCCAGCCTGAAAAGGATAATCCCTATCAATTTCCTTGGCTACCCGAGCATTCACCGCGAGCTAACAAAAGCGAAATAAATACTCCAATTGGAACCAGCCCCTAGCTGGATGGATCCCTTAAAAGGCTATTTGAAGAACGGAACGCTCCCAGATGATAAAAGGACCGCCCACCAGATAAGAGTCAAAGCTGCTCGCTTTCACTTATCCATGGGAGGTGACTTGTATAAAAGATCTTTCTCCGGCCCCTATCTTAGATGCGTCCACCCAGGCGAGGTCGAGACAGTGCTTCACGAGCTCCACGAAGGAATCTGCGGAAGTCACGTCGGAGGAAGATCTCTAGCCTTCCGAGCAATGAAGGAAGGTTACTGGTGGCCGTATATGCAAAGGGACTCCGTAGTATATGTCCGCAGATGCCTAAAATGCCAGCTTCACGCCCCCATGGTCCACCAACCTGCTAGCGAATTGAAATCCCTGACCAGCCCCTGGCCTTTTGCCCAGTGGGGAATGGACATCGTGGGACCTCTACCCACCGCTGCCGGCAATCGCAAATACCTGTTGGTCGCCACCGATTACTTTACCAAGTGGATCGAGGCAGAACCTCTGGCGAACATCCGAGATGCTGACATAATGAAATTCATATGGAAAAATATAATCACTCGATTCGGGATCCCCAGAACCATCATCATTGACAATGGGACACAGTTCGAAAGTGGCCCCTTTCAGGACTTCTGCGACCAACACGGAATCAGGCACCACTTCAGCTCGGTAGCTTATCCTCAGAGCAACGGACAAGCTGAGGCTTCCAACAAAACAGTAATCGCTGGATTAAAAAAGCGGTTAGAACGAGCAAAAGGCGCGTGGACTACCGAGCTACCGCATGTCCTATGGGCATACAGAACGACTCCCAGACGAGCCACAGGTCAGACGCCATTCTCACTAGCATATGGTATGGAAGCGGTCATCCCATTAGAAGCAGGATTGCCTACAATGAGATCCGACCTTGTCGAGCAGAATCAGAACGATCAGGCTTTGCTCGCTGAACTCGACTTGGCCGACGAGCGCAGGGAACTTGCCCTAGTCAAACTAGCGAGTTATCAGCAACAGCTCGCGAAGCACTACAGCAAAAAGGTCAATCCGAGGAAGTTCGAAATTGGAGACTATGTCCTAAGAAAAGTCCTTGGCAACACAGTAAAGCCATCAGATGGTAAACTGGGCCCAAACTGAGAAGGACCTTATGAAATAATTAGAGACGACCTGCAAGGTGCCTATCATTTGAAAACGATGGAGGGCAGAGAGATACCACGAGCATGGAACGCAGCTAATCTCAAGAAATTCTACTTTTAGGAGTTCTATTGTTAGATCTTTTATTGTACTCATTTTGGGAAAAGACAGTTTATTTCTCTACTCACCAATAAAAATCTCTCAGTTGATTACTCTCTAAAAGTATAACAATTATATCTTATTGCACATCTTTTTCAAATCACAGGTATAATAGTTGACATAGCAGGGGAACACCCCTCCTCAGGTCATCGTCACGAAGCACGACAGACCTCTTAGCATTGCCCATGGTAATATATGAAGCCCTACAGAGTATTCTTAGGCATCGAACCTACTCTGGTTAAACAAAATCCTGACCGGATGAAGACATCCAAAAACAGGTGTGTCCTCGCCAATTGCCCCTCTTAGACCTAAGGGAGTGTGACGACACGACCTAAAAGGTAAAGGGAGAGCACAATGGTATTCTTAATACTGGACTGGGCGGACATTCACATGGCAAGATAAAGATTGTGAAGCTGCAAAAATATAACAGAGATTGGATAAACACGTTTAGTCGGCAAAAACGCCCAAAACTCAAACTTTCCATTAATCTTTTATATTTACAAACAATAATGGTACATGTTTAGTCGGCAAAGACTCGCCCAAAGCATTTACAATTATTAAAAAACAAAAAATCAAGAAGGGGGAAGCCTCCGAGCAAGGTAATCAGCAACCTTAGCTCTCCTCCCGTCATCAGGGGCAGGATCGAATTCCTCAACAACTTCATTTGTGTCCAACTCCAGTAGCCGCCAAGGAATAGTATCGATAGGAATCCATCGGCCATCTCGCCTAAATGGATTGGGCATCAAAGTAGAGGGAGACATCTCATGCCGATACCACAATATCGAATTTCTCGGCACCTGCAGCTCTTTGAGAGCACTCAACCACCCCCTGATGAAGGAAAGCTCCTCGAACTCTGATAATCTTGTGGGAGCATCTAGCCAGCCCTGATCATAGCCATCAGTCCACACTTGGCGAGGGCCCTTCTTAAATAAATGCCGCAGTCGGGTGACGTCCCTCTGAAGCCCAGCAGCAGTTACGTAAGCTCGCTGAACATCGCCGCGCAGCTCCTCCATCTCCCTCTCACGCTGCTCTTCAGCTTCCCTACTCCTACCCCGCGTACTCCTGCCAGCTCGCGGGAGGGGTGGCCGAGCAGCTCGCGACGAGGAAGAACCTTGCAGGACTGCCGAAGCGGTGCTCGGCGAATGCTCCTTAAGCTTCAAGACCTCCCGCCTCAGGTCGTCATTCTCCCGCTAAAGAAACTCCACGACCTGATTGATCTCGGTAGCCTCCAGTAACTTTACTCTCAGCTCGCTGACTTCTTCTTGCACTGAAGCTCCGATCTCTCCCATTTCCTGGAGCCTGTCCTTCAATTTAGCCACCAGCTCGGACTGATCCTTATACTTCTGGTTCCTTGATTTAGCAAACCTACAGAGCTTAGCAAAAGCCTGGCGAACTGCAGGGCTTGCATTAGGACCCAGAGTCCTACCCAATTGGGAGGTAACAGGAATATAATCATCCACATCAACCAACTACAAAGAAAGGAAGAGAACAAAAAGAAATCAGCATAAACAAAAACGAAGCCTTTTTATTGATAATGAGCGAGGTTACATCAGAACAAAAAAAAAAGGGAAAAAATTGCAAAGAGATCCCTATCACTTAGCAACCTCGGTGGACGGACCCTCGTCCTTATCAGCATCAGCAGGGGCGTTACCCTCTGCAGAAGTGTGCACTGCCCCCTCGACCAAGGAAGCATCCGCAAGAGTCGCCTGAGGAGCAGGATTGACCCCTTCAGCAGTTGGGGCTGGCTCCTCATCCACAACTGGCTTGGGCCCTGGATCATGTTCGTCAAAAAGTGGGGATGCAACATCCACCCCTGCAGCCACAAGGGCCTTGTTCCACCCCTTCTTGAAGTTCAAACGGCTAATATAGCCTATCTGAACCTCGGCGTCTTCATACGCAGCAGCCCAGCCAGAATTGTATGAATCTTCTTTAACAGTGGCTACCTGGGCCTTCTCCGCTTCCAGCTGCTCGGCAAGAACCCTGTTCTTCTCCATAAAGTCCATCTTGCTAGAGCAGACCTGGTCGTACGACTTCCTCAGCTCGCCGAGCTCCCTGACAGCATTATCTCTCTCGCGAGTAGAATTAGCAAGGGCCAAGGCAGAAGAAGCTCGAGCCGCATCAGCAGCCTTCAGATCGGCCTCCAACTGAGAACCCCTGGCCACCAGAGTAGAATTCGCCTGCTCCAGCTCGCTGTTCCTTCTCAACAGCTCGTCGCGAGAGCGATATAGCACGGCGAAGTCAGTCACAAACTGCAGAAAACAAGTTAAAGATCAGAAAGAAGAAACCATCAAAGCATATTAGGAGAAGTTGGGAAGTAGAAAAGAAACCTTACCAAGGCGAGCCTCTGGCTAGCTTGCAAGGCCAGTTGATCAGACCCTGACGCCTTCTCCCGATCTGCAGGGAGGACTGCCCTCTCAAGCAGTGCAGGGGCAAGTTGAGGAGAGGTGGCCACCGAAGCCCCCTCAGGCAAAGCAGATACTGGGACCAAGGATTGACCAATCTTGGTCCTCAGTTCCATCTTCCTCCTCTCCTCCTCCTTCTCCTTCTCCCTCCTCTTTCTCTCTTCCACCTTCTTCCTCTCCTCCTCCTTTTTCTTCTCCCTCTCCCTCGCCTGCTCCTCCTCTCTCTTCTTCTTCTCTTATTCTTGAGAGGGAGGCCGAGAACCAGTAGCTATGGCCCCGGAGACAGTCTTCGATTTTTTGGACCTCTGTGCAAGAAGCACATCATCATCATCATCATCATCCCGGATTAGATTCTTCCTGGGAGGCATTTCTTCACCTGGACTGCTGGTAGTACTCGACGAACTGCTACTATCAGCACTGCCTCCACCCAAGTTACTCCCAACACCTGCAGGCTCGCTCTCCGAGCTGCTCTCCTCCTCGTCCAATTGGATGGGCTCAGCTGAAATCTCTTCGGAAGAGTCAAAGTCCGGAACACTATCCACAGGTCGGGCTATGAAGCTCGAGCCTGTGTTCTTGTATTCAAGCAGAAAAGCAGCAGACCTAGGATGCTCACCGTCACCCAAAGGTTCCCTGATGTTCCAAGCTTTCACCAGTTCCGAGATACGAACCTCGCTGAGAGCTGGCTCCAAGTTCTTTATCTTCGCTGAAAAGGAGAAAGCAAGGAGAAGTTAGAAAAATCACAAAGTTAGCAAAGGTTGAAACAACAATACAACATCTACCTATATATTCTTCCCCATAAAAGGGAATAGTAAACCTCTCGGACCTCGACCCTTCAAATTGAGGGGAGTATTGCCAGTTCCTAACGAGAAAACCTTCTTGCCAGTAGTCCTTATGGGAATCAGGTAAATTCACTACCAATACCCTATCAGGGCTCCTGGCCTTAAGGTACAAGACCCCTGAACTCGTTCGAGAAAAAGAATAACAAAAACAGACCTCGGCAAGCCCTAACCTCGTGCCGTACAACTGATTTATCCTGTGCACACCATTCACTATTTTCCATACGTTGGGTGAACATTGTGCGGGCACAATACCAAAATAACTAAAAAAGTGCAGAAACAAACCATTAGAGGGAAAGGTGAGACCCCCCTGGGAAAGCAACAGGATGTGAATCCAATGTGCATCCTCTATGTCCCTAACGTTCCTAGGCGGCGAGACACAACACTCAATCTCTACCCACTCAGGGATACCATAGAATTTTCTAAACTCAGTTACCGACCTATTTCCAATCTTCGCCGTTGGAAAAATACAAGAAAAACTATAAACTCAAGAAAAAGGGCACGAAAGACTTACAGGACAGAAGATCAGATCAAAAGACGAAGAAGCGACGAGAGTGAAGACCGAAAACAGAAGGTACAAAACTCAAAAGTTCTCAAAAGATAGAAGATTGCTGGAAGAACTGGAACGACGAAGAAAAAATGTGTCTTATTCCAACAAGCCTTCAAAACTAATCATAACGCACAGATAGCGAAGCGGGTGCCGCCAAAGCAACTTCACAGTTTTCAAAGAAATCAACCATCATTGCTGATCATTTAAATCCATCGGACCCATAAAGAACGGCCCGACAAATTCAGGGGCAATTGTGGGTACCCCGATTTTATCACCATAAGGCCTGGACGAGTAGCCCATCCTCAGCGACCCAAAACCCAAGCCCATCACTTCTGGTATTCATCCATTTACTCCACGATACCACGAAGAGGAGTTGTGGGGGTACACGATCCCATGAAAGGGAGATGGCTAATAAAGAGGAACCTATCACCCCCACTACTTCAAGACATACATGTATAAATTAAACCCCAAGTCCGGGGCAAAGGACAAGTTGTATTCTCTGTACTTACTCTTCAGAATATAGAGAAATAACACTGACTGAACCACCGTGGATGTAGGCACTTCTTTGCTGAACCACGTATCTTCGTTGTTGTGTGATTGGTCTTTTATTTGCTTTTTCTTGGTTGTCACCTCTTTCATATTTATTTGTGCTGCATAACAATTGCATCTACAATATATATATATGGAATTCTGAAATTTGGAACTACCTACTGTGAATTGATATGTAGGATATGGATGATGACTCAAATTGTAAATACTTGTTTTGAGAAAGTATAATATGACACTGGAAAACTTTATTGACTAATAAAGTTAAAATGAGAACTTTGGTTATTAATTGAAATATTCTTTTCAAACAATTGTATCGTTAAATTTTGAATCCTACGAAATACCTAAGATAAGTTAAATCATAGGGGAAAGATAGCGCGTTATATGATGAGATAAACCATTAGGAGGGTAGTGCGATAGGAGTGCACATTAGAAGAGATGTGAGAATTTCTCAAGAGAGTATCGCATTAATATGTTGTTGCATTGGCCTGTATCAATTTAAATACTTGCTAAAGGTATTTTAATATCAAACACACTTTCGGGCTCTGACCCGTTTTTCTCTCTCTCTCTCTCTCTCTCGTATATATATGTATGTATTACAGGTGCCCAGCCACAGGGGCGTCTTGCTTAGGATCTCTTGGAAGGAACGTGCTGCAGCTTAGGTGGGAGTTGCAGGTCTTTTGATTAGACGACTTCGTTCATTCGGATCCCCTCTTAGTACTTTCACTAGTTGAGCATGTGTAGCTCTTTCCATTATTCCATTGTTATTGGACATTTACATTTCATTTATTTCCAGTATTGTTCTATGGGATTTATTCAGATTGGATTTGTGACTTTATATTTCGAATGTTGACATTCGATTTACGAATGTTTTAAATTAATTGGTTTGTGTTCCAGGTTTATTGTGGTGTGATTCTTAATTGTAGAAATGTTGCTAATAAAATAAATGTTTTCTTTAAATAAAATTTGGAAAGTATGTATGAAAATGGTTTTGACACTTAGCTTAATTATTTAGGGTGTTAAATTGGAAAATGTATTTTTATCGACAGTGATGCTGAGAATGAACCAACTGTTTACCTTGATTTAATTTAATAAAGGAGTGATCGCCCGGTATTTAATTAGGCGGGGTGTCACACCCTCTAAATCCAAAACTAAGAGATCCGTCATAAAACTCAAACCCCCAATCACAACGTCTACCCCTTTACAAATAGAGTGAATAGGTGATCCACCCCCTATGGTGATTCCACAAAAATGAGTAGACTATCGGCTGTGTCTAGTAACCTAACCACTCTAGCAAAATGGTTCCTAACAAATTAATACGATGTACCAGTATCAAAAAGGATTCTACTAACATGACCATGGATAGGGAACGTACCCTTAACTGTTGGCGGTGTGGGTGGTGCTAGAGGGATCGAAACATCTGGGACGTTTTACACACGTTCGTACTACAACTGCCCCAACTGCTGCTGAATCGGGGGAGATGGTGCTGCCTAAGGTCCCTGTGCCTGATATCCCAACGGAGAATCATGCTATTGGCCCCTATCTATCCGTGGGAAATCTCTCCTGAGGTGGTCTGCCTGACCACAAATGAAACAGCGTTTTTGACCGTTTTCCTGATACTGACCCTGCTGGCCCTGACATTGCGGTCCCTAAAGTTGGCCCTAGCGAGGCTGCCCCTGATGTTAGCCCTGATGGTCGCCCCTGTTATTCCCCTGGCCTTGGCAGCCCTGAGGAACCAACTGTTGATTTGGGCCCTGATGGCCCTGCCTAAACCCCTGACCTCCAAATCAAAATCTCTTGGCGGGATTCCCCCGACGGTTATCCTACCCATGCTGTGTACCACTCAAAGTATCTCCATTGGCCTTGCCCTGCTCCCCACCCCTCTTGTTTCCCTCAAGGTGGAAGCGATGATCCTGAAAATGAAGGAGGTCCGCATTAACCACGTCAGTATAAGTCACAAGAGTCAGATTCCCTATCAAATGTTGCCTCGTCCTCCAGGCTAGCCCATCAACAAACATCATCTTCTTCCTTTTCTCGTTGCCCACCTCATCTGGCACAAGCATGGACAGACGAGTGAACTACTCCTCGTACTCGGCAACCAATATATCCCCCTGAACCACCTCCCTCAGCCTCCTCCTCATCTCAGTCTTGACAACCGGAGGAAAGTATTTGCGGTCAAACTGCACCCAAAAATCTACCACAGTCATAGAATCTCCCTCTGCTATGGTAGTAGTGAACTCCCACCACTGCAAGGCGGCACCCGTTAGTCTAAAAGTTGCGAGCATCTATCACTGAATCTCACTTCAGTCTACCATCCGTAAGTGCCTCTGCATGTCACGTCTTCACTGATAGGCTTCCAGCACGTCCAAAGTTCCCTGAAACTTCGGGGGATGGACATCTAGAAGGCCTCCCTAATCCTCTGCCAGTCAGTCATCACCAGAGGGACCTGGCCTGCTGGAGCCACGTGCTACGGTGGCTGCTGCTAGGGAAAATGGGCTGCTATAGCGGTTATGGCTCTATTAACCGCCTGAGCTATGATGTCTGCTACCTGCTCAGTAGAAACAACCCCATGTGGCGGCTGGGGCTGCAGCATATCTGGCACCTGGGGATCCTCACATTGTCCTCCCTGGGTAGTGGCCCTCATAGGTCTCCCTCGTTCTCTCCTGGGAGGCATATGAAACATAGAACGAGTTGTATTAGTTCACAATTAATACAAATCTTGAAATAACAGAAGAGAGATAACCAATAAAGTCATGAGCAACAGTCCTAACAGTAGGGCTCTATGACAATGAACGCAATGCTGAAACTAAAGTAAGTCGCACAGATCCTAGGGACACTAGAACCTAATTCTCAGATACCATCTGTGATACCCCGCCTCATAAAATACTGGGTGATCAGTCTTATATCAAATTACATAGGAATCTCATATGGTTCATTCTGAGCATCACTATCGTTAAGTCATTAATTACTAACTACCTAGTCTTTCATTAAGCTGATGCCAAATTTCTATATTTATTAACCCAACCCACCTAACATACTAGGAAAACAAATTTACTACTACAAGAAAGAACTAAACATGCCACAAAGTAAGTACAAGAGTTTGTCGAACAACATCGACTACAAGCAATCCACAAAGTGCAAGTATAAAAGTATACTGATACATGCCAAGACTGAATATAGAAGTACAAACCCAAAAGTACAACTGAAAATGTACCTATCTAAAGATAAAATGAGAGAAACGTATACATAAAGATCCCACAACAATCCACATAAGCTGCAGCTGCACACTCTATAGGAAGAATCAGGCCTGACACCCCTGTGGTAGGACACCGAAAAGGTTTTTGAAAATAATTTTATAGCAAGGGTTAGAACCCAAAACATTTGAAAATATTTAGCAAGTGTATTTAAATGCAAGAAATAAAAATGCAAATTCTCTCCATATTTAAATTAGTACCGCACACTCCCTTGAGTTTACCTTACCCTCAACTAATGTGCACGCCTAACGAATTATACATAATACACCTAGTCACTCTCCCCGTAACTAGCCTTGTACCAAATACTATACTAATTACCCCACTATTATACCCCAAGTGATTATAGTACATTTCTTTATGAGTTATTATACACATTAACATTTATGAAGCATCATTTCTCACTTTAATTCATATAACATTCCCACAAGTTACATTATATATATATATATATATATATATATAAATTCCCGTATATAATTCTTCACTATATATATGTATCATATCTCAACATTGACACATATGTCGGATATAAATGCTATCACCGAATGCTTAGGGGATGAACGTATTTCCCCCTGAAAGTGTCCGCTCCATACTATAATGGTCCCACCCCTAATACGGACGCTATGGCCTGGGGAATATACTCACCCTGCATTCGCTAGTCAGGGGACTCAGCCACATCGTGCAACCTCCTATGATAGCATTAATATTAGTATGGATTTATTATATATATATTAGTCACACAAATATATATATATATATATATATATATATATATATATATATATATATATATATATATATATACACACTACACATCTACATAGATATAAAAATGCAGGCTATCGGAGTATTATGCCCATACCCAAGCCCAAAACATTTAAGTCTATGGTCCGACTTCATTTTAATTAATTACACACTAATTAATTCTCATTATTTTGGCGTAACCTTTTCAAGTATACCCGAACTCTTGATCCCTCAGCTTGAAATTCAATAGTTTCAATCCATCCTTCAATTTCATGCAATCAAGTCTAATAACTTAAACAACACGATCACAATATGCTAAATCATGAACTTACATCTCCAATTTCATGAAATCAAGTCTAATTAATTTATAAGTTAGGTATTCCCAAATTAACCCTAATTTAATACTCAATTTCATAATTCAGTTATGGTAGGGACTGTAAACCTCCAACACAATAGGTCTAAATCAGGGAAATTTGCAGAAATCTAGCAAACATCACAAGTGGGTCGAACTAAGAGCCCTGTCATTCGAACGACGATGGATCTCGCTCGAACGAAATACCAGGTGGTTCGAACGACCTTGGTATTTCTCCTTCTCTCTCTTCTGCTAAAAACCCAGTCTGCCATTAACAAGTTTTTAACTTTTATTCTGAACAGATTTCTGCATTAAAAAGTCCCCAGATTCATCATAATCTATTCTTTTGTTATAAAAAATCTATCCCTAATAATTTCATCAACTATCAAAGCCCTTACATATTTATAACTCTCATTAAAAGGAAATCCTCAAATTGCTCTAGAACAAGCCCTATAATTTAATTGAATTCCATCTCTTTTAATATGAAAAGATAAATGCAATTTAATAATCACAATTTAAACCACTTGCCTCAAAAATGAAGATCTTGGGCTTTGAATGAAGGTGTTAAATTACAATTGAAATAATCTCTCTAAGATTCCCAAGTTCCTTTTCTCTTTGACTCTCCCTTTAGCTTTTTCCCTTTTTTAGTCTTCTAATGTGATTTAATGTTGCCTAACCCTTACACATTTGGGGTTAAAAATCCTTTTCACGTTTTTAGGCCTATAGGCCTTAAGAAAAGGGTTCATACTCTCTTTATGACGCTTAAATATGTCTAATTACGCCCCAACACCCAATATACGCATATAACCACTCATTTCAAGCTATTTTGACCCTACCAGACTAAACCACGAGCTTAAAATTGTCATCCGGAATAAATTTCTAAAATTATCTCTCACATGTTAAGTTATTTAAATATATTCAGTTTTAAATATTTCCATTAATTATTTCTCATTGATTTACGACACAAGTGAATTACTAATTACCGAATTAATTATTTAAAATAATAACTCAGAAATTACGAGGTGTTACAGTTTCCTAGAGATCAAGGAGTGGCTAAAGGTTAATCGATGAAGAAAACAACGGATATAGTCAAATACAATTCAAATGGAGCTCAACTACCTTAGAGATAAAGTCAATAATATTTTTCGATCGCTATTTAAAAGGCCTAAGACTCTAGGACTCTTATATCTATAAATAGACATGAACCTAATTTTTTAAGGCATCGAATTGCACATCATTGTATTCACGACTTGGACTCTCAGTTAGCAACCCTAACAGTTCAAGTCTTATTCTTCTCCCAAAGTAATAATACTCTGCTCTTCCTTTCCTATGGATGTAGGCAGGCTGACCTACCAAATCACGTAAAATTGTGTCTCATTTTCATATTCCATTTATATTTGGGATCAAATTGGTATTAATCATATATTGTAGGATTGGTATCCCCTAATTTTTCATATAAATTTGATATATTGTAAATGTTTAATGCAATTTCTATATTTTCGTTTTTTTTTTCTATATTTTTTTTTCTACAATTTCCTGTATTTTTTAAAAAAATTATGTTTTATATAATTTTTACCTTTCTTAATATTGTTCCTATAAACTTCATATATTTCAAATATTTTTTTTTTGGAATTTCAATATTTTTTAATATATTTTCTAATTTTTTTTTTCACTTTTAATATTAGAATTCATAAAATTTTAAGATGAGCCTTTATGTAGGGTTGAACAAATTACACTCGTGTGTTATTTACATGACTAATTTGCCATTTAAATATTTAACACGGATATAGTTGGGGGTAACCCATTACGATTCCTACAAACTCGTAATAACATTTACTCTTTGGTTTACCTTTTCCCTCACTTTTACCTCATTAAAAATTCCTCAAATGTGGTTGTTGATTTACAAAGAGGGGAGGAAAGTTTCTCTATAATTATAAGTCACGCTTGTGATATCAAATACTTTACGACACAATTTCATCCATGTTCATTCAAACATATTCACCGATAGGGAAATAATCATGCGCATGTATTAGCAAAGAGTAATGCTAAGAGTCACAAGTGATGTATTATAGCAATCATGTGTTGTACTCGGTCATTATAATGTGTACACGGCTGATTTCAATGCGATGTTAGTTACAAGATGATTTGGAATATGTATTTCTGAGTCTTAGCATTTTACATTAGCAATATATATTAAACATTTGAATTCTTTTGTAGTTTGGTCAAAGGATTCTCTTAAAGTGTTGGATCATTCTTTGAATGTGGATTTTCTGAACATCAATGTTAATGGTTAATGTTATGTGCACGTTTTAAAAAAAAATGCACATCTCGTTAGTATTTACTTCTTCCTCCTTTTTTTTAACCTTTCGAGTCTGTTTATTTTCGGAGTGAAATACTTTTAACCGCGGTAAAAAATAAAACGGTAAAATAATTTTTCATATATTTAATATTCTTTTTTTATTGGTTTGAAATTGTGAATAAATACACATCATATAATTGTACATCTTTAAAAAATAATAATAAATAATATTTAACTTCAAATAAGTAAAAATATATTTCACCATTTTATCTTTAAGGATGAGAAATATTTTATACTTGACCAAATGGAGCCATCGTTTCTGCTTTGATTTTAATCTTTTTCATTCAAATATTGAAGACTCGCTCCAATGGAATACTAGGGACCATACCATGTAATAGTGGCAATATGTGGCCCAAATAATAAAACAATCCATATTAGCCCAGTCATCTAAATATGGGGCCCATATTTGAAAGCTATGAGTTAAATATGGGACTCATATTTCAAGACTATGAATTAAATATCTGACCCATATTTGAAAGCTAGGAATCAAATATAGAGCCCATATTTCACAAGTGGCCTTCCCCCTCCCCCCCCAAAAAAAAAAAAAACTTCAAAGAATTTCAAAATTTGACCCTAAAGTTTCAAAATTTTATGGAAAAAAATTATATTTTTTCAGTTTTGGCCCCTACAAAAATAGATATATATTTTTTGACCCTCTCTTACTCACATTTCTGGATCCGTTACTGCAAACATCAATCTTCTAGGTATTGTTTTCTTCTTATTCATTTTTTTAACATAAATGGTTCACACGTATGCGCGTGTATATATATATATATATATATATATATATATATATATGCATTCGTACAACAAATATAGAGACACATAAAGAGAACCATACTTTTTGAAAAGCAAACCTTATTGAACTACGTTCTTTTAACTTCATGTTTACAAGATGTCACCAATTTATGATAATCTCTGTGTTTTTGTGGTGTTTCACTTTAATTTAACTCTCATCTATGTTTTTTTTTTTTAAACTAACAACTTATTTTTAATAAATTTTTGTATCTCTCAAGAAAAAAATAAATTTATTTATATTCTTGAAGACTACAATTAACTTAAATAGTATTGCATTCATTTTTCTTCATTCCTTCTAAGAAGAAATGGGACCTTTAATTGTATGGGATGCTGCCACATAAACTACCCTATGGTTTACATCTAATGTTTTGCCCCAAACAAGAGGTGTTTCTGTGCAAATGCAAAATTAGTCTCTTTCTGCATATTAGATATTGGGTATAGCTATTTACGCTCCAAACGTTTCCCAAAACACTCCAAAATGTTCTAAAATGACAAAACACCCTTTAACACTTGCAAACTCCTAGTAACATCTAAAAGTAAAACAAAATTAATAAAACTTTATCAAAAACAAAAGACTTCTTACAATATTTTAGAAAAAAAAAATCTATTTTTTTTTAAACTTTTAAAACAGTTTTAAACTGTTTTTTTTTTCAAAGTTGAAGAATTAATTTTTTTTTTGAATAAAAGTTAAAACCTCTAAAATGTACACCAAATAATAAAGAAAATGAAAGAAGAGTGTTAAAAATATCCGAGAGTAAGTATTTTTACCGTTTTTTCTTTGCTTTAATAGAAATAACTGTAAATAAAATAAAAAATGTTTTGCGAATGTTTATCATTTTTCTATTAAAGGGAATTTTGGGAAAAGGTACTCATAATTCTCAAAAGGTATAAAAATAGGACACTCCGCATAATTTTATAAATTTAGTCCCTGTACTAAAAACACCATGAAAAATAGTGTCGCTGGCGCGGACCAAAAAAATGTTCTCCTAACTCTAAAGGGACCACACAAGTAAATGCTATTGTACCACAGGGACTAGATTTATAAACATGAAAAGTTTCGTCCTAAAAATCCAAATATAGGAAGGAACATGACCTTTCTCTTAATTCTCTATTAAAAATATCTAAGAAATAGTTTTTAATAGAAAATTGGTATAAAAAGAAATACTACTTTCGGATTGTCACTGTTTTTCTATTAAAAAAGTAAAAATGATTGGGATAAAATAAAAATAAAAATGGCTTTGATTATTATTCTCGGATAAAAAACTGTTTTTTATCCCCAAATAATAATGACAAAACAAATATTGAGTCCATATTTGTTTTTATTTATTCATTTCAATTAACACTAAAACATACCAAAATTAATAGGTATTATAAATCAACTACACTAAATAATTTTTATGTTGTATATATATCTTTATTTTTATGTTGATGAAAATAAAATAAAAATTGACTTATAAAATTGTGAGTGTCGTGTCGCGTTACTTGGATCGTGTTCGTATTAGGTTAAAAAAAGTTTTGTGTCGTATCGTACTTTAATTGGGTCGTATTTGTTTTTGGGAAAAAAAATTGTGTTGTGTCACTTTTACTTGGCCGTATTTGTCTTTGGTAAAAAAAATAAATAAGATTTCTTATTGTGCGACATTTTAATTTGGTTATGGTTGTGTTTGTGTTATTGTAAAAAAAAAAAGATTTCGTGGCAGGTCGATTTTACTTGTATTCTGTCCAAGTAAAATCCACCTGGCATGACACGGAATCTTATTTTGTTTTTTGACAAAAATACAAACACAACCAAATTAAAATGCAACACATTACGAAATCTTAATTTTTTTTTTACCAAACACATATGGTCAAGTAAAAGAGACAACACAAAATAAGAGTTTTTATTTACGAAATGTTCATAATGACTTTGGAATTCACATTTTTTGTAACTATGATATTTACTAAATGTTCATAATGACGGTATGTTATTTATAAAAAAAAAAATTAAACATTTTTAACAAATAAATAAAATGCATGTATTTTTAACTATTTTATAATTCAATTAAAACATTTTTTTATTATAAAATAGTTGGTTTTTTTATTAAATGAAATAGCGGTTGAAAGTATGACACTCAACAAAGAATAATCAAGAACTATTTTTTAAAACGTTTTTTAATTAAAAAAACAGATAACAAATTTTTTAAACAACTAAAATGTCTTTTAAAATAGTTATGAAAAGTATTTTTTTTTTTTTTATAAATAAAAGCATTAAAACCTACTAAGGGTGCAGAACCCGTATATAAGGAATATACAAACACACCCATAAGTAATTCCATTACATGATTTTTTTCCAAACACAAAAATAATTTTTTTTATCGAATATAAACACGATTTTTTTACCAAACACAAACACAAACACGATCGAAGTAAAAAAATAATAATTTGGCCGTGTTTCTGTTTTTGTAAAAAAAAAGATTTCGTATTGTGTAACACTTTAATTCGGCTTGGCCGTGTTTCTATTTTAGTAAAAAACAAAGATTTTACAACATGATTTTAATTTGGTCCGGTTGTAAAATCTTTTTTTATTACAAAAACAGAAACACGACCATATTAAAATGCCACACAAAACGAAATCATTTTCTTTTATTCGATCATGATTCTGTTTTTGTAAATAAATTAAAATAATATTTCGTGTCATGTCATGTCATGTCTCTTTTATTTGGATTGTGTCCGCGTTCGATTAAAAAGTAATTTCGTGTTGTACCCAATTTTCATTTGGTCATGTTTGCATTTGATAAAACAAATTATGTTGTGTCGTTTTTACTTAGATCATATTTGTGTCAAGTTAAAAAAAACGTGTCATTTCATATTTTAATTTGGTGATGTTCTTATTTGGTTAAAAAAGAATTTTTAATTATTCATTTTAATATATATATATATATATATATATATATATATATATATATATATATATATATATTATGTTAGAGAAAGATCCATAATAGTATGAGTTTAAAAATTTTGTTAGCAGTTTTGTTTTTATTGTTGAAGAAATATGGAGTGTTTCCTTTTTTTAAGCATAAAGGTTAGTTTTGTCATTTAAAAAAAAATTGGAGCGCTGGAGGAGTTGAGTGGAGCGGGGATAGCTGTCCCCTAGATATTAATACATGTTATATAACTCCTTAAATCAATAGGGCATTTTAGTTTTCAATAAAATATAGTATTATAAAGTGGAGTATCGTTTTCTTCCCATACTTTTCTCCCGTGACATGATAGAGCCATTGAAACGTAAACATGATACGAAATGAATTTTTTATTTTTTCTTGTAGGGACATGACACCTTTAAAACACGGCATGATGAATACGATTACTGATTTTCACACCAACTATTATCATGGTTAACATGGTTTATGATTTTCACACCAACAATCATTAGGATTTATAGTGAGGATCGGTCTTGAGATTTTGGGGGCCCGAGGCAAACTCTCGAACTGGGGGTCCCATATTTAACAAGAGATTTTTTTTACTAATTTATAAATTGTGGGGCTTTTTTAACCGAAAGGTTGGCGACTTAATTTTCGGGAGTTGCGGCAAGTTTACATATTTCGTCCATTCAATTTTCAACAAATTGTTTTTGAAACGATTAGAAAATGTCTATAAATATATATATATACAAGTAAAAAAATTTACAGCCCCTAAAATGCGTCGGAAATCGGGGGCTTGAGGCGGCCGTCTCCCTAGCCTCCCCTAAACACGAGCCTGTTTATAGTTTGATAATCAAAATATAATGCCAAAAACTCATTAAAAAAATTTAATTGTCTATTCGACTGTTTTTAGTAATCATATTAAGTGTCACAAGTATTTACGAATTACAGAACACCCACCATATTTGTTGGAGTTTGCTTTGCAAACTGATGTATCAAACATACTTTTCTTTTCCATTTTTGTAAAACTATATTAATTCCGTATTTGATTTTTATTTGTACAAATAGATTTTCAGACAATTAAGTGTATTTTCCATTTAGTCGAACTTATTTTCTTATGTTCCAAAAAGTCTCTCGTCTACTTTCTTTCGCAGCTCCTTTTTTGGGAATATATTTTAGGTTTTAGTCTATTATATTTCAGTGCTTTGTCATTTATTGGGTTTATAATTTTTTTTATTTAGGAATAAAGGTTTAGTTTTTTTTTAAGGTTTAGATTTTTTTCGTTTAGTGTTTAGTTTCATTTTTTCGTAGTGTTTAGTTATTTATTTAGTTTAGTTATGTAGATAACTTCTACATGTATCGCCAAATTGAACCTCATGCAAACCAAATGACCAATTGGCATCCATTCATCACTCTAACAGCTAGGGCCGGCTCTGAGAATATGGGGGCCCGAGGCAAACTCTCAAAATCAGGCCTCTTAATTTTATTTTAATTATGACAAGATATAATTTCTTATTATCATAATAACATTCTAAATTCAATATATTTCATCCCCAAATGCAAGTGTATTAGAATTTAAATTTAGTATATCATATAAAAACAAATGTGCTCACTCGGAAAATGAGAAAAAAATTATTATTTTGGAGATTTTGATTTAAGGTTTGAACTAACTTAATTCTATGAACTGATATAAAAAAATAGTAATCATGATGAAATTTGAAACTCAAATTTTAAATATGACTTTAAAATATAGCATTAGAAGTAATTTTCTAGATAGTTGTCTTACTTTCCGCACAATTAGACCAACTGACTTCTTGGGAATTAACAAAGGAGCTCATGCTTTTTTCAAATGTAGGTGACTAATTGAGCTACTAGTATCATTGTTTAAGTAGTTACACAGATTCAAAATAAAAATGCATCAAAAAATATTGTTTAAAAAAAATAGGACCCCTATAATTGACCAAAATTTGGCGGCTCAAGGCAGCCGCCTCTCTCGCCATCCCATAGGGTTGGCCCTTCTAAGAGCATCCGCATTGGTGTGCGCTGGCGAAAGGTAAGTTTAGTTGTGTATGTGCCCTTTTACCTTTCGCCCAAATGGGTTGCATGCAGTGGGGGGATTCCTACGGACTTCTATAGTTCGTAGGAACTTCTTATGGACAAATGAAGTCCGTAGGAAGTTCTCACGAACTATAGAAGTTCGTAAGAAGTTAACGGTCAGATAACTGTAACATTTTCCTCCGTGTATTTATTCAGAAACCTTTATCCTTCTTCCTCAGTTCTGTGCATCTTGAACCTTAGTTCACTTCATCTTCTTCTTCCATCAGTTCTCTCCATCTTCTTCGTTATAAATTCATCCATCTTCTTCTATTTATGTCCTAAAACTTATTACATATTTCTCACCAAAATAGTCCCATATAGTCTCAAAAATCATCCCATATAATCCCTTAAATTTTCCCTAAATTTCTTCGAATACTCTCAGTCATCATCCCATATAATCCCCAAATTAATTTCAAATCAGTCCCAATATTGATTTTAGAATCCTCCAAATTAGATTTATTAACACCATGGAATTAGGTCAAAAATGGAAAAAATACATTAATATCGGGAAATCAAAAAGGCACGGATCGATTTCAACAACAATTCCCGCTCCTTCCGTGTCGATTGAACTGTCGAATCCCGTAATTGGTAACTATACCCGTATTTACGACGGAGTATCACACGCGTCGGACGGAGAAACTCCAATCATAAACGGAAATAAATTCAAATTTCGTGGGAATTGGGCGGTGCCAATGAAATTGTACAAATTGATTGAAGACAAAAAAACGGATATCAAAGCAATTATCGACAGTGCCGATTTTATGTCAATTTTTTTTTATGGTGATGCCCAATTCTGATCAATGTATTGTGATGACGATGATCGAATGTTGGTGGGACACGACACATACCTTCCAACTACCATACGTCGAGCTTGCCTTTACTCCGCTCGACTTCACAATGCTTTCTGGTAATAATTTTATTTTATTTCGTTGTACTTATATTCATAATTGTTTCAAAATGTGAAAAATAATATGTTGTACTTAAATTCATAATTAATTTTTTGAAATATATTTTATGGCAATTATATTCATAATTATTTAAATATATGATAAAAAAAAATTAAATATGTACCGGCATTCCGATTGTGTCAATATATGAAAATAATTATTTATATTCATAATTGTTTCAATATGTGAAAATAATTTGTTGTACTTAAATTCATAATTGATTGTTTGAAATATATTTTATGGTTTTTATATTCATAATTATTTAAATATATGACAAAATTTTAAATAATGTACCGGCATTCCGATTGTTTCAATATATGAAAATAATTTGTTGTACTTAAATTCAAAATTAATTGTTTGAAATATATTTTATGGTATTTATATTCCTAATTATTTAAATATATGACAAAAATTTTAAATTATGTACAGGCATTTCGATTGGATAAGGACGACCCATTCAAAATCTACGAATTGAACAATATACCAATTTTAGTAATACCATAAATGAATTTTTCCCAGAAATTCATATACAGAGATTTGCCGGTGCGGGAATTCCAGTTTCTGACCTTAATAAATACATATGAAATTTTGTCAAGGTTGAACCTTTACCAGATTATATGTC
This sequence comes from Sambucus nigra, assembly GCA_949130495.1. Taxonomy (NCBI): domain Eukaryota; kingdom Viridiplantae; phylum Streptophyta; class Magnoliopsida; order Dipsacales; family Adoxaceae; genus Sambucus; species Sambucus nigra. The sequence goes on along the minus strand of OX422223.1, from coordinate 60,638,882 downwards.
CCCAATCATAGCTCGGGCCTTTTGGTTCTATGTATCCGGGAGTGTATTTTTTCTAAATGCTCACTGCACTTCTGACCTCGGCTATTTACATTATCTGGAGGATATTCCTGCCATCGGCACATACGACTGGGGTTCGCCTATTTATGCCCGTATTATATGGTCTTTGGACAAATCCAGTCGACGATCATTGATTAGCGTTGAATGCATGTGGCAAATACTCGAGGTATATTTTCGTTTCATCTTATTTAATGAAATTTATGTTTCATTATAATATATGCCAACTTATTCTAATGAATTAAATTTATTGACAAATTTTGCAGTATTTACATCACGAGTACATGGTCACGACAAGTCCTATTCTCGTCGATCCGTCCATCGATGCGTGGACCCGCATATTTCGTTGGTCGAGGGGGAACAGAAAGAAAGTCAAGGGAGCACAGCGGTTTAACATCTCAAGCAATCAACATCAGCTTGATATGCGGTCACCCGAGTCCATTATATGGCAGCCATACGATACTTCTGCCTACCGTGACTCTGATTTCATCTTATATGCTCGTGAGATATCGGGGTTACGGATGATTTTTTAGGATTCCTTATTTAAGGATTTTAAGTACTTGGGTTACCGGGCCATCCGACAATTGACTGGGCGGATATGTATCGCAGACAACCCACCATCGAGTTTATCTTATGTCTCAGAACACGATTTTCAAGCGGTTGTGGCCCATAATTGGCCTCTCGCAAATCAACACATAAGAGATATGTCCCAAGAAGAGTATAATGCCTATTGGAATGCAGTAGCACTCGGGCCATTACTACCGTCGATTGCCAGATATGTTAATGTGGATTTTATTGGAGTTGGTTTAGTGGCACCTTCGACGTTGCGAATCCCACGAGCACCAGCACTGATAAATGAACCGCATGTGTATGAGGCACAGTTCTCTGCTGGTGGTTCTACGCATGTCCAACCACCGAGGCAGAATTGGACGGTTGACGTCGGCCTACCGAAGGGGGATTCAAATATTATAGATGTCCCGAGACCTGAGTTTTCAACCAACGCACCTCCAGCTCAATCTTTGACGCAGTTAGAATGGTGTGAGTCCTACATCGAAGCAGTAGATAACATTCGAGGTCTCTATCATTTAATATTACACGAGACACGTCAGCGAGAGGATCAACTCAAATCACGTGATGATCGCATTAAGGAGTTAGAGCGTAGACTAGAATGTTTTACTATGCCTAGTCGTGGGTTTGAGGAGGGTGGTACTAGTTCTAGTCGTCCGAGTGTTTACAGACCTCACCTATCCCTACCCTCTGACCCGGTCCGGTCATATGAGTCACAACAAGCTTGGGGTAATTTATTTGGGTCTGACCCTTACATGGGTTCACATGCAGATTTAGGTGCGGATTATGAGTTCGGCCCGGGGCGCCAGTGATGTATAATGTATTATTGAAAAATGTTATGAATAAATTTTGTATTGTTGTCTCAATTTAATTGTGATGAAAAATGTTATGATGTATAATGTCTCATATTTATGAAAATTGTTATGATGTATAATGTCTCATATTTATTTTCATTTATTACACATGGAATGATGACAACCAAGTTATTACACTGTTGTTTACTTTATTAATCTTGTAAAATATATGACACAAAAAATATATGGTAATAAAATAATCATCACAACAATTATTCCGATTGGACTTTATCATTTATTAGTATTGAAATAATGACTTAAGTAGTACAAACACTAATACATATATGGTAAAATATATGGCACTCAAAATATATGGTAATAAAATAACCATCACAACAATTATTCCGAAATAAATTTATCATTTATTAGTATTGCAATAATGACTTAAGTAGTACAAACACTAATACATGATCGAAATGATTATTATGATTATGTGTTCAAATGCTTAGGTCGAACCTAGTAGAGGTACAACATAATGGTTTACCATTGCGCACTAAACCTTTAGGTAAGTAAGATCGTTGCATATCGGAATCAACATATTCTTCGTTATAGTTTGATATATTTGGTTCGTACTCTTCCCCATCATTTTCATATATGCATTCCGAAAAGTAATCATAACCGGAATTGGTGTAGTAAAAAATGTCGTTATCTGATGCCAATGTAGAGTCATTATATATGTTAATTAATTGTTCCTGAATGTGACGACCTGATAGCATCGCGCGTTGTGCTTTGTGATAACGTTGTAGATGCCTCCCCATCTGCCATATCTCCTCCTCCAATAAATTAAGACAAAACATATCTGCTTCTTCGGGATACGATATTGGCCAAAGTGTGGCTACCCAATTTTTTGGCACGGATATGTGATGGTAATGGCAAAGCACCTCCACGTCACACTTTTCATCATATTTATCTGGCCATGTGAGGTGTTCCCAAGGATACACAACTCCATCTTCAGGTTCCGAATTGGGAGATATTATGAATATATGACCAAAGTCATTGAGAAAATGTCAAGAAGTGTCAATCGAATATGTTTGGAAAATTAGTTTTTTCCCATACCAATCGTTACCAGCAATATCCGTGTAAGAGCCATTGTAAATGGATGAATACTAGGGAGATGAAGCCATCTTTGAAATATAAGACAATGGTAGATAAAAAATTGTTGCAATCCTTCTAATTTATTTATAAGTAATTTTAAACCTTCGAAGTTATAATTTTATTTTACAATGGTAATAAATATTTATAATATTACAAAGACACACATACCAATGGTAAAGATAAAGTAACTTAACATAAAGCTGATGACGATTGTAGAACTATACTAAACAAAACTAAAGTAAACTATAGTAAATTGACATACAGTAACTTGACATACAACATATTGACAAACATCAAACTGCAGAAATTATCTGTAGCACACATGCCAAGATATTATCTATAGCACACTTGAGAACGTGTGTGCTCGCGTTCAAATGATCAAATTATATATAAAACCCTTTTAGCACAAACAAACCCTAAACATGCAGCAGTATGTGATTGAATAAGATGATAATCTAAGCAAGAGTTATTCAAACACACATAATTAAGGAAAAATCCCCCACAGGGGCAAAACCATTTATTTTCACTATAATTTGTAAGAAAACAGCTTACAATCGGATTACAATGAAAATACAAGTTGACTAAGAATTACCCTCAGGTATCGGATTCTGTAGTCGCGGCTGGAACTATCCCTTTCCAGTAGGGCTGGAATGGAGAAGAAGAACAGTCTCCTCCACAAGGGTTGAACTGCAAAACTGTGTTCCTGGGTTACCAAAAGGATTCACAAATGTATGGAATTTGTGTGAATCAAAATACCTACAGTATTGGTACTCAATAGGTGAAGACTTAGGGCTATCTCTACTCTGAAAATCGTGTATGGAAGTCTTAGAAAAACCACTTCCCGTAGTGGGATTTAATAGGAGAACTTGAGCCCTAAAATTTGGAACATGATCTGAACACGTTCTGTTTGAAATTATCCTCGTCGGATCGGTCCGGTCTCTTTAGGCGGATCGTTCCGGTGACATCCGACCGGTTCCTTTTTGAAGGCGGATCGATCCGGTTGGCATCGGATCGGTTCGGCTTTTTAGCTTCATCGGTTCGCTATGGATCCGGGGTACACTGGCCTCACCTCAGCAGGCGGATCGATCCGGTCTCTTTAGGCGGATCAGTCCGGATGAACTGGATCGGTTCTTTTATCTGGGACGGATCGGTCCGGTCTGTTCCCTGATTCCTTTTCTGCCTTTGATATTCGGATTCCCGTTGATGAGCGTATGATTCTTGAATTTTCTCAACGGTGTAACGGCGTACGACATATAAAATGCTAATGGACAAAAAATATCCTTACAAATCTCCCCCTATGTCTATGCCGGTACAAACATAAAAACAAACATCCGAATTATCAAAATAAAAATGCCTATACAAATCTACCCTTCCATGAACCCAAAACTGAAAGAGTACAAGTGAATAAGACTACAGCGTTTGGTCTTCAAATCTTCAGGATGTGCAATTCAGTGATCATCAAAGAAGTACCTACACACATGAGATAAAGCAAAATACCACGTGACATATCGGGTTTGAAATGAGATAAATATAGATGCCAATTGTTTAGCAAACAATTTATGAGCAAACTCAAATTTCAAAACTCCCCCATGATAAGATAATTCATTCTCCCCCTTTTTATGATGTCCCCAAAATAGACAAATGAGAGAAATGAATCAAATAAGCAAGTGCGGGGTGTCACTAGGAGAAATCACACCATGAATGAACACAAAGCAACCAAGTCGATGATAGCGTAAATGAAGTGGTGTGATCAAAGTCGATAGGAAAATCAAAGCATACAAACATGACATATGTGCACGATGAATATTGGATATTCCTAGCGAATGAACTCAAATGCTTCCTTTGGTGTAAAAGAATGACAGTATAAGATATTGACTTAATCAAATCAACAAATCAAAGCTCAAAATGATTTTCACACCAATAACGTCCAAAATGTTTTTATGCTTTTTCAGGACTTTCAAGGAAGTGCAAACCCGTTTATATTCTCCAACCAAACTCCCTCAGATATTATTTTGAATAGAGGCATTCTAAATTCTCAAACTTTGGAGAATTGATGGTGAAACTGAAGTGGCCCATATTTGGCATGAATTGCTTTTTATTGCCTTTAAATTTTTTCGGGCTCTTTTAACCTCTTTGGACCTCGGATATTAAAATTCCTCCATTTTTTAGGTCCTTTTTAACGGTGGCTTTTGCGCAAAGAATAGATGATTACCTTTCGCAGCCCCTCCCCGTTATACAAAAACACATAGTCTCACCAAAACGGTTTTTACATGCATTCCAATCTTGTCAAGTTTTATCGCATATTGTACATTGTATAGACAGAATTGAGATGGAAACACTCAAGACAATATGAGATAGACAAGTGCAATAATCAAATATAGCCGTGCATGTGTGCAATAAAGGATATAGGAGTCAAACATGTAGGAAGATATCACTAATTACATCTCAAAGACTCCATACTAAGTAAAGCACATGGATGAAATGATGTAGCGTCTCAAATCTCTATCAAACAGTCATATGGATAAATGGAATGAAGTTGTGACTTGGCTATCTTACATGCTCATCCATAAAAGAAGCAAAAATATAAATCTTTTTGGATTTTTCGAAAATAAAATCTTTTTGTGCTTTTCTTAAAATTTTCTTAAAGGAAAATCTTTTTGTATTTTTCAAAAGAAATAAAAAAAGAAAAAAGAATAAAACAAAGTTGTACAACTAAGCAATGGTACAAATACAATAGACTAGCAATAGGAATCATATGATATGAACATGAAGAAGCATCCTATTATAGACATAGACCAACCCCTCAGTCAACTGTGCAAATCCCCAAAGACTTCCTAAGACTATCAAATCTAAGGGCATCTAAAGGTTTCGTGAAAATATCGGCTAACTGACGGTCGGTGGGAACAAAACTCAGGGATACAGTGTTCTCCTCAACTAACTGACGAATAAAGTGCTCACGTATCCTGATGTGCTTGGTGTACGAATGCTGAATTGGATTGCGGGATATGTGTATCGCGCTCGTGTTGTCACAGGAAATGGTCATGGTGTCCTGTGAAATCCCATAATCCTCCAGCATTTGCTTCATCCACAAGAGTTGTGTGCAACAACTCCCGGCAGCTATGTACTCAGCCTCCGCTGTGGACAAAGAGATGGAATTTTGCTTCTTGCTCAGCCAGGAGACAAGAGCAAAACTAAAATAGAAACACCCACCAGAAGTGCTCCTACATCCATCTACATCCCTGGCCCAATCGGCATCCGAATAGGCGGACAAACGGTCATCGGTATCAAAGGAATACCAAATCCCGTATGAGAGAGTCCCACTCACGTATTTAATAATACGTTTTAGAGAAAGTAAATGTGACTTTTTCGGGGATGCCTGATATCGCGCACAGACTCCAACAATAAAGGCTATGTCGGGACGACTGGCAGTCAAGTAGAGAAGACTACCTATCATACTCCGATATAAGGTTTGCTCTACGTCCTTGCCTGAAGTGTCCTTACTAAGCTTGGTAGTGGTACTCATAGGTGTACATGCATGCTTAGCGGAGTCTAAACCAAATTTCTTCACTAGGTCTCTAGCATACTTGGATTGGGAGATGAACATCCCATCCTCTAGCTGACGAACCTGGAGACCAAGGAAGAATGTAAGCTCACCAACCATGCTTATCTCAAACTCACTTTTCATCTCCTCCTCAAAGTGGTGAGCATGCTGGGAGCATGTGGATCCAAAGACTATGTCGTCCACATAGACCTGGGCAACCAAAATAGCACCGTCATCTCTTCTGACGAACAACGTCATATCTACTCCCCCTCTCTTGAAGCCACGAGCTAAGAGATAAGAAGTAAGCCTCTCGTACCAAGCACGGGGTGCTTGCTTCAAACCATACAAGGATTTTCTAAGATAGTAGACGTGCTCTGGGTGCTTAAGGTCTTCAAACCCTTTTGGTTGTTCCACATAAACCTCCTCCTGTAGAATGCCATTCAGAAAGGCACTCTTGACATCCATATGGTATAACTTGAAGCGCAGATGACATGCGATGGCGAGCAGAAGACGAACGGAATCAAGCCTCGCAACAGGAGAAAATGTCTCCCCAAAGTCTACACCCTCTATCTGTGTGTAGCCTTGAGTGACCAACCTAGCCTTATTTCTGATAATGGTACCATTTTCATCCATTTTATTCTTGAATATCCACCGGGTACCTATCACATTAGTCTCACTAGGTCGGGGGACAAGTTCCCAGACATTGTTCTTTTTAAACTGAAGCAACTCATCCTGCATAGCAGATATCCAGTATTCATCCTTGAGTGCTTCTTTATGGTTCTTGGGCTCGACTTTGGACGTGTAGCAAAGATGGATAACAACGTTCTCTAGCTGAGCACGAGTCTTGACCCCTAGAGTGGGATCGCCAACAATGGCAGACGGGTCATGACTCTTGCGAACCCAAGCAGGTGTGTCCCCTAACACAGGAGTTGGGTCCACAGAGTGTGAGAGAGGAACAGGTAAATCACTGTCAGAAAGTCTAGCATAAAATTCATCAAAGCATTCAGATTCATGCATGGTGATGGTTTCAAATTGAGTTGTCAAATTTTGCAACTTAGATTCTTTCACAGCATTAGTTCCTTCATGGGTGAGTTGTAAAACATCCCATGCCTCTTTTGACGTGGTGAACGTCATTATGCGTTTGAACTCATCAGGTGTGACAGACCCAGAAATAGCACTTAGACCCTTAGAATTAAAAGATGACCATTTAAATTCTTCATCAGTCCAAGAAGTGTCAGGTTTCAAGTTGGTCACATTATCAACAGTCACGGTGGGAGGAGTCCACCCTCGTTCAACCAAAATCCAGACACGTTCATCAATGGCTTTTAAAGCCGACCTCATTCGGGCTTTCCAATAAGCATAATTTGTCCCATCAAAAACAGGCATTTTATTATATAACTTCTCCATTTGAACACGCACTTTTTCAAAAATCAATTTTTTCAGAAAATTGATATCTTAGAAAAATTTTGCAGAAAATAGGAATACGCGATAGATTAGCGTAACCTGCTCTGATGCCAATTTGAGAACGTGTGTGCTCGCGTTCAAATGATCAAATTATATATAAAACCCTTTTAGCACAAACAAACCCTAAACATGCAGCAGTATGTGATTGAATAAGATGATAATCTAAGCAAGAGTTATTCAAACACACATAATTAAGGAAAAATCCCCCACAGGGGCAAAACCATTTATTTTCACTATAATTTGTAAGAAAACGGCTTACAATCATATTACAATGAAAATACAAGTTGACTAAGAATTACCCTCAGGTATCGGATTCTGTAGTCGCGGCTGGAACTATCCCTTTCCAGTAGGGCTGCAATGGAGAAGAAGAACGGTCTCCTCCACAAGGGTTGAACTGCAAAACTGCGTTCCTGGGTTACCAAAAGGATTCACAAATGTATGGAATTTGTGTGAATCAAAATACCTAGAGTATTGGTACTCAATAGGTGAAGACTTAGGGCTTTCTCTACTCTGAAAATCGTGTATGGAAGTCTTAGAAAAACCACTTCCCGTAGTGGGATTTAATAGGAGAACTTGAGCCCTAAAATTCGAAACATGATCTAAACACGTTCTGTTTGAAATTATCCTCGTCGGATCGGTCCGGTCTCTTTAGGCGGATCAGTCTGGTGACATCGAATCGGTTCCTTTTTGAAGGCGGATCAATCCGGTTGGCATCGGATCGGTTCGGCTTTTTAGCTTCATCGGTTCGCTATGGATCCGGGGTACACTGGCCTCACCTCAGCAGGCGGATCGGTCTGGTCTCTTTAGGTGGATCGGTCCGGATGAACCGGATCGGTTCTTTTATCTGGGACGGATCGGTCTGGTCTGTTCCCTGATTCCTTTTCTGCCTTTGATATTCGGATTCCCGTTGATGAGCGTATGATTCTTGAATTTTCTCAATGGTGTAACGGCTTACGACATATAAAATGCTAATGGACAAAAAATGTCCTTACAGCACACTTACTAATAGGATATAACAAACATAAATTAAGATGTTACCTATAGGATATGATACATATAGTAAATAATAGAGTACACATACCATTATATTATATGTAGCACACTTACTAGGATATGATAATTATAAATAGTTTTGTACTGTAAAACTATACAGGTAGAGTATAATATTTATGCTACATCTAAATTAATTTGTAACCAAATTATATCATTGACTCCTCTAGTTCTAGCGATGAGGGATGAAATCTGTTGCTCCAATATTCACAATTTAATGAAGGTGGATCATCCGATGATTCAGACGAGGAAATAATTATTATGATGGAGATTACCCGGTAGTGTTCTGAAACAAATATAATCCGTGATGGGAAAGAACTCAAAACAAGATGTCGAGTGAATCGTAAGAGACAAAGGGGACATGCAACACTATGGGAAGATTACTTTGGGGAAGATAAGATATATGTGACACCCTGCTTATTAAAATAAGAGGTGGCCATCCCGATACTCCAACAATAACAAGAATTATAGATGGACCATTCTTAGCATCACCACAATATAATAAGTATATGAGATAAACACCCAATATCTTAGAAAAAACGAATTGTCAAATTTTATTTAATAAGTTAATGAAAAACGTTTAACCAAACCAAAAGAAAAGAATGTGGTTAAGCGTAAGGATAAAAATAAATCCGCAATCATGTTCAACAAAATAACCGAAAAAGCTGTTAGTTAACAGACATATATAATTTAAGCTACATAGAGTATTACAGTACAATATCGCATACTAATACCAGTACAAACATGGGCAACACGCCCGAACGTATAATCGATCATAACTAGAATACAAAAGAAGGAAACGTCTATATCCAAATACCCCGTAAAATCCGCAAGGTTTTACAACTCTAAGACACTGGAATGGAAAAGTAAATACGGGCGTCCTTGCGGTGAAGCACCTGATCATATATAAGATTTATGCAAAACAAAGAGAGATAAACGGGTCAGGGCTCGTTTTAATAAAATTACCAAGTGAATAAAATGCATGATAGTTATGGACAACTTAATTATCATGAATGAACTAACTACGATCATCAGAATAAGAATAAGGAATCTAACATCTCAATATAAAAGCATAAACGAACACTAATATGATGACCATGATCACAAACCAAAATATGCTAGAGGATAAGAAGATCTTCATACTTATTAAGGTTCCATTTCAATTTTACACCATTTCATTTCACCTTTCCTTATCTTATTAGGAAATGTATTCAAGGAAATTTATTTTGTAAAGTGCCATAATTAATAAGATTCCACTTTAACAAGAATAGTTATATTATACAACATATAACGATTCTAAGACCTTCCTTCCGAGTGTCCCCACTGTAAGCGCCCCTAAATAGCTATCATCTTCCACGGACTATCACATAAGACAACCTGGGCATCCTATAACGCTTGACGTTGGAAAGTGGCCATATACCTGCGACAGTGAGTCATAACCACACCCAGAATTACCTCACTTCGCATAATAATCACATCATATATAATCACCGGTCCTATGGCCGGGGACTATATTCACCATGCATTAACTAGCCAGAGGACTTCACCTCATATGCGTAACTTCCCCTATGATAGCATTTAGAGAGGCGTGTATACACAAATTCTTATTCATAATTTATTTACTTTATCAAGTATGTATTACCTTATATCGGGAGACATAACGTTTAATGTCTTCATCATAAACTGTATTGATTTATTTATCTCTCAATACAAGTCTCCATGAAATAACATACCGTCTATAACCCATTTTGAAATGACATTCTTCCCTCCAATTAAAGAAGTCCACAATAACTCATTCCAATTCTCCCTAGGTCTAAACTATTTAATTCTATAAGGGAATAATTTATCTTCCTCTAATTTAACTAAACAAATTTTCCCTAACTTAAACCCCAACTCTCATTCTAATTTAGACTTCTAACTATACCATAGCTAGACTCTAATACTCTAGTTTTACTTCAATTAAGAAGGTCCCTAAGTCCCTATCTTAAAAGAAAGAAGCTAGAAAAAATGGGATTTGAAGAGTGAAAAATAGGGGACCGGTCGATTGGTCTTGGGACCGCGGTCGACCGTATCTCAGGGATTTTGCCTAGGAAGAAATGAAGAAAGCTCATCTCAACGATCGACTACGCTCACAATTGATACTTATATGGGAAAGCAGTAGGCTCTCCCCCAAAGGCCCGATCGACCGGTCTTGGGACCGCGGTCGATCGCGCTTAGCAGATCCAAGAACCCCTCTTCTTCTACAAAGCTAAAACACAAAACCTAAACTCCTTATTCTTACATTTCTTTCATTGTCATCAACCTACAACACACCTACAATATTTCTCCATCTCAACCAACCCACATAACCAATTTAAATCAAGTATTCACCAAGATCTAAGGTCAAACATTAATTTATATCTCAAAACCGAACGTTTGCTCAAATCTTCCAATTACACAACTACCATTGCAATTTATCCACAAGAAATCATATATTTGCAAGTAAAAAACTTGCCTTAGGGTCGTAGTCTCGGATTTTCTTCCGGTAGCAACAAATCCAATGCTCAATCTTCAATTTTTCTTCCTTTTTCTCTCTTTTCTCCTCACTTCTCTTTCTCTCTCTTTCTCTCTAGGGTTTAGAATGTGTAAGGGAGAAACAAAAGAGGGTTGGAAGACGTTAAACGTGCCTTAGCATTTGTTTCCATCTTTTAATTGTTAATACGCCATTAAAAATACTCGTAACTAAATAATTAAGTTATAACCTGTCAAAAGTACCCGGAACCTAAAAATACAATATCGCACTTATTTTGACTATCTTGACCATTTCGGGACTAACCGCGCCCTCTAAATTGGCATCTGGAATAATATAATTCATTTTGAGTTCCAACTTCATTTAAACCATAAATGTCATTTACATTCACATAACAGTAAATATTCACAATCTAGTACATATTATCTTTTAAATTTCATAAAATAATATTTACTTCATCATTCAATGTTTTATATAATTACCTCTCATGGAAATTTAATATAAATTAAATTACTCAAGATTAAGGGTTATTACATACTCCCCCCCTTATAAGGGAATTTTGTCCTCAAAATTAGGCATACCTTGTAAAACGAGATGTAGATACTTTTCTCGCATATCATCCTCACGCTCCCATGTTGACTCCTCGGCATTGTGGTGCCCCCATTGGACCCGAACCAAGGGTACCACTCGAGATCTTAGCCTACGTTCCCCATGATCTAAGATTGCAACTAGTTGTTCCTCATATGATTTATCGGACTGCAATTCGATATCATCCAAAGGAATGTGTCAGTGAGCTCCTTCACACCTCTTGTACTTTTTCAAGGATGAAACATGAAACACATCGTGAATCTGTTGCAAGTGTTCCGGTAAGGCAAGTTGATACTCTACGGGGCCCACTTTAGCAATTATAGGAAAAGGTTCCACGTAACGGGGTTTAAGGTTTCCCTTCTTTCCAAATCGTTTTATACCTTTGATTGGCGAAACTCGCACCAAAACTTGATCACCAACCTCCAAATCCATATGCCTTCTATTCACATCATCATAACTCTTATGATGATCTTGAGAAATTCGGATGCGATTTCGAATAAGTTCAATCTTTGAAGAAGTATCCTAGATCATTTCAGGTCCAAGAAACTTATTATCCCCTACCTCCAACCAACAAGTAGGTGATCTACATGGTCGGCCATACAATGCTTCATAGGGTGCCATCCCAATAGTGAATTGGTACGAATTATTATAAGCAAATTCGACCAAGGGAAGGTATTGTTCCCAACCTCCTTTGAAATCAAGCACACACATTCTAAGCATATCCTCTAGCATTTGATTAACTCTTTATGTCTGTCCATCTGTTTGAGGATGATAGGAGGTACTCAACTTCAATTCGGTTCCCATTGCTTCTTGGAATCTTCGCCAAAAATGGGAAACAATGATTTTTTCCCGATAGGAGACTATATTAATGGGCACCCCATGGAGTCTAATAATCTCCGCAATAAATAGCCGAGCGTAATGAGCGGTATTGTAGTATGTACATACCGATAAGAAATGTGCCAATTTGGTCAACCGATCGATAATTACCCAAATTGAATCATGACCGCTTTATGATGTTGGAAATCCCGTGATGAAATCCATCGAGATGCTTTTCCACTTCCATACCGGTATTTCTAAGGGTTGGAATAATCCCGTCGGTCTTTGATGATCTACCTTCACCAATTGATAAGTAGTGCATTGGGAAACAAATTCAGAAATGTCCCGTTTCATACCCGCCCACCAATATTGATGACGCATGTCTTGGTACATTTTGTCCCCACCAGGATGCACTGTGAACTTGGACCCATGGGATTCTGTCATTACTGCTCATCTCAAGTCTCCTTCATCCGAAACCACAAGTCTCTTGTGGAATCTACCCTCAGAAATCACGGAGTAGGATTCTGCTCCCCCGTTTAACAATTGGTGTATATGGTCCTGACAACTTTTGTCCCTTCCTTGTGCTTCCACAACCCTTGCCACTATAGTAGGCGTAACGGTCAACACTGACATAAATGCCCTAGCAGCAACATCCTCTTGGCTGAGCTCTTTCCATTTAGCCTTCCATATCGTGTCTAACTCCTCTTCGGGTTTCTGACTCAATGCATCCGCCACTACATTAGCCTTACCCGGGTGATAGTGAATATCAAATTGGTAGTCCTTCACAAACTCTAACCACTGACGTTGTCGCATATTTAAATCTTTCTATGAAAATAAATATTGCAATGATTTTTGGTCCGTGAAAAGACTAAATTTCTTCCTCGGGAGGTAATGTCTCCAAATCTTCAAGGCAAAAACTACTGCCGCAAGTTCCAAATCATGGATCGGATAATTCTTTTCATGGGGCTTTAGCTTGCGGGAAGCATAAGTAATAGCCCGTTGTTCTTGCTGCAATACACCTCCCAGTCCGTGTAGAGTTGCATCGATAAAGACCAAATATTCCAACCCCGATCTCGGTAACATAAGGACTGGAGCGGAAGTTAACCTATCTTTCAACTCATCAAAAGCTAGCTGATAAGAATTATCCCAAATGAACCTCACCCCCTTCCAAGTTAAATTGATCAAAGGGCTAGTAATCTTAGAAAAACATTTGATAAATCTGCGGTAATACCCAACCAAACCCAGAAAACTACGAATCTCGATAAGTGTCATGGGCAGACCCCATTACCTCAACACAACAACTTTACTCGGGTCTACCAAAATACCTTGAGCTATCACAATGTGACCCAGAAACTGTACTTCCTGTAGCCAAAAGCCACACTTCACAAATTTAGCATACAACTGATGATCCCTCAACGTCTGCAAGACTAACCGTAGATGCGTAGCATGATTAGCTACTGACTAAGAGTAAACAAGTATGTCATCAATAAACACAATGACAAACTGGTCCTGGAAGTCTCTAAACACTCTATTCATGAGGTCCATAAACACTGCAGGTGCATTGGTTAGTCCAAAAAGCATAACCAAGAATTCATAGGACCCATATCTAGTTAGGAACGCAGTTTTGGACACATCTTGTTCTCGTATCCGTAACTAGTGATACCCCATCCTCAAGTCTATTTTAGAGAAGTACGAAGCTCCTCTAAGTTGATCGAACAAATCATCAATCCGAGGCAGTGGAGTATTTGTTTCTGATGGTAACTTTATTCAACTCCCGATAATCAACACACAATCGGAGAGAAGCATCTCTTTTCTTCACAAACAATACAGGAGCTCCCCACGGTGACGTACTACGCCTAATGAACCCCTGTTCTAGTAACTTCTGAATCTGATCCCTTAAATCCCTCATCTCAACAGGAGCCATACGGTACGGAGCTCTAGCAATTGGTCGCATTCCCAGTGCTAAATCAATTACGAACTCAATCTCCCTACTTGGAGGTAAACTCGGTATTTCTCGAAAAACATCTTCGAAGTCTCTAACAATCGGAATCGAATCTAAGGAAATGACTACATCCCGAGAGGTCTCCTCCGCAATATAATATAGAAAAGTTCTAGAACCTCCCTCTAAACGAGGCATATCCACTAAAAACATCTCCTGCCCCGGAATGCCAAAGACTATACTTTTCCCATAGCAATTTACTATCACACGATACTTCACTAGCCAATCCATACCCAGAATTACATCATACCCGACCCTATCAAGGATGAGCAAATCGGCCTCAAAGAACAAGTTACCAATATTTATTTCTATTCGTTTACAAATAAAGAAAATAAGTGAATTGTCACCCATAAAAGATTCAACACTAGTGAAAGTACTTTCCGCAGCTTTAATTAGCTCCGTAGACTGAGCAAAACTTCTAGAAATAAATGATTGTTTCGCAACCGTATCAAACAATACACGACCCATGTGGCCATGGATGGGAAACTTACCCTCAATAGCTGGTAGCAATATCGGGGCTAGAGGGAGCATATCATCTTGTATGTGGTAGACACGCCCATAATGTAGTTATCCCTGTTATGGAGGGACGACTGGATTAGGCACTGGTGGAGGTAGTTGTGCCTGTTGATGATGTGGAACCCTAGGAAACTATCCTCCACTCAACAATGGACACGACTTCTTATAATGACCCGACTCCCCACACTGAAAGTAACGACCCATTAGATTTTCCTGATTACAGCCCCTACGATTTCTAAACTACCCAAAACCTTGGCCCGACTGGACTCGACCCCATTATTACCCCGACCTGCCTGCTGTTGTTACGGGGCACCTTGACCGTGTTGGAACCACCACTACCAAAATTAGATCCACCAAAACGTTGTCTTTTGGACAAATCCCCTAGTTGGGCATCCCTTTCTATTAGCTTACTTCCCGATAATTGGGATGAGGGTAGTGCTCCTCCTCTAGCACCATTTCCTCCTGGCTTACTAGCTTTCCCCACAACTGAAGCTTTCTTACTACCTTGAACATACGACCGATGTTCTTGACAATGGAGTAACGCGGCATCCATCACATCCCCAAAAGTTTGCAAAGCAGGACTTCCCATAAAATGTTATCGTATCCTCCAATGTACGCCTCCAATGAACTTGGACATTCTCCTTTCCTCCGGAGTTACCTCATCCGGCACAAAACTGGCCAAACGAGTTAATTCCTCCTCGTATTCTGCCACCGAACGTTCACCTTGAACTACATCTTGAAGCTTTCTCCTCATTTCCCTTTGGACTGCCGAGGGAAAATATTTTTGGTCAAACAAGACCCAAAAGTCAGTGATAGTTATGGTATCTCTTTGCTCTGGCGTGGTCATCGACTCCCACCAATGTAAGGCTTCTCCAACTAGCTTAAAAGTAGCCAGGATTTTCTTCCGTTCCTCACTACATTCCACCATACGAAGATGGCGTTGCATATCCTTTTTCCACTGATTATATACTATCACGTCGGAACCACCCTGAAACTCCGGTCGGTGACCCTTTAAGAAAGATTCTCTAACCCTTTCCCATGGATAAGGTCCCGCGGGGGCTTGCGCCTCCTGAACCCTCGGCTGTTGGGCTTGGGGAAAATGTTGAACCACGGCAGTCATCGCAGCATTGACCACCTGGGCCACTATATTGGCTACTTCAGTGGCATTTATAGTCCTTTACTGTGGCGGTGGAGGACCTACATCCTCATCTACTACTCTATTTCTTCTCGCAGGGCGACCTCTCTTGGGAGGCATCTGTGACCGAATTAGAAGACTATAAAAACAATTTATTTTACAGAAGATCGCATGCATAGGCAACCAAAATTGTCCTAACATTTAGGCTCTATATCAAAGAACGCTACGGTAGAATATGATAATCCGCATCGATTCCAAGGACTCTAGAACCTGATGCTCTGATACTATCTGTGACACCCCGCTTATTAAAATAAGAGGTGGCCAGCCCGATACTCCAACAATAACAGGAATCATAGATGGAACATTATTAGCATCACCACAATATAATAAGTATACGAGATAACCACCCAATATCTTAGAGAAAATAAATTGTCAAATTTTATTTAATAAGTTAATGAAAAACGTTTAACCAAACCAAAAGAAAAGAATGTGGATAAGCGTAAGGATAAAAATAAATCAACAATCTTGTTCAACAAAATAATCGAATAAGCTGTCAGTTAACAAACATATATAATTTGAGTTACACCGAGTATTACAGTACAATATCGCATACTAATACCAGTACAAATAAGGGCAACACGCCCGAATGTGTAACTGATCATAACTAGAATACCAAATAAGGAAGCGTCTATATCCAAATACCCCGTAACATCCGCAAGGTGTTATAGCTCCAAGATACTGGAATGGAAAAGTCAATACGGACGTCCTTGTGATGGAGCACCTGATCGTATATAATATTCATGCAAAACAAAGAGAGATAAATGGGTCAGGGCCCGTTTTAATATAATTACCAAGTAAATAAAATGCATGATAGTTATGGACAACTTAATTATCATGAATGAACTAACTACGATCATCAGAATAAGGATAAGGAATCTAACATCTCAATATAAAAGCATAAACTAACACTAATATGATGACCATGATCATAAACCAAAATATGCTAGAGGATAAGAAGATTTTCGTACTTATTAAGGTTCCATTTCAATTTTACACCATTTCATTTCACCTTTCCTTATCTTACTAGGAAATGTTTCAAGGCAATTTATTTTGTAAGGTGCCATAATTAATAAGATTCCACTTTAACAAGAATAGTTATATTATACAACATATAACGATTCTAAAACCTTCCTTCCGAGTTTTCCCACTGGACGCGTCCTAAATAGTTATCATCTTCCATGGCCTATCACACAAGACAACCTGGGCATCCTATATTGCTTGACGTCGGGAAGTAGCCATATACCTGCGATTGTGAGTCATAACCACACCCGAAATTACCACACTTCGCATAATAATCACATCATATATAATCACCAGTCCTATGGCTGAGGACTATATTCACCCTGCATTCACTAGCCATGGTACTTCACCTCATACACGTAACTTCCCCTATCATAGCATTTAGAGAGGCGTGTATACACAAATTCTTATTCACAATTTATTTACTTTATCATGTATGTATTACCTTATATCTGGAGCTATAACGTTTAATGTCTTCATCATAAACTGTATTGATTTATTTATCTCTCAATACAAGTCTCCATGAAATAACATACCTTCTATAACCCATTTTGAAATGACATTCTTCCCTCCAATTAAAGAAGTCCACAATAACTCATTCCAATTCTCCCTAGGTTTAAACTATTTCATTCTATAAGGGAATCAATTATCTTCCTCTAATTTAACTAACCAAATTATCAGGGACTTAGGAACCTTCTTAGTTGAAGTAAAAATATAGTATTGGAGTCTAGCTATGGTATAGTTAGAAGTCTAAATTATAATGAGAGTTGGGGTTGAATGGGATTTGAAGAGTGAAAAACAGGGGACCGGTCGATCGGTCCTGGGTCCGTGGTCGACCGCGTCTCAGGGATTTTGCCCAGGAAGAAATGCAAAAATCTCATCTCAAGGGGACCGGTCGACCGGTCTTGGCACCGCGGTCGACCTCGCTCACAATTTATACTTACATGGGAAAGCAGTAGGCTCTCCCCCGAAGGCCCGGTCAACCGGTCCTGGGACCGCGGTCGACCGCGCTTAGCAGACCCAAGAACCCCTCTTCTTCTACAAAGCTAAAACAAAAAACCTAAACTCCTTATTCTTACATCTCTTTCATTGTCATCAACCTACAACACACCTACAATATTTCTACATCTCAACCAACCCACATAACCAATTTAAATAAAGTATTTACCAAGATCTAAGGTCAAACATTAATATATATCTCAAAACCTAACATTTGCTCAAATCTTCCAATTACACAACTACCATTGCACTTTATCCACAAGAAATCATATATTTGCAAGTAAAAACTTTCCTTAGGGTCGTAGTCTCGGATTTCCTTCCGGTAGCAACAAATCCAAAGCCCAATCTTCAATTTTTCTTCCTTTTTCTCTCTTTTCTCCACATTTCTCTTTCTCTCTCGGGTTTAAAATGTGTAAGGGAGAAACAAAAGAGGGTTGGAAGACTTTAAACGCGCCTTAGCATTTTATTCCATCTTTTAATTATTAATACCCCATTAAAATGACTCATAACTAAATAATTAAGTTATAACCTGTTAAAAGTGCTCGGAACCTAAAAGTACAATATGACACTTATTTTGACTATCTTGACCAATTCGGGACTAACCGCGCCCTCTAAAGTGGCATCTGCAATAATATAATTCATTTTGAGTTCCAACTTCATTTAAACCATAAATGCCATTTACATTCACATAACAGTAAATATGCACAATCTAGTAAATATCATCTTTTAAATTTCATAAAATAATATTTACTTCATCATTCAATGTTTTATATAATTACCTCTCATGGCAATTTAATATAAATTAAATTACTCAAGATTAAGGGTTATTACAGTATATAACGAGTATTTTTTCCGAAGGAGATTTAGGATGCGGTATAGAATTTTCAATCGCATCCTTGAATCTGTTTGCCTTTATGATAACTACTTTGTTCAGAAGAATGATGCTTGTGGTTGTCAAGGTTTAAGCTATCATCATAAAGTGTTGGGGGCAATTAGACTGTTAGCTAATGGGGGTTCCCATGACGTATGGTCTGAGCAGTACACTATGAGTGAAACCACTTTATTAGATACTGTTATTAGATTTACAGAGGCAATTGTGAGAATTTTTGTCCCCCAATGCGGCAGAAATCCGATACAAGGCGACATCATAAGGTTACTCGAAAAAAATGTAAATAGAGGTTTCCCAGGAATGCTAGGCAGCATTGATTGAATGCACTAGCGCTAGAAAAACTTCCCCACAGCATGGCACGCTCAATATAGTGGACGTAAAGAGTCACCTACTATAATCCTTAAAGCGATTGCCTCGTACGACCTCTGGATTTGGAAATCATTCTTCGGTGTGCCTGGTTCTTGCAACGATTTAAATGTCTTGCACCGGTCTAACGTCTTCCAAGAATTGCATAATGGGAGGGAAGCTCCCATTAATTACATTGTTAATGGAAATTCATACGACATGGGGTGCTACCTTGGAGATGGCATTTACCCTCCCTATGCTACAATAGTTAAAACATTTAGGAACCAACAAGGGATTACACAAAAATAGAAATTATTTTTCAAGTACCAAGAAGCGTGTAGAAAAGATGTTGAACGTGCTTTTGGTGTACTACAAGCCCGATTCGCTTTTGTTTGGGAACCTTGTAAATTATGGAATAGGGCATCACTATCAACCAAAATGAAATCTTGCATTATAATGCACAATATGATTATTGACGATGAACGTAGAGACTGTCCATGGCAAAATGAATACGAACAAAATGATGTAACACCTCATATTTTGAGGGTCCAAACTAATTTATACGACTACCTCACCCGGAATGCAAAGATAAGAGATGCAACTAAATATCAACAGTTACGGAATGATTTAGTGGAGCACATTTGGAACACCCACGGTGATGAAACGATGGGTTGAATAATTAAAGGTATTTCTGATATTAATTGTGGCTATTCGGTTTATTAGTTACATTTTCAATTCGTAATTGTACGATTTTTAATTTGTAATTGTACGACTATTGTATTGAAACTAAAATTAATATCAGATTGGATTTATTAAAATGCAAACTGGGTCACTGTACATATACTGAAAGTAAATGAAGAAAATAAAACAACGAGGATTCAATACAACTATAATAAATACTACTAGTCGTTAATTGAACCGCTTGGACTTGACGTAGGGTTAGACGACCCGGCATAGTTCGATTGTAACTCGAAAATCGCAACTTCGGTGGCAGCAACCATCATTGTTAGGTCGTTGAACCTTTTATAATGAAACTGCTTTTGCATATCATTCATATTGTTCATATCTAGCTCCATGATGTACGACTGCTCTAGGCCTAGGCGCACGAGCTGATCTTATTTTTTGGTGATCTGATCTTATTTTTTGGCGAGTTGATCAGCTCGCTTCATCTCGATGAACATATCCATTTGAGAGTCAAATTTAAGGGCACGATTATTCTTCCACTCCTGCTTGCTTTTAAACATTGCACGGAAGTCTTCGCAATGTTTAAGTACCGTCGTGTTACAATCCAAGCTGTTAGAATGCGCTCATTGACGTGCACGTTGTTTCACACCCTTCAAGTCTGGGGGTCTATCCAGTACATCTTGTACCCCCGGAGTGTCATCTTCTTGTAAAGGTGTAGGGCTATCTTCGCTCCCCGCTGTGTTTTCCAAGTCAAATTTTGGTAAATCTTTTAAAATTTGATAGAAGTTATCGAACGTTAAATGTTTGTTGGTTTCGACGCGGTACGCGTCCCGTGCATTAGTAACCGCTTGGAACTCGTTCATCCCGCTTCCCATATTCTTGATTTGGTGAGAAAGCTTTGCAATATATAGCATTATTTGATGCGATATATGATTATAACGTGTTGATAGCATGGATACCGTACGAGTAATTGCAATTCCATGCGCGACGTCATACTCATCTTTCACGGTGTCCCAAAATGTGCCCGATGATATCGAGTTTCCTTCAATACTTCGGGCTTTATATTTAGCATAAATGGTACATAGTACTTCGTCATCAAAAGGAGCCATATTAGGTTGTCGAGTTGTACCGGAACTAATCGGTTGAGAGGAAGACATATTTTCTGTAAAAATAAAATATATTAAGAATGGAAATAAGGAAATCACACGGAGGAAATTATACTCTCAAAATTTATAAAGGGTGAGGATGAAAATTTGTGAGGAAGGTGGGTTCTATTTATAAAGAAACTCTATCAACAACCGTTAAATTAACCAGTAGTAAAAATAACTTCCTACGAACTTCTTTTGTTCGTAGGAATTCTTACGAGCTTCTGAAGTTCCTAAGAACTTCCTACGAACAAAAGAAGTTCGTAGGAACTTCTTACGTACAAAAGAAGTTCGTAGGAAGTTCCTACGGAGATTAGAAGTTCGTAAGAAGTTTTTACTGAATCACTAGCGATCCAGTAACTTTGCAAATCCTTTACCTTTCCTCTTGCCAACTTTGCCAATTACCTCTCACCACTGTACGTCTCTCAGTTCGTAACATTGAAAATTTCTTTGTCCAAACTCCCCACCATTGTGGATGCTCTAACAACTTATAACTCCACAATATAATGGGAAAAGAAAACACAAACTTTGGCCACATACACATGTAGTCTTTTGGAGGTTCAATTATGTTGTACACACACACACACACACACACACACACACACACACACACACATATATATATATATATATATATGTTCTCTCATCTCTAAGCCTTCCAGATTATTCTCTCTCATAACATTTAATGGGGAACTCTTGATTTATTTTTCACATGTGTAAAATTAGATCTTTGTGTTCCATAATAACAGTTCGTTTTCTTGATATTACTTTAACTATTCTAAAACGGAAGACTGTGCAATAATTATTCTTTCATGTGTCATGAACTCGATATTTTAATAGATTATGCACTTTTAGAACTTAAAATAATATTGGTTATGGATATAGAGCAATAAACATTTTGTGCCATTTTCAATTCCTATTTTTAAATTATCGGTTGACGTGGCATGTTGTGATTGGTTGACGTTTTATGGATATGAGTTCACACCAACGGCTTTATTCAAAAATAAGGACTAAAATGGAAATAAGATATTTGTTGTCCAATTTCCAGAATACATAATACGATATGTCCTAAATTACAAAACCCCTCATTTTTAATCGAGATTTGCTAGCCGATTTTAAAAATGGATTTTGGTGACCCTCACGCATTATTAGTTGAAACATTAACTTAGTTTTTTCCCCAGTCATAGTTAGATGAGGCCCAAAATATTTAATAATATAGCATTAGAAGTAAATATCTCAGGACTTATTATTTATATTTTCTGAAATTTATTACGAGACTTTTGGTGTCCTTTAATTTCGATGCACATCCAAGGCCTTATTTTATGTCTTTTCATCTATTCTATTTCGTTGTATATACATAGACAACTCTCATTGTTTATCATTTATAAGCATATATATTATGATCACAGCACCAACTCTATAATTTTTGCTCATTTTCTCCTCAAGATTCAAGTATGTGCTCTTGAATATTTCTGGCTCATTCATAAAGAGAAGATTCAAATATATGTTTTGTTTTGGTTCTTTTGTAGATCATTTTAAATGTTCTAATGTTCTAATGTTATCATATGGTAAATTAATTTTGTTAGAAGTTGTATTTGTTGCTATTTTAGTGGATTTAAGGAATACTGTCACGAAAAGTTACTTAGTGCTATTTTGATGTTTGATGTCTATTTTACATGTATAGAGGCATTTTTATAGATTAATATTTTTTTTCTTTAAAACTGTTCATGAAATTTTAATTATTGTTTGGTTAAAATTTAAGTAGTCATTTTTCCCAATCCAAAAAAATTGTTGCGACCTAGCATGCTAGATTTTGACAATAAAATTTTCTTATGCATGTTAGATTTTTTTTTCTACCTGTATCTATATTTTTTTTTCATTTGTCACAAATTTAGTACCAACTATTTCCAATTGTATACCAAGTGAATAATTCTAAGAACTAATAATATATTTATATTTGTTTATATGCAATGTTAACAGGATAAGCCTTTTTCAATATCAATTCTTTGTGTTACATTGAGCGGGTGTCATAATATTTGTTTTGTAGTATGGGTTTATTTGGTGGGGTTTTTGTGTTTTTGTTCATTATTGTTGGTTTGTTGCTTTGCATACTTCCTGTATACGGGTTCTCTCCCTTAGTGATGGTTTATAATATCATTTACTTATAAAAAAAATTATATATGAAAGTATTAAGATCGGATCCTATACGGGCTTATTGAAGGACCGCTTAAGGACTGCTCAGTGCAGATTAATTTTTTTAAAATACCCAAAAAAATTATTTTGAATTTATTTGTTTGTGGAGTTTTAAACATTTCATCCTCAAAAACTATCAAATTTTGAACCATTTTTTTAAATACTATAAAAAATCATTTTGAGCTGATAAATCATTTTGAGTTGATTTTTTTTACAGCGATAAGATGAAATGTTTAAACATCCCACGAAAAAGATCAATTCTAGATTTTTTTCTGATCTCTTTTTAGAGCAAATAAAGATCATTGCAACCATTATTATCAGCTCCCCAAACCTTAGAATTTATGTATGTCGTTTGGTACTTCTATAACCAATCGTTTCTCACTTTCTCTCCCAAGAAGCTCTTCATTTTTAGAAATTGACGATAGTTCTAGAAAGAAATAATTAGCTGTAATCTATTTATACTATTATAATGGTTTGTAGTTTCTCTAACATTAAATTTGTATTTTTTTTGTTCTTTATTTCATCAACACGACTAGAGGTGGCAACGGATCGTGTCGACCCGAGTTCGTGTCGAGTTATAAACGAATCGTGTAAAAAATCCATCCATCAAAACACAATTCGTTTACTAAATGGGTGGAAAAAATAAATCCATACACAATTAGTTTATATAGTGAGTGACACGACATGTTCCGTTTGCACCCGTTAAATAAACGAATGGGCTCAACCCATTGATTCCCCTCTTAAACCCGGTTCACCCATTTAACTCGATTCCTCTGTTTAATCCGATTCACCGGGTAACCCGATTACTTTAAAATTTTAGAGAGAAAATAACTTACTTATACTTAGTTAAAAATGGAGAATTTTCATAAAAAATCGATGTGGGATGTTTGAATTAAGGGTTTTGAATGGATTGTAAACGTGTTAAAGGGTCATGTTGCAAATTGACACCCCTAAACAGGACATTCCATTTTTTTGGGTTGGATTAGTGGACCCTTAGCCAAGAAAATCAGGTGTTTTTTAAACTCAGGGATTTATCTTCTACTTTTGCCCTAGTCATTATTTAAAGAGTCTGAGTTGTTTGTGTTGGTCATTCTTTGTTCATTTATACTTAAATCGGGTGAAATAATACATTATAGTTGAATGGAGATAACCAATTTAAACTGTTCTTCACCAAATTCATACAAATTTGATTAGTACGACATAAATTTGTTGAAAGGACCTAAAGGAAATGAAATCATATTGCTTGTGGTTTGATTTGTTTTTTCACAAGCGATGCATAAATTTAATCAATTTTAAGTTTGCAAAATTAAATTTAGGGAATTTTTTTACATTTTCTAATTTCAGTGTCTTTAGTGAGGACCACTTGTAGGAGTAAGATTTTACAAAGCAGTCATATTTTGTGGATCGATTTGATAAAAAAAATATTATAGTAGATGAAAAATCTTTTTAAAGATTTTTTTTTGGAGGAAAAATGGTGGGATAGGATCTTTATTACATTTTCTATTAAATTTAATATTTTATATATAGTAATCATGCATGTATTCATGTATTATTATAAGCGATGGTGCTAGAGGTCTGCTAAAGCTTAAGTCAAAATTTAGAATTTTCTTAGTACCATTAAATTTAGAATTAAGTTTTCGTATATTATAACTAAAATGTTAGGCTTAGCCTACCCCAAAAATACCCTATCTCAATATATATGAAATCGACACAGAGATCTAAATATCACAGTGAATAATGAATAACTACTTTGGTTTATATAATTCTAATAAAAGTATTAGGCTTAGCCTACCCCAAAAATACCATATATGTGGAATAGACATTTAAATCGAAATATCATAGTGAATTATGAATTAGCTACTTTCATTTATTTAGGGGCGTTCCTAAGCATGTGCCATGTGAGCGATTGCATAGGGGCCGTGCTGATCAATTTGTAATTACTTATATATTGAGGGACCATTTTTTATATCGATACACATAAAAGTGACCTATTTTATAATTTTTGCATGTGATCTTGTCAATTTTTATAAATCTGAGGACCAGCCCTGGTTTTATTATCCCCTTTTCCTTCATTCTTCCTTTCATTCCTAATCAAACACATTGTGAAACTAGAACTTCCTCTATTTATTCAACCATTTGTCACATATTTACATGCTGAAAAATAAAGAAGGAAAACATTTTATAGGCATGAAGCTACCCATATCTTCTTGTGCCATGGGAAACACTCGCTTGATCTTTTCTTACCTCTTCCCCTTATGTGGCCTCTTTGTCTTCATTGCCCTTTTCCACTATAAGGACACAAGTTGCAAACTTGGCCAACATAACCCTCAAAGTCTCCATCCATATCGAATCATCACCAATATTAGTAAGTTAATTATACCCATAAACTACTTAAATATGATAGTCATTTGTTAGTTCAATCCACTAATGTTGTGTTTTATTCTTTGTTGTCAGCCAAGGATCATAATAAAGGGTGCGATATGTTCAGTGGGAAGTGGATTTGGGATAATTCGACTCGGCCACTCTATAACGAGTTAGATTGTCCGTACATAAAGTCACAGATGACTTGTCAAGCAAATGGACGACCAGATAGGGTTTATCAATAATTGAGATGGCAACCTCATGACTGTTCTCTCCCAAGGTTTGTTTATTTTATTTTACTTGAAACTAAGCTGAACCTATTTTTTTCCTAAATAATGTGATGCTATACAGTTTATTTATATTTTAAGGGGAGAAAGGAAACAATCTTCCACAAATATCCATTTTTTGCAACAAAAAAAAAAGTCCGTGTTATAAAATGTTTATTTAAGTGGGTGCCCTCTTGAATTTCAGTTCACTGGTATTTCGCAATTATTAAGGATTCTATTGGATTACCTTATTGTGTACTATAAATATGGGTCATAACCATTTAGTATTGAGAGATCAATGAACTGAAAGATTCACTCCCTCTAAATTTTCTCCGTGCCTCATTTAATTTACAACACGTTATCAACACATGTGCTTCCAAATTTGTTGTTTAATAAAAATACAAGGGACATAAAGCACTTGATCTCATTTATACAGTATGGCTTGAATGTTAATGTGACTGATTCGGTGATAACCCATTATAAATATGAAGGAGCAAGACACGGCTCTATGTGAAATTCAGCAGTCCGTAAATTATTTTTAATACAATTTAGATACATTCAAGAGGGTCCACGTACTATATTTCAAAATATTTTTTTCTTTAACAATCTATGGGATTTCTTACAAAATTTTGACTCATAATAGTTCTAGGGATTTTTTACACAAACTGCACAGTTTAAGTGATTTTTTCATATAAAAGATTAACCTTTTTTTCTTCATCATCTATAAATTTACATACTACTGAATCCATAACATAGGATCTTTTTTGTAAGATACAAACAGTTGTTCTTGTCATTGCTGGATTTACCTAATTAAAGAAAATATTGGATTTCCTCTTTATACATTGTGGACATGTTTCATGTTTTGTTTTGTGAGATACACGAATTTGATCTTTTTTAATTAATTAAACTTCAATACTATTTAGTGAGATACGCAAATAAAGAAAGCAAGAGCTAATATTTTAAAGAGTGGTGTAGTACTTAAAATAATTAGGTAGAGGGAACATGGATAAAAGTGAATTGAAGACACATGTCTTGCTAAGTTATATACTAGCACTTTCGTGATATGTTAGCATTACATGAAAAGTTGAGTCCTTCTACGGCGACATGTGATTTTAATGTACCGTTCGCGACACACGGACATGATGTGTCGCGATTGTTTAGTGTCATTGATGCGGACCCACATTCATAAGGAAATAATCAATCGTGACACGACATGTCATTGTATCGCAGCGGACACATGAAAATCATGAGTCGGCCTATACTTATTATGAAAAGTTTCACATGAATATGTTTGTTATAGGGGAGGGAAAAAAAGGCAAGTATCAAAATTACAAACCATTTTTTATTAGGATAAATTAGTAACCCCATGTTGGAATTTCTGGTTTTTATGTGTTGAAAAAATATTAATTTGGTCAACTTTAGGATCAATTTATTACTATGCCTATATGTTTTTCGAGACGGTTCGAAGTGGTAATGTGTTCTCCATGAAAATATAATGTGGTATGCTCATATGTATAAAACCATAAATCATTAAATGAAAAATTGTTGTTCGAAGTACCCACTTGAAACATGAAATTTGTTTAAAGTGTGTTGTTGTAACAACCCGCTTAAAATAATAACGGGTGGCCAGCCCTATACTACAATAAATCAGCTCAGATGGCTTATTCTCAGCCCCAACAGACTATACAATAATAAATAAGGCTAACTACCCGAAATCATATAAGCGAGATGCCAAAATAAAATAAAACATGCCACAGACAACAAAGCAACACTATAGAGCTAATGGAAATGGTAAAGTACACACAAGTACCATGATAAAAGAAAAATGCTCGAATAAAAATGAAACGAGTACACAAAAGAAATAAACCCAAATAAGCTGTCGGGTCACAGACAGTACAATAACCACAATCAAAAGTATAAACAACTACAAATGACTCGTGAATGTAAACCCGATATACAACATGAGTCCTATCTAGATGTACACAGAGGTAGGAAGCGACTACAATTTAAATTCCGCAACAGTCCGTACCAGTTACGGCACCCAAGACTCTGGATAGAAAAGCATCCGGCATCCATGCGGTAGGACACCTGTAGTAATATATACATACATATATATAGCAAAAGAGAAAAATAAACGGGTCAGAGTCCGAGGTGTAAAAATGTTTAGCAAGTGTGTTAACCGTGCATAATAAATATAAATGCATTATTTCATAATTAAAGTGGAGTCGCACTCTCGTGAAACCCTCAACTCACCTCTCATCTAACAGCGCGCACCTATTCGCGTCCTGGAATTTAAATTTTAGTTACCCCATCCAAAAGGACAACCTACCGTACAATAGGCACGGCCTACACCCTCAAGACCTGCCATTCTAACATAACCCCAGATTCCTTTCCATTCTAGTCGCACTTAATTATATTTACACATATATGCCTTACTAGGCTAGATTCCAATTTATTTGCTTACACCAATATAAGTTTTAATACGTTACACATTAACATTAGGCTTAAATATAATAACTTAATCTCTAAATAACATGCATACAATTTAATAAGGACACAATTTCCCTCTACTCTCAACATTGCACTGCGTTTCGTGCGTGGGGTGTCTCGCAAAGCGAAATCCAAACAAGGACCCCCCTGATACACTACTCCTTGACAATGTTGATCGTAGGGATCCATTGTGTCATCTACACAAATCATATTACTGATACATATAAGTACAAAGGACAAAACTTCTCTCTACTCTCAACATTGCACTGCGTTTCGTGCGTGGGGTGCCTCGCAAAGCAAAATCCAAACAAGGAACCCCCCATACACAACTCCTTGACAATGTTGATCGTAGGGATCCATTATGTCATCCACACAAATACTACTACAATAATTTAGAATATTATCTAAGAACAACCTCAAATTCTCAACTAAATTCTTGGGTTGATATAACCGAAATTTTCCTTAAGTGCGACACATCAACCCCAACAATTTAGTACACCACAATCACCCCAGATGTACACCATAGAAATTTCATATCCTTTTTCACATATAGGATATATATATATATACAGCCATTCATTCTCATAGCCACGTGTACATAACACATATAATGTACAATTGTCATACACATAATATAACCGACTATAGAATGCGAATATACTACACCATGCTATCATCTTCCAGGGCATTACTCATATTCCATCCTGGGGACCACCGGTGGGACAAAATATCACCCACTTCGCGGACAACACACACACACGACGTCCGAGAAGTGGTCATAGTTCCTAACCGGCAATGAGACGAAACATACCCACCACATCTCATTCCTAAAAAAATGTATATCACATAATAACACAATGGATGCTATGACCTAGGTAATATCCACACTCTGCTCCTCGAGCCAGGGTGCTCACCCTCATCGTGCAACTTCCCAATGATAGCATATGCGGGGTATGCTTCACAATACAAGTATATAAACGATTCACATATACAATATATATACACCCATATGATTACAGCATATAATTAAACCATCACATACGGTTTAGATATTCACGCCATGAGTACATATATATATATATATATATATATATATATATAGGTATATACATACCATCTCTCATGCGTATGTATGAAATTTATAAACTCGGCTATACGTGTATATAATCCTCTTTATACTAGCCGTCATCCCGAACATATTTAATTTAATTCCTTATATAAATACGATCCCTCACTTTAAGTATATTCATCCATTGCCCCTATGATGTGAATAGTCTTCCAATATTTTCAACATTAAGGTTATCACCCCAAAGTTTAATGTGTATAACAATCACTACACTTCCCATCAATATCCAAAAGCACATCGGTATATCTAGTACTAATTTCGACTATTGGTATGCACATGCTCAATCTTAAATTTATTCCAAGATTCCATAACATATTGGAATTCCCATGTTAATCACACACCGATATATGATATCTATCCCGACTAGATTTATAACACACTATTCTAGTTGATAGTATAACCCAATCGCTCCCAATTCTGACTATGGTTCAATTGCGCATATGAACCCTTAACATTAACACATTTACGATATATTCCTTAAATTTATCATCACTAAGGATACGCGACCACTCTCTTTCTCGTTGGCTCGTAATCATAACTTAAGTAAAATCCTATCGCTATTTGGATTCGGCACAACTATTGGTCTACAATTTCATGTCACTACCTCACCACTCTCTCTTGAAGGGTCATAAACTATACGTCACAGGTAAGCTCACTTATGGCCTCTAAATATAACCCCCCGTTCTTAAAGAAATTCCCGCACTACACTAATTCAACAATATCCAATACACATGTACATTCGTCTCCCAAAATAATTCGATATGTCCCCACCATCATATCATATAATAAAATGCTTAAAAATCTTCAAATTATATCTCATATTATATAATAATGTTCCAAACCGATAAACCCCATGGATGTGGAACAAAACTCGCTCTAGAAAAACGTCACTAAGATAGCCCTATTTCCGAATCGATTCGGCCTGGCCCGAATCGATTCGGTCTCAAGGGCGAATCGATTCGCTCCAACTGAGAATCGATTCGGTCCAATGGACCTGGGACTCTGTCTCAATCCGAATCGATTCACCTTGGGTCCGAATCGATTCGGTCATGCAGACCTGAAACTTTTGCCTAAGACGAATCGATTTCTTTAGGGGGCGAATCGATTTGGGTCTGCAGAACTTGAGGGTTTCTTCTTCTTCACAAAACCCACGAATTCCAAACCCTAAAATTATCACTTCTAACCACTAAACCTTCATCAAACCATGATTCTAAGCCAATAAATCAACCCAACTCTAATCTCAAACATCTCTACACAATCAATTTCAAGATTTAAACCACAAAATCTAGGTTTTGATATTAATACGCAAAATCCAATTCTTCTATCCACAAATTATGAAATGAAATACAAAAATGAATTATTTAGAAAGATTAAACACTTGCCTCGAAGTTATAGAGGTTGGATCGTCCCCGAGATTGCGTACGGGCCGTAAATCTCCAAGTCAATTTCCAAATTTGAAATTCTTCGATTTAAATCGATTTTATTTCTCCCGAAATTTAAATTTCTCGGTCCCAAAATCTTGGGGTGATACACTCTTCCCCGCTTATAAAAATTTTGCCCGTGAAATTTAAGATATGCCTAGGACTTCGAATCTCATCTAGTCCTTACATCTACCCTCAACATCACTATATATACCTTTTTTTAATTCTCACATCGAATCATTTAAATTCTGAAATCAAACTAACCACCCAGGGCGCCCATACACCCTGTACCCAAGCTCAACTCGTAAAAACATAACCCGACTCTACTAGCCTCAAATCATAATATAACTCTCAACAGACATAATCTATAGCAACATTTTAAGTATATAAAAGTTTGGAATTCCCAATGGTTGAACTCTTCTCAATTCCTGACACTAGCTACCTTCATGCGGGGGAGGTCTCGCAAGCAAAATCCAAACAAGGAACCCTCCCAATACACTACTGTGTAGCTATGTCGGGGATTGAGATCAGTTGAACCAGGGTTAAGTTTTATAAAAGCTTTTTGAGTTATATGTATTACTCGAAGGCCAATATAATAAATAATATAAAATAATTCCATGTCTTTCGACACGTCAAACAACACATTATGTTCAAGACACAAGATCACAACAAATACAATAATCTTACCAACAACGAGATCTCAAAACTAGCACAATCCCTGAGCTAATTTCCCTGCTCAAAATGAATCTTCTAAACTCTGAACCTCTCAGTTATACCAATACTTTACATCTCATTAAAGCATTACTGCAAGGTAAGCCTTTCCCTCTCTAGAATACCACTATTACCCTTCCTAAACTATTCATAAAACAATAGCCCTATCATTACTACTCAATAATCTTAACGATCCACACTTTCGTAATTCAAAGGCACAACTCTCTACTAGCTCATCACAAGACGGTTTATTATTCCAAAAGATGCCATACAATAACCAGACTTGTTCATTCCTTTCCAAGGCCAAATTCTCTTCAAAGAAATATCCTACTCATAAATCCTTCCTACCCATCCTGAAGGACAAGGCTCTATTGTGACCCACAATAATCTCCTCAGTCCTACTCAATGGACCCAAAACTCTAAATTTCTCACTCCCTCTCCCAAAAGGCAATACTCTCGATATTGGGAAAACTCCACACACCTCACATCGGCAAAAGTCACCAAAACGAGGTTTCCTAACTAATGTTGACGAAGTTATCAATCTAAACCTCCCAAGGGTTTCACTATCCTCTCCTCATCAGCACTTACCTTATCAATCATGAAATTCACCTTCTTATTTATGCCTGAATCACGAAAAGAAATACCTCAAATCAAAGCGTACCCACAATCTATTATGGTTATTACATCTCTCATCTTGCCCCTTCCTAACCGACTTATTCTCGGTGACGTCAGAGACGAAAACAACTGTGTCAGAACTTCATTCAAATGAGTACACCTCGGAGAAGAAGATAAACGTAGGGAATACAACAATCCTATTAGTAGGTCTTTATGTCAAGAACGTCAACGGAAGAACGCAGAAAACCGGCACAGATCCTAAAGATACCAGAACCTGATGCTCTGATACCATCTGTAACAACCCGCTTAAAATAATAATGGGTGGCCAGCCCTATATTACAATAAATCAAGACTCTCAGATGGCTCATTCTCAGCACCAACAGACTATACAATAATAAATAAGGCTAACTACCCGAAATCATATAAGCGAGATGCCAAAATAAAATAAAACATGCCACAAACAACAAAGCAATACAATAGAACTAATGGAAACGGTAAAGTACACACAAGTACCATGATAAAAGAAAAATGCTTGAATAAAAATGAAACGAGTACACAAAAAAAATAAACCCGAATAAGCTGTCGGGTCACTGACAGTACAATAACCATAATAAAAAGTATAAACAACTAAAAATGACTCGTGAATGTAAACCCGATATACAACATGAGTCCTATCTAGATGTACACAGAGGTAGGAAGCGACTATAATTTAAATCCCACAACAGTCCGCACCAGTTACGGCACCCAAGACTCTGGATAGAAAAGCATCCGGCATCCATGTGGTAGGACACCTGTAGTAATATATACATACATATATATAGAAAAAGATAGAAATAAACGGGTCAGAGCCCGAGGTGTAAAAATGTTTAGCAAGTGTGTTAATCGTGTATAATAAATATAAATGCATTATTTCATAATTAAAGTGGAGTCGCACTCTCGTGAAACCCCCAACTCACCTCTCATTTAACAGCGCGCACCTATTCGCGTCCTGGAATTTAAATTTTAGTTACCCCACCCATAAGGACAACCTACGGTAAAATAGGCACAGCCTATACCCTCAAGACCTGCCATTCTAACATAACCCCATATTCCTTTCCATTCTAGTCGCACTTAATTATATTTACACATATATGCCTTACTAGGCTAGATTTCAATTTATTTGCTTACACCAATATAAGTCTTAATAAGTTACACATTAACATTAGGCTTCAATATAATAATTTATTCTCTAAATAACATGCATACAATTTAATAAGGATAAAACTTCTCTCTACTCTCAACATTGCATTGGGTTTCGTGCGTGGGGCGTCGCAAAGCGAAATCCAAACAAGGAATCCCCCCGATACACTACTCCTTGACAATATAGATCGCAGGGATCCATTATTTCATCTACGCAAATCATACTACTAATACATATAAGTACAAAGGACAAAACTTCTCTCTACTCTCAACACTGCGTTTCATGCGTGGGGCGTCTCGCAAAGCGAAATCCAAACAAGGAACCCCCCGGTACACTACTCCTTGACAATGTTGATCGTAGGGATACATTATGTCATCCACACAAAACTACTACTATAATTAGATTACTATCTAAGAAAAACCTCAAATTCTCCACTAAATTCTTGTGTTGATATAACAAAAAATTTTCTTAAGTGCGATACATCAACCCCCAACAATTTAGTACACCATAATCACCCCAGATGTACACCATAGAAATTTTATATATATATATATATATATACAGTCATTCATTCTCATAGCCACGTGTACATAACACATATAATGGACAATTGCCATACACATAATATAACCGGCTATAGAATGCCAATATACTGCACCATGCTATCATCTTCTATGGCATTACTCATATTCCATCCTGGGGACCACCGGTGGGACTTAATATCACCCACTTCGCGGTCAATACACACACACGACGTCCGGGATAGTTCCTAACTGGCAGTGAGACGAAACATACCCACCACGTCTCATCCAAAAAAAAATGTATATCACATAATAACACAATGGACGCTATGACCTAGGGATTATCCACACTCTTCTCCTCGAGCCAGGGTGCTCACCCTCATCGCGCAACTTCCCAACGATAGCATGTATGGGGTATGCTTCACAATACAAGTCTATATACCATTGACATACACAATATATATACATCCCTATAATTAAACCATCACATACAGTTTAGATATTCACCCCATGAGTACATACATATATACATATTCATACCTATATATATATGTATACATATATACATACCATCTCTCATGCATATGTATGAAATTTATAAACTCGGCTATACGTGTATATAATCCTCTTTATACTAGCCGTCGTCCCGAATGTATTTAATTTAATTCCTTATATAAATATGACCCCTCACTTGAAGTATATTCATCCATTGCCCCTATGATGTGAATAGTCTTCCAATATTTTCAACATTAAGGTTATCACCCCAAACTTTAATGTGTATAACAATCACTACACTTCCCATCAATATCCAAAAGCACATCGGTATATCTAGTACTAATTTCGACTATTGGTATGCACATAATTAATAGCCTAAAACCTCAAGCTCAATCTTAAATTTATTCCAATATTCCATCACATATTGGAATTGCCATGTTAATCACACACCGATATATGATATCTATCCCGACTAGATTTATAACACACTATTCTAGTTGATAGTATAACCCAATCGCTCCCAATTCTGACTATGGTTCAATTGCGCCGATGAACCCTTAACATTAATAAATTTATGAATTTATCCTTAAATTTATCATCAATAAGGATACGTGACCACTCTCTTTCTTGTTGGCTCGTAATCATAACTTAAGTAGAATCCTATCGCTATTTGGATTCGGCACAACTATCGGCCTACAATTTCATGTCACTCCATCACCACTCTCTCTTGAAGAGTCATAAACTATACGTCATAGGTAAGCTCACTTATGACCTCTAAATAGAACCCCCCGTTCTTAAAGAAATTCCCGCACTACACTAATTCAACAATCTCCAATACACATGTACATTCGTCTCCCAAAATAATTCGATATGTCCCCACCATCATATCATATAAGAAATCGCTTAAAAATCTTCAAATTATATCTCTCGTATTATATAATAATGTTCCAAACCGATAAACCTCATGGGTGTGGAACAAAACTCGCTCCAGAAAAACCTCACTAAGACAGCCCTGTTTCCAAATCGATTCGGCCTGGCCCGAATCGATTCGGTCTAAAGGGCGAATCGATTCGGTCTAACTGTGAATCGATTCGGTCTAATGGACCTGGGAATCTGTCTCAATCTGAATCAATTTGCCTTCGGTCCGAATCGATTCGGTCATGCAGACCTGACACTTTTGCCTTAGCCAAATCGATTCGCTTAGAGGGCGAATCGATTCGGGTCTGCAGAACTTGAGGGTTTCTTCTTCTTCACAAAACCCACGAATTACAAACCCTAAAATTATCACTTCTAACCCCTAAACCTTCATCAAACCATGATTCTAAGCCAATAAATCAACCTAACTTTAATCTCAAACATCTCTACACCGTCAAACCCATATATAAACAATCAATTTCAAGATTTAAACCACAAAATCTAGGTTTTGATATTAATACCCAAAATCCAATTCTTCTATCCACAAGTTATGAAATGAAATACACAAATGAATTATTTAGAAAGATTAAACACTTACCTCGAAGTTGTAGAGGTTGGATCATCCCCGAGATCGCGTACGGGCCGAAAATCTCCAAGTTTTTCCTCTCTCTCTTCTTCTTCTTCTTCTTCTTCTTCTTCTTCTTCTTCTTCTCTTTCTTTATCTTTCTCTCTTTCTCTCAAATGAGAGGGCTTATCTGTAAGCCTCTTAAGCCTTTAAAACAATAATCCCAGTTTGAAATGTTAATACACACTTTAAAGGACTCGTTTACTCCAATTTGAGTCAAACATAGTTAAAAATATTCCGGGATCGAAATAAAACCCAATAACAGTCATTTCGACTATCTCGACCCATCCAGAATCAATGGCGCACTCAAAATCATCATCCGAAATACTTTAAAACGTCCTCAATTTTTGGATTTCAATTTCCAAATTTAAAATTCTCTGATTTAAATAGATTTTATCTCCCGAAAATTAAATTTCTCGATCCCAAAATCTTGGGGTGTTACAGTTGTGAAAAGTCAAAGTCTCACATAGATAAAATATGAGAAATTGGTATATTATATTATAATCCATTGTTGCTTTTGGGCATATTTCCCTTCAGGGGCGAAGCTAGGATTTTACTATTATTATTATTATTTATTTTTTGGGTAGGAGGGGAAGGTCGGGGGAAAAATATAATGGGGCGCCCCCGCGGCGACTTTTTTAGGGTTATTCATACTTTTATGCAATATTGTAGCACTAAAAATATATTAAAGCCTTTTTTTCCAACAATATCATATATATTCACCGTCAAAATATAATAGTTGCACCACATCCTATATATGTTTTTTTACCAAAACAAAGATACAACATTTTTACTTTAGGCATGTTTTGTGTTAATAAATGAACGAAGGGTCTTTGATTTCCCCATATTTCTACAACACAAAAATACAACAATTAAAATTTGTAATTTTTCTTAAAAATGTTAATTAGCATATATTAAGTATTAAACACTCCAGTAGCGTATACAAAATTAACAATTACAATAGGGGTAAAAACAGTCTTCTCGTTGGTCCTATTATCATGAGAACCAACCTCAACAACATTTCCTTCTCTCATTTTCACTCTAAAACTACGAGTAAAGTCACCAGGCTTTCCGTACCAGTTGCATGTCTTTCTCTTTCTTCCTTGAGACCGTCTTTGTTGCTTCTTCTTATCGTCACTGATATCTTACCCCTTGGGCCTGGCATTTTGTTGCTTCTTCCTCCATTCAGAATTGAGCTTCTTTTTCCCTTTGTCAGAGAATGGGATGAAATTTTCTCATTTCGAATCTATAAAATCTGAATTTTGATCAAATCACACATCGCAACATACTAGGCCTTCTAATTCTTTAAGAGGTTTATCTAAAAGATTAACAAAAATAACTAGGAGGATGTTTCAAATACCGCACATGGGTTACTGGGCATGCGAGTTTGATGTATCCCATTTGATATATTTGTATTCGAGAATCAACAAATGACTCCGCATTAATCAAAAAATTTTGAGTCTTCTTTTTCATCTCTGATTACTCGATAATCTCCACAAGCACAAATTTCACTTTTGATAGGCCCAAAAATTCTTTCTTTTTTACAAACATAAATTAATTAATAACAGTGGATAAAATTAATACTAACTAATTATATTTTTTCAATATTACCAAATTAATACTAACTAAATATGTAATGTAACTAGGATAAAATTAACAGTGATAGTTTTTATCATGAAAAGAAGTGAATAACTAATTAACACTAAAGAGGGGGGAGAGAGAGAGATAAAGAATGATAAAAAAGGTTAAAGGTTAGGTTAAACAGTAAAAGATTTTTTGTGTGGTGTGGACTATTAAGTAAGTGGGTTATGTGTGGGCCTCATAAAAAGGGAGTGCTTTTTTATTTATTTAAAAGTAGAGTAAAACTTCTGTTGGAAGGGACCACAAACTATAAAAAAATTAAATGGTACAACAATTTTACCTATTACTCTTGACTATTTTCAAAGTTTGGATGGGGGCATGGCTTCCCTCAGCCATCTCTCAGCTTTGTCCCTGGTGCCCTTGGGATAACTTAAGTATTTGAATGAGTGAGAACCAACATGGTCATTGATTGACTTTCAAATCAACACGACGTCGCTTGCCCGACCTGGTCCGGCTCGACACAGCCGTGGGTCGTGGACTTTAGGCGACTTAGCGAAATTATTAAATTTTATTAGACCTTTTATTTAATTTCTTTTAGAGTTGTGACAATATTAACTTCTTTTAACCGTCGTTTATTTTAGTATAAATTGGTGGTGTGTAGTTTTTTTTTTTGGTTGGATTTTTTCATTCTTATATTTTTGTATTGGTGATTCCATTTTCATGTTCATAATAAAGAGAGTTCTTCCATTGTTGGTTCGTTGTTGCTTGCGATTTGAAGTACTACTATTGCAAGTTTTGATTGTCATGATTCAATAGTTTAAGGGACACATTGTTGGCTTTTTGTTTTTTTATTCCAGGGAGTGATATGTAAATTTGCTATAGTTAAGAAGGTTTGCTATAATGTACCCTTTTACTATAAGTGAGCTAATAATTTTAATTTTATGTACACAATTATGTTTTTATCAATTTTTTCTAATGAAAATGTGTTATTTGTCATGGTTCAATAGTTAGGAGGCATTGTTATGTTTATTGTTCCAGGGAGTGATTTGTATAATCGTTATAGTTCAAGAGGTTGCCAATAATTTAACCATTTTATTAGTGAGTTAATAATCTTAAGTTTATTTACTTTTGTTAAATAACACATTATCACATCCCGAGAATAAATATAACCTAATGGCATTTAGTATTGATCAATATCTGAAAGATTTATGGTTGGATATTTCTTATCTATTCAGCTAGAAAAGAAATTGAGATGTTGTTTTTAAACCCAAGCATTTTGGCGTTTGATCCTAGTAAAGGTTCCCCGAAATCAACACTTTAAAATGTATTCGTCTGAATGAACAGTTAGATAAATTCACACACACACACACACACACACACACATATATATATATATATATATATATATATATATATATATATATATATATATATATATATATATATACAGAGAGAGAGAGAGAGTGTGATCCCAGTTTGAGGTCCTTGAATGAAGTCTATTTTTTTAAAATAGTAAATAAAATATTTTTGGATTGATTTTTTAATAGTTTTTAAACATTTCAGTAGGACCATAAAAAATAATCAGCACAAAATGATTTTTTTTTGCTATTTTAAAAAAAATGGTCCAACTGTGTCAGTTTTTGAATTATTTTTAAGATGTTAAAAATTCATAGAGTTTGAATATTTTTTTTAAATAGTAAAAAAAATTCCTTTTGAGTTGATTTTTTTTATCTAGACCTACTGAAATATTTAAAAATAAAAAAAAATCAGCCTAAAATATTTTTTTATTATTTTTAAAAAATGAACTTCATTCAGGAACCTCAAACTGAGGGACCTCATATGATTCTCTCTCTCTCTCTCTCTCTCTCTCTCTCTCTCTCTCATATATATATATATATATATATATATATATTGTATTTTGGTTGATTAAATAGTGTTAAGTATCGTTATTTTAGCTTATTATTAATGTCTTTCTAATTTATATGTGTTCTCCTTTGTTTTAATATTATAGAACATATTTTTTTGTGCAATATAACTCCCCCCGGGAATTGTTTGAATTTATAATCTGATGATTTAAAGTGGACTTATAAATGGCACAATTAAAGTCAAAATCCAACAAGGAAATTTCACATATCTTTATGATTTTCGCTAGCAGAAGGAATCCATTAAAGGTTTTATGGTTTTATCGTGTGATAAAAGCTAATCTCTTATAGGGTTGTGAGTTTATTTTGTAATTTATGTATAGCATATACATTAGAACTCACAATTTCCTATTTTGTGAATGATAATTGAATTTTTTGGATGTCTTCAAATTTATAATTGCTCGAGCACCAATCGTTAATTGTTGAGAAGTTTTCTAAACATCTACAATATTGATTATTTATAAATTTATCTCTATCCAATTCCAATCCACTTTACAAAAGCATCAATTGTTGTTTAGATCTCCTATATGCATTAATGTTTCCTATTAAAATATACTTATAGAAGAGGAATGCCTTTTATATTACTTATTGATACCTGGCCTTTATCCATATACTGTAAATTAAAGTATCAAATAAACTATGCATTAAAATTAGACACATCAAATTTTTATACTAGATCGTCCATCGAAAAATAATTTTCGCCACACGTTTTACAAATTTATTATGATTCATTTGATATAAATAGGTACAAGGGCTCGGTTCTCTTAACGAAAAACATAAATTAATAACATAATTCTTATTGAAATTTTATAGTTTTAACGCCACTTTGATGTTGGAAACACGTCGAGGGAAAAGGATGTTGTTCGTTGGCGATTCCCTAATCCGAGGCCAATATATTTCCTTTGTTTGTCTTATTCATTCAATCATTCCATAGCATTCCAAATCCATGGATACTTACGGATATGCTTTCACCATCAAGGTATCATTATATAATTTTTTTTCTTCTAAATTTTTACAAGTATATATGCATGCACACGTATTTTTCGATTCATTTAACACATTTTGTTATATGCAAGGTTTACAATGCGACGATTGAATATTACTGGGCACCATTTCTTCTCGAATCAAATGCGGATGATCCTAGCATACACAGGGTTTCTGAATCTAATAGAATGGTTTGAAACAGTTCGATTAATAAACATGGACAATATTGGAAAGGTGCTGATATTCTAGTTTACGACACTTATCTTTGGTGGATGACTGGTCGAACTTTCAAGATCTTGTAATTTCTTCCCCTTAAAAAAGTTATTATTTGTTCTAATATCTTACTTTTTTTCGATCACCAACCTAAAATTTAATGCAATGTCTTTACACAGGCAAGGGTCTTTTGACGATGAAGTAAAAAATATTGTTGAAATTCGAACAGAGGATGCTTACCGTATGGGAATGGAGAGTATGGACGATTAGATAAAGAAGAATATGAATTTGACGAAAGCAAAGATCTTTTCCACTAGCATGTCACCTACACATGATAAGTGAGTAAACTAACTCTATCCATTTATCCCCACAATCTCTATAGCTCATGATATTTACAAATAAAAAATACCATTTCTATTGAAAAAAATGTGCTCCTCGAGTTTCATAAAATCATATAAATTTTGAGTGCGTTGATTTTCTCCCTTAAAAATATTACATTTGATAAGAGGAAAATTAATTTAGGTGGCCTTTAGCATAGAATGAGTAATTAATGTTGAAACTAACATTTAGTTCATGATGAAATGGAAATAATATTATCCTTGTAAAAATTCAAAGTTAATTAATTTTTAAAGAAATTTTTTTAATAGATCATATTACATGTTTTACACGGACGGTAAAAAGTACTAAATTCCAAATTTACAAGACTATTTACTATATGTTTTGCACAAGTTGTACAAGTGGTAAGACCACTTGGTAAAATTTTCATTTTTAAACATATGTTAAGAGACTCGACAATATTTAGAAAGCAAGGGATCGATAATGACACCACCTTTAAGAATAATCTTTAGATTTGATAAATTATGTTCCCTATCCATATTTCTAGAACGCTTTATAGGTAATTATCCTTAAAATGCAAAAGAATAAAAAAAATAAGTAAATTTTTTAAAAAAAATGCATCCCTCAATATGAAGAAGGTGAGAAACTGATGAAGGGCATCTCCATACCCTTGAATTAGAGCTTTCATGAGATCTCAAAACAACCTGAATGAGTCCCTCTAAGTTACATTATGGAGGTGGCATGTTTTTTATATGGTAGAGAATCTACATAATGTTAATAAACCACACATCCAAAATATTTTTGATCATGGGTTACAATTTCAGTTAAAAACAAGAATTATATATTCTCAACTAGATTAATGTTGAATTGGTGCATTAAAATTTTAATTTTTTTCTACAGAAGCAGAGATTGGGGAGGCGATTCAAATGGAAATTGTTACAATGAAATAAATATTATAAAAAATTCTACGTATTGGGGATCAGATACTGGAAAAAGTATAATGCGGGTAATTGGAGAAGTACTTGGTGAAACAAATCTGCCCATTATATTTCTCAACATCACACAGTTATCAAATTATCGAAAAGACACTCACACGTCAATCTACAAAAAGCAGTGGATTCCGTTAACTGCCGAACAACTAGCCAACCCAATTAGTTATGCTGATTGTGTGCATTGGTGCTTGCCTGGCCCCGAAGATACTTGGAATGAGATTTTATTCACAAAGCTTTTTTATACATGAGACTTTTTTTCA
The DNA here is from genome assembly GCA_949130495.1 of Sambucus nigra. Lineage (NCBI taxonomy): Eukaryota > Viridiplantae > Streptophyta > Magnoliopsida > Dipsacales > Adoxaceae > Sambucus > Sambucus nigra. The sequence continues at coordinate 60,596,345 of OX422223.1, read as the reverse complement.
ATTAATAAATAATTTACAATATCATACATTCTATCATACTTCTTCACATGTGTGTTAGATAGAGTTAGGAGGACATTTCATCTATTGGAGGAATTTAGACAGACTTGAAGTTTGTGAGATTAATATATATGGATTGATTATCTTACTCTCTTTACTTTTATTTCTTGTATTGTAATATTCAATACTTTCTTCTTTCCTCATATAGTATTTTATTTAATGTTTGTTTTTTCTTTGTTTAAATTAGATAAGTTTATAATTTAAGTTCTTCATTTATGATTTTCTCGCCTTCAATTAAATCAAGTAATTTCTATAATCAATATTTTATTCTAAAATTTCAAATGAAAACAAAAATTGTTTTCCTCTCGTAGGAGTAGTTAGTAGGTTAGTTTCTCATTTAAAGTTTACGAGTCTAAATTTTACATGTTTATTAGGTTCAAAAATTCTATTATCTCTTCGCTAGAACAGTTCATCAATACTTTTATCTATAGTTTTGTAATTCTAATGGAGACCTCTAAAATGATTGAAAGCCTCCACCAAATAACATTTTCATTTCTACTTGCAACTTAATAATCAATTAAAAGTTTACGATTTTACTACTTTACAGTAACATACACTTGGGCCTTTCTATGATAAAATCTTAGATATTGACAAGTCTTTTTAATCACTTGGGATAATAATCTCTACTATCTTTCTTCAAAACTATAAAGTTATATGCAAATAAGTTGTGAAGTGCGACATAGTCCAAGATTTAAATATCATAAAATTTCCTAGAATTGGATAATATGCTAACTAGGGTAACATAAACTACATACGAATAGAAGCAAGTCTCAAATGAAATGCAGTCATTCGATGCATTGAATTTAAGAAAATTTAGAATCCTCGATTTGGACCTCAACACCCATTACTTATGTATGTTTGAAGCTTAACACCCCCCCCCCCCCGGCGGGGTGCAACCCGTACGGTATGATCGATAATGACCCCTTACCAATATCAAAATCACAATCTAAATGGTAAAACCGTACCGTACAAATTTATCGGTCGGTACTTCAAAATAAAACAAAAACCAAATCGGCCGTTTTTTTATTTTTCGATATTTTCGGATTCTTTAGGTTTCGGTAATTTCGGTTTCAATTTGTTGTTTTCCCGGTAAATATTAGAATTTCAAATCGGTTTATACATTCGGTAAATCTGGTATATATTTTGGTAAATCTGGTATGTATTCTAGCGAGGTGGAATACACGATTTGGAAGGATCTAGTATTACAACAGGTGGTATTCCGGCTAAATGATTTGGGACAAACGCAACTGATTTAGGAAAAACACAACACACGATTTGGGAAAAATGCACAGGTGGTATTCCCAATGATGTTTTTACAATAAATAATAACAAACTAATTTTTTTCAATGTTTTTAGAATAATCTAATTTTTTTCAATAAACTAATTTTTACTTTAAACTAACAATGTCAAAAATTAGCTTTTACAGTAAACTAATTTCAACCATATAGAAAAGATGTTTAACATATTCAAAAATTATAAAAAAAAAATTACCTACTTGCGATTTAGTCTCTCTCTCATAAAACTCAGATGCTTCGCTGTTTGCTTGGAGCTTGAAACTTGGAACGGATTTGAATGAATCGATGCTCTGCTCCTGCTCAGATGTGGTTGGGGAACTTGGAGTGCAGGCAGATGAGACGCCAACGGAGAGGAGGAGAGGGAAGAGATAATGATGCAGAGAGGAGGAGCGGAGCTTCTCGGAGCCAGAATGATCTCCCACTGCTGTTGGATTTGTACGACGGAGAGAGGAGGGAAAAGAGATCATGAGGGAGAAAGGGATTATGCGTGAGAAACGAGGGAGAGAGAGCTAGTTAGGTTAAAAGTTATAAAACCGCGTGTGTTTATTGTATATTAGATAGCGTGTGTAGAAATTAGAATAATATTTATTTGTATTTGTGCCCCAACAAACTTAATACCTTCTATTATGAAACATTACACAAAAGTAAAAAAAAACTATACTTGGGAAAAAAATTCGAAAAACCTTGGTGGGAGGTATGGATATTGCAATATGCGCTAAGTTTGGTACGATATTTTGGTATGGCAAATTCGGTACGATAAGTCAATTTTTTGTATTTAAAAGCCTAAACCAACCAAATTTTTTATGGTATTTTCGATTTCGGTAAATTCGATTTTCAGTATTTCATAATATAAAACCAAAACCATTTTTTGTTGAACAAAAACAGTACTGTACGGTAAAAACCTATACAGGTTGCCCCCCCCCCCCCCCCCACCCACCCACACAAATCCAAATAAATAACATAACATAACATAAAATTAATGCACCATTGACACACCGTATAGACAACTTCCATTATTGACTTTCTTTACTAAAGTACCCATAATGATTAATAAATAAATATATATAAAATCACACATACACACTCCCTTTCTCTCTTGTCCCCCCCCCCCCCCCCCCCCCCCCCCCCCAATTCTTTATCCACCTCCACCAAATTACAAATTTGTATATAGCTTTTGTTATTTTTTCATTTAAGATTGCCTTTCTCTTGTTTTACACGGAGGCCTATTATCAAGAACATGCTAATGTCGACACCATTAAAATTATGCCAAATGCAAAAGCATTAAAAGATTGATCAAATCAAGACAACTTATATTGTGGATTTTTAGGCTTTTATGCTTTGTATAAGCTTGTTATCTTGGTGAATCTATTTTGGGAAGATAGTCTAAGATCTGTTAGGCTATTTTATATAGATTATGCACTTTTAGGACTTAAAATAATATTGATTATAGATATAAGACAACAAACATTTCTTTTTCATTTTTAGTCCCTATTTTCAAATTATCGTATGACGTGACATACCGTGATTGTTTGATATTTTATGGATATGGGTCCGCGCCACTGTCTTTATTAAAAAATAGGGACTAAAATTATTAATAAAATGTTTGTTGTTATATTTCCAAAAAACATATTACAATAAGTCCTAAATTTACAAAGGCCCTATTTTATAAGGTGTCGGAGTCTTTAGGGGATTTTTAAGTTGTCATATGCCTTGGAAGTGGGCTCACTCACTATCCATTTTTTGATTTATTTAATATATTTAGCCTTTAAAAATTAATAAAAAAATAAATAAATGTGCATGTGTTTACATATGCATGTTTGTACAAAGTTTTTGGTATTTTTTGCATTGTTTTACATTTTATTAATTTTTTCTTGAGCTTGTTTCAGGATGTCATTTTTAGATTTTGAGAGTTTGTCATGAGAGAGAGAGAGATAGAGAGGGTTAAGGAAGATTTTTGAGTATTCTATTCAAAAAATGGACCTAAATACAGACATTTTTGTCCATTAACGTTTTCTCTTAAAAATATGGTGCTAGCGGTACATTAATTTTTCTAGGGAGTATCAAACCTTAAACGAAAACAACTAACGGGTGTCTACTTCCAAATAACATATATATATATTGAGAGAGAGAGAGAGAGAGAGAGAGAGAGAGAGAGAGTAAGAGTGATGTTAGTAGATGCTCATGTAGAGACAACATAGGCAAAACTTTGGATCCATAATATTGGGGTTACTTCATAATAGTAGACTATTATTAGGATTTTAGTTAGAACCCAAAAAAATTAACTTTAAAATAAAACAAAAGAAATGAAAAAAAATATAAAATAAAACTCCACACATGTAGTATAATCTATACTATTTATGGTCATTTTGACAAATTGCTAATTTAGTAATAAAATATTTGATTTAACCCCAGTTTTTAAATAATCAAACATAAAACAAATTCATGAAGAAGAAAAAAATGGTGATTTTCATGGAATAAAATGTCTACTTGCATTCAGTGTGCACATTTTTTCATGAAATATGTGCATAATTATCAATTTGCATTAAATTGGTGTTATGTCTAATTGTAGGAGGTTAATGGTATAGGTATCCATGAATACCTATAAATGGGTGAGGCGTGACCCACTCAAATGGAAAAAATTTCTATAAAGTAATAATGTTTCAACAACAAGAACATAGATAAAATAACTTTTATAATACAATAATTTAGTTTTGATTAAAAGATTAAGAAACTAATGATTGAATATAACTTTTCAATAATAAATAAAGGAATGAACACTCATGAGAGTAGTGATTTTCTGAGAGTGGAGAAATAAGCACCTCAATAAATATAAGAGAGCAGGGAGATAATATATTTGTGTGGAAATTTGTGCAACATAAGAGTGCTTGTTATGTTGTTGTCAATACATGTGCACCTAGTGCTTTATTTATAGTAAACGTTCTAGGCCATACATGGCACTTGTGCGCCCAGAAACATTCCTTTGCAAAAAATATCTAAACATATATTTGTCTTTATTACTGTTTGTCACCATCTACCACGATATGTCTGTTGTGGTGTGTGATACCTGGTGTCATAGTGGATAAAAATTTGATCTTATAGGTCTTGATGTTATAAAGTACTTTTTTTGTCTATTATCAAAGTTTCTTGGTTAATAAGTTCGAATAATTTCAAGTGACCTTGAGGGTCATTTTCCATTTGTAGTGTTAAAATGTCTAGCGAGTATTTAAGTGATGGCTCGTTGTTTCACTATGTAAACTGTGAGTAACAAGTGAATGAGTGTAAGTGACCTCTTGGGTCCCTCGCCTCAAGTTCTCTATTTTTCAAGGTATTGAAGTGGTTGAACCTTATCTTGATCAACGAGACTTACCTCCAAGCCTCTAAACCAAAACTCTCAAGAGGTCTTAATTGTCCATCTACTCGAGCCCTGCTTACTCAGCCAAGGATTCTTGCTATGTAAACATGTCAAAGATAACAAAGTTGAGTGTTAGTGAATGAAATGATGGTCCACTTATTTATGTGTTACTTGAGTGACTTCTTGTGATTCACTTTCTTAGGTAGCCAGGGGTTTCTCGTCTGTTTATTCTTATTTAAGAGCTCTGCGACTTAAGGTTTCTCACGTATCTTCCTTACTATAATTTCTCGCATAAGTATTAGGCATGCCATTCACGATTTGGTAGTCATTATTTTCTTTTTTTGAATTGACGACATCCTTATATTTTCCCAAAGGAATAAATATCCCTCAACCTTCTTCTCAAAATCCTTACCATGACTTTTTGAGAGTTTTAGGTAGAGAAAGCTTCTTGAGAGTTTATCGTGCTCCATATTTCCATTCAAACTAGTTACAATTTTTTCACCAAGTGAATCGTCTTCAATGGATTCTGCTTTCACCAATGTTTCATACATCACCACAACTTTCGTGATTGAGATGATGATGGGAGCTTTACATATCCAAATTTCAAGGGTGACCTCTTCAAGGACTATAACCACCATCATTTCCACCACCATGCTTTATATTTCTTCCATCGCCCTCACCATCGGTGGCAGTGCTGGTACTTCTAAGACTCAAGGCAGGGATGGTGGTTCTTATTCCATTAACAAAGCTTATTAAAAATACTTATAGATATGATACAATAGGCATTTTACTGCTTATAGTTGCACTCCATTTTTAGGTAAGGATGATAACTTTATGACTTCACTCGAGGGCTTTGATGACAACTTTATTACCATGGTGATTGAGCAACCCCTATTAGGGTTTTCAAATCTGAGGATACCCCCGTTGTTCTGCCAAATAGTATTTTGTAGAACTGACTGGATAAGGTTAATTTTCCTTTCCCCAATATTAACTTTGGCATTTGTGGTTGAACCCTTAAGGAGTGGGAGAACAAGATGATTACATCATGTATATGGATAGTTATCGTAAGACCATCGAGGGGATAGGTTTGGAAAGGACTCTTAAAATTTTGAAAAGTTATACAATCAGCAAGACACGAGTGCTCTTAACATTCTTATTTCTGGCTAAAGCATATATACCCACACCTTTGTTATTGGTCGGGGAGAGTTCCCTATTACCTTGGGAGATATCTGTGAAATCACGGGTGTGCCCATTTGGGGGAATCATTTCTTTACTAATGGTAATGAAGACATTGAAGAGAAACCCTTGTGCTAGGAGTTACTAGGTGATTTCACATATCACATGGGGATTACTCCTACAATTATGAGAAAACACTCTTTTACTAAGCGACAAAGGTATTGGTTCATAGACGTTGAACCGCTATCCAAAGATGAAGTGAAATCAAGATTCCCAATAGTCAAGAGGGACCCAAATTAGAAGTTAAAGGTCACCTCATTTCATTATTTTTCACTTTATAAGGTTTTTATTTCAGGGGAGGACAAATGATTCCCCTCGTGAGCTTCTATTTTTCTTGCCAGTTAGACTTGCTCATTGTAAGAATGTAGCACTCATTACTTTAAGTTTGGTTTCCATGTACACTTGGCTAGACCAAGCATGCATAAACATGGAAAGGTCACATGGTGGTTATAATGTCTTTAACTTAGTCAATTCTCTCATATGGATGGGATTCTTGTTCAAGCATTTTCTAAACAAGTATCCAATGCCTTGCTATTTTCCTGGTAGCACTTCTCGAATTGATAGGTGGCACCGAACGACTACAATGAGTTCACTCAACCCCTTCCTGGACAACATTGATGAATTATGCCTTTAACTTATGTAAGGAGGTTGGGGGTATATTTACTTGGAATTTCTTTGTATATATTTGTCAACCTTTCAATCACCCCACAAATGTTGAGTCTGTGAAGAGTTTCCCATTTATATCTACCATGGCATTCATTTTGCCTTCCATTATTCCATCCTTGACTGAGTTAGGACAAGGAGTCAAATTTTATTACTCCGAGCGAGTACAGAGACAATTTGTGTATGATCAAGGCACTTTTTCCCATGACTTACCCACTAATCATTTTCCTAAGAAATTTTATGGGGAATCATATTATAATTTCACTTATAAGAGAATGGTCTGTAGGTCTGCGAGACTTGAGAATTTCTTAGTATTAGCTCATGAGTATCTGCCTTCTATCAACCGCTCTTATTTTGTACCTTGGTAGCGTCAGGTCTAATTTATTAAGTCTTGAATTCAAGAGTGCCTCATGAATAATTAATTGAGAATATTCCCACTTCTCACACTATACCAAAAAGGCTAAATTATCGCCTTTGGGCTGTCCAGCCTTGTCATGCTCATTGATCGTGATAAAAAAAACATGCATTTTTTATCACAGTCAATGACCGTGATAACGACTTGTCATGGACTTATCACAATCATTGACTATGATAAGTACAATTGTCACGGGCCGTGATATCTTTAGAGAGTTATCACGGTGAAAGGCCTTTATAAGTTCGTGACAACTCTCTTAACTAAAAAGCCTACTGCCCCTTTTTTTCTCCCGTTTCATTTCCCTCCCTTTTCTCTCTTTGCGCGACTGCTCTCTCTCTCTCTCTCTCTCTCTCTCTCTCCCCCTCTATTTTTCTATCTCTGTCTTTGTCTCTCTGTCTCTCCTTTGTGTGTGTATGTGTATGTGGGGGGTTGGGGTCTGTGTGTGTTCTAGGGGGGCTAGATAATTGTTAATTTTATTTTGAATAAACTTATCGTGCATGTGTGTAAATTGAAATTGGTATTGTGTATTGGTATCAATTGATATTGAAATTTATTGGGGATTGGTATAGAAATTGAATTTGAAATTGGTATTGGGTATTGGTATTGAAATTTAATTTGAAATTTGAAATTCGTATTGGGTATTGATATTGGGTATTAGTATTGAAATTGAATTTGAAATTGGTATTCGATATTGGTATTGAAATTGGTATTGGGTATTGGTATTGAAATTGAATTTGAAATTGGTATTGGGTATTGGTATTGAAATTGAGTTTGGTATTGGTATAAATTGAAATTGATATAAATTGGTATTAGTATTGTTATTAGTATAAATTGAAATTGAAATTGATATCGTATGTATTGAAATTGGTATAATTTTTAGTTCTTATGCGTACTTTAAATTAATTAAAACATACTTTAAATTACATAATTAAATGAAATCTCTCGAATTATGACAAGACATAATTAAGTGAAACATACTTTAAATTACATATAGTGCACATAGATACTAGGCTTCTAGTTCTTATGCGTACGGATTCAAAAGCCCTTAGAACCATTCGAAAGTCATTACCCTGTACTGAGATCTCTCGAATTGTCCCGTTTGGATAGCTTGGGACTGCATAGTTTCTGTATAACAATATTCTTAGTGGATTAAACTTGTTAAGTTTGGGGGAAGTTTTGTAGTCGTATCTTAATGTTCTCTGGGTATATACCAGATGATGTGATGTTAAGTTCTATTTCAATTGATAGATTGAAATAACACTTACACTTATGAATCTATGTCATGTACTGGAGAACTATGTGGATATCCTACCGAATTTTCCTCAAATCGGAATGATGTGCACGAGCTGTGAAGTATATTACAGAAATACGCAGTCTTGAATGGGATAGGACCACTCACCCTTTAGAGGAGATGGAGAAAATAGGAATTAGTATTATAAATTGAATTTTAATTTCAATTTCAAATTAAAATTAAAATTGAATTTCAATTTGAAATTGGTATTTTAAATTTAAATTGAAATTAGTATTATAAATTGAAATTGGTAATTGGTATAGTGCCTATTTGATTTTTGGTATTCAATTCTGAAATTGAAATTTGGTTTCTCACTCTAATTGCAGCAGCGGACACAGTTTTGGTATCTCTCTCTCTCAGAGAGAGAGAGAGAGAGAGAGAGAGAGAGATTGTTGAATTTTTTGGGATTCTTGAATTGTTGTTGAATGGTGGATTTGAACATTTAGATGGCCATTGAGTTAGTTGACCCTAGGAGTTTCTAATAAAAGACATAATTATTTGCATTATTGTTTTGAATTCTTGAATTATTGTTGACAGGTGGATTTGAACACTTAGATGGACATTGAATTGGTTAGACGTAGGCATTCTCTAACATTTATGGTGATGATGTGAAATAAAACATAACAATGAAAAAATCGAATATATGTAAGGACATTTTTCTCATGTCCAACATGTTACATTTTTGTATGTTGTACGCCGCTACATTTTCCACGTCACTACACGATCTCACATGACGGCCTCAATCCGAATTTCATGAATTAAGAATTCAACATCTCCATCATGTGTCCCATATCTGCTTCAACGACTTCACATTCCATGATTTTAGGGACTTTATGCAAGTGGTACGCAAGAGAAGTCAAAACAGTGAAAGAAGGCAAGATATGAAAGTTCAAGGGCATTTTGGTAATTTTACAGCCATCGTCCAAAGGTCCAATCAATTGGAAAGTTGAAGATCTCACCGCCATAAACATACTGGAAGAAACGGGACCTCAATACGAGCTACGGTGAATAAGTTATGGCCCTTGGAAAATGGAGAAAACCCTTTTGGAGAATGCTGCATTTTTTAAGCCCCAGACCAGCGATTTTCTACGAACCGAAAGCCAAACCGGTTCGGGGGGCGAAACGGTTAGCAGTACACCCGAACCGGTTCGGGGTACCTGACGCTGGATAGAGTTCAAGATTTTTAAAACTCTTTTTGGTTTCCTTATCAAAGCCAACTACGGGGGAGTTATTTTGCAAGACTTGGAGAGACGTCTTTGAGAGTTCTATTAGCTCAAGTCTTCACCTTTTTGAGTTCCCAAACTCATGTTTGTATTCACATATCCTTGTCAAACCTTTGTTAATCCTTTTGAAACCCAAGAACATAACTTTTAGTTTGTTCAACCCTTGTGGAGAAGTCGTTCTCTTCTTCATTGCTGCCCTCCTGGAAAGGGAAAGTTCCAGCCGACGACATCAGAACCGACACCTGCGGGTATTTCTATGTCAATATTTCTAGCCGTTGCTTTGGAGGTTTGACAAAGACACCGCGTGTTACACTTGTGGGTGATTATTAGGTTGTATGTAAGTTAATGGTCTTATAAATTCTTCAAAGTTCTAGAAATAAAAGGTTTTACCCAAAAGGGTTTTTTCCTTTAACTTGTGTCACATGCTTCATATATTTATGGTTTGACATGCGCACACACATAGATGCATGTTTAGGGGTTGATTAACTTTGTTTAAATATGGACTCTAATTAAATAAGGGTTTATTGGAATTTTGCGAATTAATTTAATCAATTATCACACACCAAACCTGTTCGGTTTTTTCAAATTGGTATCAGAGCATGTTGCGCTAATTTATCGCATATTCCTATTTTCTACAAAATTTGTGTGATATTGATTTTTTTGAAAAATCAATTTTATGAAAAAAAAATGCAATTTTTTCGATGGAGCACTTATCTAATCGGATGCCCCCCTTTGATGACACGATTCGGAGTTTTGATGATATAAATCATTTGAATTTGATGTTTGCTAAAAGAATTGACTTTTTGGAAAAAGAAAATTCTCGTTTTAAATCCGCGATGGATCTTTTACAAACGGTTCAAAATCAAAGAGATTTTTATCGTGAAAACTTTGTTTCCTTGGACCATGACTTTGTTGCTTTAAAATTGTCCAATAAGGAAAGTGATTATACGGTCCTATTTTTAGAAAAGGAATTGGAGGACCTTAAAAATTCGATGGTCTGTATTTGTGCCAAAGAGGATAAAAATATTTTAGTCAATGAGTTTGTGGCACGTGATGAGACTCTTAGGAAAAAGTTTTCTTTAATTGAGGGTGAGCAAGATAACCTTCTAGGTTTGATTGATAATTTGAAGAAGGAGTCCCTTAATTTGGAAGAGTCTAATTATTTGCTTGAGTCAAAAATTTTGAAGTTAAAAAATGATTTGACAGACTCAAGTAGATTTGATAGTGATGGTAATGGCTCATAGTGTTCTCATGCTTCTAATGCTAAAGCCAAAACCATTATTTGTTTGAGAGGGTCAACTGATTCCAAGGATGCTAGAAAAGGTCAACCCATAGGTGTCGTTCCACCCGTTTACACATGTTCATATTGTGGTAGGAAAGGTCACCTTAGGTGTTTTTGTTTTGATCTTGGAAAATGTCCTAGGAAGTTTATGTCTAGTGTTCCCTTGGTTCCTAAATCCCCCACACGTCATTTCACATCTATTTGGGTTAGGAAATCACTTTTAGAAGCACTAGATTTTAGACAAGTTGACTCCCGTTTGTTTGCACATGATTCTTCCCTTGCCATATCATATAGATGATTGTGTTCGCATGTTTTTCATACCCTAGTTTTTGTTTCATGATATTTATGTTTGCTAGCGTTGTGACATGTACTTTTTGTATTAATTTTTATTTTCAATAAATTTTTTGAAAAATACAAAAAGATTTTTGTTTTTTGTTTGCACCGTTTATGGATGAACGCTTAGGATGACCGAGTCACAACATCATTCTATTATTTTCATGTGACTATTTGATAGTGTTTTGATATAATAGGTCAATTCATCCTTGTGCTTTATAATGTTTGGAGTCATTAAGATGTAATTAAGTGTTACTTCCTAAATTTTTGACTCAAGATTTCCTTTATTGCACATGTGCACGGATTTGTTTGATTATTACGCTTATCTATCATATGTTGGTTGAGTGTTTCCATCTCAATTCTGTCTATACAACGAACCAAATGCGATAAAATAAGACAATAAAAAGTGTGCACCTTTGAACCCTGTTTGTGAGGATATTTATTTGTGTGTTTTGTTTGAAAACGGTGAAGGGCTACGAAAGGTTATCTATCCTTTGCGATTAAGCTGCCGTTTAAATTGGATCCAAAAAATTGAGGAATTTTATTATTCGGGGTCCAAAGAGGTTTAAAAGAGCCTGAAAAAATTTAAAGGCAATAAAAAGAAATTCATGCCAATTATGGGCCAATTAAGTTTTTGCACCAATTCTCTAAAGTTAAAGAATTTAGTTTATACACCTCTAAAAGAAAATATATATGAGGGTGTTTGGATGGACAATAAAAACGGTTTTGCACGTCCTTGAAAATCTTGAAAAAGCGCTACATAGTTTTGGACGTTATTGGTGTGGAAATCACTTTAGCTTTGATTTGTTGATTTTCATAAGACGATGTCATCTAAATTCAACAATTTTTACACCAAAGGTTGTTTTTAATGTTCATTCGTTAGGAGTATACATATGCATCGTGCACATATGATTGATTGAGTTGATTTACCTATCGAATGTGTTCACACACATACATTCCGTTTCCATGACTTGGTTGTTTGAGTTTAAATCCATGGTGTGATTTTTGTGTCATGTTTTACATATTTAACAAATTGTATCTTATTTTTGTGTGAAAAAATTGAAAAATCAAAAATATTTTGCGAAGATGTTTTTGAGCATCTCCTTGCGAGAGTACGTTTTCCATATTGATTGATGCTTTGTTTTGAATACCATGACACCCCGACTTTGCTTGTTTGAATAATTCTTCTCATTTGTCTATTTGGGGGACATAATAAAAAGGTGGAGAAAGAATTATCATATTATCGGGGAGTTTTAAAGTTTTGAGTTTTTCTCATAAATTGATATCTATGTTTATCTCATTTCAAACTCGATACGTCACGTGGTATTTGCTTTATCTCATGTGTCAGTTATTACATTGAAGATCACTGAATTGCACACCCTGATGAGAAAATCTTTGAGATTGCTGAAGATTTGAAGAACAAACAATGAAAACTTATTCATTTGTATCTTTCCAGTTTTGGGTTCATGGGAGGATAGATTTCTATAGGTCAATTTGTTATTTGATATTCGGTTTTTTATGTATGTACCGGCATAGACATAGTGGGAGATTTGTAAGGACATTTTTCTCATGTCCAATATGTTATATTTTTGTATGTCGTTCGCCGCTACATTTGCCACATCACTACACGATCTCACATGACGAACTCAATCTGAATTCCAGGAATCAAGCATTCAGCATCTCCATCATGTGTCCCATATCTGCTTCGACGAATTCATGTTCCATGATTTTAGGGACTTTATGCAAGTGGTACACAAGAGAAGTCAAAACAGTGAAAGAAGGCAAGATATGAAAGTTCAAGGGCATTTCGGTAATTTTACAGCCATCATCCGGAGGTACGATCAATAGGAAAGTTGAAAATCTCACCTCCACGAAGATACTGGAAGAAACGGCACCTCAATCTGAGCTACGGTAAAGAAGTTATGGACCTTGGAAAATGGAGAAAAACCTTTTGGAGAATGTTGCATTTTTTATGCCCGAGACCAGCAATTTTCTGTGAACCGAAAGCCAAACCGGCTGGGGGGCGAATCGATTCACGGTACACCCGAACTAGTTCGAGGTACCTAACGCTGGATAGAGTTCAATATTTTTAAAACTCTTTTTCGTTTCCTTATCAAAGCCAACTTCGGGGGAGTTATTTTGCAAGACTTGGAGAGATGTTTTTGAGAGTTCTATTTGCTCAAGTCTTCACCTTTTTGAGTTACCAAACTCATGTTTTGATTCACATATCCTTGCCAAACCTTTGTGAATACTTTTTAAACCCAAGAACACAACTTTTAGTTTGTTCAACCCTTGTGGAGAAGTCGTTCTATTATTCATTGTTGCCCTCCTGGAAAGGGAAAGTTACAGCCGACGACATCAGAACCGACACCTGCGGGTATTTTTGTGTCAATATTTCTAGCCGTTTCTTTGTAGGTTTGACAAAGACACCGTGCATTACACTTGTGGGCGATTATCAGGTTGTATGTAAGTCAATGGTCTTGTAAGTTCTTCAAAGTTCTAGAAATAAAAGGTTTTACCCGAACGGGGTTTTTTCCTTAACTTTGTGTCACATGCTTCAGATATTTATGGTTTGACACACGCACACACATAGATGCATGTTTAGGGGTTGATTAACTTTGTTTAAATATGGACTCTAATTAAGTAAGGGTTTATTGGAATCTTGCGAATTAATTTAATCAATTATCACACACCGAACCTATTCAGTTTTTTCAATATAAGTAAAACATAATTAAATGAAACATACTATAAATTTTATACAACAACTAATAAGTAATCATACATTCAGATGAGAATACGTCCATGCATGTAGCCGACAAAGAAAATGTTATATAACAAGTAACGATGGTAAAAGGTAATAACGGAAACCGCAATAGATAGCCCATGTCTAAATTTACATTCAGTCAACTTCTTATATAACACTTGCTTGGGGGGGTGCATGTCTGCATGTATTCTCATTTGAATGCATAATTTATTTATAATAATATTCTTAGTGGCTTAAAGTTGTTACTTTGGGGGGAAGTTATGATGTCGTATCTTAATGTTCTCTGGGTACACACTAGATGATGCAATGTTAAATGTTATTTTAATTGATAAATTGAAATAACACTTACAGCTCTGAATCTATGTCGTGTACTTGGAGAACTATGGGGATATGCTGCCGAATTTTTCTCAAATTGGAACACTTACCCTTTACAGGATATGGAAGAAAAAAGGAATTATATTATTTTTATAATATAAAATAGAAAGATGAGATGTCAATCTTATTGTAAATTATTTAATGGGAACTAATGTTCACACTTTTGTTTATAGTAGTCCACGAATATACCCTTCTTACCCATAATAGGTGATTTTTTGTAGTAGCTGTGATGGGATATGCTAAATACAAAGAGTGGATGGGTGAGACAAATAGATTAGGGGATGTGTTACGTAGAGGTGCTAATGAATTTTTGAAATACGCAAAGAGATGTCATAATGATGAAGAGTTTCTGTGTTCGTGTGCTAAGTGTAAGACTGGTAAGGTGTTTAAGTGGAAACTAGTTGAAGTACATTTGTTAAGATGAGGTAGGGAAGATAGTTGTCGATTTTGGATTTTTCACGGAGAATTGAAAGTTCCTTTTATCCCCAAGAAACTGTCACACACCACGCAATCCGACAGACGGGGTGGCCAGCCACTGCCGCCGAACTAAGTCGGGCGTGAACTAAATAAATACCATTCTTAGCATAAGACAGATATGAGACATAAATAAATCATTCCATAAAATAAAAATTGAATAAATTTCAAATGATCATAAACAACTAAGCGATAAATGATCCATCACATGCTAAAACTCCGAATAAATCCCATCTCCAATAATGATTAAATAAAATCAGAATAATAAAGATCTGAATAATCCAATTGAAATCCTTTAAAGAACTTTGGAACCGAATGACCCAATAAAACTCAAATGAAGTCTAATAATTATATATGACTCAAAAGGAAAGTCTAACTAAACAGTGCAATAAAAATGAATAACTCCAGCTGCACCTCCAAATGAAAACTTTGATAATCCTATGCAACTTCTCCAAAAATTATCCTGAAAAAGTTAGTCAATGCACGAGGTCAGAGCCCCGAGCATGAATACACACTACTCCCCTCAAATAGGATCCTTGAATCCAGACAGTGGCATTATACGCAATAAACATCACAATAGAATATTTTAATTTAACGAGATAATTAAACGCGATAAATATAAATCACTAACTACCCGTAGAGATCCTCATTTAAAAAGGCACACCAATATGATTTTAAATTCCCAGGTCCCACGATGTTAATTTTATTTAATTAGCTCATTTTATTATTGTTCTCACTTTTTATTATGACGGTCCTCCCGTCCCGGGTGATAATCCACCAAAGTGTCACACTTCCCCTTATCAATAGCCAGCCGAATCCGTTTAAACTGTCGATCCCCCACAATATGACAAGGTTCCAACTCATGACACGACATAATCGCCCAACCTGACCCGTTTAAACTGTCGATCACTGACACATTATGTCGCCACCAATTTTAATACCCGATTTTATCTTTAGGCATTAATTCTCAATTTCTCAATTTATAAATTACGCCACCCTTTTAATCGATGTGAGATCTTCAAAATACCCTTTAGTCCCATACCTAAGGGTCCTCAAGTTATCAATACGTCCTACCCTATGTATATGATGAATTTCTAACATAAACCTTAACCTAGTCTTATGCCTAGGCTAGCGTAACGACGATAAAGTGACAAAAATTAGCCCACCCCCGACATAATAAAGTCGTAATAATCTACCCTCACTAATACCATACTTAGAAGGCGTAAATCATCAGAAGGCCTACCCGCTAGTCCCATACCTAGATGGCATCCTAAAATATAGGGAGAGAAAAAATATCCAATAATTTATCATCAAAAAAGGTAATTAAATAGTACCAACAAGTCACACAACCAATCATAATTAATCAATGTATACAACTACGCATGATAGTCTAATTTAATTAAATCTTAATTTAATTATCATAATGTCAGAAA
Source organism: Sambucus nigra (assembly GCA_949130495.1). NCBI lineage: Eukaryota > Viridiplantae > Streptophyta > Magnoliopsida > Dipsacales > Adoxaceae > Sambucus > Sambucus nigra. The sequence continues at coordinate 60,580,152 of OX422223.1, read as the reverse complement.
CACCCAGTTAATCCCCTTTAATTCTATTAACTTAAATACACCGAGATTTCATCATTAATACAACAAAATTTTAATTTCATTATCTCTACGTAAATTACGTGAGTTATACGCACCCAGAAATCAATTATTTCAAAACTGGGATTTTTCTACATGCAACCTACACCAATAAAACCCAAAATCCACTCATCAATCCTACATACCCAAGGGTTGTTAATATTATTTAGATTAAAAGATTTAATAAAAACAGACCCATAATTAGTGTCCACTTTCTCTAATTATGTTACTATTGATTTTAAGAAAATATGTAATTAAATGTTTAGGCGACACTTAAAATGCATAATACTAAAGGAAAAGAATAGAGTATTCATTTCTGAGATTAAGTTGAAGAAAAACTGGTAGCACGGTTGGATTCCTCTTAAAAAATTATCAAAGAAGTTTTCTTGAACAAACTTGATTAAACCCCAATTAAGCCTCCTAAAACTTGTGACAAAAACTTGATTATGTTGGAGGTTGATAATTATGGTGGAGAGGAAAAACTTTTAGAAGAGTTCTCTGGTAAAAAACTTGGGAAAAAGTGATTATGAGAAGCCCCCCTATGGATTAATAGTCTTATATACTAATTAGGAATCCTAATCCCACTCTAACACTACAAATAAAATCACCGAACCGCCTCAAATTTGGCATATTCGATCGATCGATTAGGTACGTGACCACTGTCATTCCCCTTCGTTTAATACCATTTAACTAAAAATCAATGTCTTCATTAGTCACGGCCTAAATCCGTGACAAATGTTTTTCCCTTTTTTTTAAAGGCTAAACTTAAAACTCTCATAAAAACTTCATTTTAAATCCGATTTCAATTCCGCTTGAAGTTTTATTTTTCTAAAATCATAACCAACATATTTATTTAAGAAATATCATTAAATTCAATAATTTATTTTTTTCGAATATTCCACTTAACTAATAAAAACACGGGGTGTTACATACTTCCCCACTAGTAAAGAATTTTGTCCTCGAAATTAGTCGAAGCATACTCATCCATGCGTAAATCTCGCAAAATAAAATAAGGCTCACATATGCCTACCCGTAGAATATCACAGTTAGGCTCCCATACACCTAATCTACCCGTACGTAAATCTTAACAAAAGTACAATATATATAAAGCCTACATATATAAGTATCTAAGAAGATATTACGTATCGCGATAATATAGTAGCCACGCAATCTGTTCTGCTCTGACTCAAGCTAAGGAGGCATATAGTACCCCCCATAACCGGTATTGGTTGGTGCTGCAGCTACCCCCTGCTCACCAGACACTTCCGGTGCTGCTGGTGCTCCTTGAACACCTACTGTCGCAAGAACTGAAGGCCTCAGTCCTTGTTATCCCTGTACCCCTGGACCTTGTTGCCCTTATGTGATTTGACCCTATTGGGGTTGCGCCGCTTGGCCTTGTTGTTCCTCTTTCTTGAAACACTTAGCCACCTTATGTCCTACCTTCCCACAGAAAAACATTCACCCTTAAAAGGTTCATAACATATAGTATTTGCTCGCTCCTCTCCTTGACCTCATTGTTCCTGATTGGTCCTCTGCCTCTTCCATGCTTGATCATTGCAACCCTTATTCTCACCACCTTGTCCATTTGATTCTTATCTTTTTCCCAACTTGTTTTGATAATTGGTCTTCTCTTGCCATAAAAACATTGCGACATCCACCACCTGAGCATAGGTTGTGTACGTCGGATTCCCCAACACCATCTGACGAATCGACCAAGACAAACCCTTAATGAAACACTCCATTTTCTTCACCTCAATGCTAACCTCCTCAGTCACAATCATAAATAAATTAGTGAACTCTTGTTCATACTCGATAATTGATTTTGAACCTTACTCCAAGTCCATGAATTCTCTCTTCTTCGTGTTCCTAATTTCATATGGAAAGTACTTATTATTGAACTTGATCAAAAATTCAACATATCCCAACTGATCTCTCTCCTCCGACGTGGTGGCACTCTCCCGCCACTACAACGCATCCCCAGTTAACTTAAATGTCGCTAACATCTGAAGCCCTTATACTCTTGACTCACTTGAGTCTATATTGTATAAGTGCTCATCTAGTTTGGAAATTGTGACAAAATTATGTCCATCTTAGAAACCAAAGAACCTCAGAGATTGGTTTCCTATTTCATTCATATATCTTGTTGTGATCTAGATCTAATTACCAACACTCACACACAGTAGAATGCATCATGCACATGTCATATTGCATATTTATGTGTGTACATATGTTGAGTATGTTTAAATCCCTAAATTTGATTTTTAAATATTTTTTTGGGATTTTATAAATATTTTTTAATGAAGGTTTTATTAATTAAAACTTAATTTTAGAAGTTTGTGGGTTCAATCTCTTATTATTGATTAATGGGTTTATTGGCTCAAAGTTGGTTTGGGTAGAAACCAAAAGCGGCAGAGACTTCAGGGTTTGGTTGTAATTAATTTATGACGCGCGTTTTATATCGATTTATTGGTTAACACCTGTTGCTTGCTGATTGGTGGGATTTGTTTTTCTTCACTGAGTATATAATCGCGTATGCCTGCAGCCGTTGGATCAAACCTTATCAACGTCCTGCATGCTTTCTTTGGTAATCCATATGTATTCCTCCTGAACCAATTAGGTGACTTTTAATCACCGCTTTCTGTGAGCCCTTGGATTTAAGTCAATCCAGCTTGACTCAATTCTGACCCTTGTTTTTGAACCTGCTTCTCGATCCTTCTCTTTGTCCTATAAAAAGGATCCTCCTCTCAGTCGTCCAAGACTTTTGGCCATTTCATTCCTGAGAATAAAAAAGAGAGATAGGAGAGAGAGAAGAGAGAAACCAGAAAGAAAGAGAGAGAGTTAGAAACCCTAACCCTAACCCCTGTTCGTCAATCCTCTTTCAAACCAAACACTCCACAAAAACTCCTACATATCCAAAACACTATCCTGAGTGTTCTTAAGTTTTTGAGAGATATTTGTGTTGCTGTAACCTCTTGTTCGTTAGATCTTGTTTCCAACTTAAACTGTTTACTTAGATCTATTTTCTGCTTCATAGAAATTTCAGATCTATGATCTTCATGTTACATCACACTTAGATTTACATAGTTTATTTCTCATCTTGAGAAATATATTGTTGATTCTTTTCTAAAAATTGTTTCTATCTCTAAATCAACAATAAATGTTTTCTGTTTCTAGTTCTCTTAAAACTAAACCTTTGACCTAGTTTGGAATCACACTTGGAGGTTTTCAATCTCGAAAATCTTTTCAAAACTCTGAGATTGATTAAGATCTTGACTGTCTTCTAAGCAAGATATCTGTGGATTCTGGGATTGATTTAAAGGTCAAAAAGGTTCATAGTTTTGTGAGAAGAGAGAAAAAAAAAATCACTGCATATAGCCTTATATGTAATTTTCTAGGACTGTTTGTACTTAATAAGTGTGAGTGTGTGCATGCATGTGTTAGAGAGAACCTCCACAAACACTTTCCCACTACAACACGAAAAGTGTTGGTAATAAGATCTTGTGAGCAAGTCGACGTAAAGTGATGGAACAAATCAGAAGTTTACAAACTGGGAGAACAACATCTACAATCAGAACTGCAGAGAAGTTATAAGGACACCAGAGGGTACATTCCTAAACTTATATAGGTCTGAGTTTTATACATGTTAGTTATATAGTTTGTAACTCATAAATTTGTTTTAGTGGATTTTTTCATTTTAATCCGTAGAGGGAGTCGTGGATGTTTCCTCAATTGGTGAGGTTTTACCACGTAAAAATCGTGAACTTAATCTTTCTACATCTCCTCATCTCATTCTTGGTTGTGCTGACTTTAAAGTTTGTTTAAACTGTTTTATAAACCTGTTAGTCAAATCTTGAATATATCTCGTACATACTATTTTGTTAAACACATCTTGTGTTCAAATAGTTTTGTTTTTTTTAAGAAAAGAGTTTCCTCAAAAAATAGATCGGAGTTACTTAAATAGTTTATTTTTAATAAATGGCTTTAGTAACATATTTTCAATAGGTATCAGAGCATGGTAAACTTCTTTTAAAGAGATCCCGTGTTTCTGAAATTATTTTCTGAAAATCAAATATGGACGAGAAATATGAAAGATTTGGTAACTTGACCAGACCTCCTATCTTTAATGGAACCAGTTTTGCTTACTGGAAAGTAAGAATGATTGCTTTCATTCAAGGAACTTTGGGAGATGATGCCTGGGACATTGTTGAAAATGGTTACACTTTTCCTACAAAACCAGCCACTGAAGGAAGTAATGAGAGGGTTAAGAAAGCATTAAGTGAGTTCACTCAAGAAGAGAAACAAGTTTCTCGAAATAATAACAAAGGAAAGAATGCCATATTTATGTCTATAAATGAACATGAGTTCAAAAGAATCTCATCCTGTACCACTTCTAAGGAAGCTTGGGACACTTTAGTTACTGCTCATGAAGGTGACACTAGAGTTAAGGCTGCTAAAACTAAAATGCTCATTCAACAGTATAATTCCCTAATTATGTCTGAGACTGAGTCATTTGATGACTTCTATATGAACCTGACTGATATTGTGACCAAACTGCATTCTAATGGGATAACTTATGATAGATAAGAAATTGTATCGAAAATTCTGAGATCATTACCACAGAAATTTGATAACAAAAGATATACTATTGAGGAAATGTGTGATATTAATCTCACTCCTGAACTACTCAGTAGTAAATTAAGAACTGTGGAAATGGAACTGGAATTTAAGAAATAACTGACCCAGTCCTATAGAAAACAGACTAGTTCCAATCTAAGCTTCTCTTCTAAATTAATTAAGCCTGAGTTTAATACTTCCAATGATGACTCTGATGAGGAATGCGATATAGAGAGTTTGGACAATCAGATTGCCTTAATGTCAAAACAGTTTAAGAAAATCATTAAGTCTAGAAACAAAATGGCAAATAAACAAGGCAAGTCAAATTATCCAACTCCCTCTAATCACAGACCTTATGAGAAAAGTAATGACAAAAATCACAAGGACTCTCACATTAGACCTAATAGAGACCTTAAGAAACTGAATGCTATAGATGTGGTAAACTAGGACACATTGCACAAGACTGTAGAGTTAATTTGAATACTCAAAATAAACACACTAGAGCCAACATTTGCAAAAAACATGGGATGATTCAAGTGACTCTGAAAATGAGGAACCTGAGTCATCTGATGTTTTTTATCCTTGCATGTCTTTCTTTGACAAGATTATATATAATGATGATATGCATGTGCTTGTTAGTGAGGATGAATCAAATAATTCTATGTCTGATGTTCCTAATATTGCTGTTACTGGTTTAGATGCTTTGATTACTGAGAATATTGCTATCTCTTCTTCGGGGTGTGTGAGTCAAAGGGAAAGCGATAATGACGATGTCAATGGGTGTGTGAGTTCAAAGAAGGAATCCTTAGGGGTCACTTAACACACTACACTTAGTGACTCGGACAATGAAGACCTCCCGGACATTCACACACTTTATTCTAAAACTCTCAGGAAAAGCACTAGACTAGAAAAAATTGTGAAAGATCTCACCAAAAAACTGGAAGATCTAAGCCTGATGGTCAAATTGAATGCTGAAGAGTATACTACCCAATGTTTAACTCATGAAAGTGAAATTAAAATGTTTGATGAAAAACTCAGAAATTTGACTGAAACAAATGAAATTCTGGAGAAAAAGTACAAAGGGGCATTGTTAGAATTGGAACAAACTAAAGAAAAGACAGCAAGTGTTTTCAAAAAATTTACAAAATTTGAAAATAATTCAAACTGTTTTGACGAATTTGTTGCTGAATCAAAAACTAATTCTGATGATCGAACTGGAATAGGGTTTTACCCCAATTTGAAGACACAAACAAAATCTTTTGAACCTATCAAGTTTGTGTCAGGAGGCAAAAGGCCTATCGAAACATGCCCAGACTTTCATTCTCTAAAAACTGAGTTTGATTCAAAACATCAAAATTTTAACATTGGGGAATCAAGTTGCTCTAAACATGAAAGTTCACCTAAGGCTAAATACGTCTGCCCCTTTATTAGAAAGAGTGAATCTACATTCAAACCTGTACTACCTAGGAATAGAGTTCAACCTCAAAATTCCTCAAAACCTTTGTTTAGAGACTTTCCTAAGGAGACCCCAATTTTGAGCAATCTTTACTGCTCCTACTACGACATATATGGTCACTCTTTTGATGGTTGCTATGCTAGGAGACTAGTTAAACCTGTCTATAATCCTCATATCTATCAGAATTTTAACTATTCTAGAAGGAGCCGCAACAATTATATACTTCCTAGACAACCAGATAAAAACTCTAATTATAGAAAGAGAAAGACCAAACCTAAAAGAACATTTCCTAGAAGGAATCCTAAGCACTTTCCTAAACCAAATGCTCAAGTCTTTCATAAAATTCAAAATCATGCGCAAAACATTTTTCAGCAAAAATCCAATGCTCGCAAATTTTATCAATTGAGAGCTAATAAGCGCAAAATGAAAACTAGAGTAATTTTGGTTAGAGAAGATGATCTATTACCTCAGATGAAGTGTAACATAGTTGTTACTTCTCTAAAAGCTCAACACACATCATCCGGTTGGTATTTAGACTCTGGATGTTCTAAGCATATGAATGGGGATGAAACTAAACTTTTAAACAAAACCAGCTTTGCTGGTGGTAAAGTCATTTTTAGTGATGGAGTTTCATCTCAAATCATAGGCAAAGTAACTCTCCAAGAAGATGGACTTCCTGTTCTTGAAAATGTCCTTCTAGTTAAAGGTCTTAAGGCAAATCTACTTAGCATTTCACAATTTTGTGACTCAGATCATACTGTTACATTTTTAAAGAACAATTGCAAAATTTTAAATGATAAAGGTGAATGCATAATTACAGGATTCAGAACCCCTGACAATTGCTATAATGTCATGAATAATTCTGAAATCTGTAATGTTGCCAGAATGGATGACAACGAGATATGTCATAACAGAATGGGTCATATAAATTACGATAATCTTAGTAGACTGACCTCTCAGGAAATAGTTAGAGGAGTTCCTAAAATCAAACCCATTCCTAATATTGTCAGTGGTCCTTGTCAGGAAGGTAAAATTGTTAAGGCACCTCATAAGAAAGTTAATGATATTCTTACCTCTAATCCCTTGGAGCTCATCCATATGGACCTAATGGGTCCCTCCCAAATTATTTGTCTCTGTGGACACAGTTATATTCTAGTTATGGTTGATGACTTCACCAGTTTACTTGGGTAGAATTTTTAAAACAAAAGCCCAACACTTTTCAGACCTTCCTAAAAATTCTTCTTCGGATTGAAAATGAAAAGGACATCCAAGTAAATAGAATTTTTAGTGATAGAGGTGGTGAATTCAAAGACACTGGTATTATTGAATACTGTGACTATAATGGTTACAAGCATAAATTCAGTGCTCCTAAGACTCCTTAACAAAATGGAATTGCCAAGAGAAAGAATCGTACTCTTCAAGAGATGGCACGAGTTATGTTACATGCCAAGAATTTACCTAAATATTTTTGGGTAGAATCTATTCGTATTGCATGTCACATCATAAATAGGGTCTATCTTAGAAAGAATTCCAAACAAACTCCTTACGAACTTTGGTACAATAAAAAGCCTAATCTTAAGTACCTTAGAACTTTTGGCAGTACTTGTTATGTATACAAAGATAGGGAACACTTATCCAAATTTGAGAGTAGGGGAGATAAAGCGATATTTCTAGGATACTCGCCTAACAGTAGAGCCTATCAAGTGTATAATCTTCACACTAAAACCTTGATGGAATCCATAAATGGTGACACTATTGTAGAGAACAAGACTGGTGAATCTACTATTGAGGAAGAATCTACAAACATTTTAGAAAATGACTCTTCTGAAATAGATAATTCATTACCAATTGAGATACCTGAAGTACCTAACTGGGTTTCTAAAGATCATCCCATAAATAACGTAGTTGGTAACCCTAGTGAGCCAGTGCGTACAAGATCCCAACTAATAAATTATGCACATTATGCATGTTTTGTTTCCCCTGTGGAACCAAAGAGTGTAAATGAGGCATTGAATGACTCTCACTGGATTTCTTCAATGCAGGAAGAACTTCTTCAATTTGTCATTCATGATGTTTGGTATATTGTTCCTCGTCCTGATCACAAAAAGGTTATTGGCACACGTTGGATTTAAAAAAATAAGAGTGATGAAAATGGGATAATAATTAGAAATAAAGCTAGATTAGTTGCTCAAGGATACTCTCAAATTGCAGGAATAGATTTTAACGAGACTTTTGCTCCTGTTACTCATTTAGAATCTGTTCGTCTGCTCTTTGCTATAGCTTGCCACATGCATTTTACACTTTATCAAATTGATGTCAAATTTGCATTCCTTAATGGAATATTGACTGAAGAGACCTATGTAGAACAACCTAAAGGGTTCATTGACCCTCAATATCCAAATCATGTATTTCGTCTTAAAAGGCTTTGTATGGCCTTAAACAAGCACCTAGAGCTTGGTATGAGCGTCTTTCCAGTTTCCTCTTAGATAAAGGTTTCAAAAGAGGTGGAAATGATCAAACTCTTTTTGTCAAACATTTTGATAAACACATAATTATTTCTCAAGTTTATGTTGACGATATTATCTTTTGATCAACTTCTCCCTCAGAAGTAAAATCCTTCTCTGAAACTATGCATAAGGAATTTCAAATGTCCCTTATGGGGGAGTTACAATTCTTCTTAGGCCTTCAAGTCAAACAAAATTCAGAAGGATTATTTGTATCGCAATCTAAGTATGCTTTAGAGATAGTAAATAAATTTGGCCTCGAGAGTGATAAAGATGCTAGAATGCCCATGAGTACTATGTTAAAACTTTCTAAAGATGAAAATGGAAAATCCGTAGATCCTACTCAATATCGTAGTATGATAGGAACCTTACTATATCTTACTGCCTCGCGTCCTGATATTATGTATGTTGTGTGTGTATGTGCTCGTTATCAAAATAACCCTAAAGAGAGCCATTTGAATGTTGTTAAACGTATCATTAAATATGTAAAAGGCACTCTGAATCTAGGACTTTGGTACACTAATGACACACCAAGCACTATAATTGGGTACACTGATGCTGACTGGGCTGGGTGTACTGATGATAATAAAAGCACATCAGGAGCATGTTATTATATAGGTAATAACTTGGTAGGATGGAGTAGTAAGAAACAAAACTGCACATCACTCTCGACAGTCGAATCTGAATACATAGCCGCAGGCAGCTGTTGTGCTCAATTATTGTGGCTTAAAAAAATGCTAAGTGATTATGGTATTCAAGAAAACCAATTGCATCTCTATTGTGATAATCAAAGTGCGATTAATATTTCTAACAACCCTGTTCAACACTCGCGAACAAAGCACATAAAAATAAGGCATCACTTTATACGCGAATTGGTTGAAACTAAGGAATTAGAAATCAATTATCTTCCTACTGATTTGCAACTCGCAGATATGTTCACCAAACCTCTAGATTATAATAGATTCATTTCCTTGCATAAATCTATTGGTATGGTTTGTGCTGATTAATACCTTTGATGATTATCCAAGTTTTTCCCTTTGTCCATTTGAGCCAAAATGGGGGAGAAATATGAGTCGTTATGAATATTTGTATATATGCTAAACTGCTTGATCTTAGTGATTCATTGCAGGTTTTTGTACAGTTTTTCTCAACTGATGTCATAGGGTATTCAATTGTAAATAGTTGAGTTATGTACTTTTGTTTTCTAGGATTTGGGTAGATAGAATCTTTATAGGAATATGTTTTTCTTACCTTTTTGTCGCCTTACGAGTCCTAGTTGACTCAAAGGAGATTTTGTCTCATATTTCCAAAGGGGGAGATTGAAGCCCTTGTACTCTTGACTCACTTGAGTCTATATTGTATAAGTGCTCATCTAGTTTGGAAGTTGTGACAAAATTATGTCCATCTTAGAAACCAAAGAACCTCATAGATTGGTTTGCTGTTTCATTCATATATCTTGTTGTGATCTAGATCTAATTACCAACACTCACACACAGTAGAATGCATCATGCACATGTCATATTGCATATTTATGTGTGTACATATGTTGAGTATGTTTAAATCCCTAAATTTGATTTTTAAATATTTTTTTGGGATTTTATAAACATTTCTTAATAAAGGTTTTATTAATTAAAACTTGATTTTAGAAGTTTGTGGGTTCAATCTCTTATTATTGATTAATGGGTTTATTGGATCAAAGTTTGTTTGGGTAGAAACCAAAAGCGGCAGAGACTTCAGGGTTTGGTTGTAATTAATTTATGACGCGCGTTTTATATCGATTTATTGGTTAACACCTGTTGCTTGCTGATTGGTGGAATTTGTGTTTCTTCACTGAGTATACAATCGCGTATGCCTACAGCCGTTGGATAAAAACCTTATCAACTTCCTGCATGCTTTCTTTGGCAATCCCTGTGTATCCCTCCTGAACCAATTAGATGACTTTTAATCACCGCTTTCTGTGAGCCCTTGGATTTAAGTCAATCCAGCTTGACTCAATCCTGACCCTTGTTTTTGAACCTGCTTCTCGATCCTTCTCTTCATCCTATTAAAAGGATCCTCCTCTCAGTCGTCCATGACTTTTGGCCATTTCATTCCTGAGAATAAAAAAGAGAGAGTAGAGAGACGAGAGAGAGGAGAGAGAGAAGAGAGAAACCAGAAAGAAAGAAAGAGAGTTAGAAACCCTAACCCTAACCCCTGTTCGTCAATCCTCTTTGAAACCAAACGCTCCACAAAAACTCCTACATATCCAAAACACTACCCTGAGTGTTCTTGAGTTTTTGATAGATATTTGTGTTGCTGTAACCTCTTGTTCGTTAGATCTTGTTTCCAACTTAAACTGTTTACTTAGATCTATTTTCTTCTTCATAAAAATTTCAGATCTATGTTCTGCATGTTACATCACACTTAGATTTACATAGTTTATTTCTCATCTTGAGAAATATATTGTTGATTCTTTTCTGAAAATTATTTTTATCTCTAAATCAACAATAAATGTTTTCTGTTTCTAGTTCTCTTAAAACTAAACCTTTGACCTAGTTTGGAATCACACTTAGAGGTTTTCAATCTCGAAAATCTTTTCAAAACTCTGAGATTGATTAAGATCTTGACTGTCTTCTAAGCAAGATATCCGTGGATTCTGGGATTGATTTAAAGGTCAAAAAGGTTCAAAGTTTTGTGAGAAGAGAGAAAAAGAAAAATCACTGCATATAGCCTTATATGTAATTTGCGAGGACTGTTTGTACTTAATAAGTGTGAGTGTGTGCATGCATGTGTTAGAGAGCACCTCCGCAAACACTTTCACACTACAACACGAAAAGTGTTGGTAATAAGATCTTGTGAACAAGAGTCGACGTAAAGTGCTGGAACAAATCAGAAGTTAACAAACTGGGAGAACAACATCTACAATCAGAACTGCAGAGAAGTTATAAGGACACCAGAGGGTACATTCCTAAACTTATATAGGTCTGAGTTGTATGCATGTTAGTTATATAGTTTGTAACTCATAAATTTGTTTTAGTGGATTTTTTCATTTTACTCCGTAGAGGGAGTCGTGGATGTTTCCTCAATTGGTGAGGTTTTACCACGTAAAAATCGTGAACTTAATCTTTCTACATCTCCTCATCTCATTCTTGGTTGTGCTGAGTTTAAAGTTTGTTTAAAATGTTTTATAAACCTGTTAGTCAAATCTTGTATAGATCTCGTACATACTGTTTTGTTAAACACATCTTGTGTTCAAATAGTTTTGTTTTTTTCATGAAAAGAGTTTCCTCAAAAAACAGATCGGGGTTACTTAAATAGTTTATTTTTAATAAACGGCTTTAGTAACATATTTTCAACATCTGCTTCTGTACATCCGTGCAGTCCACCATCCTCAAATGCCTCTCCATGTACCTCCTCCACTGGCGAGCGACCATTGGGTCAGATCCCCTTCCAAAGGTGGGATGATTGCCCTTAAGGAAATTGGTTCTCACCCTATCCCAAGATGAAACAGGTGTACCCTTCTACTGAGCCTCTAAATTCACCCATCTCTGTATCCCCATCTCCATACCGGCTGCCGTGGCCTCACGAATGATAGTCATTAACTCCTCGGCTTCCAAAATAATCTGACACCTCCTCTCCTGAGTTACGGGACCAGAAACAGACTCCTCTCTCCTATTTTTAGCTCTCCTTGTGTCCGTCATCTGAAAAGATAGGAACAAAACTACATTAGACTCAGAATTACTAAGATTAAAAATCATCAAAAGGAATCAAAGGTAAGCAATGTGGAAGCAAAAATGGACTCATAACCTACGAGACCTAAGACCATGCTCTGATACCATCTGTCACACCCCGCGCAATCTTACAGACGGGGTGGATAGCCACCGCCGAACTAAGCCGAGCGTGCACTAAATAAATACCATTCTTAGCATTGGACAGATATGAGACATAAATAAATCAATCCATAAGATAAAAATTGAATCAATTTCAAATGATCATAAACAACTAAGCGATAAAAGATCCATCACATGCTAAAACTCCGAAAAAATCCAATCTCCAATAATGATTAAATAAAATACGAATAATAAAGATTTAAATAATGCAATTGAAATCATCTAAACAACTTTGGAATCGAATGGCCCAATAAAACTCAAATGAAGTCTCATAATTAAATATTAATGAAAAGGAAAGTCTAACTAAACAACACAATAAAAATGAATAACCCCAGCTGCACCTCCAAATGAAAACATCGATACTCCTATGCATCTTCTCCAAAAATTATCCTAAAAAAGTTAGTCAATGCACGAGGTGAGAGCCCCAAGCATGAATACACACTACTCCCCTCAAATAGGATCCTTGAATCTAGACAGTGGCATTATACGCAATAAATATCACAATAGAATATTTTAATTTAACGAGATAATTAAACGCGATAAATATAAATCACTAACTACCCGTAGAGATCCCCATTTAAAAAGGCACACCAATATGATTTTAAATTCCCAAGTCCCATGATGCTAATTTTATTTAACTAACTCAATTTATTATTGTTCTCACTTTTTATTATGACGGTCCTCCCGTCTCGGGTTGCAATCCACCAAAGTGTCACACTTCCCCTTGTCAATAGCTAGTCGAATCCGTTTACACTGTTGATCCCCCGCAATATGACAAGGTTACAACTAACGACACGACGTAAATCTCTCAAGCTGACCCGTTTAAACTGTCGGTCACTGACACATTATGTCGCTACCAATTTTAATACCCGGTTTTATCTTTAGGCATTAATTCTCAATTTCTCAATTTATAAATTACCCCATCCTTTTAATAGATGTGAGATCCTCAAAAGACCCCTTAGTCCCATACCTAAGGGTCCCCAAGTTATCAATACCTCCTACCCTATGTATAGGATGAATTTCAAACATAATCCTCAGCCTAGTCTTATTCCTAGGCTAGTGTAACGACGATAAAGTGATAAAAATCAGTCCACCCCCGACATAATAAAGTCGTAATAATCTACCCTCACTAGTCCCATACCTAGAAGGAATAAATCATCAGAAGGCCTACCCACTAGTCCCATACCTATAAGGCATCCTAAAATATAGGGAGAGCAAAAATATTAAACAACTCATCATCACAAAAGGAAATTAAATAGTACCAACAAGTCACACAACCAATCATAATTAATCAACGCATACAACTACGCATGATAGTCTAATTAAATTAAATATTAATTTAATTATCATAACGTTAGAAACACCCAATTAATCCACTTTAATTATATTAACTTAAATACACCGACATTTCATCATTAATACAACAAAATTTCAATTTCATTATCTCTCCGTAAATTACGTGAGTTATACGCACCCAAAAATCATTTATTTCAAAACTAGGGTTTTTTTACATGCACACTACACCAATAAAACCCAAAATCCACTCATCAATCCTACGTACCCAAGGGTTATGAATATTATTCAGATTAAAAGATTTAATAAAAACAGTCCCATAATTAGTGTCCACTTTCTCTAATTAAGTTACTATTGATTTTAAGAAAACATATAATTAAGTGTTTAGGCGACACTTAAAACGCATATTACTAAAGAAAAAGAATAGAGTATTCATGCCTGAGATTAATTTGATGAAAAATTGGTAGCACGGTTGGATTCCTCTCGAAAAATTAGCAAAGAAGTATTTTGAACAAACTTGATTAAACCCCAATTAAGCCTCCCAAGACTTATGACAAAAACTTGATTATGTTGGAGGTTGATGATTACGGTGGAGAGGAAAAACTTTTGGAAGAGTTATCTAGTGAAAAACTTGGAAAAAAGTGATTATGATAAGTCCCCTTATGGATTAATAGTCTTATATACTAATTGTGAATCCTAATCCCACTCTAACACTACAAATAAAATTACCGAACCGCCTCAAATTTGGCATAGTCGATCAATCGACTCCCTTGGTCGATCGATCGATCGATCATGTACACGACCTCTACCATTCCCCTTCGTTTAATATCATTTAACTAAAAATCAATTTTTTCATTAGTCACGGCCTAAATCCGTGACAAATGCCCCCCCTTTTTAAAGGCTAAACTTAAAACTCTCATAAATATTTCATTTTAAATCCAATTTCGATTCTGCTTGAAGTTTTATTCTTCTAAAATCATAACCAATATATTTATTTAATAAAAATCATTAAATTCAATAATTTATTTTTCTCGAATATTCCAATTAATTAATTAAATTAATTAATAAAAACACAGGGTGTTACATACATTCACAACAACCTTCAACAAGTATAATAGATGTAGAAGGGGAGGATGACAATGTAGATCATAATATGATAGAGGATTGAGTTAATGACGCATATGGAGTTCATGAAGTGGAAGAGAATGAGGTCACTGATGATGTACAAGGTTCAGGTGCTCATGAAGATATCGGGATAAACCTTGATGATGACTACCAAAGTTTAACGTTTAAGGCGACCCAGTCATTATACTATGGCTATGAGAAAGATCAAACAACTTTACATTCCATAGTTGGTTTGCATAGTTGAATACCCAATATGGTTTGTCTTGCAATAGCGTGACAGGAATTTTAAATTGGGTGAAGGGCTTGCTACCCAAGCAGAATATACTTCTAAACAGCTATCCTACTATGAAAAATAGTTTGAAAGGTTTGGTAATGAAGTATAAATCAATTCATGCTTGTGTGTATGACTGCATACTATACCGAAAGGATTATGAAAATCTCGATCGGTGTCCAGTATGTGATGAACCTAGACATGTCCAATCTACTGGAAAGGAAGGCATAAGCTCAAAAGTGCTTCAAAAAGTGTTGAAATATTTTCTCGTTGGGCCCAGATTAAAGATATCTTTTACAGTACCATGGATAGCGGAGGGAATGACTTGGCATGCTAGGGCAGCAGAATCAGGGGATAATCTAATGTGTCATCCTATTGATTCTACAACTTGGAAGAGGATTAGTTTTAAGTATCCTAATTTTTCTCGAGAACATCGTAACATTGATTTAGCAATATCAATAGATGGTTTCAATCCATTTGAAAATCTATGTGCCAATTAGAGTGTATGGACAATGATCCTAGCCCCACTCAACCTCCCTCATTCACAGTGTATGAGACCTGAATTTTCGATGCTGTCTTTGTTGATACCTAGGCCAAAGGCACCAAGTGAGGACATTGATGTCTACCTGGCTCCTTTAGTTGAAGAATTAAATGAGTTGTAGGAAGAGAGTTTGCAAGCATTTGGCTCTTTTAAAAAATAAGAGTTTACGCTTAAAGCTATATTGACGTGGGCAATTCATGATTTTTCAACTTATGGGACATTATCCGGTTGTGTAGTACATGGTTATTTGGGGTGCCCTATTTGTGGAGAGGAGACTGAATCTTTTTGTGTCCCCTCTACCTCAAAAAATGTATACCATTTCCATAGGAGGTTTTTACCCCTCGCTCATAGTTTAGATTCGAGAAAGGTTCCAATTTTATTAATCGGGCGGGGCGGGGTTGAACATAGGCTACCACCAAAAAAACCTCTAGGTTCAGAAATTGAAAGTAAATCTTCTGATTATGGCCCTAATATGCCAGGTAAGAATCCTAAATTTAAGAATGTCAAGCATGAGAAGACCCCAATTGGAAATGAAAATGAGACAAGAAAGGCATGGTCTAGGAAGTCAATTTTATTTGACTTGCCTTATTGGAAGAATAACTCGGTGCGCCGTGTATTGGATGTGATGCACACAGAGAAGAACACTGTTGAACATATTATGGTAACATGCCTTGGGGGGAGTCATTCAAAGGATAGAGAAAATGCATAAAAAGACCTTAAATCGTTGAAATTTAAGCCACAACTATAGTTAAAAGAAGATAGTAGGGGACGGACAATAATTTCCCTTGTGCATTTACTTTGATGAGTGAGAAAAGGAAGGTTCTTTTAAACACAATATATAATTTGAAGATTCCATATAATTTTTCATCCAACTTGTAAATGATTGTGAATTATGCTACCCATGATTTATATCAGTGTAAGTCCCATGATTGGCATGTGATGATGCAATTGGTTCCTCTATTGTTTAAGCATTGTTTCTCCAAGCACGAGGATTTGCGGAGGGATATTATGCAAATTAGTATTTGCTTCTCACTTTTATGTAAAAGGTAGTCAATCGAGATCAGATAGTGGCAGCAAAATTGGCGGTGACTGAAGCGATTTGTGTGTTGGAGAAGTACTTTCCCCCATCATTCTTTGACATGAGTGTTTAATTGTTGGTATACCTATCGGTGGATGTATCCGTTTGAAAGGTTGATGAAAGTTTTTAAAGATTACGTCAATAATACATGATATATTGAAGGATCAATTTCAAAGGAATACATCATTATGGAGTCATCAATCTACACTCGGGAATATAATCCTGACTCGACCAACGTGGATAACATTGATTAGTTCGTCGATGAGCGAGGTCATGTGATGGACAAACGTGTGAAATTAATGAGTTTGCAACATGAAAAGTAGCTTGTTATCTATTTGACACACATGAAGATGTCTAAGAATGCAAAAAGTAAGTTTAAATTATTTTAACTTTTACATTATTTTAATTTTTATACATGATTAATTTTGTAATACATTCATCACGATCTATGCAAAAAATATGAAGCCGGTGAGAACAATAAAAGACGGAAAGCAATGGCACAATCAGACAACAAATTTAGACTGTGGCTGTCACACGAGGTAATTGTAATGAAAGTGGCTATTATTAAATGTCACATCATAAGAAAGCTTTACAACTAACTTAATTAATTTATCAATATTCTCAGCTCTTAAAGACGGGTGATGCCACAAGAGTACAAAAAGTATCGATTGAATGGTTACGTATCCGGTGCAATAGAACTCAGGTATTTTATACAAGTCTCTTACTTTATTTCGAGTGAGAACGAAAGATAAAAACCTCGTTGAAGCTGAAATGACTTAATATGGTGTAATTAAAAATATATTTGAATTGGACTGTGTAAGCTTCAAAGAGGTTGTGTTTTACTGCGATTGGGTAAGAGTTGGGATAAAAGTGCTTGTAAAGTTGATCATGTCACCAATTTGGTCATGGCAGGCCTATCTAAGTTGAAGAGCAACGAACACGTGAGCAATGGGCCGTTTGTTTGTGCTTTTTAAAATGTCAAGAAAGTGTTTTACTCGGAGTATATCAACAACGAGTCATGGTCAATCATCCTACATGCGCCAAAGCTTCTAAACAGTAGTGTGGATGACTTGGTTGCTCCTAGCAAATATTAATCCATTTTTACGATAACCCGAATTTGAAACAATTTTTAGATTTGTAATAAGTATTCCAATTATTTGTAATGACAAGTGGTTGTATTATTCTAGTGCTTTATTATTATCGGATGATAATTTAATGCTTTTTATTCATTTTTACTTGATCAGTTTAATGATTGTAATAACCAGTGGGTGTATTCTTCTAGTGCTTTGTTATTATCGAATTTGAATCAAAATTGATTTTATGGTTAGTGAATTTGTTAATTAGGATTCTAATCAATTTAAGCATTAATTCAAAGTTCATGACCCGATATTGAAACAATATTTGGATTTAGAATGTGGTTAACTTGTATTCTTCTAGTACTTTGTTATTATCGGATTTGAGCATTAATTCAAAGTCCATATACATGTCTGTACTAATAATGATAATTTTTGCAGAAAATGTCTTCATCCCAGCGCGGTAGCGGAGGCGACGAGGGCTCCTCGACCACTATGCCCCCAAAATGGGGAAAATTGGGGTCCGTCGTCGAGAATAAGACGACATTATTGTTTAGATACCTAGAGTTGTTGAAGGTGATCGTTGGCCCGGGATACACTGATTGGAGGACCATGCTTAATAAGCTCAAGATTGGCATCTGGGGGGCACTACAGGTAGTGTATTTATATTTATATTTATATTTATATTTATATTTATATTTATATTTATATTTATATTTATATTTATATTTATATTTATATTTATATTTATATTTATCAGCAACTAACACTTACTTTCTTTTTGGTTTATATTTGTTTAACAAGATCAATTCGGACTGACCCCACATGTCCACGACTCGGTGTTGGAATAGTTTAGGGATTAATATAAGACGTGAAAGAAGAATATGCAGGCACGGTACTTTGGAAAGACCTGGGAGTCCATTCTGAGAGTACATGACACCGTCCCCTTAAAGGAAGGAGCCGATCTCATTGGCACAGTGGAAAAGGCTTGTCTACAATGAGATCGATGAGCGATAATTGGCATCTCGTCAATCGGGGTTGGAAAACTGGGCAAAAACGTTGGACATGCACTACTCCGGGCAGACGTCTTATGCCGAGGTGGACCACAGGATGGTAAATTTTTATTTTTATTTAATTTAGTTTTATGTTATTCTAATTTAGCGTTACTTTTCTTTACTTGCTAATTCTGCATTATTTTATTTCAGGAGACGGGGAGTGGCCCTGAGAGTAGGCCACATGGGATCCATGCCTATGTGGAAATTCAAACCAAGAAGGGAAAGAACAAGGAGGTATCCCCGATCATCGCATCCACAATTGTAAGTTATATATGTTTAACTTTTTAATTCCATTATAATTTTTTATTTACTTAATTATTTAATCGTGTACTTTTTATCGTTTTAGGAAAATCTTAAGGAAGTGCATGAGTCATAGTCTGAGGTCGACAAAGAATCTTTGGCTATGAATGCACTCAACGAATTACTCGAGGTAGATCATAAGGGGAGGACTAGGGGATGAGCTCGCGGGTGGGGAAGTCGAGGATCATCGAAATGAAGATGATCAACACCGGGTTGGATCATAAGGGGGACACCATGCGACACCCCGCCTAATTAAATACCGGGCGATCACTCCTTTATTAAATTAAATCAAGGTGAACAGTTGGTCCATTCTTAGCATCACTGTCGAAAAATAAAATTTTCCAATTTAACACCCTAATTAATTAAGCTAAGTGTCGAAACCATTTTCATACATACTTTCCAAATTTTATTTAAAGAAAAATCATTTATTTTATTAACAACATTCAATAAGTAAGAATCACACCACATTAAATTCTGCAACATAATCCAATTAATTTAATACATTCGTCAATCGAATGTCAACATACGAAATCTAAAGTCACACATCCAAACTGAATAAATCCCATAGTAACAATGCTGGAAATAACTGAAATACAAATGTCCAATAACAACGGAATAATGGAAAGAGCTACACATGCTCAACTAGATGAAAGTACTAAGAGTGGGTCCGAATGAACGAAGTCGTCTAATCAAGAGACCTGCAACTCCCACCTAAGCTGCAGCGCATTCCTTCCAAGAGATTCTAAGTAAGACGCCCCTGTGGCTGGGCACCTGTAATACATACATATATATACAAGAGAGAGAGAGAGAGAGAGAAACGAGTCAGAGCCCGATAGTGTATATGATTTTAAAAATTGTTTAGCAAGTATTTAAATTGATACAGGCCAATGCAACAACATATTAGTGCGACACTCTCTTGAGAAATTCTCACCTCTCTTCTAATGTGCACACCTATCGCACTAACCTTCCCAACGGGTTGTCTTATCATTTATCTCACTAATCTTCCCAATGATTTAACTTATCTTATATTACTCGTAAGATTCAAATTTCACGATTCAATTGTTGAAAAGAATATTTCAATTAGTAACCAAAGTTATCATTTTGGCTTTATTAATCAATAAAGCTTTCCAATTTCATATTATACTTTCTCAAAACAAGTATTTACAATTTGAGTCATCAACCATGTCCTACATATCAAATCACAGTAGGCAGTCCCAGATTTCATAATTTTCATATATATATATTAACTACTCGAAAATATATATATTATAACAGCACCCCAAATAATAACTATGGTGCGGGCATACTCTACTATCCAAACCCCATGTCACTCACATTAAGGGGAATACAAATTCGGAATCACTCTCGAATTGTATTAACAAATACTCAAACAATATTGAGGCGAAGTATAGGTTCCAAGTCTCTTAGGACCGTCTGAACTATCGCTGCGATAGCCTGTACCAAGGATACCTATACACAAACAAAATGAGGCGAAGCATAGATTCCAAGTCTCTAAGAGGAAAGAACATACCCGCATCTCTTAAGACCGTCTGAACTATCATTCCGATAGCCTGTACCAAGGATGTCTATCTTGTAGGGTACAAGTCAATATCCCCCATAAAGGTCCCATCGAGATAAGACTGTCCCAGCGCGGAAACCCCAGGGATAACAAGTAGCGTGGGCATGATTTTCACACATAGATAGTATATGCATACACAATCATATAACTATACTAATATTACCATATCAATAATGGGTAAATTCTCAATTCCCATAATTACGTCATTCGCATTTATTTCACATTATATAGTTATCACGTATAGCCATTCACATCTTACTTTAATTTGAGGAACTTTTCCACTTAATATATAACGCTTCATGGATTCTATCCTCCCAATTATAAAATTCAGTAGGTATACACATTTGTCCCAAAGTAACTCTCTTACGTGTCTCTCTCTTTAAATCATAAATTTACCGACCCTTATGTAATTCTCCCAAAATACAATCTTTGCCCGACATTAAGGGTCCCAAAATTTATTCACATGTCCTACTGGTCTTCCCTATCTCCCAAAACCTTTTATTAAGGATGCCCAAGAATTATCTCACAACAAATTGAATTTAACTCATTTAAAAAGGGAAATAGAAGTCTGCCAGGAGGGGTCGATCGATCGAGGTCTGGGGCTCGATCGATCGAACCTTCGATCGATCGAAGCTCTGGGCTCGATCGATCTATCAAGCAGGTCTGTGAAAACTGCAGAATTGCAGTTACGGGTTTCCTCTACTAACATCAACAAATTCCATCTTTTCTAATCCCAATCGTCCCAGAATTGATACTACTAACCATATATCATCATAATAGGTATTTTCAACGTAAAGCATGTGGATTTCTGTCATTTAATCATGGATTAACACCCCAAGATCTATACAATTATTAAGAACCCTAGAAATTTCTTAAACAGGTTTATAACAAATTTTCTCCAGAAATTCCTTCTTATAATCATCATAATTTCGTAGTTAAATTCCTCTACATGGCATGGGTTTCCATAATTATCAATTAGACCAATACTACATGGATTTTCCTATCATAAATCGGGTTTTCTTCCATTACTACTCATCCTAATTACTCCTAAACTAATACGAAAGATGCATCAATGAAATAAGCAAGATAAACACTTGCCTGGGATTTTCGACATTCTGATTTGGTGTCGAATTCGGTATGGTTGCGTTCCCCATCTCGCGATCTACGCGTTGGTGGTGGCGGCGGTGCAAACCGTTGAGTTTTGGGCCTTGAATTTGCCTTGAGAGCTCTCGCCTTCCTCTCCTATGGCCGTCACTTGTGTTTAGAGTTTCTAACCCTAGAAGGTAACCAAGGTATCTGATATAACTCCTCTAATTTTCGTGGGTTTAATTACCCAAAAACGTAAAATGACCAAAATGCCCTCCCGGGGTACTAATAAGGCCTAAAAACGCCCCGAGGCCCGAACTAAACCCCCGGGTATACTTTTCTGACTATCTCGACCCTACCGGACGCGTTGGCGCACTCAAAATGACCATATGAACAACTTATAAAATAATCACTTTTATTTATCAATATTTAGTCCCGACGCGACACGGGCGCGTCCCGACTCAAATTTCCAAAATTGCCATTTCATTCACACGTGACAATTTATAAAAATAAATCTCATATATTACTATACTCATCCAGTAACATTCAACAAATAACAAATTTCCAATAATTACTAACTCTCATCACGCTAGTAAATATTTAAAGCAACATTCCGGATTAAAAATTAAATTAATTTATCTCAATTAAATTTAATAAATCCCATAATTTAAAAGCTATAAAAATACGGGGTATTACATACTTCCCCCCTAATAACTGAATTTTGTCCCGAAATTCGGAAAATAAGGCCTATCAGGTAGCACAATTCTGGATATCCTTTTCCGTACACAAAATAACTACACATTAGGGCGCTCAATCACTATAGCCCTTTCTTCACAGTAACATTGTTTTAGATTATCTTTGGAGACACTTCACATTGTGCTCCCAACCGACAACATTCGCATAGGTCACGCCTATACGTTATACATTTCATTATCTCACTATCATTGGGAGGCCGCACCTCACTACATGACAAATACTCGGATTTATTCATATACAAAACTCCCATTCTGATAAATCATTACGAACATTTGACCACTCTTAACTGCCTAAAACAGTTGTGGAATTCCACCATAGTTATCGGATATTTTCTCGACCGATCTAAAAATTCTGATTATTTACTCTCCTCTAAACATACGGAAGGAGAATAGTCGAGGTTCTTCCATAATAAAACCTTAATAAGTACCCCGCACGCGACAAACAGGTACGAGTGCTTTTACAATGCATTCTTAAAATCATCGTACCAAGATTCCAAAATTTCCTTCACGTGGCTCCACTAATCTTTAATCACCATGCCCTTATTCCCTGGATAAGGGTGATACATCCTACTCGAAATGAAATCTTATCTCCGATGGTTCCTGAAATCCCATTTCAAAGGTGGGATTCACCAATCTCATCCCGATTCAGAAATTTATACTGCGCCGGACCATGCACTGGCGCGATCCTTCCTTTCAAAGGAAGTCTGGGGCATACTAGTTAATATTATAAGACGGCCTAAAGGAATATCAATCACTTCCTTCTCGGCGACTTAATTCACATGTTCGGGATAAACCCTTGATCTTGTTTTGAGGATGGCAACTCATCCAAGAACTTTACCGGCTTTACCGACCTCTTCCAAATTCAGGAATTTTCGATAAACACAAAATTCTTTGGTTGATTCTCTTCTTTCAACCAAACCTTACCTATGGGCGGTGCATGTAGAGACTACTCACTACGTCTCGCTAAACATCGATTCTTCCCTTGAAATGTCTAACATTAAGTGACACGTAATACTCCCCTTCCTTCCTTGGAGTATGCCGAAAGTTCCGACCCGTGCTCTTCTCGCCACGAAGCGCACTTCTGGATCTCGTATACTATACTAACATCATTACTCTTTGTATGCGCAAGTCGCTCTCACACTTGACTAATAACAACTCCGCTCCGGGTGTGCTTCATAACAATTAAATTCTACTCTATTCAAGAAATACCAATTCTTGAATGGCTTCCTACAGCCTTCCAATCAAGTTAGGGCGTGCTATTCTAATTGCACACTTATGTATGGATTATCGCCCCTCATGTGACGTTTAATCCACTCTATCACTTCCACTTCGTTATACTAGTCCCACAAACATTTATTTCACACGTCTATTACCACGTCCCTTCGACTCGGACTATTTTAACTGTAGTTAACCAAGATGTCCACATTTTTGCAACACTCCGACCGGCCTGGGAGAGCGAACGGCGTGCTACTCATCTGTAGGACTAACTAAATTCAACGGAATAGAAGGAATAGGGCATTCAAATTCCATGACAATAAAAGAGGAATAATAATTCTCAACCTTCCTCAGATAAGTACAACAATTTTCCCAAATAGGTACAACAACCAAAATAAATCACTAACGCTCTATTCATCAAAATGATTACAGGTTATCTTCTATATAATATAAAGTTCTTTCCAGATAATCCATGCTAAAAATCATTCCAACTCTTTATCATCGTTCCACCCCTCAACTCGTGGGGATAACTTTCAATGCTTTCCTACCACAAAAATCCGGCTCCAATGACCTTAAAACAAAATTCAACGTCCAACTTACATACATGATTACTTGATCCCAATTCGACCAGGGTACCGAACTCATGGAATAGTGACCAAACTTCTCCCTATTTCCAACCTTATGCTAAGTTTCATGCGTGGGATGTCTCGCAAAGCGAAATCCAAACAAGGAACCCCCCCGATACACTACTACCTAGCATTGTCGATTATCGAAATCCGTTAGGTCCTCCGTCCATAGTATATACCCCTTTATTCCGTCCCTTGACAGAAAAGTTACAATTTCTCCCGTAATTATGCTTAACAAAGAACGTTTCACCAATTTCACTATCGTCCCGTATTGGTTGATGGTAATAGCATTTTATAAACCTCTGATACATATGATCGGAATTCTCGAAATTCCCTTCCCTAATAATAGGGGTATAACTATTAACTCCCACATCTCTAAAGGATAAATATAACAATGCACTCTTCCTATCACTAAGTCCGGAGTGCCAAACATAATACTGCGTCAAATCGTTCGCTCAACGGTAAGTCCCGATACATACCGAATCATACTGACAAAGTCTATACATACATTGGCATCGAATATCTCGAGCCCACTATCTCCTCCGAAGTCTCTTGGATAGATAAAATAAGTGCAAGTCCAACCTTCTTACAGGTAAAGCCTCGCCAAAGCAAACATAAAGCATGTTGCACCAATGCAACTACTCCGATAGCCTTGCAATAAATGCCCACTATCATACTATTCATTTTTATAACATTTTAACAAAGATAATATCATACTCGTGTATCACATCACTACAACAAGTAACCTCAATAAAGTATAAAACACTGTTAATATACTCATCCATCCCCCGCGGATAGCACCAAAGAAAAATCCCGCTATACGAAGGAAAAAAAATCACATAATGGTAACATTTATAATGATATGCATTAAACTCGTCTCACATGCTAATTTAGCAATGAACAAAATATGGTGACTCGCTCGTGTCACATAAACACGCCGCATCCTCTAAGGATACAACTTATACTTCCATCCTGGCAATCGTCTTGACTGCACAAATGGTTTTCGAACGTAACACGTCTGCCCAAACCAAAACAAAAATTATTTTTAATCGTTGCCTTTTACTAGGCACCGTATTCTTGTCCCTTTTTTCTCATTTTGGAACATATTATCGTGAGGTATCTCACTCCGCACAAAATACCTCAACACATAATCCACTTACCACCTGTCCTACTAACCAGGTTAGGATTGTCCTTCTCTCGGACTTTAGTAGATTCGATTCCTGTTAGCCATCCTGGTTGTTCCCTTAGCTTTTTAGGCCATAAAGATCATGTTACTATCTATAATAGTACTTACTGAATTTACCATCACTTGGTAAGAATTTAACTATCTGAAGAATTTAAATGGTTTTCCTGATGTGTATCCACATCCTTTTGTGGTGCTATACCACCACCGTTGCATTCAGTCTCATTCTCGACTAAATTCTTCGATTTCTTTAACTTCCCCCACAAAGAATCGTTATCATCTATATTGACAAAATACGACGTTTTTAACCTCTGAATCGTTCGTCCATTAGAATTTCCTCCTCGAGTATTATCAACTATTATTACAAGTCGGTCTCCCACTTGGAGTCGTTTCCTCCACTAGTATCTACCTCTTTCGATACAAAAGTTGCTAACGATTAGGATTCATATCCACAATTGGACTTCTGTCATGCCCTCCTGCGATGAGTTCAGAACCAAATTTGCTTCTAATCCTGAACAGTTAAGGAAGGAACATACGGTCAACACTGCACCTAAGGTTCTCCTATAGGCATAACCTTCCATTTCTAAAATTGGTGGTTGACTCCAACCATTATAACTTCATCCCGAAAGCCAAGAAAATTTTCTCTAAATTTTCACTTTCAGTTTGCCACACTCCGTCCTATCTTTACGCCTTTAGATACTTTACCTCCTTTGGTAAACACATACAATTTTTCACGTTTCTAAAATTTTCCACTGACAGTCGCTACACATTTTTGTAATGCGTTGGGTAAGTTTACCCTCACACGTCATTTGACTATAACAGCATTTGAAAATCATTGTTGCACCTTAGTCGCCTTTCTAGTCGTGGCTTCTCGTGCCACAATGGAGGTGACCTCGACTACGGTCATCATCCTCGGATATATTTCATAATCTCAACTGAGCCCTGCCTCCTGATGTACGCTTAACGGTCCTCTTCTGACATCCGTCATCGCTCGATATACGCACACATCCGAACGAAATTAGAATATATTAATGTATACACATTATAGTAGGAGAACGAAATCTCGTCATAGGAATCGACAATCCTAAACATAGGGCTCTATAACAAATAAAGCAACGCTGAAAGCATAATAAGCCGTACAGATCCTAAGGACACTAGAACCTGATGCTCTGATACCACCTGTGACACCCCGCCTAATTAAATACCGGGCGATCACTCATTTATTAAATTAAATCAAGGTGAACAGTTGGTCCATTCTTAGCATCACTGTCGAAAAATAAATTTTTCCAATTTAACACCCTAATTAATTAAGCTAAGTGTCAAAACCATTTTCATACATACTTTCCAAATTTTATTTAAAGAAAAATCATTTATTTTATTAACAACATTCAATAAGTAAGAATCACACCACATTAAATTCTGCAACATAATCCAATTAATTTAATACATTCGTCAATCGAATGTCAACATACGAAATCTAAAGTCACACATCCAAACTGAATAAATCCCATAGTAACAATGCTGGAAATAACTAAAATACAAATGTCCAATAACAACGGAATAATGGAAAGAGCTACACATGCTCAACTAGATGAAAGTACTAAGAGTGGGTCCGAATGAACGAAGTCGTCTAATCAAGAGACCTGCAACTCCCACCTAAGCTGCAGCGCGTTCCTTCCAAGAGATTATAAGCAAGACGCCCTTGTGACTGGGCACCTGTAATACATACATATATATACAAGAGAGAGAGAGAGAGAGAAAAACGGGTCAGAGCCCGATAGTGTATATGATTTTAAAAATTGTTTAGCAAGTATTTAAATTGATACAGGCCAATGCAACAACATATTAGTGCGACACTCTCTTGAGAAATTCTCACCTCTCTTCTAATGTGCACACCTATCGCACTAACCTTCCCAACGGGTTGTCTTATCATTTATCGCACTAATCTTCCCAATGATTTAACTTATCTTATATTACTCGTAAGATTCAAATTTCACGATTCAATTGTTGAAAAGAATATTTCAATTAGTAACCAAAGTTCTCATTTTGACTTTATTAATCAATAAAGCTTTCCAATTTCATATTATACTTTATCAAAACAAGTATTTACAATTTAAGTCATCAACCATGTCCTACATATCAAATCACAGTAGGCAGTCCCAGATTTCATAATTTTCATATATATATATTAACTACTCGAAAATATATATATTATAACAGCACCCCAAATAATAACTATGGTGCGGGCATACTCTACTATCCAAACCCCATGTCACTCACATTAAGGGGAATATAAATTCGGAATCACTCTCGAATTTTATTAACAAATACTCAAACAATATTGAGGCGAAGTATAGGTTCCAAGTCTCTTAGGACCGTCTGAACTATCGCTGCGATAGCCTGTACCAAGGATACCTATACACAAACAAAATGAGGTGAAGCATAGATTCCAAGTCTCTAAGAGGAAAGCACATACCCGCATCTCTTAAGACCGTCTGAACTATCATTCCGATAGCCTGTACCAAGGATGTCTATCTTCTAGGGTACAAGTCAATATCCCCCATAAAGGTCCCATCGAGATAAGACTGTCCCAGAGCGGAAACCTCAAGGATAGCAAGTAGCGTGGGCATGATTTTCACACATAGATAGTATATGCATACACAATCATATAACTATACTAATATTACCATATCAATAATGGGTAAATTCTCAATTCCCATAATTACGTCATTCGCATTTATTTCACATTATATAGTTATCACGTATAGCCATTCACATCTTACTTTAATTTGAGGAACTTTTCCACTTAATATATAACGCTTCATGGATTCTATCCTCTCAATTATAAAATTCAGTAGGTATACACATTTGTCCCAAAGTAACTCTCTTACGTGTCTCTCTCTTTAAATCATAAATTTACCGACCCTTATGTAATTCTCCCAAAATACAATCTTTGCCCGACATCAAGGGTCCCAAAATTTATTCATATGTCCTACTGGTCTTCCCTATCTCCCAAAACCTTTTATTAAGGATGCCCAAGAATTATCTCACAATAAATTGAATTTAACTCATTTAAAAAGGGAAATAGAAGTCTGCCAGGAGGGGTCGATCGATCGAGGTCTGGGGCTCGATCGATCGAACCTTCGATCGATCGAAGCTCTAGGCTCGATCGATCGATCAAGCAGGTCTGCGAAAACTGCAGAATTGCAGTTACGGGTTTCCTCTACTAACATCAACAAATTCCATCTTTTCTAATCCCAATCATCCCAGAATTGATACTACTAACCATATATCATCATAATAGGTACTTTCAACGTAAAGCATGTGGATTTCTGTCATTTAATCATGGATTAACACCCCAAGATCTATACAATTATCAAGAACCCTAGAAATTTCTTAAACAGGTTTTTAACAAATTTCCTCCAGAAATTCCTTCTTATAATCATCATAATTTCATGGTTAAATTCCTCTACATGGCAAGGGTTTACAGAATTATCAATTAGACCAATACTACATTGATTTTCCTATCATAAATCGGGTTTTCTTCCATTAAAACTCATCCTAATTACTCCTAAACTAATACGAAAGATGCATCAATGAAATAATCAAGATAAACACTTGCCTGGGAATTTCGACGTTCTGATTTGGTGTCAAATTCGGTATGGTTGCGTTCCCCGTCTCGCGATCTACGCGTTGGTTGTGGCGGCAGTGCAAACCGTTGAGTTTTGGGCCTTGAATTTGCCTTGAGAGCTCTCTCCTTCCTCTCCTATGGCCGTCACTTGTGTTTAGAGTTTCTAACCCTAGAAGGTAACCTAGGTATCTGATATAACTCCTCTAATTTTCGTGGGTTTAATTACCCAAAAATGTAAAATGACCAAAATGCCCTCCTGGGGTACTAATTAGGCCTAAAAACTCCCCGAGGCCCGAACTAAACCCCCGGGTATACTTTTCTAACTATCTCGACCCTTACGGACGCGTTGGCGCACTCAAAACGACCATACGAACAACTTATAAAATAATCACTTTTATTTATCAATATTTAGTCCCGACGCGACACGGGCGCGTCCCGACTCAAATTTCCAAAATTGCCATTTCATTCACACGTGACAATTTATAAAAATAAATCTCATATATTACTATACTCATCCAGTAACATTCAACAAATAACAAATTTCCAATAATTACTAACTCTCGTCACGCTAGTAAATATTTAAAGCAACATTCCGGATTAAAAATTAAATTAATTTATCTCAATTAAATTTAATAAATCCCATAATTTAAAAGCTATAAAAATACGGGGTATTACACACCCATGAAAATAAGCTATCAAGGTTGGAGGTGACAGTCCTAGATATGTACACCTTCATAAAACATCAGTTGGGGTGCACCTCCATAAGGGCAAGGTCAAGGGCATGGGCAAGGGTAAGGGGAAGGAGAAGGAGAAGGAGAAGGAGATAGACGAGGACATCACTGCTTCATCACCGATAAGCACGAACTCGCCGCCATATGATCCATTTACCATCTTGACACCAGTAGAGCGACTTATGTCAACAATCGATTGGCCGAGTGTGTTTCTACTCGACATATATATTATGGAGAGCCTATAGAGAGGGGGTTAAGGGACTCGGGCTTCCTCTCGGGTCTAGTGGTTCATGAACATCCCCTCCCAGACATTGAGGCAAGGGTGTTCGTCACGTATATGGTGTCCGAAAAGGAGAACTCACTCTTGTGGTTACGCAAACAATGCATCATTTAATGGATTGAGGGGTGTGCTAATGCATATGTCATGTGGCCTTCCTTCCTCCTTCGACCTGGTCAAGACCCTATGCCATGACATTATTTCTATTTATTTATTTGGATATTGGATTATATTTGTATTTTTTTGATTTGGTACATATTGGTTTGGATATGGAAATTTGTATTTATATTTTATTTGGATATGGATTATATATGCCATGATTTGGTACATGTTGATTTTGTACATTATTTCTATTTTATTTGGATATATGTTGTTTGGATAGGTACAATTTTGCTAAAAATGTACAAATATACTGTTGTGCAGTGGCAATGGCCATACTGTCCAAAAGGTTTTTTAAATTCTTCCCAGAATTATCACAGACTTTAACTGTTACAAGTCCATGATAAAGAAACTTATCATGGTCCAAAATTGTGACAAGTTTAAGTTTTTGTTAAGGACTTGTCATGGTCTTTGACTGTAACAAATTTGTCAAGGTCAAAGATAGTGATAAGTCCGTGACAATTCTAATTAACTTGTTATGGTCTTTGACTGTGACAAGTCTGTGACAAGGTGATTTTTAACCCCAAACTTGTTAAGGTTTTTGACTGTGACAAGTTGACAGTTTTGGTGTAGTGTGACAAATATTTACTAATCTCACTCGTGAGGAAGCCTAACATTATCTAGGTTGAGATGCCTTCTTTGGATACGATCATTCATATTTTGATAAACCCTATTTGAGAGGAAACTATTTACTCAAAGAATACTAGAGTAGAATCCAAATAAATGAAGTCCAAGGGTAAGTGTAAAGCTAAATCTTCTTCTAAAAGGAAGCATCCTGACACATGTTTCCTACTTTTTTCATGCTAAAACTGGTGGGACCTCCTTGTCCATGTATCCTATACAAACTCAAGTAACTAGGATAAATACTGGATCAAATAAAGCTATTGGTGCTTCTATTCTAGTGGATTAGCACTCTGATATAGACACCCTTGGTATTAAAGAGGCATACCATACTATCCATGAGCAAGGACACGAGTTTATTGAAGAAACTCTTTCTTATCCGTCCATCCCAACTACTTCTCAACCTCTGGAAAGTACTTTTGTTATTTATCGCTTACTTTAAAAAGATAAAATTAATTGATATGCAAGTGCTTTCTTAACGTCATGTTAATCTGAAGAGGAACTTGTTGATTATGGAAGTGCACGTTCCTATGATTATCATAGTTCATCTTCAATGACATTGGGTCACTCGCTATTAGTATATATCACTATAATGATACTTCGTCTTTTTCATCAGCTCCAAGAAATATGAATTTGGACCTTGAGGAACAATCTCCGAGAAATCATGATGACTCAATTCTCCCTTATCTAAATACAACTGGCCCTACTACTGGGCTACTACCTTACTACCCTACGGGAAAGTAATTTGTTCGAATCCTATAATTATTATCATATATTCTCGTTGAAATTTCTTTTATTTATCTTGATTTGTGACTAATGTATTATTTATGTCTTGTTTAAGCATGTTTCATCTATGGGGATGAGTGGGCCCAATCGATTAGTACAATATCTTATTTTTCCCTTTCACATGCTCATCCTCCCCATGCTCCTTTCCAAATAGAAAGGAACTTTATGTTGGTATTTTCTTCAAGTTTTGCTTAAGTGGTATGCTTATTTTATAAAACCTTTATTTGTGAAATTTCTAGAACAAGTTTGACATGAATGCTCGTAACTAACTTCATTATTTCTTTTTATTCTTTTGACTGTATTTTCCAAAACTATTGGGAGCTCTTTAATGTTTGCTAGTACCATGGGTTGTGTGACGAGAATTTCTTTTGAGGTATCTAAAAATTCTTTAACCATATTTGCCATGTTGTATTTCTTTAACTTTGTACTTATTTGTTTCAGTTGATAAGTGCCTACTGCACTATCACCTTCTTCTTATGGTCCCAGAGTTTCTTTAGAGGATAATAGTTCGTCCAGTCATTTCTGAGCCAGTGCTTCCAGTCGTCTAGCTAAGGTAATTTTATCTAGTCACATTATCTTTTTCTTTAGGCATTCTTTTAAAAGAAAGTGACTCTTGACTTTCTATCTCTATAGGGACCTTTTACAAGTAGCCCCCTTGCATCTGGGGGTGTCCTTTTTTCAACTGGGGCGACTATTCTAGGACTGGCACCCTCGGATAGGATTTCTATCCTCAAGGTGTGCTTGCCTACAGATAATAGGCCTCAGATTTAATCCCTCTCCCCCCGCCTATTTTGATTGTAGCTTTAAGTTGACCCTAATTACGTGTTTCTTTCTTAGAGCATGTAATCCAACATTCAAATTTCTCCCTCATAAATAAAATATAGAGTGATCTTTATTGACCTTTATTTAAGTGGTCACTTCATGTACTTCATCTTTTATTTTTCTAAGTTGATGTGAGTGATCCTTCTCTTCTCGTTACGGGCCCTGAGCACTGATGTTCTTGAGGGAACACTTGTGTGTTTAACAGTAGATGACTTGGAGGGCTTGTCACTTGGTCCACCACATCCCCCCGAGGTTGATTTATCAACTCAATATGGGTCGATGAACTTTGCCATAGAAGATGCTTGATGTCATATTTAGTTTGAGTTTCACACCCCTAGTTTTAGGCCTAGGCCTAAGTGTGTTTTAATGTGATGAGGGGTTAGGCTGGTTTGTTAAGAGTTGTAAGTTTGTTATATAAAAAAAACCAAATATTCAGGTTAACCCTTTTGAGATGATTCCAAGGCAAGTTTAAGTCTGCAATTGGTCCATAGATTCTTACTATGCGGGTTTGGGAACCGGGTAACGAGTGGGGAAGGTATTAGGCACCCCACATGTTCTTTTTGCTTCCTCGATTATATGCATATTATCACTCTTAGAATTAATTGATTACTTTTTAGTTATTTTTAGAGCTAGTTTAGAGACCTTAGGTTGAGAATCTATTAAACATAGATAGGTGCTTTAGGTATGAAAATTGTGTTAATGAGAGGTGTAAGAACATTAATTAATTGATTTAGGTACACAAGGGCACTTGTGAATGACTCAATGCTAATTATAATGGATGACCGTTAGTATGCATGTAAGTGTGTAAGGGAGCTCAACTTTGAGATAGTTTGGTATTATTTCAAAGTTTGAGGAGAGATAGTAAGATAATATAAGAGATGGGTGCATCTCTGTTGTGAAATAATATTGAGAGATACATTGTTGAGGCTCGTGCACATGATAAGGACTCGGTATTGAACTTACGTTCCCAAGAGGACTTAGGATCAAATCCTACATAGTTTGGTTTCGTATAGGAATTTGAGAATTTGTGTAGGTATACACGGGAATCTACTACTTAAGATAGTTTGATATATCATTTATTTTATATGAATGGGATGAGGGGTGCATGATAATGGTTTTTCTTTCTTTGAAATATGGACGCTTGAGTTTGGAAAGATCATAGTTGTTTTAATGGTTACACTCGCACTTCAGGTAAATCATAATCATGCAAGGTATGATCCTTACATGAAAGATAAATCGCTTAATCATGAGAGTGTTAACCCCCATGAATATACTTATTTTTCTTCCAACATATCAATGGAGAATACTATGTTCAAGTGTGTGGACGGATAATCCACGGCTAATACTTTCAGTGGTATTTCATGAGGACTATAAAGAGTGAGGGGTAAGGGCCGAGAGAGATGTATGTATCACTTTAGGGACAACATATCATGAGATATATTTTTTGAGGCTCGAGCTCATAGATGGTATCAGTATTTTGCCTATGTACTTGCATATCCAAGAGATCAAACCCTACGCAGCTCAATTATGTGGAGTATAAATGCTTTAGGGTTGTAAAGGGGTGAAGGATGGGAGATAAGAGATGAGTGAATCTTTATGGGGGACAATATATCATGAAATATATTATCGAGGCTTATGCTCACGAAAAGGACTCAGTATTTATCCTACATACTCATGTATCCACAAGATTAAAGCCTACGTAATTCGATCGTTCACTTGTTCCAACGTGATGTATGTCCAAGTGTTTGTTCATTTGTGTGGGATGCGTGAGAGATCGTGTCTTTAAGATAATTTGATATTACATTTGTCTTAGAAAGGGATAATAGGTGGTGAGAGATGATTGAATCTATGGGGACAATATATCAAGAGACGTATAGTCTAGGATTATTATCACGAGGAGGACTCGATATTACACCTACATACTCATGTGGTCATAAGATCAAAGCCTACACGGTTCGATTGTTCAAGTTCCCTAACATGATGTGTGTGCAAGCATAGGACTTGGTTTGGGAGGAGGATACACTATTTATGGTCCATAGGGTAGCTCTGGTGGAGGGTCCAAATAGGAGTGGACCCAAAGATCTCCAAAATTGGCATATTATGTTATGATTGTCGGTCGATCACTAGCAGGAACATATTTTCCTTCTGACTAGTTTGGAGGTTTAACATTAAGAATTTAATGTTTTATACATCCTTCTCTTCCTTTGGGTATGTAGAGAGGGGGATCTGGGCTGGGGACAGGTGCATCCCTAAGAAATATTACGTCGAGGGACGTATCATGAGGCTTGGGCTTCACAAGTTTAATTTAGTATAATGCTTACGTACCCAAGGAGATTTGGGGCCAAAGATAACGTAGTTCCAGCAAATGTAACATATTTACGAGTGTAGGCGATGGAATATCGGGTATACAATATCCAACATTATTATATTTATAGAGCCGAGTCTTTAATATAGCATTTTCGTTGTGTTTGATTGATATATTTATATGCTAAAAATAATGCCTAATTAGAGGGCTTCATTTGACAAGTATTTGATATGAAAACACATATTCGATATGCCTCCATGGGAATGATATTTTTTCGTTTGGATAAGCGGTGTGAGTAGTCAGATTTTAGAATTTGGCATGTGCAAAATTTTGGATTGACTCGACTCACTGGCACTTTCCTCATAATGGTTTTCAATAGTGTGTTTTCACGTGTTGTTTTTGGTCATAATGGATTTTGATTAGCATTGTTTTAACATACGATCATGTCAATTTAATTAATAGAGGTACTGGGTTAAAAACCAAGAATTAATTTATAACCATCGTAAACTTCATACATGGTCCCTTAAACGGGATCCGAGTTAAAATAGATCAACATTTATGGAGAGTTTATCACATTATATAGGGCATGTCTGATCTAAAATTTGGACAGAGGTTCTTTACCCTTGTGGCGTGAGTCAAAATTTCCCAGGGGAGTGTCTCCACTTCAGGTGCTCGAGGTGGGAGATCTCTATTTTTAGTCGGGCAAAGCTTCATTTATAAGTGCCGATTTTGCAGAGGTTTTCCTATATTTTTGTTTCGGAGGCAAATTTTTGGAAGTACTAACATCGTTCAGTACTGAAGTGACTCCACAGAAGTACGATCTTTCCTTGAGAAGAAAGTGACTTTTATGAAGTACGAACTTCTTCGGGAGTTTTCAGAATGAGATTGAGTATCTCATATGCTCGGGGGAGAAGAAAGTGAGAAAACCAAATCAAAGTTAGGTTTTGTTGTCCTTTTAATGGATGATGGAGACATATATTTATAAAGTACAATCCCGGGACATATAACCTATCGATTAAAGCCCTTGTATGGTGGATCTTAGGCATGAGAAACATGGATAGTTCATAAGAGATTTCCAAAGATCTCGCGATGATTACTTTTGGTGCGGATAACTGAGTGGTTATCTATTTAGGGGACCTTTAACCTATCGTTTAAAGGATTATAGGGGACTTTAACTGATCGGTCAAAAGACCTAGAGGTCCTGTTTGGCTTGCTTTTTTATACATTTTTATATTTGTATTTTAACCCCTAGGATATTTTGTTCTTGGTTTTTTTACCTCTTAAACGTTTTTTTGGTTTAGGTTGTTATAATTCTTGTAGATTTTTTTAGGTTCATGTCCGTGGTCATTTGTGACAGGACAGAATGTACCACACCCCGATCATAGATCATGGTGTCTACAATTACTCATACCTTTCAGTTTTAAGAAAACATGGCGGCTTATTCGAGTACTCCTCCAACTGTGGGTAAGGTACATGTACTCCATTCATTTACTCAGTTTTTGCAAAAAAAATTCATTGGTGCTCAATCTTGTTTACAACTTCCTGGTTGAGGTTGTGCTGAGTGAGATCACCAATGTGTCTGAGGGGACTCAAATATAAAACCTTACTTCTTTTCTTATCTCGCACCAATGCTCAGACTTTGCCATTTTTGTATTATGTAATCAACCTATTCCTTTGTTCTCGGGTTTCAAGTGTACTATATTCGAGTGCTCCTATGCTGGTGGAGCCTCGGGTACTAAATTATTGTACACTTATATTCATTTGCTTGTGTTGTGCAAATGCTTTCTCTCTTACTCGTCTTGTTTTCTTGTTTTCGGGTGAGTATTACGAGCACTCATGAGACCGTGAAGACTTAATTATTAAACTATCCTACCTTTTGTTGTTTATTTTCTTATACTTTGTAAATACTTTATCAAGTCCTCAATAACATTTCTTTATTTTTAGGTGGACAATACGAGTGCCCCTATGTATGTGGAGCCTTAGGTACAAAACTATTATACAATTTTGTTTATTTTCTTATACTGTGTAAGTACTTGCGCTTGCTCAATTTCTCATGATGTTTCTTTATTTTTAGGTGGACATTATGAGCGCTCCTATATATGTGGAGCGTGATGTACTAAATTTTTGTACCTTTTTGTTTATTTTCTTATACTTTGCAAGTAATTTCTCAATTTCTCATCCCATCTCTTTATTTTCAGGTGAACATTGCGAATGCTCTTATACATGTGGAGCCGGAGGTACAATTTTAACCTAATTAGTTTCTTGTGATTACTTTGTGAGTAAACA
Source organism: Sambucus nigra (assembly GCA_949130495.1). Lineage (NCBI taxonomy): Eukaryota > Viridiplantae > Streptophyta > Magnoliopsida > Dipsacales > Adoxaceae > Sambucus > Sambucus nigra. Next base: position 60,542,857 of record OX422223.1, on the reverse strand, counting down.
TTGTTTTCTCATGTGTTATCATCTTGTTCGCTTTTGGTAATTTTTCAAACCGACCATTTGCTCATTTCTACTGTGGATCTTTCTTACAAACAACGAATGAGCTTATTCATTTCTTTATCCTATTCCACTTTTATTGAATTCAAATATTTCTCTAACTATATACTTTAATTTCTTATAGGATATAGATCAACGTAGGATCTTGGGTAGTATGTCTACTCCTATAATGCGAGTAAGTCTCATTTTGTTCAAAATGCTAATAATCACTTAATCTCAAACCCGATGCACTTATCATTTGATTCTTTTGATTTTAGGAGGAATAAAGTGATGGATAAGAAGCTAATGAGGATGATGAGAAAGACTCTGAAGCTAGTCACTCCAATGTGGTTGAGGACTAGTATAGGCTAGAGAGAGATCTATTGTTGATTCTAATGAAATCTCTATGGACACCGGCTTTGAAACGTTGGAGATGGATGCTCTAGACAACTATATGAAATACCTATGATGTGAGCATCACATGAATAGGTTTCGTTAAGAGGATCCAGTTATCTTAGAATTGATCTTCGAGCATCACCCAAAGATATTCATGAGTAGGTCTATTGGTAATATTGATGGAATTTCTATTACCAATCTAAAGACATTTGCTAGCCACGTTCGTCGGTTTACTCCCACTTCTCTAAATGAGGTCACTCCCACATGTGCTTGCAACTTCCTTGATACTATCAAAGACTTGGAAAATGATTACCATTTTTTTTGGATTGGTTGGATACTGTAGTTCGCAACCTAACTCACCCCACTATGAGAAGATTGATAATGTCCAAATCATATGAGTATTCCAAAGTCGAGCAACATCGTCAGTGAGTAGAAGCCTTGAAGGAGTATATCACGTCCCTTGAACTTGATTTCAGTTCGAGTGAAGATGAAGTAGTTGCTCACATCGTCAAGATTGAGGAGTATGCAAAGCAAGAGGTCGGTGTATCCCGAGAAGGTTTTTATAAGAGAGATAACTTTATTTACCTTGCGACAAGCAACTGGCCCTATGTATTTTTACATCATTTTTTACACATTGTAATCTTTTTTTTACCTATCTATTTTGTGAGATGGAATGTCAATTACCATTATATATATATATATGTGTGTGTGTGTGTGTGTGTGTGTGTGTGTGTGTGTGTGTGTATTCTACATTTTTTTTGTTTCATGCCTTTAAGCAATTGATACTAGCCTGTGAAATATTTTTTCCTTTCCTTTATACTGTGGGATTATCCGCATGTAATATTTTTATAAAATATTTGTGAGTAAGTAAATTTTGATAAAATAAATATTTTCCATTATGCTTTGGGAACTTAATTCTATGATCGCTATATTTTTCTTTTGAGTTATGCAATTAGGTTTAGTCAATTATATTCCTCAAAAAATTACGAGCAAATATAAACTTATTAAGAAAATGTATTTTCTTATACGTTGGAAATTCTCAGGTGCCTTACTCGCTGTATTTTGTCATTTGTTTTTAAGTGGACAGTAACTTGAAAATATATCCCGTTAAAATAGGGTGAGCAATGCCTTTTCTGTTAAAAAATATTTTATCTCATATTGTGGGAATCCTACAACTGGTCTAGTCATTATATTATGTTAAGTAAAGTAGTATAATTATAACTTTGAAATGTATCCCCTCATAAGGTCTTGCGAGCAGATATATAAAAAAACCTTGTTCGTTATACAGCACAACACATATAAGTAATATAATCAATATTATAAGACTTTAAAGAAAAATTGTTATAACCAAGCATATACCCTTGCATTCATTATATCAAACTTGATATTCTTAAGTATTACTCGTACAAAAATGGGTTTCTTTTTCTTACAATAAACTTTAATTTTCATAAACTGTAAAAGAGATAAACACTAAGATACCTCATGCATAGTACTTCTCGAGCCACTTGCAATTTATCTAAGGGATGTAATCACTCTCTGAAATCTGGTAATACCCTCACTTATCTGATCCTCTAACCACGAATGCTCCTTCTCTGTTAGGCTTGAACTTTGAGGCAAACATATTTCCTAAGTGATGAGTGGATTCTCAAAGACCTATGTCCTCTACTTGAAATTCCCTTGTCTTGACCAAGTTCTCATAGACCCTCGAAAATTGTTGTCTATAGACTTTGAAGTTCTCCTTAGATTTATCTTTATGCTCGTCTAAGGCCTCCAATTCTGCATGCCTTGAGTTTGGTAGCAAATCAGGATTTAAAGCCATTCTTGTGGAGGGTACTGCCAATTCCAATGGCAAGACAACTTATGTTCCATAAAATAAAGAGAAATGAGTGATCCATGTTGGCGTCCTCTTTGAAGTTTTGTACTTCCAAAAAAACACGGTATTTTGTCACCCCATGTTCCAGGGAGATCTTCAATCGTCTTCTTCAAATGTTGATCAAGGTTTTGTTAGTTGCCTTTACCTGTCCATTCACTTTTGGGTTGGTTCAATTTTTTTTCTCCACGGGTTGGTTCTGGTTCCAAAAAATTGAGAACCGAAGTGTTCGGTTCGATTCTTAGTTTTATACCTGAACCAAACCTAACTGAACCCATGGAACCGAACCAAAAAATTGAACCGAAGAACCGAACCAAAGAATCGACCCCAAGAACAAACTCAATAATCGACCCATGAACCTAAACCATTAACTTGAACCATTAACCAGAACCATTAACCAACCCGAGAACCAGAACCATTAACGAAAATCGCGAACCAGAACCACAAACCAGAACCATGACCCAAACCGCGAACCAGAACTACAAACTAGAACCAAGAACCATGAAACGTCCCGAACTAAAATGAGAATCGATGGTTCAGTTCCAAATCGAACCGACAAATTTCGGTTCTGGTTTTGGTTCCAAAACCACGGAACTGATCAATTTTGGTTCTGGTTCTGGTTCCGTAGTGGAACCGAACCGAACCATGTGCACCCCTATGGGTAAGGAGCATCCAAACTATGTAAGCTCACTGATGGGGCATGTACCATATTCACGTGTAGTTGACATGCTCTACATCTCTTCACAAAGTTAATGGAATTTTCTTCCATTATGGGATAATAGTACTCCAGAGTCATCAACTAATCATATAAGTTTGCTCCACCCATATGTGATCCTTCAACACGTTCTCTACTTCTCCCTTGGCAACACACTTTATGGCCTTCTCATTATACCCTTTTCCTGTATAATTGTCCTTTGACTACGTAAAAATGAGTGACCCATTTCTTCAGGTAGATCTCATTTGCTCTCTTAATGGGCAATTGTTTATCTTTTAAGTAAGTTATTTAATTCTTCCTCCAATTATCCAACTCCTCCACGAAGTGACCTCTGCTGGTTGGTCGAACTAGGTTTGTCATTTCAGACAACTTTGTTGCAATCGAGCGATGTTTGTGCTCATGTTGGTCCAGTAATAACCTCCTCACAGTAAATTCCTATAAAGTGGAATATATTTGTCACCATAATTTTTGGTATGCATCACTCATATCTTATCATGATCTTCTTTTTCTCCCACACATCTCGTTAAGTATCCCCCAGGACTTCTGAAGTGGAGAGTGCCTTGGAGCATGTAAAAATTCGCTAGCACTGATCACTTCATATTTCATTCATGTGTTTCCAGCCCCGTCACTTTGGAGGCTCTCTAATCATTAGGCTCCTCACTTAAAAATAGAGATCTCACTGTTGTAGGAATAGTTCTTCTTCGAACAATGGTCGTAGCTTCCAATTTAGCCATTTCTAATTTCTGAGAAATTATTGTTGGAGCATTCAGAAACATGTTCATCATCCGAGAGTGACTCTCTATATTGATAGCTAGAAATTGATTAAAGTTAGATGATTTCTCAGTAAGGAGAAATGTTTGCATGCTTAACAACAAATTCTCCATTAAATTGTTTAACTACGAGGTTTGAATCCCTTCGCATACACAAAACTCTAGTTCCACTTCTCAAAGATTCTAGTATCCCGAGTATGAGTGATTCATACTATGCTTTACTGTTAGAGCACTTGAAGTCTAGATTATAGGAAAGAGTGATACTTTCCTTAGCATTGGAGAGTACAATTCTCGCTCCTTCAATACCTTGTGCAGATGAACCATCAAATTCCATTTTTGATTCTTCTATTTCTTCGATAAGGCAAGCTTAAAAGTTATCCTCTAAAAGCTCCTCGCTTAAAGGTTCAAACATTTGACTTGGGAAGTTGGCTAAAAGATTAACCAAAGCTTAACTTTTGATAGCTTTAGGTGCAATACACTTTAAATCATATTCTGAGAGTATAAGAAACCATCTAACTGCTCGCCCCCCTAAAATGGTTCTTGCGAGAAGGTACTTGATAGGATCACAGTTGGTGATGATATAAATAGTAAATGCGAGCATGTAGTGCCTTAAATTTTAAGCAAGAAACACCAAGGCTAAAAAATTCCTTTACATGCTTATGTACCTGAATTCAGTCCTAGATATCACTCAAAGGCTTTTGGTGGCCTCCTTTATCTTGGTCAAGCAAGGCCCTAATAGATCTTTCTATAAAAGTTAACTACAAGATCAAAGGCTTACTTACTTATGGGGGAATCATAATTGAGGAGGAGGTCAGAATATCCTTAATCCTCTCAAATTCCTTATGTTTCTCTTCCCCCCACACCAACTTCACCTTATCTTTCATGAGTGGTGAAAATGGATGAGTAATTTCGGCTTAAGCTAGTATAAATATCCTAAAGCAAGAAGCTTCTCCTAGAAAACTCTTGAGTGCCTCTTAATCTTTGGTGGTGGAATCATTAGAAATGTTTTTTTCTTCTTTGCATCCATTTTGGCACCCTATTTATTGGCCACAAATCCAAGATATTTATCTATTGTAACCCCAAGGACAAACTTGGAGGGGTTCATACTCATTTTGTACTTCTAACAACATTCAAAGACTCTTCTCAAATCATGGATATGCATGATATTTTTTAACTTCACCACCAAGTCATCCAAATAAAATTACAGTATGTCATGAAATAAATCATGAAATATGGCCATCATAGTTTGATAATTGGTTGATCCGACATTCTTTGAACCGAACGACATACCTGTATAGTGGAAATTACCTAGAGGAGTTAGAAAAGTTTTCTTCTCCGTATCTATTGGATTCATTTTGATCTGATTATATCTAATATATCCATCCATAAAACTATACACTCCATGTTCAACAGTTTCATCCACCGAGCTATCAATACTCGATAATGGAAATTCATCATTTCGACATGAACGATTCAAGTCTCTAAAGTCCACACGAATTGTAATTTGTTTCTTATCCTTTTTGGCAATGGTAACAATTCTCGAGAGCCAAATAGGATGATATATGGGTTTGATGAAACCAACTGTGATAAATTTCTTAATGTCTTCTGTAGGAGGGTAGTGAGACTGGGGTCTATGAATAACTAGAAAGGGTGAGGCGTGACCCACTCCAATGGACGCTGCCTGCAAGGTCTTCAAGGTCTCCTGGTGCAACTTCTGAAGAAAACTTCTCCTTCTGGTAACAATGGAACTCAAGCTTTAACTCACTCCCTGCAAGAAGATGAACTTTCACAGCAAAAATAGCAATTTTCTCAAGGGAAATACCTGAGAGTGATGGATGTCAGTGGGGAGTGAAGGAACAAGGCACTCAGCGCTATGAGAATGAGCAGGGAGAGAATACTTAGGTAGGTCTGGTGATATTTTGGCAGAGTAACAGTCTAATTTCTATTGTCTATCTCTTGACCTTGCCCAGAGGTCTATTTATACTGGGGCGTTAGGGGTGAGTGGCAATTTTGGGCGCCAAAATTGAGAGAGTTAGTGGGGAATAATGTCTGAAGTGTACCATTTGTCCCTACCTGTGGCAGCCTGCCTGTCCCCTCTGCAGGCGCCACCTGGCGCCGACCAAAGGTCAAAAAGCACATATGTCCCCTAACGGAGACAAAATATCAGATTTGGTAATTATCTTTTGAAACGGTAACTTGTGGTGCAATTTTGCAAATCTTGAGAGAGGAGACCTTAAGGACTCCTTTCCTCTAAAAAATGTTGTTTTTCTTGAGAGGGACCTTGAGGACCCCCTCTTCTGGAAAAGTCATTTTCTTGTAAAGAGTTTATTTCTTGTGAGTAGCCAGCTCTTTGGCTGCTCACTTCACTTGTGACCAAGTGTGCAGTGTGTGTAGTCTCGAGTGACTTCTGGGTCTTCCTACTAGTATTCTCTCAATCCTATAGTGCTAAGTGGTTGAGCTTGCTCAACATACCTCGTCCCTCAGCCGCTAAGCCAAAATTCCCAGGAGGTCCCAACGCGCCTGTTCGAGCCCTGCTTGCTCGACTAGGAAACTTGTGCAAGAAAGTAAAGTGTTAGTGTTGTTGTTCATTTAGAGACTGATGTTTCATGATGAGGAGTTATTCGCGATAGCTACTCCCTCAATGTGAGTTTTTGTCGGAACCCCCGTAGCAGCACTTCTCGAATAACATTTCTGCAGTGACCCTTGCAGTGGCGCTGAGCCTTGCATTGACGTTGACTCTCTCGACTGTCATTACTGCAGTGACCCTTGCAGTGGTACTTCTTAATTTTGGACTTCTGTGGTGACTCTCGCGGGCACCTCTCGAATGTTATTGCTGTAGTGACCCTTATTGTAGTGGCGCTGACGCTTGAAGCGGCGCTGACCCTTGCAGCGGCGCTGATACTTGTAGCGGAGCTGACACTTGGAGCGGCGCGGACACTTACAGCGGCGCCGACCCTTGCAGCGGCGCTGGTACTTGAAACGGCGCCGACACTTGCAGCGGTGCGGACACTTGTAGCGGCGCTGACACTTGTAGCGGCGTTGGCACTTGAAGCGGCGCTGGCACTTGGAGCGGCGTCGATGCTTGCAACGAGGCTGACCCTTGCAATGGCACAGACACTTGTAACGGCGCTGGCACTTGAAGCGGCGCTGACTCTTGCAGCGGCGCGGACACTTGCAGCGGCGTGGGCACTTGCAGCGGCGCCGACCCTTGCAGCGGCACTGACGCTTGTAGCGGCGCTGATGCTTGCAGCGGTGCTGGTACTTGAAGCGGCACTGACACTTGCGGTGGCGTAGACACTTACGGCGGCGCTGACACTTGTAGCGGCGCAAGCACTTAGAGCGGCGCCGACACTTGCAGTGGCACCGACACTTGCGGCGTTGCTGACCCTTGCAGCGGCGCAGACACTTGCAGCGGCGCCGACACTTGCAGCGCCGTGGACACTTACGGCGCCGCTGACGTTGCAGCGGCGCAGACACTTGAAGTGGCGCTGGCACTTGAAGTGGTGCCGACACTTGCAACGGCGCCGACACTTGCGGCGGCGCTGGCACTTGAAGCGGCCCCGACCCTTGAAGCGGCGCTGGCACTTGAAGCGGCTCCGACCCTTGCGGCGGCGCGGACACTTGCAATGGCGCAGACACTTGCAGCAGCGCTGGCACTTGAAGCGGCGCCGACCCTTGCGGCGGCGCCGACACTTGCAGTGGCGCTGGCACTTGCAGCGGCGCTGACCCTTGTGATGGCTTTTGTACTTCTGGGTGACCCTCGCGGGCACCTCTCGGATGTCAATAATAAAAAAAGCATTTTTATTTTATTTTACTTTTTTATTGACAGACACCCATCTATATTAGCCCCTCGTGCAAAGATTTTTTGGTTGGGTAGACTAAAAAAACTTTGTACGCTATAAATCTGATTTCAACAATTATATATACATATATATATATATATATATATATATATATATATATATATATATATATATATATATATATATATATATATATATTCTGAGGGACCCTAGGATCATTAACTGTGATGTCCCTTTATCCGAGGTTTTTAGTTTTTTTTTTTAGAACCCACGCGTCAGTGTGGGGACTGTCATCTCGTCATTTGGGAAAAAAAGGTCATCACCTTTTTGCCTTCCTGCATGTTTTCCCATTTTGATGCAAAACATCATAAGCCCCTCTTCTTGGGCTCTTTCATCTTCTTCAAAAAAACATAAGACACTTTTGGGTTTGTAGTGAGAGAGAGTGAGAGAAAGGGATTTTTAAAACACCATAGCCACCCATCCCCTCATTTTTTTGCTCTAGCTTTTCCAAATACCATAGCCTCTCATTCATAGATCCTAATCCAAGCAATACTTCTTCAAATGTAGACACCTCTAAAGCCCCCATGGTTTTAGGTTCTATGCCTTCTTCCTTATTCATCCCAACGGTTCCGACCCCTCTTATGACCGCCGTCGATGCCTCCTCCGTGCTACCCGCCTCCTTTCCCTCGGTTGTTGGTTCGAGAACCCCCATGGCTTCCTCGCGATTTCCTTCCACGGACGATGCTTAAGTCTTGGGTATCTCGAGTAGCGGCGCTCGGTTAGAGATCGGTGTCTCGCCCGTCCCCTTGATATGGCTGTTGACGAGGGCCCGAAGCGAGCGGTCCTCTCGTCCGAGGGTCTCTCGCCAGTCGCCTTGGGTTCTGATAAACAAATCAGTTGCATTGGAAGGGATATCTCGACTAGTGGCGCTCAGTTAGAGATGGTCGGTCTCTCGCTCGTCCCCCTTGATGTGGTTGTTGACGAGGGCCCGAAGCGAGTGGACCCCTCGTCCGAGGGTCTCTCGCCCATCGCCTTGGGTTCTTATAAAAAAATTAGTTGGGTTGGGAGGGGTATCTCGACCTTGGTTCGCGAAGTTTATCCAGTTGGTTTGGATAAGGGTATCTCAGAATTTGCTGGCGCTGTCAGTGGTTCCTCGCGCATTGATCTAAGCGCCGGGAGTTTTTTGTCTATTGAAAATGAGCTTGGAGGGGGGGGGGTTTCGACACCCGTGAATTTTTCCGAAGCAGATGGGGTCTCGACCCCTTTTTTCCATAGGGCAACCCTTGCAGTGGCGCACGGGTCTCGACGCCTTTGAGTTGTTTAGAAATGGGGGTTTTGATTTTCGGCGATCAATGGCCAGGGGTCTCACGACCTGGTCTATTGCCTACAAGGTAAGCCCGAAGACTGTCCTCGCGAACTTCTTTTTAGATTGGCTGTACAATTGTCTCGTGGTAGGTCGGTACCCATGGCTGCCCTGACCTTAGGTTCTCTTTACACCTGGATGGACCGAGCACACATAGATGTAGAGAGGTCCTGCGGTCAGAATGATGTTGCTAATCATGACAACGCCCCTCTCTTGATGGCCTTTTTGTTTTAGCATTTCCCCCACTTTACTTCAGGGGCTCACGCTTGTCATAGAGATGCTGCGAGACTTCTTCGGTGGCATAAGAAAACTCCCAAGCAATCTCTGGTAATGTTGATCGACGATATCAAGGAGTTTCAGTTTCGGCCTTACACCAGGCGCCCTGGGGGAACTTTCAGCTGGCTTTCTTTCCCTGGCGATGGCGGGACCTTCTATTTCCCTTCAGCACTGGGGTCGGTTTCCACGTGTCCTCATATTAATGTGGTGATGATGCTCTCACCATGTCACCTCCCTTCTTGGACCGAGTTAGGTCCGCGTGCTGAATCTTATCATTCCGAGAGGGTAAGACGACAGTTCGGTTATGATCAGGGCGTTCACACCCTCCTCTTCCTACCTACAACAGTCATTCTGAGGCATTTTCAGAGGCATGTGCTGGCTTTACTCTTCAGGGATTATTCCATAGGGTCAGTGGTTTGGGTGGCCTCTATGTGCCTCCCTGCGATTATCATCATCATCCTTCATTCACTTCATCTTGGTTCCTTCTTTAGCAGCAGCAGGTCCGTCTTATCCAAGAATGTGTAGTTGGCCCTCCTCATGAGACTAACCCCATTAAATACACCAGAGCTCAGTTTTTGGTCAGGCGAACGCAGAAAGATCCTTGGTTTCTCAGCACCACCTCCACGCCACCCTTGGAGCATGCCATTCCCATTTTAGTGAAACCTCTCATTGACGAGTCACTTCCGTCTCCGCCGGCTGAGCTTCCCCCTGTGAAGTCTAGAAACCAACCGAAAAGCAGAGGGAAAATGAGCACCTCTACTACAAGCAAAAGGAAACACCCTGACGCCGACGTATCCAATTTTTTTCCTGCTACTACTGCTTCTCCTCCTTCTTCTCCTGTGAGGACCCGGGATGCGAAGAAAAAGAAAGGAGATGGCGCTGGCAAGGCAGCTTCCTCTACAGTGGATCAAGAGTCTGATACTGGCAATCTTATGGCGGGGAAGACTTCCCAATTAGTGAGAGGGAAAGGCTACTCTTCACTGAGCCTTGCTTCCCAAGTGGCGCGGGTCGCGTCTATTCCCATTGCGGAAGGTACTATATCACGACATTCTTTACTTAGTGGAACTAGTTCTCTCGAAGTTTCTTTATCTCCCTCCCCTTCATTGGAAGAGGAACTAGTTGATTATGGAAGCACCCCTTCCTACGACGACCATAGTTCTTCTTCGGGTGATATGGGCGGCCTGGGTTTCCATAGCGAAAGCACTACTGACACTTATGCTTTGTTATCAATCTCCAGAGAGTCTTCTAGTGATGATGAGGCCTCCCATTCTCCTGGGGGGTTAGCCCCACCCATCTCCCTTATAGCCAGACTACGCGCCCTGCTACTGTAAGCGTTCCCCCTTTACTTGTCTATCTTTTTTTTTGCATATGATTTTCTTTCTTCCCCTCATTATTTTTTTTATTTCTTAATTAAAGCATTATGTCATATTTTTGCAGCTCATTCCCGTAGAGACAAGTAGTTCTCCTCTTCCCCCACTACGACCGACGCCCTTTCAGCGGGAGAGGAACTACATGCTCATTTCTTCCCGAGGCCTTTTTAGAGAGGTTTTCTGTCTCCTTAATTCTTTTACCATTTGTTGTAATTTATTCGTCTTCTAACTACCTTTTGGTTGTGTACACTGTCATTTCCCCCACAGCTTTCATCTGTGCACTTTACCGTCACTAAGACCACCCTTGTGGATTCCCCTTCTCCTCAAGTATGCCTCGCTATTCTCAAAACTTTCATTGTGCCATTTTCTCTTTACTTCTTCATGTTATTTACCCATTTATCATGCGTAGAGGGTTGTGTCTTCTAGCGTTGTCACCTCATCTTCTCTTTTCTCGGCGGTGGGCACTTCTGCAGCTGAGACCCTGGAGGCCTCTTCATCTTAGGTACGCATTTTTACTTTTGAATATTTGTTTCTTTTTTAATAGGAGTCCTAATGGCTCTTGGACTTTCTTCTCAGGGAGGGGATCCTCCCTTGCCTGGCGTTACCGCCCCGGGTTTATCCTCTTCAGGGAGAATTTCTGTCCCTAGGGTCCATGTATCTATGGACGGTAGGCCTTTGGTTCAGGCGATCTCTCGTGGGCCGATATTTACTGTGGCTTCAACCAGCGAGCCTACGCTTCAGGTCAGGCGTTTCCGCTGAAGCATGGAATCTCTTTCTCCTCGATCATGCGATGAATAACATACTCTCATTCTTTGCAGGCTATCAGTATAGCCCCTACTGCACCGACCGTACTTTTCCGCGCTTCCCCTTTGGATGGGGTTCAGGTACTCTCTTATTTTCTTGGTTCTATATTTCTTATCTATCCAGCCTGTACTTATCGTAGCCCTCTTTTACTTTGTCGCAGTTATCCCTTGGCGCTGTTTCGAGTGCGGCTCCTGCTACTGTCTCTTCAGCTGCCTCTATACATGGGCCAGTTTGTCCTGTTATCGTGCCCCTTCAGGTAGGTGTCTCTGTGGTGCTTTTTTAGGAGTTTCCCTCTCCCTCTTTATTTTTTAATTGAAGTATTCATCATTCATGGAATAACTGATTTGTTACCTCTCGCCCTTTCTTGTCACTCGCAGCCTCGCCTACCCCTCGCGCCCTCCGTCGCTGAGATTATTCTTCCGGAAGTGCCTGAGGTTGAGGTAGCTTCTTCACTGGTCGCTGAGACAACCCCTTCTGGAGCATCGATCAGTGTTTCTGCCCCTATGGTATCCCCTTCTCCTCCTTCTATGACCGTTACGGAGGGCGTTATTCAAGTACCGTGTATAAGAGTATCTACTTCTCTCATGTCATTCTTATGTCTCTATTATTTTGTTTAAATTGCGCAAGCATTCCCCTCTTCACCTTTGTTGCATTGTCTCCAGGTGAGCGAGGTTGCTCTGATGACTAAGGAGTCGGATGAAGTTGCTCCAATACTTGTGGAGTTAGAGAATGAGATGGCTGCGAGAGAGGTATTAAACTAGCATACTCTCTTTTTACTATTTCCCTTCTTTTCTTCTTGCGTGTACTGTGCAAGCGTTCTCATTTCCCCTTTGTTTTATTGTTTCCAGGTGTATGAAAGTACTCCGTTGACTGTGGAGTCTGGCAGTGGGGCAACTGCAAGAGAGGTATTAAACTGGCATACCCTCTCTTTTTACTATTCCCATCTTCTCTTCTTGCGTATATTGTGCAAGCATTCTCATTTCACCCTTGTCTCATTGTTTCCAGGTGCATGAGAGTACTCTGTTGACTGTGGAGTCTGGCAGTGGGGCAACTGCGAGAGAGGTATTAGACTGGCATACCCTATCTTTTTACTATTCCCCTCTTTTCTTCTTGCGTATACTGTGCAACCATTCTCATTTCACCCTTGTCTCATTGTTTCCAGGTGCATGAGAGTACTCCGATGACTGTGGAGTCTGGCAGTGGGGCAACTGCGAGAGAGGTATTAGACTGGCATACCCCCTCTTTTTTTTTACTATTCCCCTCTTTTCTTCTTGCGTATACTGTGCAAGCATTCTCATTTCACCCTTGTCTCATTGTTTCTAGGTGCATGAGAGTACTCCGATAACTGTGGAGACTGGTAGTGGGGCAACTATGGAGGGAGATCATAGTTCTGAGTTCACTCCTTTGGTCGGTGACGCTGATTCTGGTGGGGAGTCTTCTTTCCTTCCTTCTGAGGTGGGGTCTTGTCACTCCGATGGCGATGATGAAGCGGAGGATGCTGCGACTATTTCTAGTAGGCTATGGCGTGAGGAGTTACCAGGCCGCTTCAGGGTACATGAGCGTCAGATCTTGGATCTCATCTTAGAGCACTATCCCGAGACGTTCACTTCTCAGAGTATACTCCAGGTTGACAGTCTTACGGCCTTCAACCTGAGGGCTCTTGCCAGCCATGTTCATGAGTTCTTGCTACCTCCCCTGCTAAGCTGACTAGCTCTTCTATTTTTCTATTCTTGGATGCTCTCCGCGACTTACAACAGTTCTATCATTTTCGCTTGGATTGGCTTGACGCAGGGGTTCACCCCTTTCTGAGTGTTCCTTTTCGAAAGATAGTGAGGTTTCACACTTCCCGACAGTCTAGGGTTGAGCAACGGCACGCTGAGGCTACGATGATCCAAAATCAGATCGCCCTACTGCAGGTGAAGCTTGCTTGACTCGAGTCTGGAGATGAGGAGGATGAGGCTAAATTCGTCAGGTTGGAGGAAGAGTTTCTGCGGGAGGCTGGTCCGTCATATGCTGGCGCCATCGCGCGTGATGATTTATTTTTTGTGGTTTCTAGAAGATAGGCTACTTCTTGCTTTGTAGTGCTCAGAATTCTATGTGTACATCACTTATCATTCCTGTATAAGACACTTTGTTTCTTCTGCACTTTCTTTTTCCTTTGTTCTCCCTTTATACTGTGGGTGTTCGTTTTATATGACTTGCACTAATTTCTGTGAGCATTTAGTCTACTGGTGGCTACCCCATATACTGCGGGCTATTTGCATTGATATGAAAAGTTATGTATTATCATATTGTATATATTTTTTGAAAATGCACCTCTTGTAGCTGTGAGGTGTTGGCATGTGACTTTCTTGGGTTGCCCCTCCTGTCTGTGGGAGTATTCCTGCATATTACTGCTTATAGTCGTAGAGGCTAGGTTGGAGAGGAGGGTGACCCCTGCCCCTTTCCGAAAGCCTGATTTTATTATAAAAAACTGTATTAATTTATGTCTGGGGGACTTTGCTCAGTATACTTTCTCTTAGGATGGACTTACCTCCCAAGTGTAGTGAGCAAAGTTCCTGATATTTTGATTTTGTAATCTCTTCTAACTTAATAGGGAGTGTATATGTATGTATAAATGAGCAAGCAAAGAACATGTCAACGATGATCAAAAGTGTTGCTATTTCATTTCTTTACCTTTGTGTGCTGTTTACAGTGTAGTATTGCTCTTAAAAAAAATTTCCAAAAAAAACTTTTCTGGTATAGGAGCAATCCTCGAAATCCATTACAGACATGCAAAACACAAACAAAACTTGTTAGTTGTTACTAAGCATAGTACCTCTTCAATCACTTGCAGTTGATGGACTGTAGGCAATCACTCTCTAGTTCTGATATTTGGCAGTAGCCCGACTTCCCCACTCCTCTGACGACAAAGGGGCCTTCCCAGTTAGGTTTGAATATTGATGCCGACATGCTACGGAGATGGTGAGTTGATGCTCGCAGGACTAAATCTCCCACCTGGAATTCTCTAGGCTTAACCAAGTTTTCGTAGGCCCTGGACAGTTGCTGAGTGTAGACTTTGAAATTCTCTCTCGCCTTGTCTCTGTGCTCGTCCATCGCCTCCAGTTGCACATGCCTTGGGTCGGGGATGAGCCCCTTGCTAAGAGAAATTCTGGCTGAAGGTACCGCCAGTTCCACTGGTAGGACAACTTCGGTCCCATATACTAGAGAGAAGGGAGTGAACCCTGTTGACTTTCTTTTCGAAGTACGGTAGGCCCATAACACCATAGGCAACTTCTCATCCCATGCTCCCGGCTTGTCTTCTAACATTTTCTTCAAAATATTTATCAGGGTCTTATTAGTAGCTTCTACTTGGCCATTGCCCTTGGGGTAGGATATGTTTGAGCTATTATGCACAATCTTATACTTGTCCGTGAGAAGGGCCATTTCTTTGCATACAAATTACTTCCCATTATTCGTTAGGATCACTTTGGGTATACCGAACCTACATATGATATACTCCTTTATAAACTGGGTTACCACTTGGGCGGTGACTCTCCTTAAAGGAATGGCCTCCGCCCATTTGGTGTACAATTCTGTAGCCACAATGATAAAAGCCTTGCCGTGAGATGCTGGGGCGATCTTTCCCACCAGGTCGAACGCCCATGTGTGGAAGGGATAGGGGCTGCCAAGTTTTGTAGACTGACAGAGGGAGCGTGCACCATGTTTCCATGCACCTGGAATGCTCTACACTTTTTCACATATCCAATGGAGTCAGCCTCCATGGTCGGCCAGTAGTATCCCAGCGTCATCAGTTTATCATACAGCTTGGCGCCTCCCATGTGGGAGGGCTTATGAGCTTCTTTCAGCACCCTTTCCACTTCCTTTTTGGCTACGCACCTTAGCGCCTTCTCATTGTACCCTTTTCTATATAACTCTCCTTTGACCAAGTAGAAACGTGCTATCCTTTTTCTCAGGTAAATTTCATCCGCTCTCTCGGCGGGCAGCTCCCCATCTTTTAGATATGCTAGGTACGGCTGTCTCCAATCTTCGAAGGCTTCCACGAAGTTAGACTCCGTCGGCTGGTAAAAATTGGCTTGGCACTTTAAACAACTTTGTTGCAAGCGGGCCGCTTCTACGCTCATGGCGGGCCAAAAATACCCGCTTCGCTGCAGTCGTCTGTAAAGGGGGATATCCGTATCTCCATAGTGTTTCTGGTGAATTTCTATTAACCTCTCCTTGGCTTCTTGCTCCCCTACGCACCTTGCCAGAAACCCTCCAGGACTCTTGAAGTAGAGATTTCCCTACAGCACATGATAGTTGGCTAACTCTAATATTTTCATTGTCCCTTCCTTGGTTTCAAGTTGCTTCTCTACCAGACGCCTCCAATCTTCCGGCTCGTTACTTGGGAATAAGGACTTTACGGTAGTGGGTACCGTTCTCCGCCTCACTGTGATGGTTGCTTCTGACTCCTCCATGTCCAACTTTTGTGATATGGTGGCGAGCGCGTCAGGGTGTCTGTTCATCGTTCGCGCCTGCCTCTCCATAGTTACTTCTAAGAACTGTCCCAGCAGTCTTTGGATGATGTGTCTGTACGGTGCTAAGTTGGCATGTTTAAGGGAAAACTCTCAATTGACCTGCCTTACTACCATATTGGAGTCCCCTCATATACACAGTACCCTGATCCCTCTTCTGAGTGCTTCCAACATCCCTAGAATGAGGGCTTCATACTCAGCTTCATTATTTGAGAATTTAAAATCTAACTTGAAAGAGAGGGTAATCTTCTCCTTCCCATCTGACAGTATGACTCCGTCTCCACCTGTTCCTTGAGCACTGGAACCATCAAACTCCATAAACCACTTCTTCACCTCCTCCGCCATGCATGCTTGGAAACTTTCTCCGGGCAGCTCTTCACTAGGTGGTTCGAAAATCCCACTCGGGAAGTGGGCCAGCAGATCTGCTACTGCCTGGCTCTTAATGGCTTTAGGCACTACACATTTTAGATCGTATTCTGACAAGATCAAAAACCACATTACTGCTCATCCCACGAGTATAGTCCGCGTGAGGAGGTACTTGATGGGATCACACTTGGTGACTATGTGAACGGTGAAGGCTAGGAGATAGTGTCTCAACTTCTGGGCTACAAATACCAGCGCCAGGCAGTGCCTCTCAACGCTGGTGTATCTCGATTCTGTTCCGGATATTACTCTTGACAGGTAGTAGACCGGATTTTCCACTCCTTCCTTCTCTTGCGCCAAGAGGGCCCCTATCGACCTCTCTATAGAAGTAAGGTAGAGCAGCAGCGGCGCTCCGGCTTCGGGGGGAATCATCGTGGACGGAGACGTTAGGATTCCTTTAATCTTCTCGAACGCACTCTCTTGCCTCTCTCCCCAAACCCACTTGGATTTGTCTTTTAGTAGAGGTGCGAACGGATGAGTTACTTCTGCCAACGTAGGTATAAACCTCCGCAGGTAGGATACCTTTCCCAGGAAGCTCTTAAGTTGTCTCTGACTCTTGGGCGGTGGCATCATCACGATGGCTTTCATCTTCTCTGCATCCACTTGCACCCCTTGTCTATTTACCACAAAACCTAAGAATTTCCCTGCAGTAACCCCAAAGGCACACTTTGAGGGGTTCATTCTCATCTTATACCGACGACACCTTTCGAATACTCTCCTGAGATCCTGAATATGCTTGTTTTCTTTCCTAGACTTCACCACCAGATCATCCACATAGAATTCTAGTATATCATGAAATAAGTCATGAAAAATTGCCATCATGGTCCGCTGGTATGTGGCTCCAGCGTTCTTCAATCCGAAGGGCATGACTGTATAGTGAAAGTTCCCTAACGGCGTGCGGAAGGCAGTCTTCTCTGCGTCGGCGGGGTCCATTTTAATCTGGTTATAGCCAACATACCCATCCATCAAGCTATACATCTCATGTCCCGCGGTGGCATCCACTAAGATGTCTATGCTGGGTAGTGGGAATTCATCCTTAGGACATGCCCTGTTCAAGTCACGAAAATCTACACAGATTCTGATTTTGGTCTTGTCTTTCTTTGCCACTGGCACTATGTTGGACAGCCATATGGGGTGCTGAATAAGCTTGATGAACCCTGCCGCTAACAACTTCTCCACCTCAGCTTTTATTTTCAAATCAAGGTCTGCTTTATATGTGCGTGTGGCTTGCCTTACCGGAAGGGCATTGGAAAGGATGTTCAATCTATGAGAGCTCACTTCTGCGTCTATTCCTGGCATCTCTGTGTACTTCTAAGCAAATACATCAGTGAACTCCTTAAGTAGATCAATCATCTCTTCCTTCTGCTTCGGTTCCAGGCACTTGGATATTAGAATGGGTCTACTCTCGCCCTCTTCTAACCCCAACTTGATTTCCTCTAATTCCTGTAGCTGCTCTCTGGGTTCGTCTTGCATGCACTCTAGCGCTTCTTTTGGTTCTTCAACAGGCTCAACAATATGGGATTCATCAACAATAAAACACTGAGGCATCGGGCCGATGCTCTCATCCCAGAACACCACCCGCGCAGATTGTTATAAACGGTAGATGATTTTTCCATCGGGCAAGACCACTTTTTTGCAAGTTCGAGGGGGTCTAGCTACCTCCTCTGCTTTCCTCTTGCCATTTTCCATATGGGGGATTATCCTCTCTCCTAGACGGTCATGAACGGATTTCTTCTGCGGGACCCTTCCCTCAGCTACCTTGATTCCTACTAGTTTTCTTGTAGAGACCTTTCTTTCCTCATCTAACTCGGTGTAGAAGGCAGCATCTACCAGGTGGGCCTCCTCAACGGTGAAGGGTCTCTGCGTGGCCTTGATCACTATCTCTGTACCTCTAATGTTTGCCTTCACGTATTGATGGTAGGTGGAAGGCACTACGCCATGAGTGTGCATCCATAACCTTCCAATGAGTAATTGGTAGCTGGTGTTAGCGTTAATAACTTCAAATTTGATGTGGGAGGTGAAATTTCCCAACTTAATTCCCACATTCACGTATCCAATAGACTGTATTCCGACGTTGTCGAATTCGGAAATTACTAGAGGTACCGGAACCACCTTCTCCTGATCAATTCCTGTTTCATATAATGTACTGATGGGCATGATGTTAATGGATGCTCCTCCATCCATCAATGCCCTAGGAAATGAGACTCCATTAATTATGGCTGTGACGTACAACGGGCGGTTGTGGAAGTAGGGCACCACCAAATCTGCTTCTGAAAACACCACTTCAGAGGTATACTTCTTAATCATCCTTCCGATTGGCCCTTGCCAATTTAGCGAAGGGTCTCCCCGCTGCTGCACTGCCTCCAAGACTTTCCTCGTGATGGACACCCTCATGTCGTACTTCACCCCTATCTGGTCAAAAAACCACTTGAACTTGGGGCTCCTCGCTATGGCCTCACATTCAGAATCTAAGTCTACCTCGTACGTCTGGGCACTACAAACATACTCTGCTTCAGAGGTCCCTCCCTCGTCTAGAGCGAGGATGACGTCTACCTCACCTTCTGAGAGAGCGACTTCCTCAACTTCCCCACTTCCATTTTCATGTTCCAGAGTGAAGAACCACTCCTCTTGCTTTCTTTCTAGATCAAGTCTGCTCAGTGATAGATTTTTTAACTCCTCGCATAACTGCTCGCCACTCTCCCGCTTCACAAGACTTCTTGTAGCTTCTTCGTCTTAGGCAACTACCATGTTGGCGGTGCCAAAGTGATCCGGAGGAAGTGGGTTCTCGTTAACGTCCACAGGGGGTATCTTCAAGGTACCGCTGGCCATCTGCTCACCGATGATCCTTCTCAAGTAGTAACAATCCTTGGTAGAGTGCTGCACTTGTTAGTGCAATTCGTAGTACTTTGGATTGGCCTTGTCAGCTGCAGTGGGGGTTTCTCCTTTTAGGTGGGGAGGTCCTGCTACGCCTTCTCGCACTAAGGTGCGGTAACAATCCATAGCCTCAGCTACGCTGCACGGTAGTGGCGGCGGGGCATCTTCCCCAAACTTTCTCTTGTTGCCGAGACTGTTGGTCTTGGACCCAGAGCCTCCCTTCTTCCCTTTGTTACTCCCGTCCACATAGTTAACCGCTTGCCTCCTCGAAACCTGAAACCTCCCGAGAGTCAGTGGAACTTGCGTCCTCCAACTCGAGGCTCTTGGTTTGATTATCATAGTTATGTTGCTGGAGGCCCTGGTGAATTCTCCGAAAGTTCCATCTCTAGTTTCGTTGATCAAGTGCAGCTTGTACTCTTCTAAGATTCCTTCCACACATATCTGTAGCAACCTGGCCTCCTCCACGTCCTCGCGGACATCTAAGTCCCTCTCACGAAATCGCTTGATGTAGTACATCAACTCTTCTCCTGGCTTCTGGACCTCTTGCGCCAGGTGCCTCAGTGTTAATTCATCCTCCACTACAAAAAACTTCTGGAGGAACTGCCTGTGCATCTCTTCCCAAGTAGGGACATTGTTAGGCTCCAAGTGGGAATACCACGTATAAGCCTTCCCAGTGAGAGTCTTAGAGAACTCCCTCAACCTCAGGTTCTTGTCGCCAGCATGTACTCCCAGGTACTCGACGAACCTCTTCACGTGCTCTCTAGGGTTCTCCCCCTACCGCCAAACTTGATAAATTTTGGTGGAATATACCCCTCAGGGTATGGCTTCTCACTTACTTCCTGTGGATAGGGGTCTTGTAACTCCTCGTATAGGTGAGAACCCTCTCTTTAAGAGGAGGAGAGGAGCTTCCTCACTTCTTCCATAGTGGCAGCCTTAGAGGGTGACTCCTCCAAACACGTGCTCTTAGCAGCTGGAGAACCTGTTGGCGCCAGGACCTGCTCCGGCACCGCCTTCCGAGACGGAATCCTCTCTGTCGGAATCGTAATAAGAGTGGCTACCCCTCCAGAAGGGGCAGCAGCAGGTGTCACACAACCTTGACCCAAGCTTGATAGATCCACGTTGTTTTGCTTTAAAAAGTCAAAAAACATTGCAATAAGGTTCATACCTGCCATTGGAGCCACTGCCGGCAAACTGGTCTGCCCTCCCTGAGGCACTGGCGCCTTGGCTCCGATCAACACCACTTCTTCCTGAAAAGTCTGGTCACTATGAGCTCCATCACCAGATGGAATGTCCTCAAAAACCAACTGCTTAGAGACATTGAAACCGTCTTTGTCCATGGAAGTGAGGATACCTCCCCAGTGGAGTCGCCAAATGTAGGAGGGTAGTGAGACTGGGGTCTATGAATAACTGGAAAGGGTGAGGCGTGACCCACTCCAATGGACGCTGCCTGCAAGGTCTTCAAGGTCTCCTGGTGCAACTTCTGAAGAAAACTTCTCCTTCTGGTAACAATGGAACTCAAGCTTCAACTCACTCCCTGCAAGAAGATGAACTTTCACAGAAAAAATAGCAATTTTCTCAAGGGAAATACCTGAGAGTGATGGCTGTCAGTGAGGAGTGAAGGAACAAGTCACTCAGCGCTATGAGAATGAGCAGGGAGAGAATACTTAGGTAGGTCTGGTGATATTTTGGCAGAGTAACAGTCTAATTTCTATTGTCTATCTCTTGACCTTTCTCAGAAATCTATTTATACTGGGGCGTTAGGGGTGAGTGGCAATTTTGGGCGCCAAAATTGAGAGAGTTAGTGGGGAACAATGTCTGAAGTGTACCATTTGTCCCTACCTGTGGAAGTCTTCATGTCCCCTCTGCAGGCGCCACCTGGCGCCGACCAAAGGTCAAAAAGCACATATGTCCCCTAACGGAGACAAAATATCAGATTTGGTAATTATCTTTTGAAACGGTAACTTGTGGTGCAATTTTGTAAATCTTGAGAGAGGAGACCTTAAGGACTCCTTTCCTATAAAAAATGTTGTTTTTCTTGAGAGGGACCTTGAGGACCTCCTCTTCTGGAAAAGTCATTTTCTTGTAAAGAGTTTATTTCTTGTGAGTAGTCAGTTCTTTGGCTGCTCACTTCACTTGTGACCAAGTGTGCAGTGTGTGGTCTCGAGTGACTTCTGGGTCTTCCTAGTAGTATTCTCTCAATCCTATAGTGCTAAGTGGTTGATCTTGCTCAACATACCTCGTCCCTCAGCCGCCAAGCCAAAACTCCCAGGAGGTCCCAACGCGCCTGTTCGAGCCCTGCTTGCTCGACTAGGCAACCTGTGCAAGAAAGTAAAGTGTTAGTGTTGTTGTTCATTTAGAGACTGATGTTTCATGATGAGAAGTTGTTCGCGATAGTTACTCCCTCAATGTGAGTTTCTGTCGGAACCCCCGTAGCAGCACTTCTCGAATAACATTTTTGCAGTGACCCTTGCAGTGGCGCTGAGCCTTGCAGTGACGCTGACTCTCTCGACTGTCATTACTGCAGTGACCCTTGCAGCGGCGCTGACCCTTGCAGTGGTACTTCTTAATTTTGGACTTCTGTGGTGACTCTCGCGAGCACCTCTCGAATGTTATTGCTGTAGTGACCCTTGTTGTAGTGGCGCTGACGCTTGAAGTGGCGCTAACTCTTCCAGCGGTGCTGATACTTGAAGCGGTGCTGGCACTTGGAGTGGCGTGGACACTTACAGCGGCGCCGACCCTTGCAGCGGCGCTGCTACTTGAAACGGCGCCGACACTTGCAGCGGCGCTGACACTTGCGGTGGTGCTGACACTTGCAGCGGTGCCGGCACTTGAAGCGGCGCTGACTTTGGCAGCGGCGTAGACACTTGCAGCGGCGCTGACACTTAAAGCGGCGCAGACACTTAAAGCGGCGCTGGTACTTGAAGCGGCGTCGACACTTACAGCGGTGCAGACAATTGCAGTGGCGCTGACACTTGAAGCGGCGTTGGCACTTGGAGCGGCGCCGATGCTTGCAGCGGCGCTGACCCTTGCAATGGCGCAGACACTTGTAACGGCGCTGTCACTTGAAGCGGCGCTGACCCTTGCGGCGGCGCGAACACTTGCAGCGGCGCTGACACTTGCAGCGGCGCTGGTACTTGAAGCGGCACTGACGCTTGAAGCGGCGCTGACACTTGCGGCAGCGCTGACACTTGTAGCGGCGCAGGCACTTGGAGCGGCGCCGACACTTGCGGCATCGCTGACCCTTGCAGCGGCGCAGACACTTGAAGCGGCACCGACACTTACAGGGGCGCGGACACTTGCGGCGGCGCTGACGCTTGCAGCGGCGCAGGCACTTGAAGTGGCGCTGGCACTTGAAGTGGCGCGGACACTTTCAACGGCGCGGACACTTGCGGCGGCGCTGGCACTTGAAGCGGCGCCGACCCTTGCGGTGGCGTGGACACGTAGACACTTGCGGCGGCACTAGCACCTGAAGCAGCGCCGACCCTTGAAGCGGCGCTGGCACTTGAAGCGGCTCCGACCCTTGCAGCGGCGCGGACACTTGCAATGGCGCAGACACTTGCAGCGGCGCTGGCACTTGAAGCGGCGCCGACCCTTGCGGCGGCGCGGACACTTGAAGTGGCGCTGGCACTTGCAGCGGCGCTGACCCTTGCGATGGCTTTTGGACTTCTGGGTGACCCTCGCGGGCACCTCTCGGATGTCATTAATAAAAAAAAGCATTTTTATTTTATTTTGCTTTTTTATTGATAGACACCCATCTACATCTTCCTTTATCTTTAAGTCTAATTTAGCCTTGTAAGTGCGGGTATCCTGTCTCATAGGCAAAATATTAGGAAAAATATTCAGCATATGAGAACTTACCTCTGAATCTATCCTCGATATTTCTGTATATTTCCATGTGAACACATATGTGAATTACTTGAGAATATTGGAAATTTTATCTCTTTTCTCTGGGTTTAAACCCTTAGAGACAAAGATGGGCCGCTCGTCCCCACCTTCTTCCCCCAAGTTCAACTCCTCTAGCTCTTGTAGTTTCTCCCTTAGTCCATATCACATGCACTCTAGGACTTCTTTTGTCTCTTTAACATGCTCCACTATATGAGATTCATCAATCATAAATAATTATGGAGCCAGGTTAATGCTCTTATCCCAAAATGTCGCCTGCTTACACCGTTATAAACAGTAGATCAATTTGCCATTGTGAAAACCATTTTCTTGCAAGTCCGAGAAGGCATTACCTTTTATTAAATCATCCTTTTTCCTTTATCTTTTTCTTTAGGGGGTGCCACTTTTGGACCCAACCTATCGTGAACAGATCTCTTTGTCTAACCCCCTTCCTGAACTGATTGGGGCTCCTCCACCCTTTTGATCAAACATGTCTTCCTTTCTTCTTGAAGCTCTGTTTAAAATGATGGATCAACTAAATGATCTTCTTCCACTCAAAAAGGCCTACCTGTATCATTGATTATTATTCATGTTCCATGAATATTATCCTTCATGCACTGGTGAAACGTGGTAGGCACAATGCCATAGGTATGCATCTAAACCCTTTCTATCAATAGAAACATACAAAGGTGTGTTATAAAAGATCAGTACATGTCTATAAACCTCCGAAAACACCACTTTCGAATTATACAATTTGATAAGCCTTCTAATAGGACCATGTCGGTTGATGGATGGATCCCCTCAATATTGTACTACTATGAGGATTTTCTTGGTAATCACTAGCCTGGTCTCGGATTGGAATCCAATTCGATAGAAAAACCATTTAAACTTGGGACATTTTGCAATTTCCTCACACTCATAATAAATCTCTACCTCGTAGGTTTGCACATTGGAAAATAATAGTCTTTTGAAATTCCACCTTCGTCAAGTGCGAGCACCACACTAACATTCCCCCTTTTAATCTCTAGCTCTTCATCCCAATCACAATTATAGTCTGTGTTAGCAAACCTGAGTAGCCGCGCGCTACATGCTTTGTCATTTTCCACCCACTCCTTAAACTTCATCATTTCATCTAAGTCATGAACTACAACCATATTTGTAGACCCATATTGATGGACAGATAATGATTCTTGTTAACATCCATGGGAGTGATTTCTACACTGCCAATGGAGACTTTCTCATTGTAATACCCCATAATTTTGAGTAATGATTCTTAACATTTAAATTATATGTGTGACGTAATTTAATTAAAATGGGTAAATAATATAAAATTAATAAATATTAATTATTGAGAACATGATTAATATTTATGTGTAAATTTAATAGAGTGATTAAGTAAATTTAATTAAGTCAATTGTAAGTGCGTCGTATGTGGCATTTGTGTGGGCTATTTTTGGGTTGAGATAGAATGTTTATGTTTGATAACTTGTGTGGTGATTTCGAGTGTAGGATTTATCCGGGAGTGGTTAAAATAGTCAAAATCAAGTACCCATGGGTAGAGATTGGTTCCCGGGAGCATTTTAGACTAGTCGGGACCTGAGTAAGGGCACGAGGGTCATTTTACACCTAGGTCTTTAATTAATTTTGGGATTTGGGTTAATTAAAGGGAGGATAGGGTTAGGGAGGAAGCTATAACACACCAAAAAATCAAGAGATGCCATTTGTGAGAAAAAAAATGGGAGGAAGAACACCCAAGAAATCCAAAGGCTTGATTTAGAGAAGGTTGTGGAGGAGAATTCATGTCTTCTTCAACCCAACGTGTAGAGATTTAGAATCACACTAACGATTTAAGGAAAGTGCATAAACTTAGTATCTTGAATATTTGTAGTGTAATATTTATATAAAAATTGGTAATTGGCGATTTGATTTTGGGATGGATTTGCTTATATGGAAAACGGGGATTTCTAGAAAGATGAATAATATGGAGTTCTTAATCTTGTTAAAGGAAAATCAAGCATTAAGATTTGTTATTGATTAGATAAAATAATAAATAAATATTATATATATTGATCTTTAATGAAGGACACTATCTTGAATTGAAAAGATGAAACCTTGATTGGGAATTTAGGATTTTCATTAGAAATTGTGATATAATTGATGTTGGACAAAGAATGATGAAAATCCCATGATTTAATTTATTTTTTTATGATTGGAGACAATCAAATATATGTATTCATGTTAATAATTGATGGGGTGACATTATATAATTTTGGGATGAGGTTTGGATGCATTTTCGGGTGGAAATTTGGAGAAACTCGTGTTAAAATCATACCAAATCCAGATTACAGAATTCCAAGGGCGAGCCAGTTTGTCCCTTGAGTGAATGGATTCGGTTCCCTTGCTTTATCACGTCATGAAATTGTAGATCTTTTCGTTAGGGACACATGGCCGCCAGTTTTGTATTTTTCTATTTTTTTGAATTAGTTATGAATTTTATATGGAAGGGTGTATAAGACCAAAATCTTTGGTTGGTAATCTAGGGATGGATTTTATCTTAGGTTTGATTATATTTGTGGATATATTCCCTTAGTTAATATGAATTCATAGTTGATGAAATAGAGGTTAAGTTAATAATTTTTAATACTTCTACAGATTATGTTCAGTAAGAACATTTTTGGGTAGATGACGATTGACTCTAATTATATATGTAGGGTATTTAATAGACAAAAACTTGGATCGTGGAATGTGCAACGGGATAGAGTGATTTTTTATTATGAATTCTAGGGATGGATGGGAATGTCCGGGTATTTTAGCAGGGTGATTCTACGTTATTAACTTAATTATTTTTATTTACGGGATGGTTGGGTAAGTCTGGGTATTTTAGCAAGGTGATGCTATGTTATTAATTTAATTAGTGAATAATTGAATTATTTAAGAGTCATGGATAGACTCGGCATAAGTAGGCTAGTGCTTCGAGTCATAGGTACATATTAGCCAGATTTTGTGAATATATATACGGGTACAGAGACAATATATATGAATAAGAATAATATCTACGTGTATGATATTTATGTGAAACATACCCATCTTAAAGGATATGCTTTTGATGGAGGTTATGCGTCGTGGAAGGTCACTCTGGCGAAACACAACAGAGGTAGTCCATTTTTCTATGTTGATAAGAACCCAAAAGTGTACACTTTATACCCCGAATAGTCCTATTTTAGTTGCTAATTATCGGCAATTTTGGTCTTATGCGCGTAAATGTTCAATATGCAGGCTTAATTGCAGTTGCAGAGTCAAAAGCGATATTTCGAGGAAATTTGCAGTTAAAATGGATCTAAGTCCCTCCCCCGTAACCTTACTCGAGCCTAAATAGATCCTAAACCCACCCCAAACCCCATGTGTGTTTAGTTTGTGCCTTTTTATATTTTTTTTAGATTTTTAGTATGGATCGTTTTTATTTTTAGAGTTTATTTTAGATTTATTTAGAATTTTTAGGTTTTATTTTCTAATTTTTTATTTTATTTTTATTAGTATAATTTTATTTTATTTTGTTTTATTAGTTTTTATTAAGATTAGATTTTTTTAGGATGTCATTTATTTTTTAGTTTTATTAGATTTCATATTTATTTAGGATTTTAGTTTTTAGTTTAATAGATTTTTATTTTTATTTCCTTTTAGTTTCTTTTTTACTTGAGTCTTTATTTTATTCATATATTAGGATTTTATTTTTTTAGATTTTAATTTTTAATTTTATTAGTTTTTTTTAGTTACTTAGTCTATATTTTTTTTAAAGGTCACAAACTAACACACACACACCCTACTTCCATACACACTCACACACACAAAACTCTACCTCACACTCACACCCACCTACCATATACTCACGCACACCTAATTACCCTACAACTCACCACACAACACCATCCCCAACCCACCATCTTCTTCCCTAAAATACCCACACACACTCTCTCCTCCATTAACACGCCTCTCACCCACCTGCGACACCCCGCCTAATAAAATACGGGCCGATCACTCCTATATCAAATTAAAATAGGAGTCTCATATGGATCATTCTTAGCATCACTGTCGAAAATCCATTTAATTACTAATAACCTATTAGGCCGGTGTAAATTTTTTATTTAACAACTCTTTTTAAACGACAATAAATAAAACATCCACACAGTTTATGCGTAAATGAAATTGAAATAAAATAAAATAAAATAACCGAATACTCGGTCAAAATATACAACCATATCGAATGCTGCTCTCAAAGAATAAATAAATGCAATTGGACCATTTGCCCGAATGTGTATATAGTACCTCATGTCTAGATTACAAGGATAGAAGCGTCTACTGAGAACCTGCACGCATCCACAGCTGCTGCAGCTGACGTCTGACGTCTGACTCGAAAGAAATGTCATCGAGGCGTCACTGTGTCTGGACACCTATATATATATATATATATATATATAGCAAGAAAGGGAAAAGTAGATAAACGGGTTAGAGCCTGAGTTTTGAAAATATTTAGCAAGTGCATAAATGCCTTATTTTTAGAAAAAGGTTTTATCTCATATTTAAATTTGGTATCGCACTCTCATGAGATACCCCTCACCTCTCCACTAACTGTTCACTCCTAACGCATCCCTCTAAACATCCTAGCCAAGCTACCCTGCTAAACTAGTCTATCGCCCAACCACTATCAATCCTAGATAGTTCAAGTAATGTACTAAGGGCTAAACTTCTCCCCAGTCTCGACACTAAGCCATGTTCGTGCGTGGGGTGTCTCGCAAAGCGAAATCCAAACAAGGAACCCCCCCCCCCCCCGATAAACTACTACGCGACAAGGTCGATCGTCGAGATCCGCCAGTCCCATAGTACAGAATATATATATATATATATATATATATATATATATATATAATAAATCTCAATATAAGAGCACTAAGGATTAAACTTCTCCCCAGTCTCAACACAATGCCATATTCATGCGTGGGGTGTCTCGCAAAGCGAAATCCAAACAAGGAACCCCCCCGATACACTACTATGCGGCAAGGTCGGTCGTCGGGATCCATTAGACCCTCGGTATTCGATTCATCCATATATACATTTTCATATTACAATATACATCCGGATCTATCTCCCGGACTGAGGATTCATATACAAAGTATTTATCAATACTATTCATTTTTATCTCAAAACTTTCCATTTCCCTTCTCATATCCAGGAAATGTATTTAAAAGCCAATTCATTATCATAAATTGCTTTAACAAAACATATAACTTTTCAAAATCCAGTTTTATTATCATAAAAATGCTTTTCCGTTTCAAAATATCCCATTTCCCTTTTTATATTCAGGAAATGTATTTAAAAGCCATTTTCATTATCATAAAAATTCTTTTACCATATCGTATGCTTCCACATCCCTTCTTCCATCCGGGAGTGTTACCGAAGACAAAACCTTTATCCCATTTCCCTTCTTCCATCCAGGAAATGTAAATTAAAGCCCATTTATTATCATAAATTGTTTTAACAAATATACAACGCGTTCTAAGACCGCCCGTCCGGGTTTCCCCACTATGCGCGCTCCTAAATGGCTATCATCTTCCAGGGCCTATCATCAATACAACCTAGGATCCTACAACGCAAGACGTTGGGAAGCGGCCATATGCGTGCGGGATAGTCAAGACCACACCCGGAATCTCCTAACCAGCGCAGAAATATACAATAAACGTTCATATGGCCTATAGGACTATATCCACTCTACATTCATTAGTCAGGGGGCTTCACCATACGTACGCAACTTCCCTTATGATAGCGATTTAGAGAGGTGTGTATCCATATTTCATTATTTATGAAAATCATTTGTCTTTCCTTTTTGAAAACATTTATATTTACATTTTCAAAAGTCATTTATATTACATCATATATATACTTTAATCACATAGTATATATATATACCATATATTAATCCTCGAATATATATATATATGGCCATAATTGCCAATCTCATCTAGCGATGATCCATAATCCCAAAGATTCTCTCGAGGAATCATAATCATGCTTTCATATTAGCATGATACTAAACCCAAAGTATTTCCTTACTTTGATTCTAATAAATCCCTTATTCTCATTTAAGGACTAATACATAAACCCGAATGTCTCTTGTCCCAAAACATTAATTAACTCCATACCCCGGAACACACTCTAAATTAATTCGAGGTTTTCTTATCCTCCTCAAATCATCATCTAGGAGTCCTAATATTTCATTTAGAAACTCCTATAATAGTCTCCAAAACCATACATTAAGTCTCCCTAAACTTAAAAGGAGAAAACCTCAAAAGTCTGCCAATACCGAATCGATTCGGCCTATCCGAATCGATTCGCAGGGTACCGAATCGATTCGGCCTATCCGAATCGATTTGAAATGGTTCTACTTTCAAACTGTCTCTTACCGAATCGATTTGGCCTGTCCGAATCGATTCGGCTTGTCCGAAAATCCCAAATCTGCCTAGGTTTCATATATATACCAAAAACACAAAAATCAATTCATTATCCATTTAAATTATAACTCGGATTTTTTTCAACGAACCCAAGGTTTTCATGTCTCCTTAAATCCTTTAGAGGTCCTAACCCCCTTTTTGGGAACCCCTAATATTTTACTCCAAATAATTCTAGTGTTAGTTTATGATTAACAATTTCGATCTCGGACAAGTTTCCGTAGAAAAATCACTATAAATCCAAAAAAATCAGAAAAATACACAGTTGGCGCCCACGCGACCGCGTCAAAGAGATCTACAAATTTCATTTTTTGACCAAGATCCGAATCGATTCGCCCTGGCCGAATCGATTCAGTTAACACGCAGGTCCTACTATTCATCGTTTTCTCCGAGACGGTTTCGGCCATTAAAGCTTCTCCCAAGCTTTTTCCGCCTCACCCAACGTCCTAAAACCTCAACCAACTACAAATACACATTTATTAAGGGTTATAAACATCCTAGAACCCTAAACCACCAATTAATTTAGGTTAAAACCTAAGTTTCTCCAATTAACAAATTTTATGGGTTTATTCGTTTTAACTCCCGAAAACCCAACCCAAAATCTTTAGGGTTTGTTTATACCAAACTATGATATGAGATTTATGCTCAAAAGTAAATAAAGAAAGTAAACACTAGCCTTGTGGATATAATCCGACGACCTCGAGCCGAATCCCACGGAGTTTCGCCGGAACCTCCTTTTTTCTCTCATCCTCTCTCTCTTCTCTCTCTTTTCTTCCTTTCTTTCTTCTTTTCTCCCTCTCCCCCTCTTTATATAAGAAGAAAATGGTTTAAGCCCTTAATACCCCAAAAACGACTCGTTTACTCAATTACGAGCCAATTTAACTCTAAAATTTTCCCGAAACTCAATCTCGACAATCGGACACTCTTTTCCGACTATCTCGGACATTCCGGGACTCACGGCACAATCGAAATTTTCATCCGAGGTATTTAACCGCAAATCACTATTCTAGCCCATAAAATTTAATGCTAGTTTTCTAATCAAAGTCCTACCTCTCTTGTCACTATACTCCGCGGCGACATATAATTAAAATACTTCAACATATTTAGTCCCAAAAATAATTACAACGCCCATCGAAAATCATTAAATCCTCGAAAATCCCAAAAATACTATCTCAAGAAATTCTCCAAATTCCCAATTTATGCCCAAATGTGGGATTTAAATGTCTCCAAAAGGACGGGTTGTTACATACTCCCCCCCTTACAACGGAATTTCGTCCTCGAAATTCAGATACAACCTACACCGCAAATCCTAGAATCGCTCCAACTCCTAATATCTCAAAGGGGAACGATACTAACCCAATGGTTCCCAACCAAATACCATACGGTTACCACAGTCGTAAAGTGACTCCAATAGCGTCACATCGCACCCAATATTTCTAGTGCCTAATGGCATAAACTTCAAATTTATATACTACGCCCATTCTATTTCAGGCGATATATAAACCAACCCACTAAGGTGCCCATAGACCTTTCTAACCTTTGCACATCTGCATAAGTATCATGAACGTCTGACACGTAACACTCTCCCCCAATATGGGTCTCCTTTCCTCGGTGTAATACTCACCTCTGGGTCCTCACAACCCGCGAAATTCAATTCTCCTAACTTCGACGCCACTAATTTTACTAAACTTACATCCTAATAATACTAAAGTTTATGCGATGTCCTACCTACGCGAGATGAGTCTAATCCTAAATATATCCCTAGTGCCCAAGGCCTCTCTCAACTCTCGACATTTGCTTGGTTTCATGCATGGGACGTCTCGCCAAGGCGAAATCCAAACAAGGAACCCTCCCGTTACACTACTCCCTCGCGTTGTCGGTCGTCGAGATATAGCGACCTAAGGCACACCAGCGAGACGTCCTAGATCTTACCACGCTAACCTACGAACGCTTTTCTTCTATTCTATCCTTCCGCCCATACGAAAGGAAACCTAACTAATCGAAGTGCCCAATCTCTGTGAAGCACTACGAACATCATACCCAAAACATATTTCCTCAAAATTTGCCTTTTCATCAAGGCTAGCCATTATCCTCAAATCAATTTCTCTAAGTCAAACCTCACCCACCCACAGTGGCGAGAGGACCACTTTAGTGCTTTTCCATAGCACAATATTTCCATAAACATACCATCATCACATGGCTCATAGTCTATAGTGGTTCATCCACACTATAAGACTTTCAACAAAACCCACATCCTTGCATCCTATAACAACTCTCCACTCCCGACGCCGTTAAGAGTCATGTGTGGAGCATCTCGCAAAGCGAAATCCAAACAAGGAACCCCTCCACACATTGACACTTGACTTCGTCGGTCATGGAGTTACGCTATTTCAAACATGCAACCGGGATAACCCTATCCCCTATTCTAATAAAAATGTTATCTGAACTCCTATCTCTAACTAAGAGTCACACCACCCAGCGCTCGCACAAATTTTAAGTCCTTGCGCAATCAATAATGAGCTTTATCTTACAGCTCAACAATAGTCCTGCGAGCTTAAATCATATATATACCCAAATCATGATAATGAAACCTCTGCTCATCGAAGTTTCATCTCTGCACATAATAAAAACGAACACAACCTGTATCCAGGTGAGAAATCGCAACAACAACCCGTTCTACCCTGGAACTGCGGACACGATAGTCTTGTTATCATTAGCCTGCTATCGCTCCGAAAATACCATAATGTATTATACTCACCATATTACCATACTCGTATAAACATTTAGAACGAGCATCACTAACCAGATATATGTATATATATTCAATATATCGACACCCGCCTTTATGGCAAATGAAGGAAAATAAAACTCCGCTATTGCGGACAACACATAGGCATACATGATATAATGTTATCGATACCACCACAAATCTCAAATTACACACACGAGTCTAGGGCTAACTAATACCGCGACTTTATCAAGCCACGCCAAATATACCTCCTTTATTGAGGCAAAACTCATAACAACAACTTAACTTTGCTCCTTACAATCATCTTACTAGTCCTCTTAACTTCTCCGTTAAAAGGAAACTCGACTACGAGCTTCAACCTTAAAGCTCCAACTAAGCCCCACCTCCTGCGGCCATCCAAGCCTCGCACAAGAATCTTAACCGAGCGTGCAAAAGATTACTATAATCTCATAATATGGCAGGAGAACGAAATCTCACCACAGGAATTCAACAATCCTAATCATAAGGCTCTATAACAAATCGAGAGCAACGCTCAAAACATAGTATGTCCGCAAAGATTCCTAAGGACACTAGAAGGTAATGCTCTGATACCATCTGCGACACCCCGCCTAATAAAATACTGGACGATCACTCCTATATCAAATTAAAACAGGAATCTCATATGATCATTCTTAGCATCACTGTCGAAAATCCATTTAATTACTAATAACCTATTAGGCCGATGTCAAAATTTTACTTAACTACGCTTTTTAAACGACAATAAATAAAAATCCACACAGTTCATGCGTAACTGAAACTGAAATAAAATAAAATAACCGAACACTCGGTCAAAATATACAACCATATCGAATGCTGCTCTCAAAGAATAAATAAATGTAATTGGACCATTGGACCGAATGTTTATACAGTACCTCCTATCTAGATTACAAGGATAGAAGCGTCTACTGAGAACCTGCACGCATCCACAGCTGCTGCAGCTGACGTCTGACTCGAAAGAAATGTCATCGAGGCGTCACTGTGTCTGGACACCTATATATATATATAGCAAGAAAGGGAAAAGTAGATAAACGGGTCAGAGCCCGAGTTTTAAAAATATTTAGCAAGTGCATAAATGCTTTATTTTTAGAAAAAGGTTTTATCTCATATTTAAATTTGGTATCGCACTCTCATGAGATACCCCTCACCTCTCCACTAACAGTGCACTCCTAACGCATCCCTCTAAACATCCTAGTCAAGCTACCCTGCTAAACTAGTCTATCGCCCAACCACTATCAATCCTAGATAGTCCAAGTAATGTACTAAGGGCTAAACTTCTCCCCAGTCTCGACACTAAGCCATGTTCGTGTGTGGGGTGTCTCGCAAAGCGAAATCCAAATAAGGAACCCCCCCCCCCCCGATACACTACTACGCGACAAGGTCGATCGTCGAGATCCGCCAGTCCCTTAGTACAGAATATATATATATATATATATATATATATATTTACACACATATAATAAATCTCAATATAAGAGCACTAAGGATTAAACTTCTCCCCTGTCTCAACACAATGCCATATTCATGCGTGGGGTGTCTCGCAAAGCGAAATCCAAACAAGGAACCCCCCCGATACACTACTATGCGGCAAGGTCGGTCGTCGGGATCCATTAGACCCTCGGTATTCGATTCATCCATATATACATTTTCATATTACAATATACATCCGGATCTATCTCCCGGACTGAGGATTCATATACAAAGTATTTATCAATACTATTCATTTTTATCTCAAAACTTTCCATTTCCCTTCTCATATCCAGGAAATGTATTTAAAAGCCAATTCACTATCATGAATTGCTTTAACAAAACATATAACTTTTCAAAAGCCAGTTTTATTATCATAAAAATGCTTTTCCATTTCAAAATATCCCATTTCCCTTTTTATATTCAGGAAATGTATTTAAAAGCCATTTTCATTATCATAAAAATGCTTTTACCATATCGTATGCTTCCACATCCCTTCTTCCATCCGGGAGTGTTACCGAAGACAAAACCTTTATCCTATTTCCCTTCTTCCATCTAGGAAATGTAAATTAAAGCCAATTTATTATCATAAATTATTTTAACAAATATATAACGCGTTCTAAGACCGCCCGTCCAGGTTTCCCCACTGTGTGCGCCCCTAAATGGCTATCATCTTCCAGGGCCTATCATCAAGAAAACCTGGGATCCTACAACGCAAGACGTTGGGAAGCGGCCATATGCCTGCGGGATAGTCAAGACCACACCTGAAATCTCCTAACCAGCGCAGAAATATACAATAAACGCTCATATGGCCTATAGGACTATATCCACCGTACATTCATTAGTCAGGGGGCTTCACCATACGTACGCAACTTCCCTTATGATAGCGATTTAGAGAGGTGTGTATCCATATTTCATTATTTATGAAAATCGTTTGTCTTTCCTTTTTGAAAACATTTATATTTACATTTTCAAAAGTCATTTATATTACATCATATATATACTTTAATCACGTAGTATATATATATACCATATATTCATCCTCGAATATATATATATGGCCATAATTGCCAATCTCATCTAGCGATGATCCATAATCCCAAAGATTCTCTCGAGGAATCATAATCATGCTTTCATATTAGCATGATACTAAACCCAAAGTATTTCCTTACTTTGATTCTAATAAATACCTTATTCT
Source organism: Sambucus nigra (assembly GCA_949130495.1). Lineage (NCBI taxonomy): Eukaryota > Viridiplantae > Streptophyta > Magnoliopsida > Dipsacales > Adoxaceae > Sambucus > Sambucus nigra. The sequence continues at coordinate 60,507,814 of OX422223.1, read as the reverse complement.
CATTCAAGGACTTATACATAAACCCGAATGTCTCTTGTACCAAAACATTAATTAACTCCATACCCCGGATCACACTTTAAATTAATCCGAGGTTTTCTTATCCTCTTCAAATCATCATCTAGGAGTCCTAATATTCCATTTAGAAACTCCTATAATAGTCTCCGAAACCATACATTAAGTCTTCCTAAACTTAAAAGGAGAAAACCTCAAAAGTCTGCCAATACCGAATCGATTCGGCCTGTCCGAATCGATTCGAAATGGTTCTACTTTCAAACTGTCTCTTACTGAATCGATTCGGCCTGTCTGAATCGATTCGGCTTGTCCGAAAATCCCAAATCTACCTAGGTTTTATATATATATACCAAAAACACCAAACTCAATTCAATATCCATTTAAATTATAACTCGAATTTATTTCAACAAACCCAAGGTTTTCATATCTCCTCAAATCCTTTAGCGGTCCTAACCCTATTTTTGAGAACCCCTAATATTTAACTCCAAATAATTCTAGTGTTAGTTTATGATTAACTATTTCGATCTCGGACAGCTTTCCGTAGAAAAATCACTATAAATCCAAAAAAAAAATTGAAAAATACACAGTCGGCGCCAACGTGACCGCGTCGAAGAGATCTACAAATTTTATTTTTTGACCAAGAGCCGAATCGATTCGTCCTGGCTGAATCGATTTGGTTAACACGCAGGTCCTACTATTCATCGTCTTCTCTGAGACGGTTTCTACCATTAAAGCTTCTCCCAAGCTTTTTCCGCCTCACCCAACGTCCTACAACCTCAATTAACTACAAATACACATATATTAAGGGTTCTAAACATCCTAGAACCCTAAACCACCAATTAATTTAGGTTAAAACTGAAGTTTCTCCAATTAACAAATTTTAGGGTTTATTCATTTTAACTCCCGAAAACCCATTTTATTCACGAATACGGAACCCAAAATCTTTAGCGTTTGTTTATACCAAACTACAATATGAGATTTATGGTCAAAAGTAAATAAAGCAAGTAAACACTTGCCTCGTGGATATAATCCGACGACCTCGAGCCGAATCCCGCGGAGTTTGGCCGGAACCTCCTCTTTTCTCCTCTTTTCTCTCCTCCTCTTTTCTCTCTCTTTTCTTCCTTCCTTTCTTCTTTTCACCCTACCCCCTCTTTATATAAGAAGAAAAGGGTTTAAGCCCTTAATACCCCAAAAACGACTCGTTTACTCAATTACGAGCCCATTTGACTCTAAAATTTCCCCGAAACTCAATCTCGACAATCGGACACTCTTTTCTGACTATCTCGAACATTTCAAGACTCACGGTGCATTCGAAATTTCCATCCGAGATACTTGACCGCAAATCACTATTCTAGTCCATAAAATTTAATGCGAGTTTTCTAATCAAAATCTTACCTCTCTTGTCGCTATACTCCGCGGTGACATATAATTAAAATACTTCGACATATTTAGTCCCAAAAATAATTACAACGCCAATCGAAAATCATTAAATCCTCAAAAATCCCAAAAATCACTATCTCGAGAAATTCTCCAAATTCCCAATTTATGCCCAAATGGGGGATTTAAGTGTCTCCAAAAGGATGGGTGGTTACACCACCTCAATCTATTACCCACCACTTGAACTCACACACCCACCTTATATCATACCCCGGCCTGACCATACCCTCTGTCGAAACCCGTTGATACCGAACCCACACAATCGCCGACGATCCATTACATGCTCCCATTTTCGACCCATATCCCCACACCGAGCGACGAGCTCAACCCGGAACCGGGACCCTACCAAGAACCAACTCCAAACCTGAAGGCACCAATCCCCATTACCCGGTGTCGAAACCGCTGCCCAGCCCGCAACCATGGCCGCCACTTACCCGATTCTGTCAAAACCATTTTCGGTGGGTTATCCTCCGGCCATTTCCATACCCGGTTAGACCTACCCTCCTCCCATCCAAAACCGTGTCCATACCCGGTTTCACCCGTCCCACTCCATCCTTACCTAGCAACCCAATCATGCTCGTGTAGACTTATTACCCCTTTGAAACCCAATTCCTCCTACACGAGTTCTTCACCTGCCAATTCCCAAAACCCACAAAGACAAATAATAAAGGATCAAATACCAAAAAGTCTCTCAAACATTTTTTAATACACATTTAGTCCAAACCTTTTATTTTGTACCTAAATATCCCCTATTCTCTTATCTTTAATGGTCCGCGCCAACCGCATAATAAAGCCTTTTTGGCATGGTGAAGGTCTTTTTAGTGCAAAATAAAAAGGCTTGGACTAAATGTGTATTAAAAAAAGTTCAAGGGACTATTTGGTATATGACCCAATAATAAAAACCACATGTTTTAAAACCAACTTTACCCACTTATTCTAAAAATACCCTCACATGCCCCCACTTCTCACATGTGCATTCTCTCACCCAAATCAGATTGTTACCTCACTCAACACACATGCACTTGTGTGTGTCACCTAAAATACCCTCCTACACCATAACCACATGCACACCCCTATCCTATTTACCCAATTTATCCCCATGCTCCATGCCTACTATTTAAGGAAGAAGAATACCATTTTGAAAAGGGCCTTTTTCATATCAATTTTAGAGAGAGAGAAACACCATTTTTTAGTTTAGTTTTTTTTAGGTTAGAATTTATTTTATTTTAGTTTTTTTTAGATTAGTGATAAAAATAAATTAGTGAGAATTCATTTTTGAGTGTAATTGTTGATGTAATTTTGGTTTGATCACACAAATTGGAGGGATGTAAATTGCAAATTCAAGGATTGGAGTTCAATTTCGCTCAAAGAGATTTGGTTTGATTGTTCTCTTCTCTACTTTTATTTTGTTTGCCTAGTTTATTTGATTATCATGTTTAATATGATGTTAGTCTAAATCCCCTTTCAAGGGGTGGGGTGAACCCTTATTTGATGTTATTTTAATTTAATAAGTTTGATTACTTGAAAATTCCCTTTGAATGTTAATTTTGATCCCTCAGCCTTAAATTTACGGCTCGAGAGAGGGTAAATTCTAAGTTATAATACCCATTTTAGATTCGAATTAGAGATAGGGGTTTCTTAAGTGTGGTATTATTCCTTGAATTACAACTCTAAAATTCATTCTCTAGACTTACATAAAGTTTGATAAATCGATCCTAGCGAGTGATTAATTAAAAGGAGTGTAGATCTATTTTCGAGAGTTGTGGGGGGTTAAACTTAATTTTCTAAAAGGTTTTTGTTAAAATTACATTTGCAACGAGACTTAATTTTTAGTTTTGATATTAATTTGGGGGAATTCAATTAATTAAATTAATTAGTTAGAAGGGCTAAAATTTGTGGTGTAGTCCCACCCCTTGATTGTTCCCACATTATTTACCTCACCTTATCTCTTATTTTTGTGTTAGACTTTATTTTTTCATTTTAGTCACTTTTTAGTTAGTTCTTTACATCTTTCATTTTAGTCTAATTTTAGTTTCACCTCATTTCCCCAAAATTATTTTAATAGTTGAAAAGCTAAAAAAATTAGAAAATAAAAAAGGCACAAAAAGAAAATAAAATTGAATTGCAATTGTTTTCCCCTCGCTTTACCCCCTTGATGTGTATTGATACCCTTGCTTACCTATACACTTGAGTTTGTTATATTTTGTAGGTAATTGAGGTTTTGATTAACTTGGCTTGCAACAACGACTACACACAAAAAGCAAGTTATCAAATGGCGCCGTTGCCGAGGAGATAAAAATTCTTTCTATCAAATGGCGTCATTTCCATTCTTGGGAGCGTGAAGCATTCGGAGCGGATTCAATTCTGTAGTTCATTTATTTCCAATATTTTGTTGCATTTTAGTACCATTTTTCTCTATTTTAGAAGAATTGTATTAGGTTTATTTTATCATTGCTTGTATTGCGGTGCATAGAGACACCATATTTTTTCATTTTAAAAATTGTAATAATTGAAGAAAGCTTGATTGGAAAAGCGGACAAGGTAGGGAGAGGTCGTCCAAAGGCGATGATTTAGAAGCCTCTCTACCTTGGATCGGTAGGACTCTCGGGGCCGACTGAGATAGGCGTGATCTCCCCCTGGTCGACTCAAATTTTTCGGCACCCCACGGCCTAAAAATCGTGGGAGGTACATTTCTTAAACCCTCGCGCCTCTCCTGTTAGCGAGTCAATTCTTTTGTGTAATTTCTGTGCTCTTATTTGATGTAATTATCGTATTTATTTTCGAATGGTCTGATGAATTAAATTACTAAAACCTACACCCAGTCACTCACGGGAAGGGATGTCATCACCCGACTCACTCACTTACCATTGTGTGCTACCCTAGCCATCACTAAATTTAAAATCAATCAACTAGGTAGCCCACTAGGAGAATATTTTGCAAAGGCCATCTCTCAGAAAATTTCGTGAATTTTTATTGCCCGCGGACTTAATTAAAATTGGACTACCCCTTTCACTAAATTTTGAAGATAAAATTGGCTATCTGTAAGTTAGGATTTCTCCTTGGCTTGTGTCCAATTCATTTTTCGGTAGTCGATTTTTGTTGGTTCGTCCAAATCAAGAGTCCATATTTTCCCCCACCTTTTCTTCCAAAAATCCAAAAAAAAATTGTTTCATTTTTATAAAAAAAATCCCTAAAATATTTTCCTTCTTTCATTTTAGCAAAATCCAAAAATATTTTCTTCCTTTATTTTTCACAAAACTCCAAAAAAATATTTTCTTCCATTATTTTTAGGAAATTCAAAAATATTTTCTTTCCTTTTGAAAAAAATTAAAAAACTCCAAAAAATGTTTCTCATCACATGACCGAAGAACGTCCCTTACGGGACTACTTTGGTCATTTTCCATTGTCACGCGGCACATGTGAGAGTGATCCCAAGCCATATCTTTATGATATCCTTAGTGGTCTCACCTCTCTCATGAGTACCGTAGATACTCTTGACCTGTCCATACACGCCCCTCATTTTCCCTCACCCTCGATGTCAAGTGTCAACGTGTCTCATCCTTTGTTGTGCACCCATTGTTATTATGTCGATCACATGTCCCATGAGTTCCCTTACATTACATATCCATCCGAAACCACCATGGAACATGTGTATCCATATGGCACTATTCCGGAACCCACCTCGGCCTACTATCCCGATATACCTAATCTCGAGTTGTGGGAGTACCCGAGCTATTCGTGGAGGCTTTATCACCCTTCCACGCAATACGAATCCCAACCCAATGTTATGGATCCTCACACGTTCCAACAGTCGTCATGGCAACATTGTGCACCCGTTCACGATCAGTTCCTTCACTATGCACCCACTGAATATCAACCATTTGTCCATCACGAAAGCAATCCTTTCGTGTATGATGAACTTGTCCCCACTCCACCCACTTCATTTGAGTGTTCTCCATATAGTCATGATCATCACGAGTTGTGTCCCCCTCAACAACCACCACCAACACCCATCACTCCACCATCATCCACCACCGCTCTCGAAAGCCTCTTGCAAAAGTTCATACTTGAGCAAGAGAAAGCCACTCAACTTCAAAATGAAGCTCTCCAATGGCTTGAACAACGTTTAAATAAATTTGAGTGTGCGAGAGAGTCGTATATTCCCATGGATCCACCCATTTTTGCACCCAAGTGTGATGATGATGTGTCCTCTTGTGACATGAGTTTTGAGTGTGATCAACCCTACCACCCCAAGAATCTCGAAGCTGAGACCATACCATGGTTTAGGCCTCAAGATGACAATTTTGTTGGATTACCTTTTGATAGTGAGTTTGATACAATCCCACCATGTCCACATGAACCGATCATTGCGGTTCACCTTCCCACTCCCGCTACATCCAAAAAAATGCCCGAGTCTACACCTATTGAGCCCACCGCTTGTGTTCCCAAGGAAACACTTTATCATAGGTTAGCTCCTGCTACGAGTGTTCACCATTTTCCTGAGATATAATCCGCGATAGTTCCTACCTATCCGGATATGGATGATGTCCCACCATGCATGGCTCCCTTTGAGCCCGATATTTCTAGTGATTCCTCTATCTCTGATCTTGGTGCCTCGTCTTACCCACCCACCACATTTACCAATGCTACTCTTATGGAAACTCCATCTTTAGAAACCACACTCCCTTATGAGTATTCCTTTACTCTTACCAATGAGTGTGTGTCTCCCACGCTTGAGTTGGATCATCTTCCTCCACCATTTATCCCACTCGACCCACCCATTATCCCTTCCACCCCACCACCTGGTTTGGATCTTAATTTTACACATTTCAAGTTTCCATCTACATTTTTAGATCCTCACTTGAAACGATCCTCCACCACCCATGAGAGTATTTATGATGCTACTCTCCACTTCCGTGACATCGAGCTTGTTACTCCATGCACACCACTTCCTTATGGTGTTGATTTGTGACAACTCGCTCACCAAAATATGGGGTGGCCAGCCCGATACTCCAATATAACAGGAATCAGGGATGGAATCATTCTCAGCATCACAACAATATAATAAGTATACGGGATAATCACCCAATATTTTAGAAAGTGGGTTGCCAAAATTTTTGTTTTATAATAAGTTAAGGAAATAATTTAAACAACCCAATCTAAAAGAAAGTGGAATCCCAAGAAAACTTATATTACATACATAACAAATATACAATAAGAGGACCGAATATGCTGTCGGTCAATAGTTACATACAACGTATTACAACAGTTTAATAATTTACATAATACATCCATTAGACAGTTACAAAAGTTTGGCCCACACGCCCGAGTGAAAGACCCGATCATAACTAGAATACAAAATAAAGGGGTCTAACAACATATCCCGTAATATCCGCAAAGTATTACGGCTCCCCAAAAGCACCAGAGTAGGAAAATCAGAGCGGGCGTCCTTGCGGTGGAGCACATGAGCGGATACAAAATTCATGCACAACAAGAAATAGGAACGGGTCAGGGCTCGATTTTATATGATTACCAGATGAATAAAAATCATGACAGTTATGAACAGTTAATCATGAATGATAAGGATGAGAATCTATCAACCTAATTTCAAGGAATAAACTAAGACAATTTAAATGAATATAAATTATATTTAGTTATGCAGAGGGTATGAATAATTAACATTATTTAAAAGCCTTCATTATTTCCACCGGTTCATTTCATAGTTCCGTTCCTTATCAGGAAAAATAACCTCAATCACATGCTCTTTGTGGCATTTATTATGCTCTTTATGGCATTTTATTATACATCAAGTCTCACTTGATTCAGAATAGCTATAATTATATACATATAACGATTCTAATACCGCCCTTCCGGGTTTCCCCACTGTGCGCGCCCCTAAATGACTATCATCTTCCAAGGCCTATCACCAAGACAACCTGCGGGAGAGTTATGACTACACTCAGAATCACCTCACCAGCGCAGAAACATACAATAATCACTCATATGGCCTTGGACTATCTCCACCCTGCATTCATTAGCCGGGGGCATCACCTCATGCGCGGACTTCCCTTATGATAGCATTTAGAGAGGTGTGTTTAAGTAAATTAGCATTTTCTATTTTAGTCTCATTTTCATTTCCATTTTTACATGCGTATGTTTCATTTTATTCGCAACCATAATCACTAAATATTCTCATTAGCATTCATCATATACTAAGTCCCGAATTATTCTCCAAGAGGTCACAATATTTCTACAAGTCACAAAGTTTTATATACCTCAATTGAGCCCCTAAAGTTTCCAAGTATGGGCTTACAACTCCTAGACTCCTAGTAATTAACTAAAGGAAAGAAATGCTCTAACCTTAATTTGTATACCCCCGGAATAAGCACCGTTTAACCCATTTCTAATGTAAGGTAGTGACCCAACTCATCTAAAACTCTAGGACTCTAAGTTTACTTCATACAAGAAGGTTCCTAGGTCCTAAGCCTAAAGAAAAAGGGTAGAAGTTGAGTTAGAAAAACAACTCAAAAATAGCCTAATTGCGAATCGATTCGCCCCAGGCAGCGAATCGATTCGCCCAAAAGAGAATCGATTCGCCCAAAAGAGAATCGATTCGAATGATAAATCCAACTTTCTGCTTCAGCCGAATCGATTTGGCCTTAACCCGAATCGATTCGGGTTTGCAGACCTGTAGGATGACCCCTTAGAGAATCGATTCGCCCTAGGCCCAAATCGATTCGCCCCTGCGATTTGGCCAAGTTTGCATTGGAGTCTTGGACTCCTAATTTCCCCCAACTCAAATCTACCCAAATGAAGATCATTTATTGCAACCAACTGATCATCAATACATCTAATAACTATAATTTACACCAATGAACATCCAAATCAATCTCCAAGGATTCAAAACCCATAAATCCATAAAAACCCTAACATTGTTAAACCTTAACTAATACACAACTATCAATACTAATTATTCATCTTAAATCACATATTAGCAAGTAGAAAACTTGCCTTGAGCTTCAAATCTCAGATTTTCTTGTAGTAGCAACAATCTCGAATCTTTAATCTTCAATTCTCTCTTTCTCTCCAAGGTTCTCTTCTTCTCTCTCTTTTTCTAGGTTAGCAAATACACATAAGGGAAATAAATAAAATGCAAGACCTAAATCGTGACGTAAGTCTAAATTCCCAACTTAAATGGTTAATACCACATTAAAATGACTCACAAATACGCATCCAAGTCAAAACCAGTCAAAAGTGCCCGAAACATAAAAACACAATGTGGCACTTAATTCGACTATCTCGCACATTTCGGGACTAACTACGCCCTCCAAATTGGCATCCGATGATTTTATAAATTATTTTAAGTTCCGGTTTCATTTTAAAGCATATGACACTATAAAATGCAACATGATGATATTTACTTAGACATACAGTAAATATGCCACAATCCAGTCAATATTAACCTTTAACTCATTCAATTAATATTTACTCCATTTACTAACATTTTATATAATTACTTCACACAGTAAATAAATATAAAATAGGTTCTCAAAAGCGAGGGTTATTACATGATTTTTCTTCTCGACAGCTCCCTGGCGTGTCACCGCGCGACCATTATCATCGTCCATTTATAGAACGTCCGTGTCCTTTCTATGAGGCCCATCGCATTCCACTTACCAAACCATTTTGCCTTCCTCACAAGTTAGAGCACCATGCTTATAGGGCCCTAGTTGCCCTCACCTTTAAGCTTAATAAGGCCCGTGGCCGATGCTTAATCACCCATTCCTTTTTCACCATTACTTTAATACCCACCCACCCATGGTCCACCGATGCTTTGCATCGTGTGATGCACTTTGTCATACAAGTGCATTGACCCCTATAGCCTTTATCCAACAAGACTGACGCTTCAGTCTTGTTTGGGGGTGATTCTCCTCACCCAAATTTTTCTGTCACCCCGCGCTTTCATAGATCCTATCCTTAGGGTGATATCCCTTTGGTCTGGATGAAGACGTTAAACTTAGCTCTACCGGGAGGCAGCCCATCATTTTTTGTATGAGTCTCATCCTGTTTGGGGGTGGTGTTTCACATCACCTAATGCTATACCATGCTTTCTAGACTTGTACACATTTTTTTCTTATCACTCATTCAGGTTTCTTCTTAGCGATATCTGTCCACTTCATTAGCGGTTGATTCTGGTAATCTCTTTCCTCCATTCTGCTCTCCATTTTAAAAATCATTTTACTTAACATCGAGGACGGTGTTATTTTTTGTTTGGGGGTGGGGAGTTTTATCAACATCATACCTCTTTTGAAAAAAATTGATTTTCAAAACGCTATTTTTAAAATTTCGTCCAGTTTCTTTCATCTCAATTTATTGGCCTGAATTTTCTATCATCCATCTTTTTAAGTCTAAGAATCAAGCTAGATGATTTATATTTTTCTAAATAGCTTATGTAATACAAAACAAGGCATGTTGCACCATGAATTTCTAGACTCAACAAAATTTATGCACTTATCATGTCAATACGATTTAGAGTTGAGGAGTACTACAATTACCATGAGAACCTTAAGGATCACTAGTAGAGACTTTAGCCCCGTGAGATTCGTGCCTTTCACCTTTTAGAGAGTTTTACACAATCTCCGAGTCACAAGTTGATTCAACTTCTTTTGGGTCCACACTAAATCGTTGTACGATCTCATTATTCTTCATAAATATTTTTGGCTTAATCACTGAGAACGACATCACTTTCGAGTTGTAAGAAACGCGTGTCTTGAAATTTGTCCCGATCACTAATTTTTCATCCATACAATTAACATTTACCATTCACTTCACCAATTATATTCCCATGCTCTTCCATATTCCCACATATTTCCCCACATTATACATTCCCCACTCCATGTATATATCCTCCATTATTTTGAGAAAAAGAGTGTTGATTCCAAATGTTAAATGTTTTCAGTGTTGAGAGTATTACAAAAAAAAGATCGAGAAAAACAAGAAAAAGAAAAGAAAACCAATAAAAAAAGAAAAAAAAAAGAGAAAAAAAGAAGAAAGAGAGTTTGTAGTTAGTTTTATGTAATAAAGACATTGGTTCTTCATGTATATAACACTCTCCTCACATATCCATCCATCTTCCATCCATCATCTATACATCACCATCCAACCTCATATCCCATCCTTCTCATTTCATTTCCCTATCATCCATATTTTCCCGTAGGTGTTCGGGCAAATGAAAGTTGACATGGTGAATAACTCGACGTTCTAACTATAGTGATTAACATTTCTTTCATGAGATCACTTTGCTTTCTTAATGTTCGTTCTTTCTTATATGTGTGTGAGACGTTTGAACTTGCTTACATTTACTCACCTCCTCACACACAAGAGCGATACACTAGACCTAATCTCAAGAGTTCGTTTGAGAGAGAGAGATCCGTGAGATTTGAAGTTGAAGCATTGATTCCGAAAAGGCAATCTAGGAATTACTCTTGTGATACTCGACCCATGTTGACTGATTCACACCAAACACGTTGAGTTCTAGGAAGGATGTGCCTTGAGAGTATTCATATAGCTAAACTTTTTACACATTCTAGCTTGTATTTCTGATGGATTGTGCGATTATTCTACGTCTAATAAGAGATTGACTGCCTTTCAGTAAATCTTTTCAAATAAAGAATTTTGTGGGTAAATTCCCTGCAAACCCTCACGAGACACAACTCGTCATGTAGGGAAACCTATAGGTTTAAAGGCTTGTTGCACATGCTAAGTGCAATCTCAAGTGCCCACGAAAGTGGTACACTTTTGGTTTCTTATCTTTCTCTTTCTCTCTATCTTATTACTCGAGGACTAGCAACGCTCAGTTTGGGGGGGGTGTGATAAGCACCCAAAAGTGTACATTTTATACCCCGAATAGACCTATTTTAGTTGCTAATTCTCAGCAATTTGGGTCTTATGCGCGTAAATATTTAATATGCAGGCTTAATTGTAGTTGCGGTGTCAAAAGCTATATTTCGAGGAAATTTGCAGTTAAAATGGAGCTAAGTCCCTCCCCCGTAACCTTACCCGAGCCTTAACCTACCCCAAACCCCATGTGTATTTAGTTTGTTCCTTTTTATATTTTTTTAGATTTTTAGTTTGGGTCGTTTTTATTTTTAGAGTTTGTTTTAGATTTATTTAGAATTTCTAGGTTTTATTTTCTAATTTTTTATTTTATTTTTATAAGTATAATTTTATTTTATTTTATTTTGATTTTTTTAGTTTTTATTAAGATTAAATTTTTTTAGGATGTCATTTATTTTTTAGTTTTATTTGATTTTATATTTATTTAGGATTTTAGTTTTTAGTTTAATAGATTTTTATTTTTATTTTTATTTTTATTTTTATTTTAGTTTCTTTTTTACTTGAGTCTTTATTTTATTCAAGATTAGGATTTTATTTTTTTAGATTTTAATTTTTAATTTTGTTAGTTTTTTTTAGTTACTTAGTCTATATTTTTTTAAAGGTCACAAACTAACACACACACACCCTACTTCCATACATACTCATACACACAAAACTCTACCTCACACTCACACCCACCTACCATATACTCACGCACACTTAATTACCCTACAACTCACCACACAACACCATCCCCAACCCACCATCTTTTTCCCTACAACACCCACACACTCTCTCTCCTCCATTAACACACCTCTCACCCACCTCAATCTCTTACCCACCACTTGAACTCACACACCCACCTTATATCATACCCCGGCCTGGCCATACCCTCTGGCGAAACCCGCCGATACCGAACCCACCCAACCACCGACGATCCATTACCTGCACCCATTTTCGACCCATATCCCCACACCGACCGGCGAGCTCAACCCGGAACCGGGCCCCTACCAAGAACCAACCCCAAACCTGAAGGCACCAACCCCCATTACCCGGTGTCGAAACCGCTTCCCAGCCCGCAGCCATGGCCGCCACTTCCCCGGGTCTGTCAAGCCCATTTTCGATTGGCTATCCTCCGGCCATTTCCATACCCGGGTAGATCTACCCTCCTCCCATCCAAACGAGTGTCCATACCCGGTTGCACCCGTCCCATTCCATCCTTACCCAGCAACCCAATCATGCTCATGTAGAACCCATTACCCCTTTGAAACCCAATTACTCCTACACGAGTTCTTCACCTGCCAATTCCCAAAACCCACAAAGCCAAATAATAAAGGATCAAATACTAAAAAGTCCCTCAAATATTTTTCAATACACATTAAATCCAAGCCTTTTATTTTGTACCAAAAGGTCCCCTATTCTCTTATCTTTAAAGGTCCGCGCCAGCCGCATGATAAAGCCTTTTTGGCATGGTGAAGGACTTTTTGGTGCAAAATAAAAAGGCTTGGACTAAACGTGTATTAAAAAAAGTTCTAGGACTAATTGGTATATGGCCCAATAATAAAAACCACATGTTTTTAAACCAACTTTATCCACTTATTCTAAAAATACCCTCACATGCCCCCACTTCTCACATGTGCATTCCCTCACCCAAATCAGATTGGTACCTCACTCAACACACATGCACTTGTGCGTATCACCTAAAATACCCTCCTACACCATAACCACATGCACACCCCTATCCTATTTACCCAATTTATCCCCATGCTCTATGCCTACTATTTAAGGAAGAATAAGACCATTTTGAAAAGGGGCTTTTTCATACCAATTTTAGATAGAGAAACACCATTTTCTAGTTTAGTTTTTTTTAGGTTAGAATTTATTTTATTTTACCTATTTTTATATTAGTGAGAAAAATAAATTAGTGAGAATCCATTTTTGAGTGTAATTGTTGATGTAATTTTGGTTTGATCACACAAATTGGAGGGATGTAAATTGCAAATTCAAAGATTGGAGTTCAATTTCACTCGAAGAGATTTGGTTTGATTGTTCTCTTCTCTACTTTTATTTTAATTGCCTAGTTTATTTGATTAGCATGTTTAATATGATGTTAGGCTAAATACCCTTTCAAGGGGTGGGGTGAACCCTTATTGGATGTTATTTTAATTTAATTAGTTTGATTACTTGAAAATTCCCTTTGAATGTTAATTTTGATCCCTCACCCTTAAATTTTCGCCTCGAGAGAGGGTAAATGATTTTCGAGAGAATATCGAAATTCTAAGTTATAATACCCATTTTAGATTCGAACTAGAGATAGGGGTTTCTTAAGTGTGGTATTATTCCTTGAATTACAACACTAAAATTCATTCTCTAGACTTACATAAATTTTGATAAATCGATCCTAGCGAGTGATTAATTAAAAGGAGCGTAGATCTATTTTTGAGAGTTGTGGGGGGTTAAACTTAATTTTCTAAAAGGTTACTATTAAAATTACATTTGCAACGAGAGTTGATATGTAATTTTGATATTAATTTGGGAAAATTCATTTAATAAATTAATTAGTTAGAAGAGATAAAATTTGTGGTGTAGTCCCACTCCTTGATTGTTCTCACATTATTTACCTTACTTTATCTCTTATTTTTGTGTTAGACTTTATTTTTTTCATTTTAGTCACTTTTTAGTTAGTTCTTTACATATTTCATTTTAGTCTAATTTTAGTTTCACCTCATTTCCCAAAAATTGTTTTAATATTTGAAAAGCTAAAAAAAAATAGAAAAAGTAAAAAAGGTACAACAATAAAATAAAATTGAATTGCAATTGTTTTCCCCTCGCTTTACCCCCTTGATGTGGATTGATACCCTTGCTTACCTCTACACTTGAGTTTGTTATATTTTGTAGGTAATTGAGGTTTTGATTAACTTGGCTTGCAACAACGACTACACACAAAAAGCAAGTTATCATAGGTCAGAGGTCTTGTGCACGCCCATGTATTGTAGGGTTTGAGTACCATGAAATAATGTGCTATGGTTATGACCATGGACTTAAGGCCATGACCGCCTCTGATATTTTTTGTTTATTCAGTTGTGAAATTCTGACCCCGTTGCTCAGGTTGTAGTGGACTCCCTGGAGCTTGATAGCATGCTAGTGATTTCGCATCCATCGATTGAGACTCAGAGGGATATTGGTTTACGTATATAGTGATATATATATATACACCTTTGTGTGAAATATTTATGTATATAAGGATGTGAATAATTATATACATGTACAAAGAAATACAATGCGATTGTGGAAATAAATAACTGGAGTAAATTTATACAATAAGTGGTAATAATTTCGTGAGATATTAAATAAGCAGTTGTGAAAGATAATTAATAAACAACGGGTAGATATTATACTCGTGTCAGGGTAGTATAGTAATGATCTTAGTGGCAAGTCTAGTTACACGATATAGCTTTACTAGGGGGGTTAAAATGCATTTGTTAGGTGATCACTTAGAGAGGGGTGAGGGTTGACTCAAGAGAGTGCATTACTGATTTACAAATATGAAAATTGACTTTATATGTTCATTTATGCATTTTATACACTTTCTAAACATTTTTTCAAAAAGGTTTTGGGTTTTTATACGCATCAACTATTTTCAAAACTTTTAGGTATCTAGCCAAGAGGACGCCAATGATGATTCATCTTTCAGGGATTTTGTAGATGCAGTTGATGTGGAGGTTAGGAGGATTTTCGAGTTGATGATTATATTATTAACATTCTATATTAGGTTCTCTATTCATGTATTGGTTGGTCGTGTTTCCCCTTTTCATTCAGATCTATGTATTTCAGATTATTTTAGTTAGTTGGATTGGATGTATTAGATTTTTACCCGATGGTTTATTCATGGACTTTATTTACTTATCTCTACTTCAGACTTTACTTTGTGATTTCATTTATATTGGTTATTTTGTATGATATTATTGTTCATTGATTAATATTGTTGTATGTTAATGTTGGATAAAATTTGGCATCAGGTTATTTAATTAATAGGTGGTTGGTATTCTAAAATGTTTTTGACAGTGAGGCTGAGAATGAAACATATGACATTCATGTTTTATTTTAGTGAGGGATTGATCATCGGTTATTGAAATAGGTGGGGTGTCACACTTGTTTATTATATTTTATAGATAATAACAGTCCTTCATTGAGTGTTGGACCTCTAGTTTAGCTCGTTAAAATGTTCATCAACTTTATCTTCTACAGTTGGTATTTGGCCATTCGAGTTACACTCCTTCTCGTACCAATGTTTGATGACAATCCATGGCTTCTGCTACACTGCATGGCAATGGCGAGGGAATATCATTTCCAAATTTCATTTTTCCTGAAGGATCATTCTTTGGCATTCCTTGAACATTTTTCTTTCTTTTGGGACTACTACCCACATAGTTAACAGCTTGTCACTGAGTAAATTGAAACCTTCCTAGTTGAGTAACAACCTGGGTCCTTTGGCTCTGGGCCTTTGATTTTATGATTATTGCAATGCTCCTTGCTTCTCGAGTGAATTATTTGAATGTACCCTCTCGTCTTTCATTGATTATGTGGACATTGTTTTCTTTGAGCACTCATTCCACACAGATCTTCAACAATCTTGCTTATCTGGCTTCCTCATGGACATCTACATATCTCTCTCTAAAATATTTTATATACTTCATTAACTATTCGCCAGGTTTCTCCACTTCTTAAGCTAAGTGCCTCAGAGTAAACTGATCTTCAGCACCAAAACAATTCTAAAGGAACTCCTTGTGCATCCCTTCCTAAGTGGGAGTGTTATTTGGTGCCAAGTAGGAATATCACGAGTAGGCCTTCCCCGTGAGAGTTTTTGAGAACTCTCTCAGCCTTAGATTCTTATCGTTACAGTGTACATTGAGGTATTCCACAAACCTCTTGATGTGCTTTTTGGAATTCTCTCCTTTTTCATTTGACTTTAAGAACCTTGGTGGGACATAACCCTCGAGGTATGGTATTTCCTTGATATTATCTGGGTAAGGAGTCATTAACTCCTCGTACAAAAGAGGACATTCATATTTGAGTGAGAGTAGGTTATTTACCACCTCTAGAGTAATCTCCTTAGAACATGAATCCTCCACCTTAGCTTTCTTTGTTACGAGGGACACAACAGTAGTAGGGGTCTACTCACCCGTAACTTTCTTTGTCAGCACCACCTTTGGTGAAACTCCTCCTCTAGTACGAGTCACCACTGGCTTAACAGAGAACTAGCCCAAAATGTCCATGTCAATGTTGCATTGCTTCAAAAACTCATAAAATAAAATAATAAGTTTCACTCTTGTCAGTTGTGGATCAGCTGAGTTACTCCTTTGGACCGCAATAGGACCGGGACGTCATGTCCCTATAAGAACAACATCATCGTTAGTAGTTTTGTCAATTTGACCTCTATTGCCTACTGGAGTGTCTTCAAAAATCAACTGCCTGGAAATATTGTGACCTTCTTTATCCATGTAGTGAGGATACCTCTCTAGACGAGTCGCCAAATGTAGGAGGGTAATGGTACTGGGGTTTATAAATATATGTAAATGGGTGGGTTATGACCCACTCCAATGTAAAACTTTTCTATAAAGTAATAATGTTTCAATAACAAGAGCAGACATAACATAACTTTTCCAATATAATAATGATGTTATTATTACGAGATTGAGCAACTAATGATTAAATATAACTTTCTAATAATAAATAAATGGAAGAACACTCTTGAGAGTAGTGATTTTACGAGAGTGGAGAAATAAGCACCTTAATATCTAGGAGAGAGCATGGACAAAATATATATGTAAGATTTTTTGTAGAGTAATAGTGGTCGTTATCTTATTGTCAATAGTACCTAGTTCTCTATTGTTTATAGTATAACTTCTGGCTTATATGTGGCATTTTCCCGCTAAAAAACATTCATTTGTGATAAATATCTGAAAACATTTTGTCATGTTAATCAATGTCTACCATGATCTGTCAGTTGTGGTGTAACACATGGTGTAATAGTGGATAAAAATTTTATCTTGTCGGCCATGATGCCAAATGTGACACCCCGTCTAATTAAATACCGGGTGATTAGTCCTTTATTAAATTATAACCAAGGTGAACGGTTGGTTCATTCTTAGCATCACTGTCGCAAAATAACTTTTCAAATTTAAACACCCTAATTAATTAAGCTAAGTGACAAAACCATTTTAAAACATTATTTCCATATTTAATTTAAGCCCATGAATAAAAACCTTTCATAATTCATAGTTTAAGAGTCACACAATAACTAAACTGGAAAAGATAATCCAAACAATTTAAGCATTCAAATAACTAATACCAACTTTAAAACTTCAAAGGAAAACATCCAAATAGTAACAAATCCCAAAGTAGAAATACTGGAAGTAAATGAATCACAATCTCTGTCAAAACCAACTGAATAAGGAAAAAGGGCGACACATGCCCAACTGGATAAAACAGAACTAGGAGTGGAATCAATAATGAGTTCGTATAAGCAAGAGGCCTGCAACTCCCACGAGGATTCTAAGCATGACGCCCTTGTGGCTAGGCACCTGTAATATATACATATATACAAGAGAGGAGATATAAAAGGAAACGGGTTAGAGCCCGATTGTAAAACAGTTAAAAATTTAGTTTAGCAAGTATTTAAAATGCTTACCGGCTAATGCAACAATCATATTAGAGTGCGGCACTCTCTTGAGAAATTCTCACCTCTCTTCTAATGTGAACACCTACCACACTATTAATTCCCACAAGTTGAACTTAACTTAAATTTCTCATAAGGTTTCATGCCGACCATTACTAGGACTATGATAATTAATTTCTGATGGTAAAGTTCTCATAAAAGTTTCATTTTATTATAAAATCTTTCAATACTGCCTCAAACTTTTCAAACACTTATATTAGAGTCGAAACATTTATTCATTACTTAACTTCTTTTACTCACAGTAGAAAGTTCTCAATCGCAAGTCTATATATATATATATTAATCACTCATATAATATATATATACTATTGGCACCCCACATAAAATTTATGGTGCTGGCATACTCTGCTATCAAATTCCCGTATCACTCGTACTAAGGGAAATACTAGTTCGGAATCACTCTTGAACTGTATTAACACAAAACACATACAAAATGAGACGAAGCATAGTTCCAAGTCACTAAGAGGTCAGCACATACCCTCATGTCTCTTAGGACCGTCTGACTATCGATCAGATAGCCTGTGCCAAGGATTCCTATGTTCTAGGGTACAAGTCAATATCCCCCATAAAGGTCCCATCGAGATAAGACTGTCCCAGCCCGATAACCTCAATGATAGCAAGTAGTGCAGGCATGATTTTTACACGTATATAGTATATGCATAGACACAGTCATATATATGTATACTACCATTCCCATTTCTAAATTAGGTACACCCATGACCCATTCTTATGATATTCATCCTTAGTACACTTTACTAGATTATCCCGTATAACGGTTCGTCCCTTTGATTCTTATTTATGGGATTGTTCCAAACTTACTTTGTATCACTCATAGTATCCTATTTCCCCCAAGTGTAATTTCAGTAGGTACTCTTTTATTTTACGAGGTAACTTCTTTACGAGTCTCACTCCTTTAGACACACGTTCCCCTTATTCCTTAAGTGTAATTCACTCCCCGTTAACCCTAATTTCGTCTTACATTAAATGCTCCATTTTTATAAAGTCCTACTGGTCCTCTTTATGTCCCAAAATATTCTAACAATAATGTCCAAAGATTACTACTCATTTAAATCGAAATAAACTATTTAAAAAGGGGAATATGAGATTTCCAGGAGGGGTCGATCGAGGCTCTTTGGTCGATCGATCGATCAAGTAGTTATGGCAAAACTGCAGAAATACCAGTTATGAGAATCCTATTCCAAACTCATCCAAATCATCATATTTGATTCCCAAACTCCCAACAATTGATACTACAAGTATTATGTACCCAAATAATTAATATTCTACGTAAGACATGTGAGTTTTCATCAAGTATAACGAATTAAAATGGGCAAAATCTATATAAATCTCAAGAACCCTAATATTTTCTTTAACTTAGTTCTTCCCATTATTTTTCCAGATTTTCTACTCCTAACTCAATGCAAATTCGTGGTTCAACCTCTACATATGAAATAGATTTCCAGAATACTATTTTTACCTCTACAATATATAAATTCTAGTCTCCAATATATGTTTTCTTTCATAAAAACTAGTCCTAATCAACCCTAGACTAATATCATGGAAGCATTAACTAAAATAAAGCAAGATAGATACTTGCCCGGAAATACTTGCTTCTGATTTGTGGAATAAATTAGTGTGGTTGTGATCCTCGTCCCTCGATCTACAATTTGGCGGTGACGGCGGTGCAAACGGTGAAGTTCTTGGCCTAGAACTTCTTGGATAGCTTCTCCTCTTCCTCTCCAATGGCCGTCCTTGGTTTTTGGTTATGCTAACCCTAGAAGACAACCCCTACCATCTGATATTACCTTAGAAAATTCGTGGGTTTCCATGCCCAAAAATACAAAATGC
Organism: Sambucus nigra; assembly: GCA_949130495.1. Lineage (NCBI taxonomy): Eukaryota > Viridiplantae > Streptophyta > Magnoliopsida > Dipsacales > Adoxaceae > Sambucus > Sambucus nigra. The sequence continues at coordinate 60,487,902 of OX422223.1, read as the reverse complement.
CTAAAACACCCTCCCGAGATGCTAATTAGGCCTAAAAATGCCCCGAGACCCAAACTAAACCCCCGAGTACATTATTTTGACTATATCGACCCTTCCGGACACATTGAAGCACTCAAAATGACCACATAGGTGGCTTATAATTTATTCACTTTTAATAACTCGAATTTAATCCCGACATGACACAGGCGCGTCCCGATACATTTCCAAAATTATCAAATTAGATTCTTGAGATAATTTTACTAAATTTAATTTAACATATTACTTTACCCATAAAGTAATTTACAACAAAATTCCAATAATTACTAACTCTCATCACGCTAGTAAATATTTAAATGATTTTCGAATTAATATTAAATTAATATCTCTAATTAAATTTAATAAATCCCCAAATTTAAAAGTCATAAAAATACGGGGTATTACACCAAAAAGTATTATTTTATTTGTTACCATAGTTGCTTGGTCAATAATATTGCAAAATTGTGAGTGACCTTGGGGGTCATTCTCCATTTGTTGTGTTAAAATGTCTTAAGAGCATCTAAGTGATTGCTCATTGTTTTGTAGTGTAAATTATGTGCAACATGTGAATGAGTGTCAGTGACCTCTTGGCCCTTGCCTCGAGATTTTCTCTTTCTCAAGATATTGAAGTTTTTGAGCCTTAGCTTTCTCAACAAGACTTACCTCCGAATCTCTAAGCTAAAACTCTCAAGAGGTCCTAACTAGCCATCTTCTCGAGCCTTGTTTTATCGACCAAGGTTTATTTCTAAATAAACCTGTAAAATACAAAACAACTGAGTGTTGGTGAGGGAAGTGCTCATCCAATTATTTATGTGAACTTGAGGGACTTCTCGTGATTCACTTCCTTAGGCAGCCAAGGGACTTTTCGTATACTTGTCCATATTTAATAGTTCTTTGACTTGAGGTTGCTCTTGCATCCTCCTTACTAACATTGCTCACATAATTTCTTGGATACAAAGGGGGTTGCTCATTCCCCTTATGGCTTGGGGATTGTTTGCGTAACGTACTTTCTTGGGCATTTCTCGCATAATCCACTGGAAGTTGAGGGGTTGTCCATATAGCCTCTACACTAATTATTTACAAAAATTCGGGATAAGTGAAATCTCTTATCAGACTAGAGTGTTGTGAATGAGTAATGAGCCGTGTGCGATATCGATTAATAAATAAATGCGCAAATTCCGATTATAAACTTTTTGATTAAAGTAAATTTTAAACCTAATTAAATCAACCCTTAAATAAGAAACTATATGTGTGTGTGTGTGTGTGTGTGTGTGTGTGTGTGTGTGTGTCAAGCCATCATAAACACAAATATGCTAAATCTTATATTTCAGGAAAAATCCTCGAAGGGGGAAAAATCTTTTATTTCACTATGAATTAAATCGCAATTTACAATCACAATGAAATCTGCAATAAGTTTACCTCAACAAACCTACATAGACACGCAGCCTTGAGTCAGCAATGGATTCCACACATCAAACCCACACGAACCAAAGTCCAATTTTCAGCAAAGAAACACCTTTAAGTAATCCTCAATGATGCGCAGTCAACAACCTAGTACCATTAAAGGCACCTAAATCAGCAACATCAAATTCCATCAAAAATACGTCTTGTATTCCACAAAATAACTCACATAAAAGTAATTGGGATTTTGAATTGACCACCAAACTTTGAACCCTTAAATGGGAGAAAAAAATAAAACTGCACAAACAGTTATCGAAACTATTAAACAATTGTTTTGAAAGAACCAGTATTCTCCAGGATTAAAAAAAGCAGAAATCTCTTTATATAGAAAACAATGAGGTGGTGGTGTGGCTAACAAAAACAACTTCGCTCAAACGAGAGAGACGTCGCTCGAACAAAAGCCATCTCGCTCGAATGAGACATGTGTTGCTCGAACGACAGTGTGATCACACTTGAACAATCAGAGCGTCATTCCGTCAGGACGCCATCAGACTTAGAAACATTCTTCAAAACTTTTACAAACCTTACTGTATGAAACAGTTTAAAATCATTTTATAAAAAAAAAATTGTAAAAACATTTTTATATTTATAAAAACTTTTCTAATCTCTTATAAAAATCTCCCAACACTTTAAATATGAAATGGAAATGGAACTTAAAGTTATTTTTACCAAAATCATCTCATTGGGATTGAATGTTGAAGACCACTTGAAATTCGAATCCGTCTTTTCTAGATGTAAACTTCCTCAATTCTTCGAAGGCTTGTAGACGTATACGACATACTTAATAATGACAGACATTTATAAAATCATGTCATTACAAATCTCCCCCTATGTCTATACCGGTACAAAATAAAAACATCTGAATTATCAAAAAAATGACCTATACAAATCTACCCTCCCATGATCTCAAAAGTGGAAAGATAAAATGTTAAGTCTTTAAACTTTGCTTCAACAATTAAATCTTCAAGCTTTTCTCATCAGGGTGTGCAAAATAATGATCTTCAATTTTGTACCTACATATATGAGACAAACCAAATACCTTCATGACGCATCGAGTTTGAATTTATATAAGAATAAATCAATCAATATAATCAAATCTCCCACATAATGCAAAAACTCTCCCATAATTCGTTCTCCCCCTTTTTATTTATCCGAAATAGACAAGGAAGCGAATAAAAAAAATAAACATGGAGTTGTCACGACAAACATGCATAGAAAATATGGATCAAACTACTCTCATGAAAGGATAACTCAAAAGATTCCACAAACTATTTCTGATTTTTCAAATTTTCAAACAAAAAATAATTTATTTTTACAAAAATCACACACTATGAATTTACACTAAGACAACCAAATCATGGAAATGGAATGAATGGGTGTGAACATATTCGATAGGAAAATCAATGCAATCAAACATAACATATGTGGACGATGTATACGTGTACTCCTATCGAATGAATCTCAAAATCGTCCTTAAGTGTCGAAAGTGTTGAATTTAAATGACATCGACTCAATCCATCAAACCAATCAAAGTCAAAAGTGATTCCCACGCCAATAACGCCTAAAACTATGAATACTTTTTCAAGACGCTATCAGGATGTGAAAACCCATTTTTTATTTATTTACATCCAAACTCCCTCATAAATAACAATCATTATATTTTTCTTTTGAGGTGGCCCCTTTTTGGCATATTTATCTTTTTATTGCCTTTAAATTTTTTTCGGGCTCTTTTAAATTGTAGCCTTCAGGATGAGTTAATTTTGAACTCGCTCCCTTTCCCGTGATTCACTCATCATATTTTGTTGCAATTAAATTTCTCATGGTAAACATTGTTTACATTCACTACTTCCATTGCCAAGTTTTATCGCATATGGTTCGTTTTAAGGACAGAATTGAGATGATAACACTCCAACCAATATGTGATAAATAAGTACAATAATAAAACAAATCCGTGAAAGTGTGCATTAAAGGAACTCATGAGTCAAAAATGTAGGTAGTAACAACTAATCACATTTCAATGACTTCAAATATTGTAAAGCACCAAAATAAAATGATGACGCATATCAAAACACTATCAAACAGTCATAGGATATGGAATGAAATTGTGACTCAGTCATCCTAAATATCCATTCATATAGGATGCAAAAACAAAATACAAAACTCTTTTTGTCTTTTTCAAAAATTTTATCAAAATAAATCTTTTTGTATTTTTTTAAAGTTTTTTCAAAAACAAAAATCTAATACAAAAAGAATACACACTAGCAATAGGAAAATAATATCATCATACAAATCAACATATGTTAGCAAACAAGTCTAAAACTCAACCATTAGGTGCGATGGAGTTCTCCAAAGGTGGTGACGTCTTATTAAAAACCTTCATAAATCATGTGAAGTTTTGACCAAAAACTTTACCTTCTACATAATATGTGCAAACTCTCTCGTGTAATCATCCAGAGCGTCCGGTATGGGTGCGTGTGTATGAACACGTGTGGTAGAAAAATGTGACACATGACCCAACTTAAAACAAAACTCCCTAAGGTGTCCTCTCTTTTTGCAGTGTGTGCAAACATAAACAGGCCTATGTATACCTCTCTCAAAACGTCTCCTATGCGCTCTCATATCAGGTCATGACGCCTAGGTGGTTTAGGTTGACAGCCATATGGATTAATCACAAACTCGAGAACCGGCTCGGGTGAAACATGTGAAGTGAAAGCACCATCATGACCTATTCCTCATCTCTCAACATCACCCAAAACGGGATTGAGAACCATCTTTCAAGCCTTCTTAGATATGTTCCCTAAAGGGAATTTGACCTCACGGTAACGTTAGATATCACTCTCAAGTTGAGATACACATGTCATCATACTGGACACCGTGTTGGTCAAATCACTCTTTTCCCGATCTAAAGCAATCAACTGTTCACTCAAAGAAACCTTCACCTTCTCGAGTTGACTTGATTTCGCCTCAAACACCCTCAAACTCTCTAACTCTGTCTCCAAATATCACAACCTAAGACTTAACTCCTTATTCAATTTTTTAGTCTTCAAAGTCTCGGCATACAAATCTCTGAATGCGATTTGGACCTCACTATCACCCTCACTAGCGCACTCACTCTCTCCATCGATAGAAACACTCAAATCATCCTAAGGGTTTCACGTGCACAAGTTTCCTCATCATCGTGGGATAAATTGGGTGTTCTTACGTGACTTGTAGAAAAAGCAACAAACTTCTCATGTGACGACTCATCCCCATAATCTTTTACATCATCCTCACTATCACTAAAGGTGACTGGCATGGAAACTTTCTTACCCTTTCTACTAAGTCTAATGGGACACTCAAATGACTTATGCCCTTTGACCTCACACTCAAAACAAGTTACTTTTTCTAAATCTCCCTCACCCTCCTTCTCTTTCTCACCGTTTTCGTTGGCCTTATCTTTATTTTTCTCAAAAAAACATTTTATTGGAAGAATTTTGTTTTGAAACTTGAGAAACTTTTTACACTTCTTTGCACTCATAGCCATTTCAAAATCAGACTCGTCCTCAGACTCGGACTCACAAAAACTCACTTTCTTTTTTCTTTTAGACTGGGATTTAAGTGCTATGACTCTATCCTTAGGCTTGAGAGACACTTTAGGGATAAAACGTGGGCATTGTTATTAAAATCTTTTTAACCACTCGAGCATCAGGTATAGGCTCACCAAGATTGAAACTAGTATTGACAATATCAGACAAACGTGCATAAAAATCATCAAAACACTCAGTCTCAAGCATGATAATAGTGTCAAATTGAGTCATTAAATTTTAAATATTAGACTCTTTGACCGCGTTAGTTCCTTAGTGGGTGAGTTGTAAAAAATCCCATGCTTCTTTAGACATGGTGCACGTCCACTACACCAAAATGGTCAAATTGACACCCTTCAATCTTCCAGCCTTATCACGGTCAATGACCGTGACAATCATATAAAGTTGTCACAATCAATGACCGTGACATGTCCGTGACAATTCTGTCAGTAAAAAAACCCTCCCTCTTCTTGTTTCCCACCAATTCTCATTCCATCCATTTCTCTCTCTCTCTAGCGATTGCACACACTCTCTCTCTACAACTTTGGTACGTTTTATCTCTCTATTTCTCCTTCATTTATGTATATGTGTATGTATATGTGCGTGTGTGTATATATGTGTTTGTAAATGTGTGTGTGTGTGGTGTATATATGCGTGTGTGTAGGGGGAGGGGGCAGGGTTGGGGGGAGGGGAGGGGGTGTATGTCCGTGTGTGTGTGTGTGTATATGTATGTGTGTTTGTGTGTGTATATATGCGTGTGTGTATATATGCGTGTGTGTGTGTGTATATGTGCGCGTGTGTGTATGAGCATGTTTATATGTGTGTGTTTATACATGTGGTGGGCAGCGACAGTGGAGGGGAGGGGGCAGGTTGGGGGTGGGGGGTTGTGTGTATATATGTGCGTGTGTGTATTTTTTTTAATTAAATTTTTATTGGTTTATTAGATATTTCCCCTCATATTGTAGTCCCCCTTGTAAAAGAATCGATTGATTTAATATTGATTGGTTGTTAATTTTTTTGTAAATTAATAATTAGTGCCCTTTTCATATGCAAGTAGGATTGCCCCTTATTATAAGTTAGTAAATTAATAATTGTATACTTTAATTGTTAGTTTAATTGATGAAAAGAATTAATTGAGTAGATGAATTAGCAGGAGTACGGTATACACATTTGTTGTTGCTATTGCGGTTGGATTATAGTGGATCGATGTTGGGTTGGTTAATTTTAAAAGTGGCATGACCACTGGATTATTGTCCATATGGAGGTGGGATTTTTTAACTTTTTTTGAAAATTACTTTGTTTAACGAACAATATATATATATATATAGTATGATAATTAAATGAAACATACTTGAAATTACATATAGTGCGCATAAATACTAGCCTTCTAGTTCTTATGCATACACATTCAATAGCCCTTAGACCCGTTCGAGAGTCATTACCCCTGTAATGAGATCTCTCGAATTGTCCCGTTTGGATAGTTTGGGACTGCATAATTTCTGTACAATAATATTCTTAGTGGCTTAAATTTGTTACTTTTGGAGGAAGTTCTGCAGTCGTATCCTAATGTTCTCTGGGTACATACTAGATTGACAAGTGTGACTATTAATTCAATTGATCAATTAAAATAACACTCACACTTGCCAATCTACGTCGTGTACTTGGATAACTACGGGGATATGCTGCATAATTTTTCCCAAATCGTAACAATGTGCATGAGCTGTTAAGTATATTACAGAAATATACGGTCTTGAATGGGATAGGACCACTCACCCTTTAGAGGATATGGAGGAAATAGGAATTTCTATTATAAATTGAATTTGAATTTGAAATTTAAAAATCAAATATAAACAAGACAGAATTAAATGAAACATACTATAAATCTAAGTTTTGTTTATACTAATCCATGAATATACACTTCTTACCTTTAATAGGTGATAAGTTATGGTAGTTGTGATGGGATATCCGAAATACAAAGAGTGGATGGGTGAGACAAATAGAATGGGGGATGTGTTTCGCAGAGGTGCTAATCAATTTGTGAAATCTATAAAGAGATGTCATAATGATGAAGAGTTTTTGTGTCCGTGTTCTAGGTATAAGAATGGTAAGGTGTTTGAGTGGAAAACAATTGAACTACATTTGGTAAGATCGGATATGCAAGATATTTATCGATTTTGGAGTTTTCAAGGCAAATTAAAAGTTCCTTTGGTCCCCGAACAACCTTCACAAAGACCTTCAACGAGTAGGATAGATGTATAAGGGGACGACGTAGATCATAATATATTAGAGAATTTAGTTGATGATACGTACGGATTTTATGAAGCAGAGGAGAATGAGGTTACTGATGATGTACAAAGTTCAAGTGCTCGTGAAGATATCACGATAAACCTTGATGATGACTACCAAAGTTCAAAATTTAAGGCGACCCAACCGTTATACTCTGGCTGTGAGAAAGATCAAACAACTTTACATGCCATGGTTGGTTTGCATAGTTTGAAGACGCAGTACGGTTTGTCTGGAAATAGCGTGACAGAAATTCTGAAATGGGTTAAGGGTTTCCTACCTAAGGAGAATACGCTTCCAAATAGCTATCATGTTATGAATAACAGTTTGAAAGGTTTGGGAATGAAGTATAAATCGATTCATGCTTGTGTGAATGACTGCATACTATGCAAAAAGGAGTATGAAAATCTCGGTCGTTGTTCGGTATACGATGAACCTAGATATGTCCAATCTACTGGTAAGGAAGGCACAATCACAAAATTGCCTCAAAAGGTGTTGAAATATTTTCCCGTTGGGCCTAGATTAAAGCAATTTTTCACAGTACCATGGATAGCGGAGGAAATGACTTGGCATGCTAGGGCAAAAATAGGGGTAATCCTATGCATCATCCTATTAATTCTACAACTTCGAGGAGGATAAATTATGAGTATCCCGATTTTTCTCGAGAACAGCACAACATTCGTTTGCCTATATCAACATATGGTTTCAATCCATTTGTAAATCTAAGCACCAATCAGATTGTATTTCTAGTGATCCTAGCCCCACTCAACCTCCCTCCTTCACAGTGTATGAGACTTGAATTTTCGATGATGTCTTTGTTGATACCTGGGCCAAAGGCACTAAGTGATCACATCGACGTCTACCCGACTCCTTTGGTAAAATAATTAAATGAGTTGTGGGAAGAGGGTGTGCAATCATTTGACTCTTTTAGAAAAGAAGAGTTTACGCTGAAAACTATGTTTATGTGGGCAATTCATGATTTTCCATGTCTTCTTCTAATTCATTTTGATTTGTACTAGTAACAACATTTTTTTTCAAAAAATGTCTCCTTCAGGTATTAAGGCGAGGATGATGATGCTAATTATGATGATGTCGTATAGGCTCAGTGGTAGCGGAGGTGACTAGGGCTCCTCGGCCCCTAGGCTCCCCAAATATGGCAAATTGGGAATGGCCATCAAGAACAAGACGGGGCTATTAGAGGGATCCCTCAAGCTGGTAAAGACGATCATTGACCCGAGGTAAATTAGTTGGAGGGAGGTTCCAAATGAGCTCAAGTTAGCTATTTGGGTGGCACTACAGGTAATGTATTTATATTTATATTTATATTTATATGAATATTTCTATTTCTATTTCTATTTCTATTTCTATTTCGATCTCGATTTCATTTTATATTTATATTTATTCGCAACTAACATTGTATTTGTTGGACAGGAACAATTCATCCTGGATCCAAAGCAATGCGATTCCGTCTTGGAGCAGTTGAGGGAGCAACACAAGATGTGGAAGAAAAATATGCGAACGCGGTACTTTGGGAAGACCCAAGAGTTCGTTATCCGAATGCGTTAATCTGTCCCGTCGAAGGAGCAAATCTCATTATCACAATGGTAAAATTTCATTGACAATGAGATCAGGGAGCGACAATTGGCATCTCGCCAATCGGGGAGGGAAAATCGAGCAAAAAAGACGGACGTGCAATACTCCGACCGGACGTCTTACGCCGAGGTGGAGCATAGGATGATGGTAAGATTTAATTTTTCTATAACTACAGAAATATATTATTCTACATTATTTTACTTTGCGGGGACGATACTAATTTTGCTTTATTTTATTTCAGGGGACAGAGAGTGCCCCTGGGGGTAGGCCACATAGTCTCGATACTTATGTGGATATTTGGATGAAGAAGGGGAAGGATAAGGAGGTGTCCCCGATCATCGCGATCACGATTATAAGTAATCCGACAGTTTGCTTTTTGTTAATTACGTTATAATTATTGTATTTACTTATTTTACTAATCATGTGCTTTTTGTCGTTTCAGGCAAAGCTTAAGGAAGTGCATGAGTCGCAGTCTGATGCCGACAAGGCATCTTTATCCACAGACGCACTCAGCCAAGTGCTTGGCACTGATCGCAAGGGGAGGATAAGGGGGTGATCTCATGGGTGGCTAAATCTCGAATCATCGGATTGGAGATAAGCAACACCGGGTTGGCTCGAACGGTGGACTCGCATGATGCAAAATTATCCCGTTTGGAGGCGATAGTCCAAGATATGTTCTCATTAATGAAGCATTCGTTGGGCGGAAATCGTAAGGGGAAAGGGAAGGAGAAGGTGGTGGTGGAGGAGGTGTACGATGATGAGGATGTGGACCTCACTGCTTCATCGCCGACACATGTGGACTTTGATGATCCACTCCCCTATCTGGCTCCCTTCGACCGACCGATGTCGACACTTAGTTATCCGAGCGTATTTTTACTGGACATATTTGATGTCCAACGGATAGGGCGGGGGTTAAGGGACCCGAATACCGTCCAGGGTATGCCAGTTCATGGACGTTCGCTTCAAGACATCGAGTCCAAGGTACTCATCACGCATGTGATACTCGGGAAGGAGAAATACCCATTGTGGTTACGCAGACAATGTGTCACAATGTATATTACTGGATGTGTCAATTCGTATATCGTGTGGCCTACTCACCTCCTCAGAGCTAACCTTACCCCAGACATAAAGTGACATTATTTGAATTTAATTGTTTTAAGTTGTTACATTTGAATTATATTTGGATTATATCGTGATGCATATTGTTTTGAATGCATATTTGCATTATCTGTATTTTATTTGGATATATTTTGTTTGAACAGGTACAACGTTGCTATAACAGGTACAAATATACTGCTGGGCAGTGGCAGTGGCCATACTGCCCAGCAGAGTTTTTTTCAATTCTGCCTAGAATTGTCACGGTCATTGACCGTGATAATTTTTTAAATATTTTCACGGGTTTGTCACGGTTTATGACCGTATCAAAACTTATCAAGATCATAGACCGTGACATGACCGTGATAATGCTAATGAACTTGTCACGATCAATGATCGTGACACGTCTGTGACAACAAAAGTTGTCACCCCCAGAATTGTCACGGTCATTGACCTTAACAAGTCCAACTTGTCAAGTTCAATGACCGTGAAAATTCGAAAGATTTGGTGTAGTGGTCATAATACGTCGGGACTCGTGGGGGTGACGTGTTCGGAAATTGCACTAAGCCCACGTGAATTAATAGTGCTCCACCTAAACTCATTCTCAGTCCAGTCTGACACAGGTTTTAAATTCGTGACATTATTCGCCAAGACAGTGGGAGGAGTCCAACCTCTTTCACAAATTAACTAAACTCTCTCATCGATTACTTTTAAATGCGATCTTATCCGGGCTTTCTAGTAAGCATAATTAGACCCGTAAAAAATTGGCAAATGATTATATAAGTTTTCACTTGGAAACATTGAGATAATTTTTAAGAATATGATTTTTCAAAAAAATCAATATCACACAAATTTTGGGGAAAATAGGAATACTCAGTAAATTTAAGTAACCTGCTCTGATACCAATTTGTAAATGAGTAATGAGTCGTGTTCGATGTCGACTTATAAATAAATGCGCAAATTCCAATTATAAAATTATTTGATTAGAGTCAATTTTAAATCGAATTAAATCATCCCTTAAACAAGCAACTACGTGGGTGGGTGGGTGGGTGGGTGGGTGGGTGTCAAACCATCATAAATACAAATATGCTAACTCACAGATTTCAGGAAAAATCTCCGAAGGACAAAACCTTTTACTTCACTATGAATTAAATCCTAATTTACAATCACAGTGAAATTTGAAATAAGTTTACCTCAGCAAATCTACATAGACACGCAGTCTTGAGTCAGCAATGGATTCCACACAACAAACCCACACGAACCGCAGTCCAATCTTCAGCAAAGGAACACCCTCAATTAATCCTCAATGACGCGGAGTCAACAGCCCAGTACCATAAAAGGCACCTAAATCAGCAGCATAAAATTTCAGCAAAAATACGTCTTGAGTTCCACAAAACAACTCACATAAAAGTAATTGGGATTATGAATTGAAAACCAAACTTTGAACCCTTAAATGGGAGAAAAAAACAAAACTGCACATGCAACTATAAACATTATTAAAAAAACTATTCTGAAAGAACCAGTATTCTCCACGATTAAAAAATAAAAGAAGAAACCTCTTTATATAGCAAACTTTGGGATGGTGGCGTGGATAACAGAAATAATGTCGCTCGAACGAGAGAGATGTCGCTCGAACGAAAGCCATCTCGCTCGAACAAGACATGTGTCGCTCGAACGATAGTGTGATCTTGCTTGAACGATCAGAGAATCATCCCTAAGGATGCCATCAGACTTAGAAAAATTCTTCAAAACTTTTTCAAACCTTATTGTACGAAACAATTTAAAATCTTTTTTATAAAAAAACATTTGTAAAAACATTTTTATATTTAGAAAAACTTTTCTAATTTCTTATAAAAATTTACCAACACTTTTAATATGAAATATAAATAGATTTTAAACATATTTTTACCAAAATCATCTCGTTGGGCTTGAATATTGAAGACCACTTGAAATTTGGATCCGTCTTTTATAGATGTAAACTTCCTCAATTCTTCAATGACTTGTAGCGCTATACAACATACTTAATTGTGACAGACATTTATAAAATCTTGTCCTTACAAGTTTTGTCCATGTAATCCTACAATCTATATATGTTCCTTAATCACATTGTTATAATTGGAAAATTTTGCCCCTTCAAATTTTAAGAATCACAACTAAACTATTGCTACATTACAAAAGTTTTCGAGCTTGTGGTTACTTTTCCCTTATGTCTTCTCTCTATAAGGTATCTTTATTAATATTAGCACTCAACTTTCATATGTTAGAAGTCCAAAATTTCTATTTGTGACACTTTATAAAGGCCTTAGGGAACATTTGTGAGACTTTTAATGACACTTTTTCGAGTATTAAAGTAACAAAAGTTTATGTTAATAGCCCTACTCTCTCTATGTGTGTGTGTGTGTGTGTGTGTGTATATATATATATATCAAGGTTCTAAAAAACGCGGGGCGTGATCGAGGCGTGGAGGCCAAGCCTTAAGCCTTAGAAGCCTAGGCGGGCCTTGGCGTAAAAAGGCGTGAAAAGGCATTTAGGTCTTTTTAATATATTTTAATATTTTTTAACCATAACAAGGCTATTAAAATACTAAAATTGTACATATCATAAAAATATGTCTGAATATTTGCAAATAAAAATACTATTTGATTATTTTGGATGAGATAATGGTTCGGTTTGTAAAAAAATCTTTACAAGGGGATATCGTTTCACTAAAGCATTGTTGTTTTTAGAGAAAAAGTACACCTTAAGGGTTTTACCAAGCATAAGGCGTCAAAATCTTAAGGCGGGGCGTTTCTCTCAAGCCTCAAGCCTAGGCGGAGCCTAGGCGGGTTTTTTAGAACAGTGATATATATATATATATATATATATATATATATATATATATATATAGAGAGAGAGAGAGAGAGAGAGACTCATGTGTGGACCACGGTGTTGACCTTTTTTTTAAACAACAAAAAAGTTATTTTTGGTTTATTTTTTATGGTATTTAAACATTTCAAGGAGCCCTAAAAAATCAGTTGAAAATGAATTATTTTTCTATTTTAAAAAATAGATCAAAATATGTAGTTTTCAAACTGTTTAAACACTGACATATTTTGATCAATTTTTTAAAATAGTAATTTTTTTAGTTGATTTACTTGGGTCCCCCTGAAATATCTAAGTTCTACATAAAAAATCAACCCAAAAACATTTTTTTTGCTATTTTAAAAAAGGTTTTCCCGTTGGTCGTTACATGGAGGTCCGCATAGGAGCCTACCTTTTATGTGTATATATATACACATATCACGCATTAATTTGATGAAGGACTGATGTTGTGTCTTTCGCGTGTGAAACCTAATTATTGGCCAAAACAGGGGTGAAGTCTAGTGTCATATCGTCAAAAATTTTGTTAATTTTCCAAGATTAAGCACAACATATAAATTTTTCTAATTTTGCAAAATAGGTTACCACACGAATTAATTATTAACGGATCAATATAAATCGTACCCATGCTAAATCACCTGAACAAACTCATAAATTCTTCTGTAAAACTAATTACCAACTAATAAACAAACATTGGATCATATAGGTCTTTAAATAATATAAAGGAAACTATGAAAAAATCATGATCATCGTACTTGTTCGGGTATTTGACCATCCATAAAGACTAATTCTCAAATAACATCCATTATAATTTAAAGGCCCTAAACCAAAGGGAAATAATAGATCACGTTGACAAAAACCATATAAAACACTAAAAAGGCTCGGGAATAGTAAAAATTTAAAAAAAAAAGATTATTTAGACCGAGACACCCATTAGTTATTGTCGTTTGGGTTTTAGCACCCAAAAGAAAACTAATGCACTATTGACACCCAATTTCAAATGGATATTTTAATATTTTAAACCGTGATTTGTTTATTATGTTACTAAAGTAGTCTTAATCATAAAGAAAAAAATAAAAACCAAAAGGCAACCCTCCTCCCCCCCCCCCCCCCCCCCCCAAAAAAAAAAAAATTAAATAAATAACACCACCACCACAATCCCTCTCTCCACTCCTATACTCACCATCCCCTATCATCAAGATAAAAATCTCTCGAGAGAGAGAGAGAGAGAGAGAGAGAGAGAGAGAGAGAGAGAGAGAGATCATTAAGTTTTTTTTTATTTTTTTTTATTTTTATGGATATTGTGAGGTTAGTAAAATTGTTTGAGAAAAATGAGAAAGGAGAAGATTGAGCTGGAGATGCAATTTTGAATTATTTTTAGCTTTTTTTTTGTTCAAGTTATTTTATTCATTTGCTTTTATCGTCTACATCTTGTGATTAAAGAAGTTGAAATGATAGAGGTTGTCTTGGGCATAGCCCCTCAAATTCCTAGGGCCCTAAATAAAAAATATATTGTTACATCTTGTTATGTGAAAGCAGGTTGAATCTAATTATATATTCAAGAGGACCATAATTGTCAATGCAGTTATCGTTTAAATTTTTAGACATTTTGTTGTGTGTTTGTCACTATATATAAGGTCCCCAGATAAAAAAATTGTCTAACCCCCCTTTAAAACTAATGATATCTTAAGACCATCCCCTGGTGGATAATATATATATATATATATATATATATATATATATATATATATATATATATATATATATATATATATATAGAGAGAGAGAGAGAGAGAGAGAGATGAAAAGGTATTCTAAAGCTTTTTTAATTTTCAGGATCTTTTACAATTATGGTTGCCAAAGGGAGAGAGGGGATGAGAGAGAGAGAGAGAGAGGTGGGTTGAAAGGGTATTTTAGGATTTTAATGAAGAATTCCTACCTCCGTCCCAAATTAATGGTCGCTATTTGATAATTACGATTTTAAGGATTTAGACAATGAACGATCCAACTTTGTTCACTGTCGTGGAGTTTGATTCATCGATTACGTCCACAATATGAAAGTGGCTATTAATTTGGGACTATCCAAAAAGGAAAGCAGGACTATTAATATGGGACGAAGGGAATATTGACTAATAGTCAAAATAATAAACTAACAGAATCTGTCAAAAATTGGGGGACAATGGTGCATTAGTGTTTTTTTTAGGGGGGGGGGGGGGGGGTAATGGGGGTGGCAAGGGGAAATAGCTAAAGGGTGCCTAACTCCAAATAACACAAAAACAATACTTTAAACAAAGAGAGATACCAAAAAATATGTGAGGTTTATAAATGAAAATTAAAACCACACGGAAATAATTGATCAATAAATTAGGAAAAGAATATAAGTTTAGAAAGACATAAAACAACAAACAAGGAAGAGTAAGTTGCATACATTGGAAGGAAAATAATAATAATAATAATAATAATAATAATAATAATAATAATAATAATAATAATAATAATAATAATAATAATAAGTTTTTTTTACTTTAACCCTCAAAATAAATCAGAATTTGGAGATACCCCCTACGTGTTCATCAATTAGAGTTGTCACCCTTCGAAACCTCTCATTACTTGTACCTTATGCATTATACAACTCTAATAAATGAATGTAAAGAACAAATACCCAATTCTATCAAACGTTGAAGTAAATAAAAAAACTAATACTTACAATAAGAATTCATTTGCCCCACACCCAGTTGGTTTGCTATATTGAGTTAGACACCCATTATTTATTGATACCCCACTCATTTGTTTCATTAATGTCTCTTGATTAGCTAATAAATTTTCCAACTCAACTAGGGTGAGTTGATTTGGCCAACCACGTATTGCCATAATAAATCCATTATATTCGGGCTTTAGGACACAAATAATTATTCTCCTCGTACATGGTTCACTAATTTTAGATTCGGGATCAAGCAAAGAAATTTCTCGACATAAATCCTTAATTTTCTTAAAATATTGGCAAATGGTCATACCTTCCTAAGTTGTAGTCATCAATTGGTTCTCCAAACATCTGCAAGCGTGCATCATTCGTCTTTGGGAATATAGAGGCAAGAGTGTCCCACGCTTCCTTTGGTGTCCTCGCATCCTTGATATGCCCCAATAATTCTATATCCACTGATATTTTGAGTGCGTACATAGCTTTACCTGCTTTTATTTTCCATTTTCTTAAAGCCTCAGCATTTTCCCGAGATGGTGGTGTAGTGTCGCTATCACCAACCATATCCTAAAGATATTGTCCTTCAAAGTATGACATCATGCATGTGCTCTAAATTTCGTAATTAGTGTGGTTTAGTTTTCCAATCCCGCCACCAAACGCGTTAAGCACGTCTGCTATAATCACGTGCTTAAACTCATCCCAGACCAATAATACTGACACAGTCCCAAATTGTCTTCAATCCATTGGTAATACTTCATTTTAGCAGCACCCCTACAGCGGTCCATGGCCGTTTGGCTCTGATACCAAATTGTTGAGTAACAAAAATTGCACAGGCGGTGACAAAAGATTGGAGGGATAGGAGAGGGCAAGACTTTCTAGCAGGGTAGGCTAACATTAGTCTACTCAGTCTTGAAGATTGTTTCATATATTTCTTATCTAGTTTTAGAATCCCCGTTCCTATTTCAAACAATTTGGCAAATTTAATGAATATTTTTTTGGGAAGCGGGAGAGGGAAAAAAGAACATCTTATCTCTTACAAAGTTGTTCATAAACCTGAAAAGAAAGGAGGGATTGGATTAAAAAACTTAAGAAATGGAAACTTAGCTCTTGTAGGGAAGTGGTAATAGAGATATCTATTGGAGAAAGATTCTATTTGGGTGTCCATAATTAGGAGCAAGTATGGGGTCTATACTAGGGTCATAGATAAAGGACAACTACGTAACCCATGGAAATCCGTTTCTCAAGGTTTGGAATCATACCTCAAACATATCAGATTAAAGTGGGGATGGGGTAAACATTAAACTTTGGGAGGACCTATGGATTGGCGATTCAAAACTTTTCTTTTTATTCCTTAGATATATCGTGTAGCTAAAAACCTCATGGATCTATATCATCAACAATTAATTGGAACTATCCTTTCAACTTCTTTTGGAATATAACTTTTAGAAGGAACCTCAATGATAGTGACTTTCTTGATTTCATATCTTCTTGGCATTGTTGAGAGAGATTTTATTTCCAAAACACTCCAAATAAGAGAGTTTGGATGGATAAATCTTTTTTAGAACCTCTCATGTAAATACATTTATGATATCTTGGTGGATTCAATTTATTTTTTCTTATTTTGAACCTCATAAAAGAATTTAATTAGGTGTTTTTCCTTTGCAAGTATGTATTTTTGCATGGTTGGTTGGGCATATTAGGGATGATTACTTGTGATTTCATTAAACATAAATAACATATTCCTCCTTCTTGGTGCATCATTTGTAAAATGAGTCATGCGAATGCATATCATTTGCTTCAACACTCCAACAATTCTAGATATTTATGGGAAAACTGTTGATGTGTGGAGCCTGATATACTGGATCATGCTATGTTTTTTTGGGGTATTTTGAATATTCATATGTGTATTAATTTGCCATAATATTCTAATTATATAAAGGAAATTTAGGGTCGGCCATTTAATAGAATGTGGAAGATGACATTATAATCATCTTCAAAATAGTGGAAACCTTTACATGCTTCTTACATTGAGAGTGAACCACGTAAAAGTCTTGTGTCTTCTGCATGTTTGTTTGCTTTATTATTCGTTGCTAATGTTTTGCCATATTCATAAGTAGGATTTATTCTAATACTAAAAGGTGTCCCTATAACTTAATGTGATTAGTTCTTTACCATACCATTGTCATGACCTATTGTCAATGGAGGTTTCCTTGAATTGCAAAAAAGGGAAAAGGATGTCCTTTGGAGATTCATTTGTCGAGCAATGGCTTTGGGAATACTGAGGGAAAGGAATGATAGAATTTTTTAAGAGGAAGCATGTTCAAAAGAAGAATTATGGGAAAGAGTTATATATTCAGCGTCTTTTTGGGCCTCATCTTCAAAGGTTTTCAAAGGTATCGACTCAATAGTAATAATAAAGAAATGGTTGGAGAGCTTGGTGTAATATGCTCTAAAAGTACCTATGGGAAGTGATGTTGTTTTCTACCTCATGGATGAAGCAGGATATTTTATTTATCTTACGTTTTTTTTAACTTTAATGGACTATTGGTCCACTCTTATTAGTATTTAATTTTATTCAGCAAAAAAAATTTCTCTTTTTCTAATAAAAAAATGAACTGTGCAATTTGTAACAAAAACTATCCTAGGTGTCTCATACCAATGTCACCAAAAACTGTGCTTGTGATTTATACTACGTGAAACTAGTAGATATGGTTATAATAATAAATGCTTTGCGCCAAGTGGTCTTAACTAAGGGATTCATGATTAGTATATATATAGGAATGATGTGACTATATATATAAATATACTAGGGAAAATCATACTGTGTGAAATTAATAGATATAGTAATAATGAGAAATAAAATCATCGTAGTGGGTAAAAGGTTAACCATTCCAATGGAGAATATAATGAAATTTAGTTATGTGGGATAAATTATTTTAATAACGTATTGTATGGGCGATACGGGATACTCCCCTGAGATATCGTTAGAAGTATAAGGTTATGGCCTAGTTGGGAGTGTTATAGATAACTAGGTTGGGATAGATGTACGTTAGGTGTGCACAATAGTGGAGAGATGAGAATCCCATGTGAGAGTTCGAAACTAGCATGCACATGAAACATGCATTATTGCAGTTTTAAATACTTGCTAAAATAAATATTTTTACAACTCCGGCTCTGGCTCGTTCCTTGCTATTCTTCTCTCTTTTGCTATATATGTATATTATTTATCAGGTGCCCAGCCACAGGGTTAGCAGGCTTAAACGCGTGGATCATTTAGCGATTTGCAACAGTTGTGGGAGTTGCAGGTACTTACACTCAGACGCCTCTATCAGTTCCTTCTTTTCCTTTTCAGATATTCATTTAGGTCTTGTTTTTCCCATTCTCAGTCATTTAGTAGAGATTGTACTCAGTTACTTTAGCATTTTATTTTCCTTGCACTTGAGGATTTTATAGTTTGTTGGTTTAAGACTTTGAACTGGAATGTTTTATCCAGTCTAATTTATTTTGGTAGTTGATTCATGTCCAGTATTTGTTATATTTATGTGGAATGTAAATGGCTTATATCTTAATGAATGGAAATTCATTAGTGGATTATTTGAGTAATTAAAATTAAATGTTTTGACACTTAGCTTAATTATTTATTAGGTGATAAATAAAGAAAAATTATTTTTCGACAGTGATGTTAAGAATGAATTCACCGAACATTTTGTTTTAAATTTAATAAATGACTGATCACCCGGTAATTAATTAGGCGGGGTGTCACAGAAATGAAGATGATACTTGAAGAAAATTATAAACAAAACAAGGGAGGGAAAAGGGAGAAACTTACAGTAAATGGAAAGAGCAAATGACTATTTGTTACGTTTGAATAGTAAAGAAAGAAGATGAGCTCCAAAACGACGTGACGTGAGTCATTAACCGACTTGGTTCAACTTTCAAGACAAAATCATCATTTGCAACACGACCCCAAATGTCGTCTGACACACACACACAACCACTTTTGGGCTAAATGACACACAATTATAACATACCCCTAAAATACCCGTGCAAATGATAAGCGTGTCTTTTGGGGGTACTAGGAAAATTATAGGCATATTTAGACTTGAAAAATACCAAGTACTAGCACCTTCCGTCCGTATCATCTACAAGTGATCGAATTACCGATTCAGGTTGCAAAGCTTTGGGGGCAATTATTGGAGAATTATCCGACAAGGTAGGAGTAGCTGACACGTGTCTATTATAATTGATTACAACCATGACTTAAAGAGATAAAAATGAATTGAGGTCGATTAGCAAAAAAAATAAAAATTGGATTCACCTGGTGAGGTTGCAATAACAATCCAAAGTCATGTAGTCCCTCGTGACTCAGTCTGTTGTTGTTCTCTATATATGTAACCCACCCCCTGAAAAAAAAAAAGGGCATGCCATATTTATTATCAAAAGAAACACCCCATGAATGTAGGCATTGCCAAACCACGTCTGTACTATGTCACTGTGTGATTTTAATTGTCTTTGCTCGACATTATTAAGTTAATTCCATAACACTAGGTTTTGCCACTTATAATAATAATAATAATAATAATAATAATAATAATAATAATAATAATAATAATAATAATAATAATAATAATAATAATAATAATAATAATAATAATAATAATAATCTATTATCTCTTAATACTATAAAATGCAAAACAAGGCATTTATTATGCTTTGCAATTAGCCTATCCACGTGGCACATCACTTCACTATAATTTTGATGTCTCTTTATAGAGAATTGACACGTGGCAATGCCATTAATTGCACATCTTAGTCTTTGCATAGGTATTAGACACATGGCAATAATTAATTTTTCCTCATTTATAATATCTTCTCTTAAAATCCTCAAATCTCTTCATTTCCCAATCCTTACAATGACCATTATTAAATACATCTCTTCATTTCCCAATCCTTCCAATAGCCATTATTAAATACATACATGATACATGATGTTCTCATTCTCCTCTCTCCCCATATATATCTTAATCAACGTGTATCTCCCCATATATATCTTAACCAACGTGTAAAAGATGGTTCTCTCTAATGTAAGTTTATTTCTTCTTTCTCCCTAATAATTTTTTTGTCTCTTATTCTCCTATTATCTCTCTTTCACCGAATTATTTTTTCTCTTATCCTCTTATTATCTCTGTGCCAAGTTCACTCTTATCTCTTTAACAACTAAGATCTCCAAGAAATAGTATGGAGATGATCCTCAAAGTCGGGAAAATTATATGCACCCAATAATTTATCTCCCTCTCTTTATATATATATATATATATATATATATATATATATATATATATATATATATATATATATATATATATATATATATATATATATTGACATTTCGATCATTAGATATTCTAACTTACATTCAATGATTTAAAAATAGGGGTTAGAATGATTTTAAGATTAAAGTCCAACCTTATAGTTTTAACTCTTTTTTTCTATTAAAAATAATTTTTTATAAAGTAAATTTCTAAAAAGTGGAGTTTTTAATTTCGTTTCTTTTCATATATTGTGTTTTAAGAGAATGTTCTTAAAATTTAAATACTATATTCTTTAAGGAAAAATTATTTTTTATAAAGTAATGTTAACATGAAAATTTTATAGACTGTTTTACAAAAGTATCCATTTTTTTTTATAAAAAACATTTTTTTTGAGTTATACATAAAAAAAAAATTATTATATAAATATTAGAATTTAATCATTGAAGAAAAAATGTTTCATATAATATAATTTTTTTTTATACATATGAAAGTATTTTATGTGAAATATCTTTTTCTTTAATTAGTAAATACTAATATTTATATAACAAATAGTTTTTTTTATATAACTAAAAAATGTTTTTTAAATAAAAAATGTAAATTTTACTAATACAGTTTATAAATTCTGAACAATAACATTAGATTATAAAAAAAATATATATATTTATATTTATAAAACAGTCTTTTAAAGCACAATTTGTATGAAGAAATGAAGTTAAAAACTATATTTTCAGAAAATTACTTTATAAAAATACAATTTTTATAGTAAAATATTTATACTTATCTTTATAAAATCAAGTTTTGCAAAAAAAATTATAAAAAAGTTTTAACACCGTAGTGTTATTAAAAAAAATGATAATATATTTATATTTTTGTAAAAATAGTATTGTTTAAAAAAATAATTTTTACTTATAAAACAGTTTTTTAATATATATATATATATATATATATATATATATATATATATATAGTGTCTGTGTGTGTGTGTGTGTGTGTGTGTATGTTCTATTCTTTTTGTTTTTTTAATTTTACTTACTTCATCATTAAATGTTTCCCTTTCTGCATTTCAATTTTACATGCAAGTATTTAGTTGGCATCATATATTCTATAAAATAAATACATATATTCGTTATCCTTTTATAATTTTTCTGCATTAACGACATATATCATAAAAATATAAAATAGGTCTTTTTAACGTTGTAGATTTTTTCTATGTTTTTGTAAGTATATCCGCATTATATTTTTTAACAATAAATGCAAAGCACCCGCTCATTGCGCGGGATTAAAATATACCTTTAATACGGTAGATTAGAGGTATTACTTCTCATTAATGATACTTCTGTTGATTAAAAAGGTCCCTGGATAGATAAATAAAACGTACAGAACTTCAAAAAATTTGACTCCTGACTCTCCATCTCCTCAAATGCCGGTTGAGTTTGGTTCGATTTCCCTTCCAATGTACGGCTCTCAGATCTCCTTCTCTCTCCCCCCCTATTTATACCCATAAGCTTCCACACCCATCACCTTGATTTTATCTCTCACTACCTTCAAACCCTAACAACAAACATCACAAAAAATATGTCAAGAAATCTCAAAATCCAACGAGATTTTCTCCAATTCCAATTACCCTCTATCAAGATCAACGATTTTTAGATTAAAAACGTTTAATCTGAAATTAGTTAGATGAATTTCACTGCAGAATAAGTGATCAGTATTTATGGAACTGGTAGTCTTTCTTAATTTGTTAGATGAATAATATAGGATATAATTGTATTGGTTTAATTGATGGAGCAGGGTCGTTGGGATAACTTTGAAATCGAGGGTAGCAACGGCCCAGAAAAATGAAGCGGACACCAAATACAGAAGACGCCATTAGTGAGAGTTTATATTTGAGGAAGAGAGGTTTAGGTGTCCCATTTTCTCACCTTCAAGATCTCATCATCAATATATTAAATCATTGATTTTTTAGGGTTTTGGAGTGGGAATGAATGAGTTAAGTATGAGTTTGAAGATCTATTGTACTACTGGTAGTAAGAGTATAAGAGATGTTGGATATTTTTTTACTCGGTGTCTGTTTATAGAGTGGTAGGGCTATCTAAAAGTTATTATATATACCGACAAATTTGTGGGTTTATTAAGTTTTTGACCTTTCAAATTCTACATTCACAACAACTTAAAAAAAATGAGAGTTATTTAATACTCCCATAAACATGTTTTGCAATTGGCGAATTTATAAATTGTCCACTTTTGATTTTGATAAACATGTTTGCAATTGCGGTTTGATAGTGTATATTTGTCCACAAAAATAATTACTTATTTTATGACTTTTCAACATTATAATATCTCCATATGTTGTTTACTCAACTTAAAAATAAATAACTAAAATATTGTGCATTGTTATTTCTTATACATCTGAGCATTTTATCAGTCGTGGATGTTTGCACCTGCAAGACAATCAGATTATGTAAATCGGAGGTAATTTCTTCTTATCCGTCACTAATATCGAAGCTTACATTCATTTGCTAAAACGGAGATATTGTGATTCTTTTTTTCAAGGAGAAAAGAAATCGAATCAATCTTCAGATGAAGTTTTGAGATTATTAAGGTCAATTCTCAAAGTGGGGTGAAGAGAAAGTGTGCTAGTGTAAATGAATACTAAACACTTTTTTTAGAAGTTGTATGTAGTATACATTTTGTTATATGATATTATTTGATTATGGAGGTTTATATGTTATAGATCTGAAATTTCAGACAATTTAGATCTGAATTATAGGATGGCCAAGTTTAAGAGAACTTATTCAATTCTAATTAATTACATCTTTGAATGTTATTTTATTTTTTACTTTTAAATTTTGTAATGATTCGAAGGGTGGTGTGTGTGTTGAATATGAGAGGTAGATGAGATTAGTTAATTATTGTTGTTTCAAAGTAATAGATTGTGATTTGTAAGCTTTTGATGGGCTATTTATATATTTTATTATTTAGTTTACCTATTGCTAAAATATGGTTGATGATTATTATGTTTGACAATTGACATTAATGTTGAGTGATTGGTACGACTTTGGGATTGGTAAACAAAGACATTTTTAAATTGGAATAATAATTATGTTTTGAATTTCTGTTAAGACAATACAGTGAAGACGATAAAATTTCGCAAATAAACTTTCCGTTATACAAATATTATGTGAATTCATAGGAAAATTAGAGATAACGAAATAATTATTTTTTGTGAGTATAGTGAAATTTTATTGATCTTTCTGAAAAATATCATATTATAAATCTACGCCCGCGCATCGCGCGAGGTAATAATAATAATAATAATAATAATAATAATAATAATAATAATAATAATAATAATAATAATAATAATAATAATAATAATAATAATAACAATAATAATAATAATAATAATAATAATTCTATTTTTAATACAATAGTATTAAAAGTTAATGAAGGATTAATTATCAACAACCCCTAACGATTAAGTATAACTCTAATACCGCGTTATTTTTTTTCACTATTTTCTCTCTTTATACTTGGTTAAACCAAGAGTCTCACCAACGATTTCTCTTCTCTCCTTCCTCTTCAATAAAATGGATAACTGAACCCTCACATCTCATCCAGGGGCAGAGCTACAGTGTAACGAGTAGGTGCGGGCGCACTCACTGAAATTCTGATTATATATATATATATATATATATATATATACCT
The DNA here is from genome assembly GCA_949130495.1 of Sambucus nigra. Lineage (NCBI taxonomy): Eukaryota > Viridiplantae > Streptophyta > Magnoliopsida > Dipsacales > Adoxaceae > Sambucus > Sambucus nigra. The sequence goes on along the minus strand of OX422223.1, from coordinate 60,463,315 downwards.
ATGTGTAATAACTTAAACGTTGAGGTTAAAAATCGTAAATTTAGAAACTTAACTCTATACCCACAAAACAGCAGCAGTCGGCCCTAATCTTTAATTCCTTCTTCATTCCCTTCCAAAACAAATAACCCACTAAAGAAATTGTTGAACACTTAACCCACTTAAACCACTTAACTTAACCCAAAACACTTAAACCCCCTTCCGGCCGCCCCTCCCTGTCCGGCGACCTGTCCAGAAATCAGTCGGCCGCCCCTCCCTGTCCGAAAAATCAAGGTGTGTTGTTATGTGTTCACTTTTTTTGTTAGTTTATTTGTTAAAGCACTCTTAATGTTATTGGTGTATAATATATTCTGAAATTGTTGGAAAAATTGGTGTATAAAATTGTTGGAAAATTGTTAAAGCATATTCTGAAATTGTTAAAGCATTCTTATTTATTGGTGTATAACATATTTTGAAATTGTTGGAAAAATTGTTGGAAAAATTGGTGTATAAAATTGTTGAAAAATTGTTAAAGGATATTCTGAAATTGTTAAAGCATTCTTATTTATTGGTGTATAACATATTCTGAAATTGTTGGACTCTTAATGTTATTGGTGTATAACATATTCTGAAATTGTTGGAAAATTGGTTTATAAAATTGTTGAAAAATTGTTAAAGCATACTCTGAAATTGTTAAAGCATTCTTATTCATTGGTGTATAACATATTCTAAAATTGTTGGAAAAATTGGTGTATAAAATTGTTGGAAAATTATTAGAGCATATTTTGAAATTGTTAAAGCACTCTTAATATTATTGGTGTATAATATATTCTGAAATTGTTGGAAAGATTGGTGTATAACATATTCTGAAATTGTTGGGAAAATTGTTGGAAAAATTGGTGTATAAAATTGTTGAAAAATTGTTAAAGTATATTTTGAAATTGTTAAAGCACTCTTAATGTTATTGGTGTATAACATATTCTGAAATTGTTGAAAAAATTGATGTATAAAATTGTTGGAAAATTGTTAAAGCATATTTTGAAATTGTTAAAGCACTCTTAATGTTATTGGTGTATAACATATTCTGAAATTGTTGGAAAAATTGTTGGAAAAATTGGTGTATAAAATTGGTGTATAACTTATTTATGTTAGATTAATTCTGTTTTTTCTATTAATTTCATAATATGTTGAAGTATTTTAAAAAAGCTAAAGAGTCATCCTCGACTCCGCCTCCATGTTCGCCTCCACCGCCCATAGTAGAGACAAATTTTGAGTAGTATCCATCCGATCCGGGGTTAAGAAAAAGCATTCATAGCTTTGGTGCTAAAGAGAAAAAAAATATTCGAATGTATTACTTGCAAAAAGGCTCATTTCAACCTAAGAATCAAGTGTTCCCTTGGCGTTTATGCGGCAATGAAAGATGTAGATTCATCTCATCATGGTTTAGCGATCACTCTTATTGGTTGGAATATAGCATACAAAAAGATGCGGCATTTTGTTTGTGGTATTATCTTTTCAAATGTGAGAATGGTGATCAAGGCGATGGTGATACGTTTGTTGTTGAGGGGTATACAAATTGGAGAAAGAAAGATAGGTTTAATGTGCATGTTGGAGAACCAACTAGTGTTCATAATCAATGTTTGAGGGCGTGTCAAGATCTAATGAACCAAAAATAACACATTGACATTGTGTTGTCTAACCATTCCAATCAGACTCGAATGGACTATCGTATTCGTCTAACTGCAACAGTTGATTGTATTAAATTCCTTTTGCGCCAAGGGATGGCTTTGCGTGGTCATGATGAGTCTCAGGAATATTTTAATCAGGAAAATTTTCTCGAACTGTTACGATTTCTTTCTAGGCACAATGAGGAGGTCAATAGAGTGTCACTTGAGAATGTCCCTGGAAATTATGCGCTAACATCACCCATGATTCAAAAAGACATAATTAGTGCCATAGCGATTGTGACTACAAGGGATATTCTTCGTGAACTTGGTGATGGTTTATTTTCTATCTTAGTTGATGAGGCGCGTGATGTATCAGTGAAAGAACAAATGGCCATTGCTCTACGGTTTGTTGACTCAAGAGGGTGTGTTGTTGAGCGTTTTCTTGGCATTGCACATATTAGAGATACGACTGCCTTATCACTAAAGGCATCCATTGAATCTCTTTTTTTCCGTCATGGTTTGAGCATTTCGAGTTTACAGGGCCAGTTCTATGATGGAGCTAGAAATATGAGAGGCCAATTTAATGGCTTGAAAAGTTTGATATTGTTAGAGAATGAAGAAGCTTGTTATGTACACTGTTTTGCACACCAACTTCAATTAACACTTGTAGCTGTCGCGGAGGGACATAGAACTATTTCTACATTTTTTGATATTATTTCCCTTTTATCAAATATTGTTGGAGCTTCATGTAAGCGAAGAGACATACTACGAGAGAAACAATTTGAGAAAGTTGTTGAAGGAATCTACAATGGTGATATATTGACTGGCAAAGGCATGAATCAAGAAATGACAATGAGACGAGCTGCAAACACACGTTGGGGTTCTCATTACGGTACACTTTTAAGTTTGATTCATTTGTTCTCGTCGGTCATTAATGTTGTTTTAATTATTGAGGATGAAAGGACAAATGACAAGCAAAGAGGTCATGCGGAGGGGCTTTTGAAGAATGTGCAATGTTATGACTTTGCATTCATTTTACATTTAATGAAAAATATTTTGTCAATTACAAATGATTTGTTCCAAGCTTTACAGAGAAAAGATCAAGAAATTGTTAATGCCATGAATCTAGTGAGAATAACAAAACAACAATTGCAAGATATGAGAGATAATGGGTGGGAATTATTGTTAGCTGAAGTCTCATTATTTTGTGTCAAATATGAGTTGGATATTATCCAAATGGAGGATTTGTATGGATTTTGTGGAAGGTCAAAGCGTAATGTTCATGGAAAAACAAATCTCCACCATTATCGAGTTGAAATGTTTTATGCGGTGATAGATTCACAAATTCAAGAGTTGAACAATCGTTTTACTGAGGCAAATACGGAGCTGTTGTTGTGTATGGCCTGCCTTGATCCCTTTGATTCATTTGTTAAATATGATGCAGAAAAATTGCTTCGATTTGCTGAATTTTACCTATCAGATTTCACTCCTATGGATTTAATGCATATTAAGCGTCAACTTGGAACCTATATTATGTATGTGCGCTCTGACGATCGATTTGATAGAGTTGAGGGGATTGGTGAGCTAGCTAAAGTACTTGTTCAGACAAAGAAGCATACTTTATATCCGTTGGTATATTTACTCGTGCAACTTGCATTATTTTTACCCGTTGCTACTGCGACAGTTGAAAGAGTTTTTTCTGCTATGAAGATTGTTAAGACTTCACTTCGTAACAGATTGGGGGATGAGGTGATGAATGATTGTTTGGTGGCATATATCGAAAGAGATGTCTTGGATGATATTGACACTAAAGATATCATTCAATTTTTTCAGAAAATGAAGACTAGGAGAGTTGTATTGTAATAATTATCATATGATATTTTGATAATGGTTTTAATGCATGGTTATTTTGTTGAAAATGAATATTAATGCATGTTTTTTTTTTTAAATTTACTTTAGTACTAGATTTATGCCTAATATAGTTAAAATAACTATAAAAAAACTCGTCTCGTGGGCTCCCGCCCCCGAACCCCCGGAATACGTCAGACATCTTTCGCATCCACTAACTCACAATCCTGGCTCCGCCACTGATCTCATCCATCCAATTCTTCTCATTTACGAGTTCTCTTCTCTCTCAACGGCACTTGTAATGACGTTTCATTGGCAACACACTTTTGGTGGAACCCTCGCACCTAACACACATTTCATTGGCAACACAGTTCCAGGATCAACAGTCCTTGTGGATTTTCCAGATAGGTATGACGTTATATGTTATGGCCAGGTAATTGTTGCTTGCGTTTGGGGGTTGGGTAATGAAGCCCAGAGAAAATGTCGTGTTAGGTGATAACATTCCTTGCTCAGGAAATCGGCCCATATGATGAAGAAAATTTCGTCAAAAGGATGAAGCAATGATGGAACTCCACCATACGGGAGCCAGGTGTGTTTAAAATACTGATAACATTCCGACTTAAAAATCTTATCTTGCACCAAATCATACGCAAAAAATTGTAGAGCCTTGGGAGAAAACTAGTAAATAGCGGTATCAACACCATCATCTAACACATCTGTCCAATCATTGTCCACTGCAGATTGAGGTTGAGAAAATTTGCCCCACTCGCGAAGGTCGAGATCGTAATAGGCCATTGCTGGGTAATCTCACCCCGCACAAGACGAGTCAACTGCTATATACATAGAGAGATCCACATCCCAGATATTTATATCATACAAAGTCAACTGCTTTAGCTCACTCTCCATCAGAATCACAATCTGTTCTAACATAGATGCCATATTATACCAAGAACTTGCTTTTAAGCCCTAGAAGATAAACGAACATACTCTAATAGGCCTGACAACATTTTATATATGATCGACTTCTTTCTCCTACGACTTTAGCGTCCAAATTGATATTGGGGAAAAGCAAACCCTTCTGCTCCCATATATATCAGATTAATATATCAATTTTGATTTGAAAATTTATCTAAACATGATTGGATTATTTTTATCCATTAATACTCATTGACATTAACAAGTTATATAGGATGAGGCTTTACCAATTTATTTTGGCCCTGTTTAATTATGCAAATTGTTTAATTATGTAAGTTAGTTCATTATAAATTAGTGAATTATAAATGAGTGAAAACACATACACCCACATCCTCAAAATCAATGTTCCGGGTGGGTACATATATATACTCGCATATGTATGTATGTATGTGTGGAGACAATTATTATGCAACACAAATAAATATGAAAGAGGTAACCACCAAGAAAAGATAAATAAAAGGCCAATCACACAACAACGGATATACGTGGTTCAGCAAAGAAGTGCCTACGTCCACAGTGGTTCAGTCAGTGTTATTTCTCTATATTCTGAAGAATAAGTACAGAGAATACAACTTGTCCTTTGCCCCGTACTTAGGGTTTAATTTATACATGTATATGTTGGAGTAGTGGGGGTGATGGGTTCCTCCTTATTAGCCATTTCCCCTACATGGGATCGCGTTCTCCCACAACTTCTCTTCATGGGATCGTGGGGTGATCGGATCAATACAAAAGGTGATGGGCCTGGCCTTTGGGCCGCTAAGGAGAGGCTACTCGTCCAGGCCTATGATGCTAAATTCAGGGTACCCACAATTGCCCCTAAATTTGTTGGGCCATTTTTACAGGTCCAATGAATTTAAATAATCAGCTATTATGGTTGATTTCTTTGAAAACTGTGAAGTTGCTTTGGCGGCACCCGCTTCGCTATCCGTGCGTTATGATTAGACTTGAAGGCTCGTTGGAATAAGACACATTTTCTCTTCGTCGCTTCAGCTTTTTCAGCAATCTTCTATTTTCTGAGAACTCTTAAGCTTCGTACCTTCTGTTTTCGATCTCTACTCTCGTTGCTTCTTCGCCATTTGACCTGATCTTCTGTCTCGTAAGTCTCTCGTGCCCTTTTCATTTTCTCTTGAGTTTATAGTTTTTCTTGTATTTTTCCAATGGCGAAGATTGGAAATAGGTCAATAACTGAGTTTAGAAAATTCTATAGTATTCCTGAGTGGGTAGAGATTGAGTGTTGTGCCTCGCCTCCTAGGAACGTTAGGGATATCGAGGATGCACATTGGATTCACGTCATGTTGCTCTCCCAGGGGGGACTTACCTTCCCTCCTAATGATCTGTTTCTGCACTTCTTTAGCTATTTTAGTATTGTGCCTGCACAATGTTCGCCCAACGTATGAAAAATAGTGAACGGTGTGCATAGGATAAATCAATTGTATGACACAAAGTTAGGGCTTGCCGAGGTCTGCTTTTGTTATTCCTTTTCTCGAACGAGTTCAAGTGTTTTGTACCTTAAGGCTAGGAGCCCTGATAGGGTATTGGTAGTAAATCTACCTGATTCCCATAAGGACTACTGGCAAGAAGGTTTTCTCGTCAGAAATTGGCAACTTTCCCCCCAATTTGAAGGGTCGAGGTCTGAGAGGTTCACTGTTCCCTTTTATGGGGAAGAATATATAGGTAGATGTCAGATTATTGTTTCAACCTTTGTTGACTTGTGATTTTTCTAACCTCTCCCTGTTTTTTCTCTTACAGCGAGGACAAAGAACTTGGAGCCTGCTCTCAGCGAGGTTCGTATCTCGGAACTGGTGAAAGCTTGGAACATCAGGTAACTTTTGGGTGACGGCAAGCATCCTAGGTCTGCTGCGTTTCTGCTTGAATACAAGAACACGGGCTCCAGCTTTATAGCCCGTCCTGTGGATAGTGTTCCAGACTTTGATTCTTTCGAAGAGATTTTGGCTGAGCCCATCCAGTTGGACGAAGAGGAGAGCAGCTCAGAGAGTGAACCTGCAGGTGTTATGAGCAATTTGGGTGCAGGAAGTGCTGACAGTAGCAGCTCTTCTGAAGGAGATTCTGAGGCTCAAGACTCGTCGAGCAACCAGCAGTTCTTCTGAAGAGATGCCTCCCAGGAAGAATTTGATCAGAGATGACGATGATGATGATGTGCTCCTTGCACATAGGTCCAAGAAGACGAAGACTGCCTATGGGGCCATAGCTACTGGTTCCCGGCCTTCTTCTCAGGAGCAAGAGAAGAAGAGGAGAGAGGAGGAGCAAATGAGAGAGAGAGAGAGGAAAAAGGAGGAGGAGAGGAAGAAGGTGGAGGAGAAAAAGAAAGTGGAGGAGAGGAAGAGGAGGGAAAGGGAAAAAGAGGAGGAGAGGAGGAATGTGGAATCAAGGACCAAGACTGGTCAGGCCATGGTTCCAGTGTCTGCCTTGCCCGAAGGGGCTTCGGTGGCCACCTCTCCTCAGCTTGCCCCTGCGCTGCTCGAGAGAGCAGTCCTCCCTGCAGATCGTGAGAGGGCGTTGGGGTCCGATCAACTGGCTTTGAAAGCTAGCCAGAGGTTTGCCTTGGTAAGGTTCCTCTTCTAATTATCAATTTCCTTTAATCCGTTTTGATGGTTTCTTCTTTCTGATCCTTCCCTCGTTTTTTGCAGTTTGTGACTGACTTTGCTGTGCTCTTTCGCTCTTGCGACGAGCTGTCGAGAAGGAACAGCGAGCTGGAGCAGCAGAAGTCTACTCTGGTAGCCAGGGGTTCTAAGCTGGAGGCCGATCTGAAGGCTGCTGATGCAGCTCGAGCCTCATCTGCCTCTGCCCTTGCTAATTCTGCTCGCGAGAGAGATGACGCTGTCAGGGAGCTTGGCGAGCTGAGGAAGGCGTACGACCTGGTGTGCTCGAGCAAGCTAGACCTTGCAGAGAAGAACAGGGCTCTGGCCGAGCAGCTGGAGGCGGAGAAAGCCCAGGCGGCCACTCTCAAGGAAGATTCGTACAACTGTGGCTGGACTGCAGCGTATGAGGACGCCGAGGTTCAGATAGGCTATATCAGCCGTCTGAACTTCAAGAAAGGGTGGAACAAGGCCCTCGTGGCTGCTGGGGTGGACGTTGCATCCCCACTCTTTGACGAGCATGATCCGGGGCCAAAGTCAGTCGTGGATGAGGACCCAGCCCCAACTGCTGAAGGCACCAATCCTGTTTCTCAGGCGACTCCTGCTGATGCTCCCTTGGTCGAGGGGGTAGTGGACACCCCTGCAGAGGGTAATGTCCCTGCTGATGCTGATAAGGACAAGGGTCCATCCACCGAGGTTGCTAATTGATAGGGCTTTTTTGTAACTTTTTTCTTTTTTGATCTGATGTAACCTCGCTCATTATCAATGAAAAGACTTCATTTTTGTTTATGCTGATCTCTTTCTTTTCTCTTTCTTTTACTTGTAGTTGGTTGATGTGGATGACAATATTCCTGTTACCTCCCAACTAGGGAGGACTCTTGGTCCTAATGCAAGCCCTGCAGTTCGCCAGGCCTTTGCTAGGCTTTGCAGGTTTGCTAAGTCAAGGAACCAGAAATATAAGGATCAGTCCGAGCTGGTGGCCAAGTTGAAGGACAGGCTCCAGGAAATGGAAAAGATCGGTGCTTCAGTGCAAGAAGAAGTTAGCGAGCTGAGAGCAAAGTTACTGGAGGCCACCGAGATCAACCAAGTCGTGGAGTTTCTTCAGCGGGAGAATGAAGACCTGAGGCGGGAGGTCTCGAAGCTTAAGGAGCATTCGTCGAGCACCGCTTCGGCAGTCCTACAAGGCTCTTCTTCGTCGCGAGCTGCTCGGCCTCCCCTCCCGCGTGCTGGTAGGAGTATAAGGGGTAGGAGTAGGGAAGTCGAGGAACAGCGTGAGAGGGAAATGGAGGAGCTGCGTGGCGATGTTCGGCGAGCTTATGTGACTGCTGCTGGGCTCCAGAGGGACGTCACCCGACTGCGGCATCTATTCAAGAAGGGCCCTCGCCAAGTGTGGACTGATGGCTATGATCAGGGATGGCTGGATGCTCCCATAAGATTATCAGAGTTCGAGGAGCTTTCCTTCATCAGAGGGTGGTTGAGTGCTCTCAAAGAGCTGCAGGTCCCGAGGAACTCGATATTGTGGTATCGGCACGAGACGTCCCCCTCTACTCTGATGCCCAATCCATTCAGGCGAGATGATCGATGGATCCCCATCGATGCTATTCCCCGGCGACTATTGGAGTTGGACGCAAATGAGGTCGTGGAGGAGTTCGATCCTGCTCCTGATGATGGGAGGAGAGCTAAAGTTGCTGACTACCTTACCCGGAGGCTTCCACCTTCTTGATATTTTGTTTTTTAATAATTGTAAATGCTTTGGGCGAGCTTCGCCGACTAAACATGTACTATTATTGTTTGTAAATATAAAAGATTAATGGAAAGTTTGAGTTTTGGGCGATTTTGCCGACTAAACGTGTTCATCCATTCTTTTTATATTTTTGCAGCTTCACAATCCTTTTTATCTTGTCATGTGAGTGTCCGCCCAGTCCAGTATTAAGAATACCATTGTGCCCTTCCTTTACCTTTTAGGTCGTGTCGTCACACTCCCTTAGGCCTAAGTAGGGCAATTGGCGAGGACACACCTCATATTGGATGTCTTTATCCGGTCAGGATTTTGTTTAGCCAAAGTAGGTTTGATGCCTAAGAATACTCTGTAGGGCTTCATATATTGCCATGGGCAATGCTAAGAGGTCTGTCGTGCTTCATGACGATGACCTAAGGAGGGGTATTCCCCTGCTATGCCAACCATTATACCTGTGATTTGAAAAGGATGTGCAATAAGATATAATTGTTACTTTTTAGAGATTGATCAACTGAGAGGTTTTCATTGGTGAATTGAGAAATAAACTGTCTTTTCCCATAATGAGTACAATAAAAGATCTAACAATAGAACCCCTAAAAATAGAATTTCTTGAGATTAGCTGCGTTCACTGCTCGTGGTATCTCTCTGCCCTCCATCGTTTTCAAATGATAGGCACCTTGCAGATCGTTTCTAATTATCTCATAAGGTCCTTCCCAGTTCGGGACCAGTTTACCGTCTGATGGCTTCACTGTGTTGCCCAGGACCTTTCTTAGAACATAGTCCCCAACTTCGAATTTCCTCGGATTGACCCTTTTGCTGTAGTGCTTTGCGAGCTGTTGCTAATAGCTCGCTAGTTTTACTAGGGCAAGTTCCCTGCGCTCGTCGGCCAAATCGAGTTCAGCGAGCAAAGCCTGATCGTTCTGACCCTGCTCGACAAGGTCGGATCTCATTGTAGGTAATCCTGCTTCTAGTGGGATGACTGCCTCCATACCATATGCTAGTGAGAATGGCGTTTCTCCTGTGGCTCACCTAGGAGTCGTTCTGTACGCCCATAGGATATGCGGTAGCTCGGTTGTCCACGCGCCTTTGGCTTGTTCTAACCGCTTCTTCAATCCAGCGATCACTGTCTTGTTGGAAGCCTCAGCTTGTCCGTTGCTTTGAGGGTAAGCCACCGAGCTGAAGTGGTGCCTGATCCCGTGTTAGTCGCAGAAGTCCTGAAAAGGGCCACTCTCGAACTGTGTTCCATTGTCAGTGATGATGGTTCTGGGGATCCCGAATTGAGTGATTATATTTCTCCATATGAGCCTCATCATGTCAGCATCTCGGATGTTCGCCAGTGGTTCTGCCTCGATCCACTTGGTAAAGTAATCAGTTGCGACCAACAGGTATTTGCGATTGCCGGCAGCGGTGGGTAGTGGTCCCACGATGTCCATTCCCCACTGGGCGAAAGGCCAGGGGCTGGTCAGGGATTTTAACTCGCTGGCGGGCTGGTGGACCATGGGGGCGTGAAGCTGGCATTTTAGGCATCTGCGGACATATGCTGCGGAGTCCTTTTGTATATATGGCCACCAATAACCTTCCTTCATTGCTCGGAAGGCTAGAGACCTTCCTCCGATGTGACTCCCGCAGATTCCTTCGTGAAGCTCGTGAAGCACTGTCTTGACATCGCCTGGGTGGACGCATCTAAGGTAGGGGCCGGAGAAAGATCTTTTATATAAGTCGCCTCCCGTGGATAAGTGAAAGCGAGCAGCTTTGACTCTTATCTGGTGGGCAGTCCTCTTATCCTCTGGGAGCGTTCCGTTCTTCAAATAGTCTCTCAAGGGATCCATCCAGTTGGGGGATGGTTCCAATTGGATTATTGGTTTCGCTTTGGTCAGCTCGTAGTTGGGGTAAATGCTCGGGCAGCTGAGGAAATCGATAGGGATGATCCTTTTAAGGCTGGAATCAACTGCCGAGCTAAGGGCTGCTAAGGCGTCAGCGTGGCTGTTCTGCCCCCTAGGAAACTGTTGGATGTTGATTTCTTCAAAGTTCGTCATTAAGTTTTTTACCAGGGAGAGGTAGGCTGCCATCCTCTCATCCTTCGCGTTATAGTCTCCACTTATCTGATTGGAAACTAGTTGCGAGTCTCCGAATACCTGTAAATGCTTTACTCCCAGAGTTTGCACCCTTTAGAGACCTGCTATTAAGGCTTCGTATTCTGCTTCGTTGTTGGAGGCTGCAAATCCCAGCCCGATTCCTTGCTCGAGGACTGTGTTTTCTGGAGTGATGAGAATAATTCCTACTCCTGCCCCCTTTGAGTTGGAGGCTCCATCAACGAATAGTTTCCAGCTTCCCCCTGTAGCCTGGTTGTTTTGTTCTCTTGGCTTAGGCTGGTCGAAGGGTTCTTCGCCTGTGAATTCAGCTATGAAGTCAGTAAGGATTTGACCCTTGATAGCTGTCCTTGGTTGAAATTGGATGTCAAACCGGCCGAGCTCGACTGACCATTTATACAGTCTGCCCGATAAATCCGCCTTCCTTAGGACAACCTTAAGGGGGTGTGATGTAAGGATGATGATCGTATGAGCTTCGAAGTAATGCTTCAGTTTCCTCGAGGACATTACTAGGGCGAAAGCGAGCTTTTCCAATGGCAGATAGCGCTGCTCGGCGTCTAGTAAGGTTTTGCTCGCGTAATAGACTGGATGTTGGATCCCTATAATTTCACACATTAGCGCTGAGCTGACAGTATGGCTGGATACAGAGAGGTAGACGTACAAAGAGTCCATTTGCTGTGGTATGACAAGCAGTGGTGGGGAGCTTAGGTAGGACTTGAGCTCGTCTAATGCTTGTGAGCAACCTGGGGTCCATTCTACTGTTTTGCTGCCTTTTAAGAGTTGGAAGAAGGGCTTGCATCTCTCGGAGGATTTAGAAATGAAACGATTTAGAGCAGCGAGCATTCCAGTGAGCTTCTGTACATCGTGGATTGTGTGAGGAGGTTGCACTCTTTTGATTGCATCAATCTGGTCCGGATTAGCCTCTGTGCCACGCTTGCTGACCAAATACCCAAGAAACTTTCCTGACTGGACACCGAAGGAACACTTGCTCGCGTTGAGTTTCATTCGGTACTTCGTGAGGATTTCGAAGGTACTTGACAGGTCCGAGAGGTGATTTTCCTTCTCCTTGCTCTTGACGAGCATGTCGTCGATGTAGACCTCCATTGTGTCTCCATCTGATTCTTGAACATTTTAGTAACCAGCCGCTGATAGGTTGCCCCTACATTTTTTAGCCCAAAAGGCATGACCTTGTAACAGTATAAACCAACCGTCGTGATAAACGCCGTTTTGTCCTGATTTGGGGCATACAGGGGAATCTGGTGATAGCCTGAGTATGCGTCCAGGAAACTCATTCGTTCGTGAGCTGCAGTGGCGTCTACTAGTTGGTCTATTTTCGGAAGAGGGAAGTTATCCTTGGGGCAGGCTTTGTTGAGGTTAGTGAAGTCTATGCACACTCTCCACTTCCCATTGCTTTTTGGAACTACCATTGGGTTGGATAACCATTTGGGGAATTGCACTTCCCGTATGGACCCTGCATCCAGCAGTTTTTTGACTTCTTTTTCTATTGCTCTGGCCTTCTCGGGAGCAGTTCGTCTTGCCTTCTGCGCTATCGGCTTGAATGTGGGATTGACGTGCAATCGATGGCAGACCATATTGGGATCGATTCCTGGCAGCTCATAGGGTTCCCAAGCGAAAACATCTATGTTGCTTCTGAGTAAGGTTAACAAATCCCTTTGCTCTTGGTCAGTGAGTGAGGTCCCGATCAGGAAGACTCTGCTGTTGTCGCCTTCTTTAGCAATCACTTCTACCAGGTCCTCTACAACACGCTCGGAGGGGAGGAACCTGGTCTCTTCCACTCCGGGCCTTCCATATTTTAATTGCTATTTAGAAGGGATTGCACCTTCCTCCACTTTCTCGCTGGTTTGAACGGCTTTTTTCTCTGGCTTTGGTCGGATGGCCGCTATAAAGCACTTTCTCGCCATCGCCTGGTCGCCATGTATCTCCATCACTCCCCGCTCGGTGAAATATTTGAGTTTCTGGTGGTAGGTCGAGGAGACTGCCTTCATTGCATGAAGCCATCCCCTGCTGAGGATGGCTTGATACGGTGAATCGATGTCGACCACCAAGAATTCAATCATTTTTGAAACATTTCCAGCGAGCACTGGTAGTACAATCTTGCCCAGAGGCATGGTCATTTTCCCAGCGAAGCCGACCAGAGGAACAGTTGTTCCCTTTAGGTCGGTGATGTTCAACTTCAATTTTCTGAACAGGTTGATGTACATTACTTCGGATGAGCTCCCTTGATCGACGAGCAGCCTGTCGATATCAAAGTTGGCTATCCCGAGTGTAATGACTAAGGCATCGTGATGTGGGGTCCTCACTCCCACAATATCTTCATCCGTGAAAATAATATGCTTGTTGTAGTTGATGTCCTCTGCTCGCCGACGTTTTCCTGCCTGTGATTTTGCTGGATCAATCTGAAAATCTTGCATTACCGCTGTCAGCTTCTTTACCTCCATTCGAGCTGAGTTACCCTGGATTTGCTTAACATCGGATACTCCATGGATTACTGCGAATTCGTGTCCGGCGTCGTCTTCCAATACGTTGTCGGGTTTTGCCTCCTTGTGGACAGTCACTCTCTCTACCTTCCTTTCCACAAAGTCATTCAAATTTCCGGATTGGGCCAACTCCTCGAGGTGGGACTTAAGAGCCTTGCAGTGCTCGATCTTATGCCCTCCCTCTTTATGGAAGGTGTATCTCAGTGCATTATTTCTTTTCGATGGGTCTCCTCCCATTTTCCGGGGCCATTTGATGAATGGCTCATCCTTGATCTTCGCGAGAATTTTGTAAATTGGTTCTTTGAAGACAGTGTTGACCGCCTGGAACGACTTTGCAACGTCAGGGTTCCCTCCGTTCTTGGAGCCATTCTTGCTCCCATTCTTTCCTCCTTTTTCTGGTTATCAACTTTCTCACTTCCCTTGGTAGAAAGCTTGGCTCGACCGTTTTCTCCTACGTTAAGGCAGGTGACATCTTCCACCTTTGCGTATTTCTCAATCCGGGCCATCAGGTCATCAATGGTGGTTGCTTCCTTCTTTGTCAAGGACTGGTAAAGGAGGGAAGAGCTAGGTAGCCTAATTTTGAATGAAGCCACTGCCACCTCTTCCGCGCAGTCCTCGACTTCGTTGAATAACTCCCAGTACCTCTTCGCGTAGTCTCGGAGTGTCTCCTGAGGCGTTTTCTTCATTGTTAATAGAGCATCCATCCTTTTGGGATGGGAGCTGCTGGTGATGAACCGGGCCGTAAAGAGCTCGACCAGGGATTTGAAATTTCTGATGGATCGGTGAGGGAGTTTCTCGAACCATTTCTAGGCCACGTCATGAAGGCTCGAGGGAAAAATACGGCACATCAGTGCATCTCGGTGATTCCAGAGGGTCATAGCCTGCCGGTACTGCCTGACATGATCAATGGGATCAGTCTTCCCGTCGTAAATCTTGAACCTTGGAATAGCAAACTTTTTGGGAGCTTCTTCTTCTTCAATTTCCCTCGTGAAGGGTGATTTCATCTGGGTCTTGAGGGCTCTCCTGGTGAGTTCTCTGGTCGACCTGGTGCCGCGGTGAGCTGCATGTTGGTCCATTTCTCTACGGACTAGGTTCCGTATGTTGTCGTCACTGCGAGCAGGGCTCTGATGGCGGCGAGCTTTTCTCAATTGCTCGCGGAGGTCGTCGTCTGAGTCGCCACCTTCGAACCCTTGATATTGCCGCCTAGGGCTCCTTCCTCGGCTGCGAGATTTGCTCGCCTGAGGGCTAGGAGTGCGATAGGGGGGTCTCCTGGTATCAGGACGTAGTTCTTTTTCCAGTTTTTCCAGTCTTCTTTTCAAGCGAGCATTCTCAGCCTCATATCTGCGAGAAGACTCCCTCTACTCGTGGAGCCTTGCTTCGTATGCATCGATCAATCTGGATATCTGAGTGGACCTTGCTGGTCCTTGACTTTCTTCTGAGGCTGGCCTTTCTAAGCGAGCCCCTTGATCTGAACCTCGGACGTCAGACCTAATCCTGCGAGGAGCGAGTGGCTCCTGAATATCTCCTGCTTGAGGAGCGTTGCTGCTGTGACCAGACATCTTAGATTTTTTCTCGGCGTGGGCTCTTCTCAGGGAAAGATAAACGCTTCCCACAGACGGCGCCAATTGTGGAGACAATTATTATGCAACACAAATAAATATGAAAGAGGTAACCACCAAGAAAAGATAAATAAAAGGCCAATCACACAACAACGGATATACATGGTTCAGCAAAGAAGTGCCTACGTCCATGGTGGTTCAGTCAGTGTTATTTCTCTATATTCTGAAGAATAAGTACAGGGAATACAACTTGTCCTTTGCCCCGGACTTAGGGTTTAATTTATACATGTATATGTTGGAGTAGTGGGGATGATGGGTTCTTCCTTATTAGCCATTTCCCCTACATGGGATCGCGTTCTCCCATAACTTCTCTTCATGGGATCGTGGGGTGATCGGATCAATACAAAAGGTGATGGGCCTGGCCTTTGGGCCGCTAAGGACAGGCTACTCGTCCAGGCCTATGATGCCAAAAAAGCCCTATCAATTAGCAACCTCGGTGGATGGACCCTTGTCCTTATCAGCATCAGCAGGGACATTGCCCTCTGCAGGGGTGTCCACTGCCCCCTCGACCAAGGGAGTATCAGCAGGAGTCGCCTGAGAAACAGGATTGGTGCCTTCAGCAGTTGGGGCTGGGTCCTCATCCACGATTGGCTTTGGCCCCGGATCATGCTCGTCAAAGAGTGGGGATGCAACGTCCACCCCAACAGCCACGAGGGCCTTGTTCCACCCTTTCTTGAAGTTCAGACGGCTGATATAGCCTATCTGAACCTCGGCATCCTCATACGCTGCAGCCCAGCCACAGTTGTACGAATCTTCCTTGAGAGTGGCCGCCTGGGCTTTCTCCGCCTCCAGCTGCTCGGCCAGAGCCCTTTTCTTCTCTGCAAGGTCTAGCTTGCTCGAGCACACCAGGTCGTACGCCTTCCTCAGCTCGCCAAGCTCCCTGACAGCGTTATCTCTCTCGCGAGCAGAATTAGCAAGGGCAGAGGCAGATGAGGCTCGAGCTGCATCAACAGCCTTCAGATCGGCCTCCAGCTTAGAACCCCTGGCTACCAGAGTAGACTTCTGCTGCTCCAGCTCGCTGTTCCTTCTCAATAGCTCGTCGCGAGAGCGAAAGAGCACAGCAAAGTCAGTCACAAACTGCAAAAAATGAGGGAAGGATCAGAGAGAAGAAACCATGAAAACGGATTAAAGGAAATTAAGAATTAGAAGAGGAACCTTACCAAGGCAAGCCTCTGGCTAGCTTGCAAAGCCAGTTGATCGGACCCCAACGCCCTCTCACGATCTGCAGGGAGGACTTCTCTCTCGAGCAGCGCAGGGGCAAGCTGAGGAGAGGTGGCCACCGAAGCCCCCTCGGGCAAGGCAGACACTGGAACCAGGGCCTGACCAGTCTTGGTCCTTGATTCCACCTTCCTCCTCTCCTCCTCTTTTTCCCTTTCCCTCCTCTTCCTCTCCTCCACTTTCTTTTTCTCCTCCACCTTCTTCCTCTCCTCCTCCTTTTTCCTCTATCTCTCTCTCATCTGCTCCTCCTCTCTCCTCTTCTTCTCTTGCTCCTAAGAAGAAGGCCGGGAACCAGTAGCTATGGCCCTAGAGGCAGTCTTCGTCTTCTTGGACCTATGTGCAAGGAGCACATCATCATCATCGTCATCTCTGATCAAATTCTTCCTGGGAGGCATCTCTTCAGAAGAACTGCTGGTAGTGCTCGACGAGTCTTGAGCCTCAGAATCTTCTTCAAAAGAGCTGCTACTGTCAGCACTTCCTGCACCCAAATTGCTCACAACACCTGCAGGTTCACTCTTTGAGTTGCTCTCCTCTTCGTCCAACTGGATGGGCTCAACCAAAATCTCTTCGGAAGAATCAAAGTCTGGAACACTATCCACAGGACGAGCTATAAAGCTGGAGCCCATGTTCTTGTATTCAAGCAGAAACGCAGCAGACCTAGGATGCTCGCCGTCACCCAAAAGTTCCCTGATGTTCCAAGCTTTCACCAGTTCCGAGATACGAACCTCGCTGAGAGCAGGCTCCAAGTTCTTTGTCCTCGCTGTAAGAGAAAAAGCAGGGAGAGGTTAGAAAAATTAGAAGTCAACAAAGGTTGAAACAATAATCTGACATCTACCTATATATTTTTCCCCATAAAAGGGAAAGTGAACCTCTCAGACCTCGACCCTTCAAATTGGGGGGAAAGTTGCTAATTCCTGACGAGAAAACCTTCTTGCCAGTAGTCCTTATGGGAATCAGGTAGATTTACTACCAATACCCTATCAGGGCTCCTAGCCTTAAGGTACAGAACACCTGAACTCGTTCGAGAAAAGGAATAACAAAAGCAGACCTCGACAAGCCCTAACTTTGTGCCATACAATTGATTTATCCTATGCACGCCGTTCACTATTTTCCATACGTTGGGCGAACATTGTGCAGGCACAATACTAAAATAGCTAAAGAAGTGCAGAAACAGATCATTAGGAGGGAAGGTAAGTCCCCCCTGGGAGAGCAACAGGACGTGAATCCAATGTGCATCCTCGATATCCCTAACGTTCCTAGGAGGCGAGGCACAACACTCAATCTCTACCCACTCAGGAATACTATAGAATTTTCTAAACTCAGTTACTGACCTATTTCCAATCTTCGCCATTGGAAAAATACAAGAAAAACTATAAACTCAAGAGAAAATGAAAAGGGCACGAGAGACTTACAAGACAGAAGATCAAGTCAAATGGCGAAGAAGCAACGAGAGTAGAGATCGAAAACAGAAGGTACGAAGCTTAAGAGTTCTCAGAAGATAGAAGATTGCTGAAAAAGCTGAAGCGACGAAGAGAAAATGTGTCTTATTCCAACGAGCCTTCAAGTCTAATCATAACGCACGGATAGCGAAGCGGGTGCCGCCAAAGCAACTTCACAGTTTTCAAAGAAATCAACCATAATAGCTGATTATTTAAATTCATTGGACCTGTAAAAATGGCCCAAAAAATTTAGGGGCAATTGTGGGTACCCTGAATTTAGCATCATAGGCCTGGACGAGTAGCCTCTCCTTAGCGGCCCAAAGGCCAGGCCCATCACCTTTTGTATTGATCCGATCACCCCACGATCCCATGAAGAGAAGTTGTGGGAGAACGCGATCCCATGTAGGGGAAATGGCTAATAAGGAGGAACCCATCACCCCCACTACTCCAACATATACATGTATAAATTAAACCCTAAATCCGGGACAAAGGACAAGTTGTATTCTCTGTACTTATTCTTCAGAATATAGAGAAATAACACTGACTGAACCACCGTGGACGTAGGCACTTCTTTGCTGAACCACGTATATCCGTTGTTGTGTGATTGGCCTTTTGTTTATCTTTTCTTGGTGGTTACCTCTTTCATATTTATTTGTGTTGCATAATAATTGTCTCCACAGTATGTATGTATATATTTTGGATAAAATTTGGTGGATTTCTTCTTCTTTTCGTTGTGTTGAAAAGGTTACAACAAGGATGAGATAAAAGTGGAGGTGGAAGATGGGAATGTTCTGGTTATAAGAGCTGAAGGTGGGAAAGAAGAAGTAGATAGGAAAGAGAAAGACAATGTTTGGCACGTGGCGGAGAGAGGGGTGGGGAAGGGAGACTTTTCACAGAAGTTTGAATTGCCAAAAAATGTAAAGGTGGATCAGATTAAGGCTCAGGTGGAAAATGATTTTCTCACCATTTATGTACCTAAAGATGCCAGTCCCATGCCATCTAAAGTGCATAACATTAATGTCTCTATCAAGCTCTAGGATTCGATTGATGGTGAAAAATAAATAAAATCTGGTATACAAATCAATCTTTTAAATTTTCCACCGGTTTTAGTTTTGATTTCAGAATCACTCATCCTCTATATTTTTACACCTTTAAGTCTATAATTTCTAACTGTATATATATGTGTTATAGATCTCGGTTGATGAGCCTACTTTTATATCTTTATTTTTAACTTTTAGAAATATATGATTATAAGCAATAGTTCGTTATCAATGTTGCTTATATAACTCGGTACCAATTAATTGAATATTCACTATAAAATATTAAGCACAACATATTTACAGATGCTATCAATTATTATCCATTTATGTTATTAAAACTATTTTAAATAATTTTTTCATAGTTTTTTTTAAAATGTCCGCGCATCCCACGGGTTCTTTACTAGTAGTAGTAGTAATAATAATAATAATAATAATAATAATAATAATAATAATAATAATAATAATAATAATAATAATAATAATAATAACAACAACAACAACAATAACAACAACATATATTTTAACAAAAATGATAAACATATCATGTCAACGTAGACACGTTGCCGAACCACGTATGTACTGTGTCACAGTGTGATTGTGAATGTCTTTGCTCGCCATTATTAAGCTGATTCCATAACACTAGGTTTTTAGCACTTATAATAATAATAATAATAATAATAATAATAATAATAATAATAATAATAATAATAATAATAATAATAATAATAACAACAACAACAACAACAACAACAACAACAACAACAACAACATATATTTTAACAAAAACGATAAACATATAAAAACTTCACAAAACTTGTAATTGATAAAAACGAGTCTCGTATGTAAGCGGTTAATATTCAAAATTTGGTAAATCAGATCATTACTGCATAAATCTATAAATTAAATTTCGTGAAATCCTTGCGTGTCAACCATTGTCGTTGGCATATAAAACACGATGTCATTACATGGTTTAAAATTATTTAATTAAACTTTGTACTTATCCAACAATATAGACATCTTTCTTATAAATCTAAAATTAGAAAAATGTAATGAGCTTCCTTGCATTCTACCGTACTTGATTCGTGCTAGACTAGTCACTTGACGCGCAAAGTAAAATAACTTTAAAAAAATAAGAGTAAAATGTTGGGGTGTCAAGTGACTCATTTTTTCGCTTATCAACATGACTTGGGTTTTTACTAGCTATCGTGACTTATTTTAACTGGATAAAATGGGCCACTCTTGGAGATGGTCTACGAAAGCCCATAGCATAGAAGCTCAAACATACACACTATTACGAAATCTATATTATACCTCTAATACTGAATGAGTGGTTTTACACGAGTGGGTTTCAAATCAAACCAATTTTCACCAAAAAATTATCCAACTTTTAATGTGCACCAAACCAAGTTGTGAAAAACTCAATTTTTACTTTAAACCATTTTTATCTTGATTAATCCTAAACATGCATCTAGTGATTAAAGCAAGTAAAGTAAAGTAAAGAATACTCACAATGCTGGATGTACGAGAAAAAATCCAAGACGCAAAAAAACCTCGGACGACCCAAACTAGACATTCACTATGAATGTGGAATTACAACGAACAGACAAAAGAATCACACAACGACTTGATCCCCATGGGTCTTGACGCTCTTATGATCTTCAACCACTCCTCTCATAGTGCCCGCACATAAATTCCTTCTTCCACGAAATCTGTCAACAACACACGCGTCCACGTATGTCTCGGTTTCCACCGAATGTCTTTGATACGTCTGCGACGTCGAACAATAAGTCATTCTCTTTTCTTCACCGCAAAGCCCAGATGTTCAAGTATAAAAAAAATCTTCTTGGTGCAACAAGATCACATAAACATATAGTAATGATAACTCGGATCTTTACAAACTCTAAGGATGTGTTTAAGCTTTGAAACCTTAGAAAAACATGTGCAAAACTCGTACTGGAATGAAAACTGTTTTCCAGATTGCACGCACCTTTAATTCTGACGAAACAACGATTTAAATAGGAAAAATTAACCGCCTCTAAAAACGTGTCGCTCGAACGAGATTGACCAGTCGTTCACGCGACATGGCTAACTCGCTCGAACGAGCAGAGATGTCGTTTAAACGATGCGCATGTCAGTTTGACTTTTTTTTAAACATTTCTTCCAAAAGAGATCCAATTAAGTCAAACTCTTTTTCGAGCTTATCAGAATAAAGCGTAGTGTAAAACATTTAAAACACTTTTAAAAATATTTTAAAACATTTTCCTTATAAAAATTCATCGTTATCCTTTTATAAAAATGATTCCGAGATCCATTAATTATACGCATTCATACCTGTGTGATCTCGGAATGCAATTAACTTTAAGACGAATAAACTTGCACCAATTAAACTTTGGCATGATTAATTCTTTGAATCTTTGCCGTAACGTCTTGAATTTCTTTAATACGTCATAGACCAAGTGGGATCGTGACAAAATAAAATCTCGCTATGACATATTACAAACACAGTTTTGTTCACGGAATTAAGTCAAAACAATAGAGCGGCTCAATTGAAAATTTATGTCCTTACAAATACAATAGTATTAGTGGTTAATGGGTAATTAATTGTTCAACCAAAATTCCTGTAATTCCTCTTTTCACCCTTTCTCCACTTTCTCAACCCGTCTTTTCTTTTTCTCAAACTCTTCTTCTTCTCTAATACGAACTGCAATTAAATCTAACCCTTAATTAGAGTTCCACCGGACACCTTAACAGATTCCAACTTTGCGAATGATAAATTCAGTCTCTTCTAATAACCCACGACCCTCCTATTTCTCACACACATTTTTCTTCTAACTGTGTATCCATATAATTCCCCTCCATCACATTTAGATGTTTCTCAAACTGTCACTTTGTTTAAAAAAGAACTCATTGATGACTTTCTCTTTCCTTAAACTTTTAGGTCCCTAAGTCTCAAACCTCTATATCTCCTAATTGTCCCCCAGTTACTAATATTATCATCATGTATAAAAACATTGAACTTTGGGACATAAGATCAATAGGTTATTCTACTTTTATAAACATTTTAGCATACAATTTTCGGGAGGTTCGTTCTTTATCTTAGAAGATTCTTAACGGTATTATTAATTGGAAAAGCTGGTGGTACACTCTTTTATGTTGATACAAAGTCAAGTTGAAGCAAATAAGGATTGCATGGTCTGATGAGTGTTTTAGATTATGAGCTTTGGTGTGTCAATGGTCGAGGGTTTGGGTTATTATATTATGGTATTATCTTTTATCAGTCAGGTTTGAACATGTTGGAAGATGCCATAACCTTCACTCCTACTCTAAATTTTCCACAAAAATCCAATCAATTTTCACCAAAATTGCGATAGTTGCTACCAAAAATCAACATTGGTTGACAAAAAAATTTCACGCACATGCCAATGGTTTAATTAGTCTCCACTTATGAATTATAATTGGATCTTGTATTCATGATGTGATGCAATTTAGAGATTTTTTAATCCTTATTCTAAATATTTTGTAATGAAGATGTGTTACAAAGGTTTATGTTTATATCTCTGCGTTGTTTTTAATCTTTTTATTATCTTCCTTTTTGCGAGATCAAAATTCTATTCGAAATGGTACAAATTTTGTAAATTCCGTTCACTTTTGGAATTTTATTATTTTTAATAAATCATACAGAAAAAATTTAGATTTTAAAATTTGCAAACGCACTGTTTTGGAGTATAAAAACTTAATAATATCCGCAAATCACACGGATTACATGCTAGTCTAGTTTAATTCTTATTGAAGCTCAAAAATTCGTCTTAAATGAACCTTGGTTTTTCTAGGATTAAGAAAATTCTCATTATATTTTTGTGGTATTGTAGAGTTTTCACACCACAAAACTTGTCACCACAAATGAACTATAATGTCTATGAGACAATACTGATAATTTTACATAGTCGGAACTTCTTGTCGGATGTCCCCCAAAACAATATTAATGATGTCAAATTTGATGTCAAATTCCCAATAAAATTAAATCATTCAATCCCATAGCCATATGATAAGAAAACAGTCGAGCTTTGTCCTCAACACCTCAAAATATATTCATCTGTATTTTGACTGGTTAGCATTTTGAGTGCATGAGTATCTTTAACTTGCAAACAGCATCAAATTGTTGTTGAAACTTTATGTAGAAATTAGAGGAAACTGACTTTTTTGGGACCCTTGGCAATTCCACTAGCATAAAACATTTTAAAAAGATTTATTAAAATTTTTGAAATTTAGAATTTCAAAATATCACGTATACATTCTAATTTGGTAAGAGTAATTATAATCTAATTAGAGAAAGAGAGCTGTGGGAAATCCAAACAAGGGGAGGAGGGTCAGTGTGTATATATATATAAAAGGTACTTGTATTTATTGACCCTGGTTAAGTCCTCTTAATCAACTTTTCAAGCGAGTCAATAAATTTGAACTCTAAAAAATTGAGAAGGTCAAACCTATAAAAAAAATGCCTAGAAAATTACATTAATTTAAATACAAAATCTCAAAATTTTAAAATATTGTGCCCCTTTGCCCAGAGAGAGAGAGACAGAGAAAGAGAACCTCTTCTTCCCAAGCCCCACTCAACACCCCGTGTAACCTCGGAGTTGCACCCCCCAACCCATAGAAGTAGGCTATTACAAATAAAAATAAATAAATAAATAAATAAAATAACACATAAAATATACTTTAAAATTAATAAATAAATAAAATGACATGTTATGTAGGGTCGAGGCACGAGCTTAATTCATAATTTTATTTGTTTTGAAATTCCACGTAACATGTCACATGATACTTTGGAAGCAAATACACTATCTCAACAAGTAATGTACATGAACATTAAAACAACAATGTAAATTCCGTTTACATTGTATTTTGTTTGTTACAATTTACTAAATTGTAACAAAAAAAAAAAAAGCAATGTAAACTGAAATGTTATGAGGGAGTACATAGGTCAATGTTTTAAATGGACTAATATTGACATACATTTATTTTGTTTGTTTAAAAAGCTTAACCAATATTGAGATACATTGATCAATGCATTTCTTAATATATCAACCATAACTATTACATTCAACCTACCGTAAAGAAATGAAAACAAATTTTTTATTTAAGCACTACTGAACTTCTTATGGACTAACTATACATGTCCTTCAAACTTATAACTCCCTAAACATATAACACACATGATCTCATTACACCCTACCATCTAGGCTCCCATTCCCATGCAGTTCATTCAGTTCAACCTTCTTGTAAGAAAAACCCTTAGCAACCCACAAATAAGCACAAAAGCCCAGTCCACTAAGCCCAGCCAACACCCAATAAAAATTATCAAGATGAGCCCTATTCAAATTATCACCATTCAACCATCCTCCCCCACTGGCCCATTTTTCACTAAGCTCTTGCACAATAGATATAACACCACTACTCAAAAAACTCCCCACTCCCATTGCACTAATATATGCCGCGGCCCCCACACTTCGCATCCCCTCTGGCATCTGATCGTAGAACAACTCTTGCATTCCGACCACAGTCAATGCGTCCGCGATCCCACTAAGAACGTACTGAGGGGCCATCCGCCAAACACTCATGGGGATGATGATCTTGGGCTTATCGATAAACCCATGGGCCTTTGCAATGCTGACCCTTTGAGTCTCCACTAGAGCCGATACAACCATCAACAGTGTGGATAGAAAAATCCCCGCGCCAATTCTCTGTAGCATTGTGATTCCCGAGGGGTGGCCCGTGATGCGTCTAGCCCAGGGGACGAGGACTCGATCGTAGAGTGGGACCGTTACGAGGATTGTGAGGCCAGTGATGACTTGAAGTGAAGCAGCGGGGATTAAGTATGAGCCACCGATGGACCGGATCATCGTGCTACCTTGTTTGGTAAAATAAGTACTTTGTTGGGCCACCACAACATAGAACATCAAGCAACTTACCCATATGGGAAATAGGCTTAGGAGAAGCTTTACTTCCTCCACTTGATTCACAGAGCAAAGTCTCCAAGGGTTTCTTGTTTTGCTTGATGTGTCTAATTCATCCATGATCATTGCCTTGTCAAGAAATCTGTATATTACATCCATTAATTTCTGGTCAGTCATCAATTAATCATATGTTGAAATTTACAGAAATTAATGCAAGCCCAATTAAGAAAGTGTGCTCCTTATAGTGCTGCCCAATGTACACTTCAGTTTGTACATTTTTTTCAATAAACAATGAAAATCAATGACAAAAAATTAGAAGACCACGATATGTGAGGCTTTTATACAATATTTTGTAAAAAAATATATGTGCAGTTTATTATAAGATTAGCAATCTTCATTTGCAAAAACTAAGAAGGAAAAGTTATAATTTTTAATTGAGATCTTAAGTGATAATGATGAGCTCAAAATAATTGAATAACCGGTGCTATTAGTTCTGAATAAGTGTATATTTGATTCATTTTTTTTCTTTCCTTTCTTTCTTTTCTTTAATTATTGAGGTTTCCCTAATATTCATACTAATATTGGACCTGCTCCTGTTGGTGCATAAAATTGAAAAATGTATCTTTGACATTAATACATTAATTATACGAGCTTATAGAGTATATTATCATCACTAAATTTTAATTAATTCTTTCTAATTCAATAATGTCATTAAAAAAACATCACATAAACAATATCTCCCACTATTAACAAAAGGTCACATGCATACCATATGACTGACAAGTTTTACTTGATGTTGACCAAATTCAGACTAAAACTCAATAAAAATGCATGAAATGTGCTAAAATCTGAGGACTTATATTATAAAATTTAAGTTCATAAAAATTAAGAAAAGAATAAAAAGGTTGTTCTTCTTTCTTCTTCTTCTTTTTCTTATTATTATATTTTGTTTGCTGACTATTTAATTCTCTAGGACTGGACCCAGTTGTTGGGAAACGAATCCTCTAGAATCGCCGATACTCCTTCTTATTTAAATCTTTGAGGGTTGACTTTTAGAATCACCGCCGGTCCATTTTCAATCATGTTTGACTTAAACACATATTTTGACTTACTTTTAGTAGAACACCATGTCATCCCATTTATTGCCGCTAAATGCTTTTTGATAATTTAAAAGATTAAATTGATTTGTCAATTATAATAGACATAGCTGTAATTTTATTATAAAAGCATATGCGGTTAAATTATAATTTATATTAAACATAAATTAGGATTTACATCAAATGTCACTCAATTGTATCTGCTTTCATAATTAAATAAGCCTATTCAAATAGGAGCCTTGACACATTTCACACATGGATTAATGAAATCATCTGCCAAGCATATGAAAAAAATGCCAAAATCATATTTTAGATAACGATTTTAGCAAAAAAAACGGTCCTCCATTATGACAATTTTTTGGCAAAAATCTATGTCTATTTAGCACATTGGTATGGAAATATCTTGTTCGCGCCACTATTGTATTGTTGCGGGAGCAATTATCTTCGTTATTTCATCACTTAGGGAAGCTATTTTTTATTACTTTTTTCTTCTTCATTTATCTCTTTTTCTCTAGTAGACTCAAATTACCACATAATGTACTATAGTTCGAGAAAAAATTTCACTTAGAACATATGAAAGATGAATAGGAATAAAATTTCATCATCTTTGATAATACTTGATGTGTTTATTAACAAGTCATTAAAACTGTTTTGATTTAAAGTAATTCGTTATTATTCCTTTGTTTGATGTGATGACCAACTGAACCCAAACAAAAAATTCTTTCGCTTTGTATTCTTAAAAGATAGTCATCCTATAATGTCAACTGACCAATTATTAGTCGGTTACACCTTTACAATTGTTTGTATCTTTTTCTTCAAATATACTGCACTAAAATGCGTACAATGTCATGACAAACAGTCATGATGGAAAGCTATTCCATGGTTGAATTATTTTGAGTTGACACATACCTAAACTTATATTCTATCTGGGTTTCAAACATCTGAATCTTAGAGTGAACACCAACTTGTCGGCCGACCCCTATGTTTAGTTCTTTTTCTCGGAATAAAACATCTTGTTTTAGTGTTTTCATCCATGTTGTGTCACACCCCATGTTTAGGAAAAAATTTAAGCCACTTGCAAAATTATGTAAAAATCTCTGTCGTAATTTAAAACTATCTTGCATTACAAGAATTAAAATAATTACTTA
Source organism: Sambucus nigra (assembly GCA_949130495.1). Classification (NCBI taxonomy): domain Eukaryota; kingdom Viridiplantae; phylum Streptophyta; class Magnoliopsida; order Dipsacales; family Adoxaceae; genus Sambucus; species Sambucus nigra. The sequence continues at coordinate 60,436,411 of OX422223.1, read as the reverse complement.
TGTTGTTTAACATTTCTTAACTTCTTGACCGACTAATTTAACACTGCGGCGCTACTCTATTGTCATCCTAGGATCGACGCGACAGTAATTGCTCCTGTTGTATTAAACTTTTAATCGACTACTATCTTATTTTTGGTGCGGCTAGACAACGGACGGTAATATAATTAACAACATTTGTCATTATCGCTCGAACCTTATGCATTACCTTAACACTTGGAGTTCAACCTCTTTACATTTTAACAAGAGTGAATCTTTTAAAATTTATAATACAAAACGGCAAAAATGATTGAAGATGATACAATTGAGACCTAGAATTTGAGTTCAACAATTGACAATTAAAATTTTAATATGTAAGTTTAATAGTCTCTTTGTAAATAACTTTTTAATTCATTCTAAGTAACAAATTTATATAATTTCTTACGAGTCTGGCTATTACGCCCATTTAATCCATCCACGGATTTAATTTGGTGGCTGCATGAGTGACCATTAATTATTCATTGCAACATTAAAAGCTCAATAAAACTGAAAAAACTCATTATCGACCTTAATACTTTAATTAATGAAATTTGGTCATCATGTTAACATCTCTAAGTAATTGTCAACTACTTTGGACTCATCCACCAGTGTCACAAACATACAAACATGATTTCAACTTAGTGAATACTGCAATTCACACGACTCACTAATAAGATTTGAACGGTATGAAAGAAATCTTAACATGTTCAAAATTGTCTTTATCAATTTAATAATAATAATTTGTTAAATAACATATTTGAAATTTTTTGACATGAATTGCAATATACATGACATGACACGATACAATTCATTATCAAGTGAAATATAATTTCTTAGTTATAAGGTTTAACTTAATTTCACGGCTAATCGATTTGTGGAAACTTAGTGAATTTTTACTATAAATAAAGTCGATTAAAGTGTTATAGACGGCATAACTAGACAAAGAGGGGGAGGTTTTCTTTGCTTACTTCCTTTCAGCTCGGGAACGGGAACCGTATCAGATTCTGGAAGGATAAATGGGGCGCGCGGGGCTCTCTGGAGGATCTTTTCCCGGGGATGTATCGTCTTGGGGAAGACAAAGAGGGGTTAGTTGTGCATCATAGGCTGGGGGATGGGGCTCGGGGGGAGTGGGATCCGAAGCTTAGGAGGGATCTCAGGGATTGGGAGCTGGAGGAGGCGGCGGAGTTCTTTTCCTGGTTGAGATTGGCCCCGACTCCGTCTTTGGGTGCAGATGGGTTGAGGTGGTCGTGCTCTCGGGATGGCCTGTTCTCAGTTAAGAGTTATTATAATGTGCTGAGGGGTCGTGGGGGTGCTTCTTTTCCGTGGAAGGTAATTTGGAAGAGTCATGCACCTCCCAAGGTTTGCTTCTTTGTGTGGACCGCTGCCAGGCAGGCCATCTTGACTATTGAGGGGCTTCAGCATCGAGGCAGGAGGATGGCCAGTAGATGTTGGTTATGTAGGAAGGAGGAGGAGACTTCCAATCACCTTCTTCTTCATTGTCAAATCACTAAGGGTCTCTGGGACTTATTTTTCTCTTTAAGCCAGATGGTATGGGTTATGCCTCGTACGGTGTGCGAGGTGATGGCGGCTTGGAGAAGGCCTAGGGGTTGGATTGGTTCGCGTTTGCTCTGGAAGATGGTTCCTCATTGTATTTTTTGGACCATCTGGCAGGAGAGGAACAGAAGATGCTTTGAGGGAGTTGATCTTAGCCCTTCACGAATTCGGTTCTATTTTCTGAACCTTCTTCTTACTTGGTTGAAGGGAGGAAATGATTCGTCATTATCTCTCTTCCTCGAGTTTTTGGAGGAGTTTTAGGGGTCTGTTGTCTGTTCTGAGGCTCGGCCTTGCGCTTTTTTGTTTGTATACTTCCTGTATACGGGTTTCCGCCCCCTTAGGCGGGTTTGGTTTAATGATTCATTTACTTATAAAAAAAAAACTAGACAATGAAAAAAGAAACGTCAATTACCTCATCTTTATTGTTTACAATTTTCTTTAACATAGTTTAAGTGACAACATGAAATGTGTAATGAGTGCCTATAAATCAAATTTTATAAGACATGAAGCGTGAAAACTGTTTTCAGGATAACTACTTTAATCTCAAATGCAAATTTGGAGAAGTTTATAGCCACATACCTGAACTGATTAGTCCGAGCCAAAACACGACCCTTAACACAAACATCATCATCATAACACACGCGTTCGCCACTACTTGTCTCATTAACGCGCCACTTCCTCACGGCTGCAACAAATACACGTGCCACCCTAGTAAACGGGCTCCCCACCGGACTCTCTCTCCTATATGTCCCTTTTCCGATTAAAAACACTGCCAACGCCACTGCTACCGCTGCCGTGGGCAACCCAAACCCCACAGCCCACCCTACATAATCCTCCACATAAATTACCACAACAATTGCAGCTGTGGACCCACACACAATGCCCAAATACCACCAATTGAAAAAGGAACTTTTGGCCTCTTTTTCAGCTGGAAAATCCTCGTTAAATTGGTCGGCAGCAAATGTTTGGACACATGGTTTGTGCCCCCCTTCTCCAACCGTTAGTGTGTAAAGTGCTGCAAAGAATACGGCTTCACGGCGTCGTATTGGGATTGCGGAAACGGATATTGTTAATAACACTAGCCCCTGCAGAAAAAAAGGGATAATCGAAAAGTGTTTTGATATATTAAATTTTGTTATATAATCGTAACAATATAAAATGTTTGATAAGATTTAATCAAAATAAATTAACTGAAACAATTATGGGTGGTTAAATTCTATCACATTAATATATAGTATAGAATATGATACTTATATGATAGTTACATCCCTCCTATGATACTTTGTGGGATTTAGTGCACTTTTAGAGTTATGGCTAGTTTATGTGTAAAGTTGAAAAACGATCAAATATTTTTTTTGGTTAGTTTGAAAATATGTGGAAAAAGCTATTGATGGTCCACCAAGTTAGATGTTCTATTACTGTATGTTTTGAAAAATGTTACGTGCAAAAAAAAAATACCATAAAAAGATGTAATAAAATATGGTACAATAATACTCTATTGCCTTGTCTTTATCATTTTTGTAACTTCTTGAATAATTTCTTTCGGCAAGTATAATTACTCTTACGTTTTTAATGAAATGTAATTCTTAGCGTCTTTAAATAAGTGTATTTTATGAAAACTCAAAACAAAACAAAATCATATCATCAATTAATTGGCACATCTCGAAAAATCTAAAAAAGTAAGAAAATATCTCGGTCATTATCTAATCTCATATTATTCCAACTAAAAATAAACCGTTCTTTCATTCTTTTTCCAATTTTCAATAAAAAGAATCCTCAAGTCTTGTCATATTCATTTTCGTTTTTAGAAGAGTATTATTAAAAAGATCACAAAATACCTTGGATAAGTAAAAAGAGAACCTAAGCTACAAACTGTCAAAGCATTAAATAAAGTGCAACAGAAAGAACTGTTAGATCTCAAAATATAAACAGCAACTTCTTATTTAAAAAACGTAAGTATCCCTCAAAATTTGTAAGAATAAATAGAGGAAAATCGCAAAACATGTACATAGATTAGGTATGGAAAGAATAAAAAACAAAAACTATATCACATTAAATAAACAATTTATGGGTTTTGAATAATGAATCAAGTTATAAGACCATAACAAAATCATGTGGAGATGACTCACCATGAGATAAATAATAGAAGAGAGAAGGATTGTATTAAACCGGCCTAGATAGGAATCAGCAATAAAGGCCCCCAAAATCGGGAACAAGGCGGCGACACCATGCCAAATATTAACGTTTTTGGCGGCCGTGGCGGTGGATTGGTGGAGCACATTTGTGAGGTACGTTATGAGGTTGCCGGAGACACCATAATATGCAAATCTCTGAGCCACTTCCACAACTGCATGAAAAATAATAATGAGATGAGATGAAATGAAATGAAGTTTGTTGAATGAATATAGAAAATTAAAGGAGGATATGTATGTACATATGATGAAAATGGCTGATTTCCAACCACCCCTGGTGGGTTGTGTTTTGTTGGTGTACTTGGAGTTCTCATGAGTAGGGTGAGTAGTAGTAATGGTGGTGGTATCCATTGAAGTTTGTTAAAGATAGCGTGAGAGAGAAGTTGAAGGAAACATGTGGAGTTATGTTTGGGGTTCACTCTATTTATAGGGGTGTTACTTGCCTTGAATCCTTGGTTTATGACAAAACCTTAAACATAAAGACAAAATTTGTTATAGAGTATCCAATAAGGAGGAACTCTAGGACACCTAGATATAATCCCTAAGAACTAGACTAATTGATGGGTCAATTATATATGGCTAGATTTGATCCACGGGGTCCATTAAAAGAATATTCTAAAACAATTTTATAAGTGTTTTGATTTTTGGGTATGCTTTGTCTCCCTGAAATTAGTCACAAATACATTAAAAGTAATAAGAAATAATTTGACTGGCCAACAAAATGTTGTATAATAGATCATTTACAAAGAAAAAGAGAATAAAATTTCTTTTCACTTATTTTTGTTTGATAGGAAGGAACGAAAATAAGGGAGAATGTAGCAATCATTTCTTTTATGTGTTTGGGAGGAAGCGAAGAAAAAGTAAAATTTATATGTTTTGCCAATTAAATCTATAAATTAAAATACTAAAATTAATTTTAAATGTTATAACAAAATTATAGTAGTAATTAATGTCGATATAGTAATTAATACTCCATTTTTTATTTTTTCTATTCTTTTCAAACATCTTTGGAGAGAGAAAATTTAGTGGGAAATAATAAAAATAGATTATGTAATCTTAGGACTTAAAATAATATTGATTATGGATATATGACAACAAATATTTCTTTTCCATTTTTAATTCCTATTTTCAAATTAAAGAGACACCTGGCATGCTGTAATTGGTTGACGTTTTATGAATATGGGTCCGTGCCAGGGCTTTATTAAAAAATAGAGAGTAAAACCATAAATAAAATATTTGTTGTCCTATTTCCAAAATACATATTACAATAAATCTTAAATTTACAAAGGTCCTAATAAAAAATAAGCCATTCAACTTTTAATTCCACCCACTTTTCCTCATATACCAAATAAAGGAAAACGCTTCCATCCTTCATTTACCTTCCACTTTTCCATTGTACTAAACAGACATTTAATTAGATATCTGATAAATTATGGTGTACTTATTTAATATTTGCAAATTTAATATTTCTATTAATACTATTTTCTGTTTTTAAGACAAAAGTTATTACTCATTAGCGAAAGTCAAGATATTATTTAGGAAAGTGTATGTCACTAGACGGCAAAACACATGTTTATACTAAACACCAACTTGTTTTGCAAGACGATTTTGGGGAGATATTTCACATGTGTCATATCATTATGATTCTTGACTATAAACACGCAGAGCTTCAAAGATAAATTTGTTTCCCAAATTTTATTTTTTTATTACTAACAACATAAATAAACATAAAAGAATGACTAGCATTAATCCTATCCCATTCATTAGTAGTTATATAATTACCCATTCGAGTAAAAATAAAAGTATTGGAATGATGTGTTGATCCAGTGTGTGTGTGTGTGTATATATATATATATATATAGACACACACACACACACAAAAGCCTAAAAACTTGTGAAAGCCTTGGAATATAAATGCGGAATTGTGCTCCTCTGTGAAAAACACAACTAACAAAAAGCCTTAAAACTCGTAGATTCACAATATAAAGTAATTTCTACAATGATGTGGAATCTTGTCGTATGTAACATCACATGAACCTCGATTGACAGATTACGGCCTGATATTTACGATTCTTGTCATCACGTTTGGTTGTCTTTCGGAGTCAAATAAAACATAATATTAAATATGAACAATATATATATATATATATATATATATATATATATATATATATATATATATATATATATATATATATATATATATATAGTCGTGCTCTTGTCCGGACCAGTCCGCATTTTAAGAGTGCGGACTGGACATGTGTTATCTGGGGTTGAGCCCAGAAAAGAAAAGAGAGAGAGAGTGTGCCTATAATTTAGGCGATAATTTCTAGGCGCATTGTTAGGTGACACATGTCTGGTCCGCATTCTTAAAATGCGAACTGGTCCGCACAAGAACATTATACACACACACACACACACACACACACACACACACTAAAAAGCATAAAAACTTCTAAAATCCCTGGAGTATAAATGCGGAATTGTGCATCTCTTTGCGAAACACAAATAACTAAAATCCTTAAAACCCGTAGAGTCACCATATAAAGTAATGTCTACCATGACGTGGAATCTTATCATAAGTGACTTCACATGAACATCGAGTGACACATTAAAACTTAATACTTACGATTCTTGCCATCAACTTTGGTTATTTTTCAAAGTTAAATAAAATTTAATGTTATATATATATACACTAAAAAGCCTGAAAACTTGTGCAATCCTTGGAGTATAAATGCGGAATTGTGCGTCTCTTTGTGAAACACAAATAAGGAAAATCCTTAAAACCCGTATCCAAAATATGAAGTAATTTCTACCATGATGTGGAATCGTGTCGTAAGGAACTCCACATGAACTTCAAGTGACATATTACAATTTGATATTTACTATTTATATCATTAACTTTGGTTATCTTTCGGAGTCAAATTATATATAGTGTCAAATATAAACTACACACACACACAAAAAAAAAAAAAAAAGCCTAAAAACTTGTGAGAGCCCTAGAGTATAAATGCGAAATTGTGAGTCTCTTTGCGCAACCCAAATAACGAAAATTCTTAAAACCCGTAGATTCACCATATAAAGTAATCGCTACCATGATGTGGAATCTTATTGTAAGTGACTTCACATGACTCCAAGTAACGGATTACAACGTGATATTTATGATTCTTATCATCAACTTTGGTTATCTTTCAGAGTGAAGAAAAATATAATGTTAAATATGAACTGTATACACATACACACACACAAAAAAAAAGACTAAAAACTTGTGAAAGACCTAGAGTATAAATGCGGAATTGGCGTCTCCTTGCAAAACAAAAATAACGAAAATCCTTAAAACTCGTAGATTCACAATATAAAGTAATGTCTACCATGATGTGTAATCTTGTCGTAAGTGACTTCACATGAACTTCGAGTGACAAATTACAACCCGATATTTACGATTCTTGTCATAAACTTTTGTTATCTTTTGGAGTCAAATAAAATATAGTGTTAAATATGAACTATATATATATACCCACACACACGCACATGCACACACACGCACATGCACACACACACACACACACACACACACACACACACGCGCGCGCGCGCTAAAAACCCTAAAAACTTAAGCCTTGGAGTATAAATGCGGAATTGTGCGTCTCTATGCATAACACAAATGACGAAAATCTTTAAAACCCATAAATTCACATTATAAAGTAATTTCTATGATGATGTGGAATCTTGTTGTAAGTAACTTCACATGAACTTCGAGTGATAGATTACGACCAGATATTTGCGATTCTTATCATCAACTTTGGTTATCTTTCAGAGTGAAATAAAATATATTGTTAAATATGAACTGTATACACACACACACACACACACACTAAAAAGCCTAAAATCTTGTGAAAGCCTTGGAGTATAAATGCGGAATTATTCGTCTCTTTGTGAAACAAATATAACAAAAATTCTTAAAACCTGTAGATTCACAATATATAATAATTTCTACAATGATGTGGAATCTTGTCGTAAGTGACTTCACATGAAGTTTGAGTGATAGATTATGGCCTGATATTTACGATTCTTATCATCAACTTTGGTTATCCTTCAAAGTGAAATAAAATATGATTTTAAATACGAATTGTACCAAGTATACATACTTGTCACTGCAAACCTACTTTTTTAAAATTTTAAAAAAATAATTTAGTTGAGTTTTTTATGTGTTATTTAAACATTTCAAGGAACCCATTAAAAAATCAGCTCAAAATAAGCTTTTTTGCTATTATAAAAAAATGATTAAACTTTTGGAGCTTTTAAAATGTTTTAAAAGATGCGAAAGTTTGGCCGATTTTTTGAAAATATGTAAAATGGTTATTTTGAGCTGATTTTTTTATATGGTCCCCTGAACTATTTAAACATCATATAAAAAATAAATCCGAAGCATAAGTTTGTACTATTTAAAAAAATATGTATGTATACTTAGTATATATACTTGGTATGCACTGGAGCTTCTCTCTCTCTCTCTCTCTCTCTCTCTCTCTTTATACACACACACACACACACACACACACACACACACACACTAAAAAGCCTAAAAACTTGTGAAAGCCTTGGAGTATAAATACGAAATTGTGCATCTTTTTGCGAAACAGAAATAACAAACATCCTTAAAACTTGTACATTCACAACATAAAGTAATTTCTACTATGATGTGGAATATTGTCGTAAGTCACATTACATGAACTTCGAATGACATATTACGGCTTGATATTCACGATTCTTATCATCATCTTTAGTTATCTTTCAGAGTCAAATAAAATATAATGTTATGTATGAACTGTAAATATATACGCACACACTAAAAAGCCTAAAACATTGTGAAAGACTTGGTGTATAAGTGTGAAAAAGTGTGTCTCTTTGCAAAACTCAAATAACAAACATCCTTTAAACCCGTGGATTCATAATATAAAGTAATTTCTACCATGATGCGGAATTTTCTTGTAAGTGACTTCACATGAACTTTGAGTGACAGATTAGAACCTGATATTTACGATTCTTATCATAAACTTTGGTTATCTTTCAGAGTTAAATAAAATACAATGTTAAATATGAGTTGTACATTATAAACACATTAACTATGAATTTAATTAGTATGAAGTATTTCTGCACCCTATTATCAAATCGAGCATCTTGATGTTTAGAAATGAGCAATTCTTCATGTTTTGAGTATTAATTATTTAATTTACATATAAAAAATTGTAGAAATAATCCCATTAATTTGAAAAATAATCTTTGCTAAATTTTATAAAAGAGATAACTACTTACTAGGAGAACTTATAAATCAAGTTTTTAATGGAGAGCATGCACATGAAATATTTTTTGTACAATTAGCTGCGAAAACATAATATTAATTTTTCACCAAATATGTTTGAAAATATTTTCAAGAAAATTTTGATGGATATAATATCCATAATGATGAAATCACCTCTAATAAAAAAATGTGAAGGCATAATTTATTTATCGACAATAAAATTGTACATACAATTCTTTATGAGGACCCAATTATTATAAATCATGTATAAACATGAACACACACATATGTATAGGGGAGGAGTGGGTGGATTGGATTAAAAATACACCCCTAATATGATCCAATTTCCTTTTCAAAAAATCTTGTGGAAACTCATTATCATTTAATGGGAGTTTATAATTTCTTTCGGGGTGCTTATGTATTAAGTGTAGCATAATTTTTCTTTTAATAATAAATTTTGTATATATATATATAACATTTGAAGTAAATTACATGAATTTGACATGAACCTATTAACTACCTTTATCTTTAAAGTAGGGTACATGAATTTGACATGAACCTACTAACCACCTTTAGCTTTAAAGCAGGGTACTAATCAGTCATGTGTCCCACACATATCACTTGTGGCATTACCTATTTTTCATGTATAGGGTAACCAGTATCATGTACAATCCACAAGAGCCATTTAACAATTTTACATTATTCTAAGCATGCGAGAGATATAAAGAGATGAAAAAATAAACAATATAAAAATATTTATGATTAAATGCTACCAACAACTGAAATAAAGGAACACTTTTAACCCAAGTCTCAAATCAATAAATATCAAATAATAAAATCGTGAACAACTTAAATAAAACTTATAACTATACCACAGAACACGAGTCCATAAATTAATCCTCTCATAAGCTAAAGACATAAAGATAGTTTATGGGGATGCAATTCTCGACTCAAATGATAATCAAAGATGGATAGACTGAGATGTGTTGATTACTTTCATGCTATCAACCTTAAAAATATTATTTTCTAGGAGTGGAAATATTTTAAACTCAAGAGGGTCCAGCCCAAAATAAGAACTTCTTACATGGTACCAGTCAGAGGAAATATATCGTGATAGTATTGTTATGACGTTTCTACGATGAGTTAATTAGGTGAATATCACAATCCATAATAACAATAACAACAAAAATGGTCATATTTACTAAACCCATCATATATTATCATCATTATATCATTATAGTGTATCATATTAGTAACCAAAGCATATAAAGCTAACACTAAAAATCCTTACTATATAATCATCACGAATAAAGTTGTACCAAATAATATTTTCATCATAATTATTCACTTGAGTACTCTCAACTCGAAATCATAAAGAATAGGGCATCCATACAACCTTCCCATAAATCATCTCACGAAGGTATACACCTCTGGAGATCTTTCATATGTATATTAGTATTATGTAAAGAAGATTTCAACTCCTAAAGTCTCAAAATAAACAAAGACGAAATCATCATATCATCACACCAACCATATAACCAAATACAAAAGTTTGGATTGAGATCCATTGTTCTAAAACGAGGAATGATGATCTTAACTCATAGGATCGAGAAAATAAACCTAAACACAACTGGCATATTAGTGTGTTATAGATATCAAATAAGGAGGGACACACAGATATAATATGCAAGAACTGGATTGATTGTTGGGAGTTTCTCAATGAAGTCGTTGATTAGAATCGCCAGATGAGTAATTGTCACAAATGATTAATCAATTTCTTTATATACGCCTCTCACTTTATCTTTGTTAGTATCGTCTATAATGATAGATGAATACATAACTTCCAATTGAACTTATTCGTTAAATTGGTATTTTCACATGGTCTTCATTTAAAAACTAATATAAAATAATTTTAAAAGTATTTTTATTTTTTATTTTTGGGTATGCTTTGCTGCCTTAAATTAATCACAAATATAGTAAAAGTAATAAGAAATAATTTTATTTTATAACTAAATGTTGCATATTATATCTCATTTAGATATAAAAAAGTGAAATTAATCAATGAGGGGATATATATTTTTTCATCCAAAAGAGAATGAAACTCTTTCCTCATATCTTTGTTTAATAAAAAAAGGAAAGTAAGAAATAATGTAACAATAATTTCTTCCCTCTCTTTTTAAGAAAGTGGTGAAAGAATAAAATTGATATTTTTCAAAATTAAATCTATAGATTAAAATACTAAAATTAATTTAAAATGCGATAAAGGACATAATACTAATGAATATCGATTTAGTACTTAATGCCCTCCTTTTTATCCTTCCTTTTACTTTTCAATCTATTTTGGGAGAGATATAATTTAGTGGGCAAAGATGGAAAATATTTTATTAAAATTTTAATCATACCCATTTTTCCTCATAACCAAACAAAGCAAAATCCTTGCTCCCTTTTTTCCTTCCACTTTTACACTTTATTAAAAATATTGTTAATTAAATGTCCAATAACTTATGATGTACTTATTTAGTAATTGTAATACTAACTATTGTTTATAACAAAAAAATTATAATTTATTAACAACTATTTATCATCGTTAGAGTGTAGAACAAGTGTTTATAGTAAACACCAACTTGATATGAAACATGAGTTTGATGAGTGTAAGAGTAAAATTTATAGTTGCTAATTCTTTATTTTTATTTCTCTTATCTTGAAACACCCCACTAGACCTTCATGGAAGTCCTCAACTATTTAAAGAGAAGAATTGTTTAGTGACCATTTGCAAAGATCAAAGATTGTTCATTGCTACTTTACCCGAGAAATTTTATGAGGTGGTTTTGGCAAATTAAAAATATTCAAGGGCTTTTTAAAAGTGTTTATTTTTACCAAAGTTTTTCAAAATGTGCTTATAATGATTTTAAATGTTTTTTCAAAGTCTCGCTAGTTCGTTAGAATGACTTAACATGCCATTCGAACGAGATTCCGTCAACCGTTGGAACGAGTTTCCTTCATTCGAATGAGTTCTGAAGTGTCGCCTTGAGGTTCAACTCTAGAATCTCGTTCGAATTCTCATTAGAAAACATTCAAACAAAAAAAGGTACTTCGTTCGAATGAGATGGCAGTTCATTTGACCAAGTACGCGTGTTTGTATTTTTTTTTAATCTAATCAAATGCAATCTTTTATCCCTATCACCTTGTAACATGTTTCCTTATAAATGGAGACACGGGGATGCCTTTTTTTTCATGTCCTTTTAAAGTTCTATTTGTGATCAAACTATACACTTTTTCATCCAAAACCCTTGGATCTTTTAAGATCACTTTGTCAAGAAGAACACAATCTGAGTTATATACGATTGTAGAGATTATTCTCTAACTTTGATTTAAGGAGTCAAGGCTCAACTGCTAAAGAATAAAGGAATTGGTAATTCTGGAGGCTAATTGATGGATATCGAGGCAAGATCTGATTACTATGAGTAGTGCTAGACTGCATCATTTTATGTTGAAGATTCGAAAAAACTATTTCATTAAAATTTAGTGGATCTCTAAGTTGTCTATAAGTCTGTCGTGTTCTGTTGAGTCTTAAAAAGTGTTGAATATAGGTTTTTCGTGAAAGGAATTTTTTCTTTTTTTCCTTTTCTTTTGATTTAGTTTGGAAATTGGCTTTGCAATATATCTTGCATGTTCACTAATATTAATCAAGATAACATTTGATAAAGATTGAATCTTTATGTGTGTAATCTTATGTATAAGTGAGTCCATATAAACCACACTTTCAGATTGGTGTCAGAGAAGGTTACACTAATTTATTATGTGATCTTGGTTTTGATGCGAATTCATTTAAAATATCAATTTTTTCAAGTTTGTATCGGAGTAGTTTACACTGATTTATTGTGTGATATTTATTTTTAGGATTATATGGAAAACAAATATAATAGCATTCGTATTTTTTTGGTGTCTAATTATGCCTACTAGAAAAATTCAAATGAGGTCGGTACTGAAATCGATTGATGGGCATGCTTCGCTTTAGGTCAAAAAGGGTGAACATCCATTGTAACTAATACCGATGTCATAAGTCACACTTCTTGGACAAAGAATGATTTTACATGGAGTAATTTTAACATTCGAGGCTTAAGTGCAGTTTCTAGTGAAATCACTCATGATGAGTCTTGTTGTATTATCACCTGTGCCACATCTAAGGAAGCGTGGGATATCCTCCAACTCACATATGGGGGTACCAACGCTGTGAAATATTCAAAATCTCAACACATAATTTGAGAAATATATATGAAGGGGTCTGACACTTTTGATGAATTCTACGCATGTTTATCATTTATTGTGAATTCATGTTTTTATTTGGTAGAGAATTCCTGAGATGAGGGTTATTAAAAAGATTTTGAGATCAATCCCATCCTATTTAATGCTAAGTAAATTGTCCTTAACTCCATGGGAATATTTGATTATCTTAAGTTAAAAGAACTCGTAGGAGACCTTTTAATTTTTAAATTAAATATGTCCCCTGAAACTAAAAAGGAAAAGGAGGAAGTAGAGTTAAAACCTAAAACGAATAAAAAGGAAAATGTTTTAGACTCTGACTCCAAGTATGATTTTGATCTAAATGATCTGTCCCTTTTTGGGAAAAATTTGAAAAAAAATCTCAAATTTAACAGAGAAAATTCTTCAAAAGAAAATAAGGGTTTTGAGAAAAAATAAAAATGCCAATATGGGCAAGAACATTTCTGAGAATGATCAAGTGAGGTGTTATGAATGTGAGAAAAAAGGACACAATGACCATGAGTGTCCTACTACGCTAAAAAGACAGGACAAATGCAAAGCTTCATACAAAGCCACTCTTAGTAATATGAACCTTGTCTTGCATTCGTGGCCAATCGTGTTAGTACTTCTAGTTCATCCCATGTTGGTTAGGAAATTTCTAAACGCGATAGATTCGATAATTTATAGAACATTATAGAAAGAGTGAGAGTGATGATGAGAATTTGATTAAGGGAGACCATGGACTTCAATGCACTTATGCCGAACTTTACAAAGAGTCTTTGAGAACTAAATATCAAAATAATTTTTTTACTCTTAGGTTGTTTTCTTTAGAGAAAATTATGAAAATTTTGAGAGAGCGTTAGGTGACAATGAGTCATCTTGAGAAGTTAAAATCTCCTTTTTATGAGCAATTGATTGTGGTTGGTAGGGAAAAGAATGATTTGGCCATCATAGTGAATGAACTTCAAGCTTCATTGAAGATTCATGAGAAATTTAAAGCTCGTGTGTCCCAACTCGAGAAAGATCTCGAACGTTCTCGGGAGGTCAAGGTAACTCTAGAGGACACATCTAAGTAGGTTAGAAACATGCTTCTTTCTCCCTCCATAGGATTTAATGTGAGGCAAGAAATAGGTTACGACAGTGCATGCACTTCCAATACTGCACCTAAATGGGTTTCCGAGTTTATTATGGGTCCTTGTGTACCTTGACCTATACCACCAAGGAGAGAGCATCCTAGATGTTTTAACCAAGGTTTACCTATGCCTATTTATGTTTGTTCCCATTTCAAATAAAGAGGTCACTTTAGGGAGTTTTGTTTTAAGATAAGGAGAGTTACTCACACACGTGTTCCCCGACATACTCCCACACAAGTTCACAAACGTGTTTTCGCACTCATTACCTCACATGTTGCATCATATGCTCGACTTTGAGAGCTTTCGAGAAAAAGTAGAATTTTTATTCAAGACTTCTAAATGTTTTATCGTGGGATTTCAAAGGACGTCTAGTCATTATGCGAATACCTCGCGACGTAATAACTGAGGTTAAGACTTGCTTTTAGTATAAGGTGATTACCATGTTTCTATCATTTGTCCTTATTTCTAGATTGTAGTTCTACATTTATATATTTTATTCTCTTGAAAAATATTAAAAAATAAAAAAGATTTCGATTTTTAAGCAAAAGTTTGGAAAATTCAAAAAGGTTTCAGTTTTAATAAAACGAAATTGCAAAAGGAAAAAAAAAATTTCTTTTGTTTTTCACCTTATATGGATGTGCATTTAAGATGTTCGAATCACAATCTAATTTTATCCATTCATGTGAATTTTTCGTGTTGTTTTGATACATGGATTCATTGTTTAGTGTTGTTAATAATGCATGGCTAGCATTTTACTATTCATTGTTAAGCACACATACATGGCATTTTTTATTGTTGTACTTACTTGTCATATGAATATGATGTTCTTATCTCAATAGTGTTTAATAACGAACCAAATGTACTACAGATAAGTTGTGCTTGTAAGAACCAATGCACATATTTCTTTTTCAGGAAAATTTGTTTTAGTTTAAGCAATGGAAATGGGCTACGAAAGAGAGAACTCTCTTTGCGTGAAAAGTAACCATTGGCAAGACCTTAAAAGATTAATGATGCACAAAAATAGAAGTTCCAAGACCTTAATTAATTCGTCACTACACATGAGCATTAAGATATCTTTAAACATTTGAGAGTGAATTCTTAAATACGTGATACTTTGAGAGGATTATAAAGTAGAGTGTTATTGACTTCGTTCTGCTATGTTATGAATGCCTATGTTGATTTATCCATGGATTATGTTTAAATAAATTCATTCTTCTTGCATTATTCAGATATTTTAGTGCTATTACATGGTGTGATGTACTTGTACCTATAGCTACCTTTTACACTCATATACTTTTACATATTACAAAATTTGAAAATTTAAAAAAATAATTGGTTGTTTCATTAGAAATTCATTGCAGGTGCTTAACTGTTTATCTTTATGATGTTATTTATTTAGGCTTCGTGTGATGCTAATATTTCATGCTTAGTGTCTAACCCTTTGTCTATTACAGAAAAAAATGGGGAAAACAAATTGAAGAGGAGTTTTTGTATTCTTTAAACTCTCGTATGCGTTACGGTATATGTTTGGCTTCATATGTGTAGGCCTTTTTCTCATTGATGATGATCTCTTGGACTACAATAGATGAAGACTTTCAGTTGAGGACATATATATTTATTCTTTCTCATTTCTTGATTTAGGAGGGCATTAATTTTATTAGTCTTAGGGTCAATTTTATTTTGGTTTGTGTTTTATACTGAAATAGCCAAAGGGAGAGATTTATATAAGAGCAACATTTATAATTAATCATTCTTTATTTTTATTTTGCTTATCCTGTTACACCTTACTGCACCTTCATGGAAGTTATCAAGTCTTTAAAGAGAAGAATCATTTAACGACCATTTGTAATGATCGAAGATTGTTCGTCGCTACTTTACTCGAGAAGTTTAATGAGGTGGTTTTGGAAAAAATAAATATTCACGACCTTTTAAAGAGTTTATTTTTACAAAAGGTTTTCAAAATGTGTTTAAAATTATTTTTATAAGGTTTTTAAAAATTTTGCAAGTTCGTTAGAATGACTTGACATGTCTTTCGAACGATATGTTGTCGGTCATTAGAATGATTTTCCTTCATTCGAAAGAGTTTTGAAGCATCACCTTATGGTTCAACTCTGGACTGTCATTCAATGTCTCTCGTTGGAAGGCATTCGAACAAATGCAAGTACTTCGTTCGAATGAGGTGGAAGTTCACTCGAATGAGTTAGCTTGTTTGTATTATTAAAAAAAATCAATTGTAATATTTTAGGTTTAGGGTTTAGGGTATAAACAGAGACATGGAGATGCATTTGTTTTCAATCCTTTTTAGAGTTTTATTTGTGATCAAACTATAGAATTTTCATCCAAAACCTTAGGATCTTTTAGGATCATTTTGCCAATCTAAGAAGAACACTATATAAATTGTAAACCATTGTAGAGATTATTCTACACTGATGATTTGGGAAGTTGAGTCTCAACCGTTGAAGAATAAAAGAATTGTGAATTCCTTACACTAATTGACGGATATCGAGGCAAGATCTTCTTGTTGTGAGATCTCCTAGACTGCATTATTTTCTATTGAAGATTCAAAGAAACTATTTCATTAAACTTAGTGGAGCTCTAAGATGTCTGTAAGTCTATCATGTTCAGTTGAGTCTTAAATAGTGCTGAATTTAGGTTTCCCCAAAGGAATTTTTCCTCTATTTTTTCTAATTTCTGTTTGGTTTGAAAATTGGCCTCACAATTTATCTTACATGTTCACCAATTCTAATCAAGATAAAATATAGTAAAAAGTGAAGTTTTGTGTGTGTGACCTTATATATGTGAATCCATTTGTAACGTCTGGCCCGAATTTATGGGTTATCCACGCTCAACCCGCTCCAAACCGACCATTAGGTGTGAAGTGCAGTGAAACAATCTACATAATGTTGCTAGTTCAGTTTAATTTAATTAACATTTCACTTGTTTAGCATGAGATTTCCAATTTAAATTAAACTAAGTGAGGGACTCGTGGGAATCATTTCCGTAATCCAAGCATATTGAGCTACTAACGCAAAATAAAAAGGACACTCACCTATACAACGCCCTCGAAATACGAAACTGCACCCAACCTGTCGTAATAAAGATGAGAGAATGAGCCGAATGCCTAGTGGGAAAAAACAATGATGCATTATAGAATCTAACGGTGTATATATATATATACACACACACACACACACACACACACACACACACACACACACACACACACACACACACATATATATATATACTTTAATGCATGAAACCGTTTTTACTCCAAAAACGTTACTTATCATTATTAATTCACCCTAATCTTGCAAAAGAACTTCCTTTTACTTGACTTGATATTTATTTATGGATTTAACTCACCCAGTTAAATATTTTAAACAATACCCGTGGGAGCCCATTTGATATAAGCTCGTGAGAGTAACCAACCAGCCCAAAATGATTGACATGCTACCCGACCCAAATAACAATTAATTTACACTCGAGTATTTAAGATACATCAGAACATTCACGGATAAAGTCAAATCAAATACCAACAATCTTAGAGGAGATATTCAGGTATTCCTTAGCTTATCCACTTGTTATCTTGAGTTCCTTATGTAAATAAAACACATGGAGAAACATCTATAAATTGTACACTCTGACCCGGGGCAAAGGGACTGTAACTCGAGACTTTGAGAGACACTAAATAAAAATAGTAACATTTCCGTAGAGGTAGGAAAATTAATGAACCATGTGCATCATTGTTGTGTGTGTGATCTTT
The DNA here is from genome assembly GCA_949130495.1 of Sambucus nigra. NCBI lineage: Eukaryota > Viridiplantae > Streptophyta > Magnoliopsida > Dipsacales > Adoxaceae > Sambucus > Sambucus nigra. Next base: position 60,418,189 of record OX422223.1, on the reverse strand, counting down.
ACTTTATCCCTTTATGATTGTTTTCGTGGATTTCTGTATTGTGATATTTTCTGCACTCACAATTGGCACCGTTTGTGGGAATTAATTTTTATTCCTACGAAAACATTCATCGACAAAAAGCCCGTGATGTCTCACCATAATAGCGTTCTTCCTCAAGTTGGCGATGTGGAGGAGAACCCTATTCCTCCTAGGGTTAGGTCTGAGATTCGCCAACATACGAACCCTAGGTTACTCCAAGATAGGCAACCTTCCAAGGAGAGCCAGTGACCACCTAGGTCTACACGGATCTCCAGGTTGGTCAATGCTTACGTAGCCTAGCTTCACGTACAAGATGAGGCTACATGCCTCCAGGAAGAAGAAAATGCTCGCCTCCAAAGGTGCTTAGAAAGAGTGGAGATACATCTCCAAAGATGAACCCAAAAGTTCCATGGAAGGATTCCTAGTCCTTAGGTGAGTAATAATTGTATCCGAGGGAGGAGCTCCAGGAACTACCAGGAAAGGACTGAAGGTGATAGATCAGAGCGCAGTCGATTTGATCCACAAAATTAATGATCGAGAGGACCAAAAAATCAGAACTCTGGTTCATAGGGAGATGAACTAGCATCTAGCCCACCGTGAAGATAGATCAACTAGAGAGCTAGCTAGGAAGGCTCTTAACACTAAGATGAAGACTCCTTTTTCAAGGGTGATCGAAGAGGAGCCCCCCCTTAAGAAGTTTATTGTTCCCAGGTTCAAGGTCTATGATGGGAAGACTGATCCCATTGACCATATTTGATAATATCGACAAGAGATTACCTTATGGAGCCACAACGACGCACTAATGCGCTGAATTTTCCTTTCTAGATTACATGATGTAGCACAGAAGTGGTTTGAGTGGCTGCCCCACATGTCGATCAAAAAATTTGTAGCTCTAACAGAGGCCTTCATTTCCCACTTCATAACCAGCAGCTCCCACCCAAGCGGATGGATACACTGTTTACGATGAAGAAGAAGCCACGGGAGAACCTTCAGAATTAGGAAAAAAGGTATTGCAAAGTTTTCAACAAAATCGAGAACTGCTCGGAGCAAGTTACCATAGCATCCTTAAAAATTGGTCTACTGACCACCTCTTCAATGCACTAGTCTCTAACCAAAAAGGAATATAGTATCATTGATGACCTTATGGCCTATATTGAAAAATACGCCAAGGTGGAAGATTTGGTTCACTCTAACGTGGGGGACAATGGTCGAGCAAAGGAGAACAAGGGAACATAGAAGAATAATGCCCAGAAAAAGGGAAATAAGAACGGGGACAAGAATGGCTCCAAGAATGGGAACAAATTTGACCCTTCTAAGGCATTCTAAGCTATTTTTACAGTCTTTAAGGAGACCGTTTACAAAATTTTGAGTAAGATCAAGGACAAGTTGTTCATTAAATGGCCCAAGAAGATGTGTGACGAACCAACCAAGAGGAACAATGCACTGAGGTACGCATTTCTCAAGGAGGGCTGTCACATAATCGAAAATTACAAGGCTATGAAGTCACACTTGGAGGAGATGGCCCAAGTAGGGAACCTCAATGAATACATCGAGAAAAAAATGGATAAGGTCACAGCCAATGGCGACCAGAAACCAAACAATGTCCTTGATGATGATATAGGACAAGAGTTTGCAGTAATCCATTAACATAAAACCTTAAGAAGATCGAAGGGAACGCTGTTCGAATGGATCTCAAGAAGGTAACTGCCGTTATGGAGGCCTTTTAAATTGACACCTTAAAAATACAGGTTGGTAAATGTAGGAGACTAGAGGACGTTAAATACACCAAGAATATCGTGTTTACTAAGGAAGATTGGTCGGGGTAAGAACCCCACATCATTATGCATTAGTGATTACTCTCAGGATAGCCAATTGGGACGTCAAAAAACTACTCGTAGACCAGGGGAGTTCGTTAGAAGCAATGTATATGGATCTACTCCACAAACTGAAGATGAATATCACCAACCTCAAAGAGGCCACAGTTCTGTTGCTCGATTATCCAGAAAGGATCACTATGCCACTGGGGAAATAATCCTTCCAGTTAGTGTAGGGAGCATATCAAAGCTCATTGAGTTTCTAGCGGTGGACATTAATTCTCTATACCCTGCCATCCTAAGTAGGGGCTGGCTCTACGCCATGAAGGCTATACCATCAACTTACCACAAAAATTTGAAGTGTCTTATCGACCGGGGTGTGGTTGAAATTTGTGGAGAGCAGGCCCCAGCCATAAAGCATTTTATTGCGGTCATTCTTCCCAATACGAAAAAGAAAAAAATGGTAAAGGATGCTTAGGAGGAAGCCCAAGAAGGGACTATATCCTCAAAATAGCAACTACGGTATGACTGACTAGGGGTGGAGGAAACCAGGGTCCACCCTGCCGATAGGGTCGTTAAAAACCTTGAAGAAGTTGCAGCTGACGATAAATTACCAGAAAGGAAATTTCTAGCCATACTTTTCGGACAAGAGAAAAAAAGACTTAATTGCATTCCTCACAAGCAATATATAATATTTTTCTTAGGAATCGTATAATTTACCAGGGATGATCCCAGTATGGCTTACCATCGCCTACACATCGATCTAACCTTCAAACCAATAACTCAAAAGGCTCACGAAATAGCTCTAGAGAATGCCAAGGTAGTGGATAATGAAGTAGGGAAGTTACGGGAAGTAGGATCCATTAAGGAGGTCCATTTTCCCAAATGATTGTCCAACCCAGTGGTGGTGCAAAAGAGCGATGGCAGATAGAGGGTTTATATTGATTTTAAGGACCTCAACAGGGCTTATCCTAAAGACAACTTCCCTCTTCCAAAAATAAATCAGTTGGTCAACGCTATAGTAGCCCACGAAAGGATGAACTTCCTGATGCCTACTATGGCTACCATAAGATTCCTTTGTTCAAACTCGACCAATACAAAACTTCCTTTATAACCCCCATTAGGTTATACTATTACAAAGTTATGCCATTCAGCTTGAAGAACATAGGGGCAACTTATCAAAGATTGATCACCAAGATGTTTAACAAATAGATGGGAGAGACGATAAAGGTTGACATCGATGATATGCTTGTCAAAAGAAAGAAAAAAGGTGACTATCTTACAAAATTACTCAATACATTTGAGATCCTTAAGAAATATTGGATGAAACTTAATGCAAGTAAGTGCTCATTCAACATCCAGTCAGGAAATTTCTTGGACTATATAGTCAGTAAAAGGGTAATTGAGGCCAGTCCAGATCAAATCGACACTACCATCCTCCTCAGATATTGAGAGATGTTCAGAAGATTACCGGTATGCTCACGGCACTTAATCTCTTCATCTACAAGTCTTCAGAATGCTACCAATCATTCTTCCACCTGCTAATGAAGGACAAGGGATCACGTGGAGAGATGACTGCCCGTAAGCTCTAGAAGATATCAAATCCTACCCTAGAAAGCACCCTGTTAGTAATTCCAAATGATGGAGACCCTCTACTCCTTTATGTTGTAGTATCTGACCATGTAGTAAGGACCGCCCTGGTATGTGAAAAAAAGGAAGTCAACATCCAGTGTATAATGCCCGCAAGACGATTTTGGATGCAAAACAATGATACCCGCCTCTCGAGAAGCTCGCTTATGTTCTAGTCGTTGCCTCAAGGTAGAAAAAGCATTACTTTGAAGCCCATTCAGTAACAGTAATAACGTGTTATCCCCTTAAAGTCATTATGCAGAAAGCTGACCTCTCTGGATGACTCTCAATGTGGTCGTTAGAACTTGGGAGATTTGATATCCACTTCCAGTCCAGAATAATAATTAAGGGACTGATCTTAGTAGATTTTATTACTAAATTTACAAGAGATCAACCAATAAACCAACTGGATAATAAGCAGTCAATAGTATAGGACGCACAGTCCAAGGACTGCACCTTATACGTTGATGGAGCCTTTAATTCCAAGGGATAGGAGTAGGTATCATCCTTATCACTCCCGAAAACACTGTGATTAAGCAAGGAATCGAATTTGGATTTGAGGACTCCAACAACGAAGCAGAATACGAAGCACTGATTGTGAAAAGACAAACTGTTGGGGACAAAGCACCTTCACGTATTTCTGTGATTCCAAATTGGTTTCTAAGTAGGTAGGCGAGGACTTCAACACTAAGGCTGATCGAATAACGACCTACCTTATCGTAGTAAGAGGACTTATGGAAGATTTTGAGAAGGTGGAAATTCAACAGTTTCCTAGGAGGCGAAACTACCATATTGATGCCTTAGTAGCATTGAGTTCAGTAATCAACTCTGACTGAAGGAGAACTATCTATATAGAGTTCCTCGTGCAGCCAAAAATTGACTAAACAGTCATAGCCTAGCAGGCTCTCCTCATAAAAAGTCCCCCAGCTGGATGGATCCCATCACAAATTACTTAAGGATTGACCCACTGCCCGATGAAAAGAGGTCCGGCAAGGGCCATCAATTAAGGGTCAAGGCTACAAGAATTCATTTACAGGGCCCTACCTCAAGTGCGTCCACCCAAAGGATACTGAGAAAGTTCTTAGCGAACTTTATGATGGAATATGTGGCAGCCACACAGGAGGAAGATCCTTGGCCTTTAGAGAAATAATGGAGGGTTACTAGTGACCTCATATGCATAAGGACACAAGTACTTATATCTGCAGGTGAAAAAAATACAGAAGCATTCTCTTAAGATCCACCTTTGTGCCAGCAATCTAAAACCCCTGATAATCCCATAGTCATTCGTGCAATGGGGATTGTACATAGTGGGACCACTACCTACCACATCTGGAAATCGAAAGTATGTATTGGTTGGAATAAAATACTTCACTAAATGGGTAGAGGAAGAACCAGTGGTGAAGATTGGCGACTCGAACATGATCAAGTTTATCTGGATAAATATCAGAACGCACTTTGGGGTACTAAGGACTATCATCACTGACAACATAATACAATTCGAAAGTAGTTTCTTTCAAGGCTTTTGTGATGAACACATTATCGAGCACCACTTCAGTTTTATGGGATATCCCCAAAGTAATGTACATGAAGTGTCTTTTAACAAGACCATGATCGATGGACTAAGGAAATAGTTGGAAAGAGCCAAAGGTGTCGGGGTGGATGAGCTCCCTTATATTTTATGGGCTTATCGCACCACCCCGAGGCGATCAACCGGGGGGATACCATATGTGCTCTCTTACGGGATAGAGGATATCATCCCACTAGAAGCTGGTTTCCCCACCATGAGAAGCACTTTGGTTGAACAAGGCCTTAATGATGACGGATTATGCACTGAACTTGACCTAACAGACGAGCGAAGAGAGTAGGCCATGATCAAGTTGGCTTCCTATAAATAACAAATGGCTAGGAAATATTACAAGAATCTCAACCTGGGGAAGTTTCTAATAGGAGATTACGTCCTGAGCAAAGTCCTCGATAGTGCCGTAAAACCATCAGATGGTAAATTGGGACCAAACTGGGAAGGATCCTTCTTGGTAATCAGAGATGACCTCCAAGGAGCATATCACATGGAAACGATAGAGGGAAGGGAAATACCAAGTGAATAGAATGCAACCAACCTCAAGAAGTTCTACTTTTAGTCTTCTTTCTCTTTTATGAGCACATTTAGTTTAAGCAAATTCTGATTTTAATACTTATTTTGCTTGTCAGAATATATTTAATAAATAAAGGCGAAATTAGCCCCTCCACTTTCGTATTTTGTATTTACTGCATAACTCTTCTTGATTACGTGTCATAAATATAAACCCTTTACAAACTATATCTCTCTCGTGCATGTTTAAACTCCTGAGGTTACTGCAAGTCATTCAACTTGTTTTCAATCAGGAAACTGAGCATAAGCATGAACAAGTCAATGGAAGTGCTTCAATTACTATATCCCTCAGGTCCTTGTTGTAAACACAAGGGACCTCATTGGTTGCCCGGTAACATAAAAAGCCTTATAGGGGATCCTTAGGCAGAAAAGCTAACTTAGGTTGGTCGCCAACTTTGCTGGTTATAAAAACCTGCTCCGGCTGATGACCCAATTGCCAGGTGCATTCTTGCCATCATCTTACTTAGGACTAAGGAAGTGTGATGACACAACCTAATAGGTAAAGTAAATTTAATGACACTACTAAGGACTATTGGATAGGAAGAATGTTGAAACACAAATAAACGGATGGCTAACATTGTCTTATAAATACCATTTGCGCAAAATGATAGAACCAAAAACAACAAAAAACCCAAAGTGTCCGATTAAATATCTCATAAGTGAATCAATATTCCTTGGTATGCAAAGTATGCATATTTGGTCAGCACAAGCTCAAAACATCAAAATATGATAAATAAAACTTTTTCATTAATTATGATGAGAAGTTACATTTACAACAAATTCCAGAAATGTACAAAACACTTCAGATGTATCAGGGTGGTGAGCAAGGTACTCAACAATATTCTCTCTTTGACAATCATCTAGTTTGGGAGATAAATCTTCCACATCACTATTTAAGTTATGCTCTAGGAGGTGGGGTGGAATGATAAGGTATTATGATAATAAGTAGGACACCCGACTTGGTACTTATACCACAACTTAGAATCCTTGGGTTTCTTAACTTCCCTTACATCGCTCATCCACCCACGAAAGAAAGCACCACTTTTTTCCTCCTTTAGCTTTGCTGGGGCATCTTCCCAACTTACATTATATCCCTCCGAACAAGATTCCCGATGTCCTATCTTAAAGACATTCCTTAACTTCTGGATACATTCATCGAGACCAGTGTCATTAAACGTCATCCCAGTTATCTTCCTCCCAGAGTATCATTCTCAGCCTCAAGGACCGCTGCCACTCGACTAACTTCTATGTTCACTAAGAGTTTGTCCCTTAAGTGATTTACCTCTTCTTAAACAGAAGCCCCAATCTCCTTCCTTTCTTGGAGATTGTCTTTTAGTTTGGCGACCAGTTCAAATTGGTCTTTGTAATGCTAATTTATTACCCTCAAAGATTTACAAATCTTTACAAAGGATTTTTGAGCCTTCAAGATGATGTTTGGACCAATAATATTCCCCAGACGGGATCCAACCAGGATATATTGATCTAAATCAATGATCTATAGTCATCAAAATGAATAAAAGTCTGAAACACAAAAAAGGCATCGGTGGGTGTAAAATAAGAGCATTTCTCATTTACTTCATAACAAGGTGGCCTAGGCCAATATAACTTAATCCAAGGGAGAGGTACAGATTGTCAAAAGTAAAAAACTTGTATAAGGAACGAAAGAAAACTCCGACTCTACAAGCCCTGCTCTGTCACATGTTGTTCTTCACTACGGCCTTCCCCTTATTAACAACTCCAGAACTTTGGCCACCCTTGATTTCACCCTTAGCAAGGAAAATCTCTGTGCCAGTAGGACGACTAGCGTCACCTTCTTCCTCTTCTTCATATGGATCATGTCTAGGGGAATGAAGACTAAAAAGATCATATTTCATAGAAATTCCAGCTGCCTTAAGGGATTGATCCCAACTCTCTTTAAAGGAAACCTTGCAACCATAGGAAAGCCTCCCCTCTTCATCATCATAGGTATTGTTAAATCCTTCATGGTAGCTGGCATCCTTTTCTTGAGAAATATCAACCTCCAGCTTGGTGACCTTGGCTGACAAGCTTTAATTCTCCTCAACAAGCTTGTCCTTTTCCATGGCCACCTTCTTTTAGGACCATTCTAGCTCATCAAAGGCTTTTTTCTCAGCCTTTAGATAATCTTTCAACTCCTGCTCCTTCGTGGACTTATTAGTATGGTCTTCCAAGAAATTTATAAAATCAGATAATAACTGTATGATGAGAAGCAAAACCATAAATTTATCATGAAAAAAGAGAAAACAGAAAAAAAAGTAGTTTGAGCACAAAGACTTACCAGGGCCATCCCGTGAGCCATCTTTACGGAAAGCTAGGATGACCCCAACCTTAAGGAGTGCTTGCAGTCAATAGTGAGCATTTTCCTCCTCAGTAAGTTAGGAGTGTGGTGGGTGGCATCACACACACAAACCCCCTTAGCAGTAACAATGGGAGCCAACCTTTTCTTGGCTTACCTCCTCTCTTTTTCTATCTTTTTTCCCTATTCCTTCCTTCTCTCTCTCTCTCTCTCTCTCTCTCTCTCTCTCTCCCCCCTTCTCTTTTTCCTTATTTTCCCCTTTCCCAACAAGTCAAAATCACTAGACCTCAGGGACCCAATATCAGACGCTTTTAGATACTTAAGCCGGTCAAATAGGATGGATTGATCTTTATCATCATCAGGAAGCTTCATCTTCCTCCTCTTCATCAGAGGGGCCATATCTTCCTTCTTATTCTTCTTCTTCTTCTTCTTCTTCTTCTTCTTCTTCTTCTTCTTCTTCTTCTTCTTCTTCTTCTTCTTCTTCTTCTTCTTCTTCTTCTTCTTCTTCAATCACAATGGGATTAGAAGAAACCACCTTAGGAACCTTTAAAGTTGGGAATCTATCGATCGGATGAGAAACAATGCTTGTGCTTATGTTGTTATATTCCATCAAAAAGGTTACTAACCTTATATGCTCACCGTCTACCAACCTATCTTTGATACTCCAAGATTTTACAAGCTCATCAGCATGAGCCTCGCTATTATCAGGTTCCTGATTTTTGGCATGAGCTCTAAGAACTAGGAAGAAAGAACATCAACTAAGAGGACATAGACAAAAAAATAAGAAATTAACTAGTAAGAATGAAAAAAGAAGAAGCAACCTATTTCCACCTCTCCATAATAAAAAATCATAGGCTGGAGGACATTACCAGTTCCTAGTAATGAAATTGTGTCCCAATAATCCTTATGGGAATTCGAAAGATTTATCACCATAACCCGCTCAGCCTTCCTGGTTGACAAGTATAATAGACCTTCTTTGGTTTGCCACCAAATGTCTTAGAAAGACCTAATTTTATTCCATAAAGGTATTTATTCTATGGACCCCATTAGCTATCTTCTAAACACTGGGGGCACACTGAGTGGGAATAATGTCAAAATATATAAAGAACCTTATAAACAACTTGTTTTGGGGAAATGTGAAACTCCCATGAGTAATTAGAAGGGTGTGAATCCAGTGACCCCTTCAACATCACAGACATCTTAAGGAAGAGGGGCACAGTCGATGATCACCCAGTCAGGGATATTATACTGGCGCCTAAATTCATCTACTAACTTATTATCTAGCATCGCCATGATTAGAAAAACAAGAAAGAGAAACCCTAGCTACAATAATAAGATAATGCGAAGAAGAAGAACTGAAAAGGTGAAGACTAGAACTTACAACTAATAGGGAAACTTTGGGAAAGCACATAAGAAGAAAAACTCTGATTTTTTAAGTAAGAATGGAAGTTTAGAGACGAGTATACGCAAGGATTACAAGGATTAGTGAACTAACGGTTGAGTGTGCACACAACCTGATCTTAAGAATCTCTAATGATGAGTCATGTTTCCTCAGGAAGATTTCGGTGCTTTAATCTCCCTTAAGGACAAACGTACCCCCTTCAACTCTCAAAATTACAAATATGCAATGCCGGTCTTGGACACTCTTTCAGGACTTGGGCCTTGAACTTGTTTTAAAATCTATTGGACTAAATTTTTGGCCCAAAGATTTTAGGGGCAATTGCGGGATCCCATTTGATATAAGCTCATGAGAGTAGTCGACTAGCCCAAACTGATTGACATGCTGCTTGAGCCAAATTACAATTAATTTACACTCGAGTATTTAAGATAGATTACAACACTCATGAATAAAGTCAAATCAGAAAGAAAGAATCTTTAAGGAGATATTCAACTATTCCTTAGCTTATCCACATGTTATATTGAGTTCCTTATACAAATCAAACTCTATGAGGAAACATCTGTAAACTGTTCACCCTGACCCGAGGCAAAGGGATTGTAACTCGAGACTTTGAGATACACCTAATAAAAATATTAACCTCTCCGTGGATGTAGGAAATTTTCCAAACCACATATATCGTTGTTGTGCGTGTGATCTTTATTTTCTCCCTTTGTGATTGTTTTCGTGGATTTTTGTATTGTGATATTTTTGCACTCAAAATACCTATTGTTTAAGGAAAATCATTTCTTTGACTGAAAAATGCTTATTACTCATGCCAAATTTACCTTAGTATTTTCATTGAAAATCACCTATCAACCCACGCAAACACCATGTTAGAAAATACTTATTTTTTTTGAAAATATTTCATAAACACACTCTTGCGTCAATTATGGGTTAAACCTCTTTAGGTTTCTTAACTACCCATTTTATCCCTTCACTTCCATTTTTTATTATCTTTTTTTCAGAATCTTCCAATATACACATACTTTAACGGGAACCACACCGCCGACTATGCTACCATATTATTTGGCCAGTGATTTTAGGTCTTTCACCCTAGGGCTCCAGGCTTTCCTTAATTATTCTCGGTGTCATACGAGTACTTATTAATGTGTTTTAATATTTTTCAAATGTCCACATTATTTCACTTTGCCTTACCGACCGAATCCAAAATCCATAGTTTTACCCCAACTTATGTTACACTTTAAAATCACCATTTCTTGTCCTTTCTACTCTTGCATTGATTTTATCCCAAAAATCATGTTCATTTTGGACCATTGTGTGTAACACCTTTTCCAACATTTTTATTTCATAAAAATGTTCCACTTTACATAAAATTACCATTTTATCCATTTGTTTCCAAACTTGTCTTTTCCTCTATTTCACAAGTGTTATTTCTTAAAACATCATTAAGTTATCCACACTAACTTCTTAAGTGTTTTCAACTCATTGACACTTTTTTACACTTTGGAGTAACATTCTTCTCAAGTTGGAAACATATTTATTTCATTACTTTCTTTCTCTAAGAAATCATTGGACATTTAAGGACTACTTTATAAGAAAAATATTATTTTTCTTCATTAATATATGTAGTCTTAAAACCATGCACTTATCACTTCCCTAACACCTTTTTAACACATTTTAAAATATGAAATTTCTAGTTTCTTTATTTCATGTTTAAACCCAATAAAACCTTCACTAAAATTGTTTATATACTCACCATCAAAATACTATAAATTTATATGCATGAGAAGATGGATTTTAAGTCCCAAAATCCTATTAAAGAGGTATAACACATGGTTTAGTCTATAAATTTCACAATACCAGCATACACATGCTTTTCAATCTAAAGACATTTTTATTTCTTGAAACTTAAATAAATGTCCATTTATATAAAAGTCCCATTTTTTCATAAGAAGACTTTAAGACATTTGTTCATAAAATATTTTTAACAAGATTAACATTCATTGAATATTTTTATTTCATAAAAATGTTTAAACACCAAGTTTTATTGAAATATGTCATTTTGCTAAAAAACATTGAAATATTTTTACAACACCGTTTTCACAAATCATAAGAAATATCATTCTAAAGTAAAAAATGCATACTACTCTTACAAACTCTAACTACAAAACCAATACGATGGAAAATAGAGCTTTTAAACTAAAGAGTAGAGTTTTCCCACCTCAAATGGAGCTCCAGAAATGATAGGATGAAGGTAGAAGAAGAAGGAAACCATCGACCTCCTAAGGTGGTCTTAAAGAGCTTTTCTATCTCAACAAAGCTTGCCTCCATGAAAGCTCCATTAAAAAACCCCTTCAAGCTCCATAATTCTTTCCTCTTATTCTTATTCTTCTACTCCAGAACCCACAAACATAATTCCCAATTTTGTAACTTTGCTTAACAATGGTGGAAATGAGTGTGTAAGGCTTATTTATGGTAGAATAGTTGTAAAATATGGTAGCACAAGGTGGAGGGATAGTGGTGTAGGGTGGTTTGTGATGGTGGGAGAGGAAAATCTATGAAAAATGAGAGAGGGGGGAGAGATAAAGATATATATATATATATATATATATCTCAGAGAGAGAGATAGAGAGAGAGAGAACAAATATGATTTTCCCCTAAATGATGTAAACACACATTAAATACTTCCATAAACCATAAGGGGTTAAATCCCCCAAATACTTCTTCACCCAAACCTTCAAGCCAAGGGAGATCAAGTCTTTTACCTCACATTTGATCTGGTTCGCTGAGAAGTTGACAGGTTATAAAATTCAAGGACCACATCGTTATACCAAAAATGATAAGATTTTAAAATTATGTGCTAGTCATTCGAACGACCCTGGACCTCGTTCGAAGGATATTACTCAATCATTTGAATGACCTTTCCAATGAGGTGTTCTAATGACAAGTCAGCAAGCGCGAGAAATTGACGAATCTCGGGTCATCAGAAGCCTCATTTGAATGACGTTCGAACAACCTCGTTCGGACGAGAATACCCTTCATTCAGATGATATCTGAATTTATTAAAATAAACTTCAAGTTACGAAAACTTTGATTCAAAAAGCATAAAGGCTACGAAGTTACACAAATATTATTCAGGATCCATCAATTCCACAAACTCTAGGTATTATCAATCCATTAATTCCACAAAATCTAGGGACTATAAATAGTTATTCTAAGTGACAGGGATCTTTTAGGGCTAAGTCATCGAAGCCCTTGATTAGCAAAGTCTCCATACGCCTTACCATAGGGATTGTCACCAAAGAACTCGACTTGCAATAATTTCTAACTCTCACCACCACGCTGGCCATCAAAATTACATAACACTACTAAAAACTCCACTTTCTTGATGATCACCCTCAGTCAAGTCCTAAGGCTTCTCTGCTTTCACCCAAGCATACTGGCGTCTCTATCGGGGAAACACTCTCTAATGATCAATGATCACCCACCAGAAAATGACACACAATTAACACCTGATCCATCATCATAAATTATTTCTATTCTTATGATTACATATACCAACTATCCTCAAATTCTCATATCTTCCCGACCTAATAAATTCACTTAGCCTCGATGTTAACCTCGCTTGACAAGTCCCTCACATCGGTGGGGTGGGGGTGGGGGTGGGGGTATGCCACTAAGTTTCAAATCTTGAGTCCATTAATACCATCACATAGGTACCTCCCATGAACCTCGGGTCACTCTAGATGTACTACTAGGGAACATTCGCCTAGGCGTTAAACCAATCCACCTACCATGGCAAACAATACTGATTTCTATGTTTCCCTGAGTTATAACACTATGCAATGTTCTTCAGGCATCATCCTGCTCATTATCATCAGAGACACTAACTGCCATACTGGCTAATCATAAGATTTCTAATTTCTAAGGCAAGAGAATATTATATGGTCGAAAGTGCAACCACTCGTACATAGAATTCCGAGCAATAGCAAGGATACCCCAGACAGGTGCGCCCCATTATCGAGCTTCATTTACCATGGAAGGTCCAACCTACACTATTGGGCCAAACTGTATTGTACCATAACATGGTACAAATCTGAGCTAGCACAGTCGTGGGAACACAATCCTCGATTACCAGAGCCGAAAGCGACACAAGGAATTATAAATAAGGAGTAACCGTCTCTAGAAAAATTCCATTCGCACGCAATGTACTATGGTCTATGAAAAGTGAACCTAAGCCACATGCTTGAAGTCTACAACTATTCCCAAACATTCTCAAAGGCACTAACCTAGCCACATACCTTGGCCCGAGTTACTAATTGTGATGAATCGAATCACAACCATTCATCCTCACATGACAAATACAACATAAGAACCTATTGTTCTCTAGAAAGTCAAACACCATACTTCCCTCTTTAGGAGTAAGTGTTACCCTTTTTAAATCTTTGACACACACGAACCACTCCAATTAGTGAGTGCCTAATGCCTTTGCCAAAGGTGACATTGTCCATATCCCTAGTGACGTCATGACTAACCTAGCCCACCTAGGTCACTATCGACATTATCATACCATGATCGTATCTCAAATTTCTTCTTAGAAAGTATCCCTCTAAGGGAAAATTCACCTTATAATTAACCTTTACCTATACGAGGTCATCGTTGAGCTTATATCCAGGTTCTAGCCAAATTGAATTTATGTGACAGCCACACCGATTGACATTAGCATTCTAAGGCTAATAAGTTGTATAATGACGTACATTTCCTAGTCCCTAATGGTTTGAAAAAACATGCCAAGAATTAATCCTTTACCTTGGAGGGATATTCTTACTTATGTTTTTGACACATGTCGATATGCAAATCATGCTTTGATCTCCCTTTTGGGGTGTTATTTCAAATCTCTAACATGAAATCATCAACCTAAGTCTCAAATCCTTTTAATAGAACTCCTCATTCTCAAGTGTTACACCTCGTAAGCTAGTCATTCTATGACACCCGAGCATCACGCTCACTCACAAAAAAAGCATCTAATTTCTCTTACAAGACTACCTCACCTATCTGTGCCAACTCGAATGACTGTACCTAGCATGCATACTATTCAACTCTCATAAACCTTGACCAACATTGAGATTATCACATAACCTTCAATACCAACATAATTAGAACATTTGTACTCCATAACATCGATCTTAACTTGTTCTGTATGTGTACTAATCATACCATAACATAATTTTCGTCGAAGACCTTGAGAGATCTCATCACATATGATCGTCTCATAGTCGGCACACTGCACAAATTTCCACCTATCCATATCATGACTAACAAGCGCTCAAAATTATACTCGTGTATAGTCCTTTATGCACGACACACATTAACCTTTGAACACCTCAAGGCGTCACAATAAGTCAACTATTTCCCTTTTTTGTCAAAACACCGACAAAGGTTTAACCTACGACTCTTTTATTGAGATCCAACGAGGTTCCAAAGACCCTCTCCCCAATAGCTGGTGCCCTAGACCACACATCAAACCCCGGACTGACAATACTAAGAATTTCTGCAGGATACAAGACATCATATATAACTTACACGCCTCTAGATCTCAATCACCGACAGCACTTAGGATTCCTTTCCAAAAAATTATTTCATATTTTATTAAGCCCTGTCATGGAAGACTATCTAGATTTCACTCCTAGGTTACCTTAACCATCATTGTCGTATACATAATATACTTACCGCAATTTGGTCATAACTTTCATCATACCTAGTGGGGTATAACTTTCCATCAACAACCATCAAAGCACTTACTTATAATATTAGGATCTTACCGACTAAAATTAAGTATACGTCCCCAAGTGTTGACTAACACGGTTCCTTATGTCTATCGAATCATCAATTATCTATGACATAACAGTACCCCCAAGGATCAAGTTCACCTAATCACATCGTCGGAACTAATTACTTAAAAGTAACTAACTAAGGAACTTAACGTATTTTTGTCACAATCAACACCGCTTAGTCATGACACTCTAGTCACCTAATATCCATGGTTGATTCCAAACAATTCATGTATCTAACTCAATGGGAATCATTTATCTTTATTCACATATAATAAACTTCTCATATCATGAAGGACTAACACACAAGAACCTCACACTAAAAACCGCTGTTGCAACTATTGGCTCACATAGACACTCACAAATCACTAACATGTCTAATCAAAAGCATGGAAATGATTAATGACAACTAACTTGGTCGCATGCCACTTGGAAATGAATTAGCCGCCATGCTAATCTACTAGACTCTACCATTGATAATAAGAACTAAAACCACCACCAATCTATCCTGACCGTCCCAAAACCAACACCAACGTAAAAAGTCCACTACTGAGCTCATATCGTCACTCTCGAAAGGAACCTTGAACCCAATGCTCTGATATCAGTTGTAATATCCTGGTACAAATTTATTGGTTACCCTTGGTCAATAGGGTTCGAGACGAATGTTAGGTTTGAAGTGCAATGAAAGCACATATATAATGTTTCTAGTTCAGTTTTATTTAATTAACATTTCACTTGTTTAGCATGCGATTTCCAATTTAAATTAGACTATGTGAGGGACTCGTGGGAAGCATTATCGGAATCCAAGTATACAGAGCTACTAATGCAAAATAAAAAAGGATACTTACCTGTACAGTGCCCTCAAAATACAGAACCGCACCCAACCTGCCATAATAAAGATGAGAGAATGAGCCGAATGCCCAGTGAGAAAATACAATGATGTATTATAAAAATAAACGACATAAAGGAGACTCTAACATATTATATCTACGTGCACATGTAACTACCCTTTATATATATATATATATATATATATATATATATATATATATATATATACTTTAATGCATGAAATCGTTTTTACTAAAAAAAACTACTTAATTTGATTAATTCACATAAATCTTATAAAATAACTTCCTTTTACTTAACTTGATATTTATATTTGAATTTAACATACTCGGTTAAATATTTAAAACAATAATGTAAGGACATTATTTTATAAGTCCGTTATCAATTTATTATGTCATATACCGTTATAACCATCGAAGAACTTCAAGAGCATCTACATCAAGATGGATCCGAATATATCAAGGTTCTTCATCAAAAAGCCTTTGCAAAGTTTACTTTGGTAAGGTTACGTTTTAAATACCTTAACTTTGCACTTAGAGCTTTTGGAATATGTTTACAAAATATTTTCTAAGTGTTGGAGCAGACTTTTTTCGTCAAAATTTGAGAATGAGTAATTTTTCTAAATCCTGTAGCATTCCTTGTTTTTGACGCCCGATTGTTCAAGCAAGATCCCATCTCGTTCAAGCGACATTGAAATGTCGTGCGATGTCGTTCAAATGACACGTGTCCTTCGTTTGAGCGAAATACATTTTTCCATTTTAATGACCGAGGGGACGCGATTTTTTTATAAATACTCGTTAAATGGTTTCGTTTTTTATTAAGAAGTCGCAGCGTTTTTAAGGACAGAAAACTGTGAATCTACAAAATTCTTTTTGACTTCTTCTTTATGGTTTTAATCCCCTTTTGTTTTCAATTCAATAAAATCCCATATGCTTTGGTGAATTATTTTGATGTTTAAGAACACACTTTTCTTTTTTTAACCTCTGTGGAGAAGGAATCTCCATATTTGATCGGTGGATATCGAGCGTAGTCATTCTGCCTGTGGACGAGCCGAAGAAGACGAACCGACACCTAGAGGGTATTTCACTATCTCTTGTATCTTTGAAGGTTTGCTGAAGGCACCGTGCATTACACACTTGTGTGTGATTATCAGGTTGTGTGTAAGTCAAAGGTCTTGTGAATTCTTCAAAGTGTTATAAAAGGTTTTACGCGAAAGGGTTTTTTTCCAGAATCGGGCGTCTTGTTTTTCATGCATGGTTTGAATGATTTATGACATTTAGATGCATGTTTAAGGGTTGATTTAATTTTTTTTAAAAATAGACTCTAATTAGTTCGAAACTTGTGAATTAATTTAAATCAATTATCACACATCGCATTTATTCGTTTACAAATTGGTATCAGAGCGGGTTGTGCTAATTTATTGCGTATTCCTATTTTCCGCAAAATCGTGTGATATTGATTTTTTTGAAAAATTAGTTTTGTGAAAAATCACAGTTTTTCCTATGGAGCACTTATATAACCGGATGCCTATTTTTAACGGGTCTAATTATGACTACTGGAAAGCTCATATGAAATCTAGTTTAAAATCCATTGATGAGCGTATTTGGTTGCTTTGTGAAAATGGGTGGAAACCTCCCACGATCACCGCTAATAATATCACCTCTTTTAAACCTGTGTCGGATTGGGCTGAGGAAGATTTTAAAATGACTAATTTTAATTTCCGTGGTCCGAGTGATATTTCTGGAGCTATCGCTCCGACGAGTTTCGCCAAATTATGACGTGTACCATGTCTAAAGAGGCTTAGGATGTTTTGAAATTGACACATGAGGGTACGAATGCGGTTAAAGAATCAAAATTACAAAATTTGGCCACCCAATTTGAGACTATCACCATGTCTGAGTCTGAATGCTTTGATGATTTTTATGCACGTTTGTCAGACATTATAAACACCAGTTTTAATTTGGGTGAGGTGATTGATAACACGTGTGTCCTTAAAAAGATTTTGAGATCTCTCCCAAACCGTTTTATTCTTAAACTCACTGTTTTAAACTCTTTAGGAAATTTGAAATCACTTAAGTTGGAAGAACTTGTAGGAGACCTTCAAACCTGTGAGATAAACACGTTTCCCAAAACCATTAAGGATAAGGATAGAGGCGTTGCTTTAAAGACTCTTTTTAAGAAAAATAAAGAAAAAGTTTGTGAGTCTGATTCTGAGGGTGAGTTTGATTTTGATGATGTGGCCATGCTTTTGAGAAATTTTAAAAAAATTCTCAAAATGAATAAAGAAAATTATTCCAAAAAAAGAGATCTTTTGAGTCAAATAAAAAGAAAGTGGAAGCCAAAGATAGTGACAAGGAGGATGAGATCAGGTCCTTTGAGTGTGAGGGTAAAGGGCACATGGCTAAAGAGTGTCCTACTAGGATAAGGAGAAAGGGCAAAGAGACTACTATGCCCACCACATTTAGTGATAGTGAGGGTGATGAGGGTGATGTGGGAGATAAGTCCGATAAAGGTTTAGCACATGGGATGTATGTATCTTTTTCGAGTCGTGTGAGCACACCCACTTTGTCTCACGTTGATAGAGGTCATGAGAGCACCGATGATGACTCGAGTGTTTCTAGTGGAGATGATAGCGAATTTGAGAGTGGAGATGAAAGTGAGATCCAAAAATCCTTTAGAGATTTGTACACCGAGACCTTGAAAATAAAGAAGTATAATAGAGATTTAGGTCATCGGGTTTTAGGTTTGGAGAGAGAAGGAAGTTTTAAAAAGGGAAAAGTGTGATTTGACCAACACGGTGTCTAGTCTGATGACACGTGTATCCTAACTCGAGAGTGATATCGAACGTGCCCGGGAGGTCAAAGTTCCTTTAGAGAACGCATCTAAGAAGGCTGAAAAGATGGTTCTCAATCCCATTTTGGGTAAAGGTGAGAAGTTAGGAATAAGTCATGACGGTGCTTCTACTTCCCAATTAGCACTCGAGACAGTTCCCACTTTAATGTTAGATTCTCGTGAGTCTCACCCTAACCCACCTAGGCATCCCATTCCTATTAGGAGAGCGCATCCTAGAGTTTTTGAGAGAGGTGTTCCTAGGCCTATATATGTTTGTTCTCATTGCAAAAGGAGATGACACCTTAGGGAATTTTGTTTTAAGTTCTGTTATGTGTCACGTTTTGCTACTACACGTTTTTCTTCCACACATGCACCTACACATAATTCTTTACATGCTCCTGGAGACTACATGAGAGAGTTTTCACATTTAGGTGAGCAAGTTAAGTTTTTAGTCAAAACTTCACAAAATTTGATGGAGGTTTTTCATAAGTTGACACCACCTTTGGAAAATCCCTCCACACCTAACGATTGAGGTTTGACTTGTTTATTAGCACATGATGTTTTTTGTGATGACATTATTTGCCTATTGCTAGTATGTATCATTTTCGTATGTTTTCTATTTTTTGAATTTTTTTTAAAAATACAAAAAGATTTTATTTTGATAAGATTTTTGAAAAATCCAAAAAGAGTTTTGTATTTTGTTTGCACCGTTTATGGAATGGAACTTAGGATGACCGAGTCACAACATCATTCCATTTTTCATATGACTATTTGATAGTGTTTTGAGATAATATATCATGTCATCTTTGTGCTTTATAATGTTTGGAGTCATTGAAATGTAATTAAGTGTTTCTTCGTACATGTTTGACTCATGATTTCCTTTATTGCACACATGAACGTATTTGTTTGATTATTGTGCTTGTCTTATCACATGTTGGTTGGGTGTTTTCACTCCAATGTTGTCCTCAAAATGAAAAAAGCGCGATAAAACTTGATAAGAAAGTTATGCATGTAAGAGCCGTTTGTGAGTTTGTGTGCTTTATTTGAAAATGGGGAAGGGCTGCGAAAGGTTCATTTTTCCTTTGTAAATACTAAGCTACCGTTATATAGGACCTAAAAAATTGAGGAATTTTATTATTCGGGGTCTAAGGAGGTTTAAAAGAGCCCAAAAAATTTAAAGGCAATAAAAAAAAATTCATGCCAATTATGGGCTAATTAGGTTTTTGCACCAATTCTCCAAAGTTTCAGAATTTAGTCTATACATCTCTAAAAGAAAAATATATATGGGAGTTTGGATGGAGAATTAAAACGGGTTTGCGTGTCCTTGAAAGTCTTGAAAAAGCGCTACATAGTTTTGGACGTTATTGGTGTGGAAATCACTTTGACTTTGATTTGTTGATTTGCATAAGGCGATGTCATCTAAATTCAACAATTTTTACACCTAAGGATAATTTTGATGTTCATTCGTTAGGAGTACATGTATGCATCGTGCACATATGATTGATTGAGTTGATTTACCTATCGAATGTGTTCACACCCATACATTCCATTTCCATGACTTGGTTGTTTGAGTTTAAATCCATGGTGTGATTTTTTGGTATCTTATTTTTGTATGAAAATTTTGAAAAATCAAAAATAGTTTGTGAAAGTTTTTGAGATATAACTTTGCATACGCGTAGTTTGATCCATGTTTGCTATGTTTTTTTCATGACACTCCCTTTTTTTTATTATTTCTTCTTATCTGTCTATTTGGGGACATCATAAAATGGAGGAGAAAGAATTATCATGTTATGGGGGAGTGCTTAGAGTATGGGGGAGATTTGATTATATTTATTCTTATATCATTTCAAACTCAATGCGTCACGAAGGTTTTTGCTTTATCTCATGTGTGTAGGTACAAAGATGTGACACCTCGACTAATTAAATACCGGGTAGCTACTCCTTTATTAAATTAATTCAAAATGCCAAGTTGGCTCAGTTAATAGCATCACTGTCGAAAACATTTTAATATTACTAACCACATAGTATTTAAAAAGCAAGTTGCCAAATTTTAATTTAAGTCTGATTAACATGCAACATAAGTAATGAAGAAGTAAATGACACCATTCACCATACTGAAGTAAAGCGAATAACCATCACAATAGAGTAAATAAAGTCTGGAGGAAACCCCTCACTACAATCCCATAACTGAAATAAATAAACTGAAACAATAAATGCTAAAGTCTGAAAACTGAAATGTAAAAGATGTCTCTAAGGAAATGGGCAACATGCCCTACAACTGATAGATGGTGACTCTGGAATCCAAAAGATAGAAGCGTCTACATGCAAATCCCTGTAGCTTCCACAAGCAGCTACAGCTCGTCACCTGAATGAGTATCCTATGCTTGGTGTCCCTGTGGCTGGGCACCTAAAAAGGTTTTACAAGAAAAAGATTTGAAAATCAAACGGGTCAGAGCCCGAATGTGGAGTTATATTTTAAAAACCTGCAAGTGCTTTAAAAACATTTAAAACATTAAATGCAAAGTACATGTTAGGACGTGCACTCACATTATATTCTCACCTCTCGTCTAACTGTGCACTCTTAACGCAAGTACCCATCTATATCTACCCATACCACTAGCTAAGTGACCACGTATCTAGCTAGACTGCCAAAGGTTCAACCCATAATACTTGGTTCCATTAACATAATAACGCTCTTAATTAAATAGAGGTTTAACGTAAACTCAGTTACTAAATATGCCATTGATATAACTATCAGTTAACTCATTATATATCTCGAAACAATACCGTAATATTTTTACAACATTAACATGAGGATTCCCATTAATTTAATGTATATTATTCACATCATAGATATACGATACAAGCACCCCGCAATCTAAGCTATGGTGCACACATACTCTGCTATCCATCCCAGTACATCACGTACATAAGGATTACATATTCCGAATCTCTCAGGAATAGTTTACCGATAACAACATCATAAATAATGGAGGCGAACACAGTCACCATCACATGGGTCACGCACATACCTACGCTCCCATGGTCAGCGGACTTATTAATATCACAATAAGTCTTTCTATGACCTATGTTCATCGAGGTACCAGTCTATATCCCCCCCGTAGGCACACAAGGATTAGAGGGTCCTAAGCGAACGCAAACCTCCCGTGATAGCAAGTATGGTAGGTATGTCATACACACAATCCATATACCAATACTAAGTAAACACACATCTTAGTAATACCATATTTTAATCGTAGTACGTATTGCACTCTCGTACTAACTATAATTATCACAATTCGTACTATTTTGGTTTATAATCATACGCGCCATAATTCATCCTCACATCGTAGTAGACACTCACGTCTCAACCCAAACGGTTCATTGAATATAACTCTAGTATATAATTTACTCCTCTCAATAACCCAAAAGTACCAATCTATCCTCACATCAATAAAGGAAGGTCATCTATATCCTCGAACAAGTTTACGGGACTCCAAAAATAAAAACAGTCCAAAAAGGACCAAACTGTCAACTCGTTAGAAGTCTCGTTCGAACGAGTGTTCGAACGAGTTTGGACTGTCAGGTCGTTAGAAGTCTCGTTCGAACGAGGCTGTTCGAACGAGATCCAGTTCGTTCGAACGAACTGTCCCTTCTAACGATATCTCGTTCGAACGAGATATCGAACGAGATCACTACTCGTTAGTAACGACTGGTCAACTCGTTAGAAGCTCGTTCGAACGAGTTCGTTCGAACGACCTGAGGGCTGCTTCTAACGAGCTACCAGTTTCGGCCCAGATTTTTCCCAAAATCGTTTTTCACCATTTTTATCAATTCTAATCTCTTCCAAAGTTCATCCAATCAACGTTTTAGGGTCTCTAATTCATCCTAAACATATTTACATCATCTCCTAACATGTTTTCAAGGATTGAATCATCATAACATCAACCAAATTTACAAATCTCTACACTTTTCCCAATTTCTCTAGAACATGAACCCTAGGTTTATATCATCATCAAATCCCAGAATTTATTTCGTTTTAATTCCTTCAAATCACAATTATTATAAGGGAAATCATCTACCTATCATACTACATGCAATTCTCTTCACAATTTCTCAAGTTCTATGATCTAAACTACATGGGTTTTCATATTTTCTTCAAGAACAAACCATAAATCCGAATTTTCTAACATGGAGGAAACATTCTCAGAAATTAAATGGAATAAAGTCACTTGCCTTGGTTGTTTCTGAGTTTGGTGTAGACTAGATGCAGTTTTCTGCAGAAATTCCTCTCTCTCCAAGCTCTTCTCCAATGGTGGCTTAAGGTGGCTAGGGTTTTGATTTGGGGAAACTTAGAAAACCTAAATGATAACCTACGTAGCTTTCTAGGTTAATATGGGTTGGCTAATGGGCTTAATGGGTCTAATCCACATCAGATTTACATCTCTAATTTTCGTCACTTTTAATTCCTCAAAATGTAAAATTACCAAAATACCCTTTAAGTTATCGGTATGGCCTAAAAATACCCCGGGACCCAAACTATACCCCCGGCTAGTGTTTTCTGACTATCTCGACCCTTCCGGACGCATTGGCGCACTCAAAACTACCATACGGATTATAGATTTTAAATTTACTTTTATTATCAAAATATTATACCGTGACGCGGCGGTCCCACGCGTCTCAACAAAATTTCTAAAATGTCGTATATAAATCCCACGACAAATTTCATAATACCAAATACATATATAATCATATATGCACATAATCAAATACCAATTCGCATCCCATTAGTATTTTGATCCCGGATTAATTTTCGATTAATACGCATTTAATTAATTAATCCCAAAAATAAATATAGCCAAAAATACGGGGTATTACATACTTCCCCCCTAATAACTGAATTTCGTCCCGAAATTCAAAACTAGAAAGTACCTGCTAAAAATAGCTCTGGATAACGCTCGCGCATCTCATCCTCGCGCTCCCATGTGGACTCCTCGGCATTGTGATGTTGCCACTGAACACGCACTAACGGGACTATCTTTGACCGCAGTTTCCTCTCGCTTTGGTCCAAAATAGCAATTGGCCCCTCCTCGTAGGAGCTATCCGGTTGGAGATCGATGTCTTCCACAGCAATGTGAGAATGAGCCAAATCATCTCTAAGGTATTTCCTCAGCGAGGAAATATGGAACACGTCGTGAATCCGATGCAAGTGCTCCGGTAGTCCAAGTCTATACGCAACCGGTCCAATCCGCTCAATAATAGGAAACGGTCCCACATACCTCGGTGCCAACTTCCCCTTCTTCCCGAATCGCATAATCCCCTTCATTAGAGAAACCCTGAGCAAAACCTGGTCCCCCACTTGGAACTCCCTGAAAAACCTCTTCGCATCAGCATAACTCTTCTGCCTGTCTTGAGCTACCCGAATGCGACTCCGAATCAACTCAATCCTTACCGAAGTATCCTGAATCACTTTCGGTCCAAGTAGTTTGTTGTCCCCCACCTCCAACCAACATGTTGGGGAACGACAAGGCCTACTGTACAACGACTCGAATGGAGCCATGCCAATCATGAAATGATAGGAGTTGTTGTAAGAAAACTCCACCAGTGGAAGGTACCGCTCCCATCCACCCCCGAAGTCAATAATGCACATGCGTAGCATGTCCTCCAACATCTGATTGGTGCGCTCTGTCTGCCCATCAGTCTGCGGATGATAAGCCGTACTCAACCGCAATTCCGTGCCCATGGCCACCTGGAAACTCTCCCAAAACCTCGAAACAAATATCTTGTCTCTGTCAGACACGATATTTAGGGGCACACCGTGAAGTCTCACAATCTCTGAAATGAAGAGCTGGGCATACTGTCCCGTACTGTAGTCAGTACTTACGGGTAAGAAGTGAGCGACCTTGGACAACCTGTCCACAATAACCCAAACGGAGTCGTGACCCCTCTGCGACGTAGGCAACCCCGTGATAAAGTCCATGGATATGCTCTCCCACATCCACACCGGGACCTCCAACGGCTGTAGCAATCCCGCTGGTCTCTGATGATCCACTTTTACAAGCTGACAAGTGGCGCATTTCGAGACAAACTCAGCGATATCTCTCTTCATACCGCTCCACCAATACTGCCGTCTCATGTCTTGGTACATTTTGTCCCCTCCGGGATGTACCGCGAACCGTGAGACTCTGCCATAACACCGTGTCGCAATTCTTCCCCTTCCGGAACTACCAATCTCCCATTGAAGCGCAATCCCCCGTCTGAGCTAACGGTATAGGACTCGGCTCCCTCTGCAAGTAATCGAACTATCTGCTCCTGACAGAACGAGTCATTAGCTTGTGCCCGTACTACCTTTGTGACGATCTGCGGTGTAACGGTCATCACAGACATGAAAGATCGGGCCACTGCATCCTGGTGTCCCAATTCCTTCCACTTAGCTTTCCACACCTCTGCCACCTCATCTGCTGGCCTGCGGCTCAACGCGTCTGCTACCACGTTAGCCTTACCCGGGTGGTACTGGATGTCGAACTGGTAGTCCTTCACAAATTCAAGCCACCTACGCTGCCGCATATTCAATTCCTTCTGCGTGAACAGATACTGTAGTGACTTGTGGTCCGTGAACAGCTGAAACTTCTCCCCCAAAAGATAGTGCCTCCAAATCCGTAAGGCAAATACCACTACTGCCAACTCCAAATCATGCGTGGGGTAATTCTTCTCATGAGGCTTAAGCTTACGGGAAGCATAAGCTATGGCCTGTCTCTCCTGCTGCAATACACCTCCAAGCCCTTGCAAAGACGCGTCGGTGTAAACAAAATACTCAACTCCCGGTCTCGGCAATGCTAACACAGGTGCTGAGGTCAACTTATCCTTCAATTCATCGAATGCCAACTGACAGGCATCACTCCAAATGAACGACACACCTTTACGAGTAAGATGTGTCAAAGGACCTGCTATCTCCGAGAAACCCCGAATAAACCTCCTGTAGTATCCTGCCAAACCCAAGAAACTACGAATCTCCGTTGATGTCGTGGGCTGTCCCCACTCCCTCACCGCTGATACTTTCCCTGGATCAACAGATATCCCTTGGTCGGAAATAATGTGACCCAAGAACTGGACTTCCTTCAGCCAAAATCCGCACTTCTCATATTTTGCATACAACTCGTTCTGACGGAGTGTCTGCAAAACCTGCCTCAAATGCTCGGCGTGCTCCTCCTCTGTCTGAGAGTAAACCAGAATGTCATCAATGAAGACAATGAAAAACTGATCCAGGAAATCCCTGAACACTCTGTTCATCAAGTCCATAAACACTGCTGGAGCGTTGGTCAAACCGAAAGGCATAACCCGAAACTCGTAAGAACCATATCTCGACAAGAACGCGGTCTTCGAGACATCCTCCTCCCTGATACGCAACTGATGGTATCTTGACCTCAAGTCAATCTTCGAGAAGAAAGAAGCTCCTCTCAACTGGTCGAATAAGTCATCGATTCGAGGCAACGGATACTTATTCCGTATCGTGACCTTATTCAACTCTCGGTAGTCCACACACAATCTCAGTGAACCGTCCCTCTTCTTCACAAACAAAACTGGAGCGCCCCAGGGTGAGGTACTCCTGCGAATAAAGCCCTGTCCTAACAGCTGCTCTATCTGATCCTGTAGCTCTCTCATCTCAGCTGGAGCCATACGGTACGATGCGCGTGCTATAGGTTTCGTACCCGGTAGCAAATCTATAACGAAGTCTATCTCTCGACTGGGTGGTAGGCCTGGTATCTCCTGAAACACATCTGAATACTCCCTGACAACCGGGATCGAATCCAAAGGAATCACAACCTCCTTAGAGGTATCCTCCTCTATGTAATACAGATGAGCGGTCGATCCTCCCTCTGGGCGAGGCATCGCCACTATAAACATCTCTTGCCCCGGAATGGCAAAAATAATGCTCCCGCTGAAGCAATCAATCATGGCCCTATATGCTACGAGCCAATCCATACCGATGATCACATCGTGAACATGCATATCTAACACTAACATGTCTGCAGGCAATACCAAACCACCGATCTCTACCCCCACTCCCCGGCATATAAAGAAAATAAGTGACCCACTCCCTAATGGTGAGTCGACACACGTCACTGTACTCTTTGCCGTAGCTAACAATCCTAAAGCTTTCGCGAAGTGTGTAGCTATAAAACAATGTGTAGCACCCGTATCAAATAACACCCGACCCATAGTGCCATGGATAGGAAACGTACCCTCGATCGCGGGCGGTTCCTGTGGAACTGCAGCCTGGTGGACGTTGTAGACACGTCCATACTGTAGCTGCCCCTGCTGAGCTGGGACTACTGGAATGGGTGGCAATGCTGCCATCTGTGGCGGTGCGGGAAGAGCGGCGGGAAATATAGGTCTCTGTGGCTCCTGGCGAGCACCCTGCTGCTGTTGCTGTGGGGCCCTGCCCCTATCAGGACAATCCTGCTTCTTATGGCCAGTCTTGCCACAAGTAAAGCACTTCCCTGGGAAATTCCCTCCCCTCTGCCCCTGCTGTCCCCGGCCCTGGTGGCCGTTACCATTCCTCCCTTGGCCCTGCTGGCCCTGGTGAAACTGCTGCCCATTCTGTCCCTGTTGGCCCTGATGGCCGTTTGGACCCTGATGGCCCTGACGGAAACCTCCTTGTCCCTGCCTGTAGTTCCCTGACCGGAACCTCTTATTATCCCCCTGCTGGGTACCCTGCTCATTCTGTCTCTGCCCCTGACCGGTTTGTGCCCCGCTGGCACCATGTCCTCCAGTCCTGCCCTGATGGCTAGACTCCCCCGACCGCTTGCCCTCGGCCATATGAAAACGGTGGTCCTGGCAGTGCAACAATGCAGCGTTAACCACATCAGAATACATGGCCAACGATAGGTTCCCTAGTAGATGCTGACAGATCCTCCAATTCAACCCGTCGGTGAACTTCTTTATCTTCTTCTTCTCTGTTGGAATCTCGTCTGGAACGATATTCAACAGGTTAGTGAACTCGGCCTCATATTCGGCCACTGTCTTGCCCTCC
Organism: Sambucus nigra; assembly: GCA_949130495.1. Classification (NCBI taxonomy): domain Eukaryota; kingdom Viridiplantae; phylum Streptophyta; class Magnoliopsida; order Dipsacales; family Adoxaceae; genus Sambucus; species Sambucus nigra. The sequence continues at coordinate 60,390,320 of OX422223.1, read as the reverse complement.
TGCTTCAAACTCATCAGCTTCCTCCTCATCTCTGTATGAACTGCGGACGGAAAGTACTTGCGGTCGAACCGCACCCAGAACTCCTGAATCGTGAGGGTATCCCTCTCCTCTGCGGTGGTAATAGACTCCCACCACTGCAGCGCAGATCCAACTAGCTTGAAAGTAGCTAGCACCTGCTTCTGAACATCTGTGCACTCATGCATCCTCAAATGCCTCTGCATGTCCTTCCTCCATTGGCTCGAGACTACCACGTCTGAGCTACCTGCAAACTCTGGCGGATGCGCTTTCTGAAAAGCGTCACGTACACGCTCCCAAGCAGACGGGAATGCATTAACCTGAACTGGCGCGGCAACCGGCGCCTGAGGTGGTGCCTGCTGAATCACGACAATCGCGGCATTTACCGCTTGGGCTACTATAGCAGCAACCTCAGTGGCGTTCATCATGCCCTGAACTGGAGCGGGCTGGGGTTCGGGCATTGCATTCCTGGGAACTCGTCGTGCACGTCGTGAAGGCATCTGAAATAAGAACAAAGTTTATAAGTCCGCAGTTTATAAACTTAAAATAGTTGAAGAACGAAGCATACACAAAAAGAGTACAACAGTCCTAAAATATAGGGCTCTATATCAAAGAAACGTAGCAGAAACATAATAGCCGTACAGATCCTAAAGGACACTAGAACCTGATGCTCTGATACCACCTGTGACACCTCGACTAATTAAATACCGGGTAGCTACTCCTTTATTAAATTAATTCAAAATGCCAAGTTGGCTCAGTTAATAGCATCACTGTCGAAAACATTTTAATATTACTAACCACCTAGTATTTAAAAAGCAAGTTGCCAAATTTTAATTTAAGTCTGATTAACATGCAACATAAGTAATGAAGAAGTAAATAACACCATTCACCATACTGAAGTAAAGCGAATAACCATCACAATAGAGTAAATAAAGTTTGGAGGAAACCCCTCACTACAATCCCATAACTGAAATAAATAAACTGAAACAATAAATGCTAAAGTCTGAAAACTGAAATGTAAAAGATGTCTCTAAGGAAATGGGCAACATGACCTACAACTGATAGATGGTGACTCTGGAATCCAAAAGATAGAAGCGTCTACATGCAAATCCCTGTAGCTTCCACAAGCAGCTACAGCTCGTCACCTGAATGAGTATCCTATGCTTGGTGTCCCTGTGGCTGGGCACCTAAAAAGGTTTTACAAGAAAAAGATTTGAAAAGCAAACGGGTCAGAGCCCGAATGTGGAGTTATATTTTAAAAACCTGCAAGTACTTTAAAAACATTTAAAACATTAAATGCAAAGTACATGTTAGGACGTGCACTCACATTATATTCTCACCTCTCGTCTAACTGTGCACTCCTAACGCAAGTACCCATCTATATCTACCCATACCACTAGCTAAGTGACCACGTATCTAGCTAGACTGCCAAAGGTTCGACCCATAATACTTGGTTCCATTAACATAATAACGCTCTTAATTAAATAGAGGTTTAACGTAAACTCGGTTACTAAATATGCCATTGACATAACTATCAGTTAAATCATTATATATCTCGAAACAATACCGTAATATTTTTACAACATTAACATGAGGATTCCCATTAATTTAATGTATATTATTCACATCATAGATATACGATACAAGCACCCCGCAATCTAAGCTATGGTGCACACATACTCTGCTATCCATCCCGGTACATCACGTACATAAGGATTACATATTCCGAATCTCTCAGGAATAGTTTACCGATAACAACATCACAAATAATAGAGGCGAACACGGTCACCATCACATGGGTCACGCACATACCTATGCTCCCATGGTCAGCGGACTTATTAATATCACAATAAGTCTTTCTATGACCTATGTTCATCGAGGTACCAGTCTATATCCCCCCCGTAGGCACACAAGGATTAGAGGGTCCTAAGCGAACGCAAACCTCCCGTGATAGCAAGTATGGTAGGTATGTCATACACACAATCCATATACCAATACTAAGTAAACACACATCTTAGTAATACCATATTTTAATCGTAGTACGTATTGCACTCTCGTACTAACTATAATTATCACAATTCGTACTATTCTGGTTTATAATCATACGCGCCATAATTCATCCTCACATCGTAGTAGACACTCACGTCTCAACCCAAACGGTTCATTGAATATAACTCTAGTATATAATTTACTCCTCTCAATAACCCAAAAGTACCAATCTATCCTCACATCAATAAAGGAAGGTCATCTATATCCTCGAACAAGTTTACGGGACTCCAAAAATAAAAACAGTCCAAAAAGGACCAAACTGTCAACTCGTTAGAAGTCTCGTTCGAACGAGTGTTCGAACGAGTTTGGACTGTCAGGTCGTTAGAAGTCTCGTTCGAACGAGGCTGTTCGAACGAGATCCAGTTCGTTCGAACGAACTGTCCCTTCTAACGATATCTCGTTCGAACGAGATATCGAACGAGATCACTACTCGTTAGTAACGACTGGTCAACTCGTTAGAAGCTCGTTCGAACGAGTTCGTTCGAACGACCTGAGGGCTGCTTCTAACGAGCTACCAGTTTCGGCCCAGATTTTTCCCAAAATCGTTTTTCACCATTTTTATCAATTCTAATCTCTTCCAAAGTTCATCCAATCAACGTTTTAGGGTCTCTAATTCATCCTAAACATATTTACATCATCTCCTAACATGTTTTCAAGGATTGAATCATCATAACATCAACCAAATTTACAAATCTCTACACTTTTCCCAATTTCTCTAGAACATGAACCCTAGGTTTATATCATCATCAAATCCCAGAATTTATTTCGTTTTAATTCCTTCAAATCACAATTATTATAAGGGAAATCATCTACCTATCATACTACATGCAATTCTCTTCACAATTTCTCAAGTTCTATGATCTAAACTACATGGGTTTTCATATTTTCTTCAAGAACAAACCATAAATCCGAATTTTCTAACATGGAGGAAACATTCTCAGAAATTAAATAGAATAAAGTCACTTGCCTTGGTTGTTTCTGAGTTTGGTGTAGACTAGATGCAGTTTTCTGCAGAAATTCCTCTCTCTCCAAGCTCTTCTCCAATGGTGGCTTAAGGTGGCTAGGGTTTTGATTTGGGGAAACTTAGAAAACCTAAATGATAACCTACGTAGCTTTCTAGGTTAATATGGGTTGGCTAATGGGCTTAATGGGTCTAATCCACATCAGATTTACATCTCTAATTTTCGTCACTTTTAATTCCTCAAAATGTAAAATTACCAAAATACCCTTTAAGTTACCGGTATGGCCTAAAAATACCCCGGGACCCAAACTATACCCCCGGCTAGTGTTTTCTGACTATCTCAACCCTTCCGGACGCATTGGCGCACTCAAAACTACCATACGGATTATATATTTTAAATTTACTTTTATTATCAAAATATTATACCGTGACGCGGCGGTCCCACGCGTCTCAACAAAATTTCTAAAATGTCGTATATAAATCCCACGACAAATTTCATAATACCAAATACATATATAATCATATATGCACATAATCAAATACCAATTCGCATCCCATTAGTATTTTTATCCCGGATTAATTTTCGATTAATACGCATTTAATTAATTAATCCCAAAAATAAATATAGCCAAAAATACGGGGTATTACAAAAGATTGATGATCATTATGTTGCACACCCCGATGAGAAAATCTTTGAGATTTGATGAAGATTTTTGAAGAAAAGTTTGAGATCTTGCAAATTTGTACCCTTTTAGTTTTGAGATTTATGGGTGGGTAGATTTGTATAGGTATTTTGGTATCTGATAATTCGTATGTTTTTATGTATGAACCGGAATAGACATAGGGAAAGATTTGTAAGGATGTTATTTTATAAGTCCGTTATCAATTTATTATGTCGTATACTATTACAACCGTCGAACAAGTTCAAGATCAATCTATATCAAGATGGATCCGAATATATCGAGGTTCTTCATAGAAAAGACTCCACAAAGTTTACTTTGGTAATGTTATGTTTTAAATACCTTAACTTTGCTCTTAGAGCTTTTGGGATATGTTTACAAAATATTTTCTAAGTGTCGGAGCGGACTTTTTTTTATCAAAATTTGAGAATGAGTAATTTTTCTAAGTCCTGTAGCATTCCTCATTTTTGACACCAGGTCGTTCAAGCGAGATCCCATCACGTTCGAGCGATATTGAGATGTCGCGCAATGTCGTTCAAACGACACGTGTCCTTCGTTTGAGCCATATACTTTTTTTAATTTTAACAACCGAGGTGGCACGATTTTATATAAATACTCATTAAATGGTTTTGTTTTCATTAAGAAATCCCAGCTTTTTAAAAGACAGGAAACTGCGAATCTGCAGAATTATTTTTTACTTCTTCTTTAGGGTTTTAATCCCCTTTAGTTTTCAATTCACAAAAACCCCATATGCTTTGGTGAATTGTTTTGATGTTTAAGAACAACTTTACTTTTGTTCAACCTCTGTGGAGAAGGAATCTCCATATTTGATCGGTGGATACCGAGCATAGTCATTCTGCGTGTGGACGAGCCGAAGACGACAAATCGACACCTGGAGGGTATTTCGCCGTCTCTCGTATTTTTGAAGGTTTGCTGAAGGCACCGTGCATTACACACTTGTGGACGATTATCAGGTTGTATGTAAGTCAAAGGTCATGTGAATTCATTAAAGTGTTATAAAAGGTTTTACCCGAAAGGTTTTTTTTTCCTGAATCAATCGTTTTTGCTTTTCATGCATGGTTTGAATGATTTATGACATTTAGATGTATGTTTAGGGGTTGATTTAATTTTGCTTAAAAATAAACTCTAATTAAATAAGGTTTACTTTGAAACTTGCGAATTAATTTAAATCAATTATCAAACATCGCATTTATTCGTTTACAATTACCCATTGTTTAAGGAAAATCATTTCTTTTACCAAATATTCCTTATTACTCATACCAAATTTCCCTTAATATTTTCATTGAAAAACACCTTTCAACACACACAAACACTATGTTAGAAAATACTTATTTTTCTTTGAAAACCTTTCATAAACACACTATTGCATTACTTATGGGTTAAACCTCTTGAGGTTGCTTAACTACATATTTAATCCCTTCACTTCACCATTCCTTTACTTTATGGACATTAATCAATTCTAACATTATTTGTACACTTTATCATTACTAGAACATTTATTAATTCATTCAAGTTAGGTTGCCTTTTCACATATTCACCACACAACCCATTTCTTGACTCCTTCCATTTTCATTATCTTTTTCTCGAAATCTTACAATATCCGCATACTTTAATAGGCTTCACACCGCCGACTATGCTACCATATGCTCTAAAAAGTGATTTTGGGTCTTTCACCCTAGGGCTCCGGTCCCTCTTTAATTATTCACGATGTCATCCGAGTACTTATTAATGTATTTTAACATTTTTTAAATGTCCAATTATTCCACTTTCTTTTAATGGCTGAAGCCAAAACTTGAAATTTCACCCCAACTTGTGTTACACTTTCCTTTATACTCTTGCATTGATTTATTCCAAAAATCATAGTCATTTACGACCATTGTGTGTAAAACCTTTTCCAACATTTTTATTTCATAGAAATGTTCCACTTTACGTAAAATTATCACTTTACCCATTTGTTTCCAAGCCTGTCTTATCCTCCATTTCGCAAGTGTTATTTCCCAAAACATCATCAAGTTATCCACACTAACTTCTTAAGTGTTTTTCACTCATTAACAGTTATTTAACACTTTGAAGTAACATCATTATCAAGTTGAAAACATCTTTATTTCATTATTTTCTTTCTCTAAGAAATCATTGGACATTTAACGACTACTTTATAAGAGAAATACCAGTTTCCTTCATTAATACATGTCTTAAAACCATATGGTTGTCACCTTTCCAACAACTTTTTCACACACATTAAGGGCTGAAATTTCTAATTTCTTTATTTCATGTTTAAACCAAATTAAACCTTCTTTAAAATTCTTTATATACTCATCATCAAAATACTACAAGTTGATATGCATGAAAAAATGGATTTTAAGTCCTAAAATCATATTAAATGGGTCTAACACATGGTTTAGTCTAGAAATTTCACGATATTGGCATAAATATTCATTTCAAGCTAGAGAGATTTTATTTATTAGAACTTGAATAAATGTCCATTTATATAAAAATTCCATTTTTTCATAAGAAGACTTAAAGACATTGGTTTATAAAATATCATTAATAAGATAAACATTCCTTCAACATTTTTATTTCATAAAAATGTTTAAACATCAAGTTTTCTGGATATATATCATTTTGCTCAAAACCATCGAAATATTTTTGCAAAACCATTTTCACAAATCATAAGAAATATCATTCTTAAGTTATGAATGCATCCTACTCTTACAAACTCTAATTACAAGACCAATAGTATGGAAAATGGATCTTTTAAACTAAAGTGTAGAGTTTTCCTACCTCAAATGGAGCACCAAAGATGGTCGGATGAAGGTAGAAGAAGATGGAAACCCTCCACCTTGGTCGGATTTTATGTAAGCTTATTTACGATGGAATAATTATCAAATATGGTGGAACAAGGTGGAGGGATGGTGGTGCAGGGTTGTCTATAGTGGTGGGAGAGGAGAATCTCTCAAGAGTTAGAGTTAAAAAGAGAGAGAGGGGGGGGGGGGGGGGGGAGAGAGAGAGAGAGAGAGAGAGAACAAATCTAATTTTTGCACCCCGTATATTCTAAACACACCTTAATACTTCCAAAAACCTTAAGGAGTTAAATTCCCCAAATCCCCCTTCAACAAACCCTTAAGCCAAAGGCAATCAAGTCTTTTCTCCCCATATTTGATAAGGGCCACTAAAAGTCGACACGTTATGAAATACGAAGACCTACATCATGATATCACATTTAAAAGAATAAGATTTTCAAATTATACTTCAATCGTTAGAATGACCCCCAGCCTCATTTGAACGAGATTGTTCACTTGTTCAAACGATCCTTCCAAGGAGGTGTTCTAATGAGAAGTCAACACACACAAGAAATAGATGAATCTCGAGTCTTTATAAGCCTCGTTTGAACTAGAATTCCCTTCATTTGTACGATATCTGAATTTCCAAAAATAAACTTCGAGATACAAAAACATTGATTCGACAAGCACGAAGGCTACGAAGTTACCCAAATTTGATTTGGGATCCATCTTACCAAGTCTAAGGCCCAACTAAGTCCTACTAAATCACAAAATTACATGAATACGATTAAAATCGTGGGGCAAGTATTACGCCATGTAAAATGCACTTTCAAATTGGTATCAGAGAAGGTTACACTAATTTATTATGTTATCTTAATTTTAATGCGAATTCATTTAGGATACAATTTTTTTCGAATTTGGATCAAAGTATGATACACTAATTTACTGTGTGATCTTTATTTTGTGATTATATGGATAACATATATAATAGCGTTCCTATTTTTGATGGATCTAATTATGCTTACTCAAAGACTCAATTGAGGTCGGTACTAAATTCGATTGATGAACGTGTTTGGCTTTATGTGAAAAAGGGTGTACACCACCCATTATAACTAATAATGATGCCATTATCCTTAAATGTGTTACTTCTTGGACACAAGATTATTTTGAATGGAATTATTTTATCTCCCGATGTGTAAGTGCATTTTCTGGTCTTGTCACTCCCGACGAGTTTCGTCATATTATTACCTCCAACTGACATATGAGGGTACCAATGTTGTGAAAGCTTCAAAATCTCAATGCACAATTTGAGACCATACATATGAATGAGTTTGATACTTTTGATGAATTCTATGCATGTTTATCGATATTGTGAATTAATTTTTTATTTGGGAGAGAGAATTCTAGAGACGAGGGTTGTTAAAAAGATTTTGAGATCCTTCCCATCCCATTTAATTCTAACTATTCTTAACTCCATGAGGATCTTAGATACTCTTAAGTTTGAAGAACTCATAGGAGACCTTCAAACTTTTGAATAGATATGTTACCCGAAACTAAAAAGGAAAAGGAAGAAGTAGCCTTAAAAGCTAAAACGAATAAAAAAGGTTTAAGACTCTAACTCTGTGTATGATTTTAATCTTGATGATCTTAATATTTTGGGGAAAATTTCAAGAAATTTGTGAAATTTAATTAAGAAAATTCTTCAAAATGAAAATAAGGTTTGTGAGAAAAATAAAAATGTCAATGCGGGTAAGAACATTTCTGAGAATTATCAATTGATGTGTTATGAATGCAAGGGAAAAGGAAAAAAAGCCTATGAGTGTCCCACTAGGATAAGAGAGAGGACAAAGCTGCATACAAAGCCACTATTACTGATAGTGACGTTGAGTTAGTGGATTTTAGGATGAATCACTACATGAACCCTTTCTTGCATTCATGGACACTCACGTTAGTACTTCTAGTTCGTCCCATGTTAGTGAGGACATTTCTAAATGTGACAACCTCGATAATTTATAAAACCATTATGGAAAGGGTGAGAGTGACGATGAGAATTTGAGTGAGGGAGAACATGAACTTCCATGCACTTATGCCGAACTTCACAAAGAGTCTTCAAGAACTAAAGAGAAAAATATAAATTTTACTCTTAGGGTTTTTCAATTAGAGAAAGTGGTGAAAGTTTTGAGAGAGTGTGAGGCATCAATGAGTCAACTTGAGAAGTTAAAAGTTTATTTTTGTCAGTAATTGATTCTGGTTGGTAGGAAAAATACCGATTTGACCAATACAATAGCTAGTGTTATGAGTGATGTTCAAGCTTCATTCGAGATTCATGAGAAACTTGAAACTTGTGTGTTCCTACTCGAGAAAGATCTAGAACATGCCTGGGAGGTCAAGGTCACTTTAGAGGACACATATAAGATGGTTGGAAAGATCATCCTCACTCCCATTTTAGGTTTTAATGAGAGGCAAGGAATAGGTTACCATAGTGCATGAACTTCCAATACTTCACCTAAATCGGTTCCTAAGTTTATTATGGGTCCTTCTATCCCTCGGCTTATACAACCAATGAGAGAGCATACTAGATGTTTTAACCAATGTTGACCCAAGACCATTTATGTTTGTTCCCTTTGAAAACAAAAGAGGTCACTTTAGGGAGTTTTTCTTTAAGCAAGAACTTTAGAGAGTTGTTTTAAGCTAGGGAGAGTTTCTCACACATGTGTTCCCCGATATACTCCCACATGAGTTCACACACGTGTTCCCGCACACTGTTTGGCATATGTTACTTCATATGCTCCCTCACATCACCATACAGAATTTGAGTTCTTTGGAGAGAAAGTAAAATTTTCATTCAAGACTTCTAAATGTTTGATGGAGGGATTTCAAAGGATGTATAGACCGTGTAAGAACACCTCCTCACGTAGTAACTGAGGTTAAGACTTGTTTATAGTATAGAGTGATTATCATGTTGCTATCATTTCTACATATTTTTAAATTGTATTTCTATGTTTATATATATTTTTTTCTCTTGAAAATCTACAAATTCCAAAAGGATTTCATTTTTCAAGAAAAAATTAGAAATATTCAAAAATATTTATTTTTTGATAAAAATTTTTGAAAAATGAAATTTTTTTATACTTTTTTTTCACCATATATGGATGTGAATTTAAGATTTTTGAATCACAATCTTGTTCGAATGAATTTTGAAGCGTCGCCTTGTGGGTCAACTCTGGAATCTTGTTCAATGTCTCGTTGAAAAGTGTTCAAACGAAAGAAGGTATTTCATTCGAATGAGGTGGAAGTTCATTCGAATGAGGTGGAAGTTCACTCAAACGAGTACGCGTGTTTGTGTTTTAAAAAAAAATCAATTTTAATCTTTCATCCCTATATCCTAGTAACCTTTTTTTCGATATATAGATATGCAAGGATGCATTTGTTTTTAATCCTTTTTAGAGTTCTATTTGTGATCAAGCTGTAATTTTTTTAGTCTAAAACCATTAGATCATTTAGGAACACTTTGACAATCCAAGAAGAACATAATCTAAGTTCTAAACCATTGTATATATTATTCTTTACTACTTATTTTTGGAGTTGAGGATCTACTGGTGAAGAAGGAAGAAATTGTGAATTTAAGAGGCTAATCAGTAAATATCGAGGTAAGATCTGCTTACTATGGTTAGTGCTAGACTGCATCATTTTATGTTTAATATTCGAAGATACTATTGCATTAAACTTTGTCGAGATCTAAGTTGTCTGTAAGTCCGTCATGTTTTGTTGAGTCTTAAACAATGCTGAATATTTTTTTTGCACAAAATGTATTTTGCCTCTATTTGTTTTTCTTTCTGTTTAATTTGGAATTTTTCTTCATAATTTATCTTTCACGTTCACTAATTTTAATCAAGATAAAATTGATAAAAAGTGATCTTTGTGTGTGTGACCTAATATATAAGTGAATCCATACACATCCCACTTTCACTGAGCGATTCTATTACCAAATTTTGTCTTAATAATGGGAAATAAATCAGACACGTGTCTCACATGTACCATATCATTATGATTATTAATTATAAACACGTGATAGCTTCAAAGCTATACATGTTTACCATTTTTTACTTACAACGTAAATGAACATAAGAGAATGATTAATATTAATCTTATCCCATTCATTAGTAGTTATATGAGTAGTCATTTGAATAAAAATAAAAGTCCTCAGATGATGTATTGCTTGAGTGTATGTGTGTGTGTGTGTGTGTATTAAAAAGCCTAAAAACCTGTGAAAGCCTTGGAGTATAACGTATAATTATATGTCGCTTTTGGAAATAAAATAACGAAAATTTATAAAGCCCGTAGATTCACGATATAAACTAATTTTTTCCATGATGTCTAATCTTATCGCAAGTGACTTCACGTGAACTTCGAGTGACATAATATGGCCTGATATTTGTGATTCTTGTCATCAACTTGGGATATCTTTCATCATAAATTAAATATAAAGTTAAATATGAATTGTAAATATGAAAATAATACATATGAATTTAATTATTATAAACTACCTATGCAGCCTATTCTCAATAGGGCATCTTGATGTTAATAGATCAACAATTCTTCCCACTTTCAGTATTTAATTATTGAATTTACATTTAAAATTTGGTAGATAATCCCAATAATTTGAAAAATAATATTTGCCAAATTTTATAAAAGGTTCAACTATTTACTAGGTGAACTTATAAATCAACATTTAAATGGAGAGAATACACACACAATAATGTTTTTATACAATTAACTACAAATACATAATATTAATTTTTACTAAATATTTTTTGGAAGATTTGTCAATAAAATTTGATGGATGTAATTTTCATAATAAGTAAATCTCTTCCAATAAACAACGTAAAAACATCATTTGCTTATCGACATTAAAAATTGATCACAAATAAACACACACAGACAGACACACACACACACACATATTCCTAGGGGTTGTTGGATTAAAAATCCAGGATCCAGTTTCCTTTTCCAAAAATATTATGGAAACTCGTTATCATTTAATGGAAGTGTACAATATCTTTTGATGTACTTATTATTTGTTCACTAACTTGGTTGTTTATGTGTTTTGTTAATTATGAATATTCGAGGAAATAATATGGTATCTTCAACCAATTAATTATCTTAGCCTTGCGATAATTAGACAATAGTGCAAAATTTAATGCTTTAATTAAGAAGAATTGTTCTTCCCATCTGGATGTTTTTACTATGAGTGATAAAAAAATCTAACCAACGATAAACTAAATAAGAAGACTTAAAGTTCATAAAAGATGATAACAAGAAGCTTCGAACTAAGTAAAATAGTAAAGAAAGATAAATGAAATGAATAAAATAATTACAGTAAGGAATGCAAAGAAAGTTACACTAGGAAATATAAGAATAATTTATATTTAAAGAAAAAAGGAAGATTTCATTAAATGTAAAGAGAATTACAAGAATTTTACCTTATATACTACTTCGAAGAAAGGAAAAACTGCAAATAAACAAAATGGAAATAAAAGAAAAATATAAAATGAGTAAATGTCCTTTTCTTTATAGGGAGTCCTTATTTCTTTCATCCTTTAGCTTCTTATTTATAGAGTTCCTTGACATGAATGTGGATTCGTAACTATTTGGTGGTTACCCAATTGAATTTTTCAGCCTACGTGATCTGATTCCCCTAAAATCGTTACTCTAGTGCTCAACCCACATCCACATTCTTAACAAGTTTCAATAGTTTAAGTATCCATGTACATTGAACTCGACCATTACATTTCAGCTGTGACCACCGATTCATAATTCCATATGACAATATTCTATTGGATGGTGATAATATGGTGTAAACATATCCCCCACACAAACTGATTTTTGAGAAAAATAAATTAGTGGATTGTTAAACTTCACACACCATCACTCCGCATTTATTTATCATTACTCCGATCAAAATTTTGCATACTATATGTTTTTTGTTGATGTAAAAGTTATCATCACAATCCGTCAGTCATTTGATATCTCACCAAAGATCCTTATATCTTCTCCTTTTTCCTCACCCGTACTTATAATGGCTTCCCAAGAAGGCAATGATTCTAATACCAAAGGCATTTTCTTAAATCTTAACCCAACCATAGATGGTGTAAACCTCCACGGGGTCACTAATGTCTCCTAATTCCACCCTTTATGGGTGGCTTATACTTTGGCATTGCTAATAGACTAGCTACTGAAATCCTATAAACACATCTTGGGGATAAAGAAGTCTATGATGATGCCCTGGATTTTGGGGATGATAATGTTGATAAACGACAAGTCTCTGAATATAAGCTCAACTATAACCTGTGTATTGAGTCTAATGACTATGAACTACACCTCACTATAATATATAGTGTTCCCTTACCAAATCTTCCTTTGGACATGTGTGCGAAAAATCCATTCAGTAAGCTCATTATGTAATGGAATTAGTTACGATCGTGCGATACTCTTCCTAATTTCCCGATTGACTACCGAATCAAAGTGGCCTATACCACTTTGCCCTATAATCCACAGAGAGATTACACTTGGTCCAAGCCGGATAACCTCTACTTTCCTTTCAAACTTTCAAGAGTGTGTATTTGAATCACTTGGATGCATGACACTACACAATTTACATTGTTCCAAGGTATTGTGCCATTGATTCTAACCCTTACTCTCATACTTTTATGCACGACATAATGAATTTCATCACCAATAGCCTCTATACCTACTACATCTCAATTAGGGCTATATTCGAGAGGAGTGCCTTTGAAGATCTGTTGATTGTGCCAAACTTCTCTGACACTTTCTTCTATATGTTGGTTGTCTTCCCATACAGACATTTGAGATCCAATCTTAGATTAGAGAAGTATTCTCAAGAAGGTATACTAATTGGTTATCATTCCATACCATACTCCTCTACTGCCAGTAATTATGACGGAGCTCTCGAGGTTCTTCATACATTTTCCCATTTTCCCCATGGGTCCTATTGAAAGTCCATGCCAAAAATAATCTTGTTTGTCTAATTTGATCATTCAGAACTTCAAAGACACTCCTCTAACTCATAATTCTCAAGCGTCTTTATTATTAAAAACTTATCCCTATTTTATTATAAGGTTAAAGAAACATGATGCCGAGTTTGAAGACTCAGAGACTTGAATGTCTTAACATGATGACCTATTTAGTAACAACGATCGTGTTTTAGAGGATTGGAAGGATTTTACTTATGTTTTTATTCATGGTTATGCCTAGAGCATCAAGAATGATGCTCTTTTGGAAGAAGTAATTGCCTTTAGACCCGTGGAGCTAAAAAGGAATCTAGATAGGTGGTCCCAAGTTTGTAGCACTATGAGGTATTCTTATTGAAGATAACTCAAGATGACTCCTTTTTAGAATCAAAATAAAAACACATTCTTTCCACATGGAATACATTCCATAAATTTGTTATTTGTTCATTTTCTCATTATAATTCAATCCATAAAGGGTGATGTTCTACTTATTTATCAATCTTTTTGCAATCTACAATTCCTAAATTATCGATGGAAAATATTACTTTTGTTTTGCATCACTATTGAAGGCTTATGGTTGAACCAATGTGTTATGAATTTCCCTATGATATATTTTTCTCATTTTTTGGTGATTAATTTTAATTAAATCGCTTTTTTCATCTTACCATAATATTTATTTTATCCAGTCGATGTATATTTTATGATATAACCAAATTTGGTATGCTAAAATGTTATAGTAATTGTTTTTTACTTTTAGACCTAAAAATACTTCAATGTTGATTCCTTTTGCATGCATGTTTTACTATTGGCAGTGGTCCCACCAAAACCTATTTCACGTTTGGAAGTGTCCAAAAATCCATTTTTTGTTCTTTACTGGAATAGTTAAAGCCCATAATGAAACATTTATGTTATCCCCTCTTTAACCAATATATCTGGTTACCTAGTAATTCCCATTACATGATTTCAATTTTAAGGTTAGTAACAAACACAAAATCTAATAATGAGAGTATTTTTTTATTGACGAATCCATTAAAGGCTCTTTTCTATCTCTCCACTTCCCTATAATTCCACATTTTAGAGGGAACGTTCTAAAAGACACGGGTTGTCATTTTCTTTCATTTCAAATGATTCTTTATTAGGTATTAAAATGAATCTCTTTCTCTCTCTCTCTCTCTCTCTCTCTCTCTCTCTCTCTCTCTCTCTCTCTCTCACACACACACACACACACACACACACACACACACACACACACACACACCATTTAATTTATCTCTCCAAGAACTTCTTCATGTTTCTTCTTTATAGAGACACTCGATTCACTATTGGCCCTATGTTTTAAGATGACCTTCCACTATAGCTCTCTGTATTTTACCCTAGGTTTGGGGAACAAACTTTTCCTGTCCAAGACCTAACCAATCTCAGAACACCTTCTACATTTGAACTTTAGTATTTTGCCCAAAATGTTAGGCCATCATGAATGTCACTTATGGTTAAACCGAATGCCTATAGCTAAAACAATATAGGTAGAGAAAAATGGCATAGTTAATGATGTCAAAATTAGTCTAGTAGACATTTAATATGATTTATTTATCATTAATAGTGCCACTCAGTTTTGGAACCCAACAATTAAATCATTCGAATTCAATTTTTGGATGGATGGATAATTAGTGTAAAATATTTTATTTTATTACCCCTTATTCAATACAATACTATAGTCTCATGCTTATTAAAATGTACATTTTACACTCATTTATTTTATAATCTTAATATTCATGGTTAATCGCTTCTGCAAGGTTTATATGAGTATTTATAGGATTTTAGAAGCTAATGGTGAATTCTTGAAGCGTTCCGAGAAAGAAACATTCACAAACATACTTTTAGATGTAAAATGATAATTTCACCAAGGTGGTACCAGACTCAGAGTCTTCATAAAGATTTTCGATCTAAAAAAAGGAACATCATTGTTGAAACGATGCATCAATCCAATCTCAAACTAAGAAATAATGAAGAATTAAAGTTTAAAACTAGAAAGTTAGTTCTTGGTCAAGAAAAAAGTCAAAACCTTATAAGCCGCATTGTGGTGGAAATGTTGACCTCGAAACAATGAATATATCAGTTCAAATGGAACGTGAATACGAGGTCAAATGAATAATATACAAGCTTTGGAGTGAAACGTATAATTATAAAAAGTGGGTTAACAGATCGTGACATGTGGCACCATCATGTCATGCCCCATAGCACCGTCGTATTATGACACATGGCATTACTATATCTTCTTAAAATTGAATAGGGCTAGGGATAATTGGAGCCAATACCTCCCCCTCCCCTTCCCCTTCCTTTCCTTTAACCATCATACCAAGTAGACATTTGATCACTATACAGATTCCAACAATATTAAACCTACAGTTGAACTAAGTTTCTTTCCCCATCTTTTCCACCCTCTCTTTCCCATCTTTTTTTT
Source organism: Sambucus nigra (assembly GCA_949130495.1). Classification (NCBI taxonomy): domain Eukaryota; kingdom Viridiplantae; phylum Streptophyta; class Magnoliopsida; order Dipsacales; family Adoxaceae; genus Sambucus; species Sambucus nigra. The sequence goes on along the minus strand of OX422223.1, from coordinate 60,374,322 downwards.
TTCTTTATGCTTTGTTTCCCCCATTTTTATTCTTCTCCCATAATATTGCTATCATCCATTACATGTCCAAATATAATAATTAATTTTCTTATTGCCACCTTTTTACTATTTAATTAAATCACCCAATATTGTGTAATTCTATTCTTAACCCCTTAATAAAATTTTCCAACCTAAATATAGAGCCATTTGGATACACGTTTAGAAAATCACTTTCTTAGACTTGGACACCCAATTTTAGAGTAGAAAATTCTCTCTAAGTTTTGTTAGTTTTTTAAAGCTTTATTATTTTATTATTTTCTAGAGATTTAAAAAGTTTTAATATGATGATTGAGTGACATATTCAAATATTCTATCTAAATTATTCTCATCTTTGTTCAAGTAAGTTTTATTTTTTACTGCTTTCTCTCATACACTCATCCACTATTTTATTTAATTATTTCATCATGCTTTCTACTTAGTTAAATTGGGTCGAGATTAATGAACTCACGGCGGGTATATAGTTGCTTTCACTATGGTATGATTGAATAAACTTGTTTTAATGGCGTGGTGACAATTATTGTGCAACACAAATAAATAAGAAGAAAGCATTCACCAAGTAAGAATAAGGAATGTAAAATGACAATCACACAACAAAGGATGTATGTGGTTCAGCCAAGATGTGCCTACGTCCACGGTGGTGCAGTCGATATTATTTCTATATACTTCGGAGAGTAATTACAGAGAATTCAAGACATGTCCTTTTGCCCCGGACCTAGGGTTTAACATATACATGTACATGTAGGTAAGTGGAGGTGATGGGTTCCCCCACGTCTTCCATCTCCCCCATAACTTCCCTTAATGAGAACGTAGGGGGAGACCGGATCAAAATAAGAGATGACGGGCCTGGACTTTGGGCCGCCAAGACTGGGCTACTCATCCAGGCCCATGGTCCTAATTCTGGTTACCCACAATTGCCCCTAAATTTATTGGGCCATGTTTCTGGGCTCAATATATTTAAATGATTAGCCATAATGGATGTTTTGCAATTCTTTGGAAACCGTGAAGCTGATTTTGGCGGCACCTGCTTCGTATCTTGTGCACTATGATTAGTAGAATTTGAAGGTTTCTTGGAATAGGTACTTCTCTATTGTCGTTCCAATTTTTCCAGCATTTTCTCATTCCTTGAGAGTTCTAGCACTTGTACATTCTTCTCTTAATCTCCAGTCTCATTGCTTCCTTGCCGTTTGGGCTCGTGCTTCTTCATCGTTCGAATTGGTCTTCTATCTTGTAAGTTCCCTGTATCTTTTCTCTATGCTTTATCTTTGAGTTTGTAGTTTTCTAGGGCTTTCCAATGACGAAGATTAGGAATGGGTCGGTCTCTGAGTTTAGTTAGTTTTAAAACATTCCCGAGTGGGTAGATATTGAGTGCTGTTCCTCCCCTCCTAGAAACGTTAGAGAGATAGATGATGCTCACTGGATCCATGTTCTGTTGCTTTCCCAGGGGGGACTCACCTTTCCTCTCAGTGATTTGTTCCTGCATTTCTTTGGCTATTTAAATATTGTTCCTGCACAATGCTCGCCCAATGTGTGGAAAATAGTAAATGGCGTCTATAGGATAAATTAATTGTATGGAACTAGGTTAGGGCTCGCCGAGGTCTGTTTCTGTTACTCCTTTTCTCGAACTAGTTCTGGTGTCCTTTACCTCAAAGCTATGAGCCCTGACAGGGTATTAGCAGTAAATCTACCTCATTCCCATAAGGACTACTGGAAAGAAGGTTTCCTTGTTAGAAATTGGCAGTTTTCTCCCCAATTTGAAGGGTCGAGGTCTGAAAGGTTCTCTGTCCCCTTCTATGGGGAGGAATACATAGGTAGACATTGTACTGTTATTTTGATTTTTATTGATTTGTAATCCTTCTAACTCTTCTTTGCTTTTTCTTGCGCAGCGAAGTCAAAGAGCTTGGAACCTGCACTCAACGAGGTTCATCTTTCAGAATTGGTAAAGGCTTGGAAAATCAGGGAGCCCTTAGGTGATGACGAGCACCCCAGATCTGTTGCCTTCCTGCTCGAGTACAAGAACGTTGGTTCCAACTTTATAGCAAGGCCCGTGGATAGTATCCCAGAGTTTGATTCATCTGAAGAGACTACTGCAGGTCCTATCCAATTAGATGAGGAAGATAGTAGCTCTGAGAGTGACATTGTTGGAGCTGTAAGGGAACTGCGAGGAGGGAGCTCTAGCAGTAGTAGCTCCTCTGATCGTAGGGAGGTTTCTGAAGCTCGAGGATCATCGAGTACCTCTAGCAGTTCGAGTAAAGGGACGGTTCCACCTCGGAAGAACCTGATTCGGGATGATGACGATGAAGACCACATGCTCCTCGCTCAGAGGTCGGAGAAGCAAAAATCTGCCTCAGGGGCTATGGCTACTGGTTCCCGGTCTTCTTCTCAGGAGCAGGAGAGGAAAAGGAAGGAAGAGGAGCAGGTGAGAGAGAGAGAGAGGAAAAAGGAAGAAGATAGGAAGAAAATAGAGGAGAAACGAAAGGTGGAGGAGAGGAAGAGGAAAGCGAGCAAGAAGGAGGAGGAGAAGAGGATGGCTGAAGCGAGGATGAAGGCCAGGCAGGCCTTAGTCCCGGTGTCTGCTCTGCCCGAGGGGGCCTCCGTGGCAATTTTTCCTCAACTGGCCCCGGCTTTGCTCGAGAGAGCTATCCTCCCGGATGATTTCCAAAGGGAAGTAGGGTCAGAGCACTTATCCCTTCAGGCTAGTCAGAGGTTTGCTCTAGTAAGGTTTTTCCCTTTTTCTCTTATGCTTTTCTGACTTCCTCCATTTTCCACTTCTAATGCCTTCTTTTTTCTGCAGTTTGTCACTGACTTCGCCGTGCTTTATCGTTCATCCGATGAGATGGTGAAGAAGAATAGTGAGCTGGAGCAAGAGAACTCTGCCCTGAAGCTGAAGGGTAAAGAGCTCGAGGCCAACTTCAAACCCGTTGATGCTGCTCGGATTTTATTAGATTTGGCTCTTGCCATCGTCAACAAGGAGAAGGACGTTGCAGTCCAAGATCTGAAGGAGATGAGGCAGGCGTATGACTTGGTTTGCTCGATAAAACTTACAGTCGTTGAGGAAAATAGGGCGCTCATTAAAGAGCAGAAGAAGAAGGAGTCTGAGGCTGTTACTGCCAAGGAAGACTCTTATAATTCTGGATGGCCCGCAGCATATGAGGATGCTGAAGTTCAGATAGGCTATATTAGTCGTCTGAACTTCAAGAAAGTATGGAACAAGGCTCTCATTACTGCTGGAGTAGATGTTGCATCTCCCCTTTTTGACTAGCACGACCCAGGGCCGAGGCCAATCTTAGATGAGGACCCTGCCTCAGCCGTTGAAGGCTCTGATCCTGTTCCTCAGGCGCCCCCTGCTGACGTTTCTCCTGTTGAGGTGACAGAGACCACCCCTGCCGAGGACAGTGCTCCTGTTGATGTTAATAAGGGGAAAGGGCCATCAACCTCTGGGCCAACTGAGGTTGCTAGTTAGTTATCTGATAGGATTGCTTTGTATTTTTATTTTTTCCATTCTGTAAACTTTTCTTTTTTCAGTTCGATGTAACTTCAATCTTCATTAATGAAAAAGGCTTTATTTCTGCTTGTACTGATTTGTCCCTTTCTCTCCCTTTTCTTTCTCTTGCTTGTAGTTAGTTGATGTGGATTATTACATTCCTGCTACTTCCCAGTTGGGTAGGACCCTTGGTCCCAATACGAGTCCCAAAGTTCGCCAAGACTTTGTTAATCTCTGTAAGTCCCTTAGGTTTAGAAATCAGAAGTATAAGGAGCAATCTGATCTCATGGCCAAGCTGAAGGACAGGCTCCAGGCGATGAAGGAAATTGGTGCTTCAGTGCAAGAGGAGATCAATGTGCTGAAGACAAAACTACTGGAGGCCTCCGAGATCAACCAAGTAGGGGAGGTTCTTCAGCAGAAGAATGAAGATCTGAGGAGAGAAGTCTTACGACTCAGGGAGCATGTGCCGAGCACTGTTCGAACAGTATTATAAGGCTCCTCATCATCGCGAGCTAGAGCTGATCATAATGTTACCCCTCCTATGTCGCGAGGTCCCACTCACCTTCCCCTTTCGCGAGCTGGTAGGAGCACCAGGGGAAGAAACAGGGAAGTAGAAGAGCTTCGTGATAAGGAAATGGAGGAACTCTGCGGTGATGTTCAGTGAGCATATGTAATTGCTGCTGGGCTTTAAAGGGATGTCACCCGGTTGTGGCACTTGTTCAAGAAAGTTCCTCGGTAAGCGTGGGCTGACGGCTATGATCAAGGCTGATCGGATGCTCCAATAAGGCTATCTGAGTTCGAGGAGCTTTCTTTCATCAGGGGATGGCTAAGTGCCTTGAAGGAGCTGCAAGTCCCGAGGAAATCGGTGCTATGGTATCGTCATGAGATGTCTTCCTCCACTTTGAAGCCCAACCCATTCAGGAGGGACGATCGATGGATCCCCATCGATGCTATTCCTCAAAAATTATTGGAGTCGGATGCGAATGAGGTTGTGGAAGAGTTTGCTCCTTCTCCTGATGATGGACGAAGAGCCCGAGTGGCTGATTATCTTGCTCGGAGGCTTCCACCCCCTTGAGATTTCGCCAGCTGCTATTTTTTTTATTTTTGATAATGTAAATGCTTTGGGCGAGCTCGCCGACTAAACATGTATTATCATTGTTATAAGTAAGATGGATTAATGAAAAGTTTGTGTTTTGTGCAATTTTGCCAACTAAACGTGTATATCCTACTTTTCATATCCTTGCTGCTTTATGATCTTTTCTATTTTGTCATGCAAGTGTCCCCCCTGTCCAGTATAATACCAAAGTACCATTGTGCCCCACTTTACCTTTTAGGTTGTGTCGTCACACTCCCTTAGGACTAAGTAGGGCAATTGGCGAGGACACACCTGGTGTTGGATGTCTTCATCCGATCAGGATTTTGTTAAATTGAAGTAGGTTTGATGACCAGTATAAGATTTGATCGTATTGCCTAAGAATCCTCTGTAGGGCTTTATATATTGTCGGGGGCAATGCTAAGAGGTCTCTCGTGTTTTATGACGATGACCTGAGGAGGGGTATTCCCCTGCTATAGTGACCATCATGCCTGTTATTTGGAAAAGATGTGCCATAAATGCAGTTGTTATTGATTAGAGTGTAATCAATTAAGTAACTATCATTAGTAATAAGGGAAATGAACTTCTATTTTCGTAACAAAAGAATACAAGAAAAAGATCTAAAAATAAAATTTCTTGAGAATCTAAAAATAGAATTTCTTGAGATTAGTTGTGTTCCATGCTCGCGGTATTTCTCTGCCCTCCATCGTTTCCAAGTGATAGGCACCTTGCAGGTCGTCTCTAGTTATTTTAAAGGGTCCTTCCCAGTTTGGGCCTAGCTTGCCGTTTGATGAGTTCACTGTGCTACCCAAGACTTTCCTTAGAACATAGTCCCCAACTTGGAATGTTCTCGGGTTAACCCTTTTATTGTAGTGCTTCGCGAGCTGTTGCTGATAGCTCGCCAGCATTACTAGGGCAAGTTCTCTGCGCTCGTCGACTAGGTCGAGTTCAGCGAGCAATGCCTCATCATTCTGGCCTTGGTCGACAAGGTTAGATCTCATTGTTGGCAAACCTTCTTCTAGTGGGATGACTGCTTCCATGCCATATGTCAGCGAAAATGGGGTTTCTCCTGTTGCTCGCCGAGGAGTGGTTCGGTACGCCCATAGAACATGGGGTAGATCTGTTACCCATGCGCCTTTGGCTCGCTCTAATCGCTTCTTTAATCCATTAATCACAGTTTTGTTGGAAGCTTCAGCTTGGCCATTGCTCTGAGGGTAGGCCACCGAACTGAAGTGTTGTCTGATTCCGTGTTCATTACAGAAGTTCTGAAAGGGGCTACTTTCGAACTGCGTTCCATTGTCGGTGATGATGGTTCTAGGGATTCCAAACCGAGTGATTATATTCCTCTATATGAACCTTATCATATTAGCATCTCATATGTTCGCCAAGTGTTCAGCCTCGATCCATTTGGTGAAGTAGTCAGTCGTAACCAACAGGTATTTGCGATTACCGACGGCGGTAGGCAGCGGTCCCACGATGTCCATTCCCCATTGGGTGAAGGGCCATGGTCTGGACAGGAACTTCAGGTCGCTGGTGGGTTGGTGGGCCATAGGAGCATGAAATTGGCATTTCAGGCATTTTCGGACATATACTGCAGAGTTTTTTTTGCATATATGGCCACCAATAGCCTTCCTTCATTGCTCGAAAGGCTAGAGACCTTCCTCCGATATGACTTCCACAGATTCCTTCGTGAAGTTCGTGTAGCACTTGCTCGACATCACCTGGGTGGACGCATCTAAGGTAGGGACCGAAAAAGGATTTCTTATACAAGTCGCCTCCTGTGGATAAGTAAAAGCGAGCAACTTTGACTCTTATCTGGTGGGCAGTTTTCTTGTCATCTGGGAGCGTGCCATCCTTTAAATAGTCCTTTAAGGGGTCTATCCAGCTGGGGGTTGATACCACCTGGAGTATTTGTTCCACGTTTGGTAACTTGCTGTTGTGGTTAATGCTCGAACAAATGAGGAAATCGACGGGGATGACCCTCTTAAGGTCAGAGCCAACTGCCGAACTCAAGGCTGCTAAGGCATCAGCATGACTGTTTTTCCCCCTGGGAAACTGCTTGATGTTGATCTCTTCAAAGCTTGACATTAATTCTCTCACTAAGGCGAGGTAGGCTGCCATTCTTTCATCCTTTGCATTATAATCTCCACTTATCTGATTGGAGACTAGTTGAGAGTCGCCGAACACCTGTAAATGTTTTTCTCCCAGAGTTTGTGGCTTTTGGAGACCGGCTATTAGGGCTTCGTACTCTCCTTCGTTGTTGGAGGCTGCAAATCCAAGCCTGATTCCTTATTCGAGGATTGTGTTTTTTGGAGTGATGAGGATAATGCCTACCCCTGCCCCCTTTGAGTTGGAGGCTCCATCAACGAAAAGTCTCCAGGTTCTCTATGTTGCTTGGTTCTTCTCTTGCCTTGTTGGTTGAGGTTGGTCGGAGAGTTCTTCACCCATGAATTCGGCTATGAAATCAGAAAGGATTTGACCCTTGATAGCTGTCCTTGGTTGAAATTGGATGTCAGACCGGCCGAGCTCGACTGACCACTTAGACAGTCTTCCCGATAAGTCTGCTTTCCTTAGGACCGCCTTAAGGGAATACGATGTAAGGGCGATGATAGTATGAGCTTCGAAATAATGCTTCACTTCCTCGAGACTATTACAAGTGCAAAGGCAAGCTTCTCCAATGGCAAGTACCTTTGGTCGGCGTCTAATAAGGTCTTGCTCGCGTAGTAAACGGGGTGTTGGATTCGTGCAATCTCGCATATTAACGCAGAGCTGACAGTGTGGTTGGATACGGAGAGGTACAGGTACAAAGAATACATTTGATGTGGTATGACAAGAAGCGGTGTAGAGCTTAAGTAGGACTTGAGCTCGTCCAAAGTTCATGAGCAGTCTAGGCTCCACTCTATCGGTTTACTCCCCTTTAGAAGCTAGAAAAAAGGCTTGCACTTCTCGGAGGATTTGGAGATGAAGAGATTTAAGTCGGCGAGCATTCCAGTGAGCTTTTGCACGTCCCGAATTGTTCGAGGGGGTTGTACCCTGTTGATTGCATCGATCTGGTCTGGATTAGCTTCTATGCCTCTCTTACTGACCAAGTACCCAAGAAATTTTCATGACTGGACACCGAAGGAACACTTGCTCGCATTAAGTTTCATCCGGTACTTCCTGAGGATTTCGAAGGTCTTTGACAGGTCCGATATGTGATTTTCCTTCTTCTTGCTCTTAACGAGCATGTCATCGATGTAGACCTCGATTGTGTCTCCCATTTGATCCTTGAACATTTTAGTGACCAGCCGATGATAGGTTGCCCCTGCATTCTTGAGCCCAAAGGGCATGACCTTGTAGCAATATAACCCAATTGTCGTGATGAACTCCGTTTTGTCCTGGTCTGGGGCATACAAGGGGATCTGGTGATATCCTGAGTATGCGTCCATGAAACTCATTTGCTCATGAGCTGCAGTGGCGTCTACTAGTTGGTCTATCTTTGAGAGGGGAAAACTATCCTTAGGGCATGCTTTGTTGAGGTGTTTTCTCTAAGTAGTTAGTCTATCTTCGAAATCCACAAATTCGAATTGTTTTTATTTTTTGAGTTCAATCAACGGTGAATATTCAATTAGTGTGCTTCGCTATAAACATCGAGTTATTAACAGATGAATGTAAATATCTCTTTCAGATGTTGTGTTGCACACCACACATGTAGTCAATATATGAATCACTTGAATTTTTTTAACGTAATGATTAAAGTAAATAAACTATTGGAGAAATCTTTTAGTCATTTTTATTTTATTGCTAAATCTTTTAGTGTGTTTGAGCTTTGTGTTGAGAAAATGGGCAACTACTTAGAGAAAAATATTATGTTTGTTAGTATCATCACTGTAAACTCTCAAGAGACAAAACTCGTCCACTAGAGTGGCCTAAGGGTTTAACAGCTTGTTATAAGCTAAATGCATCTGTGCATCCCGCGAAAGTGGATCTCTATTTTTTTAGTCCATGAATAGAAGAGAGAATTTGACCCGAACATAAATTTCACTTTTTCTCTAGGTACTACAACACGTTAGTTAGGGGGAGTGACTAGTGTCAAATATTATATTTTATTATTCTTTTATGTACAATATTATAGTCTTATGCTCGTTGAAATTCATGTTTTATATTGATTTACTGTATAATCTTAATATTCATAGTTAATCTCTTGTACATGATTTAGTTAAGTATTTACATATTTCTGTAAGATAATGATGATCGTTCTGAGCAAGAAATATGTACAAATGCCCTTTAGGGACAAAATGGCAATCTCATAAAGGTAATAACTGAATCAGACTCTTAATGAAGACCGCCTGCCTTAAAAAAGGAACAGTTGGGTTCTAACAAAGCGTCAATCTGATCTCAAATGAAGAAATTATAAATAGTCAAAGTTTAAAATTTGAAAAAGCCAAAGTTCAAAGCGTCGTGTAAATGAAAAAGTCAAACAGTATAACCCGTACTTTGCTGAAAATTTGTTGACCACAAAACCAGTAACATGTTAGTTTGAACGATGCATGAATCAAGGACAAATAAAGAAGTTATAAGGTTAGTGATCGAGTGTGAAAAGTGCGGCTCTTGTCAGATGTCGGTCGTTGTTTTAGTTTCCCCTACTCAATACAAACAAACCTAAATTATGACTACACTTGCAGGGCAAGTCTAGGAGTAAGTCGGGTATCGAAAATCCACAGGGACGAGATGCTAGAATTTATATGATTTAGTGCTCCGAAATAAAAGTGTAAAAGATGATTACAAACTAAAAGAAAAGGTTCATGAAAGGGAAATGTTAATCTAGGAAAGTGTATTGAAACTAGACTAACAAAGCGAGAAAAACTATAGGTTGCGTAGAATATTCCTCACCTGGGTTAATTTGTATAAAATGGTTACATGGGTCGACGAGTTATTACAAATGCGTTTCGTTTCGACAGTTTATTAAATCAAGGGTTGTCACGCCCCTAAATCCTCATAAAAGCCTAATAAGATTTTGGCGTCAACAAATATCCCGAAAATTACGTGCGAAAGGTCATAAGCACGGAACATACATTATATGCCCCGTCAAATCTCCTAGGCTTAATAACAAGGACAACGCACCCAAAACACTATAACCGAGCAAAGCAACGCGTTAACCCGAGTGAGTTCCATTCAAACACAACCTAATTTAAATTAGCTACAAGGCATGATAAAAACGCGGTAAATAAATGCAATAAATAAATGCTGTAAAGTTACACTAGAAAGCAATGAAAGAATGCATGTAAACTAATTATCAAAGCAACTATATTAATGGAGAGTGTAATGAATAGTCAACTTGCATACCAAAAAGGGTGTCAATCCAAGAAGAAATGAAGAAGAACTAACCAAAAACCCAAAACCTAATCTAAACTATCTTCTAAAACTATCTAAAATCATTCACATATGATATTACAATAAAATTGGGTATTTATAGTAATTAAAATAGAAAAGAAAAGAAGAAAGAAATTAAAAGGCAAAATATCTCCTAGAAACAGGGGATCGATAGATCGACCAAAACCGTCGATCGATCGATGATGAACAAATTAACCCACTGTCGAGAAGGATCGATCGATCTACCCATTTGGTCGATCGATCGATTAAGAAGGTATCAGCACACTGCATTTTTGTTTTGGGTTAAATGCCTTTATCGTCCGCTGAAATCACCGTAACTTCTTCATACGGACTCAGAATCACGCATAGTTCATGGACACGTGAAGCTTGCGAGGAGGGATAAAACTTCCATGAAGATGTTAGGCCAGGTGCCCAAGTTATGAAAAGAGTAAAATGCCCTTGAACGTGCGATCGTGTACCGAAATCGAGCGAAACGCGTCCGAACTTCACACTTAGCATCCAAATACCTATAAAAGCTCAATTAACCCCTACAAAACATGTTAATGTAGAAATCCTAGGTTGTCTGGTTAACGAGCATAAATATAGGGAATAAGATACTCGAGGGGGCTAAATGCGTAGGTTCGGAGGATGAAATACGCAATATTTGTGTATCATCACACACCCTAACTTACACATTGCTAGGCCCTAGCAATGAAATAGGATGTAACAAGAACTACAAGAAAACCAAAATAGGAGATAGTACAAAAGTATGGTATAAAAGCATAAGGCCACTTTCGCGGGCGATTCGATTGCATTTAGCGGATGTAATAAGCCGTTAAACCCCTAGGTCACCCTAGTGGACGAGTGTCATCTCGTGAGGGTTTTCAGGGATGGTACCCACAAACATCACATGGTTCCTCAAAATATGCCCAACCCAACATGCGACAAGCCTAAAAATAGCAAAAATGATTTCATACGCATTATTAGCAAAGTGAACGAATTCAAACAAAAGTCCGAATCATTAACATTATAGAATGCACCTCATAGAATTGAAACCTTAAAATGTGTGTGTGTGGGGGGGGGGGGGGGGGGGGAGCGAGGACATGAAAAGTGTGATTTTGCAAAAAACTTATATAAAATGGATAAACATTACAACAATCATACATTCAATCCTCATGAGGGTTACGCTCATCAAATGAAGTTCACTTAAAATAGGGAGGTAACACACGGAACATGCAGGCATAAGGAGTAAATGTAAATGGAAACGAGGACGCACACATGTCATAAATGAAGAACGCTATATATAAAATGAAAAACTGTAATCTCAATGAAAGGATACCGCTCATTAAAGGAGGCGAAATGTATTTTCACAGATTATGAAAACTATTATAACTTTTAAATTACATCAACCTAAGATCACATAGGACTTTATTAGGGTTGTAATGTAAGCTAGGCTAGGGTGCGAAATGAAGTAATGTATGCACGGATTCAAGGTGTTCGGGATGAAAACTCGGGATGATGGGAAAATGCGAGCAATATCAAAATTGGAAAACAAGTTCCGAAAAGGTATTAGATATATCATCGGGGAGAGTAATCAAAGCTTATTGAACTAGATACACATCATTTAAAACTTTCTCTTTCTTTTTTTTCTTCTTTTTCTCATTTTATTCTTCTTTTTCTTTTCCTTTTTTCTTTCTTTTTTTTCTTCACTTTTTTTCACTATTCTTTCTTTTCTTTACTTATCAAACTCTCATATGCCTAAATTGCGACCGACATCACAACAACATCATTCAATCCCAAGTATCATTCTAAACAAAGGTATGGAAGGTGTATGTATGGTTTAAAACTCCAATTTAGAGTTGGTTATGGTATTTGGGTTATGAAACGAAAGGCTATATTTAGGCTCAATGGGGTTAACGAGGGTAAACATATAAAGGTGAGGTCAAGGCTAATATGGGTGATATAACAAAGATGGCCTATGATCATTTCCAAAAGTTTACGCAATTCTCGAGTCAAAACAATATATGAAAATCATGCTCAAGTAACACATTTCAAGTATGAACTCGATTAATGAACGATCAAATGAAAGAATAGTGAGATTACCAACGAATTCAACATTTTCAAAGAGAAAAAGAATAGTGTATACACTCACAAATGACGAAATGTACAAATCTTACTCGGTGTAAGTATATACAATGCAACAAAAGATTATCGAGTAAAAAAAATCTTAAACCAAATCAATATAACCATAAAAGTGCAATTGCTCATAGGATTAATGTTTAATTCATGAAGTTATTCACAATATCAATAATGGAGACTAAACTCTAATAACTTCTAAAACCGAGAACATTCATCATTGTGTTGTCTATTGGATCGGGCAATTATTGAAATTTATCATCGGAAACAAAGGCAAAATGCCCAAAAAAGGAGAAAAAAGAAACAAAATCTTTTTCAAATTTTTAATTTTTCTAAGAAAAGCATACTAAGTAACTAACATGCGAGCAAAAACATGGGCTGAAAACAGAAATGGATAGAATATCCCACACCCTCTAACTTAAAACTTGACATTGTCCTCAATGTGAATTAAGAACAAAGTTAAAGAGAGGAAAAGAGCGATATTATCCAAAAGTGGAGCGATCCCCATAAGAACAAGTCCAAAGAATCTACAAAACAAGTTAGTACCGAGCATAGAAAAAACAAATAACAAAAAGTTAACTAATTACACTAGACTAAATTAAAAAGGAAGAAAAAATAAAAAGAAAGAATAAAAAGCTAACTATATACAACCTACTATTTAGGCTACACACTAACTGTACAATAGAAGTCTAAATAACTGAGGGTCCACCATATGAACGATTTGACTTTGGAGGATAACCGGTGTACCCTTACATACAAGCATGCCTTCCGAAAAATATGAATTCTGTTTGAACATCGGAAGGCATGTGTAAGGCGGAAGAATGGAACCATCGCCAATTAAAATTTTTGGAGGGACGATGGGGGGTTTGGATTGAATGGGCGACAAAAACATGTGGGGACCGAGAAAAGCCGAATATCCTCCCAATGATTTTGAAATTGGAATGGGAGGTGGCGCACACGAAGGCAAAGATGCGATCATGGAAGGCGACTCGAGCAAGTACTCCTCATCGGCGAAAATGTTTAAAACATTGAAGTTTGAAACCGAATCATCAGGTACATGTGACAGTTTGATAACGGAGAATGAAAATGGGGATGGAAGAAATTCAATATCATGAGATGAATCATCATTGCATGAAGATTGAGTTTCGAAGGAAATAATATCATTTTCAATGAAATGTTCTTCTTTGGCGGCCAAAGAAGAAATCATTTCATTGCAAAGAGATATTACATAATTTTCATCCTCACTTTGAATATCTATTATGCAGTGGGCAAAGTCTAGAATGGTTTGTTCCAAAGTAGGCACAAGTACCTCATTTGGTTCAAAACATTCCTCGACTTCAAAAGTTTCGAAAGCAAAATCATCGTCGAACTCAAATAATAAATCCAAGTCATGTTCCCACGAACTATTCTATTCCCGATAACGATTTTCAATTTTTTCATTCTCATACATACGCAAACCCTCACCGAATGTCATAGGTCGAGGTGCGGATGCATGAAAATGGGAACTTTGAAAATTACCATCGGACTTAAACGAAAACTCATTATTATAGGAATTTTGAAAACTATTGCAATTCGTTTCAAAATTCCTATTATAAGGAGGTAAAGGACCAAAATCATTATCATCATCATCTTTAAAATTCCAATAACCCAAGTTTTAACTTTCGTTATACTCGCCCAAAGTCATATTTGAATTTGTAATTCTTTGGGCTAAGTATTCACCAAAAATCATAGGATTACGGGCATTTTGAGAATTATAACAATGATTACTGAAAGAATTGGAATAAGACATGCTTACCCCAAAAATGACTCGAAGTTGTGAATTCCACAAAGTAAGTGCGCACGAAAAATTCGAGCGTTTCTAAGTGCTCAAATGTGGAAGTCCTGCAAAAATGTTAGCAAATAATAGAAATAGAAAGAAAATACTATGAAATACTAAATCAAATAAAGTCTAAAACAAACTAGTCCCCGACAATGGCTCCATTTTGATCGAATGCAAAAAGAGCGGCGCGTGTCAAACGCCGGTCATTGTTTTAGTTTCGCCTACTCAATACAAACAAACCTAAATTATGACTACACTTGCGGGGCAAGTCTAGCGGTAAGTCAGGTATCGAAAATCCACAGGGATGAGATGATAGAATTTATATGATTTAGTGCTCCAAAATAAAAGTGTAAAAGATGATTACAAACTAAAAGAAAAGGTTCATGGAAGGGAAATGTTAATCTAGGAAAGTGTATTGAACCTAGACTAACAAAGCGAGAAAAACTATAGGTTGCATCGAATATCCCTCACTTTGGTTAATTTGTATAAAATGGTTACATGGGTCGACGAGTTATTAAAAATGCATCTCGTTTTGACAGTTAATTAAATAAAGGGTTGTCACGCCCCTAAATCCTCATAAAAGCCTAATAAGATTTTGGCATCAATAAATATCCCGAAAATTACGTGTGAGAGGTCGTAAGCACGAGACATACATGATATGCCCCGTCAAATCTCCTAGGCATAATAACTAGGACAACGCACCAGAAATACACCCGTAAACACTATCACCAAGCAAAGCAACGCGTTAACCCGAGTGAGTTCCATTCAAACACAACCTAATTTAAATTAGCTAGAAAGGATGATAAAAACGCGGTAAATAAATGCAATAAATAAACACTGTAAAGTTACACTAGAAAGCAATGAAAGAAAGCATGTAAACTAATTACGAAAGCTTGTAAACCTAATTATCAAAGAAAGAAAGAATGGAAAACAACTATATTAATGGAGAGGGTAATGAATAGTCAACTTACATACCAAAAAGGGTGTCAATCCAAGAAGAAATGAAGAAGAACTAACCAAAAACCCAAACCCTAATCTAAACTATCTTCTAAAACTATCTAAAATCATTCACATATGATATTACAATAAAATTGGGTATTTATAGTAAGTGGGAATTAAAATAGAAATGAAAAGAAGAAAGAGATTAAAAGGCAAAATATCCCCTGGAAACAGGGGATCGATCGATCGAGACCTTTGGTCGATCGATCGATGATGAACAAAAATATCCACTGTCGTGGAGGATTGATTGATCAACCCCTTTGGTCGATCGATCGATGAAGTAGGTCACAGCACACTGCATTGCTGTTTTTGCATGATTGCATTTCCCGTCCGCTAAAACTCCCATAACTTCTTTTTTCTGAGTTCGATTCGTGCACCGTTTATGGTCACACGAAGCTTGCGAGGAGGGATACAACTTCCGTGAAGATGTTGGGCCAGGTGCCCAATCTGTGAAATGACTAAATCGCCATTAAACATGCGATCGTGTACAAAAATCGAGCATAGTGCGTTCGAACTTCACACTTAGCATCCAAGTGCCTACGATGGCTCAATTAACCCCTGCAAAACATATTAATGTAGAAATATGTGGTTTTCTGGTTAACGAGCATAAATATAGGGAATAAGACACCCGAAGGGGCAAAAATGAGTCGGTTCGGAGGATGAAATACGCAATATTTACGTATCACAGTTGGGGTAAAAAATGTAATTATAGAACGGGGTTGATCAGACCATGACATATGCAATTAGATCATGCCATGTTACACAATCAGATCATTCCACATGGAACCATAGGATCATGGCACATGGCACTAATTCTTCTTCTTAACGTTAAATGGGGTTGGGGAGAATTCAACCCAAGACCTTCCCGTTCCCTTCCTTTAACAATAAAATAAAGTATACCTTTGATAATTTGACTCACCCTAATAATAAATAACCTATAATTCAACCAAGTTTCTTTCCCTGTATTTTTCACCTACTCTCTCTGTCTTTATCCTCCCTCCCTTTCTCCCTCTTCTTTTTTTTAATTATTTTTGTCCTCTATTTTGTTCTTCTTCTATAATATTACTATCATTAATCACATGCACGTATATAACAATTCATTTTCCCATCACTATCTTTTTATTATTTAGTTAAGTCACCCATTATTTTCTACTTCCATTTTTAACCCCTAAATCAATTTTCCAACCTATAAACAGGTCCAAATGGAGACACGTTTAGACCTTCACTTTCTTAGAGTTAGACATCCAATTTTAGCGTAAGAAACACTCATTCGTTTTCGTATTTTATTAAATATTTATTAGTTTAGTATTTTTGGAAAGATTTATGATATTGTGATACGAAAATTTAGTGACACATTCAAATATTCAATCTAAATTACTTTCATTTTTGTTCAAGTAAATGTTATTATTTTTACCTCTTTCTCTCATACACCGTTGTATTTAATTATTTAATCATGCTTTTAGTTAATTAAATTAGGTTAAGATTAGTGAACTCACCATGGATATATTGTTGCTTCGCTATAATATGATGGAATAGACTTGTGTTGATGTTCTAATTGATCCGGTTTTTACACCTAGGAACTTTAATGGAGTATGTCACGTATGTACTATACTTAATACCATTCTTGTGTAATTTCTGAAATATTGTTGATGTCAAACTCGTACTTAGACTTTTATGAAAATTTGGATAGTGACACTATTAGTTTAAATAACTATTTAATTAGTATTAATCATGTTTCAAACTTGTCTAATCATGTAACCATTTATGCTATGTATTATGAGGTGAGGGATTATATTCTCAACCCATAAGTTTGTATTTGCTAATTAATTTAGTTTCAATACTTCTCTAGAGTAATTGAATCAGAAAAACTTTTAAAAACCAATTTTGTTTTGTTTTGCTTTTATTTGTAAAGTAATAATTAAATCCTAAACAACGTTATCTGCATACTCGATTCCATACAAATCATTATACTTATAAAACAAGCGTAGTAATTGTTTAGATTTTTACATTGAGGTGATAAACCAACCAACCACAATATTCTTACATGGCCACTCGATCAATGGCCCCACGATGTTGGATATTTTCCAATTGTATGGCTTTAAATATCTTGGGACGAATGTTTACACTTACATATCATCTCCTAAATGACATTTATCTCATAAGAATGAAACTTATTTTCTATCTTACTCCAACTTCATAAAGAAACATCATGAGACTAAGGTATCTGTTATCTAAGGACAATTCTATTATTTTCTCATGCTTTGGCTTTCAAGGTTTTCATTTTGTCAGGTCTCCGCGGGTCATGCTAGAGTATTTCTTCTTGGGTTTTATTTACAAAAGTTGCACTGAGCTTCCAAGTGATTCTTTTAAACCAAAGTAGGCCACCATTATTTCTCCAAATGTGGTTGCATGATTATTTCTTGAGATTGGGCATGTTAAGTTCTTACTCTATCTGTCTCAAATATTTTTACCATTCCAAACAAGTTACTAAGATCTTTGAATCTCTTATTAGTATATTCAAGGGTCTCAGTCTAATCACTATACCAGAAAAAAAACAATCTAGCACGGTTAAAAATTGTGCCAGATCAAATCTGACATGGTTTTGAACTGAGCCAGAATTAGGTGTTCTAAATTGGATAATTTTTTGGCACGATTTAAAAGTGTGCCAAATTTGACCAAATAGGAATACTTCTGGCACACTTTTAAACCGTGTTAGAATTTGATATTTTTGGCACACTTTTGGCATAGTTTATAACTGTGCCAAATTGAATACATTTTGGTACACTTTTGGCACAATTCAAAACCGTGTCAAAATTTGTTACATTTTTGGAACGATTTTGAACTGTACCAAATTTTTGGATCAAAGAAAAAAAATTAATTATTAAAAACAAGAAAATTCACAAATTGCGAATATAGCACGTTGATTATAAACTAATGTACATACAAACTTCAAAATATTACAAGTCTTAATAGTTCACACAACCAAAAAAATTGGCAGAGTTCCCTCTATTTTATGGACATTTTAAAAAGTGCTAATATAAAACCTGTATAATGTAAAGCCCACACGCCCATAAAATATAACAATAAAATTAAAAAAGACCGCACGACCATGAAAGTTAACAATAAAACTACGAAATCCCGCACGACCATAGCACAAAAAATTAGAATCCTAAATATTAACGACAGTAAAATAAATGATCCCCTTGTTGCAAACTATTGCCTTCTTTGTGTGTTCCACGTGGATAAAATGTAATGATAAAATTTTATCATGCAAAACAATAAGATATAAAAAAGAGATGATATTAGTAACCAAGTAATTTTTAAAAAAATTATTCAAGCTGAAAAATTGCATATACGAGTTACAATTATTATTATATTCTCAAACCGAAAGTCTTGTGACTATGTGGTCAGCTCCTGCGAGTTACATTAGTCCCATACAAGGTGTTAGTGCCTCTTACGAGGCCATTTGAGGACTGGTTTGAGTCTTCACCCTCAAATGACATGTTTTTAAGCATAATCTAAATATTTTCAAATTATCATCATATTCTCAAATCGAGAGAACCGTGACAAACTGTTAGTTCTTATAAGTTTGATTGGTCCCGTACGAGGTGTTCATGCCGCTTACGCGGCCGTTTGTGAGATGGTTTGGGTTTTCACCCTTTAACGACTTATTTTTTAGCCTAATCTAGATATTTTTAAATTATTGTTATATTCTCAAATTGGGATACCCATGACTATTCGATCAGTTCCTACGACTTACATTGATCCCATGCGAGGTGTTAGTGCCTCTTACGGGGACGTTTGATGGCTAGTTTAGGTTTTCACCCTCTAACGACATGTTTTTAAACAAAAGTCTATATACTTTCAAATTATTGTCATATTCTCAAACCAGTAATCCCTTGACTAGACGATCAGTTTCTAGAAGTTACATTGGTACCGTGCGAGGTGTTCATGCCTCTTATGGGGCCGTTTGGGGACTGGTTGGGTATTCACCCTTTAATGGTATGTTTTTAAGACTAATCTAGATATTTTCAAATTATTGTCATATTCTCAAACCGAGAGTCCCGTGACAATGTGATCAGTTCCTACGTGTTACACTGGTCCCGTGCGAGGTGTTCCTGCCTCTTAGGGACGTTTGGGTGTCGTTTTGGATTTTCATCCTCTAATGGCATATTTTTTTAGACAAAGTTGAAATATTTTAAAATTATCATCATATTCTCAAATTGGGAATCTCGTGACTACATGGTCAGTTCCTATAAGTTACATTAGTCTCGCGTGAGGTCTTTATGCCTCTTAAGGGGCTGTTTGAGGGTTGATTTGTGATTTCACCCTTTAACGACATATTTTTAAGACTAAAATAGATATTTTCAAATTATCATGATATTCTAATGAAAGAGTGCGCGTGCGTTCAAATAGAGATATTAGTTAATTAAACGCAGTTTTTGTCAATTAACTCCTAAACATGCATCTAGGTGTGATTGATGACGATAAAATCAAACATGAATATTCAAGCACACACATATGAGGAAAAATCCCCCAAAGGGGCAAAAACCATTTATTTTCACTATAATATTGTGAGGAACGGTTACACGGATTACAGTAAAAATACACTGATATAGAAATACCCGCGGGGGTCGATTCTGTAGTCGGCCGCTGGAAATATCCCTTTCCAGGAGGGCAGCAATGAAGAAGAAGGTCGGTCTTCTCCACAAGAGTATGAACAAACACAAGGTTGTGTTCTTGGGTTGCAAACTGATTCACAAAGGATTGGCAAAGATGTGTGAATCAAAACATGAGTTTGGAAACTAAAAAAGGTGAAGACTTGAGGTATATGGACTCTCAAATTCGTCTTTCAAAGTCTTGCAAAACAACTCCCCCGAAGTTGGTATTTATAGGAAAACAGATGAAGAGATCCACGTTCTTAAAACTCTAAAATTCTATCTAGCGTACAGGTACCCCGAACCGATTCCCCCCCGAACCGGTTCCCCATGCAGTTTGCGGTACCATTCTGGTATGGGATTAAAAGAAAACAACATTCTTCAAGGAATTTTCTCCATTTTCAAAAGGTCATAACTCCTTCACCGTAGATCGGATTGAGGTGATGTTTCTTCCAGTATCTTCATTGCGGCGAGCTCTTCAGCTTTATAATTGACCAGACCTTCAGACTATGGCTGTAAAATTACAAAAATTCCCTTGAACTTCCCTACCATGCTTTGTTTCACTGATTTGACTTCTCTTGCGTACCACTTGCATTACGAGCCTAAAATCAAGGAACGTGAAGTCGTTGATGGAGATGAGGGACACATTAATGGAGATAATTCATGATTGATTCCCAGAATTCGGATTAAGGCCGTCATATGACATCGTGTAGGGACATGCCAAATGTAATGGCGTACGACATACAAAACTGTAAGATAACCGACATGAGAATTATGTCCTAACAAATCTCCCCCTATGTCTATGCCGGTACATACATAAAAAATCCGAATTATCAAATATGAAATTGCCTATACAAATCTACCCTTCCATGAACCCAAAACTGAAAAGGTACAATTGAATAAGACTTCATCGTTTGTTCTTCAACTCTTCAGGAATCTTCAACGCTTTCCTCATCAGGTGTGTAACTGATCATCAATGTAGTACCTACACACATGAGACAAAGCAAATACTAAGTGACGTATCGAGTTTGAAATGAGATAAAAATATATAGAAATTTATGAGAAAACTCAAAAGATCAAAAACTCCCCCATAATAAGATAATTCATTCTCTCCCTTTTTATGATGTCCCCAAATAGACAAATGAGAGAAATAATTCAAACAAGCAATGACAGGGTGTCACAAGGAAATACACAACTATCTTTTGAATTTTTCAATTTTTTTTAAACAAAATCACACCATGAATAAACATAGGACAACCAAGTCGATGATGATGGAAATGAATGGGTGTGATCAAATTCGATAGGAAAATTAATTCATACAAACATGACATATGTGCACGATGAATATCGGATACTCCTAACGAATGAACTCAAAGTCTTCCTCTGGTGTAAAAAAAATGGAAATATAAGACAATGACTCAATCAAATCAACAAATCAAAGCTAAAAATGATTTCTACACCAATAACGTCCAAAACATTTTATGCTTTTTCAGGACTTTCAAGGGAGTGCAAACCCGTTTATATTCTCCAACCAAACTCCCTCAGATATAATTTTGAATAGAGGCATTCTAAATTCTCAAACTTTGGAGAATTGATGGTGAAACCTAAGTGGCCCATATTTGGCATGAAGTGCTTTTTATTGCCTGAATTTTTTTTTTGGGCTCTTTTAACCTCTTTGGACCCCGGATAATAAAATTCCTCCATTTTTAGGTCCTTTTGAACGGTGGCTTTTGCGCAAAGATGAGATAATTACCTTTCGCAGCCC
The DNA here is from genome assembly GCA_949130495.1 of Sambucus nigra. Classification (NCBI taxonomy): domain Eukaryota; kingdom Viridiplantae; phylum Streptophyta; class Magnoliopsida; order Dipsacales; family Adoxaceae; genus Sambucus; species Sambucus nigra. The sequence continues at coordinate 60,352,980 of OX422223.1, read as the reverse complement.
CTCCCCGTTCTTAAACAAACACTCAGTCTCACCAAAATGGTTTTTACATGCATTCTAATCTTGTCACGTTTTATTGGATATTGTAAGTTGTATAGACATAATTGAGATGAAAACATGCAAGCTAACATGTGATAGACAAGTACAATAATCAAATAAAGACGTGCATGTGTGCAATAAAGGAGATAGGAGTCAAACATGTAGGAAAATATCATTAATTACATCTCAAAGACTCCATACAATGTAAAGCATATGGATGAAATGATGTAGCGTCTCAAATCTCTATCAAACAGTCACATGGATAAGTGGAATGAAATTGTGACTTGGCTATCTTAAATGTTCATCCATAAAAGGTGTATATAAAAAATACAAAAATCTTTTTGGATTTTTTTTAAAGAATAAATAAATAGTTGTACAACAAAGCAATGATACATATAAAACAGACTAGCAATAGGAAGCATATGATATGAACATGAAAAAGCATCATATTCTAGACATAGACCAACCCCTCAGTCAACTGTGCAAATCCCCAAAGACTTCCTAAGATTCTCAAATCTAAGGGCATCTAAAGGTTTCGTGAAAATATCGGCTAACTGACGGTCGGTGGGAACAAAACTCAGGGATACGACTTTCTCCTCAACTAACTGTCGTATAAAGTGCTCACCTATCCTGATGTGTTTTGTGCGCGAATGCTGGACTGGATTGCGGGATATGTGTATCGCACTCGTGTTATCACAGGAAATGGTCATGGTGTCCTGTGAAATCCCATAATCCTCCAGCATTTGCTTCATCCACAAGAGTTGCGTGCAATAACTCCCGGCGGCTATATACTCAGCATCCGCAATGGACAAAGAGATGGAATTTTGCTTCTTGCTCAGCCAGGAGACAAGAGTAGTACCAAAATAGAAACACTCACCAGAAGTGCTCCTACAACCATCTACATCCCCGACCCAATCGGCATCTGAATAGGCGGAGAAACGGTCATCAGTATCAAAGGAATACCAAATGCCGTATGAGAAAGTCCCACTCACGTATTTAATAATACGTTTTAGAGAAAGTAAATGTGACTCTTTCGGGGATGCCTGATATCACGCACAGACTCCAACACTAAAGTCTATGTCGGGACGATTGGCAGTCAAGTAGAGAAGACTACCTATCATACTCCGATATAAGGTTTGCTCTACGTCCTTGCCTGAAGTGTCTTTACTAAGCTTGGTAGTAGTACTCATAGGTGTACGGGCATGCTTAGAGGAGTCTAAACCAAATTTCTTCACTAGGTCTCTAGCATACTTTGATTGGGAGATGAACATCCCATCCTCTAGTTGACGAACCTGGAGACCAAGGAAGAAAGTAAGCTCACCAACCATGCTCATCTCAAACTCACTTTTCATCTCCTTTTCAAAGTTATGAGCATGTTGAGAGCATGTGGATGCAAAGACTATATCGTCCACATAGACCTGGGAAACCAAAATAGCACCGTCATCTCTCCTGACGAATAATGTCATATCAACTCCCCCTCTCTTGAAGCCACGGGCTAAGAGATAAGAAGTAAGCCTCTCGTACCAAGCACGGGGTGCTTGATTCAAACCATACAAGGCTTTCCTAAGATTGTAGACGTGCTCCGGGTGCTTAGGGTCTTCAAACCCTTTTGGTTGTTCCATGTAAACCTCCTCCTGTAGAATGCCATTTAAAAAGACACTCTTGATATCCATCAGATATAACTTAAAGCGCAGATGACATGCGATGGCGAGTAGTAGACGGACGGACTCAACCCTCGCAACAGGAGAAAATGTCTCCCCAAAGTCTACACCCTCTATTTGTATGTATCCTTGAGCGACCAACCTAGCTTTGTTTCTGATTATGGTACCATTTTCATCCATTTTATTCTTGAAAATCCATCTGGTACCTATCACATTTGTCTCACTAGGTCGGGGGACAAGGTCCCAGACATTGTTCTTTTTAAATTGAAGCAACTCATCCTACATAGCAGATATCCAATGTTCATCCTTGAGTGCTTCTTTATAATTCTTGGGCTCGACTTTGGACGTGTAGCAAAGATGGCTAACAACGTTCTCTAGCTGAGCACGAGTCTTGACCCCTAGAGTGGGATCACCAACAATGGCAGAAGGGTCATGACTCTTGCGAACCCAAGCAGGAGTGTCCCCTAACACAGGAGTAGGGTCCACAGAGTGTGGGTGAGGTACAAGTAAGTCACTCCCAGAGAAGTCCTCATCCTCACACTGTAGGTTAGGATCAATAGCCATCGAAGGTTCGTCATCTTGCACGGTGACGTTTATTAATTCCATAACCTTAGAGCTCTTTAGGTTAAAGACCCGGTACGCTCTACTATTCGATGAATATCCTAGGAATATTCCCCCATTGCTCCGGGAGTCAAACTTTCCTAATTTCTCTATATCCCGTAGGATGTAGCATTTACTCCCCAAAACACGGAAATATGAAAGGTTGGGTTTCTTGCCTGTCCACAATTCATAAGGTGTCTTAAGTGTGTGTGGACGCAGATAAACCCTATTCACCGTGTGGCATGCAGTAGACACTGCCTCTGCCCAAAATCTCCTAGAAATATTATGACCTAGAAGCATAGATCTAGCCATTTCCTAGATCGTTCTATTCTTTCTCTCAACAATCCCATTTTGCTGAGGAGTCTTCACAGCAGAAAACTCATGTTTAATCCCAAGGCTATCAGAATACAAATCTACCTTTACTTCCTTAAATTCAGTGCCGTTGTCACTACGTATCCTGTTAATAGTGACTCCGTGTTGAATTTGCAGGACACGACACTTGGTCATTAAAAACTCTACATCATCAGATTTTTCTCTCAAAAAACCTACAATGGAGTACCTGGAGAAATCATCCACCGTCACAAGGATATACCTCTTACCACCCAAACTCTCGGTACGAGTGGGACCCATAAGATCCATGTGTATAAGCTCAAGAACACGAGAGGTGGTAATGGAATGCAACTTTCTATATGGACTACGAATTTGTTTTCCCAACTGACAGGGTCGACAAACGGCTGAAGTTGGCCTTCCAAGAGATGGTAAGCCACGTACTAGGTCCCTTTTAGCTAAGCGAGTAAGATCTCTAATATTTACGTGACCTAGACGTTGGTTCCACAGATCCATAGGAGTGATAGTGGCACTGTTGCAGACAAGTGAGGAAGTAGGCACAGTCCCATAAAAATTATCCTCGGTCCTCACCCCTTGTATTAAGAGTTTACCGGCTTGATTGTAAACATTACACGCGTCTCAATCAAACTTTACTGCAAAGTCAGTGTCCCACAGCTGGTTAATGCTGAGAAGGTTTAATTTTAAACCTTTGACTTACAACACATTCTCTAGCTTAGGAAATCCTGGTAACTCTACAGTACCTCGTCCTATAATGCTAGACTTGCTCCCATCTCCAAAGGTGACTCTACCATCCTTATAGTCCTCAAGGTGGGTAAAAAATGAGACCTCACCTGTCATGTGTCTGGAGCATCCACTATCAAAATACCACTGTGAGGTATTATGTTCTTTGAGAGCAACATGAACAATGAAGGCCTTTTTATCTTTCTTAGGTACCCAAGAAGAGGTGACCTTTTGTTTGCCTTTGTTGTTGTTGATTTTAGCTGGAATGTGAGAAGCATTCACTAACGGCAAAGACATCCGTCGGAATTCTTCCATCAAACTCTGAGATGTGGCAGCTAAGAACTTAACTCGCTCTCTCAGACTGGAAAACTCATCAGTATGACGTGGTGGAGCAGTAGTACGTCGTGTCCGACCCATGCTATAGCAAAACTCCCTGAGGTGGCCTTTTCTTTTGCAATGAGTACAAAAGAACACAGTCAAAGGCGGACCTTAGTTTGCTTTTCTTAGTCGAACTCTCCTGTGAGGTTTTTGACGATGGCCATAAGGAGTCATAGTAAACTCAGGAACTGGTCCGGGTGTAATTTAGGACGTGGAGGCATCATCAAACCCAATTCCCTACCTATCACCAAAACCTAAAGCGGGGTCGAGGAGCATCTTTCCCATTTTCCCAGATCTGTCCTCAATTTGTACCTTGACTTCCCGTGCTTTCTCAAGATCATGAGTCAGCTGGTCAACAAGGGCTTCAAGTTTCTTCCGAGTCTCCACGGAGGAATGGAGCTCACTCGTAAGACTAGACACTTGTTTAGTCAATTCCCCTCTCTCTTTCTCAAAATTACTCTCTCTCTCTCTGCAGGTGGAGGACTCTCTTTCTCTCTAGCTTTTCTTAAATCTTCCTCTAAGCTAGTGATCTTAAGAACTAACTCTTTGTTACGCTTTTTAGTTTTAAATGACTCAGAATATAACTCAATGTAAGCGCGTTGAATATCACCCTCACTCTCACTTGTGTCATCCTCCCCCTCACTCACATCGTTCTCACTGTCGAGGTGTCCTTGTGAAGCATCATCCTCATCGTTGTGAGGAAAACTAGAAGTGCTCATATGACTAGCCATGAATGCGGTGAAGTTACACTCATGCGGTGACTCGACTATAGAATCCACCGGCTCGACCTCACTGTCGTCGCTAAGGGTAGCATTAAGGACATCTTTCCCTTTCTCTCTGTTCAGACGCGTGGTACACTCAAAGGCTCTATGACCCCTACCGTCGCACTCAAAGCATCTCTCACTTTCTTTCTTAGGAGGATATTTAAAAACTTTTTCATTTTTCTTTTCAAACTTATTTTTCTCAAATTTCTTTTTATCTTTAAAATTGCCACTTTTCTTAAATTTGAGAAACCCCTTGAATTTTTTTGCAAAAAGAGCCAAATCATCTAAGTCAAAATCACAATCAGAATCTGATGTGCCACTCTCTCTCTTTCTAGATGACTCTACCCTCTTTCTAGCCGACCCCTCACTCTTTCTCTCTTGGGCATTAAGTGCAATTCCCTTATCTTTAGACCTAGCAGTTTTAGGGAACATATCAATTTCATATGTTTGCAAATCTTCTACAAGTTCTTCCAATTTTAGCGTATTTAAATTACCCATAGAATTTAGCACAGTGACTTTAGGGATAAAACGCTTAGGTAAAGAACGAAGAATCTTTTTAACAACTCTAGCATTAGAAATATGTTCACCAAGATTAAAGCTAGTATTAACAATGTCAGAAAGCCTAGCATAAAAATCATCAAAACATTCTGTCTCATGGATGGTGATTGTTTCAAATTTTGCAATTTAGACTCTTTCACAGCATTAGTTCCTTCATGGGTGAGTTGTAAAACATCCCATGCCTCTTTTGACGTGGTGCACGTCATTATGCGTTTGAACTCATCAGGAGTGACAGACCCAGAAATAGCACTTAAACCTTTAGAATTAAAAGAAGACCATTTAAACTCTTCTTCAGTCCATGTAGTGTCAGGTTTTAAACTAATCACGTTATTAATAGTGACGCAGGGAGGAGTCCACCCTCTTTCAACCAAAATCCAGACTCGTTCATCAATGGCTTTTAATGCAGACCTCATGCGGGCTTTCCAGTATGCATAGTTTGTCCCGTCAAAAACTGGCATTTTATTATATAATTTCTCCATAATGAACACACTTGTTTTTAAAAATCAATTTTTCAGAAAATTGATATCTTAGAAAATTTTTGCGAAAAATTACATGGTAAAATTGTGTAACTGGCTCTGATACCAATTTGAAAGAGTGCGCGTGCGTTCAAATAGAGATATTAGTTAATTAAACGCAGTTTTTGTTAATTAACTCCTAAACATGCATCTAGGTGTGATTGATGACGATAAAATCAAACATGATTATTCAAACACACACAAATGAGGAAAAATCCCCCAAAGGGGCAAAACCATTTATTTTCACTATAATATTGTAAGGAACGGTTACACAGATTACAGTAAAAATACATTGACACAGAATTACCCGCGGGTGTCGATTCTGTAGTCGACGGCTGGAAATATCCCTTTCTAGGAGGGCCGCAATGAAGAAGAAGGTCGGTCTTCTCCACAAGAGTATGAACAAACACAAGGTTGTGTTCTTGGGTTGCAAACTGATTCACAAAGGATTGGAAAAGATGTGTGAATCAAAACATGATTTTGGAAACTCAAAAAGGTGAAGACTTGAGGTATATGGACTCTCCAATTCGTCTTTCAATGTCTTGCAAAACAACTCCCCCGAAGTTGGTATTTATAGGAAAATGGATGAAGAGATCCATGTTCTTAAAAATCTAAAATTCTATCCAGCGTACAGGTACCCCGAACCGGTTCTGGGGCACCCCGAACCGGTTCCCCCCCGAACCGGTTCCCCATACGGTTTGCGGTACCATTCTGGTATGGGGTTAAAAGAAAACAACATTCAAGGAATTTTCTCCATCTTCGAAAGGTTATAACTCCTTCACCGTAGCTCGGATTGAGGTGATGTTTCTTCTCGTATCTTCGTTGCGGCGAGCTCTTCAACTTTCCAATTGACCAGACCTTCAGACTATGGCTATAAAATTACAAAAATGTCCTTGAACTTCCCTATCATGCCTTGTTTCACTGATTTGACTTCTCTTACGTACCACTTGCATTATGAGCCTAAAATCAAGGAACTTGAAGTCGTTGATGTAGATGAGGGACACACTAATGGAGATAATGCATGCTTGATTCCCGGAATTCGAATTGAGGCCGTCATATGAGATCGTGTAGGGACGTGCCGAATGTAACGACGTACGACATACAAACCTGTAAGATAATGGACATGAGAATTATGTCCTAAAATCTAATGTAAGGAGTCTCGTAACTACACAGTCAGTTCCTACAAGTTACACTGGTCCTGTGCGAGGTGACCGTGCCTTTTACGGGGCCGTATGGGGTGGTATTGAGTTTTCACCCCCCCCACGACATGTTTTTAGACAAAGTCTAATTATTTTCAAATTATCATCATATTCTCAAATCAGAAATCCTGTGACTACATTGTCAGTTCCTAAAAGTTATATTGGTCCCGTGCGAGGTGTTCATTCCTCTTATGGAGCCGTTTGGGATTGGGTTTTCACCCTTTAATGACATGTTTTTAAGACTAATCTAGATATTTTTAAATTATCATCAAATTCTAAAACCGAGAGTCCCGTGACTACGCGGTCAGTTCCTATAAGTTACACTGGTCCCATGCGAGGTGTCCATGCCTCTAACGGGGCCGTTTGGTGGTTGTTTTGGGGTTTCACCCTCTAACAACATGTTTTCAAGCCAAACTCTAATTTTTTTAAAATTATCGTCCTATTCTCAAACCGAAAATCTCGTGACTATACGATCAGTTCCTACGAGTTACATTCGTCCCGTGTAAGAATAATGGTAATAATAATACCTTATCCCAATAATACATTAACTATTGTATTAAACAATTACAACCGTGAAAATTCGATGATGTGGGACTTATTTTGAAATATAATGACATGATATGAGACTCACTTTGAAATATAATGACAAGTTTTTCTCAGAAGCTTAGAAATTAGGTCCCTAGCATGATATAAATTTAAATAAATATTACATATTAGAAAGGTAGTTGCTATTGATCCTAAACATAAACGTATTGATTGAACTAATCTTTGTCAACAAGATTGTCATAATTTTTATCTATAAAGAGAGAATGACGTATTTTACCTTGACAACCAACAAAAGGTATGTTGCAATAATGGCTACAAGTTTTACAATGGCTCATACTAAGAAAACCTATTCACAAGCAATAAGGAATAAAATTAGAATGGAACTTAACGAAATATCACTTCTATGTTTGCTTCAAGCAAACAAATTGAACATGTGTATGCTGTTTAGGTCTAGATTTTGTATTCCAATAAAGAGATATGAAATATGTGAAATGTCCACGCCTAAACCCATCGCAAATAATGAATGATATTTTGAAGAGAAATCCAACTTATTTTCCAATCTTAAAAAAGTAGATGACATGAAAGACTTGCGAGAAATCTAAGTCCACAACAAGCACAATTTACTGACATAGGGACATAAAAAACAAGAGGTGTTAGAAGATGATCCAACTTCCATCATTCATTTGTATTTAGTTCAGAATCCAAAATTGCACTTAAGCTTCCAAAAATAGACAAAAACTACAAGATGTGTTACTACTGCAACAACTCCATTTGTTTGAGATGTGGAAACAATAGGAGAATCAAAATTCCCACTCTTGTTGACGGTACTCATCTGTGAAGATATCATTAATGCGGAAAAGGATGAAATATTATCATTTCCTCTAGCTTTGGAAGTCACCATGCCTAGGATATCTGAGAGTATAGATGTTTGGTTCAAAACAAGTTGTTGAAGATGGTCAAGCTTCTTTTCTAGCTCACCAGAGAGGCCAGTGAGTGTTTCAAATTCAATTTCTCTATTTTTTACATAATTAGCAGATTGAATTAAACTAGAAGAGTGTGAGACGGTTATGTCAGATTTAAGAGGAGGAGTAGATGTTTCAATAGTGATGAACTATTCACTTTATTCATAAGATGTTGCACCGTATGCTTGAAAATTGAGATAGTCGTTTCACAATATGGAATCGCTTATTGAGCCTTTGAACCAATTTTGAAGCACAAACATATCCTAAAATGTAGTTCAGTTATATGCCAATTTTTTGGTTCCACCAATCGTTCCCAAATGGACAATGATTTTAGATAATCACTGAGAGAAGTTTTAACATCCTCTCTTCCAAAGTAACCTCTACCAAACCTGATAGTATTTCTACTATACATATAAAATTTATGTTAGTGTATTTCAGCCAGGTCCTCATCATCACTTTCCTCATCTTCATCCGCATCTTTATCCCCACCATCATTGTATTTCCTTACTGGTGACTTAAGTTCCATCTTCAACATTAGTTAAAAAAAGGTAGAAGAAGATTCAACACTGAGACCTCTTAATATATCCATCTTTATAAGGATCTTCTTGAAAATTAGCTTCTTTCTTTAGCAGAACACCCGTTGGACCAGCCTTGTCTTGATATTTGTACAATAGTGTACGTTCATATTTCTAATATGCATTGACACATTCAAGAGCAAGTTCACCATAATTTGCAACCTTGATTTCTTAGACATGACTGAGTAGTCCATGGGTTCAGAATAATCGTGTAATGTGTGGACCTTCAATCCTTTTTCCTTCATCTCTTGGGCATACTAAAGCGAATTCAACATCATAAACATATTACGGTGGATTTGGGATGATTTTGAGTCCCCGGTTGGATTGGTATTACAATGTTTACTTCCAGGGTGTGGTGTTAACTTTGGCGAGTTGATGTGATAGTCCTCCTAAAGGAAAATATTTTGAGTGCATTCAATTCAAAAGAGCTACAGGAAGTCTTATTATTTAGAAAAGGCATTCAATTTACTGGACACAAAGATAAGAATTTCCTCACATGAAATAACTAAACACCCAAAATAATTAGAAAAATGGGTACAAAAGATTCATATCCTATTGTGAGAAATCATTAGGACCTCTGAAGTACTTAAATACCTCTGGACGAAGAAGATTTATCTGATTATATAGAATTTCTATTAAAATTACAAGTGACATAAGAATCTTGTCTTCATGAGAAAGTATATAGGAAAAATGGTAGGGAGTGGATAAAAACATTTACTCCATGGAATAAGTAATATAAGAAGTTTATGGGTAAGTAGCATACATGAGAATAAACTCAAGGATCCATAAAGGAACCAATGGTGATGAGATAAAAGAAAAGATCAATCACATACTACAAGAATGTTAGTGACCCTAGTTCTGAAACCTCTTTTGGCAACATATCAAAATAGACATGAGATCGGCCACGTGGGTTTGGTCCTTCTGAATTGGATTCCTACACCATAAATAGGTTGTACGTGTGTCACAATTAACATACCACAACTGCATCGTTCTCAATAATTCATCTTAACTCATATATATATATATATATATGGTCAAGAGTTAGGTAGACTAGTCATCATTTCATGAAGCATAACTAATTTCTCTTAGTACTCATTCTAAAAGGAAAAAAAATGTTATATACACACAAAAAAATGAGGGGGGGGGGGGGGGGGAATTCACTCACTTAATTTACCATTAATTACTAGTGAGGTGGCATATTTAGGTTGTTTATAAGTAATGATGAAGAACCTAACACTATGAAATTCATCTACAATAAATATGTACATATTGTGTAGCAATTTAGTTTGTTCTCAATTGGTAATCCTAAAATATCACCCTTAGCTATATCATATTGCTACCCCTACCTAATAAGTAACTAAATCTCAACTATACTCATGCTACTTTCTCCGATCTTTACCTGCACCACAAATGAGAGAATAATGAATTGATCAGTATGATAATGATTAGATTACTTCTTCTGTTGTTTAGACGTAGTTCCCTAGAGCTATTTAACTGTTGTTTGTTCTATTGAACCTTTTAACACTAAATTCTGAATATATATTTTAAATGAAAGATCCATGAAACTTATTTTTTTCTTTGCATTAATAAACATCCGAATAGTATGGCCATATAAATAAAAGCATCTCTGGATCGTTTATTTAAATATGTTAGATTGTTGAAGATGAATTCATGCCATTTGCAGTTTTAGCATTATTATGTCAGTAAACATTATTTCAATAATAATTTCAACAGGTAACTTATCTTTTCATGCTCAATGTTGATATTAGATTCGTGTTTATGGGTAAAAAATCCCAGTCCTGCTTGCATATCACACTGAATTTGAATATCAATCTCATTGATCTCGTAAGTATCATACCAAATCCCATTAATCGAATCACTTTATTGAAAATATGAGACATCTAAGTCATACAAGTAAATATGTATATTAATTCATAAGAAACCATGAATCCATCCAATTGTATTTACTTTTATCATAAACACGTCATGTAAGCATCATTACCATTTTACCTAGGCATTTCAGTTAAGCATGGACATATATAACTAGACCCGATATGAATATAACCCAACCCTACTACCTCTTTCATAGTCAGCTCCAAATAGAGCTGAACCTATAACCTGTGAGGTTTTCCTAGTGACTAAGAACAAAATCATATTTTTCCACATTAACAAAAATAAGCCACTGTTCAAATATTCTTTAATAAAAATGAAACAAAATAATTCAATTTTCCTATAATTTTCCCTCTCCTCTCTTTCTCTCTTCCCAAAACCACCACTATTAATAAATGTCCTAGCCAATAATGGCTTGTGACTTGAAGGTAGATTCCATTTAAAAATTACCCATCATCATCTTGAAATTCTCACAAACTTCGCAAATATGGTCACGACTTGATCGTTCAAACTTAGAATGATTCAAGAAAGATCATTATAAACGAAAGATTTGAGTTTAGAAATGGAACCTCAGTGAATTGATCAGTTGCAATAAAAAAATAGTAAGCGTAGATTATGCAGATTGGAAATCATAATCAAGTGCCTTATATTACATTCATGATAAAATGTAGGTTTCAAAATAGAGCCAATGAACGCTTATCACACATCTAATATGCAATGTAAGAGAAGAAAATAGAATGCTCATTTGGGCAATTTACCAAATAAATGGCGTGCAACCTAAAATAGTTGAAAATAGAAAAAGAAAAGAACAATTTATTAAAACTCAACATTTGATTTATAATTTTACCGTAACATAAATAGGAAACATTAACAATCAAAATGTAGTAAATATAATAAGAAAACTTACTTATTCTTAAGAACATAATGCATGAACCCTCATCACTTCGATTGCAGTTCTCATCAGCCTAGCACGCAACAACAAAAAAATGAGGATCAATCGTATATAGTGTGCATCAATCGTATGCTATTTAGAGAACAATTTCCTTTTTTGACATTTTAGTAAATAATTAGTGCACAACAAAAAAAAAGTCTTTTAGATCTGAGATTGCTATGTGTTCAATATGAAATTCATTACATTCTTGCAAAATGAAAACAAAGACAAAAAAATTTTAGAGAAATCATAACTTATATTGAAAAAAATCGTGTTTAGTACCAAATTTAATTGATTCTTAAAAAATTAAAACTAATATCGTAAAACATATTACAAATGAGAGAAGAAAATGCCAAAGATTAAGCACCATGAAAACCTAGAAATAAAGTTCGTGGAATGAAATGAAAAAATGGAACATGTATACCTAGTAATTACGTTGATGGATGAACTCATCTTTGAGTTGAAACAGAGCTTTGTATAGGAAAATTTAAGATAAAATGAGGTTATGGAAAACTGAAATGAAATATTTGAAATGAAATCGTATACTAATTGTATTCGGTAATAATTAGAAACTAAAATGAAATACCTCATTTTATGGATGATGGAGGCGCCGAAGGTAGAAGGGAGAGAGAGAGAGAGAGATGATCAGAGGGGGAGAGAGATAGAGCTGAACGGAGAGCTCAAAGCAGAGAGGGATAAGCGGGGGTGAGAAGGAAAAGAGAGAGGGATACCAAAGTGCCAGTATAATGAATTTTTTTAGGATGTTTTATATTTTAGTCAAGTGTACTCAATTTTGGCACACCTTAAAATAGTGCTAAATTTTAGCATTGTGTTAAAGTGTGCCAGATATTCATTAAACCGTGCCAAATTTTCAATATCAGGGTGTGTTAAATCATTGTTTTTGGTGTAGTGAGTATACTAATAAGTCTCTTACATTCCTTGTTGACAACTAGTGAAACTCCTTATTAGCTTACTTCAATCATGAATAAATCCTCTTCAATTGACGAGATAAATATTTGTTAGGGTAATTTCCCGATTCCTTGGGATTCAACTATGGTACTTCTCCCCCTAATGCTCATAATTCTAAATATTATGGAGGTCTCTACTTGCCTGTCTAAATGTTTAGACAATTTGTCCATTATCAAGACATTCCATTCCCCAAGAGATGTGGTGTCAATCCTTATTTATTTCTCAAATCTTCTTATATCCCTAAAACGTTTGTTTTGGCAGGGAATACAAAATATGTTAAATTTTGAAGAACTTAAATCATAGTTAGTGTTGAGTTCCATGTTTGATGTTTCTAATGTTTTTAAAAGGTGTAGGTCGAACCATGTTGGGATTTATCTTAATCTACATAATTCAACCCAAGACCCCTCAATACCATCATCCTTTGGTAGGTCTATTTTTATGTTTCATAATTTATTTCTATCTCCTAGCCTTTTCATAGCCACTTTGTACTACAGGTGCTTCTGCTCTGTCCTAAATTTTTCTTGAAAGGGGAAACTTATCCTTAAAGAAGAGTATCAAAAGGAGGAAAAATAATCAGACGAGCAATATGTTATCTCTCTAGTTTGATAGTCAAAGAAAACACATTCCTCTGATGATCGATCTAGAACTTCATAAACTACCATAAAGTATGCTAAAATGTTTATGTCTATTATGTTCAATTTCTCAAATGGGAAAATAATTAAGACCTTAGATAAAAAAAAAATCGTAAATTTAAGTTAGGCGGTATATGGATCTCTTATCCTTTCAATATTGTGACAAAATAAATCCAGACTTCAAACTATTTTTCTCTTATCCTAGATCCAATAATTCCGACTTCAAAGTATTTTTATCTTATTCTAGATTCAACTTAAACTGTTGTTAATATGAAAGAAACTTTATCGTATAAGGATGTTAAACTCCCCCTCCTAAATCTCTAATAATTGGTTTAATTGATCTCTTTAATCAGGGACCCATTCCAACTTTGAACCCAACTGCGGGAGTAGTCTCCTCTCCAATCATCTATGCTTGGGTGCCTAAGAAAGATAAAAAGGCCTTTGTTGTTCATGTTTCTCTCAAAGCACATAATACCTCACAGTGGTATTTTGATAGTGGGTGCTCCAGACACATGACAGGTGATGCCTCATTTTTTACAACTCTTGAGGACAATCAGGATGGCAGAGTCACCTTTGGAGATGGGAGAAAGTCTAGCATTATAGGACGTGGTACTGTCGAGTTACCTGGGTTTCCTAAGCTAGAAAATGTTTTGTACGTCAAAGGTTTGAAAGCAAACCTTCTCAGCATTAGCCAGCTGTGCGACACTAACTTTGCAGTAAAGTTTGACCGGGACGCATGTAAAGTCTATAATCAAGTCGGTAAACTTTTGATACAAGGGGTGAGGACCGAGGATAATTGCTATGGGACTGAGCCCACGTCCTCACTTGTCTGCAACAGCGCCACGATCACTCCTATGGATCTGTGGCATCAACGTCTAGGTCATGTGAACTTTAGAAATCTCAACCGCTTAGCTAAAAATGACCTAGTAAGTGGCTTACCATCTCTTGGAAAGTCAACTTCGACCGTTTGTGGACCCTGTCAGTTGGGAAAACAAATTCGTAGTCCCCATAGGAAGTTACATTCCATTACCACCTCTCGTGTTCTTGAGTTGATTCACATGGATCTTATGGGTCCCACTTGTACTGAGAGTCTAGGTGGTAAGAGGTACATCCTCGTGATGGTAGATGATTTCTCCAGGTACTCTATTGTAGGTTTTCTGAGAGAGAAATCTGATGCTGTAGAATTTTTAACAACCAAGTGCCGTATCCTGCAAAATCAACACGGTGTCACTATTAACAGAATATGCAGTGACAACGGCACGGAATTCACAGAAGCAAAGGTAGACCTTTACTTTGATAGCCTCGGGAACAAACATGAGTTTTTCGATGTGAGAACTCCTCAGCAAAATGGGATTGTTGAGAGAAAGAATAGAACGATCCAAGAGATGGCTAGATCTATGCTTCTAGGTCATAAAGTTTCTAGGAGATTTTGGGCAGAGGCAGTGTCTACTGCATGCCACGCGGTGAATAGGGTGTATCTGCGTCCACACACACTTCACACTCCTTATGAGTTGTGGACTGGGAAGAAGCCCAACCTGGCATATTTCCGTGTTTTTGGGAGTAAATGCTACATCCTACGGGATAGAGAGCAATTAGGAAAGTTCGACTCCCGGAGCGACGAAGGAATATTTCTAGGATATTCATCGAATAGAAGAGCATACCGGGTTTTTAACTTGAAGAGCTCTAGGGTTATGGAATCAATAAATGTTACCGTGCAAGATGACGAACCTCCAACGGTTATTGATCCTAACCTTCAGTGTGAGGATGAGGATTGTTCTGACAGTGATTTACCTGTTCCTCTCTCACACTTTGTGGACCCTACTCCTGTATTAGGGGACACACCTTCTTGGGTTCGCAAGAGTCATGACCCATCTGCCATTATTGGCGATCCCACTCTAGGGGTCAAGACTCGTGCTCAGCTAGAGAACGTTGTTAGCCATCTTTTCTACACGTCCAAAGTCGAGCCCAAGAACCATAAAGAAGCACTCAAGGATGAACATTGGATATCTGCTATGCAGGATGAGATGCTTCAGTTTAAAAAGAATAATGTCTGGGAATTAGTTCCCCGACCTAGTGAGACTAATGTTATAGGTACTCGGTGGATTTTCAAGAACAAAATGGATGAAAATGGTACCATAATCAGAAATAAGGCTAGGTTGGTCGCTCAAGGCTACACACAGATAGAGGGTGTAGACTTTTGGGAGACATTTGCTCCTGTTGCGAGGCTTGAGTCCGTACGTCTTCTGCTCGCCATCGCATGTCATCTACGCTTTAAGGTATATCAGATGGATGTCAAGAGTGCCTTTCTGAATGGCATTCTACAGGAGGAGGTTTATGTGGAACAACCAAAAGGGTTTGAAGACCCTCAGCACCCAGAACACGTCTACTATCTTAGGAAAGCCTTGTATGGTTTGAAGAAAGCACCCCGTGCTTGGTACGAGAGGCTAACTTCCTATCTCTTGGCTCGTGGCTTCAAGAGAGGGGGAGTAGATATGACGTTGTTCATCAGGAGAGATGACGGTGCTATTTTGGTTGCCCAGGTCTATGTGGACGACATAGTCTTTGGATCCACATGCTCCCAGCATGCTCACCACTTTGAGGAGGAGATGAAAAGTGAGTTTGAGATGAGCATGGTTAGTGAGCTTACATTCTTCCTTGGTCTCCAGGTTCGTCAGCTAGAGGATGGGATGTTCATCTCCCAATCCAAGTATTCTAGAGACCTAGTGAAGAAATTTGGTTTAGACTCCGCTAAGCATGCACGTACACCTATGAGTACCACTATCAAGCTTAGTAAGGACACTTTAGGCAAGGACGTAGAGCAAACCTTATATTAGAGTATGATAGGTAGTCTTCTCTACTTGACTGCCAGTCGTCCCGACATCGCCTTTAGTGTTGGAGTCTGTGCGCGATATCAGGCATCCTCAAAAGAGTCACATTTACTTGCTCTAAAATGTATTATTAAATACGTGAGTGGGACTCTCTCATACGGGATTTGGTATTCCTTTGATACCGATGACCGTCTCTCCGCCTATTCAGATGCCGATTGGACTGGGGATGTAGATGGCTTTAGGAGCACTTATGGTGGGTGTTTCTATTTTGGTTATGCTCTTGTCTCCTGGCTGAACAAGAAGCAAAAGTCCATCTCTTTGTCCACTGCGGAAGCTGAGTACATAGCTTCCGGGAGTTGTTGCACACAACTCTTGTGGATGAAGCAAATGCTGGAGGATTATGGGATTTCACAGGACACCATGACCATTTCCCGTGACAACACGAGCGCGATACACATATCCCGCAATCCAGTTCAGCATTCGTGCACCAAGCACATCAGGATACGTGAGCACTTTATTTGTCAGTTAGTTGAGGAGAACACTGTATCCCTGAGTTTTGTTCCCACCGACCATCAGTTAGCCGATATTTTCATGAAACCTTTAGATGCCCTTAGATTTGAGAGTCTTAGGAAGTCTTTGGGGATTTGCACAGTTGACTGAGGGGTTGGTCTATGTCTAGAATAGGATGCTTCTTCATGTTCATATCATATGCTTCCTATTGCTAGTCTGTTTTATATGTACCATTGCTTAGTTGTACAACTTTGTCTTATTCTTTTTTCTTTTTATATTTCTTTTGAAAAATACAAAAAGATTTTCTTTATTTTGTTTAAGAAAAGCACAAAAATATTTTATTTTGATAAATTTTTTGAAAAAGACCAAAAAGATTTTTGTACTTTTAAGCACCTTTTATGGATGAGCATTTAATATAGCCAAGTCACCACTTCATTCCATATATCCATGTGACTGTTTGATAAGGATTTGAGAGGCTACATCATTTCATCCATGTGCTTTACATTGGTTGGAGTCTTTGAGATGTAATTAGTGATATCTTCCTACATGTTTGACTCCTATATCCTTTATTGCACACATGCACGGCTATATTTGATTATTGCACTTGTTTATCTCATATTGGCTTGAGTGTTTCCATCTCAATTATGTCTATACAATGTTCAATATGCGATAAAACTTGACAAAATTGGAATGCATGTAAAAACCGTTTTGGTGAGTCTGTGTGTTTTTGTATAACGGGGAGGGGCTGCGAAAGGTAATCATCTATCCTTTGCGCAAAAGCCACCGTTAAAAATGACCTAAAAATGGAGGAATTTTAATATCCGAGGTCCAAAGAGGTTAAAAGAGCCCGAAAAAAATTTACAGGCAATAAAGCAATTCATGCCAAATATGGGCCACTTAGGTTTCACCATCAATTCTCCAAAGTTTGAGAATTTAGAATGCCTCTATTCAAAATAATATCTGAGGGAGTTTGGTTGGAGAATATACACGGGTTTGCACTTCCTTGAAAGTCCTGAAAAAGCATAAAATCATTTTGGACGTTATTGGTGTGAAAATCATTTTGAGCTTTGATTTGTTGATTTGATTGAGTCAATATCTTATATTGTCATTATTTTACACCAAAGGAAGCATTTGAGTTCATTCGCTAGGAATATCCAATATTCATCGTGCACATATGTCATGTTTGTATGCATTGATTTTCCTATCGAATTTGATCACACCACTTCATTTACGCTATCATCGACTTGGTTGCTTTATGTTCATTCATGGTGTGGTTTTATCCTAGTGTCACGCCGCTCGTGCTTATTTGATTTGTTTCTCTCATTTGTCTATTTGGGGACATCATAAAAAGGGGGAGAATGAATTATCTTATTATGGGGGAGTTTTGAAATTTGAGTTTGCTCATAAATTGATATATATATGTTTATCTCATCATTTCAAACTCAATATGTCACTTGGTATTTTGCTTTATCTCATGTGTGTAGGTACTACATTGATGATCCTAAATTGCACACCCTAATGAGAAAAGATTTGAGATTCCTGACGATTTGAAGAACAAACGATAAAGATTATTCACTTGTACCTTTTCCAGTTTTGGGTTCATGGGAGGGTAGATTTGTATAGGCAATTTCATATTTAATAATTCGGATTTTTTATGTATGTACCGGCATAGACATAGGGGGAGTTTTGTAAGGACATTTTTCTCATGTCCGAAATGTTTCATTTATTTATGTCGTACGCCGCTACATTTGGCACGTCACCTCACGATCTCACATGACGGCCTCTATCCGAATTCCGTGAATCAAGTATGCATTATCTCCATTATTGTGTCCCTCATCTGCATCAACGACTTCACGTTCCTTGATTCTAGGCTCGTAATGCAAGTGGTACGCAAGAGAAGTCAAATCAGTGAAACAAGGCATGATAGGGATGTTCAAGGGCAAATTGGTAATTTTACAGCCACTGTCCTGAGGACCGGTCAACTGGAAAGTTGAAGATCTTACCGCAACAAAAATACTGGAAGAAACGACACCTCAATCCGAGCTACGGTGAACAAGTTATGGCCCGTTGAAATTGGAGATATTTACATAGAAAATTCTGGGAATTTTTCTAAGTGTTTAATCCCCAGTTCCCAGCACACTTTCCCGAACCCAGTCCAAAACCGGTTTGGGGGGGCAAACCGGTTCGCAGGGTACCCGAACCGGTTCGGGGTACCTGTACGCTGGATAGAATTTCAGTGTTTTAAAATCGTGGGTTTCTTCATGTATTTCCCTATAAATACCAATTTCGGGGGAGTTGTTTTGCAAGACTTTAGAAGACGTTTTTGAGAGTCCAAATACATCTAGTCTTCATATTTTTGGGTCCCAAGACTCATGTTTTGATTCACACATCCTTGCCAAATATTTATGAATCCTTTTGTAACCTAATAACACAACTTTGGTTTGTTCAACCCTTGTGGAGAAGCCGTTTCTCTTCTCCATTGCAGCCCTACTGGAAAGGGATAGTTCCAGCCGCGACTACAGAATCCGATACCCGAGGGTAATTCTTAGTCAACTTGTATTTTCATTGTAATCCGATTGTAAGCCATTTTCTTACAAATTATAGTGAAAATAAATGGTTTTGCCCCTGTGGGGGATTTTTCCTTAATTGCATGTGTTTGAATGTTCTTGCATAGATTATCAATTTATTCAATCACATATTGCTGCATGTTTAGGGTTTGTTTGTGTTAAAAGGGTTTTATATATAATTTGATCATTTGAACGCAAAGCACATACGTCTTCAACAACACGTGTCTCAAGAATTCTCTCACCTAAATTAAAACTAGAATTAACTATATCAGATAATATATCATAAAACTCATCAAAAGTCTCAGATTCTAGCATAGTGATTGTTTCAAACTGTGTGGTGATATTTTGTAGCTTAGAAGATTTTGCGATGTTGGTACCCTCCTGAGTGAGCTCGTGAGTATCCCACGCTTCCTTATAAGAGGTTCACTTCATGATGAGTTGGAACTCCTCAGGGGTGACGACTCCTGGAATTTCACTCAATCCGAGAGAGTTAAAAATACTCCATTTAAACTCATGCTCTGTCCAGACATTGGGATGTTTAAGATTTTCGTCATTGTCCTAGTCACAGTGGGTGGTGTACACCCTTTTTCACATACAAGCCAAACCATGTTTTCAATTGATTTTAATCAATATTTCATTTTAGCTTTTTAATATGCATAATTTGACACATCAAAAATAGGTAGCCTATTATACACATTATCTATATATTTCCAAAATTTAAATATCACATAATAAATTAGTGCAGTCTAACCTAATATCAATTTGACAAAGGACACATATTCAATTTTTACCAAATTTTATCGTCATTTAATTTAGTGAATGTGAAACATAACTTATGAAGATAAAATTCAAAGAAAATAAAATGAAGAAAAAGTGGAGGAAAAATATTTTCGGGTAAAATCTTAATTTTCATCATTGTTTAAGAAAAGACAAACACTTAACGAATGAAAAATTATTAAAAGATCCACTAAGTATATTGCGGTAGAGTCTTCAATTCTTCAAGAAAAAATGTTACAATCTAACACCTCCCACATCAAGCAGATTAGAGCTTCAATTTAACAATTCAAGTGTAGGGAAAATTTCTACAAGGGTTTTAGAACTTTGACTGCAAGGGGTTTGGATAAAATTTCTTCTTGATTTGGAAAATTGATTTTTAAAGGTCCAAGCGATTTGGATAAAAAGTATAGAGTTTGATCACAAAAACAACTCTAAAAGGGATAGGAGAAAATTCTAATCCCTCATCTTTATTTATAGGAAACGTTGTTGCAAAAATACATGGATTAAAGGTTTGAAAAGATTTGTTTAAAAACATAAAAACATGCGTACTCGTTCGAACGAATCGACATCTCGTTCGAATGATGTTCCTATTCTTGTTTGAACGACTCTCAATGAAACTTTGAATGGCATTCCAGAGCATACCCAAAGGAATATGTTCCAGATCTCTTTCAAAGGAAGGAACCTCATTTTAATGGCCCTATGTAATTCATTCTAAGGACATACCAATCTCGTTCTAACGAGTTAGTGAGTTTTTTAAAAATTCTTTCAAAATAATTTTAAAATATTTTGAAAACTTTTAAGTGTAAACTCTTTAAAATAACCCATTGGCGATTAAATTCTTTTCCAAACCATGTCATAACTATTCTCGAATAAAGTTGTGATGATCGATCTTCGATCTTGCAATAATCACCAATGTTTCTTCTCTTCGAATACTTGAGAATGGTCATGAAGGTGAACTGGTGTGAGAATCACCAATGTTTCTTCTCTTCGAATACTTGCTCTTACATACTTATTTACTAATTGTAAATTTAATCTTCTAATAATACAAACTTCTTTTTTTAAGAAAAAAATCTAATTTATTAACGAAATTGTGTCATCGTAAGAGGGTAAAACAAATGTTTATAATAAACACCAACTTGATTTGCAACAAAAGTTTGATGAGAGGTCCCATTAACTAATTTCCACTTTACAGTGGAGACCACTTGAGACAAGTGTCTCAAATTTATTTTATTCTTATGTGTGTTGACTATAATCTCACAAAGTATCATAATATATACTATATTAATTGACAGGATGGGTGTAAGTAAGTTTTGATTTGCACATAATATAAAAAATTATCATAATATGTATGCTAATGGGAAAATTTTAACCACCACCTAAATTTTTGTTTGAATGTTATAAAAAAAAATTGTCCAGATTATATAAAATAAGTTTAAAATATCAAAACAATTTTTAAATATCCGTTTGTTCCACATGCGCTAGTACCACACTAACGGTTTGAGAAGGGGGGCATAAAACATGTGTCCAAACATTTTATGCTGACCAAATTAGTGAGGTTTTTCCTTCGAAAAATGGTCAAAAGTTCATTTTCAAGGGATGCTAATTGGGAATAGTTTTGGTGCACACTTTGAATTATGGTGGCAATATATGTTGGGGATTATGTTGGGTTTTCCATGGGTTTGGGTTTCCCGCAAAGATAGTATCAGTGGTGTTGGCGGTGTTTTGGATACAAAAAACATTTATAGGATATCGAGAGTCCAGTGGCAAGCCCATTTTCTATGTTGGCACTTAAATTTCTTGCAGTGTTGGGCAAGTGGCGCATGCGTGAGACCGATAGTGGCGAAATATGATTCCAACTTATTCTTTTTCTTAATTTAATTACATTAGGTAAATCATATGCTAACATAAAAAATGACAAACATTAATCTTATGCCATTCATTTAATAGTTATTTGTTTGGTGAGCATTCTTTCGGTTATGTGGTATTTGTAACATAATTATTATTTAATAATAAATTATATATATATATATATATATATATATATATATAAAACATGGTTTGATGGTATGAGACATGTTTATAATAAAAAACAATTGATTAGATTACACTAATATGACATGACCGTAACAAGCTTTATCTTTAAAGTAGGGGACATATTAGTCATGTTCCTCACACATGTAGTTGGTGACACTTCCTATTTTTCATATAAATGATGACAAGTCTCATGCACAATCCACAAAGAGGTCTTTAGAAATTATATACTGTTCGAAGAACATGAGGGAATTAAAGACATGAATAAATCAATGACATGATAATATAGATAATTCAATCCAAACTAACAACTGGAATGGCATGATAACCTCCACGACAAGTATCAACTCCACAACATTCAAATAAACAAAATAAATCCTATAAAATGTAAATAAAATTCATAACTATAGAACCTAACACGAGTCTATAATAAATCATCTTATAAGATAAGACATAAAGATAGAAAATAGGGATGCAATCCCCGAAATATGCATCATATAATGGTCAACTAATATGATACTGATCAATGTCACGCTATCAGCCTTAAAAATGTTAATCTCAATGTTTCGACACAAGAGGTCCGACCCAAAGTAATGACTTCATGCATGATCCCAATCAAAGGAAATTATATCCTAATACTATAGTCATGATGTTCCTACAATGAGTGAATTAGGTTAATATCAAAATCCATAATAATAATAATAATAATAATAATAATAATAATAATAATAATAATAATAATAATAATAATAATAATAATAATAATAATAATAATAATAATAATAATAATAATAATAATAATAATAATAATAATAATAATAATAATAATAACAATAACAATGGTCATCGCCATTGAATCCATCATATCGTATCATCATTATATCATTACATCGTATCATATTAGTAATTAGATAAATCATATAAAGCTAACCCTATTTATATAATCATCACAGATAATATTGTACCACAAAATAATTTCATCACAAAATTATTCACTTGACTACTCTAGACTGATAACCCCAAAGAACAGGGCATCGATACAACCTTCACATATTATCTCTCTAAGGTCTATGCCTCCAAATATATTTCCTTCTTTTACTAGTAATAACAAAATAAGGTCTCTATAATACCCTATATTTTTATAATAACCATAAAATTTGTTGGAAATAAGTTAATCGGTTAATTTAATTAATATAGTTGCGATTAAATTAATTAATTATTATTTTCTGTTATATGAGATTGAATTTGTATGGTAAATAATATCGGTAGAAAAAATTTATAGGTTCCTTTTCTATGTGTGCTTTAAGTGGAAATATTTTTCCCAAAAACTTCATCCAATTTTAATTAGCACCAATTATGTTAACCACTTTCTACTTAGCCAAATTATCTTGTTAATCCTAAAGATGCATCTAGGTGGGATTAAGAAAAGTAAATTAAATCAAGACCACACAACACCGATGTACGAGGAAACAACTAAGGGAAAAAATCTCAGACGGACCAAGCCAGATAATTACTATGATACAGTCTTAAAAAGTATAAACAATAGACTTATTTACGACTCTATCCCCAAAGCCTTGACGATCTTCTATGCTTCAATCGCTCCTCCATAGTGGAATACAGAAATACTTCCATGTTATGTCCACAACACAAGAGTCGGCATGCGCCTCGGTATCCACCGATACAGCTATGACAACCGTCTATGGTTCAAAAATCGGAGTCAACCACTTATTCATCACAAAACTTGATGAAACAATTGTTCAACAAAGATGAACAAATTCCAGATGGTGCAAACCAAGATCTCTATAACATATGTGTATGAAAGTTTAGATCATGAAACAATAATGATGGTTTTAGCTTTGAAACCCTTTGAAAACAAGTGCAGAAAAAAGAAACTGTTTTGTTTTGTATTTCAGGTTCTGCACCCTTCGAAATTCTGAGGAAAAAATGCCTTAAATAAGAAACCTTAAGTAGAAAAATTCGTTATAACGACATTGCCCTGACATTCGAACGACGCGGAAATCTAGTTAGACGAGAATTTCATATCATTTGAACCACTTTCACATGTCGTTAGAATGACTGTAGATGTCATTTCATCCTCTAAAACATAAGGGAAGGATCCATACGGCTCTAAAATGTATTTATCTCAGAATAAACGAATTTAAAACATTTTAAAATCATTTTTGAATAAAATAACATCTTTAAAACATGTTCCAAGTCCCATAGACATTATGCGTTCATACCTGAGATTATCTCGGAAGGCGTTATGATATGAAGACGTTAAACTTGCACCAATAAACATGTCATGATATACTTTTGAAGCTTGGCCACTATTTCTTCAACTCAACGTCAATGGCTTAATAGGGATCGTGACTCAAAATACAATCCCATGACTTAAACTTTTTTTTTGTCCGAAATTAAGTCAATAACATACAAATTAACACACTTTGAAATGTTTCCTTACAATAATTACATGTGTATTGAATAAATGATATATAATGTGTGAGATAGTTGAAAAATATACTCGTCGAATAAAAATAATTGGGGCACATTCCAAAAGGTTTGATGAACTCGTTTAGGTGTTTTAGACAATTAGAAATGGTCCCAAGGTAAAGGTATGTAAGTTATGAGGTTATTGAACTATTTTCGTTATGGGTTAGGGCCCCTATGGCGGTCGAAAAATGGGAAATTTGACTTTACTCAGGAATTAGGATTAGTATAAGTATAAGACGAGTATTAAGAACTTCCCACACTTATAAAAAATCTAAACCTAGAAATCACACCTCTAGAAAGAAAAGACTAACGACCAAAGAGGAGATGAGATAAAGGATTGGAGAGGAAATCATCCAATCACTCCATTCAGGCAAGAATTTTCTTGCTTAATTTATTTATTCAATGTATTTCTTAATTTATTGTAGTAAAACCCATATGATTTCTCGAATCTAGTATGAAATTGGTGATCGAATGATAGGATTTAATTTCATGCATGTAGATAAGACTAAGTTAAAATTAGGTTTCTTAAGCCCAAAAATTTAGGATGATTATAATATGGAATTTAGTGATAGAATCCATCCTTTGGACTCTTGAATAAATTAGAAAACTTGACATATATGTGGAGGATTTGATCTATTATTTTAGGATCTTCGATTTATGAGAATTTGGATCCTTGCATATGATTAGAATCTAATGGGATTAAGAAGCGAAAATTTTGGTTTTTATAGATATGACAAATGATGAAAATTATGGGATTTGGGGGATGGAATTTGTTGATTTATGTAATTAACTATTCTAAGGTGAAAGACTAAGTCATGGGGAGGACCTGTTCTTATGTTACAAATATATAAGACATTGGAATTTAGTTTGGGATTGAATTAAGCATTTGCATATTAAGAAACCACGGCTTATTTTGGTTTCTTCCCAGATTCGAATCGATTCGTCCCCTGGAGGCGAATCCATTCAACCCCAAGCGAATCGATGCATCCCTTCGGGCATGTTGTATTGGGATTGGTGATGGATTTGTGGAATTTTTAGGAAAAGATACAAGTTGGTAGAACGATGTGTGGGCAAAAGGTGATTTTATTAAAAATGCTTTTGCGGCACAATTATTAAATGGGGAATTCTACTTAACTAGATGGTTAAACATCCTTATAAAAAGGAAGAAAAATAGCAATTAACTAGTTTGTTTATTATTAAAGTGGAATTAATAGTGGTTGGCTATATGGGATATCTTAGGTAATTATAAAGTATTATCTATACATATTGTGTGATAATAATATGTAATTATTTATGTGTGTAAACATACCTATGTTCGTAGATGGTGCTACCGGTTAGATTACGTGCATTTGGGCAGTAGCACACATCGGCACAGTCGACCAATCAGTATAAAAGATTCTAAGTTTGGATGACCAGCATAGACAGTGCCAGTCAAGCCAGGGCCAGTAGGGACAACAACAGAGGATCCAGCAGGGCCTAGATAGTAAGGCAGATGCTAGCATGGTTGACAACTTGAGAGACACCCGTTTCATGAGAATTTTTACACTTGTGTTGAGATGGTTCATACTTCGAGGCGATGCTCTCGGACTAATCCAGGACCTAAGGAGTAGAGTGGAGAGTGAGGATATCCAGTGGCATAGGGGTAACATCAGCAGTTTCCAGCCCCAGAGATTGTAACGTCATCTTTACCAGCTCCAGCCGCTCAACCTCAAGGGAAATAACCACAACTTCAGTATGAACAGATATATCACATTGCATCAACAGAGGTACAAGTGCCCGTTCAAGCCGTTGAGGGTATGTTACATATCTTTGGGCATGTGGGCGGTATTTTGTCTGATACCAATGCAATAGACTTCATGATTGATTTAATTTAGAGAATGATACTTATTACTCGTACACCATATCGTTTGTCTCCTATAGAGATCAGAGAGATCCGAGACTAGATTGAGGAGTTACTAGGATATGGGTTCATTAGGAGGAGTACATCGTCATGGGGTGATCCAGGTTCTGTTCGTCAAGAAGAAGGATGGATCCTTTCAACTTTACATCAACTATAAGGAGTTGTAAAAGGTCACCATACGTAATAAATATTTGTTACCCACATTGGTGATTTAGTTGACCAGCTAAGAGATGCTTCATATTTTTTTATGATCGTTTTGAGATCTGGTTATCATCAGTTGAGGGTTTAAGAGTATGATATTCGAAAATGGTGTTTCTCATGATTTACAGGTCATATGAGTTTTTGGTTATGCTATTTGGGCTAACCAAGGCATCGATAGTATTTGTGGACTTGATGAATTAGGTATTCAAGTACTTTCTAGTTCAGTTCATCATAGTGTTTATTGATGATATACTAATTTAGTCTCGAATTGCGAAAGAACACACACAACATTTCCAAGTTGTCTTACAGACATTGGGAGACAACCAGCCTTATGTTAAGTTCGAGAATGTGGTTTTTAGTTACGATAAGTTCAGTGTTTAGTCCATTGGTGTTAGAGAGAGGGATTTTCGTGGACCTAGGGAAGGATTTTACAATAATGGATGGGGGATAACACACTACACCCACAGACGTGCTTAGTTTTCTTGGATTGGCTAGGTAATATTTCCGCTTCATACAGGGGTTCTCGAAGATATCCGGGCCCCTCATGACCTTGATGAGAAAGGATGTGTTGTTCATATGGGATGATGCATGTCAAGAGGTATTTAATGAGTTGAGGCTCAATTGACAAAAACACGAGTACTTGCTTTACCTCAGCTCATGACAGACTATATGGTCTTCACAGATGCATCCTTGTAGGGACTTGGAAGGGTGTTAATGCAGGAGGAGAGGTCGACATTACTTCACCCACGACTTCGATTTAGTAGTCGTGGTTTTTGCTTTGCGTGTGTGGAGGCATTATCTGAAACACCCTAAAGCTTTAACTTATTTGAGTCTACATTATTTAGGCCTTTCAACTAATTTGGATATTAAGTCAAAACATATTTTTTAGTACGAGTTCTCTACATGGTACATCTTATGACGTTACTCGATGAATCAACATGCCTCGACTCTACTCAATGACATATCCGAGAAAAGGTATTCACGTATGATGAGCATTTGCACTTGACACATTAGACACTCATGCATACTTAATTGTGAGATAATTGATTTTGTGCCTAAATTTGTTAATAAAGTGATATTTTATTATTTTTGCTAAAAATAATTTGTTAAAATAAAATTGGTACAACTTTGATTCAAAATGAATTTTTAAAAAAATAAGTTTTTGTTTATAAAACTGTTATGCCTTTTCAGTTCGTTGACTGTTTATTTTTATTAGGCCGAGATTTTTTAGTCCATACCTATTAGTATTTTTTTTATTTGTTTGTCCATTCCATATACACATGTAAGCCTTAAGATTTAACCATGCCTTTTTTTCAGGATTAGATTTTCGTCCTTTTATGGGTCATGAAGATGTTTGATTTGACCGTACCTGTTTCCTTAGGACCTGTTATGACCTCTTTAGTTTTAGTAAGGTGGTGGTATTTTCTTTACATGGTGACCGAATATAAAATGTTAGACTTTATTTTGACGATATAGGAGCCTTACCTGCCAACCGAGATTAATTTCATTTAGGTTTTTTATTTTTAAACCTTAATACCCGTTGGAGATCTTATCTTTATTTCCGCAGGCCTGTTATGAATTTGACCAACCTACCTTAGCTGATGTGTACTGGTACCCTTATCAGTTGGCGTGTAATATTGGTATATAGCCTTAGCTGTCTAAATTAGTTCTTTAGGAGCAGTAGCAGTTCATGCCATTACGTGTTGACGAGTGTAGTTTTCGGCTAAGTGATCCTATGGGACTGTACCTGCTATAGTAACTTTTGGCTAGAAGCCATACCAATCTATACCCATTAGATATTTCGTTTTTGACTTCTTCCTTTTGTGAGCATTGGATTTTGGTTTTGTCAATTTATGAAGATATCTTTCGCTAGATGTCTTTCACTTAGGTTCTAGGTTCATAGACCTTAGTTTTGTAACCATACATGTTGCCTTAGATTGTAACCTATTTTGACCGTTGGTTATTAGGAAAGGTGGCAGCTGTTATTATAACAGTTAGAGAGTTTATTTCTCAAACCCTATACAACCTTGTATTCTTTTTATGGTTTTAGGTTCTTGAGAGTTTTTATAATGGACTGAGTTAGCTAAACTGCTTAGATTACTAATAATCAGTTAATTTGTTTTTAACTCGAATTAATCTCAACCTTAGGATTAATAACTTTTAATCTGAACCCTTCATTTAGTGTTTCTAGAACAATCTTTTTCTCACCTATCTAAACCACATTTGAGAGTTCATTGGAGTTAGATGTTCAATATCTAGAGTGAGAAACACAAGAGAATCAGAATTTGTAGAGAAAAAAATATAGAGAATTAGAGAGAATATTTAAGAGAGAGACTGAATGTTATTTTTCACACATTGTGTTATTTCTACTTCATCTCAATTATGTTTTTATTTTTAAATTATCAATGACGTTACACATCATCTCATATTTTAGATATTGAAATATTGTGTTATTGTAGAGAGAATTTATGTGCTTTCATGATGAAATATTTTTTTATAAAAACTATAATTCCTTAGATTTTTAGATCCAAATTTTATTGAATATTTTTATGATCTAAATATTCTGATTTTGTGTTAGATGCTCTATGATGTTTATGTGACACCTCGCCTAATTAAATACCAGGTGATCAGTCCTTTATAAAATTAAATCAGAATATCCGGTTGGCTCAGATTATGCATCACTGTCGAACACTTTATTATGAAAACTAACCACCTAATATTTAAAGAGGTTGATGTCAAAATTTTATCTTGTTATTAACCATCATCATTGAAGAGAAATAATTAATCATCACCATACATCACAACAGCATAAGGAAAGAACTATCTGAATTTAAATAAGTAAATGGAGTAAACACTTCCAGTCAAAATCCCATAATATGAAATTAAAGTCTAATGATAGAATAAAACAACTCTAAATCTTCGAATGAAAAATAGGAGGGAAGACATGTCCAACTGAAATAAATGACTGATAGATAAGGAGAAATAGACTCAAAAGCATCTACTAGTAATATTCTGTAGCTTCCATAGCAGCTACAGCACGGAAAATTAATGGAATCTCCTAAATCTGGTGTCCTTGTGGCTGAGCACCTAAAGTAATAAAACAAGAAAAAAGATTTGAGAAAAACGGGTCAGAGCCTGAGTAGAAAATAGTTTAAAGATAGCGAGTGCTTAAATTGTTTAATTAACACAATATTATTCATTTTAACTTAAGCGTTCTCACTTGGGATTCTCACCTCTCATCTAATGTGCACACCTAGAGAGCCTAACTACCGTACTAGTCACGATGCTCTACCTGACTATACGTAGTATAACCACTATGCATGATAAAATATCTAAATAACCCAAGTACAATATATTTCTACTATTTAGGAATAGGTTTAAAGCTGTCTTACCTCATTCTCATAGCATTCTTAATTCTCAGCTGGTGATCCAATACGTATACACTTTAATAAAGTAATCAACATGAAACACAGAATAGGAACTCAGTATACATATATAAAATCTCTCTCTCTCTATATATATACATATATACATAAATATATATATATATATATATACATAAATATATATATATATATATATATATATATATATATATATATATATATATATATATATATATATATATATATATATATATATATATATATATATCAATACGGAACTTATGGTTAAGAACCCCCTGGTGCTAGGCGTACTCGGCTATCTAGTCGCATTGCAAACGCTCGCGCATGAAGGATAGTAGGTTCAATCTCTGAGGAACCAATAAATAATATGCACATATTGGAGGAAAACATAGTCCCAAGCCGTTGGGCTACGCACATACCAACGTACCCATACGACCGTCACCACTATCATTCTTACAGATAGCCCGTACCTAGGTTCCATGCTCTAGTGCTACAACTTAAAATCTCCCGAAGGCACTCAAGATACGGTCGTCCGCAATGCGCTAATGTCCGTTCAATAGCCAATAGATAGGTATGTCATACACATAATATTCCAAGTAATAAGCATGCAAACGACATATTTAACTTAATAGGCATTCACGAAACCCAATTACCATGATACGTAAATAATATTAACGTCTCTACTCTCGACGATATCCATTTAGATATAACCTCTCTAGGACTTACATTCTCCCCTAGGTTTCCATACAAGTTCAATACCTCGAGTATCATTACGCCATTTACTCCCTAAAACTTTGGATTTTAATTCACTCGTTACTCACGTGGGTTAATACACTCGCTTGTATAAACCTAGGATGAATTTTAACTCGATCGTACCCTAAAAACCCATTCTGGAATCTTGTTAGAAGTCAAGAAATTCTCATTCAAATGAGGTTGTTCGAATAAATCTTCCACTTCGAACGAACTCGGTAAATCGTTAGAATGGTAATTGGAAATCTCGATAGAAAGATCATTCGAACGAGGTCATTCAAATGACCTGGGTAGGTCTTCGAATGAGATGTCCAAATTGCCTTGTTCTTCCCCACAATCGTTTTCTGCAATTTTCATCCTCCATTCTCATTCCAAACTCAACTCAACCCAATCCAAATGTAATTGTTTCTAAACTATTCTAAATTACCATAGGACACTCCCTAACAAAAATTAGAGGTTAAATCTTTAGGGAATCCAACAAATTTCTCAATTTCTTATTAATTTCTTTGATATGAACCCAAAAACTTCTAATCCTTCACCCCCCCCCCCCCAATTAATTTCGTGATTTCATCATTAAATTACCAACATTAACAATTCTTAGAAGGGAAGTTCTTCTACATGCCAACCTATCTCCAATTCATTGGTTTCTTTACAAATAAGTCAAATTAAATCTAGTTTTAATTACAACAATTTCATACCATTTAATCTAAATCAACAGGAATACTATATGTTGAAAGAGGAGCAAGATAAACACTTGCCTTTGAATGAATTTTTGATTCTCGGACTAAATTCGGTATGTAGTTGATCCTCTCATCGCGATCTACACTTTGGTGTAATTCTTGGTGGGAAACCTTGAGTTCTTGGCTTAGTTCTCCTATGGAGTCTTATTCTTCCTTGGTTTTCTCTCTCTCTCTCTCTCTCTTCCACCTTCACGTAGGTTGAAAACGGACAGTAACATCTAACCCACGTTTCTTTTAATTAAAACCTAATTTTCCTCCATTTAATTCCCGTAAAATCCCAAAAGACTGAAATACCCCTCAGGGTGTTATTTGGGGCTAAAATGTCCCGGACTCCAAATATAACATCCGAGTAGAGTTTTCTGACCATTTCGACCCTTTCGGACACACTGGCGCGCTCAAAATAGTCGTTCGAGTTGTATAAAAATAATTTACCTTTCTAACCCCCAAATATATAAGAGTCGCGCGACTCATACGTGCGTTTTGAATAATTATATCTTA
Organism: Sambucus nigra; assembly: GCA_949130495.1. NCBI lineage: Eukaryota > Viridiplantae > Streptophyta > Magnoliopsida > Dipsacales > Adoxaceae > Sambucus > Sambucus nigra. The sequence goes on along the minus strand of OX422223.1, from coordinate 60,320,997 downwards.
ATTGCTATGTATCTCGCCCCGACCATATTATTATTTTCGAAACAATCTATTATGTTACTCACTACGTAATGCTCAACATAGGTATTATTCAACATGATTTTAACATAATTATTTTCGATAACTAATAACTCTCGTCACGCCAGTAATTATTACCATAAAGTTGAATTAATTATAAAATAAATTTTCTCCCCCTAAATTAATTAATCTCAATTTCCATAATTTCATAAAAATAAATATGTATAAAAATAAGGCGTATTACATATTTCTCCTAATAAGAGAATTTTGTCCCGAAATTTGGAAAGGAAAGTATACCTGGCAAGAATAACTCTGGATAACGTTCACGCATGTCATGCTCGCACTCCCAGGTAGATTCCTCAACATTATGGTGACGCCACTGAACGTGGACTAATGGTACTATCTTCGACCTCAACTTCCTCTCGCTACGATATAGGATAGCAACCGGCCCCTCCTCGTAGGAGTTATCAGGATGTAATCAAATCTCCTTCAACGCAATGTGAGTGTGGGAGAAATCATCCTGAAGAAATCTCCTCAGTGAACAGATATGGAACACGTCATGGACTCTATGCATGTGCTCTGGTAACCCAATCCTATAAGCAACTGGCCCAATCCTCTCGATAATAGGGAATGGCACTACATATCTAGGTGCCAACTTTTCCTTCTTCCCAAATTGCATAACTCCATTTATAGGAGACGCCCGAAGTAACACCTAGTCCCTAATATTGAACTCTCGAAAATACCGCTTGGCATCGGCGTAGATCTTATATCGATCCTAAGGAACCCGAATACGGTTCCATATCAACTCTATCCTTGCCAAAGTATCCTGAATTACCTCCGGGCCAAGTAATTTGTTATCCCCCACCTTCAACCAACATGCTGGGGAACGACAAGGTCTGCCATATAGCGCCTCGAATGGAGCCATACTAATAGTAAACTGATAGGAGTTGTTATAGTCAAACTCTACTAGGGGAAGATACTGCTCCCAACTTTCCCCAAAATCAATGATGCACATACGCAACATATCCTTTAACATCTGATTTGTCCGCTCGGCCTGTCCATCCGTCTGCGGGTGATAGGTTGTACTCAGTCGCAACTTCGTACACATTGCCTCTAGGAAACTCTCCCAAAACCAAGACACATACACCTTATCTCAGTTAGGCATAATATTGAGAGGCCCCCGTGAAGTCTCACTATCTCTGCTATGAATATTTGGATGTACTGTACCATGTTGTAATTCGTCCGAACTGGCAGATCCACTATCACCCATATCGAATCGTGACCCCTCTACGATATAGGTAATCCAGTGATGAAGTCCATGAAAATGCTCTCCCATTTCCATATAGGAACCTCTAATGGCTATATAAGTCCCACCGATCTCTGATGGTCAACCTTTACTAGTTGACTAGTGGCACATTTTGAGACAAACTCGGTAATATCCTTCTTCATCCCGCTCCACCAGTACTGTCTCCGTATATTCTAGTACATATCTATCCCCACTGGGATGTACCGCAAATCATGAACCATGCAACTCTGTCATCACCTCGTGCCTCAAGTCTTTTCCTTCAGGAATAACCAGCCTTCCATTGAAACGTAAACCCCCATATGAACCCAAGGTATAAGACTCATCCCCTTCTCCTAGAAGCTGCACTATCTGACTCTGGCAGAATGGATCAACTGCTTGAGCCTGTATAACTCTCCCAATGATCTGAGGCATAACTGGCATCACAAACATGAACGATCGAGCCACCGCATCCTGGTGTCCTAACTCCTTCCATTTCGCTATCCACACATTGACCACCTCCCCTATCGGCCTACGGCTCAACGTGTGTGCTACCACATAAACCTTTCCCCGGTGGTATTGGATATAAAAACGGTAATCCTTCACAAACTCAAGCCACGGGCGTTAACGCATATTCAACTCCTTTTATGTGAAGAGGTACTGTAATGATTTATGATTTGTGAACAAGCAAAATTTCTCCCCTAGGAGGTAATGTCTCCAAATTCGAAGTGCAACGACGACCATCGCCAACTCTAAGTCATGGGTGGGTAATTCCTCACGTGAGGCTTAAGCTTACGGGAGGCATAAGTTATATCTTGATCCTCCTACTGAAGTACACGCCAAGTACTAATAAGGATGCATTAGTGTAGAATAGATACTTCACTCCCAGCCTAGGCAATGCTAACATTGGTGTTGAGGTTAACTTGTCTTTTAACTCATCAAAGGCTAACTGACATGCGTTACTCCAGATAAACGGCACCCCTTTGCGAGTCAGGTGTGTTAACGGGCCAATTATCTTCGAAAACCCTTGAATGAACCTTTTGTAGTATCTGGCTAGGTCCAAGAAACTGCATATCTCGGTCGGTGTTGTGGGCTATCCCTACTCCCTTACCGCTAAAACCTTCCTCGGATCCACGAATATCCCTCTATCAGAGATGATATGCCCCCAAAACTAAACCTCTTTTAGCCAAAACCCACGCTTCTCGTATTTTATGTACAACTCATATTGGCGCAGTGTTTACAAAACTTGCCTCAAATGCTCGGCATGCTCCTCCACGGTTTGCGAGTAAACCAAAATGTCATCTATGAAGACGATGATAAATTGGTCCAGGAACTCTCTAAAAACCCTGTTCACCAAGTCCATAAACACAACTGGGGCATGGGTTATCCCGAAAAGCATAACCCTGAACTCATAGGAACTATATCTGGTCAAGAAGGTCGTCTTCGATACATCTGACTCCCTGATATGCAACTGATGGTATCCCGATCTCAAGTCAATCTTCGAGAAGAAGGAATCTCCTCTCAACTGGTCGAATAAGTCATCAATTCGAGGCAATAAATATTTGTTCCTTATCGTGACTTTATTCTACTCTTGGCAATCGACACATAACCTCAATAATCCATCCCTCTTCTTAACGAACTGTACGGGTTCCCATAATAAAGTACTCCTACGGATAAACCCTCACCCTTATAACTGCTCAAATTGGGCATGTAAATCTCTTATTTCTATTGGAGCCATACGATAAGGTGCGCGGGCTATCGACCGAGTGCTCGGCATTAAATCAATGATGAAATCTATCTTTCTACTCGGTGGTAACCTTTGAATTTCCTGCAACACATCGGCGAACTCTCGAACAACAGGAATCGAGTCAAGTGGTACGACCACCTCCCTAGAGGTCTCCTCCTCTATATAGTATAAATGTGTGGACGATCCTACCTTAGAGCAAGGCATCATTACTAGGAACATCTCCTGATCACGTATGGCAAAAACTATACTACTACTAAAACAATCAATCATGGCCCTGTACCGCCCTGTACCTGACAACCCAATCCATACCTACAATCGCATCATACTCAGACATATCCAATATGAGCATGTCAGTGGTTAAGATAAACCTCCCAATCTCTATACCCATTCCGTAATAAATAAAAGAAATAACGAAGCCTATACTTAACGGCGAATCCTCACAAGTAACCGTACTCTCTGTTGTATGTAATAATATTATAGTACTTGAAACCCATGGCAATAAAGCAGTGTGTTGCCCCCGTGTCAAATAAAATTCATCCCAAAGTCCCCTGGATAGAAAACATACCCTCAATCGCGGGTGGGCCCTGTGGGACTGTGGCCTGGTGAAGATTGTAAACTCATCCATACTAAAGTTGCCCCTACTGAACTAGGACGTCTGGAATGGGTGGCAGTGCTGGCATCTGTGGGGGGGGGGGGGGGGGCTAGGAGAGATGTGGGAAATAACGGTCTCTAGGGATCCTAGCATATACCCTTCTGAGGGCAGTCTTGACGTTTGTGTCCAGTGTTGCCACAAGTGAAACATCTCCCTGGGAAGGGTCCTCCCTTCTGTCCCCGGACCTGATGTTTGTTACCACCTCTCTCTTTGCCATGCTGGCCCTACTGAACCTATTGTTGGCCCTGATGGCCCTGATGGTCATGCTCACCCTATTGTCCATGTCTAAAACCTCCCTGCCCATGTCTAATACCTCTTGATCTGAACCTCTTAGGATCCCCCTGCTGGGAACCCTAACCACCGTGTCTATGCTGACCCTGAACTGCCTGTGCCGCACTGGCACTATTTCCTCATGTCCTTCTCGGCTGGTTAGACTCCCCTACTCGCTTAAACTCCAGTTGAAAACGGTGGTCCTAGAAGTGGAGTAGTGATGAATTAACCACGTCCGAATAGGTGGACAAAGAGAGATTGCCTATCAAATGCCAGCGGATCCTCCATGTCAACCCATCCATAAAATGCTAAATCTTCTTATCCTCAGTAAGGACCTCATCCGGTACAATATTCAGAAGGTTGATAAACTCTACCTTATATACCGCCACGGTCTTTACCTCATGCTTCAAGTTCACCAATTTCTGTCTCATCTCAGTCTGGACGGCTAAGGGGAAATATTTGTGATCGAACCACACCCAAAAGTCTTGAATCGTGAGTGTATCTCTCTCCTCAACGGTGGTAATATACTCCCACCACTGCATTGCTGCTCCTACTAACTTGAACGTGGTCAATATCTAACTTTGTACCTCTGTGCACTCATGAATCCTAAAATGCCTCTGGATATCCTTCTTCCATTGGCTCGCTACTACCACATAGGATCTCCCTATAAACTCCAAAGGATGCACTTTTTGGAAGGCATCCCTAACACTTTCCCATGCAGACGGGAAGGTCTGGGCCTGAACTGGAGCCACCACCGGTGCCTGAGGCGGTGCCTATTGCACAATTGCCACTGCATCATTTACCGCCTGAGATAAAAACAGTGGCCACTTCAGTGGCATTCATCATACACTGAGCTGGTGCAAGCTGAGGCTCGGGCTGGGCATCCCTGGGAACTCGCTGTGCATGTTGAGGAGGCATCTAAAAGGAGAGAAAAGTTTCATAAGTCTACAGTTATTATCTTAAAGTAGTTGAAGTACGTAAAATGCATAAAGTATACAAAAATCCTAAAATATAGGGCTCTATATCAAAGGACGCTATGCGAAAACATAATAAGTCGTACAGATTCTAAGGACACTAGAACCTGATGCTCTGATACCACCTGTGACACCCCACCTAATTAAATATCGGGTGATCAGTCCTTTATAAAATTAAATCGGAATATCTGATTGGTTCAGATTATGCATCACTGTCGAAAACTTTATTATGAAAACTAACCACCTAATCTTTAAAGAGGTTGATGTCAAAATTTTATCTTGTGATTAACCATCATCATTGAAGAGAAATAATTAATCATCACCATACATCACAATAGCATAAGGAAAGAACTAACTAAGTTTAAATACGGAACTGAGTAAACACTTCCAGTCAAAATCCCATACAATAATCCCATAATATGAATTCAAAGTCTAATGGTAGAATAAAAGAACTCGAAATCTTCAAATACAAAATAGGAGGGGCTACATGTCCAAATGAAATAAATGACTGATAGATAAGGAGATATAGACTCAGAAGTGTCTGCTAGTAATATTCTGTAGCTTCCACAGTAGCTAAAGCATGACAAATGAATGGAATCTCCTAAGTCTCTTGTCCCTGTGGCTAGGCACCTAAAAAATAATAAAACAAGAAAAGAGATTTGCAGAAAAACGGGTCAGAGCCCGAGTAGAGAACATTTTAACGATAGAAAGTGCTTAAATTGGTTAATTAGCACAATATTATTCATATTAACTTTAGCGTACTCACTTGGGATGATCACCTCTCATCTAATGTGCACACCTAGCGAGCCTAACTATCCATACTAGTCATGATGCTCTACCTGACTATACGTAGTATAACCACTATGCATGATAAAATCTCTAAATAACCCGAGTCCAATATATTTCTCCTATTTAGGAATATGTTTAAAGTTGTCTTAGCTCATTCTTATAGCATTCCTAATTCTCAACTGGTGATCCAATACGTATACATTTTAATAAAGTAATCAATACGAAACAAAGAATAAGAACTCATAATACATATATAAAATCTCTCCCTATGTTTACATAAAAAAAAAAATATATATATATATATATATATATATATATATATATATATATATATATATATATATATATATATATATATATATATATATATATACATATATATATCAATACGGAACCTATGGTTAAGAAACGCCAGGTGCTAGGAATACTCGGCTATCTAGTCCCATGGCAAACGCTCACGCATGAAGGACAATAGGTTCAATCTCTCAGGAATCAATAAAGCATATACACATATTGGAGGTGAATATAGTCCCAAGCCGATGGGCTACGCACATACCTATGAACCCTTATTACCGTCACCACTATCATTCTTACATATAGCCCGTACCTAGGTTCCATGCTCTAGTGGTACGATTCAAAATCCCCCGAAGGCACACAAGATACAATAGTCCACAACGCGCTAACCTCCGTTCGATAGCTAGTAGCTAGGTATGTCATACACATAATATTACAACTAATAAGCATGCACATGACTTATTTAACTTAATAGGCATTCACACAACCCAATTATCATAATACGTAAGTAATATTAATTTCTCTACTCTCCACGATATCCATTTATATATAACATCTCTAGGACTTACATTCTCTCATAGGTTTCCATAAAAGTTCAATACCTCGAGTATCATTACGCCCTTTACTCCCTAAAACTTTAGATTTTAAGTCACCCGTTACTCATGTGGGTTAATACACTCTCTTGGACATACCTATGATGACTTTTAACTCGATCGGACCCTAAAAACCCAATTTTGGATTCTCGTTAGAAGTCAAGAAATTCTCATTCGAACGAGTTCGTTCGAACAAAGCTCCCACTTCGAACAAACACAGTAACTCGTTAGAAGGGTCATTAAAAATCTCGTTAAAAGTCTCGTTCAAACGAGGTCGTTCAAATGACTTAAGCAGGTTTCCGGACGAGATGTCAGAACTGGCCCTGTTCATACCCAAACTCATTTTTCTCCAATTTTCATTCCTCAATCTCATTCTAAAATCATCCCAATTCGAATGTAATTGTTTTTAAACTATTCTAAATTACCATAGGACACTCCCTGACACAAATTAAAGGTTAAATCTTTACGAAATCAAGGGAATCTAATTAATTTCTCAATTTCTTATTAATCTCTTTGATATGAACCCAGAAACTTCTAATCCTTCACCCCCCTCCCCCCAAAAAAAAATTAATTTCGCGATTTCAACATTTAATTACCAACATTAACAATTCTAAGACGGGAAGTTCTTCTACATGCCAACCTATCTCCAATTCATTGGTTTCTTTATAAATCAGTCAAATTAAACTCTAGTTTTAATTACAACAATTTCATACCATTTAATCTAAATCAATAGGAATAATATATGTTAAAAGAGGAGCAAGATTAACACTTGCCTTGGAATGGATTTCTGATTCTCGGACTAAAATTGGTATGTATTTGATCATCTTGTCGCGATCTACACTTTGGTGTAATTCTTGGTGGGAAACCTCGAGTTCTTGGCTTAGTTCTCCTATGGAGTCTTCTTCTTCCTTGGTTCTCTCTCTCTCTCTCTCTCTCACTCTCTCTCTTACCCACGTTTCTTTTAATTAAAACCTAATTTTCGTCCATTTAATTCCCCTAAAATACCAAAACACTAAAATACCCCTCCGGGGTGTTATTTTAGGCTAAAATGCCCCGGACTCCAAATATAACCTCCGAGTAGTGTTTTCCGACTTTTTTGACCCTTCCAGACACACTGACGTACTCAAAATAGTCGTTCGAGTTATATAAAAACAATTTACCTCTTTAACCCCAAAATGTATAAGAGTGACATGACTCATACGCGCATCCTGAATAATTATATCTTATATGCCTTGTATCTCGTCCCCGACCATATTATTATTTTTGAAACCATCTATTACGTTACTCACTACGTAATGGTCGACATAGTTATTATTTAACATGATTTCAACATAATTATTTTCGATAACTACTAACTCTCGTCACGCTAGTAATTATTACCATAAAGTAGGATTAATTAAAAAATAAATTTTATCCCTTTGAATTAATTAATCCCAATTTCCATAATTTCATAGAAATAAATATGCATAAAAATACGGGGTATTACAATTTAAATCAAAATTTCTCCGGATCATACTTGTTTATTGTGAAATTATTTTGAAAACCCTTTTCTCATAAAATTGAATTTTATATTTGATAGATTGAGAACACATTTTAAAATGATTGAATAATCTTGTTGTATCTCCATGATAAGTGTTCTATGTATCTCTTAGAAAGAATGTTTATAAGATTTATGATTTAAAATTTATTTTGTATGTTTTTATAGAAAAATTAATTGATTGTTAATTGAAAGTGTATTTTTCTTAATTTTTTATAGAAAACTTATGTGCTTGATTAAAAATGTATTTTTGTTAAGTTTTTGAACAAAAATTGTATGCTTGAGATTTGAATTAAGTTATTGCATGGTTTGCATTTAGAACATATTCACTTGCACGTTTTGCACAACTAGTATGTTGTTGAAAGATCTGTTTTGACTGACTTGGAATTCTCTAAAAAGCAGAAGAGGAAAAATGCTGAGAGAAAACCACAACATCAGAGCCTTGGGAGAAGTCAGAATAATCCAGAGAAGTTGGTAAAAATTATGTACTTAGATTTGGTCCGTTTTTGTGTTTAGTTTGTTATATAACTTGTAACCCATATTCGTTTTTAGTGGAATTTTTGTTTTGTGGCGTAGAGGTCATCGTGGATGTTTTTTCTAGTTTGAGTTTTTACCATGTAAAAAACTCATACTTGTTATCCTTCTTTTTCTCATTTTCTTCTATGTATGATTTAGAATTAAAATTGTTACATGGTTTAATTTCTTGAGTTAGAATAATTAATCATATGATATTTATTTCATTGTAACGTAATAAATAATATTGTTATTAATTTGACTTTAGAATAAATCAGATTTATTTGATTTTAATTTCTGAATGTATTAAAATCTGATTAGTTAGATAATTAAGTTTTTCTTGATTTGATCAGATACATGTTATTATAAAAACCTGAATGAAATCAGAGTATGTTCATTTGCGCGTATGGCATTGTTTCATGGGCGCATTTTGGGTAATTTCATTATCTCCTTGGGGAGAAGTTCCATCTATTCACAAACCCTAAGAGCCTGAAGGAATTGTTCATGCAGTGACAAAAAAGATGGTTAGAGTTCGTAGAATATTACAAGTTCAATATTTAATATCACCCAGGGAAGTCGAATGTCATGGAGGATGCTTTGAGCCCAAGCCGATATTGGAGTTAGCGACAGTATGGAAGGCGAAGTGAAAATCACTTCTGGGGATGACGAGTTAACCCGTGCTTTTATAGAGGATCTCGTCATCACACATGAGATCATTATTCGAGTCGTGAAGCCATAGGCAGGAGACCATCTTTTCTAGGAGAGGGTTAAATAGTTACTATCTGATGGGGCAGAGAACTATTCGATTGGGTCAGATGGAAAATAGATATTTCAGGGCAAAAAAGTTATCCTAGATGACGAGGAGTTGAGGTGAGATGTTATATCTGAGGCTCACGGTTCACGTTTTATGGTACATCTCAGTAGGGAAAAGATGTACTATGATCTTTGATGTCAATATTAATGGACCAACTTCAAGAAGAACATAACAATTTTTGTGTTCAAGTGTGCCACGTGCCATTTAGTAAAGGTGGACCATTAGCATCCTGTAGGTGTACTACAGCCTCTCGAGATTCTGATGTTGAAATGGGAAAGTATTTCCATGGATATCATCACTAGGTTACCTATGTCATAGAGGGGGCATGATTCCATTTGGGTGCTTACTAATAGATTGACGAAACTGGCTCACTTTTTATCGGCGTGTACAGACTACGCATGAGAGAAGTATGCTTGACTTTTCCTTGCTGAGATTGTGAAATTTCATGGTGTACCGCTCAACATTGTATCATACATGGACAAAAAATTTGTGTCCGACTTTTAGGGGAGCTTCCAGCAGGCCTTAGGGGCAGAGTTGAGGTTAAGTACCTCACACCATCCGCATAACGATGGGTAAATCAAGAGGATAAATTTTATGCTGGAAGACATGTTGGGAATTTGCATCTTAGATTTTAAAAGGAGTTAGGAGTAGTATTTACAATTGATGGAGTTTGCATATAATAATAGTTAACAATTCATTACTAGGAAGGCACCATTTGAGGTGTTATATAGTATACCCTGTCGTTTGCCCTCATATTAATTGGAGGTGGGGGGATAAAAAATTGCTCGGGCCAGATTTAATTCGAGATACCTTGGAGAAGGTGGCAATGATTCAAGCCAGGATTCGAACTTCCAGGATAAGCAAAAAGGTTATGTAGATATAGGGCGAAGACACTTAAATTTTAATATCGGGGACCAGGTGTTGATTAAAGTGCCTCTCATGAAAGGAATGGTGATATTTGGGAAGAAAGGGAAGTTATCTCCTCGGGATGTACGATAATTTTCTATCCTTTAGAGAATTGGGCTCGTAGTGTATTGATTGGGACTACCGGACCAATTGCAACGGATGCACAATGTCTTTCACATATCTTCATTAAGGAGGTTCATTACAGACGAGATAGCTTACCAGCATATCAATATTGATGAGATAGAGCTCCATCCCAATTCTACCTATGAGGAGAGACCTGTAGCCATTCTAGACTATAGGGAGCTCCGACTTTGATCTAAGGTTGTTCCGTTGGGACAGGGAGGACGACATGCGAGCGAAATATATCTGGAACTCTTTTAGCCATGTACGTTTCAAATTCAAAGGATAAAATTCTGTTATTAAGGGGAAGAATTTAATATCCAATATTTTTAGAATAAACATTAAATTTATAGGAAATTAGTTAAATCAATTAATTTAATTAATTAAGTTGTGAATAAATTAATTAATTATTATTTCCGGTTATATGAGATTGACTTTGCATGTTAAATAATTTCGGTAGAAAGTAATTGGATGTATATTTAATAATTGATATATGATGTGTGACATAATTAACAAATATACTTGTTGAATAAAAACAACTAGGATGCATTTCAAGAGGTTTTATGAACTCATTTAGGTGTTTTAGACATTTAGAAATGATCTCGGGGTATAAGTATATTTGGGAGTTTATTTAGCTATTTTATTTATGGGTTTGGGCCAATTTGGGGCTCTAAAACTGCGAAATTGATCTTAAATCGGGAAGTATTAAAATAAGTATAAGAGGAAGATTACGAACTCCCCACACTTATCAGAAACCTAAACCTAGCAGTCACACCTCTAGCGAGAAAAGACCAAAGGCCAAAGAGGAGAGGAGGCAAAGGTTTCAAGAGGAAATCATCCAGCCACTCCATTCAGGCATGAGTGTTCTTGCTTAATTTAAATATTCAATGTATTTTATAATTCATTATAGTAAACCCCATATAATTTTTAGGTTGTAGTATAAAATTAGTGATTGAATGATAGGATTTAATTTCAGGCATGGGGAGAAGACTAATCTAAAATCGAGTGGCTTAAACCTAGAAATCTAGGATGATTATAAGCTAGAATTTGATGATATAATCTATGGCTTAGGTCCCTTGAATAAATTAATAAACTTGAAACATATGTTAAGGATTTGAACTCATGTTTAGGATCTGGTATTAATGAGAATTAGCGTCCTCGTATATGATTAGAATCTAACGAAATTAAGAGGTGAAAAATCGAATTTTTATAGAGATGACAATTGATGTAAATTCTAGGGTTTGGGGAATGGAATTTGATGTTAATTTATGTAATTAACTATCCTAAGATGAAAGACTAAGTCATAGGGACCTATTCTTATGTTATTGCAAATGTATAAACCATTATAATGGAGTTTAGGATTAATTAAGGTTTTGCGTATTAAGAAAAAATAGAAGATATGGGTTTCTGTCTAGATCCGAATTGACTCAATCCTAAAGGCAAATTGATTTGGGCCAAAGATGCAAATCAATTCGGCCCATGGGGCAGGTTGAGCTGGGATCGGGGAAGGATTCAGGGAATTATTAGGAACTGATACGAGTTAGTAAAACGATGTTTGGTTAAATGGTGATTTTATTAAAAATGCAGTTGTGGCCCAAGTATTCAATGGTAATTCTATTTAACTAGATGGTTAAACATCCATATAAAAAAATTAACAATTAGCTAGTTGTTTAATTATTAAAGTGGGATTAATTATGTTTGTCTATATGGGACCTCTTAGGTAATAATAGACTAATTACCTGTACACATTTTGGATGATAATGTCATTATTTATGTGTGTGTAAACATACCTATGTTCGTAGACGGTTCTATCGGTTGGGGTTACACCCGTTCGGATCGTAGCACACGTCGACACAGGTGGGTTAGGGATTGTCTAGATCAAAATTTTAGGTACTACGTGGGAGCACTACTTATGAGAGATAGGTGTAGATGCTAGGATCCATTGTCACCAATCGGTATGAGTCGTGCAATGGTATACTTCATAGGGACTGCCCCACTTGTTTGTGTTTAGTCTTGTACGATTTGGATAAGGAACTCCTTCAACCTTATCGATAGAGAGCATGAACAAAATGCTATGGGTAGATGCCTTTAGTGTCACACACACACACACACACATATATATATATATATATATATATATATATATATATATATATATATATACAAAAATGCTCTTGTGCATACCAGTATGTATTTTAAGAGTGCGGTCCGGACATGTGTCCCCTGACGGTGAGTCCAGAAAAGAGAGAGAGTATGCCTATAATTTAGCCTCTCTTTTATAGGTTCACTACCAGGTGACACATGTCCGGTCCGCACTCTTAAAATACGTACATGTATGCACAAGAGAAGTACTATATATATATATATATATATATATATATATATATATATATATATATATATATATATATATATATATATATATATATATATATATATATATATATATAGAGAGAGAGAGAGAGAGAGAGAGAGATTAATTTATTAGTCTAATGATGTAGACAATAAAAGGCAAACCCAATAATACCTAGTATGCATAACAAATATTTATGCCAGTTTTATGAGCAACATGTCTGGCGTACTTGGGTAACACTAAAATGGGTGTACATTGTTATGATTCAGTAAGCGGATTATATTCGATGTACTTTTACTTAATTGACACAATTATTAGTTATTACTATTTGAACTTGGGTAGTTGTATGTGTAGTATTGCACTTAGATAAGGGGTGAGATACTTAATGTATGTGAGTGATGATGGGGGATGATTACTTTGAATTAACTGTATTATTGCAGTTTAAATTAAATAATTTAATCATTTATGTGGTGACAATTATGTCCATCACAAAATAACAAGAAAAGGCAATCCCCATAACAAATAAAGAATGTAAGGAATGACAATCACACAACACAAAATTTACGTGGTTCAGCAAGAATGCCTACATCCACGGTGGTGCTCTCAATATTATTTCTATTTACTCTGGGGAGTGTTTTATAGGAAAAATAAATCAAGCCCTTTACCCCGGGGGAAGGGTTTGTTATATACATGTTATTTCGGAGAGTGGAGGAGTGGGCTCCCCCACGTTAGCCCAAAATCCCTAGAATATCTCTTAAGAGAGATTTTAGGAACTCCCTAGGTCAAAACTAAATTGGTTGAGGCGCGGGCCTGTAGACTCTGGGCCGCATTTGATTTGGGCTTCTCGCCTGGGCCAAAATGACAAACTGAGGTACCCACAATTGCCCCTAAAATTTTTGGGTCACAATTTGGGCATAATAATTTTAAATGATTAGTCTTAATGGAAATTTCGTGATTCTTATCATACTTTTGAACTGAAGAACCCTTCCCGAACTGACTCAGGCGACAGATTGCCTCATTTCTAGTACATCATGATTGGAAAGGTTTAAATCCTTATAGAGAGGTCATTTCTCGAATCGTCACTTTTCATATCTCTTCGCATTCTCTCAATCTCTCGAAGCTTTCACTGTATCTCTTTTTACTCTCAGGTCTTCGTCTTCCATTTCCAAGTTTTTTTTCATCTTCTCATCATTCCTGCTTGTGACGTTCCCTCGTCTCAAGCTGACTCTTACATCGTAAGTTCTTCATACTTCTTCTTTTTCAATTTTCTGTTGGAATTTCTTCATATCCGTTGTTGGGGTTTTTCTTTTCCGATGTCGAAAATAGGCAATAGATCGATTAGTGAATTTAGGAAATACTATAACATTCCAGATTGGGTGGTCATTGAATGTGCCCCTACCCCTCGTAATATCAGAAAGGTTGAGGATGGTCACTAGATTCATATTCTCTTATTGTCCCAGGGGGTCTTATTTTTCCCCTAAACAATTTGTTTTTGAACTTTTTTGGTTATTTCAATATAGTCCCTGCACAGTGCTCGCCCAATGTTTAGAAGATTGTTAATAGTGTACATAGAATAAATCAGCTATATGGCACTAATTTAGGGCTTGATGAATTCTTCTTCTGTTATTAGTTTTCTCAAACAAGCTCTCGTCTTCTCTACCTCTAGGCCAGGAGTCCTGATAAGGTGGAAGTAAATTTACCTGATTCCCACAAGGGCTACTAGCATGAGGGTTTTATTACTAGAAATTAGTAGTTCTCCCCCCATACTGAAGGGTCGAGGTCTAGGAGATTTGTGATTACCTTTTATGGGTAGGAGTACATATGTAGGATTAGTCCTTTTCTTCTCGTTGACCCTTTATTTTGTGTATGGTTTTTCTCATATTATTTTCTCTTTCTTTTTACAGCGAAGACGAAGAATTTGGAATCGGGTCTTCGCAAGATTCATGCTACCGAGCTGATTAAAGCCTGGAAAATCAGGTAAGTCTTAGATGACAATGAGCATCCTCGATCAGTGGCGTTCCTCCTGGAATATAAGAACGTTGGGTCTAGTTTTATTGAGCGACCTGTGGATAGCATACCTGAGCTAGACATCTCAGAAGAGGCTGGTGCTGACCCAATTCAATTAGACGAGCAGGAGAGGGGGGGCGTTGATAAGTGCGGGGCCAAAGGTAATTCTTATGAGGAGAGCTCTGGTAGTGAAGAATCTTCCATCTTGGAAGAGGGTTTAGAGGCTCAAGAGTCTTCGGGTGAATCAAGTAGTTCCAGCGAGGAAGATATGACTCCTCTAAGGAAGAATTTGATCTGAGACGATGATGATGATGATCATGAGCTTCTCTCTTGTCGGTCGAAGAAGAAGAAATTTGGCAATAGGGATGTTGCCACTGGTTCTCAATCTGCTGCCTATGAGCTGGAGGAGAAGAGGAAATAGGAGGATTTGGTGAGAGATGAGGAGAGGAAAAAATAAGAGCAGAAGAGGAAGGTAGAGGAGAAGAAAGAAGGAGAGTGGAGGTGAGGACAAAGGCGGGGTAATCTCTGGTGCCCATGCCCACCTTACCTGAGGGGGTTTCTGTTGCCCTGTCCCCTCAATTGGCTCCTGCACTACTTAAAAGAGCCATTTTGCTTACCGATCGTCCGAAGGCGATAGGGACTGGCCAGTTAGCCCTATAGGGGAGTCAGAGGCTAGCCTTGGTAAGTCTACTTTTTCTTCTCTATTCTCTCTATATTATGTTTAATATTTCACTCGCTAAGATTTCTCTTTTTTGCAGTTTGTGACCGATTTTGCTGTCCTCTACCGCAACTGCGATGAGATGATAAGGAGGAATGCTGAGCTGGAGAGAAAAAATACTAGGCTGGAGGCCGGTTTAAAGACTGTCAATACTGCTAAAAAGCCTTCTGACCTTGCTCTATCTGAAACCAATCGAGAAAAAAGGCAGCGATCAAGGTTCTTGGGGAGTTACATCAGTCCTACGACTTGGTCTGCTCGAGCAAATTGGTCGTGGTGGAGGAGAATAAGGTGCTGGCAGAAAAGGTGAAGGAGGTGGAATCTAAGATAGCCACCATTAAGGAAATCTCGTACAATGCCGGATGGGCCACTGCGTATGAGGATACTGATGTTCAGATTGGCTATAGCAGCCGTCTAAACTTTAATAAGGGTTAGAATAAGGCTCTCCTGGTTGTCGAGGTGGATATCGACACCCCTATTATTTGACGAGCATGATCCTGTCCTTAGGTCTGTTATGGATGAGGCACCTTCTCCTCCCATCGATGAGGGTGATCCTACTGCCAAGACCGTCCCAACTGGTGCTCCTTCTAACCAGGGGACAGTGATTTCTCCATCTGAGGGAGGTGTTCCTGCCGGAGCGAACAAGGGAAAACAACCAGCGACCTCGGAGAAAACTGAGGTTTCTAGCTAGGTTGCTCTAAAGAAATCTTATATTGTTTGATCTTTTTGTTCTTTCCTTTCTTTCACTGATGTAATTGGAACCTTTTCTTCAATGAACTAAAATATTTTTCCTTTTTGCATACTTATTTATTTGCTCATTAATGCTTGTATAACTTATAGCTGATGGATGTTGATGAATATATACCTGCTACTTCTCAACTCGGAAAGATTCTTGGTCCTGATGCCAACAATCAAGTTCGCAGGGACGAAGCTCTGAGGTAAGAAGTCTCACAATTCCGGGAGAATACACCTAGCATTGCTCCTCAGATTATATGTGGTTCTTCTTCATCAGTTGGACGGCGAGCTGGTACAGATGCCCATGGTTTAATTGGGGAGATTGATGAGCTTTGAAGAGATGTTCATTGGATACATGATAGCTGTCGGTATCCAATAAGATGTTACACGGTTGAGGCGTCTGTTTAAGAAAGGTCCTCAGTGAGTGTGGGCTGATGGTTATGATCAGGGTTGGACAGATGCTCCGACGAGGTTGGAAGCGGTCGAAAAGCTATCATTTATTAGGGGATGATTGAATGCTCTCAGGGAGCTGAAGGTCCCCAGGAAATTAGTACTCTTGTATCAACATGAGATATCCCCTTCGACTTTGATGCCTAATCCTTTTAGAAGGGATGATCAGTGGATCCCCATAAATGCTATCCCCAGGTAGCTACTGGAGACAGATGCAAATGAAGTTGAGTTAGAGTTAGCTCCTCATCCAGACGACAGTCAAAGAGAGCAAGTAGCTGATTACCTTGCTCGGAGGCCTAATCCTCATTAGGATTTACTTAACGTATTCAATGTAATTCATTGTAAATACAGTGAAGTAATAAAATTATGTTTTGGGTGATTTGCCGACTAAACATGTGTATTGTCCACTTCATTGATTTGTTGTTTTGATTATCACGGGCTTTTCTCAGTCGACTAGAGTTGTATTTCTTGAGTATCCTCTCAGTCCAGTATGCTTATAAGATACCATTTTGTTCTACTTTACCATTTTGGTTATGTCGTCACACTCCCTTAGGCCTAAGTGTGGCAATGGAAAGGACACACCTGGTGTTAGATGTTCTATCCAAGCAGGTTTTTCTGGCTAAACATCGTTTGGCGACTAATTTTGGCTGAGATGCCTAAGGGTCCCCTATAGGACTTCATATATTGCCAGGGGAAATGCTAAGAGGTTACTCGTGTTAAATGATAAGAACCTGAGGAGGGTAATACCCTGCTTATATATGTCAAAAGGAGTGCCTGTTACATAAAAAAGGTGCATAAGTTATAAAGTTTCTAAAAAGAAATCAACACTTCATAGAATGCTACTACCAAATAATCTTTTATTAATCAGTAGGGAATTGCATATTTCGGCATTGTACTAAAAAATTCAAATCGAAAAACTAGAAATAGAATTTCTTTAAATTGGTCGCATTCCAAGATCGAGGTATCTCCCTGCCCTTCAGCATTTCTAAGTGATAGGCTCCTTGTAGGTTGTCCCATATCACCTTGAATGGTCCTTCCCAGTTTGGTCCTAGCTTGGCATCCGATGGTTTTACTGCGCTGCCAAGAACTTTCCTTAGGACGTAGTCCCCAACTTGGAATGCCCTTGGATTGACCCTCTTGTTATAGTGCTTCGCTAGCTATTATTGATAGCCAGCTAGTTTCACTAGAGTTAGTTCTCTGCGCTCGTCACCTAGGTAAAGTTGAGTGAGTAATGTTGCATCATTCTGGCCTTGGTCGACCAGGGTGGACCTCATGGTTAGGTGGCTAGCTTCTAAGGGGATTATTGCCTCTAAACCATATGTTAGTGCGAATGGGGTTTCCTTAGTTTCTCATCATTGGGTAGTGGGATAATCCCAAAGGATATAGGGTAGCTTACTCACCCATGCCCCGTTGTTTCTCTCCAAATGCTTCTTTAATCCATCAATTACTTTTTTATTGGAAGCTTCAGCTTGTTCGTTGCTCTGAGGTTTGTCAACGAGCTGAAATGGTGTTTGATCCCATGGTCATTGCAGAAACTCTTGAAGATGCCACTTTTGAACTGCGTTCAGTTGTCAGTGATGATGGTCCTGGGGATCCCAAAGCGAGTAAGTATGTTATTCTATATGAATCTTATCATATATGCGACTCTGATGTTTGCTAGTGGCGTCGCCTTAATCCGTTTGGTGAAGTAGTCTGTCACGACCAACAGATACTTGCGATTACCAGCAGCGGCAAGAATAGGGACCATGATGTCCATTTCCCATTAGGCGAAAGGCCAAGGGCTAGTAAGTGATTTTAGGTCACTGGCAGGTTAGTGAACCATATGAGCTTGTAGTTGACATTTCTTGCACCTGGGAGCATATACCCCAGAATCTTTCTGCATGTATGGCCACCAGTAACCTTTCTTTATTGCTCGGAAATCTAGCGATCTTCCCCCAATATGGCTCTCATAGATTCCTTCATGAAGCTTGTGCAAAACTTGCTCGACGTCCCTCGAGTGAACACATTGGAGGTAAGGTCCATTGAAAGATCTTTTATATAGCTTGCCCTCAGGAGATAAGTGAAAGCGAGCATCTTTGACCCTTATCCGATGAGCGGCCTTCTTATCGTCTGGTAGGGCACCATGTTTCAAATAATCCCTCAGGGTTTCCATCCAACTTGGGGATGTTTCAATCTGGAGAACATGGCATACGTCTAGCAGCTCGTCGCTCTCGTTGACGCTCGGCTGGGCGACGAAGTCGATAAGAATTGTTCTCTTCAAGTCAGAGTTGATTGCTGAACTCAAGGCCGCTAGGGCGTCAGCATGACTGTTTTGTACTCTGGGAAACTGCTGGACACTGACTTTCTCGAAGTTAGACATTAATTTCTTTGTTAAGACGAGGTAGGATGCGATTCTCTCATTCCTCGTGTTAAAGTCTCCACTTATCTGATTGGAGACCTGTTGTGAGTCACCGAACACCTAGATTTGCTTTACCCCCAACACCTGTGCCTTCTACAGGCCTGCTTTCAATGCTCTATATTCTTCTTCGTTGTTGGAGGCTTCAAATCCAAGCCTGATTCCTTACTCGATGATTGCATCTTCGGGAGTAATGAGCAAAATGCCTACTCCTGCCACTTTGGAGTTGGAGGCTCCATCAATAAATAGTCGCCAAAACACCTTGCGCCGAGTGATCTTCCCTTTGACCCATGAATTAAAGTTGGTTTTAAGGATGTTCTTCTATAAATTCCGCGATGAAGTCGATGAGGACCTATCCCTTGATTGCATTCCTTGGTTGAGACTGGATATCAAATCGCCCGATCTCGACTGACCACTTTGATAGTCTATCGAAAAGATTTTCATTTGACAAGACTGCTTTAAGGGGGTGAGATGTAAGGGCGATTATGGAGTGAGCTTCGAAGTAGTTTTTCAATTTCCTCTAGGCTAACACAAGTGCAAAGGTGAGATTTTCTTGTGGTAGGTATCGCTGCTCTATGTCCAAAAGGGTCTTGCTCGCATAGTATACTGGGTGTTGGATTCCTGTTCTTTCACATAAAAGTGCATAACTGACAACATGGATGAAAACTACAAGGTATAAGTTCATGGAATCCTTATCTTAAGGTATTACAAGAAAGGGTGATGTGCTGAGATAAGCTTTGAGCTCCTCTAATGCTCCCGAGCAATCTTGGTTCCACTCTTCTATTTTGTTTTTCTTCAATAGCTGGAAGAACGGCTCGCACTTTTCGAATGACTTCGAGTTGAACCGATTCAAGGCTTCGAGCATCCCTGTGAGCTTCTGTACATCTCTTATTGTGCGGGGAGGATGCACCCTATTTATTGCGTCAATCTGGACCGGGTTGGATTCAATGCCTCTCTCGCTAACTAAGTACCCGAGAAATTTTCCTGACTGGACACCTAAGGAACACTGGCTCGCATTAAGTTTCATTTTGTATTTCTTGAGGATTTCGAAGGTCCTTGATAAGTCTGAGAGGTGGTCTTCTTTGTGCTTACTCTTGACAAGCATATCGTCGATGTAGATCTCTATGGTATCTCGTATTTGGTCTTTAAACATTTTGGTGACCAGCCGCTGGTAGGTTACTCCTGCATTTTTGAGCCCAAAGGGCATAACTTTGTAATAATACAATCTGACAGTGGTGATGAACGCTATCTTATCTTGATCTGGTACGTATAGAGGAATATGATGGTACCCCAAGTATGCATCCAGGAAAGTCATTCTTTCATGAGCTGCTGTGGCATCCACCAATTGGTCAATCTTCGGGAGAGGGAAACTGTCCTTAGGGCATGGCCTGTTAAGGTCAGTCAAGTCAATACAAACTCTCCATTTCCCATTGCTCTTTGGAGCCACCACTGGGTTGGACAGCTATTTAGGGAATTGAACTTCCCGTATGGATCCTGCATCCAGCAGCTTCGCCACTTCCTTCTCTATATCTTTGGCCTTCTCGGGTGCAGTTCGCCGTGCTTTTTGCACAATTTGTTTGAAGGTCGGGTCAACATGCAACCGATGAAAATATATATTGGGATCAATCCCGGCCAGCTCATAGGGTTCCCACACGAAAATATCCACGTTATTTTGCAAAAGAACTATTAATTCCTTCTTCTCTCCATCTGTGAGAGAGACTCCAATCAAGAACATCCTGTCTTTTTTGCTGCCACCGGTTGCGACCTCTTCTAGATTTTCAACAACCCACTTAGAGGGGAGGAGCCTGATCTCCTCCACTCCAAGTCTTCCATAACTTAGGTGCTATTTTGAAGGTATCAAACCTTCTTGTTCATCAACCTTCTCTTTGGCCTTCCCGACCTTCTTCTCTGGTTTTGGGCGGATGGCTTCTATGAAGCACCTTCTTACCATCGCTTGATCTCCGTTGATCTCCATTACTCCTCGCTCAGTCACATACTTTAGTTTTTGATGGTAGGTTGAGGTGATGACCTTCATTGCATATAGCCATCCTCTACCGAGGATAACCTGGTATGGCGAGTCAATGTCGACTACCAGAAACTCGATCATCTTGGAGACACTTCCTGCCCTCACTGGCAGTACGATCTTTCCCAAAGGGATAGTCACTTTTCTAGCGAAACCAACATAAGGGATAGTGGATTCCTTCAAGTCGGCGATGCTTAACTTCAATTTCCTGAATAGGTCGAGACACATTACTTCAGATGAGCTTCCCTGGTCGATGAGTAACTTGTCGACATCATAATTTTTTATCCTGAGTGTAATGATCAAGGCGTCATAATAGGGGGTTCTCACTCCCGCTAAGTCTTCATTTGTGAACACGATGTGTTTGCTGTAGTTAATATCATCTGCTCGTCGACGCTTTCCTGCCTGTGTTTTTACTGGATCGATTTGAAAAGCTTGCATTACCGCCGTAAGCTTTTTCACTTCCATTCAGGCTGAATTTTGTTAAATCTTCTTTAAATTCGATGCTCCTTGAATTACTGCGAACTCATGGATGATATCCTCCTCGAGCACGTTGTCGGGCCTCAGATCTCCATTGGCAGCGACCTTCTCTGCCTTTTTCTCCACACGCTCGTTCAAATGACCAGTTTGGGCTAACTCTTCAAGGTAAGATTTGAGAGACTTGTAGTGCTCGGTTTTTTTTCCCACCCTCTTTGTGGAAAGCACACCGTAGTGCGTTATACCTTTTCGAGGGATCTCCTCCCATCTTTCTGGGCCATTTGACGAAAGGTTCATCCTTGATCTTTGCTAGTATTTTATAGATTGGTTCTTTAAAGACAGTGTTCACTGCCTAAAATTCTTTCGAAGCATCGCTTTTGTTCCTGTTCTTGGGACCAACTTTTCCCCCATTCTTACTTCCTTTCTTCTGGTTCTCAGCTTTATCGCCACTCTTGTGGGTCACATCCGTAATTTTAGCGTACTTTTTGATATGAGATATTAGGTCATCAATGGTTGTGGCCTCCTTCTTAGTGAGGGATTGGTACAGGAGGCAGGAGCTGGGTAGGTCGATTTTAAAGGATGTCGTGGTGACCTGATCTGATCAGTCTTCAACCTCATTGAACAACTCTTAATATCTTTTCGCATAGTCCCTGAGGCTTTCTTGAGGTGTTTTCTTAATTGTCAACAAGGCATCCATCCTCTTTGGATAGGAGCTGCTGGTGATGAAGCGAGTTGTGGAGAGCTCTGCTAGGGACTCGAAGCTCTTGATGGATCTATGAGGGAGTCTCTCGAACCACTTTTGGGCCACATCGTGCAATCTCGAAGGAAAGATCTGGCATATTAGTATCTCCCTATGGTTCCAGAGAGTCATGGCCTGCCTGTACTGCCTAACATAATCGATAGGGACAATCTTTCCATCGTAGATCTTGAATCTAGGAATTACGAGCTTCTTGGGGGCTTCCTCTTCCTCTATCTCCCTTGATAAAGGGCATTTCATCTGGGTCTTGAGAGCTCACCTGGCTAGATCTTTGGTCGATCTGGCACCCCGATGTGATGGGTGCTGGTCCATTTCCCTCCGGACCAAATTTCGTATGTCATCATTTCCGCGAGCTGGACTCCTGTAATAGCGATCAAGTTGTAGTTGCTCGAGTAAGTCACCATCCGACCTGTGTTCCTCGAATCTTTTAGATTCATGTCCAGGGCTCCTTCCTCGGCCACGAGACTTGCTCGCCTGAGGGATATGAGTGCGATATTGACGTTGCCTGGTGCTATGATGGCGTTCTTTCTCCATCCTTTCCAATCTCGTTTTGAGGCGAGCATTCTCAGTTTCTTCCTTGCGAGCGACCTCCCCTTGCTCTTGGAGCCTGGCCTTATATGCATCGATCAACCTAGAGATATGCGTGGACCTGGCTGGTCCTTGACTTTCTTCTAAGGCTTGTCGTTCTAGGCGAACCCTATGATCTGAACATCTAACTCCATATCTGATCCTGCGAGGGGCAGTCTGCTCTTGGATATCCCCTGCTTGAGGGTCATTGCTACTATGACCAGGAATTCCAAATTCTTTATTGGTGAGGGCCTTCTTAAAGGAAAATAAATGTTCCCACAGACGGCGCCAATTGTGGTGACAATTAAGTTCAGCACAAAATAACAAGAAAAAGAAATCACCAGAACAAATAAAGAACGTAAGGAATAACAATTACACAACACAAAATTTATGTGGTTCAGCAGGAATGTCTACGTCCACGATGGTGCTCTCAATATTATTTCTATTTACTCCGGGGAGTGTTTTACTGGAAAAATAATGCATGCCCTTTACCACGGACGGAGGGTTTGTTATATACACGTTATTTCAAAGATTGGAGGAGTTGGACTCCCCCACGTTAGCCCACAATCCCTAGAATATCTCTGAAGAGAGACTTTATGAACTGCCTAGGTCAAAACTAAATCGGTTGAGGTGCGGGGCCTGTAGACTCTTGGCCGCCTTTGATTTAGGCTTCTCGTCTGGGCCAAAATGACAAACCGAGGTACCCACAATTTCAATTCTTGGGCATTAACCCAAATTATAAATATTTTCTACCCCTAGTTGCTCCTAGAGAGGGATAATAGGACTATAGAGAGATCAGTCTTGAAGTCTCACGTTGCGTGTCAGATTTCAGCTCGTTGATTCTAGACTGGGTTTCTCCTTTATTTTAGTCTGATTACTTTTGGGATTATTGTATGGGAATAAGCCTAAAGTCTATTTTATTTCAGTTAATTTGAGACACTTATAATTATGTTGCTTTTTTCATATTATCTGGAGTTTGGATTTGATTATTGTCTTAGATATTAATTTTAATTTTGTTTTAAACTCAATTGTGGTTGAAATATAAATATTTAATAGGGTTTGATGCTTAGAATGATATAGAATGTATAACAAGCCCCATCTTTGGCATATTAGGTCTGACTAACCAGTAGATGAGAAAATGGGAGTTGTTACAATCCTAAATCTAAAAGTCCCAAAATTCATGAAGGTGAAATAACTACACCATCACACTAACCGTGTAACCACGTACCAATGTTTGTATGAATACACATTGTCCAAACATAGGGAAAGACGACCTTAGTGCATAGGAACGAGATAATAGACCTAAATATAATCGGTATTATTTTTTGGGAGTGTAGTACACGACCCCAATATACTCCTTAATAAAATACGTGTCTACTATATTTTCATGAGACTATATACCCACCATGGTTGGTTCACACACATAAAAGGTATCCAAATAATTACACATAAATTACATATAATCATTACTAATTTGCACAACAATTCCCAAAAAAATACGTGTCTACTATATTTTCATGAGACTATATACCCACCATGGTTGGTTCACACACATAAAAGGTATCCAAATAATTACACATAAATTACATATAATCATTACTAATTTGCACAACAATTCCTCACCATTAACTAATATATCAACATATCCTAACACATTAATAATTATGAGTTTTCTCTAATCTAAGGAGCCTATATTCTGGTTCTATCTCATGACTAAAATTATTCTAAAAAACATTAATATTCATTGTAATACTCCGTAATTTTATTGATTTTTTTATTTGTGGGATTAGTTGAATTAAACATGAGAAATTTACTTAATAATTAATCCGAATTTAAATGAATATTAGCTAGAGGGCCGAGGGTTAGTAATTATTTATGGCAATCATAATGAATATTACCGAGTCAATAAAGTAATATGTGATTATGAAGTTATTAAAAATTATCGAGAGTGGAAAATACGACAATTTCGATAATTAAGTCGAGACGCGCGTGTCAGTCGAGTCGGAACTCAAATTTATGAAATAAAAAGGTAATTTATTTTTAAGTTATCCAAATGGCCATTTCAAGTGCGTCAAAGTGTCCGTGAGGGTCAAAATATTCAGAAAAGTCTACCCAGGGGTTTAGTTTGGGTCTCGAGGCACTTTTAGGGCATACCGGCACCCCGGAGGGGTAATTTAGTCATTTGCATTTTTTATGGATTTAAACCATGAATTTAGAGAGTTATACTTCAAGGGTTAGCAGTTACCATATTCACATAAGCCATTATAGGAGGAAGGAGAACCACCCCCAAGGCTAGAACCACTATTCCTACACCAATTGCACTATTGAGACCACCGTTAGGTAGATCGAAAAAAGAGCATCACCCACATACCATCTTCTTCAACGGATCAGAACTTAAATAAAAGTCAAGTGTTTAATCTTGAAAATATTCTGTGCATATATTATCCATGGTAGTTTATATTGAAATAAATAACCACGAATAATTGATTTTTCATAAATTTCAAGAATTTAATCATGATTCTGGGTAGGGTTTGCATGTAGATGAATTTAAGGAATCATTGGAAAAAAGAAATTATAACCTAAGTGTTATAAATCGCATATTAAATATAAGAATTATGGTGTTCTTGAATACAATTTAAGAAACTAGGGTTCTTAAGAAATATTCATGAATTAATCGAAGAAATTCAATGCCCCATGATGATCAATATGATTCTTATACGTTAGAACTCGTGTAATTATGTTAGCAGAACATTTAGTATGATTGAATAGAGTTTGGGATGATTAAATTGAGGATTTGAGGTTAAAAATGGGAGAAACCCATAAGAACACATATGCATATTTTTTATACATGTACGAGCGAATCGATTCAGACCAAACCGAATCAATTCGGCTACCCATAATTTGTTTCCTTTCCCAGTTTTGTTTAAAATTTTAACGGATATGCTCAGGATTTAATTGTGGACTTTAATTTTAGACATATTAAGGAGTATTTAGGAATACTAGTAGTCCTAGATTGTAATTCGGGTTTAGTTCCATGAGAACGAATTAAGGGTTAAACTTCATTGGGCTAATCGAGAGATATACCTAAATCAGAGACAAATTCTAATCCAGGAAATTAAAGGGAATATGATGACTTAGATCAGTAGGATATAAGTGAGTTACTTATTAATATTATGTTAGGAAATAAAGGAGACACTTTGAGTGGCAAGAATTATTCGGGAGAGTACGACGAGAGCAGTAATATATTTCATTAACACGTAGGATATTCGTGAGATAGATATACTGCGTATAAAACATATGTTATGGGATGTACATACATCTATATTAAATATAGATATATATGTACTATGGTTGTATGAATACCTAAGTTATGATTCATTGATTGTGTGTTTGACATACATACCATTCTTGCTATCACGGGAGGTCTTAGAAAGGGGACAATCTTATATTGATGAGACTTCGGGGGGATTTTAGATTGGTGCCTCCGAACATAGGTTTGGGAAAGACTTATCGGTGAGTTGATAAGTTTGCGGTTGTTTGAGTGAATAGGTATATGTGTATCCCATAGGTCTAGGAACTATGTTAACCTCCAATATGGGTGATTTGAATTGATATTGTTTAGAGTGATTCAGAACTCGTAATCCTTATGTAGGTGATGTACCGGGATTAAGCAAAGTATGTGCGCACGAAACATTTAGCCTTTTGGGGTGCCGTATTAGTGTGTGTGTATATATATATATATATATATATATATATATATATATATATGATAGTGATTTATATATTTACACTTGTGATTATTCTACTGTGTTGCTTAGTAGATGAGAAAGATTACTATTA
Source organism: Sambucus nigra (assembly GCA_949130495.1). Classification (NCBI taxonomy): domain Eukaryota; kingdom Viridiplantae; phylum Streptophyta; class Magnoliopsida; order Dipsacales; family Adoxaceae; genus Sambucus; species Sambucus nigra. Next base: position 60,294,175 of record OX422223.1, on the reverse strand, counting down.
TATTAATAAAGAATGTGGAAACTTGAATGAGTAATGAGATACTTGAAAACGTTTTAATTAATATTGAAAATGCAAGTTGTATTATTCGGGTAATACGGGTTGGCGTAATGACTTAGGTATTATAGTAAGAGACTCGATTTAAATTATATAAGTTGGATAGTGTACTGAGGATGGGTTAGGACCTTACGTTAGGTGTGCATATTACTTGAGAGGTGAGAATCTCAAGTGAGGGCACGTAGAACTAACATGTATATAATATTTACAATTTAATGCATTATAAACAGTTGTTGTTTTAAAATATTTTCAACTCGGGCTCCGATCCATTTTCTTCCAAATCTATTTTGTTTTAGTAAAAACATTTTTAGGTGCCCAGCGACAAGGAAGCCGAGCATAGGAGTTATCATCAGTTGACGTGTTGAAGCTACTGTGGAAGTTACAGGACAATGGTACTAGACGCCTCCACACCTATCTTTGAATTTTTTTTGAGTTATTTAATCAAGCCGGGCATGTTACCCATCATTATTCAGATATATCCAGAGATAGAGATTGTAGACATTTATTGATATTTCAATTGTTGGGTTTTATTTCATTTCAGACTATTGTATTTAGGATTTAGACTAGAAACGTTAATTCCAGACGCAGTTACTTCTTTATGACATTTTGTTCCTATGAGATTATTTGGATGGTGAATGGTTAGTTGATTATTTATTTGGTTGTATGTTAATTTAAAAGATAAAATTTGACACCAGACTTTTTAACTACCAGGTGGTTAGTATTTAATAAAAAAAAATATGATAGTGATGCTAAGACTAAACCAACTGGATATTCTATTTTAAATTTAATAAAGGACTGATCCCCCGGTATTTAATTAGGTGGGTTCTCATAGGTGGTATCAAAGCATCAGGTTCTAGTGTCCTTATCCTCTGTGCCGCTTTCTAGGTTTCAGTGTAGCGTTCTTTGATATAGAGCCCTATATTTAGGATTGTTGTATTCACTAATTGCGCATTTAACGCCTTCATCTATTTTAAGATCTTAATTGTGGAATAATAAATCTTATCTCTCATTTTAGATGCCTCCCAGACGTGCACAGAGAGCCCATATAGGTGTAGAACCCGAGCCTCGACCATCTACGACCCAGGGTACTATGAATGCTGCGGGGGTTGCCACTATAGTGGCACAAGCAGTAAATGTAGCTTTAACAGTTTTACAGCATACACCACCTCAGGAACAGGCAGTGGAACTAGCACTATCTCACATGTTTCCTTCCGCTTGGGAGAGAGTCAGGGATGCCTTCTATAAGGAACATCCTCTGAAGTTCACAAGAAGTTCCGATGTAGTGGTAGCTAGCCAATAGAAGAAATATATCCAGCGGTACCTGAGAATGCACTAGTTCATAAAGGTTCAGACACATATACTAGCTACGTTTAAGCTAGTGGGATCGGCACTGCAATGGTGGGAGTCTGTTAATGACATGACGATTCAGGACTTCTGGGTACGGTTTGACCGTAAATATTTCCCTTTCACCGTTCAAACTGAGATGAGGCAGAAATTGTTAGACCTCACCCAGGAAGGGAAGACTGTTGCTGAATATGAGGAAGAGTTTACAAGATTCACTAACCCAGTACTAGATGCGGTACCTACTGAATAGAATAGGATTCAAATGTTTATGGATGACTTGACTTGGAGGATTCGTCAGCACTTTTTGGGTAATCTTTCATTGAGGTCATACATCGATGTGCTTAACGTTGCCTTACTAAATTACCAGGATCACTACTTCCACCTGAAGGAAAGCAGGCGAGGAGGGGAGTCCATCTAGAAGGTTAGGAAATGGGGGTAGTAGTGCCAATGGGGCACAAGGAGCTTACGGTGAGCAGAGATAGGGTGAGCAGAGTTCCCATCAAGGGGAACCTTCTAAGAGACACAGATCCGATGATTACAGGTAGGGACACGGAGGTTTTAGACAGGGCCAATAGGGTCATCCTGGTCATCAGGGCCATCATCATGCACAGTAGGGAAAGTAGGGCTAATAGAGGGGCGGTAACGGCCTGCAGGGCCGAGGTCAGCAGGGACATAGAGGAGAAAAGCTTGTTGGTAAATGTTAGGTATGTAGTAAGACTATCCACAAGCCCCATGAGTGTCCTGAGAGGGGAAAATCCCACAAAAGCAGTAGCAAGGTTCTCGTCAGGAGCCCAGTGACCTATATTTCCCATCGCCCTCCAAGCACCACCACAAATTGCATATTTTCTTTCCATTCTTGCAGTTTTGATCCAGCAAGGACAAATACAGTAGGGGCGTGTTTACAACATCCATAAGGTCTTAGTCCCAAAATCTCCACCCGTAGTTGAGGGTATGTTTTCCATCCAAGGGACTATAGGGCGCATTTTATTTGACACGAGGGCTTCACACTTAATTATTTCCAGTAGATTTGCATGTGATATGGTGTTATTATGTGGACTCATCGTTGGGTAATGAAAAATTGATTTTCTTTAACTGTCGGTGTGTGGCTATATAAATTGGGAGATTCATTTTTCCTACCAATATGCTTGTGTTGGATATCAGAGTATGATGATATTATTGGGATGGATTGGATAGTTACATATAGGTCCATGATTGGTTGCTATAGTCGTAGTATTATATTTTCCATACCGGTTCAGGAGATGTTCTTGGGGGTGATGCCTCACCCTGAGGGTGGATCATCCACTCACTTATATTACATAGAGGAGGATACCTCTAAGGAGGTGGTGATCCCACTTGATTCGATTCTGGTAGTTTGCGAGTTTTCTGACGTGTTCTGAGATATACCAGGGTTGCCTCCTAGCAGAGAGATAGATTTTATGATAGATATGATGTCAGGAACTAGGTTGATAGCCGATGCGCCTTATCTTATGGCTCTGGAAGAGATGAGGGAGTTACGGGATCAGATTGAGAAGCTATTAGGACAAGGCTTCATTCGTAGGAGTACCTCGCCTTGGGGTGCTCCCGTGCTATTTGTAAAGAAGATTGATAGGTTCTTACAGTTATGTGTTAACTACTGAGATTTGAATAAAGTTACGATATGGAATAAATATCCGTTGCCCAGAATCGATGACTTATTCGACTAGCTGAGAGGAGTTGCCTACTTCTCGGAGATAGACTTGAGGTCGAGGTACCATCAATTATGAATCAGGGAGCGGGACGCGTCGAAGACTTCTTTCTTGACAAGATATGGGTCTTAAGAGTTCCGAGTTATGCCATATAGGCTAACCAATGCACCAGCTATGTTCATGGACTTAATGAATAGGGTGTTCAGAGATTTCTTAGAATAACTTGTCATTGTCTTCATAAATGACATCCTAATTTATTCCCAGACGGAGGAAGAGCATGCTGAGCATTTGTGTTAGGTATTGTAGACACTGCGGGAGAATCAGTTACATGCAAAATATGATAAATGTGGGTTTTGGCAAAGGGGGTTCAATTTTTGGGTCACATTGTATCTGATAAGGGGATATCCCTAGATCCAGGGAAAGTATCAGTGATGAGGGAGTAGGGACAGCCCACGACACCGACGGAGGTGTGCAGTTTCTTGGGGCTAGTCGGATACTACACGTGGTTTATTTGGGGATTCTCGAAGATAGCGGGTCCATTGAATAACTTGACTCCCAATTGGGTTCCATTCATCTGGAATGAAGCTTGTCAGTTGTCTTTCGATGAGCTAAAGTACAAGCTGACTTAAGCACCAATTCTAGCACTACTCAGGTCGGGAGTGGAGTACTTAGTCTATACTGGTGCATCCCTACATGGATTTGAGGGTGTGCTTCAGCAGGTGGATCAGGCTATAGCTTTTGCCTCTCACAATCTTAAGCCTCACGAGAGGAATTACCCCACCCATGACTTAGAGTTAGAGCCATTCGTGTTTGCACTTTGTATTTGGAGACATTATCTCTTATGGGAGAAATTTTGTCTATTCACAGATCAAAAATCACTACAGTACCTGTTCACTCAGCAAGAGCTGAACATTTATCAGTTGAGGTGGCTTGAATTTATGAAGGACTATCAGTTCGATATCCAATATCACCCAGGGAAGGCTAACGTGGTAGCATATGCGTTGAGCCGTAAGCTAGCAGGTGAGGTAGCCGAGGTATGGAAACTGAAATTGAAGGAGTTGGGACACCAGGATGCAGTGGCCCAATCTTTTATATCAGTTATGACCGTTATTCCCTAGATAGTCACGAAGGTTGTACAAGATTAAGAAACAGATTCATTCTGGCAGGATCGGATTGCATAGCTTCTAGCCGAGGGAGACGAGTCTTATTCTGTGGGTTTAAATGGGGGCTTACGCTTCAACGGGAGACTGGTTATTCCAGAAGGGGAGGAATTATGACATGCGATGATTATAGAGTCGCATGGTTCGCGCTTTATAGTACATCCCATAGGGGATAAGATGTACTAGGATATAAGGCGGCAATATTGGTGGAGTGGGATGACGAAAGACATTGCTGAGTTTGTCTCGAAGTGTGCCACCTGTCAACTAGTAGGTGGACCACCAGAAGCCACCATGACTTCTTCAGTCGTTAGAGATTCCTATGTGGAAATGGGAGAGCATTTTCATGGACATTATTATAGGTTTGCCTATTTTCAGAGGGTTAACGATTCCATATAAGTAATTATGGATTAATTAACTAAGGTAGATCACTTTCTTCCAGTCAAAATAGATTACACTGCGGGACATATGCCCAGATCTTTATAGCCGAGATAGTGAGACTTCACTAGGTGTCCCTTCATATTGTGTCTGACAAGGATAAAAAAAAATTCTCGGGTTTGGTAGAGCTTCTAGGGGGTCATGGGTATAGAGTTACGACTGAGTACGACCTATCACCCACAGACTGATGGGTAAACTGAGAGGAAGAATCACATGTTAGAGGATATGTTAGAGATGTGTGTCCTTGATTTTGGCATGGGTTGGGACTAGTATCTTCAACTGGTGGAGTTTGTTTACAATAACTCCTACTGGTTTACTATTATCATGGCTACATTTTAGGCATTATATGGTAGGCCTTGTCGTTCTCCATCATGTTCAATATAGGTGGGGGACAATAAGCCACTTGGGCCAGAGGGGATCCGTGATACTTCAGCCAAGATTGAGACGATTTAGAGCCGTATACGTGTTACTCAGGATAGACATAAGAGCTACGCCGATGCCAAGAGGTTCCTTAGGGAGTTTAGTGTGGGGGAATGGGTATCTATACAAGTATCTTCTATGAAGGGGATAATGAGGTTTGGGAAAAAGGGACGTTGGCACCGAGGTATGTAGGGCCATTTCCTATTATTGAGAGGATTGGGACAATGGCTTACAGACTTGGGTTACCCGAGCACTTGCATCGGATTCATGATGTGTTCCATATTTCTTCACTGAGGAGATAACTTCGGTATGAGTTGGCCTACACTCATATAACTTTAGAGGATATTGATCTACAGACCGATAGTTCCCGCGAGCAAGGGCCAGTTGATATCCTAGATCGTAGCGAGTGGAAACTGAGGTCGGGTGTAGTGCTGCGAGTATGTGTTCAGTGGCGGCATCATAAGGTTGAGGAGTCTAATTGGGAGCGCGAGGATAAGATTCAGAGTTGTTCTTACCAGGTAAAATTTTATTTTCGAATTTCAGGATGAAATTCCGTTTTTAGGGGGGAAGCATGTAATACCTCGTAATTTTATTGTTTTTTTTATTTGCGGGATTAATTGAATTAAATATGAGAAATTCACTTAAAAATTAATCCAGATTTAAATAAATATTAACTAGAGAGACGAGGGTTAGTATTTATTGATGCGAATTATATTGAATATTACTCAGTGAATAAAGTAATATGTGATTATGAATTTATTAAAAATTGTCGTGAGGAGAAAATAAGACAGTTTTGGTAATTAAGTCAGGGCATTCAGTCGTGCGGGGACTTAATTTTATGGAATAAAAAGGTAATTTATTTTCCAGTCATCAAAATGGTCATTTCGAGTGCGTCAAAGTGTCTGGAAAGGGAAAAATAGTAAAAAAAAAGTCTACCCGAGGGTTTAGTTTGGGTCTCGGGGCACTTTTAGGCCATACCGTTTCCCCGAAGGAATAATTTAATCATTTACATTTTTTAGGGAATTAAACCCACGAATTTTATAGAGTTATATCAGATGAGCATTTTTGTTTTCAAGGATTAGCAGTTACAATATTCACAGAAGCCATTAGAGGAGGAAAGAGAACCACTCCCTAAGGCTAGAACAACCATTCGTACACTAATTGCACCACTGAGACCAGCGTTACGTAGGTCGGAAAGAGAGCATCACTCCATACCATCTTGTTCAATGGATCAAAACTTCCATTAAAGGCAAGTGTTTTATCTTGAAAAGATTCGGTGCATATATCATCCATGTTCGTTTAGATTGAAAGAAACAACCACGAATAATTAATATTTCCTAAATTTGGAGAATTGAATCATGATTATGTGCAGGTTTTGCATGTAAACAAATTTCTGGAATCATTAGAAAAACGAAATTATAACCAAGATTTTAGAAATCATGGATTAAATCTAAGAATTATGATGTTCTTGAATATAATTTGAGGAGCTAGGGTTCTTAAGAAATATTCATGAATGAATCCAAAAAAAAAATTCCCCGTGATGATTTTATGATTTGTATACGTTAGAACTCGTGTCATTATGTTAGTACAACATTTAGTAAGATTGATTGAGATTTTTGGATAATTAAATTGAGGATTTGAGGTTGAAAATGAGATAAACCCATAAGAACAGATATGCAGACTTTCGATAACACTATGAGAGAATCGATTTGGACCATGCCGAATCGATTTGGCTGCCCATAATTTGTTTCCTTTCCCCTTTTAGTTTAAAATTTTTTGGGTGATGTTCAAGATTTAATCATGGACTTTAATTTTAGACATATTAAGGAGTATTTAGGAATACTAGTAGTCCTAGATTGTAATTTGAGTTTCGTTCCATGAGACTGAATTAAGGGCTAAACTTATTTGGGTTAATCGAGAGCAATACCGAAATCGGAGAAAAATTCTAATCCCAGAAATTCAAGGGAATATGATGACTTAGATCAGTAGGATATAAGTGAGTTACTTACTGATATTATGTTAGGAAATAAAGGAGACACTTTGAGTGGCGAGAATTAATTGGGAGCGTATGACGAGAGCAGTAATATATTTCATTAACACGTAGGATATTCGTGAGATAGATATACTACTTATAAAACATATGTTATGGGATGTGCCTACACCTATATTAAATATAGAGATATATGTATTAAGGTTGTTTGAATACCTAATATATGATTGATTGATTGTGTGTATGACATACCTACCACACTTGGTATTATGGGAGGTCTTAGAAAGGGGACAGTCTTATCTTGATGATCCTTCAGGGGGCTTTTAGATTGGTGCCTCAAAAAAGAGGTGAGTTGATAAGTTTGCATTCGTGTGGGTGCATAGTTATGTGTTTATTCTATAGGTCTTGGAACTATGTTTGCCTCTAATATGTGTGATTTATTTTTATTACGGTTCCAAAGTGATTCGAAACTCGTAATCCTTATGTACGTGATGTACCAGGATTTGATAGTAGAGTATGTTTGCACCGTAGGTTTAGAATTTTGGGGTGCCATATTAGTAGATATATATGATAGTGATTTATATATTTAGACTTGTGATTATTCTACTATTTTTCTTAGTATATTAGAAAGATTACAACATCTTATATTAATCAAGAATGTGGAAACTTGAATGAGTAATGAGATACTTGAATTCATTTTATTTAGTATTGAAAATGCAAGTTGTATTATTCGGGTAATATGGGTGGGCATAATGATTTAGGAATTATAGTAAGAGACTCGATTTAAATTAGATAAGTGGGATAGCGTAATAAGGATGGGTTAGGATCTTACGTTTGGTGTGCACATTATTTGAGAGGTGAGAATCTTATGTGAGGGCACGTATAACTAACATGTATATAATATTTACTATTTAATTCATTTTAAACACTTGATATTTTCAAAATATTTTCAACTCGGGCTCTGATCCATTTTCTTTCAAATCTATTTTGTTTATATAAAAAACTTTTTAGGTGCCCAACTATAGGGAGGCCAAGCATAGGAGTTCTTATCAGTTGATCTGCTATAGTTTCGGTGGAAGTTACAGGACCTCAGTATTGGACGCCTCCACACCTATCTTTGATTATTTTCGAGTTATTTACTCTAGTAAGGCATATTAACCATCATTATTTATATCTATCTAGAGATAGAGATTGTAAGCATTTATTTATATTTCAGTTGTTGGGATTTATTTCATTTCAGACTATTATATTTGGAATTTAGACTAGAAATGTTTATTCCAGACGCAGTTACTTCTTTATGACATTTTCTTGATATGAGATTGTTTATAGTATGGTGAACATTTAGTTAATTATATATTTTGTTGTATGTTAATTTTAAAGAAAAAATTTGACACTAGACTTCTTAACTACTAGGTGGTTAGTATTTAATTAAAAAAAGGTTTTTCGATAGTGATGCTAAGACTTAACCAACTAGATATTATGTTTTAAATTTAATAAAGGACTGATCGCCTGATATTTAATTATGGGGTGTATCACACTAATACATTACCATGACTAATTCGTGAACTGTGATTCTTAATCATTGATGAAGTTATTAATGTTTTCAAAGATAGTCTAAGGCAATCGTATTCTCTACCCTTGTCACCCCCTACTGGATTAAAATCATAATTAACATTATAATAGAATCATCCAAAAATAATTTTAACTCGAGAAAATATCCAAACCAATAAAAATCCAACAACCTATTTTCACAAGAATAGATCGATCCTTTCTGTAAAGGAATTGATATAGGTCTAAAAACCCAAAATACTTTTTTATTTTTATTTCATAATTCTTTATATAACCTATTATAATTTAAACTTATTCGTATTAGATTATTTTATAATTTTTTTAATTTAGGTTTAGGTTTAGAAGACCACATCCCTTAACACCCAATTTGTGATTTTGGCAATTGCAATGTGATTGGTAACATAATTTGTGCATATAATATCATTAGAAATATAAATATCCAAAACATGAGTTCTACCATGGAATTGATCTTACAATCGCAATGCAATCGTGAATTCAACTTATTAACATAATTTTGAAATTCTCAACTTATCAATTATATATCTTCAAAATAAATTTACTATTTTTGTCAAAGATAACTTGAAATAATTTTACAATTTATATGAGTCTAACATGAAGCATAATTTTATCCTTTCCCAAATTCACATATATTAACTCCAAATACTTTGAAGTAAATTTTTAGAAAAATTCCATGATATTTAGATTAAAATCCAATATAATCTATCATGTATATTAAAGTTAAAAATACAACTCTTTGATTCCAATTTTATTAAGAATCCTTCAATTACCTAAATTAGATTCTAAATACAAAAACTTGATAATTAAATTAACATTTTTTTTCCAAGCACGACTTCTTTTATTGTAACATTCATCGAATATTAAAAAGTAGGGTATATTTCTTTCGTTTATTGATTATTGGAAAAAATTACTTAATTTAGAGAAGTTGATGGTGTTTGATGATGATTCCCCAATTCCCTCTCTATAATCCTCAATCACACTCTCCTAAATTTTCTTTATAGTGTTTCCTTGTTACTTTAATAGCTTTATTATTCATGCAAAATTTTAATCGAAGCATCCATGTAAGTTAAGCTAGATCACTATTTTTTGGCTCCGACCACAAATGAAAAAACCTAAACTAATACTACACTCTTTACGGGAGTAACACTGCTAGTCCGTGTATGGAATCAACATGGAATGCTGCTAGATGTTAATTGATTTATTAATTTTGAATAAAAGTGTAAAAGATAATCATTTAAACAAAATATTAACCTACACATGTATTTAGACTAGGATTAATCAATAAGGCGTAAAAACCATAAAGCGAGAATAATACCTAAGCTCGAGTTAATTAGTATAAATTGTAACATGGGAAGAAAAGATTATTAGGATTAAATCTCATTTTTCACAATTAATAAAACCTAGAGTTTTCACCCCCTAAATTTTCATAAATTCTTAACTTATTTTTTCGTCAACATATATCCCAAATATTACACATGGAAGGTTGTAAATACGATGCATTCATGATATACACTATAAATCTCCCGGGTATAAAATTAAGAACAACATAACCTATTTAAACTAGCTTAATTCATCACTGAAGGAAAATAGCCATTTAATCCAATTTAGTTCAATCATCCCAACCTAAAATAACTTATCTACAAAGCATATTAGATGATATCCAATTAATGGAAAGCATAAAAAAACAACTAAAACTAATTATCAAAGCTACAAAAGTAATTACCAAAGCTTCAAAGAAAGAAATACAACTTATATATATTAAGACGATGATGAATAGTAACCTTACACATAAACACTTGGAGAGATAATGAAGGAAAGCTCCAAAGACCAACCAAATACAAAACCAAAGCTATCTAAATTAAAAGACGAGAAATTGATTTACACCAAAACCAATAATGGAAAACTTATAAAATAAAAAATCGGATATACGGAGGCCGAATCGATTCGGAACAAAGGTTGGATCAATTTGGTGCAAGTGAAATACGACACTAGTAGGTTATGATTCAATTCGGTCAAGGGATGTATAGATTAAAACCTATAGATCTGAATCTTTTGTTTGATGTCTTCTTTTTTTACATGACACATTTCATGAAAATTGTCCTAACTTCTTTGGCTTGGAATAGTCATTCAATTTTTTAGATATGGATTAATACAAGAGTTGTCAAGACCTTCCTTTAATAGAGTCTTTATCGAGATACGCAAGGCTGAAGTTAGATTTTATTAAAATTTCTTCTCATCCTTGGAGTTATCAAGCAAGTATAAAAGATTTGTTGATTAACTTGGAAAATGATGGAACCAATGAAAATGGTATTCTTTCGTGTTGTTTTTACGGTTTTTGATTTTTACGAGTTTGTACTTGGATTGTGGTTTGTTTCTGTTAATTATATTTATGATTTATATATAAGCTTTAATTCACGAATATCTTGAGTTAATGGTAATTTTATTTTGATTTGTTAACATATCCTAAATAGGTATACTTTCATTACCTTTCTCTTTCATTTTCTATCTCATTATATTTTTTAAGTTAATGTGCACTTTCAATGGGGCCCAAATAAATATAAAAATGGAAAGGTATCGATATAATTGTGTGAGAATCTACATTGGAACCATTGTTTGGATTATGCTAAGGTTTTTATATTTTTTTGGTAGCATACCATGAGGTGTTCGGTCCAGCTTACGTGCACTTCGACTAATCCCCATTCACAATTCGTTGCTTCCGCTGGCCAACAATTATTTTGATAGTGTAGGGGATCGAACTGGGGACCAAACCCAATCCACCCCTAAGACTGTCCTACTGGCAAACTTATACCACGGGTCAAGAGTCTTGGTTCTTAGGTCTGTATATTGTATTTTGTTGAACTTTTTATGTGCTTTTTACAACAGTGGCCTGATAACCGTGCTATGCACCTTCCCTCGAGAGATATCAACTGTATAAGTTGCAGCACTATTGACTCAGCTGTAGGAAAAAAATATTAGCCAAAGGTGAGTTAAGAGAGTTGCTAACATTTTTTCCACTTCAACTTGCTTCCTTAGAATGCTAGAAGGAGTTTAGTCAATCTCATTTTATACTTTTAAGTTAAAGAAATTTATAATGGCTTGAAAAGCATTTAAACTAACTCTTGTTGAACTCCATTATTATTGTTTGATTTGTAATATCCAAAGGTTAATTGAGTATTTGGTGTTTGATTTTGTAGGTTCTTGGATGTGGCTATAAGATTGCGAAGGTGACAGTGTTTTTTATTTACTTTACTGATTTTATTAATTTAGCTTATAACGGTTTTTATATGAGAATTATACGTATAATTTTTTTCTATTTCATTGATGAACCTTAAGTGTATGATTTGGTTCATGAACTTAAGCAATTTGTTAGTGTATATTTGTTTTTTCATTTGGTCGTGGGAGATGTTTTGGAATTGTGTAAAATTTTATATTTATTTTTTAAACATTCTTTGTAATCTGGTTTTACCAATTATTCTTCTTTTTAAATTATTAGAATGTGAAAAATATAACATAATTTTTTAAAGATTTAGCGAGATTGACCTAGTTTGTAAGTTTGTGTTTATGTTTGAGTAATTGAATTGCCTTTAGTGGATTGACCCATGTTCTTCATTATTTTTAAAACACTTAATTTATTTACCTCCTTTGCATTTAAAATAATCACAAAATTTTGATCTATTTAAAATAATAACTCTTTTACATCTCTAACACAAGTGTAAATTTTGAAACGAACATAATACGTTCATGAAAGAAAATCCAGACATATATACGTCTTTAAAAATGTCAATTTCGAATCAATGTGTTGATTTTCCTTTCGTGTGTAAAATTCTTAACTACTCTATAATGATTAAAACAAATAAATTTGAGGAATAAAAAATTACTAAATCATTTTCTCCGCACCATTATGATGTATTATACGAGGTTTAAAACGGACTATTATTATTGTCACTAAGTAAATACGACTTATGGTCCCATCAATGACGTATACTCTTGAAAAAGTGTGTCGTTCCTTCAGGCACGGGCATATACATATATATATATATAAGGAATGTGAGGGAAAGATTATAAGAAAATCAAAGATCAGTGAAATGGAGTGATAATAGTATAATAAGGAAAGTGAGGGAGAAAAGGGCAAAAAGAGAACTCGAAAGAAGTCTGGTAAGCCTATGTAGACGAAACTAACATTAGTGTCCACATTGTTTAAAAAAATATAATGTTGGGGAATAGCCCACAAATTTTAAACCAGAGTTTTATAGTTTTAATTTGTGGGAAAATGTGCAAAAGTGGTAGAAGTTTGAAAAAAAAATGAAAAGAAACTCTACTTTGGGGTTTATAAGATACAACAATTTTTTGGATTTTTGAGTTTACAGAAATAAGTTTGCGATAATATAAACAATAAAAATATGATTAGGTGGTAAGAAAAAAAAATAATTTCTTAGAAAATGTGCTAGTAGAAATGAAATATATGGAATGACATTAAATTGACAAAGTAGGATGAAGTGGGCCTACACCTTCTAAGCTATTTCAATTTTGATATTTGAAAGAAGTGTAAGATAATTTTGAAAGATGGTGGAGTGGAGGAAAATTGTGGTAAAAGGTGAGTGAGAGGTTGATGTAAGGGAATGCAAGAGAATTTTTAGGAATGATGTAAAAGGGTTTCTACACTGACTTTGAGGAAAGGGTCCTTAATAATGAGGTAAGGGTTTCCCTAAAAAGGAATCCCTAATGGATAAAAGACCACGTTGACCATGGGGTGTCTGACGGTAGGCATGGTCCTTATCTTGTCAATAGGTATCCCTACTAAACTTGGTAGCCACGTAAAGTATACCATGAATTTACGCTAGGGGTACCTATACGCGACCTGAAAATGGATTTTCTAGAAAACAATTTCAAAATACAAATTTTATGTATTTTTGCACGAGAACGGGATCATTAGAAAGAGGATTCAAAGTTCTACAAAAGTGCATAAGATACTCTCAAGTCTAAGAGTTGACTGAAGTTAAATGAAGCTCGAAAGGATCCGTTAGCCTCATATTTTGGATTTCAGGGTAAAAAAAACTAAATGCGAACTGTAAGTCCTATCCACACATGTTATTAACCATCGGAATGAAGATTCAGATCCCTCTGGAAGTTTGTTGACATACTCTCGAGTCCAAATGTTGATCAAATTTAAACGGAGCTTGGGAAATGTCTAGTGACGTTTCGTGCCATTGTAGCAAGTGTGTCGCCTAGGGCATAAGGGGCATGATGACTTTACTTCATCCTAACCTTCCTCTGACTTATCATGAGCAGTCAGTTCAAGGTTACAAATTCAACGATGGCTACAGAAAATAAGGTTTACGCTCGTTGTAGGACTTAACCCAACACCTTATGACACGAGCTGACGATAGCCATGCACCACCTGTGTCCACATTTCCAATGGAACCCATCTCTTTTAAGAGGATTCTCACCATGTTATTCCTTGATCCGTAAGTCTGATGCGCACACCACATCAATTGTAGGAAATAGGATCAAAAGTCTTTTGAGATACTCCCTATTTTGAGATTTGACTAAAGTTAAACAGATATAAAGAAGCATTTGATGACCTCTGGAAATAGGGTTTAAAGGAGGATCAAAGTTTTAAGATTTGAAGGCACTTTATAGAGGTATATTATGGCCACTAGAATAGGGTGTCTATGGAGACCCTGGACAGGAGATCTAATGATAAGTGAATTTCATAAAAAAATAGATACATAGATGAAGGTTTGTGAGTGTTAGGTTCCTATGAGCAAGAAACCTAGTAGGGATGAATAAATTTTAGTAATCCGAGGGATGAATGTCGAATTTAGAGGACATATGGAGTATGAGATATCGATTCAGAGGGTCGAGGCCAATTTGGAGGACAAATTTAATTATGAGGACCTAAAGAGTTTATGTGAATGATTCAGAGTATTGCATCCAATTATGAGGACCAAGGTTGATTTTGAGGACCTAAAGAAGTGTATACAACCAATTAAGAGTATTGTGGGCAATTATGAGTGCCAAGATTGATTTTGAGGACCTAAAAAGTATATGCGACCGATTGAAAGGATTGCATCCATGTATGAGGTCCAAGGTCGATTTTAAGGACCTAAATAAGTGTATGTGATTAATACAGAGGATCATGGTCAATTCTTAGGGCCAAGTTTGATTATAATGAACTAAAGAGTGTAGACGACTAATTCAAAGGGTCGAGGTTAATTTTGAGGTCCAATGTCAATCATGAAGACATAAAAATGTGTATGTGACCAATTCAGAGGATCACGGACAATTTTGAGGGCCAATGCTTAGTCTGAGGACCTATGGAGAGAAAAGGACAAATTTGCAGACCTAACGGGTAAAAAGGTCAATTATGGTAATCTAAAGAGTGTATGTGGTTGATTTAGAGTATCACAGTTTAATATTAAGGGCCTAGGTCACTTATTAGGACCTAAACTATGTATGCGATCGATTCAAAGGATCGTAGCTAAATTTTGAAGGCCTAGGTCAATAATGAAGACTTAAAGAGTGTATACGATTGATTCAGAGGATTGCGTCCTAATTCTGAGGGCCTAGATTAATTATGGGGACCAAAAGAATTTATGTGACTGATTTAGAGAATCGTGACCTAATTCTGAGGTCCTAGGTAAATAAGGAAGACCTAAATGATGTGTATGACTGATTAAAAGTATCATGAGTTAACTTTAAGGTTCTTAGTCAATTATGAGGACCTAAAAGGTGTATGCTACGAATTCAGAGGATCGTGATCTTATTCGGAGGGACTAAGGTGAGAATGCAGATTCTATGGATTTATTTATATCTTATGCCAAACATAGAAAATTTCAAATTTTAACATTTTTATCTTGATTTAATTTAGCTTCATATAATATGAGTAATGAAGCCAAATACCATACCAACCAATCATGTGAAAAATAAAACTGAGGAAAAATCATTTTGGGGTAAAACCTTTTGATTTTCAACACTTTATCATAATTGATAGACACTGGACAACTTACAGACTACTTAGCTCCATTAAATATAATGCGCAATTCTTCAAATCTTCTATAGATATGGTACATTGCAGCACTGTCTACAACAAGTAGATCTTGCCTCGGTATCATCGATCAAGCTCAGAAATCTTCCATTCCTTTCTTCTTTAGTAGTAGAGTATCATCTCCACAAACCAGCACTAGGGAAAATCTCTACAAGGGTTCTTGAACATGGATTGTGTTCTTCATAATTTGGTAAACTGATCTCCAAATATAAGTGGTCTGGATGAAAATTTGATAGAGTTTTATCACACAAAGAACTCTAAAAAGGCTTGGGAAAAGGTTAAAATGAGTTATATAAAACTTTAATCCCGCTTCTCTATTTATAGGAAGTTTGTTTCAAAAAGATAATCATTAGATATTTGGATCAGATTTGTTTAAAAAATAAAAACATGTTTAAACTTCGAATGACCTGGTACCACATTCAAATGGCATACCTTTTGTTTAACAGGTTTCCAATGGAAGTTTTATGACATTCCAGAGATTTCCAAAAGCTGTCACTTAAGATGTCGTTTGAATGTGGAAACTCTTTGTAATAACGTACCCAATCTCATTTGAACGACATCCAACAAAACTTCGAACGACACTCCAGAACTGACCAAAGGGCGTCCTCTCGGATTTCATTCAAACAAAAGAATCTAATTGTAATGACACTGTGTAAACTCGTTCGAACAACGTGTCAAACTCATTCTAACGAGTTAGTGAGTTTTCAAAAAAACATTAAAAATAATTTTAAACAATATAAAAACTTTTAATTCAAACTCTAATTTTAGAAAATCCCCCCTAGATAATTAAAGACTATGCCAAGCTACCTCGTAACTCTTCAGAATGTCATAGAGGTGAATGATCGTCAATCTTCCAAAGATCATTAACTTCTTGACTTCGAGTACATGGAAGCAGTCATCTAGGTGCACTTGGGTATAATGAGATAAGCTAAATAAAAACTAAATTGAACAATTATAAAATAATCTCTTACTAATCTCCCCCTTTGGCTATAAAGGTACAAAATACAAATCCAAGATAAATTGATCCCTCAGGCTAATACAAGTAATGCCCCCATCCAAATTAAGAAATAAAAATGCATAAATGTATAGGTATTCAACTAATAAGTCTTCATCTTGTGTTCTCCATGAAATCACACATGAGAGAAAAGAAATATTGTGGCGCGTACAAGTTTAAAATAGTAAATAAACTCCCCCTCACTTTGTTTTCCCCATATCTATACACTAATGTAAAAGGTTAGAAACTAAACATGAATAATAAGCATCACATGAATATGTAAAGATATCATCATAAATATAATCGATAACTCACATGCGATGATAATCCAATATGCATATGTGTTCTCACCCTATCAAACAACTATTTTTGAAGTTTTTCAATTTTTTCAAGTCTAGGAAAAAATATAAAATGTATAAATACAACACACCATGGAATAACAATAAAATATCCAAAATTTGAAAACGGAATGAAATTGTGTGAACATTTTCCATAGTTAAATCAAGATAAACATCCATAACATAGGTGCTGAAGTCATGAGACATTTCTAAAGAAATAACTCAATGTCCCTTAGGTGTGAAAGTTTGATCTTAAATGAAATTGACTCGACTTATCCAATATTCCATGAATATAAATGATTTTCAAAACAATTACACCAAACTTTAAGGACATATCTTATAAGTTCTGTTTACATTAGTGTATGTCGTATACAACTACAAACCGTCGAAGAAAATTTTCATATTTGAAGATACATGAAGACGGATCCGAATATCAAAAGTTCTTCAACATGCAATCCTCTGCGAGATTAATTTTGGTAAGGATGTGTTTAAGTACCTTAACGGTTCATTTAAAAGTGTTGGGATATTTTTCTAAAATATTTTCTTAGTGTTAAGGCGTTGTTTTTCATCAAAATATTTTTCTAAATGTTGAGGCGTTGTTTTTCGTCAAAATATTTTTCTCTGTCTTGAGGCGGATTTTTTAAATAAATTTTTTTGCTATATCATTCGAGCGACATATGCACGTCATTCAAACGACATATTCATTTTGGTCTATGTCGTTCGAGCGACATCTGTCCTCATTCGAGCCACATTAGGACTTCGTTTGAGGACAACACCGACTCAATTTTGCTATATAAAGTGTGTTAAATGACTCCTTTTTGTTAAGAAGACCTGTAGTTTTACACTACACAAAAATTGCAATCTGCAGAAACTTTTGTCTTCTTCTTTTAGGGTTCAAACCATTGTTTTTTAATTCACAAAAAGATCCCAATAGTTTAGTTAATTATTTTGGAATCCGAGATACATCTTAGCTAGAGTTTCTCTTCTGGGGAGGATAACCTACTGCTGATCTGGGTACCATTTGAAGGACGTACTGGGCTGACATTGACTGCGTGCCATAGGGAGTACTAGTGGGTGTTCCTCGGTTGATTAGACTGTGTGCCTTTATGAATATTCTTAGGTTAATTCATTACTGATTCAGAACTGTGTACTCTTGTGGGTATCTGCGGATATTCATTGCAGATTCCACTTGTAATCATTATGAGTATCATTAAGTGAAATAAAAGGTTTTCCATTTATGTTTTTTTTTCCTGAAATTTGTGTCAGCAATTTATTCGTGTTGGTTTGATTTTACCCACGTACTTGTAAGTTTTAGGGCTCAATTAAATTTGTTTGAAAATTGACTCTAATTAAATAACTTTACATTTGAAATTTGCGAACTAGACGTAATCAATATCACACCTCTTTATTAACTTGTTATCAGAACGAGTTTCTCTAATTTATCAAGTGATCATGTTTTTCGTAAATTTTTGTGATAATGAAGTTTTTAAAATCTTAGTTTGAAAAATCACAACCTTTCCAAATGAAAACTTATAGAATCGATTGCCAATTTTTTATGGGTCTAATTATCCTTCTTGGAAATCCTGTAGGAAATTTCACTAAAGATAAATCGATGAGAGTGTTTAGGTTGTTTGTGAAAGAGGATGAAATCCTCCCACTCTCACCGTAAATAATGTCACTAAATAAAAACCCATGGCAAAATGGACTGAGGATGAGTTTAGGTGGAGAACTTTTAATTTACGTGGGATCAGTGCAATTGTTTGCACCATCACTCTTGAGGAGTTTCGACGTATTATCATGTACACCACGTCCAAAGATACATGGATGTTGTACCCACGAAGGCACAAATGCGTTCAAAGATTCTAAACTTCAAAATTTAACTACTCAAATTGAAATAATTACCATGCCTGAATCTCACTGTTTTGATGATTTTTATGCATGCATATCTGATATTGTCAACACTAGTTTCAATCTTAGTTAGCACATTTCTGATCAACGAGTGGTTAAAAAGATTTTGAGATCGCTAACTAAGCATTTCATTCCTAAAGTGACTGCTTTGAATTCAATCTTAGTAATTAGAAGAGATGGTATGAGACATCTAGACTTATGAGATTGATATGTTCCCCGACACTGTCAAACCTAAGGATAGAGGGATAGCACTTAGAGCCCATTCTAGAAAGGGAAAGGAAATGCCCCATAGTGAGAACAAAAAGAAAGTGAGAGTATGTGAGTCCGATTCTGAGGACAAGTCTGATTTTGATATCGCCATGCTTGCAAAAAAAATTCAAAAAAAATCTCAAGTTTTCAAAGAAAAATTCTTGCGATAAAAGGGTTTTTGAGAAAAATAAAAATAAAGATGAGGCCAAAGAGAGAAGTGTGAAATAAGGTGAGAAAGATGAAGAGGAAGAAGAAAGATGTTTTAAGTGTGAGGGCAGAGAGCATAGAGCATTTGAGTGGCCCACTAGGCTAAAGAGAAATGGCAAAAAGATTTCCATGCCATCCAATCTTAGCGATAGTGAGGAAGAGGTGAAAGATTCCTGGGATGAGTTTTCACATGGGAAGTTTGTTTACTTTTTAGCTCACGTGGGCACACCTAATTTGTCCCACAACATTGAGGATACTTGTGCACGTGAGCCCAATGAGGTTTATTTGAGTGTTTCAAGCGAGTGTGAGACTGAGAGCGTTAGTGAAGGTAATAGTGAGTTGCAGATTACGTTTAGAGATTTGTACGCCGAGAACTTAAAGACTAAGAAATTGAATAAAGATTTAGATCTCAGGGTGATTGATTTGGAGAGAGAGATTGAGAGTTTGAGGGGATTTGAGGCATCGACGAGTCAACTCGAGAAGCTGAAGGTTTCTTTGAGTGTTCGGTTGATCATCGTGAATAGGGAGAAGAGTGAACTTATAGCCCGTGTGTCACAATTAGAGATATATCTTGATCATTCCCTGGAAGTAAAGCTCACTTTAGAGGATACATCAAAGAAAGTAGGAAATATGCTCATTGGTCCCACTTTGGGTAATGTTGAGAGACTAGGAATAGGTCGTGATGGTGCGTCCACTTCCCACATTGCACCCGAGCTGGTTCCTGAGTATGTGATTGATCCAAATGGCTCTCAATCCCTTCCACCTAGGCATCCCATTCAGGATAGGAGATTTTGTCGTAGACATTTTGAGAAAGGTGTTCCCAGGGCCGTGTATGTTTGCACCCATTGTAAGAAGATATCTTTAGGCATTTTGCTTTAACTTGGGTGGTGTGTCGCATAGAGCTGTGCCACATGTTCATACAAACGCACCTACCCATGATGCTCCAGATGATTACATGAGAGAGTCTTCACATATTAGGGAGCAAGTTAAGTTTTTGGTCAAGACTTCATATGATTTGATGGAGGTTTTTCATAAGATTCCACCACCTTTGGAAAACTTCATTGCATCTAATGATTGAGGTCGGATATGATATCTTTTATGATTATTTGCCTATTTCTAGTGTTTACCATTTTTGTATTTATATTTTGCATTTTTGATATATTTTTCGAAAAACCAAAAAGATTTTTGTTTTTGAATTGTTTTTGAAAAGATACAAAAAGATTATAATTTTTTTAGATAAAATTGAAAAAGCGAAAAAGAATTTATTTTGATAAAATTTTTGGAGAAAGACAAAAAGAGTTTTGTATTTTGTTTACGTAGTTTATGAATGGACATTTAGGATGACCAAGTCACAATTTCATTCCGTATCCATATGACGATTTAATAGTGTTTTGATATGCGTCATCATTTCATTTTTGTGCTTTATAATGTTTGGAGTCATTAAGATGTAATTTTAGATTACTACCTACATGTTTAACTCTCAGTTTCCTTCAATGCACACTTGCACAGATTTGTTTGATTATTGTATTGGTAAAATCACATGTTGGTCGAAGTGTTTCCATCTCAATCTTATCTTTAAAATGAATTAAATGCGATAAAACTCGACAATGCAAGTAGTTCATGTAAGAACCGTTTACCGTGAGGAATTAAATTGCAAAAAATTATGAGTGTTCACGGGAAAGGTACGAGAGTACAAAATTAACTCGTCGTGAAAGCCACCATTCAAAAGAGACCAAGAAAAAATTAAGGCAATAAAAATAATTATATGACAAAAATTGGGACCAGTAGGATTTCTCTAAGGAGAGAAAAATAGATCGCCTCAAGAAAAATTAATGCAATATTTTTCATGAGGAAGTTTGGTTGGAAATATGTAAAAAATAGGTTTGCACGTCCTGACAAAGTCTTGAAAAGAATTACATAGCTTCAGAAGTTATTGGTGTGAAAATCATTTTAGACTTTGATGTGTCGATTAGATTGACCCGAATACCACCGCCGGCGATACAATTTTCGGCGCACCTACCCCACCATCGTGACCTTCTCTCCGGCAAATCCGAACCCGTTAACCCATGCCCAAAATCGAACCTTAATCCGAACCCCCTGTAAACCTCCGACCCAATCGGTACCTGCCCCACCATCGTGACCCTCTCTCTGGCAATTCCAAAGCCGTTAACCCATTCCTGAAACCCGACCCTCGGCTCTGCCTTCCTCCGGCCTGCCCAATCGCGACCCTGTGTGTCCGACCCTACTCCATCGCAAATCGAATCCAACTCCTTACCCAGTTCGATCTCACCATCAACCTTTACCCAAACCGTACCTTGCAACTCATTTACCCAAAACCCATTTATCCTAAATCGTGTTTCCTGCCAAATGCAAACAACAAACCAAGCCAATAAATGCCCACATGTGTTAAAACCAATAAAAAACTCCATATTCCCTTTTACCCAAAATGCCCCCCAACTACAAACTTTAAACCATTTCCAAAAATAACCCTTAACTAAATCTGATTTGTTTTATTCCAATCCCCTCACCCACATGACCTCACACTCCTCTCACCATTTCCATGCACACTCAAACCCATTCCCAAAAATACCCCTTTAGCTCCATAAGCCACTATAAAAAGAAGATCTCACTCCATAAAAATGAGGATTAAGAATATCAATTTTAGAGAGAGTTAGAGATAGTTTAGTGTAGAAAATAAATTAGGATAAACACCATTTTGTAAATAGTTTTAGTTTTATTTTTTTAGAGATTTGTGAGGAGAAATTTTTTATGAGATATAAATGAGTGGGTATTATTGCAAACTACTTGGATGCTCAAGTAAGAGGGTTGTATACTTCAAATTGGAGGATTGGAGTCAATTAAATTCAAGAGATTAGTTTGATTGTTCTTCTCTTGTACTTTATTTTATTAGCCTTTGATTTTTTTATTATCATGTGTGATATTATGTTAGGCTAAATCCCCTTTCAAGGGGTGGGGGACCCTTATTTCATGTTATTTTAATTTAATTAGTTTGATTACTTGAAAATTCCCTTTGAATGTTAATTTTGATCCCCCACCCTTAAATTTACGCCTCGAGAGAGGGTAAATGATTTTCGAGAGAAAATCAAAATTATAAGTTATAATACCCATTTTAGATTCGAACTAGAGATAGGATTTTCTTAAGTGTGGTATTATTCCTTGAATTTCAACTCTATTTTTATTTTCTAAGATTTACATAAATTTTAATTGATCGATCCTAGTGGGTGATTAATTAAAAGAAGTGTAGATCTATTTTCTAGAGTTGTGGGGTGTTAAACTTAATTTTCTAAAAGGTTACAATTAAAATTACATTTGCAATGAGAATTCATTTGTAAGTTTGATATTAATTTGGAATAATTCAATTAATTAAATTAATTAATTAGAATAGCTAAAATTTGTGGTGTAATGCCACTCCTTGATTGTTCTCACATTAATTTACCTCATTTATCTATTATTTTAGTATTAGACTTTATTTTTCACTTTTAGTCACTTTCTAGTTAGTTGTTTTCATCTCACATTATAGTTTAGTGTTATTTCACCTCACCTCACCTAATTGTTTTAATATTTGAAAAAAGCTAAAAAGAAATAGAAAAAGCAAAAGCCCAAAAAGAAAATAAAATTGAATTACAATTGAGTTTATCTCTAGCTTTACCCCCTTGATGTGGACTGATACGCTTACTTACCTCTACACTTGAGATTGTATATTATTTTGTAGGTATTTGAGGATTTTGATTAGAATAAATTTTCAAGCAACGACAAAAAATACTCCGAAAAGTCATTTTCATCAAATGGCATCGTTGCCGGGGTTGGGAGCGTGAAACACTCGGAGCGGATTCAATTTTGTAGTTCATTTATTTCCTATATTTTGTTGCATTTTAGTACCTTTTTTTTATTTTAGAAGGCTTGTATTAGGTTTATTTTATCATTGCTTGTATTGCGGTGCATAGAGATACTATTATTTTATTTTTCCTTTTAAAAATTATAATAATCGAAGACAAGCATGATAGGGAAATCGTACAAGGTAGAGAGAGGGCGTCCAAAGGCGAGGATTTAGAAGCCCCTCAACCTTAGGTCGGTAGGACTTCCGGGGCCGACTGAGATTGGCGTGATCTCCCCCTGATCGACTCAAATTTTTCGACATCCCACTGCGTAAAAATCATGGGAGGTACATTTCTTCCAACCTCGTGCCTCTCCTGTTAATGAGTCAATTCTTCTGTGTGATTACGTGCTCTTGTGTGATTTTATTCTTGCATTTATTTTCGAATGGTGGAATGAATTAAATTACTAATACCTACACCTGGTCACTCACGAGAAGGGATTTCATCACCCGACTCACTCGCTTACCATTGTGTTCTACCCTAGCAATCACTAAATTTAAAATATATTAACTAGGTAGCTCACTACGAGAACCTTTTTGCAACGGAGATCACTCAGATAATTCCGTGGACATGGCCATGGAGTTTTACTTCTTCCTCAACCAAGAGATAAGATCACTCCAAAAGTAATAACACCCACTCAAGGTTCTCCAACAACCATCAATATCCCCCGCCCAATCGGTATCCGAATAGGCAGACAAGCGTTCATCAGTATCAAAGGAATACCAAATACTGTAAAAGAGAGTGTCACTCGCATATTTAATGATATGTATAACTGCAAGAAAGTGAGACTCTTTCTGGAATGCTTGGTATCGCGCACAAACCCCAATGATAAAGGCAATGTCGGGACGACTAGCTATCAAGTAGAGAAGACTACATATCATGCTCCTATAAAGGGTTTGTTATGTCCTTGCCTAGAGTGTCTTTGCTAATCTTAGACAATGTACTCATTGGGGTGCATAAGTTCTTAGATAAGTCTAAACCAAAATTCTGCACTAAGTCCCTAATATATTTGGATTGGTATATGAACATGCCATCCTCAGGATGACACACTGGGAGACCTAAGAAGAATATAATCTTTCCAATCATGTCATCTCAAACTCGCTCTTCGCCTCCTCCTCAAAAATGCAATCATGTTGGGGGAACGTGTATCCAAATATTATGTTGTCCACATAGACTTGGGCAAACCGGATAGCACCACTCTCTCTCTCCTCATAAACAACGTCTTATTCATTCCCTCTCTCTGGAATCCACAAGCTAAGAGATAGGAAGTGATCTTCTTGTACCAAGGATAGTGTGCTTGCTTTAAACAATAAAAGGCCTTCTCAATATCAAAGATGTGTCCCGGGTACTTTGGATCTTCAAACCCCTTTAGTTGTTCTACATAAACTTCATCCTACAGAATGACATTAATGAAGGAACTCTCAAGATCCATTTTATATAACTTGAAGTGTAGATGGCATGCTATGGTGAGTAGTAAGGGAACGGACATACAACCTCAATTAGTGTATCGCTTTGACGAACAAACCTAGCCTTATTACGAACTATGGTATAATTTTTATCAATCTTATTCTTGTAAACCCACTTCGTACCTATCACATTAATATCAATCGACCAGGAGATTAATTCCTAGACATCGTTCTTGCAAAACTGAAGCAACTCATCTTGCATAATAGTTATCCAATGCTCGTCATTGAGTGATTTTTTCACATTCTTGGGCTTGGCTAAGGAGGTGTAGCAAAGATATATGGACACATTCTGAAGTTTAGGATGAGTCTTGGTACCTTATGTTGGATCACCAAGTATAGCAGTAGGGTCATGACTCTTTCGAACCCAATAGGGTAGGTCCCCTAATAAAAGAGTGGGGTTAACCAATATAGTATAAGTGGGATCATCATCATGGGTTAATCATCCTCACACTGGGGGATAGGGTAAGTATATACTATTGGTTCATCGTCTCTAATAGTGATGTTTATCGTCTCCAAAACCATAGAGCTTTCAAGGTTACACACTAACCTTAAAATATTCCCTAGTCACTTTGAGAGTCTAACATTACTAAGTGCTCTCTATCTCTCAAGACGTAGCAAGTACTCCCAAAGACATGGAAATACGATAGGTTGGGCTTTTTACCTATCCATAACTCATATGGCATGTATAGCATGTGTGGAAGAAGATATATCTTATTCATCGTATGGAATAAGGTACTCACCGCCTCTTCCAAAAAATGTCTAGGCACATTTCTACCAAGAATCATAGATCTAGCATATGTTGTATTGTCCGATTTTTTCTCTCAACTATCCCATTTTATTGAGGAGTAAAAATAGTCAAAAACTTGTAGATGCCCACTCCATGACAATAGTACCCAATCTAGCTTATTTATATTCACTCTATCTTGATTGTTTGGAGCCACCACCGGTCAACCATTTTAGAACCCTAAATCCTATAAGACTTTCAATTTTTTATCAAAGTATGAACGCTAAGTTATTTTGGTAGATCCATATTTAGGCATTAATTCGAGTAGTTCTTATATGGAGGGTAAATCATTTTCTACACCACCTTTGTTTGATGGGTTTAACTATGAGTACTAGAGAACATGTATAAATCAACACTTATGTCAATCGACGAAAGAGTTTGGAAATATGTAGTTAAGGATTGGTCCCCACCCATATGCTTAGTATGTGATTTCAAACTTCTAAAACCCTTTGAAATATGAAGTGCGGATGAGAATAAGTTGTCCAACTATATTTTTGTGGTCGGAATGCTTTGTTTTGTGCTATCACACCGGAGGACTTCCATAATATTAGGATATATGAAACATCTAAAGAGACGTAGTACATAATCCAACTCAATAATAAGGGTACTAGTGTTGTTAAGGTTTCTAAACTCTATAAAAATCACCACTCATTTTGAAACAATTAGGATGGAGGAGAGTGAATACTTTGATGAGTTATATGCTAGAATGTTACATATTATGAAATCATTGTTTAACTTGGGAGAGAGAATACCCATCAACCATTTAATCAAGAAAATCTTAAGGTCCTTACCAGAAAGATTTAATTCAAAAGTGACTGTTTTGAACTCCTTTAGTATTTTAAACTCTAAGAAACTCGAAGATCTTGTAGGTTATTTTCAAACTTATTAGCTCGACATGTTTTCCTCTAAAAATATGAAGAAAGATAAGTCCATTTCTTTAAAATTCTGAAAGGAGGAAACACTTATTTCAGATCATGAGTCTGCGATCAATTTTGATGATATGTCCATGTTTGCAAAGAATTTTAATAAATTTCTCATATTTGAAAAATAATCTAATGATGAAAAGAATTTTGAGAAAAACAACTTTAACAAGGCTATAAAATTGCCTAAAAATTGTAATGATAATATTAAGAGGGATGAGTCGGATATATGCTTTGGATGTGAGGGTCATCGTCAAATGAAAGTTGAGTGTCCCACTAAAATAAGGAAGGAAGGAAAGAAAGCGAAGGTGTAAATACCTTAGTGATAGTGATCCGTAAGAGAAAACTAATTCTCCCATTTAGCACAACTTCAATGCGTTCATGGCTAGCAACGTGAACCTTGATGAAAAATATTTTAATGAAGATAATTTTGAGCATAATAATTGTAAGGCCATTGTTTGTGATTCCCAAGCGAGTGATGCTGGAGACAATGGACAAGAAAAAGATGATGAAGAAGAAGATGAAAAGGAGAGTTCACTTTAAGTTGCGTGTTCTAAGTTTTATGTTGAAATGGTGAATTAAAAAAAGTCTAACTTGAAGTTAGAAGATATATTAAAATAACATGCCATGAGTAATGATGAGAGTGTATTGATTAAGCATCTTAGGTAACATGAGAAGACTCTTAGAGATAAGCTAGTATTTCTTAAGGGGGAGAAAGATAATCTTCGGGGATTAATGGATATTTTGAAGAAGGCTAACCTTGTTTTGTATGCTTCTCGTCATTTTCTCGAGTCTAGAGTTGTTGAGTTGGAAGAAAGATTGAAAGAATAAATTAATGTAAAATTTGATTTGGATTCGAAGTCAAAAAAGTTGGATAAAATGTTAAAAATCGTCCATATCAAAGATGACAATTGTGGGATTGGCTTTGATGATCAAAATGCTTACGCTACTAAAGACAATACCATATTTTTAAGAGAGTCGACCATTGATATAAACATTACAAATGGTCAACCCAAGGGTAGAATTCCTCATGGCTATAAGTACACACATTGGGGTATGAAAATCCATCTTATGTACTGTTACTTTGATCTTAAAAATGGTCCTAAGAAGTCTACATCTAGAGTCACCAAGGTTCGCAAAACCCGAGAGAGTCATGTCACACGTACGCGAGTTAGCATATCATATTTGGAAGCTTTACATGTTAGACTTACTGATTCTCGAATTCTTGCACATAATACCTCTCGGATGTTTACGTACACTATTTTTTATACTTCGTGGTGAATGTGTTTACTAGTTATTTATGGTTTGAGTCTTTTTTATTTTTATTTTTCATTTGTTAGGTCTTATAAAAACATAGAAAAATATTTTTTTTTTCCTTTTGAGCTTTGTTTTTATATGTGTCTTTTGAAAAATTATTTAAAAACTTAAAAAAGTTTTATTTAATTGTATTGTTGTTTTACACAATTGGTGTGTCTTATCAGTGTGTTTGAATACAATCCATTCCATGTTTCCATATGCCTAGGATATTTGATGAGGATTTTTAATTCTAGGATTACTCTTAATCCTGCTTTCATGGAGTAGTTTAAGAATGACTTGTTTAATGGATTCACTTTGCATATGCCTCCTCACATATAAGCACAATATCTTTTAGATTTCCACTTCATATATTAGATGAGATAAGTGAAGTATTCACCTAAAAATATTATCATAGACATATATATTTGATGTGTGGATTTGTCCATGTAAGAAAATTGTCCATGATTTTGTTCTTTTATTGAAATATGAGTATAAACGGGAAAAAGCTACGAAGGAAGAAATCTTCCTTGCATAAAAGAACACTGGTGGAAAGAATCTAAATAATTAAGAGGCAAAGTAAAGAAAATACTATCAAGGAAATTTTTTATTTCATTGATTCTTCAATTAAATTGGTATCTTAAAAAAATGAGAGTAAAACATGATATATCTAAATTTTGAGGTTGATAGAAGATCAATGGGTTTGCGTAATGAGTCCTAGTTATTTCATGTTTGACGCTATTGATTTAAGAATCATCGATATTTTCTATGATATAGTGCATTATGTTTATTTTTCCATTTATCATTTTACTTTATCTATCACGACAAGGCTAAATATTTGCTCGATAAAGTTAATACAGTCAAATAGAACTCCTTGGAAATTTTTAAGTGATTGGGTCATAATATATATGTTTCTAGTTCATGCCCCTTCATTACATACTACATGTTTAAACACATGGATACTATGCTACTGTCGAAAAACCTATTGTGTGTAAGAGCAAGATTTTATAATTGATCATAATTTAGATAAGTTAGCATATCCACTTATGAATCGAATCTTTATATGCCTCCAGGATCTTTGAACACATGTTAGTGACCGAGAAGTGTTTCCATGTGGAAGCCATTGAATGCACAACAATACTATATGGAGGTATAGTATAAGGTCTTTTTGATATAAACTTGATCATTTTTATTCTATGATGTGTTTAAAAATAATTGAGACATTATCTTAAAATCATTTTTTAAAATCATTTTTTTAATTTTTGTACTCGTTAGGACGAGATTTGTATCTCGTTAGAACGAGAATCTATTCTCATTCGAATTAAATTTGAATCTCATTGGAATGACCTATCTATGTTCGTTAGAATGAACTTCTAAAGAGTTTCAAACGGGGTCTCTAGTTTTAACAAAGTTGCATCCATTAGAAGTTCATTAGAAGATGGTTCGCACGAACTAAGCTTTTGGTTTGAATTAATGTCAATCTCATCATAACGAAACTATAGTTCTCATTTTAATGAACTAGCATTTTAATTCGAACAAACTTTGTCTCCTCGATTTTCGTGTTTACTATAAAATAGACACATGTGGGCTATTTTTCGAAAACCCTTTGGCAAAAAAGAAATTCCATACTAGTTCCAAAAGTCCCGCAAACTTTGTTTCAAAGAAACACATTTTTTCCAAATCTTCAGCCATAGAATTATTTGTTGAGTTTGTCAAACCCTAGTTCCTATAATAAATTAAAACCTTGCAGATATTTCCTCTGTGGTTTCTTTGTGGATTTACGAATCAATGATCGAAGAAGAAAGGATTCTGCATTTCTATGGCTGATCGGTGGATACCGAGGGAAGAGCTAATTCCTGCGGGTGGTACTAGACTTTATCACTTTCTGATACAGACTTGAAGACCAACATTGCATTATACAAATTGGATATCTAAGTAGTTTGTAATTCATCTTGTGTCTATCAATTTTTATACAATGTAGGTTATTCCTGAAAGGGTTTTTTCCTTAATACTTCTTTTGTTTGGTTTGGTTTGATTGTCTGCTTTAGCATATCTTATTTGTACTTTATCTTGCATGCACACACCATTCTAATCAATATATAATTTGGTTAAAATTTTATCTTTTTTATGTTAATCTATGATACAAGTAAATCCATATAACCACACATTTTCAAATTTGTGTCACTGAATGATACACTAATTTACAATGTGATCTTCATTTACTATTTTTTATGGGTGAAATTATGCGTAATGGAAATTTCGAATAAGGGTCGATGTAAAAGAGATTGATGAGCATGTCTAGAATATTTGTATAAGAGCGTAGACACCACCCACTCGGACTAACGGTGATGTCATAAGTCCTAAACCCATCACCAGTTGGACGGATGATTAACTTAAATAGAGTAATTTTAACTCCCAAAGGTTAAGTGTGATATGAAGTTCAATCACCCCAACATGTTTCATCGCATTATGATGTGTACCATGTCTAAGAAAGAGTAAGACATCCTCCAACTCACTCACGAGGGTACCGACACTATGAAAGCTCCTAAGCTTCAGAATCTCACAACACAGTTTCAAACTATTACTATGATAGAATCCAAGACTTTTGATGACTTTTATGCATAATTATCTGACATAGGTAATTGTAGTCTCATTTTGGGTGAGAGAATTACTGAGACGAGAGTAATGAAAGAGATTTTAATATCCCTTTCATCATGATTTTTCCTGAAAGTCATGGTCCTAAATTATTTGGTAATTTTAGATACGCTTAGGGTAGAAAAACTCATAGGAGACCTTCAAACTTATGAAATCGATATGTTCCTCAAAACTCAAAAGCCAAAGGAAAAGGTATTGCTTTGAAAGTTCAATTTAAAAAGAAAAAAGATATTTCATTTGACTTTGAGTATGCATTTTATCTAGATGATCTTACATTTTTACAAACAATTTAAAATTTTCTTAACCAAAGAAAACAAAATTCTTCTAAAGAAAATAAAAATTATGAGAAAGATAATTTTTTTAATTCTAGCAAGAAAGTTTTTGAAAAGGCGATAGGAGAGTACCCTAAGAAATATGAGGATAGATTGTGTGAGTGAGAGGTTAAGGATCAAAAATACCACGAGTTTACTAAGAGGCTAAAGATATAGGGCAAAGGCAAAGCCTCCTACAATGACACTCTTAGCGATAGCAATATCGAGTTGGTAGATTTCGTGGATGAATCACCTCATGGATGTAACTTCACCGCGTTCATAGATAGTAATATTGGTACTTTGAGTACATTTCACACCGATAAGTACATTTCCAAACATGATGGCCTCAACAACGAGTCTAGTCCTTCCGAAAAGAGTGAGGGAGATGAAGTTTTGAGTAAGAGAGAAAGTGTCCTCAATGTGCTTATGTTGAGTCAGTTAAAACAAAAAAGGAGAATGAAAATTTTTCACTTAGGTTTTTAGATTTTGAGAAAGAGATGAGAGAGTATAGAGAGAGCGCCGTTAATGAGAGTTTCTTTTAGGGAGAGAGTTATTTTAGTGGATAGGTAAAATGGTGACTTGACAAACAATGTATATAATCTTACGAGATACCTCTAAGATTCATTGGAGACTCATGAGAAACATAAAGCCCTTGTATCCTAACTTGAGAAAGATCTTAAACATTCCTGGAAGGTTAAGGTTACTGTAGAGGATAAATCGAAGAAGGTAGGGAAGATGTTCCTCTATCCCGCTTTAGGTTTTGGGGAGAGGCAAGGAATAGGTTACAACAATGCATCCATTTATCATGCCATACTTGCACTAGTTCCTAATTTTGTGGTGGATCCATATGGGCTTCGAACTAACCCACCATAGAGAGTTCAACATAAACGATCTAACCATGGTAGATATAAACATGTCTTTGTTTGCACCTAATGCAAAAGGAGAGGTCACCTTAGGGAATTTTTCTAAAAGTTAGGAAGAACTCCACATACACATACTCCCGCAAACTATGGTAGAGACTTTGCTAGTCTTAGAGAGCATTTTATGTTACTATTTATGACTTCACAAATCTTAATGGAATAATTTCAACGGATCTCCATGCCTCTTGAGGACACTTCCAATGCTACGACTAGAGCCAACACCAATAATGACAGATAAAAGGTAACCTTCGATTGGGTACTAAGTATAAAGATAAATCCCTTGTTATTCACGTTGATCTTAAGGTTCAAGATTCTTCCAAATGATATTTTGATAGTTAGTTCTCTAGGCACATGATTGATTACAAGTAATTTTTTACCAACCTTGAGGAACGCAAGGAAGTAAAAGTCACCTTTGGAGATGGTAGTAATCTATCCTCTTAGGATGTGGTTGTGTTGAGATACCTTAATTTCCTAATCTATACAATGTGTTGTACGTCGAAGGGTTGAAATCAAATATGATTAGCATATGATAACTTTGCGATGCAAACTTTGTGGTAAAGTTAGATCGATTTGTTTATAATCAATCTGGTGAACTGTTACTACAAGGAGTGAGAACTGACATAATTGTTATGGGATCATTCCTAAGTCCTCATTTGTGTAAAATTATAATAGGGTATCCTCTATAGATGTTTTGCATCAATAACTAGGTCATGTAATCTTTAGAGATGTTGAGAGATTTGTGAAAATGGACCTATTTCGTGGCTTACCATCACTTCAAAAAGAAACTTCCTCAGTTTGCAGTCCTTGCCGATAAGGAAAAAAATTCTTAGTCCCCAACGAAATTTGAATATCATTACCACCTATCATGTGTTGGAGTTGATACATGTAGATCTTATGGTTCCTACAAGTGTGGAGAGTATTAGTGCTACGAGATATATTCTCGTGATGGTAAATGACTTTTTAAAAGACTCCATCATGGAGTTTTTTAGGGAAAAGTACGATGCGATTAAATTCCTAACAACCAAGTGTCCTTTCTTACAAAACCATAACGGTGTTACTATTAATCAGATGTGTAGTGACAATGGCACTGAATTTTAAAAAGAGAAGTGGATAGCTATTATGATGAAGTAGTCATCAAACATGATTTTTTGTCCATTCGTACTCCTCAACAAAATGGGATAGTTGAGAGGAATAACCGAGTGATTTAAGAGATGGCTAGATCCATGGTTCGTAAGAGAAACATGCATGGAATGTTTTGAGCAGAGGCGGTTAATACTTCATGCTCTATGGTGAAATGGGTATATCTTCATCCACACATGTTATATATTTCATGAGTTGTGGATAGGGAAGAAACCTAGCCTATCATATTTTTGAGTTTTGGGGAGTTCTTGTTACATTTTGAGAGATTGAGATCATTTAGGAAAGTTAGACTCCTAAAGCGATGAGGGGATATTTTTAGGTTATTCATCGTTGAGTAGGTTTTTTAGGGTGTTTAAACTTACAATATATAATGTCATGTAGTCAATAAATGTCACGACTAAAGATGACGGACCGCTTGCATTTTTTACCTCCACCTCAAGTCTCATTGTTACTCATACTGTCCTGGTAGAGCCCACACTTGATTTATAGTATCCACCCTCTTAGGTTCAAAAGAGTCATGACCCTTACCCTATACTTGGTGATCCCACACTAGGTGTCAAGACTCATGTTAACTTCATAAAGTGGCTAACTACTTTTGCTACACCTCCTTAGTAAAGCCTAAGAATATGAAAGAAGAATTCAAGGACAAGCATTAGATATCCATTATGAAACATGAGTTGCTTCAATTTTATAAGAATGATGTCTTGGAGTTAGTCCCCTAACCTAGAGAGACTAATGTGACCGGTACAAAGTGAATTTACAAGAATAAGATGGATGAGAATGGTATTGTGGTTCGCAATAAGCCTAAGTTCACCACACAAGGTATAGACTTTAAGGAGACATTCTCTCATGTTCCTAGGCTTGAGTCCGCTCACTTACTACTCACCATAGCATGTCATCGACGACTCTAGTTATACCCAATGGATATCAAGAGTGCCTTCCTTAATGGCATTCTATAGGAGGAAATGTACGTGGAACGACCAAATGGGTTCAAATATCTAAAGAACCTAGGACACATTTTTTATCATAAAAATTCTTTGTATGGTTTAAAACAAGAAACCCGTGCTTGGTATGATAAGATTACTTCTTATTTCTTATCTCATGGCTTCAATACAGGGGGATTGGATAAGACGTTATTTATGAGGGGAGAGAGTGGTTCTCTATGGGTTGCCTAAATCTATGTGGACAACATAATATTTTGGATCCATGTGTGGCCAATATGCTCACACGTTTGAAAAGGAGAAGAATAGTAAGATTTAAATGAACACGGTTGGTGAGATTACATTCTTCTTAGTAATCCAAATGCGTCAAGTTGAGGATGGGATATGCATATATTAATATAAATATGCTACAGACCTATTAAAGAAGTTTATTTTAGAATCAGTAAGCACATATGAACCCTTATGAGTGCATAAGCTAAGCTTAGCAAAGACACTTTAGGCAAGGACGTAGAGAAAACACTTTATATAGCATGATAGGTAGCCTTCTCTACTTGACCGCGAGTGGCCCCTCTGCCAAGATCAATACAAATAATAGCTTAAGGAGAGGGAGTCCACCACGAGTGTCCCCTCTGACACAATCAATATAAAGAAAAAATTATGGTGAGGGAGTCCACTTCGAGTGATCCCTCTACCAAACTCAATACAAAGAATAACTCGAGTACTTTGACAAAATGGTTTTAGAGAGTGTGGCCCTCAAAGTCACTCTCAAGTTTTACAAAGTTTATACAGCAAGTTAATATTTGAAATGATATTTATTAAATCACATATTTTGTCACCACTAGGAGACATATTTTCTTTTTGATTTTGGTTTGCACCAAGTGTCGCCTGTCAGAGGGGACAAGAAGCTATAGACAGGTTGGGACAAAAGGTACATTAAAGACCTTGTCCATAAGATTTCCTCTCTTTTTTGGCACCTATAAGGTGCAAAGTAAGCCCTAGTATAAACCTATAAATAAGACCCCTGGCTAAGGTTAAGTCATAATAGAAACACAAGTTACATCGTTACTCTGCCAAATTTACATGACACTAGTATTCTCTTCTTTCTCTTTCTCTAAGTGTCATAGTGCTTGTGTCTTAACTCATATCATTACAACCACTATTCTTAGAATATCTCTCTCTCCCATATATCATTATTACTTATGAAGGTTTCTCTCTCCGAAAGAAGTTCATATAATTTACTACATTTTTACTAGAAGAGGAAGGTTTTCTACTAGAGCTGATCTTTAAACTTTGAAGACCTTGAAAATAGAGTCCATTAGAGTGGGTCACGCCTCACCCATTCCAGTTCTTCTGAGTCCCCAGTTACACCATCCTCCTATATTTTGGTGACTCCGTTGTGGATGTATCCTCATTACGATTGACAAAAAAGGTTAAAATGTGTCAAAGCAACTAATTTTTTAAGATACTTCAGCTGGTTATAGAGTTAAGAGAGACCAGACCACACAAGAAGAGGTGATGGTGATGGGAGTGAGAGCACCTACTTGGTAGTAGGTATGTCGTTGGCATGTATGAACATAATGAGTATGTTCTTTAAGTTCTTGAAGAAAAACAATGTTGACTTGGCAGACCTAAGTTAATCTTATACAACACTGCTAGTGGCTCCTACTAGAGGGGCAACCACAACAACAGTAGCAACAAAAGAGGTGGCTCCACCGTAGAAAGTAGTAGAGAATCAAGAAGTAACACTAGAGACTTCACTAGCAGTGAAGAAGGATGGCCTGGAAGAATATCCTTACATGGTTATCACTATGGAAGAGGTAAGTTGGTTGATTTCCTCTCAGATATAAGCCCCTCACATGTACGAGGAGCTGGAGAATCCTTATCCGAAAAGTATCAATGAAAAACCATACCCAAAGGGGTATGTTCCTCCAAAGTACATCAAATTAAATGGAAATGGAGAAAACCCTAGAGAACATGTAAATAGGTACGTAGAGTATTTGGGTGTTCATGTCAATAACAAAGACTTAAGGTTATGAGAGTTCTTAAAAACTCTCACGGGGAAAGCATACACATGGTACTCTTGCCTCTAGAAATTTTTTGTAGAAGAAGATGAGATTACATTTAGGCGCCTCACTCAAGAGGTATAAAAACCAGGCGAAGAAGTGATGCAGTATATCAAGATCTTCCACGAGGGACTTTGATGCTCATGAAAATATATCTAAATCAAACTATTGCAGTTATGCATTAAGGGACTCCTAGAGGAGTACAAAATTCGCTTGGTTAGTGAAACCAAGGATAGGATATTTAGAGAGTTCACATGAGAAGCTGGAAACATTGCAATGATTATCAAACCCAGACCATCAAGTTGGAGGACATAACTACCTCTAACCTCAATAGGATTCTAGGTCTCTCGAAGATAAGATATTAACTACGTGGATGGGGAATCTAAGGGCAAGAAGGCAGGCTCGAGTTCAAAGTAAGTATTCCAAGAAAATGGAAGTTTGGGGATGATGTTCCACCACCGCTGCCATGTATCATGGCGTAGGCTATGGACTGCTATCTAGTGCGAGAGGGAGTATCGGGTCCACCCCACTCTAATAGTCTTGTCCCAATAGTAACAAAGAAGGAAGACACCAAGTATTGTGAACTTTGTCGGAGGGTGCAGTATGCTACCAAAGAGTAATTTTACTTACAGATAATTATTGGTGATCAAGTGGACAACGGTACTCTACAGATACCACCCGTAGATGTCAATAAAAATCCCCTCCCATCCCATCACTATAGCCGATAATATGGTGGTGTCATAAGATAAAGAAGAAGATCAAGACCTGAAGTAATGGTGGAGTAAGGAGAGGATATGTTAATAATTGAGGGAGTTGAGCGTCGATGAAGAAGAGGAGAAAAATGATGGGGTTGAGTAAGAAAACCCCTTCGGAGCTAAAGCAGACGTAGTTCAAGGAGGAAGAGAAGATGTAGTTCTTACCCTGGATGAGGGAGGAACATTTGAGGCAGAGTGTGTATGTAATGCACAAACATACGAAGTGGAGTTAGATTCAGAGTGTGCATCTATAGAGAGAAGCCCAAAGTTCAAGTGTTTTTTTGACCAAATTGGTGTAAAGAATGACACTCGTGTAGTCATCACAATGGGGATTTTAGAATCAATTCAGCAGTAAGGGAATCCCTCTATTAACTAGAACGAGAGCGCACGATGATTGATCAAAGATACACCTCAGAGGTGGTATTCTCTAAGGCAGATAAGCATGTGACTTACTTTCATAATCATGCTCTTTATGTAACAACCTTGATTAATGGGATAAATTTTCCTAGAGCGATAATTGATGGGGGAGCATCCATCAATATAATGCCCATCACCACATTGTATGAGATGGGCATCTCTTAAGAGAAGATAGTACTAGTTTCGTTGGTGATTTCGTGTTTTGATAGCGCTGGCATGCACTCACTAGGATATGTGAATATGGGAATCAAGATGGGTAATTTCGCTCCCCATATTAAGTTTCACAGCATCAACCCCAATACTAGCCACCAACTTCTAATAGGGTGGGTGTGCATGCAAACTCATGGAATAGTGTCCTCAACATATCATTAGTGCAATAAGGACAAAATTAGCGATATTGAGATAGTGATAAAGGTGATAGGGAAACTATTTTCCTTAGAAGAGGTCCATCTGGTGGATGCAGAATTCTACACCGAACTGGATGAAGAAAGAAGGAACTTAACAAGTAAGTTAGACGGGATGTAGGTGGTTGTAGGAGATTCTCAACCAAGAATTTTCGTCTATGACCGAATGGGTCAAAGAGTGATTCCACAAGAAGAAAAAGGGAAAGGAACGAGGAAGTGGTTGTACCACCTCCCAAATGGGAAAGTTGTGCTCCCAAATGGAAAAGTTATATACCTCTTATAACGGTTTGCACGGGAAGCATTCTGGGATGAAAACATTAACCCGACACTATAATGCTTTATAGTAGATGAGTCACACATTATTGATAATGTGGAAGAACCCAAAGAAGAACCAGAATGCATGCAAGATGATCCAAGGTAACAACTCGAGGAGTTAGAGGAAATAATATTGGGAATATAAGGAGGGAAGCAAGACCCATTATAACTTCCAATGGTCTACATCCAAGGCAGAGAGAATAGATCATTGGTTTGCTCAGGGAATTCAAGGACATGTTTGCATGGAAGTATACCGAAACTCCTGGGATAAACCCATAGGTGAGTTCTCACAAATTGAACATCCTTCCCAACGCCCTTCCACTAAGGTAAGCCACTCGCACATACAAAGAGGAAATAGACCTAAAGATCAAAGTAGAAGTGGAAATTTTTTAGCAGCGAGGTTCATTATGCCCATCCAATACCCAATATGACTCTATAATATTGTGCTTGTAGCTAAAAAGGATAAGAGACAAATAAGAATTTATGTATACTTTGGAGATCTGAACCAGGCCTGCCCTAAAAATGAATTTCCACTACCCAACATCGATAGCTTGGTGGACGCCACTACATTCCATGAAATGTATAGTGTCATGGATTGGTTTGTAAGTTATAACCAAATTAAAATGAATTCATCTGATGCTGAAAAAACTTCTTTTCGCACCCCATTAGAAAACTTCCATTATATATTGTCATGCCCTTTGGGCTAAACAATGCGGGTGCCACATATCATCGTACTATAATGCCAATGTTTCATGATTTATTTCCTGACATATTAGAGTTCCATGTGGATGAACTAGTGATGAACTCAAAGAATGAGAGCAGGCACATCCAAGATTTGCGAAGTGTGTTTGGAAGGTGCCGCAAGTATAATAAGATGAAAATGAACCCTTCAAAATGAGGTTTTGGGGTAACAGCCAGAAATTTCCCCAGGTTTGTAATAAATCGGTTGGGGGTGAAGGTGGATGAAGAAAAATGATGGCCATTCTATTGATGCAACCACCAAGGAGATAAAGGTAGCTTAAAAGTTTCTTAGGGAAGGTTTCTTACTTAAGGAGATTTATACCAGCACCGACAGAGGTGGACACCCGTTCGCTCTGCTGATGAAGGAAAAAGTCAGATGGGTTTGGGGAGATGCGCTAAAGAAGGATTTTGAGAAAATAAAAGAAATATTAGAATCACCCTCAACTATGGTACCACCAAAAGTGGGCACACCACGCTACTCTACTGACTTCAACCGAAAGTTCCATAGGATCCTTACTTGCCTAAAAAAGAGTAGGAGCATAGAGACCCGTATACTACTTGTCATGTGTAATTTTTAGCACCGAGTCTAGGTACACCAGTGTGGAAAGGCGCTGCCTAACCTTAGTATTTATTTCCTAAAAGCTGAGGCATTATCTATTGGCTTTCACAGTAGATATCCTCACTAAGTACGAACCTATGAAGTAACATCTATCACGAATAATCTTGGTAGGAAGAGTATTAAGGTGGTTCCTGTTCCTGTGTGAATACGATTTAAAGTTCATGGCCCCAAAAGCTATCAAGCCTTAAGTTGCAACAGATATGTTATCTCACTTCCCGAGGTAGAATTTTGAGCCTCCCAACGAATAATTGCCAAGAGAGAACTTCCAAACTTGATTAGCTGAGGAAATGGAAGCATGGAGCATGGATTTTGATGGTTCCTTCACCGAATGGACAGGCGAAGCGGGCATTATTCTTTCAATCAGTAAAGAAAAAGTCACTCTCTCCTTCAAGAATGACTTCAAGTGTTAAAATAAAGAAGAAGAGTATGAGGCTATCATCTTGGGTATGTTGGAAGAGTTGAGGAGGGGGATTAAGGTGTTGTGAATTTATGGGGACTCTAACTTGGTAGTGAAACAAGTTAGAGAAGAGTTTTCCCTCAAGCATGCTAACCTAGCCCCATATCGATCAATTATTCAAAGACTGCTCATTCAATTCTGAAAAGTGAAAATTTAGAGGCACGCTCGAACAATGAATCGACATCTTGATGTGTTGGCCACTATAGCACAAAAACTAAAAATGGAAGGGTAAGAAGCCACCATCACAGTACAGTAAAAGAAAATTCCAACTATAGTAAAGTCCTTATTTCCAATTGACTATAAAAATGAGTGTACGTGACCCATTGCTACACAGTTAGAGATAAGAGAATAAATATTAAAGATATCTGAGCTAGCAAATTACCACCTACTTCAGGGAACATTCTATTTCAAGAGCCCTTGAGGATTTTTATCAAGATGCATAGGAGAGTAAGCGGTCAAAGATAGGCTGGAAGTAATGCACAAGAGGCATTACGGGGATACAAACATTCCCCTTTATTATCGGTTACAACGGGGGGCTATTATTGGCCTACCTTGAGTGCAAAGTTTGCTCGTCTATAACAGGGCTAATTAAAGTGTTAGACCTAGTTGATCAACCTACCGAAGCTAATTTTGTGGAATAATTTAAATATTGGAGGCAACCCTACATATCATACCTGAAAGCTAGAGAGCTACCAAAAGAAAGGGTAGATGAGATCTGCTTGAAAAGGAGAGTCGCCCGCTTCTACCTGCTAGACGGGAAGCTCTATTAAAGATGGTATAATGAGAGAGAATTAAAGTTTATGGTAAGGGGGATACTAAAAAGGTTATGAAGGAGAACCATGAGCCTTCTCACATGGGAAGAGATAAGTTGAACGATCAATTGATGACATTAGGGTATTATTGGCCAATAATGGAGGCTAATTCTATCCATTACGTAAAGAGGTGTAGGGCTTGTCAAGTGCATGGTAATATGGTGCATGCCCCCAATCAGCCTACAGAGCTTAGTATCCCTTACCCCTTCCACACCTGGGCATTTGATCTAGTAGGTAAGATCATCCCAGCCTCTCATAGAAAAACTTTCATCTTAGTTTCTATGGAGTTGTACTCTAAGTGGGCAGAAGCATTCCCCATAAGGAGGGTGACTGCTTAGGTGGTGAACCAATTCATCAGAGAGTACATCATATGTAGGTTTGGTATCCCAAAGGTGATCCTCAAAGACAATAGTAAGAAGTTTGTATATAAAGAGATGGGGCTCCTGATGGACAAATACAAGATTGTGTATAGTAGCTCCACCATCTCATATCCAAAAGGGAATGGAGAAGAAGATGCCATGAATAAGAGGTGGATTAACATCCTGAAGAAGATGCTAGAAGACATGCTGAGAGCATGGGACCAAAAATTACCGAGGGTATTACGGGCTTATAAAACGTCAAAGAGAATGTCAACGGGGTTCAATCCATTCTCATTGGTTTATGGGATCAAAGTTTTCCTACCAGTGGAGTTGGCGGTGCCCTCAGCTAGAATGGATTTAAGTAATGGCCTTATACCAGATCCTAAACATGTGCAGTAGGAAGCATTGGCTGAATATAGAGACAATGTCAAGGAGAAATTCAAAGTCTACACTCAATAGCTATCTAACGCATATGAGAATTTTGTTAAGCTTAGGGAGTTCTAAGTAGGGGACTTGGTCTTAAGTTCAACCACTCACCATCTGAAGAGTATGTTAATATCTAAATTGAAGACGAATTAGGAAGTCCCTTTTGTTGTGCGAGGAGTAGGCAAGTGAGGTTACTGCCAAATATCTGAACCTAGGAGTGAATGCCTCCAATCCATCAACTGTAAATGGTTAACGAAGTATTATGCCAAGTTTTTTGTCTTGGGTATATTTCTTTTGAAAGTTTGAACAAATTCCTCTAGCACAAAATATTTTTTTGAAAAATGAATCATAAGCACAATCATTGTAAATAATACAAACACATATTATTGTGCATGAAAATGAACACCAGTTACTTTGACCAATACTTGATAATTTGCGCATGATTTATTTACCTGCTTTGTGAGGTGGGTACACAAGATTAATGTTTTCTCTTTCTTAAAAAAATAATAGTAAAACTCTCTACTAGATAAAAAGAGGGTCCACAAAAAAATGAACTTTCCTCTTTATCCTTGAGAGGTTACATCCATCCCAAAGCTAAAGTATAGTGAACAAAGTCCCTAAAGACATAATAGTATAAATATTTCCACAGGCCAGCACGAGATTGTCATCTATATAATTAAAAAAAATATTTCCTACTGATTTATAACCTGAGGAACAAGTTCTAACCTCTGTTCTCAAGAAAAAAAGCTCTACATTCCAATTTATATGAAAATG
The DNA here is from genome assembly GCA_949130495.1 of Sambucus nigra. Lineage (NCBI taxonomy): Eukaryota > Viridiplantae > Streptophyta > Magnoliopsida > Dipsacales > Adoxaceae > Sambucus > Sambucus nigra. The sequence continues at coordinate 60,252,288 of OX422223.1, read as the reverse complement.
TGAAGAAGGAGGTATACCCCCCCCCCCCCCCCAGATTGTGATTTAAAAATTAAAATTCCCAAGTTAAAGTTAGGAACAAGGACCCTGAAGACTAGGGGCGGTCTTACTAAAAGAAACAATTATTCTTTACTTAGTTCGTTCATAGAAATTTTCTCCAAAGTATATGGGAAGTAGAAGGGGTCACCCCCTATCCATGTTATCGCCCATATATATATACCCTACATTTATAAGGGGAAGCTCCAAAATGATAACTTGCTCAGGTCTCAGTTCTAATTGACGAAATGCTCAGAGAAAATAGAGCATGTCACAATAAACAGATACCAAAAACAACACAGTAAGCAGAGACAAAATGAAAACAAAATAGTCATTTTCATTAATATGAAATAAGTCTTTTACGTGTATCTAAAAAAATACAAGGCAAAGCCTACATATATATAAAAAAAGGAGTTGCTAGCTAGATAAAATGAAGAAAATACTTTCGTGAGTGCATCAACATATGATAGACCAACCTCTCGGATGACCTCCTCCTCTAATCAGTCCAGTTTGGCCTCATCCTCAGTATCACCAGCCTCAAGCTTGGTCAACTTATCCTGAAGCAACTGAATTTGGACCCAAATTCGAGTGTCGTCAGCCTGACATTGTTGAATCCTAAACTACCTAGACATGTTAAGTCTCATCATTTTCTGAAATGGAACACTCAGGAGATGGAGAACTGTTACATCAAGTCAGTCCAGCTAAAAATGGTAGACCCTCTGTGGACCATAAAGATCCTGTAGAAACAAGAAAGTCCTAGTACCAGTAAACTCGGATAGAGAATTGGACAAAAAGTCATATTTGTGACAAGAAAAGGCCTTTAAGTTGAACACCATAAGGCTATCGATGTTGAGCACACTCTGGGATGTGAAAGCCTTAGGATGATGCTCAAAGGTCATCTCTAAAACCTCTCACTAATTGGTCCTAAACCTATTGGGTCACTTATCATGCCATAAGTCCCTCATAAAAGTCTCAGGAGCCTCCACCTCAATATCATCGTAACCCGTGTTACGGGACCCTATCTTAGAAGGGAAGTAAAAATACTCCTGACTAGAACTAGTAGAACCAACTGCATGAGTTTCCTCTGAATTATCCTCCTCATTAGCCGCATCTATAGGCTCACTCACAGGATCCTAAAAAAGTAAGAAACATAGAAGTGTTAAATTAAGGAAAGAAAGACAAACAACCAGAGGTCTTTTATCAGAAAAAAAATAAGAAGCAAAGAGCTTACCCCTAATCCTAAAGTGGTGAGTATACTGTCGTCGAAGTAAGATGTATCTATCAGGCACTGGATGCCGACCTAATAGAGAAAAAGCAAAGATAGCATCAACCGATTTCTTATAGTTGGAAGTTAAATTTTTTTAAAAATAAATAAAAGTCGGCCAGGTATGACACTCTAATATCTGAGTAGCACGTAACACATCACACTCAACTCGTTCTACAGAAAAAGAAATGACTGCCTCGATAACCTAAAAACAACGAAACATAGGTGTGATGGAGAGCACATTTTCATAGTAAAAGAAAGAAAGAAAATGGAGGTAGAAATGAGAAAAGGGTATAACAATATAATACCTATCTCGTAGTTTCTTCCCTAAGGGGTGCCACATATATCAAAACAGTCACATCATTAACCTGAAAATAAGGAAATAGGTAGGTGTTAGTGAACACTTGCATAGAAAAAGAAAGTTTAAAAGGTATAATATACCAAGTATTTACATGGATAGTCTCCTTCGAGATATTTGTCAGATATTCCCAATGACAGAAATAGCCATGGAACTAACCTTAAAATAATAAAATAGGAAAGTGTGAGTGAACCCTTGCATAGAAAAAGCAAGTCAAAAAAATAAAGTATGCCAAACATACGGGGGTAGTCTCCTCTAGGGTGCTAGATAAGGGTTCCATAGGTACATGATCCAACACATCGCTAACCTAAGAGCCAAGATATAGCTCTTGCAGATAGAGGCACCACAGCTACAAGTATGTCACAAAGACTTAAAGATTATCATGCATAAAGAAATGGAAAGAAGCCTAAACATAATGAACTGATTTATGAAAAGAAGTACCGGGGAGTCATTTCCCTGGAACTCACAACGGGTCCCGCAAGTAATGGGACCTCATCTATACTGGCCTAATGGCAAGTAAAAATAGAGAAGTGTTAGAAAAAGGATGGCAAAAAAAAGCTACTCTTATCCAGGAAATATGTAGTACGTGTACCTGAACAGGATTCACTACAGGACCTGTAGGTAATAACCCAACATTGCTAGCCTAAGGACCAAGAAATAAATAAAAGTCAGCATAGAAAATTGCAAAATAAAAATAAAGGAGTACCAATGATCAATACAGTACCTGGAGGGTCACCTCTACATCACTCATAATAGGGCCTACAAATGAAGGTGCCTCATTAACACTAGCCTCAAAGGAACAAAGATACAAGCATTTACAAGTCGCTTATATAGTGAAGGAAGATTTATAGATAATCCTTAAAGTTAAGTTAAAGTAGATACCGGGAGAGGAATTACGATGATGCTTCCACTAGAACCTGTGGAAGAAGGGGCCTCAACAGCTGTAGGGACTACTTGAGAAGCATCCAGAGAAATGACCAGCGATGTAGTGCCATTAACTAACTGATATATTAACAGATAGTAGAAATTCATGAGAATAAAATTTTGATGACAAGTAAAGAAAAATTAAGAGTGGAAGATTTTAAAGTACTTGAACCCCTACAAGGGAAGAAGGCTGAAAAGTGACCACCGGGGTAGCTAATGTGGAAGTGGTATCCTGTTCATTAACAACTACATTAGAAGTGAACACACAAAGAAATAATGATGCCAATGGAATGGCAAATACCTGAGATAATACAACAGCTTGTGAGACAGGCTCGATGGAAGCAACAGTGAAACCCGGATACGTAGGAAGGGGGTTCACTTGGGGCCGATTATTTATAGGCACATAAACTCAGGGGATAAATATCCTCCCAGAGGTTGATAGCTCTGGAATAACAACCTCAATTGGAAAAACTATCCTTCTAGTAGAAGAGGGGCCAAATGAAAGGGAACCCTACACAAAAAAGACATATGCGATAAAAATAATATAAATCTAGCCATGCATGCCAATTCAGGAAAATAAAATTATGAAAGTAAGAAAGTATTAAAAAAATAAATCTAGAGATTTGGTAGAGGGCCTAGTTGCAGAGATACCCACTTTAGAATAAGCAGAAAGTAGAACCATGCGGCTAGAAGGCACAATCCTCTACAAATGTGTAGAACATAAATGCATTAAGATAAACTTAAAGAGTAGTGATTCAAAAGACTTAGAGCAATTAGTAAGTACTTGAACTGAGTGAAAGGTCACAAAAGAGGACCTCTTGCTAGTTGGGACTACAGATCAAAGCTGTAAAGGTGAAAAGAAGAAAGTTATGTCAATAAAGCATTATGAGAGCAAAAGAAAAGAAAGATATTTAATGGGGAGGAGGTAATAAAGTCTCTATCCAGACCCAGAGAAGAAACGAGAATAAAGTTCATTTCCCTTGGAAAGGGTTCTCGAATAAGAGGAGGAGGCGAGGGACCACATGTCCTAATAGAAAAAACCTATGAAGTATCACAATACAAAGGTGGTAAAAAAAATAAAGGCTATGAGAGTTAATAAAATAAAAAGACAAATAAAGGAAGTAAAAAAAAGACTTATATCATCTGGGCGAGTACTCTGCCCATATGGAAGGTGCCCAGTAGTGGGACCCGTGGTTGAAGGACAATATATCATGGTATCTTCGCTGGAAGACTCCCTCGAAACTAGTAGTAAAGTATAAGCGTCAAGATGACGTTCACCATGAAGATCAATGTCGCTCATATCATTTGAAAAATAACTGTTATCATCATAAGAAGCAGTGCTTCTATAGTCAATTAGTTCCTCTTCAAATGAGGAATAAGAGAAACCTGCTGGTGAAACCTCATGTGATTCAGTTTCACAAAGTACAGAGGAGTTAAGTAGAGTACCTTCACTAACTGGAATGCAAGATATGGATGGCTCCTAAGAATATTATCCCAAGGCTTCGTAGCCTTGCTCGTGAACATACCTATAAGTCTCCTTCACCGCAAGATCATCAGTATTAGACCCTTGATTTAGAGAAGGAGAATGAGCAGCAACTTCAGCACCAACCTTCTTCTTCTTACTCGCCCTAGTCCTCACAGATGAAGGAGGAGAAGTAGGAGCCATAATAGGAGAAGGAATGAAATTTGATACATTTGTGTCATGGTATTCCTTTTGTAAGTAGCTAGTGTTTTGTCCTTTCTTTTCCCTTTAGACTTAACATGTTGGGGCTCAGGGTGTTTGGCGTAAATGGATTCGTCAAGAAGAGACCTCACTAGGATTAGGGTAACCTGCTCAAGGGGGTCTTTGCAATAGTGTTGTGATTCCACAACTCTTTTGGGGCCCTGCCCTTTTACTGAGGTACTTGTCTTTATTGGGGACTCTAGTAAGGATGCTTTCGTGAAGAAAATCCTTTAAGCAGTTTTGAATTGGGCCCACCTACCATAGCCACAAAGTGAACTAGGTGAGAGTAAGTGAAGGAAGGTAGTCATGAGGGGGCATGAACAGACCATCGAAATTCTTATCTCTATAGAGCATTCTCTCGAATGTAAAATTATTATAAGCCTCAAAGTATAACTTTGAGGGGGGGAGTACTCAAAGGATATGAGGGGGAATGAACACCCTAGTCATAAACAAACGGCCTCTTAACTCTCTCTATGTCGTAAAATTCAACACCTTGACCTTTCTCAGTCAAAGAGGAAAGGGTTCCATGAATTAGCATGGCCATCACAACAATATGTTTACAAGAAAAAATAAACTCTACATCAGAGGGACAGTAGAAGGTGCCCCCATCCCTTGATAAAGATTCCTAGGTAAAAATTCCACCCACTCGATTGTAGTATTGGCAGAAGAAAAAATCATCAATATTACCTATCAGAGACGCCAAGTGATGCTTTGGGGACTTCTTGTGCCATCTTGTGATAGGAGAAGACTTACTATGGAATGACCTTGCTTCAGGGGAAAATTTATGAAACCGCTTGAAAAGGAAGACTATCAATATGAAGGAGTTAGTAAAATGAGTGGCATAATGACGATCATAAGTGTAAATAGACCCTAAAGTCAAAGCTGCAAAGGGAATATCCCTCCCTCGAGCAAGCCTCACTATCAACCTGAACAACAATTTGCTAGGAGAGTCATCAGGCGTACCATGGAATAAGATTCTTCTCAAGAAGGTAACAAAAAAATCTTCTAAGTGTGAGGGAGAATTAATATTTGGGCCTTCTTGAGTCTTGGCCACCCTGCTCTAACTTTCTCCCTTAGGCTGATGCTTTAAATCTTTGAACCAATATCATTACCATTTGGCAAATGAATGCTTCAAAGTACCAGTTTGATTAATAGCCATATACTTGCATCATTCACTAAGAACTTAGTGAAACTCTTGCATCATATCCTCCTCGAGGGCATCCTCATAGACAACAATAAAAAAATGATCTCCCAAGTAAGGCAAGGTAAGAAGCTTGCAAATATCCTCCATGGTTATAATGAATTCTCCCCACCCAGTTACAAAGGTATGTGAATCTCTCCTCGAGCGAAAGGCCAAGAGATTAAAAGTGGAGTCATTCTTAGAAATTATGCATGTTTTCAAACTATCAAGTGTTTTAGTTAGACCAAGCCCCTCAGCATCAACTTTATGTGAGGGGGTTTCCAAGATGTGGTTCACCCAGATATCCCACTCGTCAGGGGTACCTCCTCAAACATTGACGTTATTATTAGAATGGGGGAATCATCCCTATCCACTCTAAACCTAAAAATGCTATCAGGAAGAATAATTGGAAGGTCAGTAGACTAACCTAGACTCACTTGGGGTCGCTCGACAATCTTTACGACAAAATCCTTCTCAAAGTTTTCTCGGGAGGATAAGAAGGTATCCGTTGGCCCATAGTAAGGGGCAAGATGGTATAGTCCAAAATATATTTTTAGTGATTGGTTAAGTACTCCTTCTGACTATGGACGAGGTACCCCCATAAAAGACAACTCTAGAAGATCAACTACCATGGCGACGAAGGCAGCGACTGAAACCTTCGTGGCCACGGTGGTCACTCCGGTGGCCAAAACAGTAGAAACTGTGACTGAAATGGGCAAGGAGCCCACTAGTAACTCGCAAGTGGTGACAACGAAGGAAGAAGTGGTGGTTTTTAAAGAAGATGCCATTTATATTGTGTTTGAAGATTGAAAACTGAAAATGGCTATGGGGGTTTTACTACCTTCTCACTCTAAAGCTCTAGGAAGTTTCGAAGATGCTAAAGGTAAATGAATTCAAAATTAAAAGGGACCTTTTATCCCAAAAAAGACATGCATGTTTGGGCGGACAAAAGAAAAACAAATTATTAGTCAAATTATGGGATGGCAGTTACTAGGTTGACACGTGTCTCCTTGAGACCTCAAATCTAGGTAAACGTGATAGAAGCATTTAATGAGCCTAGAGACGAAGCAGCTATGTGAACCCTTCAAATCCTATGGAAAAAAAATCGTACAAATCCCTTTGGTCTACCTAACATAAAGAACTTTTCATGAGGGTACTAATGTAGACGGACACTACCTGTAGCGAGGCATAATACCTCAAGGGCGAGGGGGTCCACTTCGAGTGTCCCCTCTGCCAAGATATATACAAGTAACAACTTAGGGAGAGGGGGTCCACCATGAGTGGCCCCTATACGAAGATCAATACAAATAATAGCTTATGGAAAGGGCCCATCTACCAAGATCCATATAGAAAGCAACTTATGGCGAGGGGCTCAAAGACGAGTGACTCATCAGTAATAATCACTATAAAGAACAGTTTATGGAGAAGGAGTCCACTTTGAGTTACCCCTTTGCCAAAGTCAATATAATGAAAAACTTATGGAAAGGAGGTCTATGTCGAGTAACCCTTATGCCAAGATAGACACAGAGATTTGGGATCCACCTCTAGTGGTTCTCCCACTAGCTAAAAAAGTATAACAAAGAGAACTGAGTTAGGGCGAGGGGACTGACCTCGAGTGACCCTCTGATCAATATCTAAGAAGAAAGAGATGACTAAGGATGAGAGGGTCCACCATGAGTGGCCCCCTTATTAAAAAATTGTCTACTTCCTAAGTAAGAAAGTACTTTCTTGTACAGGTAGCCTAGTTGAGCAAGCAAGGATCAAGCATGCTAGTTAGAATCTCCTGGGAGTTTTGGTTTGGTGGCTGAGAGATAAGGTTCGTTGAGCAAGCTTAACCACCTAACACTTTAAGATAGAGTGAATACTAGTAAATAGATCCCTAAGATTCACTCAATCACTTACACAACCCACTTAGTTATAACTGAAGTGAGTGGCCAAGAGGCTGCTTACACGAAAAAATAATTTTACAAAATGGTTTTAAATAGGGTGGCCCTTAAGGTCACTCTTAAGTTTTACAAAGTTTGTACAGTAATTTACCATTTGAAATGATATTATCCAAATCACATATTTTGTCACCATTAGGAGACATATTTTCTTTTTTACTTTGGTTTTCACCAACTATCGCCTATCAAAGGGGACCGACGACTACAAACGGGTAGGGATAAATAGTACATTACAGACCTTGCCCCTAACATTCCCTCTCATTTTTGGTGGCCAAAAGGTGCCAACTCATCCCTAGTATACACCTACAAATAGGATCCATGGGAAAGGTCAAGTCATAACAAAAACTTAAGTTATATCGTTACTCTGCCAAATTTACACCAAACTAATATTCTCTCCATCCTCTCTCTTTAAGTGTCATAGTTCTTTCCTCTTCACTCCCATCATTACAGCCATTATTCTTAGGATATCTCTCTCTCCCATATATCAATATTGCTTCTGAAGTTTGCTCTTTCGGGAAGAAGGTCATAGCATTTACTAAATTATTACTAGAAGAGGAAGGTTTTCTATTAGAGCTACTCTTGAACTTTGAAGACCTTGAAGACAGAGTCCATTAGATTGGTTCATGCCTCACCCATTCCAGTTATTCTCAGATCCTAGTTACACCACCCTCCTATAGAGCAAGAAGAAAAACTCAATTTGTTTGTCCATACCGAAGGTCGAGTACATAGTTGTCGAGACTTGTTGTACACAACTCTAATGGATGAAGAAAATTTTGGAATAATATGGGATTTTCTAATGCACAATGACTACTTCATGTGATAATACTAGTGCAATCCGTATATCTCGTAATATAGTCCCACACTCCCGCACGATGCACATAAGGATATGTGCGTATTTTATCCCTGATCTTATTGAGGAGAAGATTTTAAGGGTGTTATAAAGTATAAGATCAATGGGTTTGCAGAAAGAATTCTCGTGAAAAGCATTAAATAGTTTGGTGTTATTGTTTTAAGAAGCATTTAAATTCACGGCATTTTACATAAGTTGCGTCAATTTCATATTGTTAAACATTCTTACACCTAAGGTTCAAATGGAGTTCTTTATTTAAAAGAGTCTCATTGACTTGGTTTGCCTTTGTTATGAAGTCCTACGTTGATTTGCATGTGGATTATGTTCATACAATTACGTTATGCTTTCATGATTCGGATATTTTAGTGTTATTCCAAGGTGTGATGTATTTGTACTTATATTTACTTTTATACATATACTTTTTTATACCTGAAAATTTTGAAAACTTTGAAAAATAGTGGGTAGCCTTTTGGAAATTTCGTTGCATTTTCTTATTTATCTTTGTGTTCTTCTATCATTTTGATTCAGGTGATGTGTATTCTTCATGCTTAGTTGCTTTAAACTCTCGTATGCATCACCGTATTCTTTTATTTCATGTGAATAGGTTTATCCCTCTTTGATGATGATCTCATGGAACACAGAATATGAAGAATTTCAGTTGAAGAGAAAGTCTCGAATGTCATTCCATTTTGGGTTTGGGAGGGCATTAGTAGAACATTTCCTTAGGGGTTTAGTTATAATTTGGTTCAATTTTTGTTTTGTACTTGATTAGCCAAAGGGCATTATTTGTAAGTGCAAGCTTTTGCAATTTCTCATATTTGAAATAATTTGTCATATCCCGTTAGAAACCAAACACTATCTTTGAAGACATGTTTGTGATCGAGCAAAATTCCAAGGTGTAAGTCGTTGAAATTGTCATGATGATTTATATGGTATAAGGTCTTTAACTTAAACTTATACATTTTTATTGTGGTATGTGTTTAAAAATATTCGATGCATTTTTTCAAAATTAATTTTTTTTTTTTTTGGGGGGGGGGGGGGGGGTCGTTGGGATGAGATTTGCATCTAAACGAAGTTTAGATCTCATTGGAACGACATGTTTAAGTTTTTTAGAATTAAATTCTAACAATCGTCATGCGGGGTATCTCTATTTGATAGAGTTGCACCCGTTGGAAGTTCGTTGGAAGGTGGTTCGAACGAACTAAGATCTTTGTTTGAACGAAGCTCAACCTCATTAGAGTGAAACTATAGTTCTCGTACAAAAGAATTGGCATTTCCGTTCCAATGAACTCTGTCACCCCAATTTTGTATATCCTATAGGATGGACTCTTGTGGCCTTTTTTTGGATATTATTTGGCAAAAATTAAATACCATACCTATTTCAAAAGTCCCACAATATTTGTTTCAACGAAACACCTTGGTTTTCAAAATACACATCCTAGAATGATTTTTTAAGTTTGTTAAACCCTAGTTCCTATATTATAATAAACCCTTGTAGAGATTTTTTCTACCACTGATTTTTGGAGTTGCGACTCTACGGCTGAAGAAGAAAGGATTCCGCAATCAAGAGGCTAATTGGTGGATACCGAGGGAAGAGATGCTTCCTGGGGGTGGTGCTGAACTGCATCACTATCTATTGAAGACCAACATTGTGCTATACTTAGTGGATCTCTAAGTAGTCTGTACGTCGTCATGTGTCTGCCAATTCTGATATAATCCTAAAATATACGTTTTTCCCAAAAGGGATTTTTCCTCATTTCTTCTTCTTCTATTTGTTTTTGTTTTATTGCTTGGTTTGTCATATCTTATTTGGACTTTATCTTCCATGAACACCCAATTATAATCAAGATATAATTTTGCTAAAAATTGCATTTGAGTGTGTATTAATCTAAGATACAAGTGAATTCATATAATTCTGCATTTTCATTGTGTTTGTGTCATTTTGTGATATATATATATATATATATATATATATATATATAGAGAGAGAGAGAGAGAGAGACTTGTGTGTCATTGGTAACTTTTTCATATTTATATATAGTATTGTTTTGTTTTGTGTCTTTGTGTTTGCATTTAATCCATGTTTTCCACGTGCTTTATCTTTGAATCAAATTGGTAAGATATATAATGATATTTCTATCTCTTGTTTCTTATTTACATTAATGTCTCATGCTTATCTTTTTTTTCATCAAAATTGGTATTAATTGATCATTGTTTGGATTATTTGTGCTAGTGTTGTCGAGTTGTATTTGTCATTTCTTATTTCACTTCACATCATTGCATGATATACTTATTTTCCTATATGACTAACAATATTTTACTTTAGGGGAGAATTGGTTATATTGGGAAGAAATGGTTTTATTGTTAAGCTTTATTCTTTATCTAGTCCTAAACAAAATGGGGAGAAACGATATCTTTCACTTTGGTTTTATGAGGAAATCTTTATCTTAGGGGTATGCGTCTTACCTAGGTGGAGATTGTTTGAAATAGGGGGAATTTATTCTTATGCATATTTTATATTTGTTATATTCTCTTTGCATTTGAAGATGTGTTTAAGTGTGCAGGTTTACAACATGTGGCATGGTTTATAAGCGAGCAAAGTTACTCTAGGTTTATGAGTCTGTAAAGTTGTACTTTTTTCTTTTTGCGATTGGGATTGAGTCTTTTAGATTAGCTTGATGACCCATAAGATTTTTGTTTTTGAGTTTTTCCCTGGACTGGCCAAAGGGGGAGAGTTGCAAGGACAAATTTTCTATTAAGTCAATTTGTATGTATTGGACAAATTCTGGACAAAACATTTGGAGCCATATGTTAGGTTGATGTTTCCATCGACGCGTGTGACATATTTGATTGAAGACTTACCAACCAAGTATCATGTTCATCATCGTGTTATGTTTCATGTCGAATTTTTATCTCCATGTTTTGAGGATCTCTCAAATATATATGCATATATATATATTTTGATCCTTATGGCTTAATATTGGTTGCTGTTTTTATAAAATTTGATTTAATTTTTTGAATGATTTTATCTCTTATTAATAAAAAAATTTATAAGAAAAAATATTTTTTCTAGGTTTTTAGAACTACTTGGTATGTCGTTCGAATGAGATACTCTATCTCGTTAGAATAGGGTTCTAAAAAACAATTCAAATGGGCATTTTAGTCTTCTCTAGAATCTCGTTGGAAGTTTCATTAGAATTCAGTTCGAACGAGGTCAGGTATTACGTTAGAACGAGTTGTACCTTATTCGAATGAGATGGCGAGTTTTTTATTATTTTGAGATTTTTCTTAAATAATTTCATCCTTATATCGTTTTGAAGAAAAATAAATATTGTAAATAAGAGTACGGAGCAACAGCTATCTTTGAGGAAAAATCTTTTGTTTTGAGTTCCCAAACTCGATCAAAAATCTCTCCAAAATCCTTTTTCACCCAAGTTGTTTAGTATCCAAGTGTTCATCTTAATATGCCTTAAATATCCTATTTTGGGAACCATTGGTATATTCTTAACATTTGTTGAGACCCATTTCATACGGTGGATTTCGTATTTGTTATTAACACATGGTGCGCTCTATGGTATAGTATTAAAGTGAAGAAGAGGTGGATTACGTATTCTAATACCTAGATGGTTTATCAATTGTTAGGTAGATACCGAGGCGTGTATAGACACACATGTTATGGTAGTATACGAGTGGAATCTTATACGATACTAGGTGGCAGTTAAAGGAAAGATCCTTAAGGCTAGCGAAGGCATCGAGTATGAGTTGTAACTCTTCTCTCATATGTAATACCCCGTACTTTTGGCTATATATATTTTTGGGATTAATTAATTAAATGTGAATTAATTGGAAATTAATCCGGGTAAAATACTAGCGACATGTGAGTTGGTATTTGACTATATTGAGTATATATGATGTTATATGAATATTGAATTATGAAATTTGTCGTGAGATTGATATATGGCAATTTGGTCATTTTATTGGGACGCGTGTGACAGTCGCGTCAGGATATAATTATTTTATTTATAAAAGCGAATTTAAATTCTATTAACCGTATAGTTGTTTTGAGTGCACCAACGCGTCCGGAAGGGTCGAGATAGTCAGAAAACACTAGCCGGGGGTGTAGTTTGGGTCTCGGGGTATTTTTAGGCCATACCGACAATATAAAGGGTATTTTGGTAATTTTGTATTTTTAGGAATTAAAAATGACGAAAATTAGAAGCCTTTATCTGATTGGGAATAGACCCACTAAACCCACTAACCAACCCTTAATGACCCAATAAGCTACGGAGGTTATCAAATTAGGTTTCCAACTTTCCAAAAGAAAACCCTAGCCACCTTTGGAGAAGGAAGCTTATAGAAAAGGAATTCTGCAGAAAGAGAGGGAGAGAGAGCTTCATCATCGTCATCAAAATCAGAGATAAACTTAAGGCAAGTGATTTAATTCCATTTACTTTCAGAGAATGTTCCTTCCATGTTAGATAATTCAAATTTATGTTGGTTCTTGGATGATAGTGAAAAACCCATGTAGTTTGGAACTTAGAACTTGAAATCTTGAGGAAAATTGCATGTAGAATGGTAGGTAGATGATTTTTCTGATGATATTAGTTATTGGATGAAACTAAAAACGGATTTAAGTTGGGTTAATTCATGATTTAAAAATTTAGGGTTTATGTTCTTGAAAAATTGGGGGATAATGATGAGCCTCGATGATTTAATGATGATTGGGATGAATTAACTCCTTAAAATAAGTTAGTTTATAACCTTCTTATGAGTAGGATTGATTTGAGACCTTAAAACCTTGTTGGGACGAATTTTAGAGGAGATTTGAGGAGTAAGAATTGATGAAAAACAAAAGTAGGAAAATCTGGGCCGAAACTGGTCCCTCATTAGAAGACCTCTCCAAGTCGTTCGAACGAGCTCGTTCGAACGAGCTTCTAAAGAGTTGACCAGTCGCTTCTAACGAAAGGGAACATCGTTCGATAACTTCGTTCGAACGAGATTTCGTTAGAAGGTACAGTTCGTTCGAACGAACTGGAATCTCGTTCGAACATCCTCGTTCGAACGAGACTTCTAACGAGTTGGCAGTTTAGGCCTTTTTGGCCTGTTTTGATTTTGGGAGTCCCGTAAACTTGTTCGAGGATAGAGATAACTTTCCTTTGATGATATATTGATAGATTTGGGACATTTGGGTTATATTGAGGAGTAAATTATATACGAGTGATTTAAATAATGGTTAGTATGGGATTGAGACGTGAGTGTTTACCACGACGTGAGAATAAATTATGGCGCGTATAAATGTGAACCGGGATTATATAAATTATATATATTAAGTTGGTACGAGAGTGCGATATGTACTACAATTAATTACGGTGATTACTAAGATGCGTGTTTACTTAGTATTGGTATATGATTTGTGTGTATGACATACCTACCATACTTGCTATCACGGGAGGTTTGCGTTCGCTTAGGGCCCTCTAATCCTTGTGTTGCCCGGATTTAGAATGGTTACCTTGATGAACATAGGTCATAGAAAGACTTATTGGGATATTGATAAGTCCGCTGATCGTGGGAGCGTAGGTATGTGCGTGACCCATGTGATGTGACTGTGTTCGCCTCCATTATTTGTGATGTTGTTATCTGTGAACTATTCCTGAGAGGTTCGGAATATGTGATCCTTATGTACGTGATGTACCGGGATGGATAGCAGAGTATGTGTGCACCGCAGCTTAGTTTTCGGGGTGCTTGTATTGTATATTTAGGATGTGAATAATATACACTTAATTAATGGGAACCTTCATGTTAATACTGTGAAAATAATTATGGTGTTGTTTTGAGAAAAACATAACGGGTTAATCGATAGTGAAATATATTGCACATTGAGCATCTGAGTTTACGTTAAGCCCCTACTTACTGAGATCGTTATAATGTTAATGGGAACCGTGTAATAAGGGTATAACCTATGCTAGTCTAGCTAGATATGATGTCACTTAGCTAGTGGTTTGTGTCGTTTTAGATGGGTACATACGTTAGGAGTGCACAGTTAGACGAGAGGTGATAATTTCATGTGAGTGTACGTCCTAACCTATACTTTGCATTTAATGTTTTAAATGTTTTTAAAGCACTTACAGGTTTTTAAAATATCTCCACATTCGGGCTCTGACCCGTTTGCTTTCAAATTTATTTTTCTTGTAAAACCATTTTAGGTGCCCAGCCACAAGGACACCATGCATAGGATATTCATTCAGGTGACGAGCTGTAGCTGTTTGTGGAAGCTACAGGAATTTGCTTTTAGACGCTTCTATCATTTGGATTCCAGATTCAGCATCTATCAGTTGTAGGGCATGTTGCCCATTTCTATTAGAGACATCTTTCCATTTCAGTTTTTTTAGACTTTGGCATGTTTTGTTTCAGTATTCAGTTTAGTTATTTCAGTTGTGGTTTTGTAGTGAGGAGTTTTCCTCCAAACTTTATTTACATTATGTTATGGTTATTCTATTTACTTCGTTATGGTGAATGGTGTTATTATTCTTCATTACATTTGTTGCATGTTAATCAGACTTAAATTAAAATTTGGCAACTTACTTTTTAAATACTAGGTGGTTAGTAATAATAAAATGTTTTCGACAGTGATGCTATTAACTGAGCCAAAATGGAATTTTGAATTAATTTAATAAAGGAGTAGCTACCCGGTATTTAATTAGTCGGGGTGTCACAGGTGGTATCAGAGTATCAGGTTCTAGTGTCCTTTAGGATCTGTACGGCTATTATGTTTCCGCTAAGTTTCTTTGATATAGAGCCCTATATTTTAGGACTGTTGTACTCTTTTTGTGTATGCTTCGTTCTTCAGCTATTTTAAGTTTATAACTGCGAACTTATAAACTTTATTCTTATTTCAGATGCCTCCACGACGTGCACGACGAGTTCCTAGGGATGCAACGCCCGAACCCCACCCCGCTCCAGTTCAGGGCATGATGAACGCCGCTGAGGTAGCAGCTATAGTAGCCCAAGCGGTAAATGCCGCAATTGCTGTAGTCCAGCAGGCACCACCTCAGGCTCCGGTTGCCACGCCAGTACAGGCAAATGCATTCCTGTCTGCTTGGGAGCGTGTACGTGACGCTTTTCAGAAAGCGCATTTGCCAGAGTTTGCAGGTAGCTCAGATGTGGTAGTCTCGAGCCAATGGAGGAAGGATATGCAGAGGCACTTAAGGATGTATGAGTGCACGGACATTCAGAAGCAGGTGCTAGCTACTTTCAAGCTAGTTGGATCTTCACTACAGTGGTGGGAGTCTATTACCACCGTGGAGGAGAGGGACACTCTCACTATTCAGGACTTCTGGGTGCGGTTTGATCGCAAGTACTTTCCGTCCGCTGTTCATACGGAAATGAGGAGGAAATTGATGAATCTGAGGCAAGAGGGTAAGACCGTGGCCGAGTATGAGGCCGAGTTCACAAATCTGTTGAATATAGTTCCGGATGAGAAACCAACAGAGAAGAAGAAGATTGAGAAATTCACCGACGGGTTGACATGCAGGATCCGTCAACATCTGTTAGGGAACCTTTCGTTGGCCACGTATTCTGATGTGGTTAACACTTCTTTGTTACACTTCCAGGACCACCGCTTTCATATAGATGAGGGCAATAGGTCGGGAGAGTCTAGCCATCAGGGCAGGACAGGAGGACATGGTACCGGTGGGGCACAATCTGTTCAGGGGCAGAGACAGGGTGAGAAGGGTTCTCAGCAGGGGGATCAGAAGAGGTTCAGATCAGGGAACTACAGGCACGGACAGGGAGGTTTCCGTCAGGGACATTAGGGTCCAAACGGCCATCAGGGCCAACAGGGGCAGAATGGGCAGCAGTTTCACCAGGGCCAGCAGGGCCAAGGGACGAACGGTAACGGCCACCAGGGCCGGGGACAGCAGGGGCAACTAGGAGGAAACTTCCCAGGGAAGTGTTTTGTTTGTGGCAAGACTGGCCATAAACGACAGGATTGTCCTGATAGGGGCAGGGCCCCACAGCAGTAGCAGCAGGGTGCTCTCCAGGAGCCGCAGAGGCCTATGTTTCCCGCCTCTCTCCCCGCACCGCCACAGATGACAGCATTATCACCCATTCCAGCAGTCCCACCTCAGCAGGGGCAGCTACAGTATGGACGTGTCTATAACGTCCACCAGGCTGCAGTTCCACAGGCACCGCCCGCGATTGAGGGTACGTTTCCTATCCATGGCACTATGGGTCAGGTATTGTTTGATACGGGGGCTAAACATTATTTTATAGCTACACACTTCGCAAAATCCTTAGGATTGTTAGCTACGGCAGAGAGCACAGTGACGTGTGTCGACTCACCATTGGGGAGTGGGTCACTTATATTCTTTATATGCCGGGGAGTGGGGGTAGAGATTGGTGGTTTGGTATTACCTGCAGACATGTCGGTATTAGATATGCATGTTCACGATGTGATTATCGGTATGGATTGGCTCGTAGCTTATAGGGCCATGATTGATTGCTTCAGCAGGAGCATTGTTTTTGCCATTCCGGGGCAAGAGATGTTTGTTGTGGCGATGCCTCGCCCAGAGGGAGGATCGACCACTCATCTGTATTACATAGAGGAGGATACCTCTAAAGAGGTTGTGATTCCTTTAGATTCCATCCCCGTAGTCAGGGAGTATTCGGATGTGTTTCAGGAGATACCAGGCCTACCCCCCAGTCGAGAGATAGAATTTGTTATAGATTTACTACCAGATACGAGACCTATAGCACGCGCACGGTATCGTATGGCTCCGGCAGATATGCGAGAGCTACGAGATCAGATAGAGTAGCTGTTAGGTCAGGGCTTTATTCGCAGGAGTACCTCACCGTGGGGTGCCCCTGTGTTGTTCGTAAGAAGAGAGATGGTTCACTGAGATTGTGTGTGGACTACCGAGAGTTGAATAAGGTCACGATACGGAATAAGTATCCATTGCCTCGAATCGATGACTTATTTGACCAGTTGAGAGGAGCTTCTTTCTTCTCAAAGATTGATTTGAGATCGGGATACCATCAGTTGCGTATCAGGGAGGAGGATGTCTCGAAGACTGCGTTCTTGTCGAGATATGGTTCTTACGAGTTTCGGGTTATGCCATTTGGTTTGACCAACGCTCCAGCAGTGTTTATGGACTTGATGAACAGAGTGTTCAGGGATTTCCTAGATCAGTTTGTCATTGTCTTCATTGATGATATTCTGGTTTACTCCCAGACATAGGAGGAGCACGCCGAGCATTTGAGACAGGTTTTGCAAACGCTGCGTCAAAACGAGCTGTATGCAAAATATGAGAAATGCGGGTTTTGGCTGAAGGAGGTCCAGTTTTGGGGACACATTATTTACGACCGGGGAATATCTGTTGATCCGGGGAAGGTATCCGCGGTGAGGGAGTGGGGACAGCCCACGACACCGACTGAAATTCGTAGTTTCTTGGTCCTAGCAGGATACTACAAGAGGTTTATTCGGGGTTTCTCGAAGATAGCAGGTCCTTTGACACATCTGACTCATAAGGGTGTGCCATTCATCTGGAGTGATGCCTGTCAGTTGGCATTCAATGAATTGAAGGATAAATTGACCTCAGCACCTTAGTTAGCATTGCCGAGATTGGGAGTTGAGTATTTGGTTTACACCGATGCGTCTTTACAAGGGCTTGGAGGTGTATTGCAGCAGGAGAGACAGGCCATAGCTTATGCTTCCCGTAAGCTTAAGCCTCATGAAAAGAATTACCCCACGCATGATTTGGAGTTGGCGGCAGTGGTATTTGCCCTACGGATTTGGAGGCACTATCTTTTGGGGGAGAAGTTCCAACTGTTCACGGATCATAAGTCCCTACAATACTTGTTCACGCAGAAAGAGTTGAATATGCGGCAGCGTAGGTGGCTTAAATTTGTGAAAGACTACCAGTTCGATATCCAGTATCACCCAGGTAAGGCTAACGTGGTAGCAGACGCGTTGAGCCGTAGGCCACAGATGAGGTGACAGAGGTGTGGAAGGAAAAGTGGAAGGAGTTGGGACACCAGGATGCAGTGGCCCGATCTTTCATGTCTGTGATGACTGTTACACCGCAGATTGTCACGAAGGTAGTACGGGCACAGGCTAATGACTCGTTCTATCAGGAGCAGATAGTTCGATTACTAGCAGAGGGAGCCGAGTCCTATACCGTTAGCTCATATGGGGGATTACGCTTCAATGGGAGATTGGTGGTTCCGGAAGGGGAGGAATTTCGACACGATGTGATGGCAGAGTCGAACGGCTCATGGTTCGCGGTACATCCCGGAGGAGATAAAATGTACCAAGACATGAGACGCCAGTATTGGTGGAGCGGTATGAAGAGAGATATCGGTGAGTTTGTTTCGAAATGCGCCACTTGTCAGCTTGTAAAAGTGGATCATCAGAGACCGGCAGGACTGTTACAGTCGTTGGAGGTCCCGGTGTGGATGTGGGAGAGCATATCCATGGACTTTATCACGGGATTGCCTACGTCGCAGAGGGATCACGACTCTGTTTGGATAATTGTGGACAGGTTGTCCAAAGTCGCTCACTTTTTACCCGTAAGGACTGACTACACTACGGGACAGTATGCCCAGCTCTTCATTTCAGAGGTTGTGAGACTTCACGATGTGCCCCTAAATATCGTGTCTGACAGAGACAAGATATTTGTTTCGCAGTTTTGGGAGAGTTTCCAGGAGGCCATGGGCACTGAATTGCGGTTGAGTACAGCTTATCATCCGCAGACCGATGGGCAGATCGAGCGCACAAACCAGATGTTGGAGGACATGCTACGCATGTGCATTATTGACTTTGGGGGTGGATGGGAGCAGTACCTTCCACTGGTGGAGTTTGCTTACAACAACTCCTATCAGTTCACTATTGGCATGGCTCCGTTTGAGGCGTTGTACGGTAGGCCTTGTCGTTCCCTAGCATGTTGGTTAGAGGTGGGGGACAACAAACTACTTGGGCTGGAAGTGATTCAGGATACTTCGGCAAGGATTGAGTTGATTCGGAGTCGCATTCGGGTAGCTCAAGACAGGCAGAAGAGTTATGCTGATGCGAAGAGATTTTTCAGGGAGTTCCAAGTGGGGGACCAAGTTTTGCTCAGAGTATCTCCTATGAAGGGGATTATGCGTTTCGGGAAGAAAGGGAAGCTGGCACCAAGGTATGTGGGGTCGTTTCCTATTATTGAGCGGATCGGACCGGTTGCGTATAGACTTGGGTTACCAGAGCATTTGCATCGGATTCACGATGTGTTTCATATTTCCTCGCTAAGGAAATATCTTAGAGACAATTTGGCTCATTCTCACATTGCTGTGGAGGACATCGGTCTCTAGCCGGATAGCTCCTACGAGGAGGGGCCGATTGCTATTTTGGACCGAAGTGAGAGGAAGCTGCGGTCAAAGATAATTCCGTTAGTACGTGTTCAGTGGAGACATCACAATGTCGAGGAGTCCACATGGGAGTGCGAGGATGAGATGCGCGAACGTTACCCAGAGTTGTTTTTAGCAGGTACTTTCTAGTTTTGAGTTTCGGGACGAAATTCTGTTATTAGGGGGGGAGTATGTAATACCCCGTACTTTTGGCTATATATATTTTTGGGATTAATTAATTAAATGTGAATTAATCGGAAATTAATCCGGGTAAAATACTAGAGAGATGTGAGTTGGTATTTGACTATATTGAGTATATATGATGTTATATGAATATTGAATTATGAAATTTGTCGTGAGATTGATATACGGCAATTTGGTCATTTTATTGAGACGCGTGTGACAGTCGCGTCAGGATATAATTATTTTATTTATAAAAGCGAATTTAAATTCTATTAACTGTATAGTCATTTTGAGTGCGCCAACGCATCCGGAAGGGTCGAGATAGTCAGAAAACACTAGCCGGTGGTGTAGTTTGGGTCCCGGGGTATTTTTAGGCCATACCGGCAATATAAAGGGTATTTTGGTAATTTTGTATTTTGAGGAATTAAAAATGACAAAAATTAGGAGTCTTTATCTGATTGGGGATAGACCCACTAAACCCACTAAACAACCCTTAATGACCCAATAAGCTACGGAGGTTATCAAATTAGGTTTCCAACTTTCCAAAAGAAAACCCTAGCCACCTTTGGAGAAGGAAGCTTATAGAAAAGGAATTCTGCAGAAAGAGAGGGAGAGAGAGCTTCATCATCGTCATCAAAATCAGAGATAAACTTAAGGCAAGTGATTTAATTCCATTTACTTTCAGAGAATGTTCCTTCCATGTTAGATAATTCAAATTTATGTTGGTTCTTGGAAGATAGTGAAAAACCCATGTAGTTTGGAACTTAGAACTTGAAATCTTGAGGAAAATTGCATGTAGAATGGTAAGTAGATGATTTTTCTGATGATATTAGTTATTGGATGAAACTAAAAACGGATTTAAGTTGGGTTAATTCATGATTTAAAAATTTAGGGTTTATGTTCTTGAAAAATTGGGGGATAGTGATGAGCCTTGATGATTTAATGATGATTGGGATGAATTAACTCCTTAAAATAAGTTAGTTTATAACCTTGTTATGAGTAGGATTGATTTGAGACCTTAAAACCTTGTTGGGACGAATTTTAGAGGAGATTTGAGGAGTAAGAATTGATGAAAAACGAAAGTAGGAAAATCTGGGCCGAAACTGGACCCTCGTTAGAAAACCTCTCCAGGTCGTTCGAACGAGCTCGTTCGAACGAGCTTCTAACGAGTTGACCAGTCACTTCTAATGAAAGGGAATTTCGTTCGATAACTTCGTTCGAATGAGATTTCGTTAGAAGGTACAGTTCGTTCGAACGAACTGGAATCTCGTGCGAACAGCCTCGTTCGAACGAGACTTCTAACGAGTTGGCACTTTAGGCTTTTTGGCCTGTTTTGATTTTGGGAGTCCCGTAAACTTGTTCGAGGATAGAGATAACTTTCCTTTGATGATATATTGATAGATTTGGGACATTTGGGTTATATTGAGGAGTAAATTATATACGAGTGATTTAAATAATGGTTAGTATGGGATTGAGACGTGAGTGTTTACCACGACGTGAGAATAAATTATGGCGCGTATAAATGTGAACCGGGATTATATAAATTATATATATTAAGTTGGTACGAGAGTGCGATATGTACTACAATTAATTACGGTGATTACTAAGATGTGTGTTTACTTAGTATTGGTATATGATTTGTGTGTATGACATACCTACCATACTTGCTATCACAGGAGGTTTGCGTTCGCTTAGGGCCCTCTAATCCTTGTGTTGCCCGAATTTAGACTGGTTACCTTGATGAACATAGTTCATAGAAAGACTTATTGGGATATTGATGAGTTCGCTGATCGTGGGAGTGTAGATATGTGCGTGACCCATGTGATGTGATTGTGTTCGCCTCCATTATTTGTGATGTTGTTATCTGTGAACTATTCCTGAGAGATTCGAAATATGTGATCCTTATGTACGTGATGTACCGGGATGGATAGCAGAGTATGTGTGCACCGCAGCTTAGTTCTTGGGGTGCTTGTATTGTATATTTAGGATGTGAATAATATACACTTAATTAATGGGAACCTTCATGTTAATACTGTGAAAATAATTATGGTGTTGTTTTGAGAAAAACATAACGGGTTAATCGATAGTGAAATATATTGCACATTGAGCATCTGATTTTATGTTAAGCCCCTACTTATTGAGATCGTTATAATGTTAATGGGAACCGTGTGATAAGGGTAGAACCTATGCCAGTCTAGCTAGATATGATGTCACTTAGCTAGTGGTTTGTGTCGTTTTAGATAGGTACTTACGTTAGGAGTGCACAGTTAGACGAGAGGTGAGAATTTCATGTGAGTGTACGTCCTTGCATGTACTTTGCATTTAATGCTTTAAATGTTTTTAAAACACTTGCAGGTTTTTAAAATATCTGCACATTCGGACTCTGACCCGTTTGCTTTCAAATCTATTTTTCTTGTAAAAAAATTTTAGGTGCCCAACCACAAGGACACCATGCATAGGATATTCATTCAGGTGACGAGCTGTAGCTGTTTGTGGAAGCTATAGGAATTTTCTTTTAGACGCTTCTATCATTTGGATTCCAGATTCAGCATCTATCAGTTGTAGGGCATGTTGCCCATTTCTATTAGAGACATCTTTCCATTTCAGTTTTTTTAGACTTTGGCATGTATTGTTTCAGTATTCAGTTTAGTTATTTCAGTTGTGGTTTTGTAGTGAGGAGTTTTCCTCCAGACTTTATTTACATTATATGGTTATTCTATTTACTTCGTTATGGTGAATGGTGTTATTATTCTTCATTACATTTGTTGCATGTTAATCAGACATAAATTAAAATTTGGCAACTTACTTTTTAAATACTAGGTGGTTAGAAATAATAAAATGTTTTCGACAGTGATGCTATTAACTGAGCCAACTTGGCATTTTGAATTAATTTAATAAAGGAGTAGCTACCCGGTATTTAATTAGTCGGGGTGTCACATCATATCCTTTCAATATAATACATAGTGGACTTTATGTGGTGGAGTCGTCTGAGGTTTTTTCCATTTAGGTTTCCCTCGTACATTGGGCGTTATGGTTTATTTACTTATTTTATCCTGAGATCACCTGAATGGATGTTTAGGTTAAGATACAATTGGATAATTTGTTTATCAAAACAATTTATTTAAAATTCGTTCAACATTTTATTTGAGTTAATCATTTAATTAAACATAAATTGAATTTTTTTAAAATAGTTGGTGTAGACACCCCATTTTAACACCCCCCTAACCTCTCCGTAGGTTCCCTAGCACCTCCCCTCATCTCTACAAACCTAAGTCATACCCCGCGTACTGACCTGAAGGCCATCGGGTACTCCCAGGCTCCATTTGACCAAAATTCAAACTCTTCAGATCGATCGAGACTGAATTAATCTTCTAAGGGCACTGAAACCCCTTTCCAACGGTCCATCCCATGCACGATTCTGACTTATGGTGTGGACGAACGACCCGTTTTCCCCCGAAACTTGATCAAAAAATCATCGAATGCTCCCAGGGTACGTTAGACCAAAGTCAACTCTTCACCTCGATCGATACTGAATGAATCTTTAAACGTCACTAAAAATCCTTTCCAACGGTCCTCCCCATGCGTGATTCTGACTTACGGTATGTTAGAACGATCCATTTAACTCCAAAAGGTCACCAAATTCTTCCAAGCCACGGCTGACCAATGTCAACCCCCCAAACCGAGTCAAGCCTTTTGGATTGTCGAAGCAAATATACTAAATTTTCCAATGGTCCGCCTCGTGCGCGATTCTGACTTACCAAGCGAACGAACGATCCGTTTGGGTCCGATGATTCCACATCCAAAGGAACGACGAATGGTCCCGAGCCACATTTGACCCAAAGTCAACTCTCGAACCCAGGAGAAGCCCAAAGTACTTTCGAAGGTCTCTGAATTACCTTTCCAACGATTCACCCCGAGTGTAATTTGAATCAACGGTTTGCGCTCTATGGTCGATTTTCCGAAGGAACCTGAAAGAGACTGCAAAACGGCAGGTTCCAAGCCCTGCCTACAAACAGTGTGCCTAAACACACTTGTCGATTGGCAGAACCAGGACTATTTCGATCGGCAATTCCCTGGGCCTATAAAAAGGAGGGCCTTACCCCCTTTCAAGGGAGAAGATCTTAAATCTATCACTCTCAGCAAGCTCAGAAAACCCCTCTCGAAGTCAGCGTGATTTCCACATCCAAATCCCTTTCCAATCTTCACCTTTCATTACATTTTTTGTCAAACTTGGTGAATTAAGTACCCTCCATCATCACCTAAGTGCAAGGGCTTCTCTCCAATGCCCAAGATCAAGCTCAAGATCTTAAAGAAGGTCCAACTTTCTCAACTCTCTCTTTAAATTCTCCTAAATTCGCATTAATTTTTTTTATTACTTAGCACTTTTATTATCTCATATCACTTATCCTAATATAATTTTTATCTAGTATTATTGCACATCTCTTTTTTCATATAAATAAAACCTAAAAAATAAGAAAAATAGGGTTTGCTCATAAATTCCAAATGGGAATTCTCACACTTTTCTCACAACTAAAATACTTTTTTACACACACACACACACATATAAGAAAAGTCCCCGGTTGAATTTATGGGATAAACTCCACCCCTCGTTTTGCATAGGAACTACGTGGACATTGATGCCTCTATACGCTACGTAGGCATCTCGGGGTAAAACCCGAGACTTGAGTTATTTTCCTGCTTTTTCCTATTTTTTTCTATATTCTTTAAACATAACTCTCTTAGATTCTATATATTTATATATACGTATATTTATGCTTACTGGCGTATTATTCCATATGTGTTATCATTCCATTATAACGATCAACGCTAGGACAATCGCATAAATCCTATTTTTCTAATATTATTTATAAGAGCATTCCTATGGATGACTCGCTTCATCTCTTCCATGATACAAGTTGATGATTCTTATCTCCACTATATATACACATGCACACATATCACAGGGAAATAAAGGAAAATAGCAAAAACCCATGAGAGATCGTAAGGGCGGAATAGGTGCCTAACACCTTCCCATTTCGTAACTATAACACCCCGCCTAATTAAATACCGGGTGATCAGTCATTTATTGAATTTTAACCAAGGTGAACGGTTGGTTCATTCTTAGCATCACTGTCAAAAAATAAACTTCCCAATTTAAACACCCTAAATAATTAAGCTAAGTGTCAAAACCATTTAAAACATTATTTCCATTTCATTAAATCCAATTATAAAACCTTTAATAATTAACAGTTTAAGAATCACACAATTATAAAGACTGGAAATGTACACCCAATAATTTAACCATTCATCCAACTAATACCAACTTAAAACCATAAAGGAAAACCATCCTGACAGTAATTAAATCCCAACGAGTAAAATACTAAAGATAAATGAACATCATTTCAGACAAATCCATCTGAATAAGAAAACGGGTGATACATGCCCAACTAATTAAAACTGAACTAAGAATGGAATCAACAAGGAGATCGTCTAAGAAAATGGCCTGCAACTCCCACATAAGCTGCAACACATCCACTCCAAAGCACCTAAGAATGACGCCCCTGTGGCTGGGCACCTGTAATATATACATATATATACAAGAAATAAGAGATAACAGGAAACGGGTCAGAGCCCGATCGTAAAACAGTTTGAAATTTAGTTTAGCAAGTATTTAAAATTCTTACCGGCTAATGTAACAGCCATGTTAGTATGCGACACTCTCTAGAGAACTCTCACCTCTCGTCTAGTGTGCACGCCTACCATACTATTAACCTCAAAAGTTTATTTTAACTTAACTTTCCCATAAGGTTTCATCCCGAGAAATACTATGTCCAAGATAATCAATTTCTGAAAATTAAGCTCCCTCATATCTCATGTTAATTAACATATTTCAGTGATGTTACAAAATTCCCTAAACACTTATAATGGAGTTGGAGTATTCATTAATTTCTTAACTACTTTTATGCACAGTAGAAAGTTCCCATATTTAAGTGTGTATATATATATATTAATCACTCGTATAATATATATACTATCAGTACCCCACATAAAATCTATGGTGCTGGCATACTCTGCTATCAAGTCCCCATATCACTCGTACTAAGGGAAATACTAGTTCCAAATCACTCTCGAACTGTATTAACATAAAACACATACAAATGGAGGCGAAGCATAGTTCCAAGTCACTAAGAGGTCAATACATACCATCACGTCTCCTAGGACCGTCTGACTATCAATCATATAGCATGTACCAAGGAATCCTATGTTATAGGGTACAAGTCAATATCCCCCATATAGGTCCCATCGAGATAAGACTGTCCCAGCGCGGCAACCTCCGTGACAGCAAGTAGCGCGGGTATGATTATACACAAGCATAATATAAATATGTACACACATGCATTCAGTTATATATATAAATATTCTCATTTTTCCCAATTAGGTTCGCACCCGACCCAAAGATACCAAGTATTAACCTTACATTGTACAACTTTTACCCAATTACCCCATATAAGGGATTTATTGCTTTTACTTTTAATTAATCGTTGCATATTTCCTTCTCATCTCTCGAAGTACTCTTTCTTAGTAGATTTAATCTCAGTAGGTATACCCTCTCTAACCGTCTGGTCTAAGTCTTTCACAATTCTTTAAATTCTTTAGTGAACGTACGCATAATTTTTAATGCGTGACGAAACACCCCGTTAACCCCAAATTTCATCCCATAATAAATCTCACTTAATGGAGTTTACGTAGACCCTACTGGTCCTCTTCATAACCCATTTTACTCTATAAATAATAATCAAGGAGTCCTTACGAATTTTAACAGATTAAACAAAAAGGGAAAAACTATACAGTTTTCCAGAAGGGATCGATCGATCGAGGAAAAGGGGTCGATCGATCGATGTTCAATCGATCGATCAAGCAGTTCTTGCCTAGAAACTGCAAATTTAAACCTACGGGTTTCATCTTTGAAATTTCTCCAAAACATCATTATCGATTCCTAAACTCCAAAATAACATTTCTACTAGTTCTCTATACATATATGCATGATTCCCTATGTGAAACATGTACAAATTCATCAACGGGATTGTATTAAAGGGGCAATTTGTCTTAATTATCAAGAACCGTAATTTTACACTAAACTTCCAATGTTCTAATTCTTTTTCCATATTTCTCACTTTTAAATAACTCCAATTTCGTGGGTAATCCTCTACATGTGATTGGGATTTCCAGAATATATTTATTCCCTCTAAACATGTGATTTGAATCTCTAAATCCTTAAATTTTTCCATGAGACATAGGTTTATCAATCCTAATCAAACATGAGTGAAACATTAACTACAAGAAAAACAAGATAGATAATTGCCTGGAAATTTAAGGTTCTGATTCGACGACTCTGATTGGTATAGCAGTAATCCTCTTCTTTCGATCTAGGCTTTGGTGGTGGTGGGGTTGCAAGATTGGTGGTTCTTGGCCTTGAACACTTGGAAGGCTTTTCCCTTCATCTTTTTATGGCCTTTTTCTCTTTTGGTTCTATGATCCCTAACTTCCTTGGCACTCCATTTGATATAACCTTAATGATTTTCATCATTATTAAAGGCCAGAAATATAAAATTACCAAAATGCCCTCCCGGGTTATCGGTTAGGCATAAAAACGTCCCGAGACCCAAACTAAAGCCCCGGGTACACGTTTCTGACTATCTCGACCCTTCCAGACATGTTGGCGCACTGAAAATGACCATACGAGTGACTTATAATTTATTCACTTATAATAGTAATAATAATAATTTAGTCCTAACACGACACAGGCGCGTCCCGACTTAATTTTCATAATTGTCATTTTATTCACTCGTGATAATTTTTTTATAAAATCAATTCTACATATTACTTTACTCAATAAGTAATATTTAAAAAACCAGCAAATTTCAATAATTACTAACTCTCGTGACGCTAGTTAATATTTGAAATAACTTTTCAGATTAAAATTAAATAAATTATCTCAATTAAATTTACTAAATCCCTAAATTTAAAAGCCACAAAAATACGGGGTATTACATACTTCCCCCCTAATAACGAAATTTCGTCCCGAAATTCGGAAAATAAGGCCTACCTGGTCAAACAATTTTGGATACCATAACAGTACGCAAACTATCTACATAGTACGGAGCTCAATCACTATAGCCCCCATCTATCCGCAAGCTTGTTTAACACTCTCATTAACGACACTTCATATTGAGCTCCTATCCGACAGCATTCGCATAAGACACGCATATACACTATTAATTCCCATTATTTTAATATCATTGGGAGGTCGTACCTCACTACATGATAACTACTCGGATTTATCTAACCATAAAAGCTCCCATTCTGAGAAAAACCATACGAACATCTGGCCACTCTTGTTCACCTAAACAGTCGTGAAATTCCACCATAGTCATCGAATTATTCTCGACCGATCCAAAATTATGATTATCCACTCAGTTCTAAACATATATAAGGAGAATAGTTAAGGTTCTTCCACACCAAAACCTCAATAAGCACCTCGTTCACGACAAACAGGTACAAGTGCTTCCACGAAACTCTACCATACTATACTTCACTTACTAGTTATATCCGTTGTGGAAATGAAATGATCACCAAGATTCTAAAATTACCTTCACGTGGCTCCACTAATCATTAATCACCGTGAGCCTACTCCTCGGCTATGGGTGATACCTCCTACTCAAAACAAAACGTTACCTCCGTTGTTTCTTGAAATACCATTTTGAAGGTGGGATTCACAAATCTCATCCCGATTTAGAAAATAATACCCTATAGGACCACGTACCGACGCGATCCCTTTCTTTCAAATGGAGACTGGGGCACACTAGTATATATTGTGAATTACCCCAAAGGAATATCAATCACTTCCTTCTTGGGTGACTTGCTCCACATGTACAGATGAACCCTTGATATTACCTTGAAGATGGGAACCCATCCAAGGAACTTTACCAACTTTACCGCCCTCTTCCGTTACAAGAATTGTTGATAACCACAAAATTCCCTAGTTGATCCTCTTATTCCAACCGATCTCTATCTATGAGTGGTGCATGCATAGATTACTCACTATGTCCCGCTCAACATCGACTTCCACTTGAAATGTCTCACATTAAGGGATACTTAATACTCCCCTTCTTTCCTTGGCGTATACCGAAAGTTCTGACCCGTGGACTTTTCTCCACGATGTGCACTTCTGGACCTTTTATACCATACTAACATCATAATTCTTTGTACGCGCAACTTGCCCTCAACATTTGACTAATTACAACTCCTCTCCGAGTGTTCTCCATAATAATTAAATTCTACACTTCTCAGGGAATACCCCTTTTTAAATGGCATCCCACAGCCTTCCAACCAAGTTCGGGTGTGCTACACTGATCGCACTCATATATATATGGATTTATCATTTCACGCGACGCTTAATCTATTCTACCACTTCCACTTCGTTATGCTAGTCCCATAAACATATATTCCACACGTCCATTCCCACGTACCTTCCATTCTGACTATTCTAACATCAGCTAACTAGGATGTCAACATTTTGCAACACCCCGACCGCCCGGGGAGAGCGAACGGCACTCTATTCATCGGTAAAACTACACAAATCCATAATATCACAAGGTATAGGGCATCTAAATCCCACAACAACAAAAGAGAAACCACAAGTCTCAATCTCTTCATATAAGTACAACAATTCTCATGAATAAATACAATAACTAAAGTAATTCACCAATGCTCTATACATCAAAATAAATACAAGCCTTCTCTCTTGTTATGAAAAATTCTTCCCAGATAATCCACGCTAAAAATCATCCAAGTTCTTTAGAATGCGGTTGCAACACTCGGGTATTCCTAATCACCCTAGAAATTGAAATTTTAAATTCTCCTTATCATCGTTCCACCCCTCAACTCGTGGTGATAAAATAAAATTTTCAATACTTTCTTACCACACAACCGGCTCCACTGGGCTTAATTCATAATTCAACTTCCCATTTACAGATATAATTACCTGCTCCTACTATGACCGAGGTACCAAACTTATAGGCTAATGACCAAACATCTTCCCACTTCCAACCTTACGCTAAGTTTCATACGTGGGATGTCTCGCAAAGCGAAATTCAAACAAGGAACCCCTCCGATACACTATTACCTAGCATTGTCGGTTATCGAAATTTGTTAGGCCCTCCGTCCATAACATATACTCCTTTATTCCATCTCTTGACATAAAAGTTTCATCACCTCTCGTAATTACACCTACACAAAGAACATTTCGCCAATCCAATATCATCGAGTATTGGTGGTAATCACTATTCGCAAACCTCATACACATACAATCAGGACTCTCAAAATCTTGATCCCAAACATATGAGTCTAACTCTTAACTATCACATCTCTAAAGGGTAGATATATCAGTGCTCTCTACCTATCACTAAGTCCTGATTGCTCCACATAATAAATAGTCAAATCTTTTCGCTCAACAGTAAACCCAATATATACTGAATCATAACAACAAAGTACCTACACACACCAGAATCGAATATCTCGAGTCCTCTATCCCCTCCGAAGTCTCTAAAATAGCTAATATAAGTGTGAGTCCGACCTTCTCGCAGGTGAGGCCTCGCCAGAACAAAACATGCTGCACTAAGGAAACCACTCCGATTGCCTTGCAATTATTGCCTACTATCGTACTAACCATTACTATAAAGTTATAACAAAGATAATAGCATAATCGTATATCACACTACTAAAATGAGTAACCTCAATAAAGCATATAACACTATTAATACACACATTCATCCTCCTCGAATAGCAATAAAAATAATCCCGCTACACTAGGAAAAATATTCACATAATAATAATGTTTATAGTTATACGCATTAAACTTGTCTCACGTGCTAATCTAGCAATGAACAAAACATATTGACTCGCTTGTGTCACATAAAATCGGCCTCATCCTCCGAGGATAAAACTCATACTTCTACCTTGCCAAATGCCTTGACTGTACAAATGGTCTCCGGACATAACACGCCTATCCAAACCAGAACAACACTACTTTAATCGTTCTCCTTTACTAGGCACCATACTCTTGTACCCTATAATCGCTTCAGGAAAAATTTAGCGCGTGTGATTTCACTCTCCATAAAATACCTCAACTCATAATCCACTTATCACCTGTCATACTAACCATGTTAGGATTGTCATTCTCTCGGACTTTGGTAAACTCGATTTCTGAGGGCTACCCCCGTTATTCCCTTAGCCTTGTACACCCCAAAGAACATGTTACTAACTACAATAGTCCTTACTAAATTAACCATCGCTTGGTAAGAATTCAGCTATCCGAATCATTTAAATGGGTCCCCTGATGTGTATCCACACCCCCTTGTGGTGCTACACTACCACCGTTGTATCCCGTCTTATTCTTGACTAAATTCTTTGATTCTTTTAGCTTCCCACACCAGGAAGAATTATCATCTTCATTGACAAAGTATGCCATTGTCAACCTCTGAATCGACTGTCCAGCAGAATTCCCTTTTTAAGTGTTATCAACTCTTATTACGAGTCGATCTCCCACTTGGAGTTCTTTCCTCCATTTGTATCTACATCTTTCGATACAAGATTTGCTAACGGTTTAGATTCATATTCATAAATGGACCTCTGTCAGGTTCTCTTATGATGAGTTCACAACAACATTCACTTCTTATCCTGAACATCTGATGAAGGAACTTGCGATCAAACTATACCTAAGATTCTCCTATAGGCATAGCATTCCACTTCTAAAAGTAGTGGCTGACTCCCACCATGATAACCTTGTTTCGACAAGACAAGAGAATTTGTCTCCAAATTTTCACTTTTAGTTAGCCACACTTCGTCCTATGTCCAAGCCTTTGGATACTTTACCTCCTTGGGCTAACACATACAATTTTTGCATTTATAGAATTTCCACTGACAGTTCTCTACAATGCTTCGTCTGACTTTTCCCAGTCGTACCACATTGGGTGAGTCTACTCTTGCACCTCTTTCGACTATAAAAGCACTTGGAAATCATAGGTTGCGCCATAGTCGTCCTTACAGTCCTGGCTTCCCGTGCCATAATAGGGGTGACCTTAACTACGGTCATCATCCTCAAATATGCTCTACAACCTCAACTAAGACTTGCCTCCTGTTGTCCGCCCAACGGCCCTTGCCTTCCATATTTAATTGTTCGAACATTCTCGAACGTAATTAATATTCACTAAGGTATATACGTTATAGCAAGAGAGCGGAATCTCATCATAGAAAACAACAATCCTAAACATAGGGCTCTATATCAAACAAAGTAATGCTAGAAGCATAATAAGCCACATAGATCCTAAGGACACTAGAACCTGATGCTCTGATACCAACTGTAACACCCCGCCTAATTAAATACCGGGTGATCAGTGCTTTATTAAATTATAACCAAGGTGAACAGTTGGTTCATTCTTAGCATCACTGTCGAAAAATAAACTTTCCAATTTAAACACCCTAAATAATTAAGCTAACTGTCAAAACCAATTAAAACATTATTTCCATTTCCTTAAATCCAATTATAAAACCTTTAATAATTAACAGTTTAAGAATCACACAATTATAAAGACTGGAAATGTACACCCGATAATTTAACCATTCAGCCAACTAATACCAACTTAAAACCATAAAGGAAAACCATCCTGACAGTAATTAAATCCCAGCGAGTAAAATACTAAAGATAACTAAACATCATTTCAGACAAATCCATCTGAATAAGGAAACTGGTGACACATGCCCAACTAATTAAAACTGAACTAAGAATGGAATCACCAAGGAGATTGTCTAAGAAAATGTCCTGCAACTCCCACATAAGCTGTAACACATCCAATCCAAATCACCTAAGCATGACGCCCCTGTGGCTAGTCACCTATAATATGTACATATATATATAAGAAAGAAGAGATAAAAGGAAACGGGTCAGAGCCCGATTGTAAAACAATTTAAAATTTAGTTTAGCAAGTATTTAAAATGCTTACCGGCTAATGTAACAACCATGTTAGTATGCGACACTCTCTTGAGAATTCTCATCTCTCGTCTAGTGTGCACTCCTACCGTACTATTAACCTCGGAAGTTTATTTTAACTTAATTTTCCCATAAAGTTTCATCCCGAGAAATACTATGGCCAAGATAATCAATTTCTGAAAATTAAGTTCTCTCATATCTCATGTTAATTAACATAATTCAGTGATGTTACAAAATTCCCAAAACACTTATAATGGAG
Source organism: Sambucus nigra (assembly GCA_949130495.1). NCBI lineage: Eukaryota > Viridiplantae > Streptophyta > Magnoliopsida > Dipsacales > Adoxaceae > Sambucus > Sambucus nigra. Next base: position 60,219,144 of record OX422223.1, on the reverse strand, counting down.
TTGGAGTATTCATTCATTTTTTTAACTACTTTTATGCACAGTAGTAAGTTCCCATATTTGAGTATATATATATTAATCACTCATATAATATATATACTATCGGCACCCCACATAAAATCTATGGTGCTTGCATACTCTACTATCAAGTCCTCGTATCACTCGTACTAAGGGAAATACTAGTTCGGAATCACTCTCGAACTGTATTAACATAAAGCATATACAAATGGAGGCGAAGCATAGTTCCAAGTCACTAAGAGGTCAGCATATAACCTCACGTCTCTTAGGACCGTCTGACTATCAATCATATAGCATGTACCAAGGAATTCTATGTTCTAGGGTACAAGTCAATATCCCCCATAAAGGTCCCATCGAGATAAGACTGTCCCAGTACGGCAACCTCCGTGATAGCAAGTAGCGCGGGTATGGTTATACACAAGCATAATATAAATATGTACACACATGCATTCAGTTATATATATCAATATTCTCATTTTTCCCAATTAGGTTCGCACCCGACCCAAAGATAACAAGTATTAACCTTACATTGTACAACTTTTACCCAATTACCCCATATAAGGGATTTATTGCTTTTAATTTCCTTCGCATCTCTCGAAGTTCTCTTTCTTACTAAATGTAATCTCAGTAGGTATACCCTCTCTAACCTTCTGGTCTAAGTATTTCACGAATCTTTAAATTATTTAGTGAACGTACGCATAATTTTTAATGTGTGACGAAACCCCCCGTTAACCCCAAATTTCATCGCATATTAAATCTCACTTAATGGAGTTTACGTAGACCCTACTGGTCCTCTTCATAACCCATTTTACTCCATAAATAATAATCAAGGGGCCCTTACGAATTTTAACCGGATTAAACAAAAAGGGGAAAAGTATACAGTTTTCCAGAAGGGATCGATCAATCGAGGAAAAGGGGTTGATCGATTGATCGATGTTCGATCGATCGATCAAGCAGTTCTTGCCCAGAAACTGCAAATTTAAACCTACGGGTTTCATCTTCGAAATTTCTCCAAAACATCATTATCGATTCTTAAACTCCAAAATAACATTTCTAATAGTTCTCTATACATATATGCATGATTCCCTACGTGAAACAAGTACAAATTCATCAACGAGATTGTATTAAAGGGGCAATTTGTCTTAATTATCAAGAACCTTAATTTTACACTGAACTTCCATTGTTCTAATTATTTTTCTAGATTTCTCACTTTTAAATCACTCCAACTTCATGGGTAATCCTCTACATGTGATTGAGATTTCCAGAATATATTTATTCCCTCTAAACATGTGATTTGAATCTCTAAATCCTTAAATTTTTCCATGAGACATAGGTTTATCAATCCTAATCTAACATGAGTGAAACATTAACTACAAGAAAAGCAAGATAGATACTTGCCTGGGAATTTAAGGTTCTGATTCGACGACTCTGATTGGTATAGCAGTAATCCTCTTCTTCCGATCTACGCTTTGGTGGTGGTGGGGTTACAAGATTAGTGGTTCTTGGCCTTGAACACTTGGAAGGCTTTTCCCTTCATCTTCCTACGAGCTTTTTCCCTTTTTGTTCTAAGAACCCTAACTTCCCTGGCACTCCATCTGATACAACCTTAATGATTTTCATCATTATTAAAGGCCAAAAATAGAAAATTACCAAAATGCCCTCTCGGGTTACCGGTTAGGCCTAAAAACGTCCCGAGACCCAAACTAAATCCCCGGTTACACTTTTTTTACTATCTCAACCCTTCCGGACATGTTGGTGCACTCGAAATGACCATACGGGTGTCTTATAATTTATTCACTTATAATAATAATAATAATAATAATAATAATAATAATAATAATAATAATAATAATAATAATAATAATAATAATAATAATAATAATTTAGTCCTGACACAACACATGCGCGTCCTGACTTAATTGTCATAATTGTCATTTTATTCACTCATGACAAAATTTTTATTAAATCAATTTTACATATTACTTTACTCAATAAGTAATATTTAACAAAACAACAAATTTCAATAATTACTAACTCTCGTCATGCTAGTAAATATTTAAAACAAATTTTTGGATTAAAATTAAATTAATTTATCTCAATTAAATTTACTAAATCCCTAAATTTAAAAACCACAAAAATACGGGGTATTACAGTAACTTAGCCTCGAGACCCTTTTCGAATCATTTTTTTGTTTCTTATGTATCAATATGTCTTTGGATGTTGTCTTTCGAGACGGATCCCTTTTCTTTTGTCTGTTTTGAGTAAAATAGACTGGCGACTCCATCTCTCTACATTTTTCACTTCATCATTGACGCCGGCCAAAGCGCTCCCGAGAGCGATGTGCGGAACTAAGATCCTCTCAACGTTGAAGACGCACGTTCTTCTCCGTCCCACTCGCCGCGCAGATCGGGCGGATGGCCACAGTGGCGACTCCACTGGGGACTTTATTTTGAGGGCTAGACTCTATTTACATGGGTGTTATATTTGCTTATATTTTCCCCTATTTTGCATGTTCCCCTTTACTATTCATGTGTACCTCATGCTTATGCTTCTATTCCCACACTTGTAGAAGATTCTCCATGTACACTTCACACCACGTGCACCTAGGATCAAATATGTCCACATGTTGCACGCATCACCCATCCATACTTGGTATACCATTGGTACTTGTACTTTGCTCCATGTTGGGCATGATCAAGAAAGATACTTTCATAAGATACTAATAAGAGAATCATGCATGATTCACATGACATTATCAAAAGAGCATTATTATTGACCAAATTTTATCCAGTAACTGGAGGGTCACTTCGTGATGGGCACTGGTCCGACAGGGTGCAGTTAGCCTAAGCGATATGTCTCTCACCTTCTATTGGTCAAGTACCTTCAACGTATATCGAACGATTCCCCTTCATCATACCTCTTGACCGAAGTCATGACAGGAGGTATATCGCAGGGAACTCATTCACGTACCCTGAGTATATCGAATTCGCTCTCACACGTATCGTCCCCACGAGGTATATAGTGAGGCAATTCACGTACACTCAGGTATATCAAATGGCTTGTCCACACGTACCAATTGCCCTCAAAAGCAAGACGTATATCGCGGAAGTCACGCCAAAGGGGGGAACCCTTTCTGATTCACCCAACCAAATGCCATACCCGCATATAGGTGTCAAACCTAGGACACACATGTTAGATTTTTCATTTCGACCCCAAACTCTATCGAAATTTTGGGTCGGCCTGTCGCCTAAATTTTTGTGCATTTTTAAAACATGACCATGCCCTTGAGCCTGGTTATAAGTTCAGCCTTATCTTTGTACATGTTACAAACCCAACTTTTTCAGGAGCAGGTCATGTCCGACATTTCATTTTTCATTTAGGAGAATTTAATACAAGTGAGAACATAATAATAATAATCATGTTGAGACCCGTCTGCCAAAAACATTTCTCCCTTCTTTATCAAAATCCAAAAATATTTATCCCTTCTTTATCAAAAATCTAAAAATATTTCTCCTTTCTTTATAAAAAAATCCAAGAATATTTATCCTTCCTCTATCAAAAATCCAAAAATATTTTGACTTTCAAACTCAAAAAGAAAAAAAATATGTCAAAAATATTTTCACTTTTTTTTATCAAAAATAAATCCCATTTTACTCCTTCTCAGGCCCATCGCACTCCCTTGGCCTGGATCCTTATTGTCTTCTATATTCACTCAAATCACCTTGGAGTTTCGTCCATTCACCTGCTACCTCTTCTGAGTCCGGTATCCATCCACTTTTCATGGAGAACAAAGATCAAGTACAAGTTGTGCAGCCAGTTTTGATAGCAGTCTTAGCTCAGCACGTATCCAAGATTGACAACCTTCAGACTGAGGCCCGAGAGATGCAACGAAACTAGGTTCATGTTCCTCAAGAGCCCGAGGCCCTATTACCTCATGCTATGGGTCCACCCGAACCTATCTGGGTTCCCAAAGAGTATCAACACGCTCTATGTGCCCCTCCTGTTAATGGGCCACCACCTGCTCAACTTCCTATGCCAAACCTTGCCCAGCCTGAGGGTAACTTGCCTATGATCATTGATCCGAAAGAGGAAGAATTGAACAAGTTCAAAGAAGATCTCAAGATGGTAACCAAGAAGTTCAACTAAGCCAGAATATTTGGAAATTATATGGACTACACCCACATGTCTCCTTATCCTAAGGCAAGGTTACTCGAGAAGTTCAAGATGCCAAATATCGAGAAATTCGGAGGAAGTGGACCCCTGATTGCTCATCTTCGCAGTTATCACCATTCTATGACTCTCCTAGGGGCTTCTGAAGAAGTGATGGCCCAATTATTTTAGTAAACTTTGAAGGATAGCGTCCTCCGATGGTTTTTATCTCTCGGGGAGTCCAGAATCTATAGCTTGGAGGATGTAGCTCGTGAATTCATGTCGCAGTACAAATAAAACGAAGAGCTTGAGGTCATCCACCGTGATTTAGAGATGCTTAAACAAAACTCTGGGGAATCAGTCAATAAATATATAGCCCGATGGAGGGAAAAGGTAGCCACCATGACCAATCGGCCATCCGAGGAAGAGCATGTCAACATAGTGAAGAGAACTTCTTACCCCATATCCGAGCAACAATAAGAGGATAATATTATCCCCATTTCCGAGCTCTCAGAGAAGCATGAGTAGAAATTAAAGAAGGTCTTGCTAAGACATAGGTTGAGCCAAAGAAAATTTCCAGACAGTTCACCCTTAGAAAATATGACAAACCTGCCAGTGATGCAGTCTCAACCATCAATAACATCTCTCAACCAACCACTTCATGGTCACCAGAAATCCCCCTTGTCCCCGTTCGAAAGGAATAGACCGAGCCCCATACTACCCTCTCCAAAGTTTATCAAGCCATGTTAAATCGAAACCTTATCAAACCCTTGGACCCCCGCCCATTGCCAAATCCACTTCCAAGAAACTTCAAGGCAGATGCCCATTGCACCTTTCACCAAACTACTGGTTATACCACCGACTAATGCTTTCACCTTTAAAAACATAATCCAAGGTCTAATTGATCGGGGTACCATTGCCCCACCAGCCAATCCTAAGCCAAACACTACTCACAACCCACTCCCAAATCATACTAATGTTATCTTCCTAGAAATGAACCCAGAATTTGATCCCTCAACTCAAATCACACCCATACACTCTCCCAAACATGTCCAAACCTATCCATAATTCCTCCTACACCCTGTTAAACTTGCTGATCAATAATCGTCACTCATTACCAAAGCATGCATCGTTGTCCGTACCCATTTTGAAGATGGAAGTATGGAATTACCATAAGTATTAAACCAACTCCTAGAGTTCGGCTTGAAATTGCCCTCACAGATGATCCTTAGTTGCCAGAGGTTCAATACAATATTCTTGGAAGCACGAAAATGGGCTCGAGAGTCAGACAATTGGGTGGTACCAATTGATGAAGTCAACCTAAATGACGTTGTCCAGATTATGGCAGAATTATTCAGGCAAACCAACGATATTTGCAGTATGGTCGAGTTACTTGATACTCTAAAGCAACAAGGATGCTTGGTCTCTTCACTCTCACATATCCCCATAGAATGGGAAGACTTGGATGAAGAAGCCATTGAAGTTGTGGAATGCATTGACTTTACATGGAAAGACATAATTATTGCCACCGGATGGGGGGAAGAATTTGAAGATTTGAATAAAGAGAAAGCTTTCGAGAAAATTGGCCCGATAGCTGACATGTGTGGAACGATATCATTTGGGGAGTTCCTCGAAGAAATAAACAAAGTATCAGAATAACCCGAGATCGATGAAGAAACAGGGTTCATATTCTTCCCTTTCTTCAGTAAATCACATGACCAGATTAGGGAGGCATTACCAGATCTTAAACTTACCACCAGCCAATGACAAAGGGAAGGGCGTTGAAAACCTTCCTATGCCAGAGATGACCCTCGAGGAGAGAAAGATCCTCGATCAACTGAAGAAAACTCAAGCTAACATCACTCTTTGGGGACTTTTCATGTCTTATCAGCTACACAGAAATACTTTGATCAAATTGCTCACTAGACCCACAGTTCCTTCTACCACACCAGAAGAAGCAGTAAATTTAGTCGGATACTTGACCTCTACCCGAATTCTAACCTTTTTTGAAAAAGAAATCCCTAGAATTGGTCCAAACACAATCATGCACTCAACATCTCCCTCTAAGTTACGGGGAAGATCGTACCACTCTCTCTTGTCGACAACGGATCCGCCTTGAATGTCTGCCCATTAAGAACCTTCAAATGCTAAGGACTGAAGGAAAGTGACCTCACTCCAACCTCCGTTGTTGTACATGCCTACGATAATACCCGTCGGGAGGTGATGGGATCCATAAATCTTATAATAGGGGCTGGCCCTATAAACCCTGTCATTGAATTCCAAGTTATCGACATCCCAGCTTATTTTAACCTGTTGCTTGGATGACCTTCGCTCTAAAGTATCAAGGGTGTGTCTTCCTCACTCCATCAGAAATTAAAGTTCTTCACCGATGGATGAGTCATCACCATTTTAGGCGATGATGATAATACCGAGGGTGCAAGCACCAGTAGTCTAATCCTTGAGATATAGCACGGGTCAAATGATATAATCCTATTAGGATTTTGAGTTGAACCACTTCTACTCTCGGCAGGGGACGATTTCAAAGAAAGGGTTTGTCCAGAATACGACCCCAATGGCAACATCAATGTGATTCAGATGTTCAGAAACATGCACTTCATCCCCGGACTAGGGCTATAACAAAGGCAGTAAGGGATACTTGAGCCCATTGAACTGAAGCAAGCTTTCCCTCCTTGTGGTTTGGGGTATCAACCATCAGAATAAGAGCTCAGAATGATCTGCCAATCTCCACTAAAGAGAATACTAGACTTCATTCAGACTATCCCAGGTGACTCCTTGAATGGACGATTCATCAAATAGGGCGAGGACTTCCTCTTTTGCTTCTTTCCAGAACCATGGTATGACCATACAAACAAGAAGATGAAGCCTGGAATGGATATCTTTTTCTAAGACAGCTACCCATGGGTTGAAAGTTCCCAACACCATGTACAATCTCTCATCAAAGATACCGAAGAGACTGAGGAAAGTGACTCCAAGGACTCGTTCAACTTGTAGACACAGGGGTTGACACTCTGCATGGTTCATTCAAGCACTACATCACTGGATCCATACCACTTGATTAAAGCTGCTGATACGCCTCTCCTCAATGACATGCTACGCCCGTTTCACCTGTTGAAATCCCACCTAACCCCAATGTTTACCGCATTTCTTCTTTTATTGTCTATCTTTGCTCAAATGTAATCGATACCTCCTTTGATGAGGTTCTCAATGCAATTTTTCCTATCAATGAAATAAACAAAGATTTTGAGTATCTCTTTATGGCTTACATTAATTAATTAGATTCTAATCAAACTTTTAATGATGATGATTTTACAAATGAACCATTCTTAACTAATATAAATAAGGTTAATAACAAACAACATAACCGTGTTCAAGTTAATAAAAAGAGATTGTCATTCTTAACCTCGGTTTTAGTAGCCAATTACGTGAAATTAGGATAGGGGCTATCCTCGATGAGCATGAGTGCGCACAGCTCAAAGAATTATTAAACGAATTCGTGGATGTCTTCGCATGGTCCTAAGATGATATGCCCGGCATTGATCCTGAAATAGCTCAGCATGAGATCCCCACTCTTCCAGATTATAAGCCGGTCAAACAAAAGCTGAGAAAGCTCCGCACCGAATGGTCACTCAAAGTCAAGGAAGATATGGTAAAATAGTTGAATGTGGGCTTCATTCGTGTGATCAAATATCCCACATGGCTAGCCAACATAGTGCTTATGCCGAAATCAGGAGGGAAAGTTCGAATGTGTGTAGACTACCGGGACTTGAACAAAGCCTCTCCCAAGGATGATTGCCCACTACCCAATATCAACATGATTGTGGACAACACAGCCAATCATGCTCTCAAGTCATTCGTCGACGAGTTTATTGGGTACAACAAAATCAAAATGCACCCAGATCATCAAGAAAAAATTCCATTCATCACACCGTGTGGAACTTTTTGCTACACTGTTATGCCATTTGGTCTCAAGAATGCTGGGGCTACCTACCAGAGGGCTGCCACAACCATCTTACATGATCTAATTCACAAAGAGGTCGAGGTCTATGTGGATGATATGATTATCAAATCCAAAACTAGAGATGATCATGTCCCCACTCTCCAAAAGTTCTTCGAACGACTATGACGATATCAGTTGAGGCTTAATCCACAGAAATGTGTGTTCGGCATTACAAAGGGAAAACTCTTAGGATTCATGGCTAGTGAAAGAGGGATAGAAGCAGATCCTGCCAAACTAAAATCCATACTTGAGATGCCACCTCCTCGAATAGAAAAAAAAGTCTGTGGTTTCCTTGGGAAATTGCAATACATCATCTGGTTCATCAACCAACTCACCTCCATCTGCGAACCTATCTTCAAACTACTCCAAAAGGATTCAACCAAGGTTTGGAATGAGGTTTGCCAAGACTGAAGAAGAAAAAACTCTTACCCTATCACTGGTTAGGCCATTCAAGACCTGACGCACCGCCTCCAGAGAAAGAGACTTCCTCGACTGCCGATTGGCCTTCCGCCACTGATACAATTGGCAAAAGTCCCCAACGGTCTCATTCTTTAGGGAAATCATCTAGTTATTACACCCAATAACCTCATAGAACCACGTCTGCCAAAGATAAGAACTCCACAATAAAAAATATACGTATAAGGAAAATGCGAATGCATGAAAGGAAAATGCTCAAATTAAAGAATACCTCAAGAAGATACGTGGCTCCAGTAAAAGTCTGCCGGTAGCACCAGCTAAATGCATCCAAAGAAAAATAAAGGGTCACCAAAGTTAAGCTACCCCAATCATAGAGGGGAATGTTCGAAAACATCCTCAAGTATGGAAAAAACCATAAGCGGACAATGTCGCCGCTCGACGCCACCAAAAATCCCCCCAACACTAGCAAAATAAACAACTGGTCCATCTGCCTCACCTGCAGACCATCCTCCACATCAATCACCCTGCCAAGCAAAACATCCCTCAGTAGAGACAGGCAGATGGAGTCCCCAGACACTATCCTCCCCACATCACTGAACGCCGCCCGCACCACCTCTGGACTCACCCATAAAGAGCGATTCACCTCTATCTTCTCTCCATCACAATCCGTCTCCAGCATCTGCTGCATATCTATGGGAGTCACATTCATCTCTCCAAAGCTGAAATGAAAGGTATGGGTAGTGAATCACCACCTCTCCCCCTGATCGCATAAGACCACTGTTAAACGAGATGTCTCATCCAGCACAGACGCCAACCTCCCAAAGCCTATTGATGATACCACCCAACGCACCACAAGTGGAAGATGCTCCCAGACATCCTTAAGCCCCATCATCCCGCGGGTACGCATAGTCAACATAGAAACATCAGACTGTCAAAAGAAGAACCATGTCAAAATTCAAGAAAAAAGTAAAACCACAAAAAAGGAATGCCAAAGGTCATTTTACTTACATAATCGCCAGGCCACTCTCGAAGAACGATGACACGACGGCTCCCGCAGCAAGGTTCGCTCATCCACAACCAGCTCGAATGCATCAAAATAGTTCTCGCTCCCAAAAGCAAGAGGCGCCTTGGCCCTCCATTCCACGTTCGCCCAGTCATCAATAGCCAACCACTCCCGGTGTACTGCAGTGCTCACAAAAGCAGCCATTTTTTAGACTACGGAATGTTAGAAAGATTCGCAAAAGAAAATCTCAGAAAGAGAGAAGGCAAGAAGCTATGAAAAATAAGGGAAAACTGCCCCCTTTTTATAGGATGCCAAGGGTCATGCCGGTCGACACTAACCCAAGACCACCGATCGGCACTGACCCTTTACCTTCTCGAGGCAGTCCGAAAGTCCGTGCCACTACCGAATGGCACCCTCTACACCATGCCGATCGGCACCCCCCTTAATTTTCATAAAAACATTCCCAGAAAACCCTGAAAAATCCTCAAAAAATTCTTAAAAATCTCAGAAAGGATTTAGAACACTTTTCACCAAGAAAATTTTGCACTCCCTCAAGCGGAACCCCTATTTCCCCATAGGAACTCTCAAAAGCCAAGTGAATTTCCTCCCGGCAACATCCCCGTAGGACCTCTAAAGTATCCCAAATTCCCCAAAGGTCTGAGGCCTCCCCGACAAAAGCGTGGACCACCTAATCGTTTCCTCGGTGGAATTTACAGCATCAAATTTGCCATTACATGGAAAAATCTTCATAAGATACAAAATTTTCCCCATCAATCAGCTATCCCACTCAAATCAAAATCATGAGGTAATTTCCCTGACAAAGTTCCTCGAGAACATCTCAACTTAAGTCCGCATAATTGGCTTCGACCCGCAGAATTGGTCATCTCAATTTAAGCCCGCAAAATTGGCTTCGACCCACAGAATTGGTCATCACAACTTAATCCCGCAGAATTGGGTTCGACCCACAAAATCGATCATCTCAACTTAATCCCTCAGAATTGGCTTCAACCCATAGAATTGGTCATCTCAACTTAAGCCCTCAAAATTGGCTTCGACCTGCAGAATCGGTCATCTCAACTTAAGCCTGTAGAATTGGCTTCGACCCACAGAATTGGTCATTACAACTTAAGCCCACAAAATTGGCTTCGACCCACAGAATTAGTCATCTCAATTTAAGCCCTCGGAATTGGCTTCAACTCGTAGAATTGGTCACCCACATCTTCTAGCCTGCAGAATTAGCTTCGACCCGCAGAATTGGTCATCTCAATTCAAGCCGTCAGAATTGGATTCGACCCATAGAATCGGTCACCCTCACCTTCAAGCCCTCAAAATTGGCTCCGACCCGCAGAATTGGTCACCTCATCTTCAAGCCCTCAGAATTGGCTTCGACACGTAGAATCGGTCACCCTCACCTTCAAGCCCTCAAAATTGTCTTCGACCCGCAGAATTGGTCACCTCATCTTCAAGCCCTCAGAATTGGCTTCGACCCATAAAATCGGTCACCCTCATCCCTAAGCCCTCAGAATTGGCTTCGAGCCACAGAATCAGTCATTTAAGCCCTCAGAATTGGCTTTGACCCGCAGAATCGGCCACCCTCATATTCTAGCCTATAGAATTGTCTTCGACCCGCAGAATTGGTCATCTCCATTCAAGCCCTCAGAATTGGCTTCGACCCGCAGAATCGGTCACCCTCACCTTCAATCCCTCAGAATTGGCTTCGACCCGTAGAATCGGTTACCCTCATCTTTAAGCCCTCGGAATTGTCTTTGACATACATAATCAATCACCCTCATCCTTAAGCCCTTAGAATTGGCTTTGACCCATAGAATCGGTCATCCTCATCCCCCAGGTCCTCAGAATCGGCCTCGACCCTCAGAATTGGTCATCTTCTTTCAAAATGAATCATGTGGTGTATATTTAATTTCTATCATTTGTTCCAAAGTCACCCGTCAATGGGCTCTGTAGACACCCCATTCTAACACCCCTTAACCTCTCCGTAGGTTCTCTAGCACCTCCCCTCGTTGCTACAAACCTAAGTCATACCCCAGGTACTGACCTAAAGGCCATCGGTCAATCCCAGGCTCCGTTTGACCAAAAGTTAAACTCTTCAGCTCGATCGAAGCTAAATGAATCCTCGAAGGGAACTAGAACCCCTTTCCAACAGTTCGTCTGATGCGTGATTCTGACTTACGATGCGGACAAACGACCCATTTTCCCCCAAAACATAATCAAGAGGTCACCCGATGCTCCCAGGCTGCATTTGACCAAAGTCAACTCTTCAGCTCGATCGAGACTGAATGAATCTTTGAAGGTCACTAAAACTCCTTTCTAACGGTCTGCCCCGTGTGCGATTCTGACTTACGGTATGAACGAATGATCCATTTTACTCCAAAAGGTCACCAAATGCTTCCAGGCCCTAGTTGACCAAAGTCAACCTCCTAAACTGAGTCAAGCTCATTGTAATGTCAAAGTACATATCTTAAATTTTCCAACGGTCCATCCCGTGCATGATTCTGACTTACCAGGCGGACGAACGATCCATTTGCGTTCGACGATTCCCCGTACAAAGGATCGACGAATGATCCCAAGCTATATTTGACCTAATGTCAACTCCTAGACCCAGTATCAGCCCAAAGGACTTTCGAAGGTCTCTGAATTATCTTTCCAATGATTCATCCCCTGCACGATTCGGATCAAGGGTTTGCGCTCTACGACCAATTTTCTGAAGGAACCTAAAAGAGATTATCAAACGACAGGTTCCAAACCCTACCTATCGACAGTGTACCTAAACACACCAGCCGATTGGCAGGACCAGGGCTATACCGATCGGTAATACCCCGTGCCCATAAAAAGTAGGGCCTAACCCCCTTCCAAGGGAGAAGATCTGAAATCCATCACTCTCAGCAAGCTCAGAAAACCCCTCTCGAAAACAGCGTGATTTCCACATCCAAATCCCTTTCCAACCTTCACCTTTCATCACCTTTTTCATCAAACTTGTTGAATTAAGCACCCTCCATCATCACCCAATTACAAGGGCTGCTCTCTAATATCCAAGATCAAGCTCAAGATCTTCAAGAAGGTATAACTTTCTCAACTCTCTCTTTAAATTCTCCTAAATTCGCATTAATTTGTTTTATTACTTAGCACTTTTATTCTCTCATATCACATATCCTAATATACTTTTTATCTATTATTATAACACATCTCTAATTTTAATATAAATAAAACCCAAAAAACAAGAAAAAGAGGGTTTGCTCATAAATTCTAAAACGCGAATTCTCACACTTTTCTTGCACTTTTCTCACAACTAAAATACTTTTTTACACGCACACACACACATATAAGAGAAGTCCCCGGTTGGATTTATGGGATAAAACTCACCCCTCATTTTGCATACGAACTACGTGGACATTGATGCTTCTATAGGCTACGTAGGCGTCTCGGGGTAAAACCCGAGACTCGAGTCCTTTTCCTACTTTTTCCAATTTTTTTCTATATTCGTTAAACTTAACTCTCTTAGATTCTATATATTTATATATACGTATATTTATGCTTAGTGGCGTATTATTCCATATGTGTTATTGTTCCGTTATAACGATCAACGCTAGGATAATCGCGTAAATCCCATTTTTCTAATATTAGTTCTAAGAACATTCCTATGGATGACTCGCTTCATCTCTTCCATAATAGAAGTCGATGATTCTTATCTCCACTATATATAGACATGCCACATATCACGAGGAAATAAAGGAAAATAGCAATAACCCATGAGAGATCGTAAGGGCGAAATGGATGCCTAATAACTTCCCATTTCGTAACTTAGCCTCTGGACCCTTTTTGAATCATTTTTTAGTTTCTTTCGTATCAGTATGTCTTTGGATGCTTCCTTTCAGGATGGATCCCTATTCATTTGTCTGTTTTGAGTAAAATAGACTGGCGACTCCATCTCTCTACATTTTTCACCTCATCACCGACGTCGGCCGAAGCGCTCCCGAGAAGGATGAGCGAGACCAAGATTCTCTCTACGTTGAAGACGCCCACTCTTCTCCGTTCCACCCGCCACGAGGATCGGGGGTGGCTTCTATTGGTTTTCATTATTTTAAGACTTTCACCACTTTTAACCCTATAACCCATAGAACTTTCATGCCAAATCAAACCTGATGTTCAGAGACCTTGAATCTCGCTTAAGTTTATAAATAGACCACTTAATCCTTCACACCTTGATTTACTATACATTTTCTATAAATCCCTTAGGTTACATCATATACATTCACTCATCGAGACTACCATTCAATAATACTATCGTAATGCCCATTTTCCAGATCCCAAGATCGAGATGAGCTGCGATGGATAAAATAATACATAAAGATTTCAGTATCACTACCGGTACGAAGGTTTCCTAATAGTCAATCCTCTTATTTTAGTAAACCCTTTCACTACCATCCTTGAATCAAAAGTGTCAACTTCACCATTTCCCTCTCTTTTCTTCTTGAAGACTCACCTGAATTCGATGGGTTTCATCCCATATAGCAGGTTTAAAAGTTCCAAAACTTGATTCGAATACATTGAATATATCTTGGTATTCATAATATATAGATAAAGCTAGGAGTCCTTGTCTTGGAGTGAGAACACACTATATATTGACTTACTTGAGTCTATATATATAGGAGTTTCAACTAGTTTGGATATTGAAAGAAACTAGGTTAGTTTTTTTGAGTTGCTCTATTTATCAAAGTTTCAGGCATGAATGAAGAAATCCAGTCCAAGAAATCCTCAAGATCACCTAAGGGGAAGTTAATTCTATCTTATAATCACTTTCGGACACTTGCACTGCATATTTTATAGTTCATATATGCATATATTAATTTAAACACTTTAATAAGCTTTTACAAATCAATTTAATTCCTTATAACATTTTTAAAAACATTTTAAATAAATTTTGAAATTATTAAAATTTGGTTTTTAAAGTATTGGGATTAAAAGTTGAATTATGCAAAATATTTTTCATCGTTAAAAGTTGTGTTGGGTAGGATCTCAAAGCGCTAGAGACTTCGGGGGGAATGTAATTATTTCAAAACACGTGTTTTCAGCTATTATCTATCTCACACGTGTTGTTCCTAAGATGTTAATTTTATGTTTTCTCATAGACACATTCTTTACGTTCATTCTTAACCCTTGGATGCTCATTATCAACAATCTGTATGTGTTTGTCAGCAATCCATGTGTAAACAGTCTTAGACAATCAGCATGAGTTATTTCCACCGCTTAATTTAAATCATTAGATTGAGGTTCAACTGGTCAAAGTTAATCTCAGCCCTTGGATTGCCTCAGATGTTTAAGATTATTCCTTACCTACTATATGAACCCATATAATCTCAGCCATTTGAGACTTTTCGCTTTAGTCCAAACAGAGAGAAAAAGAGAGAATATAGAGAAGAGAGAGAAGGGAGAATAGAGAGAAAAGAAATAGAGAGAAGAGAGAGAGAAGAAACCCTAATCTTCGAAACCTCAAAATTTTGAAGTGTTTTCCCTTCACCCAAACACCATAACCTTCAAAGTTTCATACACCAGAAAACCTAAACCTTGAGTGTTAGATCCATTTAGATTTTTATGAGTTTGGTGTTGGGTTTACGAGACATTTGAAGACCTCTTTAAGTCTTAGTTTCTCTCAGAACTTATCTCTAAGAGAATCTTGAGTTTCACTGTTCAAACTTGAGTTTTTCTATAAGAGAATATCACACGCTTAAATCTTTTATTATTCTCTTTTGGGTCTGTTTATTTTAGATCCTTTCTATTTCAAGAAATTTTGAAAAAGACACTTCTGATTTTCAAGGCTACATCAGATCTCTAGAGCATTTGTGTTTCTGATCTTATATTTCACGATTTGTGAAATAAACGTGTACAAAAATAAAAAGAAACACATAGCACCTTGCCTAGATTTAAAAGCAAGGTTGTTTTTTAGATTTGATCTTGAAAAGAAGTTATTTCTCAAAATAATTTGAATAAGTTTTTGAATGTCATATAGAACCTCTTGATTTATAGGAATTTGTCTTTATAAATAATTTGACAGGGTGAGTTGCATAAATCTACATTTATTGCACATCCCAAACACATTCTCATAAATGAACACTTAGTCACAGTGGTTCTGTTTGAGAAACTTGGATATTGAAAGAGTTGCTGGAATCAAAAGTCAAGGAAAAGGAGATCAAAGAAAAGGCAAAGAAGAAACCAGAAAAGATCAGTTCTAGTAAGAAAACCTTTGGAGTGGAGTAGGTCATGTAGGTATAACTCTGAACCTGGATTTAGTATTTTCGTGTGCTTGCATAAGTGTTGTAACTTGATTCTTTATTTTAGTGGATTTTAGGTTTGTGTCGTAGAGAGCACCGTGGATGTTTCCCTTGATTAAGGGTTTTACCATGTTAAAATTCATGTGCTCTTTACTTTAAATCTTATAATTTCTATTGTGATTGGTACTGCATGTTGGACTTACTAAATGGTTTTTAATTTCTAAAGCCTAAGGTAATCAACTACCAAATCTATACTACATATTCAGAAAACAATTTTGAACACATCTTGTGTTTTTATTCGAAAAGAGTTTGTCTAAAAAGTTTATTCGTAGTTTACTCAACTTATAACATTTTTTTATTAATCTAGTAAACAAATTTTTTCAAGTGGAATCAGAGTTGGGCCATCTTTTGTGATCCTGAAACTTTAGAAATTGTTTTTGAAACTTCTTTCAAAAGTTCTGAATATGGAAGAAGGATTTGAGAAGTTTGGTAACATCTCCAGACCACCACTTTTGGATGGAAACAACTTTTCATACTGGAAAGTATGAATGGATGTTTTCATTTAAGGAACCCTTGGTGATGATGTCTGGGAAATGATGGAAAGACGGTATGAACATCCTACTAAGGCTATCTTTGAAACTAATCCAACAAGGATTAAGAAACTTCTTAGTGAATTTACTAAGGAAGAGAAAAAAGTATCTCTAGATAATAAAGGAAATAATTCCATCTTTATGTCCAATAATGTACACTAATTTAAAAGAATATCCATATGTTCGACTTCTAAAGAGGCATGGGACACTCTTCTCACTGCTCACGAAGGTGATGAAAGAGTTAAGGCAGGAAAAACTCAAATGATAGTCCAGCGGTATAACAACCTGATAATCGATGACAATGAATCCTTTGACGATTTATACATTAGGTTGACTCATATTTTCACAAAACTTCATGCAAATGGTTTAATCTATAGTAGAAAGGAAAGTGTTCAAAAGATTCTTAGGTTATCGCCTTCCAAATTTGACAATAAAAGATATGGCATTGAAGAAATAGACGACCCTAATATGACTCCTGAATTACTTAGTAGTAAACTGGGGATTGTACAATTGGAGTTAGACTTCAAAAAGCAACTGACCAGATAGAACAAGAAACCCATTAGTTCTAATGTTGTATTTTCATCTAAAATGCATGTTCCTCAAATAAATTCTTTGAACTTTGACCCGAACTGTGCTGATAAATCTGATTTGGATGACCTTGATAATCAAATATCTCTTATGAGCAAGCATTTCAAAAAGATTTTGAAATTCATAAATGATGTAGGCTCTAAACAAGGCATGTCAAATGATCAAGGAAATTAAAATCGCAAACTCAAGACAAAGACAATGCCAAACACTCACATGACAATAAAAGGACCTCTGACAATAACTGACCTAAGACAGACCTGAAAGATGTGAAATGTCATAGATGTGGTAAAATGGGACATTATGCTCGTAAATGTCTAACTAATTTTAGCAACAATAACAAGGCTAATGTATGTAAAACGTGGGATGACTCTAGTGATCCTGATGAATATGAAATAGAGTAAACCTAGAATGATAAGTCTTGCATGTCTTTATTTACCAAAATTGTATATAATGATGATGATGCATGAGTACCTACTCACGAATTTGTGTTGCCTGTTAATGTTGATGTTAATATTGCTCCTTTGATTGTTGAGAGTAATCTAAGTGTGATTCAAAGCGTTAATATTGCGGACAAACTGAATGTGTGTGTTAGTCCAAAAGAACCAAGTAATGTTTTAGGGGACACTTCACATGACACACTTAGCGAGTCTGATGATGATTTTCCTTATTTACATGAGTTATACGTGAAAATGGTTAAAAAGAGTGCTCGTCTTACAAAAATGATAAAATCATTAACTGAGCGTATCAATTTACATAACCAGACTATTAGGAAGAATAATGAAGATTATACTGCCCAGTGTATGGCCCAGGAGACTGAGATTCAAGAATTTTCTTTAAAAATAAAAGATTTGTCTAAGAAAAATCATGAGTTTGAACAAAAATATAAGGCCACCCTTATTGAACTAGAAGAGTCTAAGCAAAAGGTCTCAAATGTGTTTAAAAAATGTCAACACTTTGAAACCCAACGTAAATCTTATAAAGGAACTGTTGTTGGAACCAAATTTGACTCTAAAGATAAGTATGTCCTAGGTTTTGGAGAAATAGTGCACATTAGTAAGATCGAAGTTTCTCCTAAAAATGGTACTTTTATCAAATAAGGCCAAACTTGTCAAACTGTTCAAAAGGGGGAATCTAGTCCCAATGTATCTCAAGAAAAACATGATCAGTACAATCAACAGTCTAATGCAAATGGTCATGCCAAATATGTGTGTACACCCGTTAGAGACCAAAGACAAAAACTTTAGACCAATGAAAATTGGACGACTATACCAAACAGAGCCGAACCCATCTTTAAAGACTTTAGTAATAAACTCAAGACCAACACCCATCAGTAATGTTCTTACTACGACGTTTTTGGCCACACTCTTGAAGAATATTTTCAGAAATGATATACACACAAACCTATGTTAATTTTAACTATTCTAGAAAATGAAGAAATACTTATGTTCTCCCTAGACAAGCTACAAACAACTCTAGCTATAAAAATAAAAAAGGAGGGTCAAAGACTAAGAAAAGGCCATTTAGAAAGACCCAACAAATCTTTTATAAATCAAAAGGCCACAAAACTATTAAAAATCGGCCCATTTGGATTAGAAAAGATGATCTATTACCCCAGCTCAAGTGCAAAATTGTCATTTCTGCCTTAAAGGCAAAACACACTTCAACTAGATGGTATTTAGACTCCGGATGTTCTAAACATATGACCGGGGATGAAACCAAATTGAAAAAAAAAATAGACTTCTTAGGAGGTAGTGTCATGTTTAGAGATGGTGTTTCATCTCAGATCATAGGTAAGGGAACATTAAGTGATAATGGGCTTCCTGATCTAAATGATGTTCACATAGTTAAAGGCCTTAAAGCTAATCTTTTAAGTATATCTCAATTATTTGATTCCAATCATACCGTTACATTTTCAAAAAATGATTGCAAAATTATTGATGAAAAAGGAAACTGTATATTGACAGGAAACAGAACTCAGGAAAACTATTACATAGTAATTCTTAAGTCTGCGTCTTTCCATATTGCTAGATTAGAGGATTCTGATCTTTAGAAAAATAGATTGGGACATACGAATTTTGATAATCTCATAATATTAAGCTCCCAAGAATTAGTTAGAGGTTTACCCAAAATCAAAAATTCTTTCAATCCGGTATGTGGACCATGTCAGGAAGGGAAAATAATTAAATCCCCTCATAAGAAAGTTAAGGATGTCTTGATCACAAAACCTTTAAAACTTATCTATATGGACATCATGGGTTCCTCAAGGACTATTAATCTCTGTGGTAATAGTTATATCCTAGTTATAGTAGATGACTATACCCAATATACTTGGGTTGCCTTTGTGAAATAAAAATCAGATACCTTCGGTGAATTATTAAAAATCCTTTTGAAAATAGAGAATCAAAAGGATGCCCAAGTATGTCGTATTAGGAGTGACAGAGGTGGAGAGTTCAAAGACTCTGGTGTTACTGAATACTGCGTAGACAATGGCTATAACCACTAGTTTTGTGCTCCCAAAACCCCTCAGTAAAATGGCATCGCTAAACGTAAGAATAGAATTTTACAAGATATGGCTAGGGTTATGCTACACACTAAAAGTCTTCCTAGATATTTTTGGGTAGAAGCCGTTCAAACCGCATGTCATATCATTAATCGTGTATACCTTAGGAAAAATTCCAAACAAACCCCTTATGAACTTTGGTTCCACAAAAAGCCAAACCTAAAACATTTTAAAACCTTTGGGAGTATTTGTTATGTCTGTAAAGACAGAGAACAACTTTCTAAATTTGACACCAGAGGAGATAAAGGAATATTTCTTGGTTATTCCCAAAATAGTAGGGATTTTCGTGTTTTTAATTATCGAACCAAAACCATTATGGAATCCTTTAATGTAATTGTAGGTGATAGAAGTGGCGAGAGTAGTGTATGTCAATCAATGCTACAAGATGAGGATAAACCAAATTTTCCAATTGAACCCTCACAAGACACTGATTCACTGCCACCTAAGAATCCTTTCGTACCCACTTGGGTTTCTAAAGACCATCCTATTGAAACTGTAGTTGGTAACCCTTCTGAACCTGTTAGAACAAGATTCAAACTTCGAAATGTGTCACAATTTGCATGTTTTGTTTCCCTTGAGGAACCTAAAAATATAAAGTATGCCTTTTCTGACTCTTTCTGGATCAATGCTATTCAAGAAGAGCTTGTCAAATTTTAGAGTCACGATGTGTGGTATCTTATTCCCAGGCTAAAAGATTCAAAGGTTATCGGCACACGATGGATTTTCAAAAACAAAATAGTTGAAAATGGGGAGGTCATTAGAAATAAAGCTAGGTCGATAGCACAAGGATACTCGCAGATATAAGGAATTGACTTCGACGAAACATTTTCACCTGTTACTCGTCTTGAGTCAGTTCGTCTCCTCCTTGCCATAATATGTCACATGCAATTCAAATTATTACAAATGGATGTTAAGTCTGCATTTTTTAATGGAATTTTGACTGCGGGGTATACTTAGAACAACCCAAATGGTTTGTAGATCCTTCACACCCTGACTACGTCTTTAGGCTTAAGAAATCCTTATACGGTTTGAAACAATCTTCTAGAGCTTGGTTTGAGTGATCATCTACATTTCTAGTATCTCATGGATTTGTCCGAGGAGGAAACGATTAAGATTTATTCATTAGGAATGAAGGCAAACATGTTTTAATAGCACAAGTGTACGTTGACGACATAAAATTTAGATCCACCTGTTCTAAACAAGTTAAGAATTTTTTCGACATCCTACATGCTGAATTTCAAATGTCACTTATGGGTGAGATTCAATATTTTTTAGGTCTACAAGTAAAATAATGCAGTGGTGGTCTGTTTATCACTCAATCCAAATACGCTGCAGAACTTGTTAAAAAATTTGGATTTGAAAATGCTAAACCTTCTAGAACCCCCATGAGTACTTCAGCAAAACTATCTAAGGATGATAATGAGAAAAATATTGATCCTACTCTATATTGAAGTATGATAGGGAGTCTCTTGTATCTTACAGCTTCTAGACCCGACATTTCCTTCACTGTCTGTGTATGTGTTAGATATCAAAGTAGCCCTAAGGAGTCCCACTTATTGTGGTATTTGGTACACTAAGGAGAATTATTTGGTACACTAAGGATACGACTATTTCTATTGTAGGCTACACCAATGCTGATTGGGCAGGGTGCTCTGATGATAGAAATAGCACGTCTGGGGCGTATTACTATGTAGGAAATAACCTAGTAGGTTGGTCATTATTGATGTAAAAAATTAGATCGTATCTAATTATTCAATCACAGATAAATAAATGAGACAAAGAAATTTTAAAGTGGTTCAGCCTTATACGAATGGCCTACGTCCACTGTTATGTTATTGCTGACTGTTTGGGAATTCTCGATTACAAGTTCTATCAAGAAATTTCGTTCCCTTTACAATGAGGATTGTACCATGTATTTATAGCCCTGAGGCTGTAATATGAAAGGGTAATACATTCAATGCTGTACATGTGAAAGGTAAATATATTAAATTCCCCTTAAGCGTATACATATGAATGATAAGCATTTAATGAACAGTCAAACTGTTGGTTATCCTGCTATTAATGCTTTGTTCGAGGTGCAGCTCGGACCGCCTAAGCTGCTCGGTACTCAAAGGTTGCTCGGTACTCAAGAGTTGCTCCATACTCAAGAGTTCTTGTTGGTCGAAGTGTATGAGTTCCTCGACAAGCAGTGTTCCTCGTTGCAGTATGGTTCCTCGGAGCGTCTGAGTTCCTCGGAAGTGTTTGTTGTTGCCACGTAGATTGACACGTGTTTTCATTCAATTGAGCCATGTCAGCAGACTAAATTTGGTATCAACAGAAGCCCCCAATGTTTGATAGATTGAAATTTGAGGAGTGTGGAACATTATTTCTCGGAATATGGTAGTTTTAAATGGTTCTCCTGATTTTTAGGAGTGTTTCCTTTGTATTTATTTTTCCTTCCAAATTCGTAGAATCGGGCTTTTTTTAATTTTTATGCCCGCTTCGATTCCCGCGCCCCTTTTCATCTTTTTAGCCGCCGGTAACATAACCGTATCTTTTTTTAATCATTACTTTTACCTTTTCCTAAGGCAGAGTATTTAAACGCTGCAGAAAATCCCATTGTCTTTTACTTTTTAAAATTTGTATCTTCGAGTTTTCTATTGTCTTACTCTCTTGTGCGTTCATCCTTTTCATCGTTCGTTGTCAACAGATCCACTCTTTTTCTATAAGATCTTCTTCCTTCTTCTTCATTTCCTTTACTCATCATGGTTTATCCTGTAGAATCGATTGATAAATTTCGCTCTGATTTTTCCATTCCCTCCTGGGTTATTTTGGAAGAGCTTTTTGAGCCTTCAGACTATTTCCGTTTGGCTGAGGGACATTGGTTCCCCAGTCTCTTTATTGCTGAATGTGGCTTTTCTTTTCCGCCAAATCCTCTATGTCTGGAATTATGTCAATATTTTGACGTTGTTCCTGTAAGAATAGCCCCCAATACATGGAGAATAGTTAATGGGGTTCATAGACTAAATCAAATTCATAGAACTCGCATAGGAATTCCAGAAATCATGTTTTGTTATAGATGGGCTGTTGGTGATAATACTTTTTATTTAAAAACTATATTTTTAAATAGGGCTTTAGTGGTCAATCTCCCGGATGCCAATAGGGACTATTTTGAGCACGGGGTTGTTATAAAAAATTGGCAACATGCTCCTTTATCTGGAGATGAAGTGTATTAGGTAACCAGATGCCCTCCCTATGGCAATGGGATAGGTTATTTTTATTTCATTTTATTTATTTTCAAAATTATGCTTCTTCTATGTTTGAGAAAATGTGCCACTGATATTTGAATTTTGATTTATTTGCAGTTGACAGCAAAAGAAAATCCCCAAAAGAGGTAGATGTTAATATAAGACATTTGAAACTTATCTGGAGTTTGCATCAGACTATTGCCGACGAGCACATTAGGTCAGCTTCATACTTGGTGCAGTACAAGAGTTACACATCCTCTTTCACTGCTCGTCCGATGATAAGTGATGCAGAACCAATACCTGCCTCTATAAGTTCTTCGCCTGAGTCACAAATTCCTTTGAGTGAAAGGATAAAGAAAAATAAGACCTCCCACCCTTTTTGAGAAACCTGCCTCTGCTGGAGAGGCAAAAAGAAGTAAACATGATGTCCCAGAAGGGACAAAGCAAACTGATGCACCTCCCTCGGCTGCCCCTGTAAAGGTTGTAGAGAAGCCCCTAGTGGCCTCGAGCAAGGCTGCTGCTCCAGGTGTGGTGATTGTCATATCACCGACCAAGAGTTCCTACTTGGTCGAAACTATTCCTATTCCCCCGAGGAAGCTGAAGAAGAGCTCCTCGGTCAATTTGGCTGAAACCATTTCTCAGCCCCCAACTACTGGAACTGGTGTTCCTACTTTTGTTCCCCCGAGCTCTGCTATGAGCTCGGTGAAGACTTGGATCATTCCCGAGATCCAAGGTATTGAAGAAAACCTTTCTCGGGATATGGTCACCTCATTGGCTTCTCGCCATATTACTTCTGTAAGTCTTATTATTTTGAACTTTTCATCTTTCCCACGTTATATCTGTCTCTGACTTTCTTTCATTTTCTTTTCACAGTTGGTGAGCTGCTTTAATACAATTTTGAAGAAATATGAAGCTATTAAAGCTTTAAGCTCTTCATCTGGTGTGGAGGAAGCTCTGGTGGGCCTGACGTGGTCTTTGGAAGATTCTCGTCAGAAGTATGATACTGACAAGGCTGCTTGGGAGAAAAAACTTACTTTAACCGAGCAGGAGAAGGCTCAGATTGTTGAAGTCTCCAAGGGGTTGGAGAAAAAAATAAATGATTTGGAGAAGAAGAATAAAGAGCTCGAAGAGAAGCTCTGAAATGCTGGGGAGCTTGAAAATAAGCTCAAGACTGCCGAGGAGGAGTTGGTTCAACTTCGGGAAGTAAGTTGGCAGAAGGAGGAAGTTGAGAATAAACTGAAGGCTGCTGACAACCTCCTTTTCGAGAAGCTTTCCTCGGAGAAGAAAAAGAGGAAGTTGGCTGTGAAGAAGTCTTTTAGCGCTGGCTGGGATAAAGGGTGGAACAAGGGTTTGGCTGCCATGATGTCGCAAGTAGAATATGGCAGCCTTAAATACTTTAGAGATGGGTGGGTCGCTGCTCTACAGGAGATGAAGGTTGATGAAAATTCTGACTTTTTCAGCGACACATCCCTGGTCCCCCTCCAACTCCTGAAGACGAAGAAGAGGACGAAGCTGCCTCCGAAGAGTCTTCCATAGTGATGGGAGATCAAGTTTCTCATCCCCCAGCCATCCTGCCTACTAACAAGGAACTTCAGCAACTTGCTACTTCATCCGAGCAACTGCCAGCGCTCCCCGAGAAAATTTATGTTCCCTCCGAGTAACCTACCTCCTCGTCCCAGCCTACCGAGAAAGTTTTGGGAGATAAGGAAAAGGTGTAGAGTTGTTCGGGTTTCTCTCTATATTTTTCTTTGTCAAATGTAACTTCTGAACATGTAACCCTGAACCTTGTACTTCTGACCTTTATAATGTAATAAAATTTGAACTTTTACTTATGCATACTGTTGATTCTCTTCTTCATGCTCTGTTTTGATTATTGCTTTTTCTTTCTCTACTAGTTTCTGGCCAGGATGGAATTATTGTCTGCTCATGATACACAGCTGTTACGACAATGCAATAAATATTTTAAGGCTGGTCACACAGATATGAGTGCAGTACAAATCGTCGGTATCCTCGGCCAAGATGCTTCTGAACAGGAAATTGAGGCATACCAATACTTGAAGTGTCTGCTTGATCGTGTGGTGGCCAATAATATAGCTTATTATGATATGATTGAGGATCTCCAAGGCACTCTTGAAGACCTTTAGCAATAATATAAGGAATCCACTGCCCTCTTGCACGAGGGGTACGAGAAAAAGTATCAGCAAATCATTGCCGACAATGGATACGAGAAGCGTTTTGCTGCTTACGACGTGCGGGAGAGAATGCTGAAGGCTGAGGTCGAAGATCACAGGCAAATATCCGAGTTGTTGGAGCAAGAGAATAACAACTTGCAAAGAGAAGTATCTCAATTAAAATTTGTTGCCTCCACCTCAAATGCTTTGGTCGCAGTGACTGACGAGGGATTCTCATTCTTGGAGGTCGAAAACGCCAACCTGAGGGATGAGTTGGAAACCTTGAAAAGGTCTGGCCCTTCTACATCTTCTCGTGGACAAGCAAGAGCTCCTCGGGGATGAGCAAGAGCTGCTCGGATTCCTATCGAGGAACAGACGACTCAATCTGCTTTAGAGAACCAAGCCTTCCAGCTGATGGCGAAGAACCAGGCATTGGCTGAGATGTTTAAAAAGATCAGGGGTCTAGAAGAGCAGCTTTTTGCGCAGAAATCTATCTTAGAGAATAAAGAACTCTTCATCAAAAATCTCCATGAACAGCTGGAAAGATTGACATATCAATTCCACAAGCAGCCCAGGGAGTTATGGATGGCTGGCTACAACGAGGCTCTCTACCACTTGGACAATCGTATCCAAAATGCCAATAATGAGGGATACAAACAGGGCTGGTTGAATTCCTTAGGTGTGCTGCAACTGGAACAGGGTCATTACCTGTGGGATTACCATAATCCTGGGTTGCTCGACCTTCCAGTGCCACCATTCAAGCTCAACATGAGTTGGATCCCTGCTCGGGCCATCCCTCAGTGCTTAATTTCCAAATATCTCGACGACTACAATCTCCATTCAAATGTCGAGATATCTCGTCCCGAGCACCTCCTGGAACGACCATCCGTGATGAATATTAGGATGTTAAAAGATCTTAACTTCATAAATTCTCCTCTTGCTTTAAATGATCCGCCTGCTGGCGAGGAACCTGTTTCAAAAGCAGAGGGGAAAAAACTAATAGAATAGGAATATTGATGTAATAATTTTTTTTTTCATTCCTGATGTATTTTGTTCTATATTTAATGAAACAATTTTATTTGCAAATCTTGACTACTATTGTTTTGTAACACTTTACATCTGTGCATGTGTATCTGTTAAAAAGATAACAATATTGTGTTATTTATCGACTAACTTATTGTTGAGTAGTTTGAATTTGTGGTAGTCATTTGGCAAAAATGATGTTTTGTTTCTCGACCAACTTAGTAATAATTTTAAAAAGTTACGAGTATAAAAAATTTTGCTCGATCACTTTCTCGTATTCATAAAATGTTTCCGACCAACCAAGGTCGGTAAATTTTCCTTTTCGACCAACTACAGTTAGTGGATTTTTCCTCTTCGACCAACTTTGGCACTTTTTGGAAAAGTTGTAGCTCTCGACCAACCTTAGTTGGCATTTTCGAGAATATATTTACTTCCTAATCAACCTAAGTTGGAATTTTTAGCAATACTTTTACTTCCCGAGAAATACATTTACTTCCTAACCAACATAAGTTAGCATTTTTAGGAATACATTGTTTTACTTCCCATAGGAATACATAGTTTTACTTCCCGTAGGAATACATTTACTTCCTAACCAACATAAGCTGGCATTTTTAGGAATACATAGTTTTACTTCCCGTAGGAATACATTTACTTCCTAACCAACATAAGTTGGCATTTTTAGGAATACATACTTTTACTTCCCGTAGGAATACATTTACTTCCTAACCAACATAAGTTGGCATTTTTAGGAATACATTTGTTTCCCGACCAACCTTAGTTGGCATTTTCGAGAATAAATTTGAGTAGTCCGAGCTTTGCCGAGTAGTGTGTAGCACTAGTATTCCCGGAAAAACTTTTAATAAAAGGAGAGAATTTGGCAGAATATCTTCATTTTATTCATACTAACGGAACTGCATTACATGAGAATATACATCACTGATAATACTTGCGCAGGTGCTCTGCGTTCCATGCATTCTTAAACTCCTCCCCCTCTAAAGTTGTTATTCGGTAAGTTCCTGGTCGAACGACTTCTGTAACTCGGTATGGTCCATGCCAGTTTGCCTCCAGTTTGTTGTGCTTTTGAATCACTTTCTTTAGCACATAGTCTCGTTCTTTCAGGTCGCACTTCTTCACCCCATTATTGTAGAACAAAGTTGTTCGTTGTTGGTATGCAGCATTCTTGATGGCTACTTCTTCTCTAACTTCCTCGAGCATGTCTAAATCCAATCTTCTCATTAAGTCACTGACAGGGGAATTGAAATTCAGTACCCTGTGTGTTGGGAGGCCCAACTCGGCAGGTATAATAGTTTCACTTCCAAACACCAGCATATATGGTGATTCTCTAGTTGCTGCTCGGGGAGTAGTACGATAAGCCCACAGCACTGACTGTAACTCCTTGATCGAATTTGCTTTCGCATCGTCCAGTCTTTTCTTCAAGCCATTCAGCAACGTTCTGTTTGTCACTTCATCTTGTCCATTGCTTTGAGGATGGCCTGGCGTTGAGTGGATCTTCAAAATGTTTGACTGATGAAAATAGGCAGCGAACTCCTCATTGTCAAATTGTGTTCCATGGTCTGTGATGAAGGCATGAGGAAGACCATATCGACAAATGATGTTCTTCCAAATAAATTGGTATACCTTGTCGTACGCCATATCAATGAGAGGCTCAGCTTCTACCCACTTAGTAAAATAATCCACTGCGACGACGAGGTATTTGAACCTTCCTCTGGTCGTTGGCAGTGGCCCGACCAAATCTATTCCCCACATGGCAAATGGCCAAGGGGAAGTGATGGATGTCAACAATGCTTGTGGAGTTCTTCGGATGGAGGAAAAGTGCTGACACTTGTCGCATTTCTTGGCATAGTCTATACAATCAGCTCTCATCGTCGGCCAGTAGTATCCCTGAGTCATAATTCTTTGTAAAAGTGTCCGACCTGCTACATGGGCTCCGAAGGACCCTTCATGGACCTCTTCAATCAAGTCTTTCACCTCGGTGGGATGCAAACATCTTTGCAGACCTGCTATAATTCCTCGTCGGTATAGGATGCCATTAGTCAGTATATAACGAGCAGCTTTAAACTTTAATTTCTTGGCTGTAAGTTTGTCAATTGGTAATTCT
This sequence comes from Sambucus nigra, assembly GCA_949130495.1. Classification (NCBI taxonomy): domain Eukaryota; kingdom Viridiplantae; phylum Streptophyta; class Magnoliopsida; order Dipsacales; family Adoxaceae; genus Sambucus; species Sambucus nigra. The sequence continues at coordinate 60,190,977 of OX422223.1, read as the reverse complement.
CATGTCTCAATATATGCCCTGATGGGATCCATCCATGATAATCCTAAATCGAGGGTAATAAAGTTCATCGTCAGATCTTCATCTATACTCCGACCAGCTAAAACTTCAATTGGGATTGTTCTTTGTAGCTCGGTGCGAGTAGCTGATGCTAATCGAGCTAGGGCGTCTGCTCTTGCATTCTCCATTCTTGGTATTCTGACCAGCTGAATAGCAGCAAATTCTGACACCAACTCCATCACCTTTGCATGATACTTGATCATTAATTCTCCTTTGGCTGCATATATTCCCAACATTTGATTTACGATCAATTGAGAATCACTGAAGACAATAACCTGCTGCGCCTCCATAATTTTTGCCAAATTAAGACCTGCAATCATGGCCTCATACTCAGCCTCATTATTGGAAGTTTGAATTGGAAACGTAGGGTGTATTCCATGTCGACCTCGTTCGGCATATTCAAAACTATCCCTGCCCCACAGCCTGTTGTGCAAGATGAGCCATCTACATATAGCCTCCATATGGGTAACTCGTCTTCAAATTTCTGATCTGACAGAGTTCCTCGGTGAAATATTTATTTCTTCCTTTCATCCTCCCCTGGTATTTCTTGCTCTTCGTCTATCATCTTTTCTTGCCCTTTTACCAACCTAAGTTGGTCTGGGCTCGAATTTGATGATCCTGCAACATCCACTTGCCCTTTTACCAACCTAAGTTGGTCTGAGCTTGTGTTTGATGATCCTGTAACATCCACAGGTTGATCAGCGAGCAAATTTTGCTCCTCGTGGGTATCAGGATAGGTGAACTCTGCTATAAAATCTGCTACAGCTTGCCCTTTTAGCGATGATCTGGGTTCATAGACTATATCGTATTCACCGAGTTCTATTGCCCAGCACATCAATCTTCCTGACTTTTCTGGTTTATGAAGGTCTTTCCTCAATGGCATATCAGTATATACTACTATGGTATGAGCTTGGAAGTATGGTTTTATTCTTCTACTTGCCTCGATCAATGCTAGTGCTAATTTTTCCAGCTTTGGATATCTGATCTCTGTTCCTCGGAAGGCCTTACTTGTATATTAGATTGGTTTTTATACTCCATTCTCCACTCTTATCAATGCCGAACTGACTGTATTCTCGGACACTTCTAGATACAAGTACAATTTTTCTCCCATCACTGGCCTGGATAGCAGTGGAGGTGCTCCTAAATATTTCTTCAAGTCTTGGAAATCCTTCTCACATTCATCATTCCACTCAAAAGTCTTTCGGAGTGTCTTGAAGAATGGGAGACATCGATCAGTTGCTCGCGATACAAATCTGTTGAGTGCTGCTACTCGTCCTGTAAGACTTCGCACCTCTTTCTTCATCGTTGGAGATCGCAGCCCTAATAGAGCTTTGATCTTTTCAAGATTTGCCTCAATGCCTCGTTGATTGACAATGTACCCGAGAAACATGCCTTCTCGTACTCCAAATATGCACTTCGTTGGGTTCAGCTTCATTTGATATTTATCCAGTTGATCAAAAGTCTGACTTAAGTCAACTAGATGATCGACAGCTTTCTTGCTCTTTGTCAGCATATCGTCAACATAGACTTCCATATTGCAACTGATTTGTTCATCAAAGACCTTGTTCATCAGCCGCTGATATGTCGCACCTTTATTTTTCAAACCAAAAGGCATAACATTATAACAATAAGTTCCCCTAGGGGTAATGAAAGAAGTACGCTCCCTGTCTTCAGGTTTCATTTTAATCTGATTGTAACCAGAATAAGCATCCATAAAGCTTAGCAGCTCGTATCCCAAGGTAGCATCGACTAGTTGATCAATACGGGGCAACGGAAAGTGATCCTTTGGACATGCTTTATTGAGGTCGGTGAAGTCTACACACATCCTCTATTTGTTGTTCTTCTTTTTCACCATCACCATATTTGCTAACCAGTCTGGATATTTAACATCTTCAATGAAGCAAGCTTTCTGGAGCTTCTCGACTTCCTCCTGTATAGCTTGATTCTTCTCGGGACTAAATACTCTTCTTCTCTGCTTCACAGGCTTGATCTCCTTATTCACATTGAGTTCGTGACATAAGAAATTTGGATCTATCCCGCGCATATCCTCATGACTCCACGCAAAAGTTTTCTTTCTTCTTCTTAGGAAAGTTACCAATTCCTGTTTTAGTGAGGCTTCCAATGACGAACCTACTTGAGTAGTTCGTTCAGGGTGCTCGTTGTCCAGAATGATGTTTTCAGTAGCTTCCACCACTTGACCCTTCACGAGTTGCAACTCATCTCTAGGATCCAATGTTTCAATTTCGGCACCTTCATCCACTTGATAGGTATTAGTCTTTTTCCTTGATTCCTCCAGTTCCTCTTGCTCGGCAGATGAATAATAGCATTCCCGAGCTACTTTCTGATCACCTTTCACAACTCCTACTCCAAAATTTATTGGAAATTTTAGGCATTGATGTATCGTAGATGGTATAGCCTCGAACTTCTTCAATCCTACTCTTCCCATGATGATATTGTATGATGATTGAACATTCTTATCCATCACGAAGAAACGTATTCTTTTTGTTCGACAAGCAGGCCACGTACCAATGAATATATCCAATTTGATCGTCCCAAGTGGAAATACTTTCTCGCCAGTAAAATCGAGGAGGGGTCTATGATAAGGCTCCAGTTGAGATAGCTTTAGATTTAAACTGTTGAAGCACGAGTAGAACATGATGTCTGCCGAGCTACCATTATCTACCAGTACTCTTGAAATCATCACCTCCTTCATCCTCATTTTGATCACCAATGGGTCATCATGAGGATATAGAACACCTGCGAGATCGTTCTTTGAGAAACCAATGACCAATTTCTCTTTGTTCACCTTTCTCGGGCGATCCTCCTCAGCTAGATTTATTCATTGAATGTACGAGCAAGCTTGACCCTCACAGAGGTAAGCTTTTCTCTCTGCAGTAAGGTCTCCTCCTCCTGCATCTCCACCTGTAATAACATTACAATCAAATGACCCAAAGCGTATTGAAAATACCTCTCGTTCAGGCTGCCTTGGTCTTTTGGGAAGATCGGGGTCATCTTCTGGATCAACTTCATGGTTTCTTTTCTTGTTATCCTCTGCTCGACAAGGAGATCTAGACCTCTCTTTTTTTCGGTCATTGTTTCTTCTTTCGTTTCCACGATCAACATACTTTGACAGCTTTCGTCGTCTGATGAGTGTTTCAATCTCATTCTGAAAAGCTATGTAATTTTTGGTTATATGGCCATGGTCTTTGTGAAACTCGTAATATTTTGCCTTGTTCCTCCTGTCAGGGTCTGCCTTCATTTTCTCTGGCCAGTTTAATTCCTCGTTGTTCTTGATTTCTTCTAGAACATGGTTGATGTCTTTCTTCAAAGGATTATAATTATCAAATTTCCTCAATACTTCCCATACTGAACTTATTTTTTAGTGTTTGTCACTACCATTGTTCTTATACTCTTTCTTCTTAACTTTATCACCTTCCATCTTGGTTTCTTTGACATCCATATTCTTCTTCGCGGCTATGGCCTCCTCAGCATTCATAATCTTGGCCGCTTTTCCCATCAAGTCTGACATGGTTCTAGGTGGATCTTTGGCCAAAGTGTATTTCAACTTGTTGGGCAGTAGTCCACTCATCAAGGCGGTAATCGTTGTCTTCTCCACGTAATCAATGACTTCGAGTTTCTCGTTATTAAAATGAGTTATATAATCTCTGGTACTCTCACCAGCCTTTTGTCTAACACTTAACAAATGCGCTACTCGTTTAACTGGCTTTGCCCTAAAATAGAAATTCCCAATGAATAACTCGTCCAGTTGAAGAAAAGTTGAGATCTTATCCCGAGGAAGATTATTATACCACATTTGAGCAGATCAGGTAAGAGTTCCCGAAAATGCTCTGCATCTCATCTCATCTGGAACAGCATAGATGTCGGCTGCAGCTTGGTATTGTTCTATATGAAGGACAGGGTCCGTGTTTCCATTATATTTGGGGGTCACAACAGGTGCTTTGAACTTCGATGGTGTTGGAAAATCTACAATGGCCTGGACAAAAGGTGTTCCTCGAACAAAGGTTCGTTGTAGAGGGTTCTTGGCTTTAGCCATTTCCCCTAATCTATCCTCCAGCCTCTGAATAGAGCCTTTTCATGCATCATTTCCTTCCTCGGGCCTGTTGGTTCGAGCAACTGATCACGTTGATGTGGCTTCCTGGGATCTATCTTGATGAGAAGCTGGTCGCGATTGGGCAAATCCTTCTCTTAAATGTGATGGTCGTCGAAAACTCTTCGATGCGACTTTAGGAGGACTTCTACTCCTTCTAGGTCCAAATCGATCAAATGTGATACCCTGCTTAACCTCTCTAGCGCACTAGTCCTTTCTAGAGAGACAGTGATACGTTTTTTAGTATCTGTGGCTCGCACTGACGAAGTTCGCCCAGGTTGATAAGAAAAATCTTTAGACTCCTCATTACGATATGAATCGGTACGCCTAGTACGCAAAGAAGGTGTACAGGTATTTCTTTGAATACTTCGTGGTCCTGAATGGGTTGGTGCACCGCCATGGAGGGTTTGTATGAGTTGTCGCATAGTTTCTTGCATGACGGTCTGACCCTGTGCCAGATTTGTCATTATTCCAGCCAGATCTGGAATATTTGGCGGAGCAGATGGATTTAGCGGACTTCCAGCGTTTCGATTGCTGGATTCTGGAATATCAATCATTTGTAATGAATTTTTTTCAATAAAAAATGATATTAACAGTCGTTTCCCACAGACGGCGCCAATCTGTTGATGTAAAAAATTAGATCGTATCTAATTATTCAATCACAAATAAATAAATGAGATAAAGAAATTTTAAAGTGGTTCAGCCTTATAAGAATGGCCTACGTCCACTGTTATGTTATTGCTCACTGTATGGGAATTCTCGATTACAAGTTCTATCAAGAAATTCCGGTCCCTTTACAATGAGGATTGTACCATGTATTTATAGCCCTGAGGCTGTAATATGAAAGGGTAATACATTCAATGATGTACATGTGAAAGGGTAATATATTAAATGCCCCTTAAGCGTATACATCTGAATGATAAGCATTTAATGAACAGTAACACTGTTGGTTATCCTGCTATTAATGCTTTATTCGAGGTGTAGCTCGGACCGCCTAAGCTGCTCGGTACTCAAAGGTTGCTCGGTACTCAAGAGTTCTTGTTGGTCGGAGCGTATGAGTTCCTCGGCAAGCAGTGTTCCTCGTTGCAGTATGGTTCCTCGGAGCGTCTGAGTTCCTCGGAAGTGTTTGTTGTTGCCACGTAGATTGCCACGTGTCTTCATTCAATTGAGCCATGTAAGCAAACTAAATTTGGTATCAACAGTCATGTAAGAAACAGAATTGTATTTCTCTATCTAGCGCAAAATTAGAGTACATTGTCGTAGGAAGTTATTGTTCACAAGTATTATGGATTAGACATATGCTTAGAGATTATGGTATTACCGAAAATCAATTAACCATGTTTTGTGATAACTAGAGTGCAATAAATATTTTGAAAACCCCAGTACAACACTCTCTAACTAAGCATATACAAATCCGACATCACTTCATTCGTGATCTTATAGAATCTACAGAACTTATTATTGAATATCTAAATACTGAAAAATAACTAGCTAGTCTCTTTACCAAACCATTGGATAACATATGATTTGAGTATCTACGAACAGCTATAGGTATGATAGTTCTCACATAATTTCTGTAACGTTTATCATAACCTTGGTAGTTTCTCGCGAATAATTGGTTTATGAGGTTTTAGGGTATGGACATCTCTCAAATGATAAAAGACGCCTCCTAACACTAGTTGATGTAGGAGACCCTTGATTCTTCCCTTGCTTATGATATGCTTGATGATTGAAACTTTTTACATATTCCTGTTTTTCTCTATTATTTTTTATCCCATTGTATATTTGAGAAAATTTAGGGGAGAAGAACTTGAGTATTTTTGCTGTGATTTATATCTATTGCTATTCTAACTCAACTAATATGCCATTTAAGTTTTTAATCTTTTACATGCGTTCTTCAGACCCGTTGCTCTATTTGTCAAGGGTATTGGTATGTATTGTAGTTGAGTGATGTATTTTTTTCACCTTGTTTTCAATTCTAGGATTGGAATGGGTAGTTAGAACTTTTGTATAGGACAACTAGGATTTTTCATTTTCACCCACGAGTTCAGAATACTCAAGGGAATTTTGTCTCTAATATCCAAAGGGGGAGATTGATAACACATTATATATTGACTTACTTGAGTTTATATATATATAGGAGTTCCAACTAGTTTTGATATTGAGACAAAGTAGGTTAGTTTTTATGAGTTGCTCTATCTATCAAAGGTTCAAGCATGAATGAAGAAATCCAGTCCAAGAAATCCTCAAGATCACCTAAAATAAAGTTAATTCTATCTTATAACCACTTTAGGACACTTGCAGTGCATATTTTACAGTTCTTATGTTCATATATTGATTTAAACACTTTAATCAGCTTTTGCAAATCAATTTAATTCCTTATAACATTTTTAAAAATATTTTAAATAATTTTTTAAATTATTAAAATTTGGAAACGTATTGGGATTAAAAGTTGAAATATGAAAAATAATTTTTTTCATTAAAAGTTGTGTTGGGCAGGATCTCAAAGAGCTAGAGACTTCAGGGGGAGAATGTAATTATTTTCAACACACGCGTTTTTCAGCCGTTATCAATATTACACGTGTTTGCTCCTGAGTTGCTAATGTTTTATTTTCTCATAGACACATTCTTTACGTTCATTCTCAACCCTTGGATGCTCATTATCAACGATTTGCATGTGTTTGTTAGCAATCCATGTGTAACCAGTCTTAGACAATCAACGTGAGTTATTTCCACCATTTATTTTAAATCATTAGATTGAGGGTCAGCTATTCAAAGTTAATCTCAACCCTTGGATTGCCTTAGATGTTCGAGATTCTTCCTTACCTACTATATAAACCCATATAGTCTCAGCCATTTGAGACTTTTGGCTTTCGTCCAAACAGAGAGAAAAAAAGAGAGTGGGGAGAAAAAAGAGAAAAGAAATAGAGAGAAGATAGAGAGAATAGACCCTAATCTTCGAAATCTCAAACCTCTGAAGTGTTTTCCATTCACCCAAACACCATAACCTTCAAAGTCTCATACACCAGGAGACCTAAACCTTGAGTATTGGATCCATTTAGGATTTCTGTGAGTTTGTTGTTGGGTTTACGAGACATTTGAAGACCTCTTCAAGTCTTAGTTTCTCTCAGAACTTATCTCTAAAACAATCTTGAGTTTCACTATTGAAACTTAAGTTTTTCTACAAGAGAATATCACACGCTTAAATATTTTATTATTCTCTTTTGGATCTTTTTATTTTAGATCCTTTCTGTTTCAAGAAATTTTGAAAAAGAAACTTTTGATTTCCAAGGCTACATCAGATCTCTCGAGCATTTGTGTTTCTGATCTTATATTTCACGATTTGTGAAATAAACATGTACAAAAATAAAAACAAACACATATGACCTTGGCTAGTTTTAAAAACAAGGTTGTTTTTCAGATCTGATCTTGAAAAGAAGTTATTCTCAAATTAATTTGAATTAGTTTATGCATGTCATATTGAACCTTGGAATTTGTCTGTATAAATAATTTGAGAGGTTGAGTTGCATAAATCTACATTTATTGCACATCACAAACACATTCTCACACACGAACACTTAGTCACGGTGGTTCTATTTGAGAAACTTGGATATTGAAAGAGTTGTTGGAATCAGAAGTCAAGGAAAAGAAGATCAAGGAAAATTAACTTTTTGTCTTCACCAAAATTCAAAACTAAATTTCCTACTCCTAATATTTTTTCCTTGGTGTGATCACCCATGAATATAGAAATATATCTCCATCACTAATATATCTCGTACCTAGAATCCATGCAAAGAGTTGTAAACATGATTAGTGGATCCTGAATTTACGCACCAAGTAACGGTATATTGTACCATAAAAAATGTTATTGACTAAAGAGAAATTATCATTTTCATTTATCTTTTCCATGTAGATCGGGAACTAATTCTTCCAATATCTTGACTGATTGCATATATAACACTTGCCTTCGGATGTTTACCTACTACATGATGCTTAAACATAGTTTTAACTACCATAATTTGTAATTGAGACTTTTTATTTTTTTGAATCTTACCTTTCGGGGTAGAATAAGATGGGTCTCTCTTAGCCACCTGAATAATACCTTTTGTTTCATGACATTATCCATAGCCTAGAGTTTTTTAAGAAGTCTTATGAAGAAGTAATAAAATTTCTTCATAGAATAATTTAGGATAAACTTATTAAAGGACTCGGGGAGTGATTAGAGCACAAAATGGCTCTGGGTTTCCTATTGATTTCAGATCTAAGGACTCTTAGCTCTCGTAATAGATATATAATCTTTGGAACATGTCCCTGAACGAGAGTACCATCAAACATATTTATGTTAACCATCTTTACCATATCATTAGTTTTCTTTAGGGTTCTTATCCTCAAGCATATCCTTGAGGTTAAAAATCGTGTTATAAGAACTTGACATATTCTGATAGACGTGTTCCAACACATTGGCCATAGAGGACAATATGTAGCAACAATCCATCTGATCACCTTTCTCTCACTTTTGATAAGCCTGTATATCCTCTTCGGATGACCCTTTATCAAGTTTGACAAGGCATGGTTCAGCTAAAAAAACATATAATCCTCAACAGTTAAGATAATGTATAAGTTTATTTTCCAATCTAAAAAGTTCACACCAGTTAATATGTTATCCTTTAAAGTGGAAGCAAGTGTAACATACTAGTGCCATGATTGATTTGTTAGCGAGAGAGGTACATCCCATATCGCCCAATTGAGGGAATATAATAATTCATATATTTGGATTTGCACTCTTCTAACACTAAGGCCTTTTTAGCTCCACAAGTAAGGCATGTGATTTATCACACAACCTATTAATGGTACAAATCCCGTTGACACTAGTCTGTGGATGTGAGCTAGAATAAGACCCTATAACATTATGAGCGATGGTTGAATTGGGAAAAATATCGGTGGTAGTAAATTACGATATTACAGAATAGTATCAAAGTCAGTTCCCACCTGAAATAAGTGTACCAACATGTTAGGCGATAGTTGATTTCATTGCAATGAGGAAGTCGGGCTCCCTATAGGGGTGAAATGTAACAGATTAGTGCCACGGTTGATTTGGTATCCAAATAGTTATATACCATATTGCATGGTTGAGGGAAATTAATTGTTCATATATGTATATTTTCACTCTTCTAACACCAAGGCATTTTTAACTCGACTGTTAAGGCATTTGATTTATGAAATCACATGCCATGGGTTCAAACCTCATTGGCACTAATTTATGGGTGTAAGATGGAATAAAAATCCATATAGCTATGAGCGGTGGTTAAATTGAGGACAAAATCGATGTGGTAGGGTAGGGTATTACACAAATGTGGTTGAATGATGAGCCCATTCTCAATATGAGAATACAAATTTAGAAAAAAAAATTAATTGAGATTAAATATATGAGAAATAACTTTGATTAATTTTAATTTGGTTTCAGTGTATCACCAATTAGAACTAATCTCGTCGAGCATCCTAATTTCACTATAAAGTGAAAATTTATGTATGGGAGATTAAATTACCTTCCCCTAAAGTAAAATGATTTTCATCTTTCAGTTATGTTCTCTTAACATATCAAGAATCTTATATCCTACGAAATTGAATAATCAGCATCTTTTGGTCCCATGTCTAATGATAGTGACTTTGATGGAGAATCTATCATTAGATGCATTTAAGTGTGTACCATAATTATGTTTACTTAAATTAAATCCAATCATGTAGAACTCCAGTGATGGGTGAACTGAACTTGCTCACAATTACTAACAAGGAATTATCACTTAATAATTTTAAAAATGCCTTTATGCCATGATTAATTATCTCCAGTAGGGAGGGAAAAAAATACTAACATAGTTAATTAATCACATCACATTTTTAAAATACCGATTGAGACCGAGGGGTTTATGTTAAAACCCTTCTCTCACTTAATATTTTAAACTTGGGGATATTTTGAAAAATAATTCATTTGATTCTAAATTTTTGAATTAAATCCCTGGTAATTCACAATTTACTTCTACAAATTAAATTTCTCAATCTCACTATTTTAATTTATTTTATATAGAACCTTTTTTTAATTTAAAATGAAGCTCAAATTCCATAATTTAATTTTTACCTTAAATTAACCAACCCATTAAATTTAATTTATAAAATAATAAAAAAAAATAGATTTTTCAAGAAAAACGTGATTTAGGTTTGTCTCAAAATTAAAACCATGTTGTCTGTAAATTGGGCGTCCCCAATTAATTAAATAACCAAGAACATAAACTTTATGTAGCAATTAATTAAGAGATATAAGCAAATAGAATCCCATACAATTAGATATTAAAAAGGATATAAAGTCCCCTTCCATCGTGGCCCAAAATTCTTCCTTGATGAGAGTCCGAAAGGGCCAAAATATTTTCGAAGAAGATCTCATCCCGGTCTATATAATGGATGTAGTAAAGTCTAATATTACACCGAACATAATTAAGCATTCCCTTCATCCCTGTTTCTACACAGCGAGTGCACTGAGAACATATGCAGTTGCAGCATTCCTTCATGGTCCCTTCTACCTCTTGAATCTTTATCAAAAGTAAGTCATTTTGACCTTCCAGCAGCGATAAAAACTCCATCAATCGACCTCCAATCTTAATAAAAAAAAATCATCTACAACACATGGATGTTCCACAAATGTCAAAATAGCATATAAAAAGGATCCTTACACTTGAATGATTACATACCCTCATAATCTCCTCCAAATATGACAACTAAATGCAACAATTACAAACCCTCATTATTATAACCAAATCGAAAATAAGGGAAAATTAACAATGGATAAATTATCATAGGATCCATTAACATAATATACATTCATGTGACCTTGATGGAAGTAATATAAACATTAAAACCCTATAAATTATGTTGTACAGATAATCAGTACAAAAAAAAAATCCTTTTTAGGACATTTTTAAGTGTTGTAAAATGCATTTTATGACACTTTATTTTTCAATAAAAAATGTCATAAGTTTGGGTGTCATAATTGATACCCATAAAAAGTGTCATTTTAGGTAACGATTATATATGACTTTTTTTAAAAACTGTCATATCTGCTACAAAAAAAGGTCATAATATACTCTTAAGATGTCATATTTGATTTTAAAAGCATTATGATCAACAGTTTTCAAAATTTTAAAAAGGTCATATGAAAATATTCATCACATGAGGGTTTAATATAAACGGTCATAAATAACCAATATTAATTTCATAATTGACAAACAAATCCAAACACATATCCAAATTCATAGTAATATAAAAACAACCTTGAATTTTATATATTCGATGTCACGTGCATCTAAAATGCACCAAACCAAGTCATTTGTCCATATCAAAAAAATTGTGCGACGAAAATAGATATACCCACCATCGACATTATTCACAAAAAAATAGTGTCCTACTACATGTATCATCACTAGATATACCCACTATGTACATCATTGAAAAATGTCTCCAAAAAAATTTATATCCAAAAATCACTCATAAATGCATCGGTCTTCCTTTGGCTTTCGCAAAATTGTGTCGACACTTCAAAAACTTCAAATCATATAATACAAAGCCTCAATAAGCTCCCATCATGGACTTGCATCTTCAAAGAATCCTAAAATAAATCAAATTATCAAGAGTTTTGTTAAATCAAATTCTTTTCAATCCTCTTATGTAGTATATGTCCAAATTTATTAAGATTATATAAAAAAATATGTTTTCATAACTTTGGAAAGAAACTCACAATTTTTTCATCAACTTCCTTAGTCGCATTGTCTTCAAATTCTCAATTTCTCGATTGTTGGACGATTATCCACATTAGAGACCTATCATCCTCATCAAATGCATCTTTAGTTTTTTTTCCCAATTTTAAAATAAAATATAAGAAATTAAGCACATAACACAAAATTCCCACAATGAATTGATTATGGTTATATAATCTATAATTCAACCACATGCCTCTAATCAAGCATTGATACATCTTTCACATGCCTCTAATTAAATGATCCTACATAAGTTCAAAACAACATATATAAATCTCTAGTGTAATGTAAAACCCAACATATAAATTCCAATTTTTCCAAAGTATTACGTCATGTATAATGTAAGTCGAAAAGATTTTTTATATAACACAAATAATTGTAAACAATTTTAAAAAAATGGATATAGTTTCCTTTGTTTATACGACTATTTACCTTGTTTAAGAAATAAATAAAAAACTTCGATAATATTCAAAAATACCCAATTTATCAAAGAAATTCAGATATTATTTCATTCACTAATGCAGAAAATAAACCATTGACGCATTGATATTTATGTTGTGTCTTACATTAAAAAGAGTCGAATAAGATTATCCTCACCTTCAGGTAATTGATGATCAACCCTGAAAATAATTGCTACCATCCTTGCTTTTAGATGACCATAATGAGACTTTCCATTATTTCTTCCATCCTTCTATTGTTAGATGGCGAGGGTTACTGGACCTGTTGATTTATCTCATTAGCATTCAAAATTATGAGTTATACGGAATATACATTTCTCTGTATTTACTAATTTAACAATATTTGGTTCTCGTATGAAAAAACAAAGAAGGTAATATTGCAAGAACCAATTTAACCACACCGGGTAGTGAAAGTGTATATATATAAGGTAGGGATGCACATATATGGCAACCCAACTTTTAAGGTGGTCCATTTTAAAGTTTCATATGCATTTTGTCAAACAAGAACTAAGAATAGGTGAACATAAGTGTGGCATTGTCATATTTGTATGAAAATTAAGCTTACAAAGATAAGCCTTTCTGAACAAGAAGGATAAGCCTTATGCATTTGAGTTGAATACTCAATTGTTTAATATAAAGATCATTTCCATAATACAGGGTTGAGGACCACTATTAACGTCATCCTATTCTATTTTAGAAGCCTCTACATTATTACCTTGGACAGTACATGATGTAAAATCAACAAAAATATTACACATACAAAGGAAGGGACTCGTACTGAATATTAACAAAAAAGGCTCCATCAATTCATTCAACTAACCGTGAAACATTAGTATAAAACTAGTGATTCATTTCTCCTCAACTGATCAAAACCCCATAGGTCCTCCATAAATTAAAACTTAGTAAAGAATGCTACAAAGAAAACCTCATTCATAAAAAGATGTTCTAATAACGCATGCCCTAAGAGTACACAATAAAATACTAAAAATAGTAAGGACTAATAGTGCTTTTAGTTTTATAATATTGTTCCCTATGTAAGACGACCACGACATGGTTAAAAATGGGGGTGTCCGAATTGCGTCGGTAACTTGACACTGTAACAAAGCAGGTTCTATAAACAAACTTTAAAAACAGGGATTCTGCATTTGGGTTGTTCAGCTACAATATAGGCATCAAATCACGACCGTGGGTGTTGAAATTTTACATATGTGCAACCAAACTTATTGAGTAAACACGAATTCACCATGCCCGAAACATAGTTAGAGAGCTTCGTAACAGTATTAGATGGCTATAAGGGGGCTAAAGTTTAATATTTCAACTTCTAAGATAATATTTCTAAATACACTATTATTAGAGGAATAAGTAAAATAACAAATAGTTCAATTAAAACATGTTAGATAAATAAGTGGTTGTTTATGACATAAAATCTTTACAGGAAGGGTAAGCACCCTTGACATTGAAAACAACACGTTTAGGAATAATTACAATGAGCTTCATTGTAATTAGATTAATTACATATATGATGTAACCCACTTATTTTAAAATATTACTTTAATCACCCGTCATATTAGAATTAAGTCATTTAAGTTTAATGACAATTACTTCATTTTTGTAATTTTTTTCTAACTTTTATGCTGTTTCACACAAGGAATGGTAATAATACCAAGACATCGGCTATGCAAAACAACTGTATAAATTGATATAAGATGTCAAGGTATAAAATTCCAAATTGAGAGAGATTATTGCATGTTCCCAAAATATAATGGTCGATGTAATAAATCCAAAATCATTTTTCATGTGATGGGTTGATGGAATTAGAAGCTCTTAAGGGCTCCTAAATGGACACAAAATTGCAATACCCTAAAATCTAACTCCATCACTACAACTCCCAATTCATTTCTCCTATGAATTCTGAAATGGTTGAGGAAAACTTGAAAGACAGTGAATTAATAGGGACCGTTAATTTTTATTATCGAAGAAAAATCACAACTGAGAGACGAGGATGTTGAGGCACCTTATGTGTTGGAAGAAAAGGCACATCATAGATGAGGAAATTGAGGCACGTGACGACACTCGGTTGGATAATAACTCAGATGTTATCCATCAAAAGCTGAGTAAATATTATTACTATGACTCACCACTTGTTGAAGAAACTGGGGTTTGGATACCCTTATCTGTTTCACCAATGTCAAAAAGTGAACATGAAGAATGGAATAGAGGTCTCTGGTTCAATAGGGGCTACCTCCCTGTTAGTTACATGGGGTCAAATTAGTTTTTGAAGAAGACAAGGAGATGACCATGTGGGATGTGGTTCTTAATCGAACAAGTAAAAAGAACCTGTAACGAGTCTGTAATGTATGTTGTGTTCGGCTCGAGTCTGTCCAGCCGTAGTTGATGGACCAAGTAAGTCGTTCAGCACAGTTGCTGACACAAGATAAGATAGATCTCAACACATTAAGATCTTGGCTTAATTTCCCATTGGGGACAGTCTATGGAATATTAAATTTATAAGGCAACGAACAACATTCGGGGTTATGATAGGATTGGTTCATTGGCACCTGAAAAGTCCATACCTGATGCTATCTAAAAACAAGCAAAGGGCCTTGCCATTCTTACCATCACAAAGGTTGTTGTAATGGTGATCTACAATGTCGACATAGAGTTAGTTGTTGCTCGAAGAGAAGATGGAACTTGGTATCCCCTATGTGCCATTTCTTCCTTTAGCATTGGTTGGGGAGCTTAGGTTAGATAGGAACTGACTGATTTCATAATAGTGTTGAGAAGAAATGATGTTGTGAAGGCATTTGGTGGAAATATGCATTTGTCAATTATAGAAGGTTTGAATGTCGATGTTGCCATTGTTGGAAACATAGTTGCAATGAAAGAAAAATTGATGAAATAAACTAAAACGAAAAAATAAGTTGTTGCTTACCATAATTTTTGGCCCTTCATGACCTTAGAGATAAACAATAACTCTTATACCATCTTGCTCAATTCACTACATTGCCAAATCTAAATAGTCTCTATAATCACACCGAGTTAACCTGAGTGAACTCATACTAAAACATCATCCCCATTCCCAACATCCCCTGTTATGTTTAAAGTAAAAAAAAATGAAATACTATACAAGAAGTTTAGTGGTTAAATTTTGAGGAAAATACTGGTAAAAATCAATCAAGCATTTTGAAGTGTTCTGGAATGATGTTCTTTTTCAATCATAGCTAGCATATCTATATAAGCACCATTTAAGATGCATGAACCATAAGTCGGGTCGATGCTCTTTTTCAAAAAATGCCAAGATTGCCAATGAGAGACCAAAAAATCTTACAAATTACCAACGTTAAGAATCTCAAATGGGCACAGATTGGGACAATAGTGACTAAGCATGACAAATGTGTGGCAATTTTATTTCTTTTAAATTGTCAAGTTAATAATAGTGACCAATTTATCGTTGTAATCTGCCTAAATTTTATTATAAATTGATCAAAAATGGATTCAATCATAACCCTTATGATGATTAACAGCGGATCACAAAACTAAATAACAAACTAAATCCATAAAAATCATCCAAATAAGCAGGAGAAGATAAAAAGTTAAACATAAAATTAAAAATTAAAAGCAAACTTAGAGAACCTTCATCATAGCCCAGATACTGAAATGTGATGTGTATTCCTGGTAGGTCATGCCTCCATTTCCAGCGTCTAACATATCCATATTTTCTAGGAATATTGAAAATGAAAAGAATCCAAAATATCTTACAAGTGTTAACCATATATAAGAACAGATTCCCTTAAAATTTATCACTTTTTTACGATTCCATCCACCAGGTCCCGCATAGGTTGCCCACTTTCATTCAAATCAATAATAGATGTCATACTAGACAAGGGGGAAATAATTGCTTTATCGATACAACTTTTTCAAAAAGTATTAGCAAGACAATGTGTGGAATGTGCAAACAGCTGTCAAAGTAACAATTTTGCATAAATATAAATACTACGTCATATAGAAGAAAAATAAAAAATGAATTGATTTCTAATGGTATACAACAACCCTCTTGAACAATAAAAAAGAATGATACACTAACTTCTAACATCCAGTGTGTGACGCAACAAGAATTTATAGTAGAATTAAATCATAAACTCACTAGGGAAGCAAAGAGCTTTCCATCATCTTTTTCATGGAAAAGTGTTCCAGGTAAAATTTGACACGTAAAAGCCCAGAAAATTCAATGAAGTTGTTCGAAAAACATGACATGGTATTACATGAGAAGTATTGCATGCTTGAATAATAAGAAATAATCATTTTACTGTGATTTAATTACTAATATTCTAACTATAGAAAATCTCTACAAATGGAATGATTCACATAGAAGTGATATAATTGTTAAAAGTTTCCAACCAAGCTTAGATGTGTCTAATTAAAGAAATATTTATAGAGTTAACTGAGACACATCCAAACTAGTAATACCCAAAATTTGTACCATCCCTATTTCATATAATGCTGTCAATGATTAATAGGCATGAAATTATCAATCTAATCCTTTGTTTAGTTTCTTCTCTCTGGTTTGGCCATACTAACCGGAAGGCCTTGAAAAGAAATTGATAAACCTCTTGTTGGAGTTAGAAATAACATAGAAGTGTTTCACATCTCCCCTGAATTTGAGGATGAGTAATATGATTATGTTGATGATGCGGGTCCTGGGATTTAGGCCTCCATGGTCCATTACCGGACTCAAAATATAACAATGGAGTTTTCTTTGGTGTTGTGGGTACAGTTACTACCATTATGGCATCCTCTAAATTTACTTGTTAAAAAATAATGAAATATAATAGTTGTCGAACACAATACAATTTTTAGTATAGGCGAGACATATATATATATATATATATATATATATATATATATATATATATATATATATAAGGAGCATAAATAGGAGTATGCGTGTTTGAGCTATATATGTTTTTATAAGTGGAAAGAGAAATTTTTTTGTATAGAGTGAGGGTAATTTTAGGAAAGTAGGATTTATTATGCATGTCACCAAGCCCATCTTACTTTCGTGCACAACTATTTAGAAATTTACTTGTTAAATGTTTTTTTACTTTCGTTTTCAGTAGGAGTATTACTACAGTACCTATCTGTAACTTAGTGCCGTCTTGTGCAGGTAAACCGTAACCATGTCTCCATATCATCTTCCAATAATAATGACAAACTATTGGACCCACAACTACTCAAATTTTCATAGGAAGATAGAACTAACAAATTTGATATTTATTATTCTACATATTTGTAACTTAGTGGTATCTATTGACTCGAATTATAGCCTCCTCACACGTTATTCATAGTATTAGGCATATGAATCAGAAGCACAAGGATGATGCGAAAAATTGGGCACTTCAAAATATCTTATTTGTAATACTACAAGGAAAGGATGAAGAAAAAGATAAGAGATCGCTTATTACGCTTTGTGATTTGTATCGGCGGAAGGTGTGGTTCGATGATAGAACTTCCAATTCTATATGTAAAGCGTGTTTTCATACATCTTCGAGGATCATGATTGTTTCTCTATCATTTGTTCTTAATTGTGAGAAGATCGAAAAATGATGATGATAGTGATGATTCAAGTAGTGAAGATGACTTGACTACGCAAGAACGTCATGTTCTCATTAACAAAGAGGCCATTTATAAGGCAAACCATTCAGGTATGACATTTAGTAAAAAGAAAAAGAAAGAAAAGTTACAGCGTGCCATTCATAGCATGAAAACTAGCAATGCGTATCATTGGAGAAAACATCTCTAGTTACTAGTCACCTCTTAACCACTTGAAAGATGCATAGGGATTTGCTGATAAGTTATTATGTCGCCTTCAATCTTGCAATGAACAATTTGAGATTAAGATGATGATGTTTAAAATCATTTCTCGGACTGTTGGTCCTTACCATTTGATTTTATGGAACATCTATCCTCATCTTCAGAATTACGTTTAGCCCCATCAACGTGATGTCACAAATTTACTTACCGCAGCTATTTGGGCCTGCCATGATATGGTTCCACCTAATGCAGTTGAATCACTTTTCAAAAAAATATGCAATCAGTTTGTGCATGATCGCTCATGCACAGATGCAATCCCTGTTGGACTAAATGTGGTGCATGAGATATGTCTGTGCATACCTCTATTGATGATAGAAGAGCTGCTTCGAGACCTTGTTTTGAATAAAAAGTCGCACGAGAAAGTAGTTTCATCAGTTGCTCATTCGCTTATTTCCTTATTTGGAGAATTTTTCCTTTCACTTCTCATCAAGAAAGATCGTGGGCACCCTAACAACCCTAATGCAAGGCCAAAAGCATATGGTGAGTTTAACATCGATAGTGATGTACCAGGGATTGGGTTACTACATGATGATGATGATGATGATGATGATGATGATGATGATGATGATGGTGGTGGTGGTGGTGGTGGTGATGGTGGTGGTGGTGGTGATGATGATGATGATGATGATGATGATGATGATGATGATGATGATGATGATGATGATGATGATCTTCAAGACGATGGATATATCGATGATCACAATGATGACGATGATGATGATGACGATGATGATGCTTTTAAGTATAAGCTTAATGTAAAGTAAGAAAGTGAAGATGGTGATGTGTCTGAAGATGAAGATGAGAATAACTCTGTTGATGATGGAGATGATTTTAGTTATGATGATTATTATTATTATTATTATTATTATTATTATTATTATTATTATTATTATTATTATTATTATTATTATTATTAGTATTAGTATTAGTATTATTACGATGATGATGATGATGATGATGATGATGATGATGATGATGATGATGATGATGATGATGATGATGTAGAGAATCCTAAAAGGTCAAAAGAAGCTAAAGCGTGGAAGAGGGAGTTCTGATTTTAATGGCCAACTAAATGCTGCTAATAATAGTTTTAGGGCTCTAAAGAAGTTAACAGGTGGAAAAATGGATGATACAGATGATGGTATTCTCTCTAACAAGGACTTCTAACGAATCAGAACACAAAAGGCAAGGAAGGATTCAATGAATGCTTTGACACGTCATGGAGTGTTACATAAGAAATCATAAGGAAAATTTACAAATTTGAAGATTCCAAATGCCTATCAATTAAGTATGAAGATAGTGGATGGGGTTAAATTTATTGCTAGAATATCAGAAAAGAAAACCAAGGAGGAAACATTGGAAATAATTAGAGAAGTGAGAGAAGAGAGAGGAAAGTACCAAACTCGAGCTACTATAAAATAGAAAAAGACAGGTGGTTCAAGAAATCGGCAAAAGGAACACAAAAAGGTTATGCCCCTTGCTGCCAAGAGAGCCAAGGTAGCAAAAAATCGCATACATAAAAGGAAAAAACATAAGACTATTGGTAAACAGTTTCTGTGGAAGAAAAGCATGGAAGTGATTTGGAGTGTGTTTTAGCTGTCTTATAATTCTAGGTGCCCTTATATTCTTTCTTTTTAACATAAATTTTCCCATGTCGTTTTCTTTTTACGTAAATTATTTTGTTGAGCACATAACATATCCTTATGCATGTCTTTGGTATATAGGTTTTTGCAAACACTTTAATTGATAAAGTAAAATTTCTGTTTCCAAAAAAAAAATATTATAGCCTCCTATGATCAACAGACATGGAATTCACTTTATGACTCAATGGGGGTCTCTAGATAGTTAAGTCAATACGGTGCTAGTGTCTAAGTCTTCCTTCTTTTTTATTTTTATTTTCATTTATTACGTACTTCATACTCTATATGAAATATCTTTGCAACAAATTCCTCTAGAGTTTTTAAGGAATGTTTGCTGCAACAAATGTCTTCATTGGTTCTCATGATGGAAGACTATTCTTTGTGTGCTATATATAAACACTACACCAAAATGGTCAAATTGTCACCTTTCAGCCGGCCACCCTTGTCAAGGTCATTGACCGTGACAAAAAACACGCGTTTTATGTCACGGTCATTGACCTTGACACGACCGTGACAAAGAATTATCACGGTCAATGACCGTGACAAGGCCGTGATAAATTTACTTATCACGGACTTGTCACGGTCAATGACCGTGACAATTCTTTAAATACTTGTCACGGTTAATGACCTTGACACGACCGTGACAATGTTTACAGCAAAAACCCTTTCCCCCTTCTTTTCTCCCTTCCGTCGTTCCCTCCCCCTCTCTCTCTCTCGACGCTGCTCTCTCTCTCTCTCTCTACTTTCAAGTCGATTTTCTCTCTCTCTCTCTCTCTCTTCCATTTATATATATGTTTGTGTGTATATATATGTGTGTATGTGTGTATATATATGTAAATTAGAAAAGAAAATTATACTTGCAATGTGGCATTAATGATGTGAAGTTTGTGTGTGATAGTGGAAAAAGAATTGATATGTTTTCACAAATGATGTGAAGTTTGTGAGTTACAAGATTATCTAGAAAGGAACGAGTTAGAGGTTTTACCTAATTTATGTCTTACAAGATTGGGACACATCAACTATAGATATTTGAAGCCATTGACTTATGTCTTACAAGATTGAAGCCACTGATATATATAGTGCAAAAATTGAAGCCATTGATATATATAGTGCAAAAATTGATATAAAGTGCAAAAATTGATATATATAGTGCAAAAATTGCAATGTGGTATTTGAAGCCATTGATATATGTAGTGAAAAAATTGAAGCCATTTAACTTTATGTCTTACAAGATTGGGACACATCAACTATAGATATTTGGATAGATTATCTAGAAAGGAACGAGTTAGAGGTTTTACCTAAGTTAGGAAAACCAGATACCAAGTTTTGTGGAATATGTTAAAAAGGAAAAAAATGAAAAGTCCCCACAAGAAACTAAATAAGATAAATTCTTCTAAGACTTTAGAGTTAGTACATATTGATCGTAAGGGTCCCTATAAACTAAGAGTTTAAGAGGCAAGTGATATTGTTTGTGATTGTGGATGATTTTCTTTACGTTCACTTTTCTTGGAATTTTGAGGGAGAAGAATGACTCCCTCTGGTGTGATTGTTTAAATATGAAAGGAAATCCAAAATAGACAATCGCTCCCAAAAATATTGGATAAACAATTTATTTTCATTCAAATAAATAATTGATAATAGTTGGATAATAATTGGATAATAATTGATATTTTCATTCAAAATTAATATTTCATTCAAAAATATTGCCAATTGGATAATTGTTTAACAGAATTTGATAATATTATATAAAGTTAGTAAATTCACAAAATGCTGCCAATTGTATGTTTTTAGGAATATCATTAGTTACTTTCATGCCCAACTATGTAGAATCCATACACATGCATATTGTTAGAAAAGTCTTAAATTTAATTTGTAGAATCTCTGTACTTGGTTGGATTTATCCCTTTATGATATGATGGGGGTGGGGTGGGGTGGGGGTGGTGGGTGTGGTGTGTGTGTGTGGTGCGTAGGTGTGTGCATGTGTGCGTGGCGGGGGGGGGGGGGGGGGAGGGGGGGTATGTGTATATGTGTGAGTATGGTGGTAGTGTGGTGGGGGAGGGGTATGTGGGAGTGGGGTGTGGTGGGGGACGGGGGTAGTGGGGGTGGGTTGTGTGGTGGGGGGAGGGGGTGGGGGTGGAATTTTTCATAACTAAAAATATTGATAATATTTTGTTATAATTTGTTAAAACTATGTAAACCTTAGTATGAATGCAAGGTTAGTGATAGTATTGGTGGGGTGTGTGTTGGTGCGTAGGTGTGTGCGTGGCGGGGGAGGGGGGCAAGGGGTATGGTGGGGGTGGGGGTGGGGTGTGGAGGGGCAATTTTAACAATTGTATATCTTTAATTAAGAAATTGTATAGCTTTAATTGTAATTTTAATGTGTATAGTTTTAGATGAAAATAAATTAATAATTAGTGCCAATTTCATATGAAAGTAGGATTGTCCCTCATTGTAAATTAGTAAATTAATAATTCTATACTTTAATTGTTAGTTTAATTGATGAAATGTTGGGTTGGTTAGTTTTAAAAGTGGCATAACGTGTGCGTGTGTGTGGTGGGGGTGGGGTAGGGGTGTGTGTATGTGTACTATTAACATTTTTTTTATCTGTACTAATAACCTTTTTTTACACCAAAAATGTCTCCTTCAGATATTAAGGCGAAGATGATGATGATGTGTAATGATGATGTCGTCTGGGCTCGGTGGTAGCGGAGGCGACGAGGGCTCCTCCGCCCCTAGGCTTCCCAAATATGGAAAATTTGGGATTACCGTCGAGAACAAGTCGGAGCTATTAGCGAGATCCCTCGAGCTGCTAAAGACGGTCATTGGCCCGGGGTTTATGAGTTGGAAGGAGGTGCCATATGAGCTCAAGTTAGCTGTTTGGGCGGCACTACAGGTAATATTATTTTATATTTATATTTATATTTATATGAATATTCAATTTCAATTTTAATTTCAATTTCAATTTTAATTTCATATTTATATTTATATTTATTCGCAACTAACATTGTATTTGTTGGACAGGAACAATTCAACTTGGATCCAAAGCTACGCGATTCCGTCTTGGAGCAGTTGAGGGAGCAACACAAGACGTGGAAGAAAATATGCGGAGACGGTACTTTGGGAAAACATGAGAGTCCATTATACAATGGCGCGGATCCGTCCCGCCCAAGGAGCCGATCTCATTGGCACAATGGCAAAAGTTCATTGACAATGAGATCGAGGATCGACAATTGGCATCTCGCCAATCGGGGAGGGAAAATCGGGCAAAAAAGACGAACGTGCACTACTCCGGCCGGACCTCTTACGCCGAGGTGGATCATAGGATGCAGGTAAGATTTAATTGATCTATAACTACAAATATATATTATTCTTCATTATTTTACTTTGCGGGGCCGATATGGGCCAGGGGGTAAGCCACATAGACTCGATACTTATGTGGATCTTCGGACGAAGAAGGGGAAGGACAAGGAGGTGTCCCCGAGCGTCGTGGCCACGATTGTAAGTAATCCGACAGTTTAATTTTTGTTAATTACGTTATAATTTTTTAGTTTACTTATTTTACTAATCATGTGCTTTTTGTCGTTTCAGGCAAAGCTTAAGGAAGTGCATGAGTCGCAGTCTGATGCCGACAAGGCATCTTTGTCCACAGACGCACTCAGCCAAGTGCTTGGCTCTGATCGCAAGGGGAGGACAAGGGGAGTGAGCTCGCGGGTGGCCAAATCTAGGATCATCATATTGGAGACGAGCGACACCGGGTTGGCTCGAACGGTGGATTCACAAGACGAGAAGCTGTCCCGTTTGGAGGCGACGGTCCAAGATATATACGCATTCATGAAGCGTACATTGGGAGGAGACCGTAGAGGGAAAGAGAAAGGGAAGGAGAAGGCGGTGGAGGAGGAGGTGAGGGAGGACGAGGCGTAGGATGACGAGGATGTGGACCTCGCTGCTTCATCACCGACACGTTCGTACTTCGATGATCCACTTCCCTATTTGGCGCCCTTCAACAGACCATTGTCGACACTTGGTTGGCCGAGCGTGTTCATATTGGACGTATTTGATGGCCAGCGGATAGGGCGGGGGTTGAGGGACCCGAATATCGTCGAGGGTGGAATAGTCCATGGACGTGTGCTTCAAGAGATGGAGTACAGGGTGCTCGTCACGCATGTCATACCCGGGAAGGAGAACTCCCTATTGTGGTTGCGCGAACAATGCGGCACGACGTATATTAGTGGGTGCGTCAATTCGTATGTCGTATGGCCTACTCACCTCCTCAGTTTTACCCAAGACATGTAGTAACATTATTTTTAAGTTTGTCCATTTTAATTATATTTGGATTATATCATCATGTATATTATTTCTATTTTGAATATTTGGATTATATCGTCATGAATATATATTTGCATTATCTTTAGTTTGTTTGGATATATGATGTTTGGAACAGGTACGACGTTACTATAACAGGTACAAATATACTGTTGGGCAGTGGCAGTGGCCATACTGCCCAGCAGATTTTTTTTAAATTCTGCCCAGAATTGTCACGGTCATTGACAGTGACACGTCCGTGACACAAAGTTATCACGAACGTGTCACGGTCAATGACCGTGACAATTTTTTTAAAAAGGGTCACGGATTTGTCACGGTTTTATAATCGTGTGACAAACGTTCACGGACATTGACCGCGACACGACGTGACACAAAACACGAGTTTTGTGTTAAGGTCAATGACCGTGACACGACCGTGACAAAAAAAAGTTGTCTCGCCTTGAAATGTCACCGTCATTGACCTTGACAAGGGTGATTTGTCAGGGTCAATGACCTTGACAATAGTGCAAATTTGGTGTAGTGAAAGATATACTAAATTCAAAGTTCACCTGATTAGCATTGATAAATAACCACTACAATGAACTTCACTAGGAGATTCATCAAATCATACGTCATTCTTGGGTTCGTATAGTACTCTGATTGGGTCAGTGGGAATTCCGAGACAACTTTACACCATCTCTTAAGGTGTCTACTAGGGACCGTCTTTGCATTTACACATAAAACTCTCTTCGCTTTTTAGTCGAAAACGATAATTATATCTTGTTTCCCACTCACTATTACTACAACTACAATGACGATGGGGAGACGAATAACTAGAAGTAAAACTCATCTATCACCTTACCAACGCAGGGGTTGGATTGGGTTAAATAACTTTTAATAAGATTGGAGAGAATTATCTTCTTTTCAGAATTGAACGAGTATTAGTTGAAAGTATGTAACAATGCCCCACCCTACAATTCACTTCACAGCTAAATCATAACCTAATACCTCGATAACTGGGAACCCATTAAAGTTATGCCACTTATTGAGGATTCAATTAGTGTTCAACCTTTATGGCAGTGATAAATTAGAAGTAACTCATTTGAGTTTAACGGATGTTAAGGTTCAACAATCAAGTTATGCACTCTGTGGCATGGGTAATAACTAATATCAAGTTGACAATATGAATCTGAACAATATAATGTCTATGTAAACATAAAATCGAATAAGTTTATATAGTCACCTGTGTGTTTTTTGTGAAGACTGAGGACTATTGTTACTTGAAAACTCTTTCTTTGTACAAAATGAGAATCACAAAGGTGAAATTTGAGGGTTTCATGTCCTGTATATACTGATGAGAAGTTAGAGATCATCTTTTTTTTGGCCAATAGTCTTGAGAGACTTACATATGAATGAATGAATGAATGAATGAATGAATGAATGAATGAATGAATGAATGAATGAATGAATGAATGAAATGAATGAATGAATGAATGAATTAATTAATTAATGAATGAATGAACGAATGAATGAATGAAAATGTTGGGTAAGTGAAGTGTAAATGTATTTTTGAACAATTACACAAATTTCAAGTTTAAATAAAATGTTATTAAGTACCTCAATAACTCCAATCCAATCAAAGAAAAAATGTCCAAGGTATAAATCATCCACCACAACATGCAAATCCCTAAAAACAAAGAAATCATAAACTAACTATATTTACCTAAATCATTAAATCATAAAAAGAAAGCACATGTATATGTGAGTGCACATACATTAAGATTGAAATATTAGCAAACTATAAGCTAGGAATTCATATTAACTTCCACTTGTGTTGTTCAAAAACTATAAATCTTAAAGCACCGTATACAGTAAATTATTATCCTAATTCTCATGAGCACACACACACACACACACACACACACAGATATATATATATATTATCTGTGTGTGTGTGTGTGTTGTGTGTGTGAAAATGTTAATGTTATTTTTGTAATTTGACAAAATCATAATATCTAAAATAATGAGTAAAATTACATAACCAAATGACATGAGACTAACCAAACAACATTAAGTGGGAGGCAAGTAAATTAAAATGTTTTGTTGGGAATTTTGTCAAATACGTTATATGCATATAACAATATTTACCTTTGACTTACCTGCAGTAACTCGAAGCCATTCACCTCTTTGGTTGTGGATTTTGATCAATTTCATTTTCTTTTATGGCTTTTATATCGATCATGAAGGCACGGTTTAATAAATAAAAAGCATTGCAAAGTTTAAAATAACAAATTTTAAAACCTTAATCCTCTCAGTTTTATATAAAAATGCATAAAAAGATCCGAGAGAAAAAAAAACTACCACATATGAACCTAAATATAATCTAACACATGTGAAAAAAGATATTAAATCAATTATTTTTTCTACATACAACAAACGTAATAGCATATCTATACGTACACTAAAATTTCCTAAGTTCCATACTGGGATCAAATTCCTCCCTCTCATTGATGATATATTTGTTTTGTCTAAATATGTAAATCGATTAAGATATTTTTTTAAGTGATGGGGTGAGCACTCCTCCCCCCCCCCCCCCCCCCCCCACACACACACACATAGACACAAGTGCAAAGCAGTGTAGCCACTAAGTGGAATGGTACATGGATTTATAAAAATGAAACATTCAATATCTTATTGATTAATTTTATAAGCATAAACATCAGAAGATGTGTTAATAAAACCTAAATTGATTTGTACACAAAATCACATTCAAATATAAGAAGAAGAAATTGATTTGTATACAGTGTAAGACACAAAAAACAAAAACTAACTTAATAATGATATTTGATACAGTCTAGAACTCGATACAGTGTTAGAAAATAATCTTAACCTACAAATAGAAGAAGAAATTGAATAAACACGGTAGCTCAATCTACATGGTAATCAAAAGGTCTGTATTTAAATTCTTCGAAAAACAGATGTATGATGATCTTACCCACGACTGATTCTTAGTCTGCGATTACATAAAACAATAATAACAGATTACATTCAATGTATACCTAACTTTATGGGGATGTACAACAATTATATCAAATTTTGCATTGAATAAATGGTCAATGTTACTGAATTGGTTGGAATATCGATGGACCATTTAGTTTTAGTACACTGGACGAAAAAATTAGATCCCTTTTAAAACATAAAATGTAATTGAGGACATAAATTCCCTTTAAAAACTTTTGTTCTTCGTATCTCATAGATTATGATTGATGATAGTAGTTAGTAGGTAAGCAATTCAAAATCTGCAATTTAATAGGTTATTTATTTCTAACTCTTATCAGATCAATGTAATAACAAATGGATATACTCACTCTCCAGTGCTACTTCTTTTGTTCCTTTGTTTGCTTGCATGATATCGCTCTAAACAGAATCCAAGATCGCTCCAAACCTTTTTATCAAGGTTTCTATTATCCCAATTCTGTGTACGAGTTCTTCACCAATCTGACTTGCTCATTCAAATGAAAAAATAAAATATAATGCAATGACTCACCCATGCAAGCAAGGATGCAAGTTAATTCATTGACTAGCTTCTGCATTTTTGTAAAGGAGATTAGGATAAGTTTCCTTCATATTTTTCAAATTCAAACTTCATGAAAGAAAATCAAAACTATAAACATACATCTATGGTCTGGGACAATAAAATTTCGTTTGGTCATTAGATTTCTAGAAGATATTGTTATCATCATTAAACTCTCTTCTCATGTGTAATTGATTGGGGGCAAGCACGCAATCGTTTTGGTTGATTTTTCTCTATCTTGATAACTGAACTTCTACTAAAAGTTTATGAGCACAAAAAGAAGAAAAAATTTGGTTTTAGAAAGGTTGGGTAAGAAAAGGAAAAACCAAAATTCCTTAATTAAGATGCACATCCTTCATTTGCTATCCACTTTCTTTTTCTTTCCTTCTTTTTTTTTTTCCATCTTTTTCTTCTTGTTTTTTAAGGCTTGGCAACTGAAACCTTAATAAAGGGCTCACCACAGTAAAAACAAATCATATACAAGAATCAAACATCATTCCTGATAAGGCAAAAGAAACTGTGGAGTTCAAAAGTCAAGGTTAAGGTGTGATTCATTTAATGTTTCTTGAACACATTCAAGCATCTCCTTAAAAGAAGCTAGTTAATAAATTATTCAAATTATAAGAAGCACAAGAATCAAATAAGATTATAGAATGTATGTAATTCTTATTGAGAAATTCACTAGGAAAAATGCCAATTGAAAAACACTTAAATAGGGTTCACACAAGTGATCAAGATCGTGGCATCTTTTGCAGGAGAAAAATGATCAGAAAGCCTCAACCAATTAAAAAGATAACATGAGAACCTCCCCAATGTCATATACATCCTAGACATTAATTCATATAGCTAGTACATCCTTCCCACCCAAAGATCACCCTCATAACAGGAATACACCATATTAATGTCAAGAGTAAGTGAAGTGACATGAGTTTTAGCATTATCTGTCCACTTGAATAGAATATATATTGCATTTACCCTTGAAAGTGGAAGAGTATGGGTCTTTCTCCCTGAAACTCACTTCAAAATTAAACCTTTAGTATAAATAACATATATGATCTTTGGACCATAGTACTACGTACGCTACCATCTACATACACAGATTCTTCTAAATATCAAAATAAAATATAAAAGATTAAAAAATAAAATAAAATCTACATACGCGGATAGATAAAATGAAAAGTTATAGTCCATGTGTCGTTGAAAACCAATACCTTTGCTAGACAAAAGAACACTGGTTCTATGAACTTGTTTGTTCTTATCCATAATAGTAACTTATTTGTTCCATCGATTTTTAGTTTGTATAAATATCTGAACAAGACCCTAACCATAAGAGTTCCATCGATTTTGAAACATCAAACAGAAAAATAATACAGAAAAATGAATACCAGTTTTGATTAAACAAAAATATCAACACCCTGTTTTGATAAACCGAGATACCTTGTTTCGATTAATACCTTGTTTGGATTAAACAAAAAAAATTAAACAGTCCTAGAATCCTATGGTCAAAACATTAAAAAGAAAAACTAATACTTGTTTCAATTTTTTGAGTCGAGATTTGTTGTGAGGAAAGGGAACAACTGAGACAGAAAACGTACCAGAGAAGAGAATGGAGAGGAGAGCCGTGAGGGAGACTAACGTGAGAGAGAATGGAGAGAACAACCTTGAGGAGAATGGAGAGGAGTGTCGAGAGCGGGTCAAACCAAATGTTTAGAGGGAGCGGGTAAAAGAAAAAAGAAAAACATTTAGAGGGAAAACTCTGCTTCTAAATTTTTGGAGGAAAAAAAGATTAATAATATATATATATATATATATATTTAGGTTAGAAATTCTTTAAAAAATGTCATAATATCTATAATAAAATATGATTTTTATATTTAAACTGTCATAAAAATAATATTAATATGTATAAAATGGCATTTTATATTAGAAATGTCATATTAATAATAGCTTTAACCTTTAAATGACATTTTTGTAATAAATGCCTTTAAATTATTTTTTCAAGCGACATAAAAAGATGTTTTTCTTATAGTGAATACATATCCGTGCACAATTTCTAACATGTAAACCTTGGAACTTCATTGGTGGACAACATGGAACTTTCTCGAAACATGATCAATCCAAAACGTGGACTCTAGTACCACTGGTTGGGGACTAACATAATAAAAAATTTGATTCACCATGATTCTTGATCGATCGCGTTCTAGAAAATAAAATAAAATGATTAGAATTGAAGCACATCTCGAGGAATAAAATACAATACCTTGGTGGATCTTTTAAGTGATCGAACTTGGAGGGAATGAGTTGAGGGAGACAATAATCTCACTGCTCTTCCACAGTCTCAAAAAATATTTCTATAATCCACTGAAAGCCTCATATCTTCTAGTATGTGATCCTCTTAAAAAAGACTACGTGTGTGGTCACTCTTGAAGATGAATACTTTGTAAGACCTTAACACTCCACACCCCTTAAAAAATGTGAACAGTCATTTTTTCAACCTCTCTAACAATCAGTAATGATTATGGTATTTAAAACCCTAGATTACACTAATTAATACAGGTATAAGTATTAAGCTTGTGCTAAATTAGATTTTTAGAGAATATAGTCTGGCTACTTAGGTTACTGGAATATATTAGGGACTCAAAACTGAAAAAATAATTTTTTTTCCAAGTAGGTACTCAAAAAATTCCAAATGACATCCTCATAATTTATTTCATTTGTCCATCTAATCGTAATTAATTCCAATAAATGATTATGACTACACTCAAATTTGATTATCTTAAAATTACACGAATGGTGAGGACTTATTTGTAAAATTATTATGATACATTATATGATTCCCCATGTTAGTCATACAATGCCCACTTTGTCAAATCAATCTACCCACAATCGATTTAAACCAACTTCTTATTTATTCCTTGATCTCAAACTCAACTTATAGATATTTTACTGGATTATAATAATCCATTGATCAAGTTTATCGGTAGATTAAAACCTTATAAGCCTATCAAAAGGATATTAAAATGAAAGATATTTCTTGCATGGGGATTCCTCATAATTATGGTCTCAGACATACTTACATAACGATTTCTCAACTTGTTGTGATTTAGATCCAATAAGATTTAATCACACCCATCATAAAAACAAGTATTCTAATCCTTATAACTCTCGGGGTTAATAGCATATGCACCATTTTCAAACCTATGAGATTGTGAAAGTTTAATCTAGTTAGTAATTAGATGTGAATCTCACTCGTGATCATGTCCGATACATTCTTGACGTACCAACTATAATCCTCTTTGAATTATAACATAAGTTCCTCAATATTCAAAAATGTTCTTGTAGTTTAAGATAGACTACTATGATTTCACTCATAACTTTACTGATATGATGTTAACTTCCTATCTAGGTCGTAAACTATTCAATTGCATTAGAACCAAAATTTTGATCTTTATTGACCAGACTGAACCCAACACTACAAGAAAAATGGTCATTTATGTCAGTCAAAAACTGACATAAATGACCATTTATGTCAGTTTTAGAAATTTTCAAAACTGACATATAAAGGCCTGACATAAATAAGATCACATTTATCTCAATTTTTAAGAACACACATAAAAACTACAACATTCAACATGTTTTTAATCACTTTTTCATAAAAAACTGACATAAATAAAATCACATTTATGTCAGTTTTAATAATTTTATGAGAGTTTTTTCAAAACTGACATAAATGTTAATATAAAAATTAAAAAAAACCATTAATCCATCAATAAAAAACTATTATTTGAAGTCAAATCAACCATTGTAAATAGATAATAACCAAGGTCATAAATATCACTAACTTGATATACATCAAGATATTTAGAATCAAATTAATGTGAAGTTACATCATATCCAAAAACTAGCTAAAACATAAAATACTCCAACAACAAAACTATCAAGTGCACCTCATCCATCTAGCTGAAAATCATTGTACTCAAAAACTAAATTTCAAAATTCCAAATTCACATGGCCATATGCCAACTACCTCATTCTCTATGATAGAAAAATTGAACATTTGTCTATTCCTTACAAAAAAAAATCTTGGATATTGTATCATTAAAGACATGTGAGTTATCGAGTCTAAAAATTAAGTTGATTAGCGATTGAAGCATTGACAGTTATATATATATCATTTTCATTCTAGTTAAGATCAAGTTTTTTATTCGGGCGAGAGGCCCAAGCTTTTGTAAATGTCTAATGAAATGTAATAAGTAACTTATTGTACTTGTGTATTGTTGGTGTATCAGTTTAGTGACCGGTTACCTATTAGGTCTTTTTATCGTATTCTTGTTGTATTATTTATATATGTCTTGGAGTTTCCCTTATCTTTCAGGAATTGGGTTGTTTGTTTTCATTTATTTACTTTCAAATCAAAAATTTTGGCAACCCGTTTTCTGAAATATTGGGTGGTGATCCTGGATACTCTATATTTTTTGTTATGATGCTGAGAATGATTCCATCCATGATTCCGTTATATTGGAGTATTGGGCTGGCCACCCCTTATTTTGGTGAGCGGGTTGTCACAGATGGTATCAGAAAACGTCTATACCAAGTGTATCCCGTAATACCCGCAATGCATCACGGCTCGTCGAAAACATCGGAATAGGAATTCAAATCAGGCATCCTTGCGGCGGAGTACCTGAGCAGAGAAAAGATGAATATGCAGCAAGAAATGTAACCAGGTCAGGGCCCGGTTCTATATGATTACCAGATGAATAAAGAGTATGACAGTTATGTATGATAAATCGTGAAGAAAGAGAAATAAGAAGCAACCTATACAATTTAAAACATAAGCTAAGCAGGAACAAAAATAAGAAGCATTAAACTAAAAACTTCACCAAATGTGCCAATTATTTCCTATATCTTTTCCTTAGCAGGAAGTATATATAATCACAATCTTTTGCTCTTTAAGGAGATTTTATCTCAATTTTACCTTTTGTAAAAATCCTTTCCTTATCAGGAAAATAATCATTTTTAAATGATCTTTGTGGCATTTACATGTGCTCTTGTGGCACTCCATCATGCTCTTATGGCATATCAAATACATCAAGTCCCACTTGATTATGAACTGTTATCATTATATACATATAACGAATTCTAAGACCGCCCGTCTGGGTTTCCCCACTGTGCGCGCCCCTAAATGACCATCATCTTTCAGGGCCTATCATTAGACAACCTGGGCACCTATATCGCAAGACGTTGGGAAGCGGCCATGAGCCTGCGGGGTAGTCAAGACCACACCCGGAATCTCCTACCCATCGCAGAAAAATATACAACAATAAGCGCTCCCATGGCCTAGGACTATATCCACCCTGCATTCATTAGCCAGGGGGCTTCACCTCACGCGCGGACTTCCCTTATGATGTCATTTAGAGAGGTGTGTTTAAGCCATTTTATTTATCGTAACAAAATCAAGTAAATCATTATTTACCGGTTCCAGATTATATATATATGTATATATAACTGTTGTTATAATATTATATATATATATATATATATATATATAGACATATATATGTTATAATATATAATATTATATATAATATATGTATAACATAACATATATACATATATATATATGTATAATATTATATATATATATATGTATAACAGCATTTATATATATATATATATATATATATATATATATATATATATATGTATGTATGTATATATGTATGTATAATATTATATATATATATGTATAACATCAGTTATATATATATATATATATAACAGCAGCAGTTATATATATATAGTTATATATAATATTAAAAATATATATATATAACAGCGGTTATATATATATATATATATACACACACACACACAACAGCTCCTTCTCCCTCTATCTCTCCCTCATCTTATCCCCCTCCCTCGCCCCCTTACGCAGCCCCCTCCCCTGCCCCTGGTAAATCACTCCCCCTCCCCCACCCCGCACCCCTCCGCAGCCCCCTCATCTGCTACAAAACTCCCCCTCCACCTCCACCTCAAAGGTGCCCAACCCCTACCCCTTCGCACATTTGCCCCAATAAAAAATTGTCTCCACTCCGCACTGCCCTAACCACCAACCACCTCCACTCCGCACTGCCGTAACCACCAACCGCCTCCACTCCACCCATCACCGAATTTTTATCATACTGCTCCAAAATCACATGTTTTTCATTTCTTTCATAACCATAAGACATGTTTTCCTTTTATGAAAATATACGGATACGATTGTTCGAATGGTACACGCACAAACAATTAGCCATGGTAGTTTGGAGCAGTAAGATAAATGATGAATAATAAACAATTATAAACTAAAATGCTCATTTCATATGGGTGGTTCTTAGAGACTATAATGTTGTTGGTGGTGGTTATAAGAGACTATAATGATCATTTCATATGGGGATTTTCAATTGATTCTAGCATGGACGATGCATAACAAGCTTAAGCTCCTCCTACATTTTAAGGTCTTTCTTTCTGTATCAATTTGGGGTTTAATAACATATCGATTGAATCTAATTTGAAGTCAGTGGTTATCATGATAAATGGCCTCTGAAAACCTCAATTGGAAACTCAAGCTGCCAATACAAGGCATTCAAAGGCTGTTGGGCGATGGAAATTTCAAAATTTCTTACATAGAGACAAAACTTATAACAGTAAGTACTGATTTATATGAAATTACTCTTTTATTTTTATGTGGTTTTATTCAATAGATTCTTTTGTTATTTGTCTTTTCTGTTCACAGTTAAAGCCATCTTACAGTTGCAATAAGTAACAAGGCATATAAAGGGGGTGGACAGCAGTGAAGGACCCCGGGACCTGTTGCATGAAGTATCACAATGTCGCGAGCCGTCGATGAGGTAGGAGGGCCTCGATGGGGGTTGGTTTGACTAGCGACGAGGATCTCAGGAGGAGTCAGGAGACAGAGGCGAGGGGACTAGGGTCGACGGAGGGCTGGACAACAGTGATGGGGAGGACGTTTTAAGGGTCTACGCCATAGTATACACCATACCAAGAATTAACCATAAAATCAGATCTTAAAAAAGCAGTTCCCGTGATCTAAAAAAAGCAGGTCCCTTGATTTCTAAAAAAAACTTTTGGTAAGCAACCCGTTGATCCGGAGACGGACGTTGTGCTCAAACAGTACCTGCCACTACAGAAAATCAGTAAGCATCCGTGGGAGACAACAACTTATAGGTCTGCTCTATGGGGTGATCTGGTAGAAGAGAACAGTGACCAGAGGTGAGTTTCTACGTGGGTTCAACAATTGACCAATGAGCCAGTTCCTTTGACGTATGGGGATAACGGGTACGAGTTCAAAGTTTTGGAGTGCGACGAATGATTTTGAGTTTAATTTCAAGTTTATCGACACAATTGTGCGCATCATTAAGAGTCAGAGAGTCGTGGGTCAGCAGCCGTTGATTTTGGAGTGCGTTGAGAAGTTAAGCCATATGTTCAAGCCTGATTTGAAAGTAATTACGAAGCGCATTGAAGATATGATCACCCAGGAGTACTTGGAAAGAGACGAGGAGAGCCTAGATACATTCAAGTACTCGACTTGATTCAACATATGCTCATCTCCAAATGGACCAGTTCTATGTTTGTCTATTTAAAACTGGAACTCTCTTTTTGATGCCTTATAATGCCACTTTTGCTTATGATCATTAGTTGTGTACAGTTGGCATGCATCTGTAAATCTCCTCCTTAGTCGATTCGTAATAAGAAGCTAGATCATAGATCCTAGATCATTTGAACCCATATTAAGGTTGAGTTTTGTCAACTTGCAAGTTTGGCTCAAGGTTTACATGTTGTGTTGCAATGGTGAACCACTCTTTTACTTATTTCTTATTATATGATTTTCTTAATTAACACATTACAAAGTTTTGACCACTGGTTTGGTGTTGTATTATTTTAGGATTTTTGTCGTGTAATATATTTTTACGTGAGTTAGTATGTATGAGTATCAAAATCTTTTTCCCCACTTTTGGTTCTTGGTTGAACAAAACGTACTTTAGGAACACACAATATAGGTAAATGTTATGTTAAATTAAAAATCTCACAATTTATTTTGGGGTGTCAATGTTATGTTTTGGAACAAATGGACAGAACATGGTTTTTATGACACGACTATCACGGTAAACAGTTTTGACAAAATTTAACATGATATATGAAAACACGAGTAAAACGATAATACATAACATTAATGAAAACGACGTCACACATCATATAACTCTAAAAAGTGTTAATCTATTGTTAACTAAATACGACGTATGATCCTATCGACATATACTTTCGAAAATTAGCACCGTGCCTTTAGGCACAGGCATACCCTAGTGTATATATATATATAAAATAAGTTACAATGGTGTTTTCACTATTCATAAGATGGGAAGACATTTGACGGTACAGATCGAAGCCAACAAGGCTAGAAATTGAGGGTTGTGATTAAAGATTCCTCTTTTACTCTTTTAACGATATTATTTTTCCCCCTTTTTTTATCACTCTCTCCTCCACTTCCACCCTCCTCCACTGCTGCACAGCTTCATTGACGCCCTCCTCCTCTGCCACTCTTTCTCACAATCGCACGTGTAATATTTCTCACCCTTTTACACACATACACATCTTAAATTTCTTACCTAGATCTGAATATATACTATGAGTTATAAGGGATTCTTATTTTAAGTTCACTCTCTCCTCTCTCCCCAAGATTCTAGGGTTTCAAAGCTCACGATGATCAAAGAGGAATCTGAGAAAGAGCTCGAAGTCGTTGCTATGACGCTGAAGAAGATTCTGCTGATGAGGTTAAATTTTACGATTGTTCCATAAATGTTATTACACGTCTTTGATATGAAAAGTTGCGTTGTATTTAGGTGTTTTGCAATGCTCACCATGTTTCGATTTATGGGTATTGGAACTTAAGGTATGTGATACATTGTGAACTTAAGGTTTAATTTATTGAGTTTTCAGATTTAGGAACTTTGTGATTCATTAACCGTGTGTATTATTTTGCAGATTGTAGGTAATAGAGATTGGAGCATGAAATGAAGGTATAAAACACATTTTGAGGTGTTAAATATAAGCTATCCCAACATTGTTAGTTTTGTAATTATTGAATATTTGAGTTTTTTATTATCATGGTGACTTTTAGTTGGGGTTTGTTGAAGTTGTAGTTGAATTTTAGTAGGGAGGGATACAACTTCAGGCATTCATCATTGCATTTTAGTTGGCATTTTATGGTAAGCATTTGTTTGACTTATAGTAGAGCTAGAGATGACTTCCATTTGTTTGAAATTAAAAGCATTTATTTGAATTTTTTCCTTTTTTTTGTCATTGTGCCATCTTTGTTACTGCTCACCAACAAATTAAAGATGTTTGTTTAGATATTGCATTCTATAGAAATTTTATCTTTTTTTTCTTTTATGTTATACACTAATGGGGTGTGTTTTATTTTGCAACTTTCGTTCATTAAACACCTATCTAATGAATCATACATTTCTACCAATTGCATTGGTTTTGCAACTTTTGTTCCTTAAACACCTATCTAATTGCTTGAACTCTTCGCACATATCTGCCAATTGCATTGGTGGTTGTTATATATGAGAATTTGGGTTTCTTTGTTTAGTTTTCTTAGTGGCACTAGGTAATCTTTTCTTAAAGGTCTAGGTAATTTTTTTTTCAAACCGAAGTATATGTTTTTCAAACTGATAGAAAGACCGTGGTGCTTTCAATGAAAATATTTATTTATTACGATAGAAGTAATTTCCAAAGTGAAAAATGTTCGAACAAGGTGAGGCGCCCCGTCGCCATTGGCGAAGATGGTGTTGAGGCACAGGAAGTTGTTCCAGATGTTAGCAGAATCAATATAGAAGATGAATTGGCTAAAGTCGCGGGTAGTGATCAGAACAGTGATGTGTGGAAAGGAAAATTTTCTAGGGATGCTACCTCACAGAAGCAAGAGACAGTTGGTTCTTTGACCTTTAATGTCATTTATGCATCAAACAAACCCAGTGCCCCAACCAAGAAAGCTTCAGTATAGGATTCACAAGCAAGCTATATATATATATATATATATATATATATATTGAAAAGGATGCTACTTCGTAGCATTAATTGAATTGTAGCTTAATTGCTTATAGTTTCATCTTTTGTTATCTTATGCACTTAGTTTACTGCTAGACTTGATTGTTGTCATGGACTTATAGGTTTGCTAGAGGCTTGCCTTGTAACATCCGCGATCTTATATTCTTCTACGATGAATATTTGCTCAATTGTTGTTGTAAGCTTTATAATGTGCCATGCCTAAAGGGTTTAGATAATACTCTGTGGCCTAAAGGGTACAATGACCCCCCAGGGCTTTAGATATGGTTCTTTGATCTTTACTAGATACGGATATTAGCGATTGAATAAATAGAGAGAAAGAGAGAGATTTTCGAATCACTTTTAGAGGGGGTCTACCATGTGATAACTTCCCCAATGATGGGATATTTGAAAGTTAGTGCAAGGACTTCAATATCTTCAATAGAAAACTGTATGTTAGCTATACATGTTATATAACAGCAACTATATGATAAATTTACCTTAATACAACTCCATGATGTGTTATGCCTTTTCCCATCGATGTTCAATGTGTTAATCCCACTACATGTAAAGAGAATTCAAATACGTGTATTAGGAGATCGCAATAATAATGTACTCATAATGCATGTCAAACAAAATTAAAAATTATATTATACTCACGTAGTGATATACATCTTATCTTTGTCACTCGGTACAGTATTCAATGAATCCAACCAATAAATAGTTCTTGTGGACAAATCAATGACAATCAATACCCAATGGAACCTGTAAAATGAATTTTGTCATAATTATATAGTACAGAATATAATAAAGATTTGTTTATTCGTGTGGAAAAAATTAATTTAACTACTTACATATCTTTGAGATTGTAAGGAATGAAACAAATCTGACTTTTTTTTGCATTCCCCAACCTTTTTCCAATAAGTCGAGTTAAACCAAATTTTTTTGTACCATTGAAAGACACGGGATTGAAGAATTGAAAATCTTCTCAGGAGCACTGAAACTTATCATACAAGAACCTGTAATAGTAAGTAACTAAATTAGTCACTACGCATTTTAAATAACACGATTAAATCAAGTTATACCTCATGTATGCAACAATGCACGTTACATCTTAAGGCTTCAATGCACAAAAGTCCAACAAATCGTTCTTAAAAATATAGCATTGACCCCTATCTTCTCCAAATATCTCTTTCTCCAGTGGAATCATTATTTGATTCGTCTTCATTATAAATAAATTATGGGTGAAGGCGGTTATCAAATCGTA
The DNA here is from genome assembly GCA_949130495.1 of Sambucus nigra. NCBI lineage: Eukaryota > Viridiplantae > Streptophyta > Magnoliopsida > Dipsacales > Adoxaceae > Sambucus > Sambucus nigra. Next base: position 60,151,791 of record OX422223.1, on the reverse strand, counting down.
ATTAATATTCTTGTCTACTATATCACATCTACTTTCACCAAAGATATCCTTCTCTTTCTCATGGCCTGCTTTTTTCCCAACTTCCATTTCATTCTACATTGAATCATGTGAAATGTCAGAAAGCAATGTCATTCATAGAACAAACATAAACTTATAGATAAACATAAGAACCAATTGTTTACCTCAAATCCCAACAACACTAACTCTTTGGGCCAATCAACATATGACCCAATAGCCCCTTTCACAAAATACATTTCACTTGGAACAGGTATCGGGAGGATGGCACTAGAAGAAATAACTTTAGAAATGGAAACCCGAACATTATTTTCTCCCAACGCTATATTATGAATTTTCTCGTTCGGTCCATTCCTATCGAATACGATCCCCTCGGCAACGATGTTAGTTTTATTGCCAATCGCCAACCTACATTCTCCAACCTAAATTACGAAAAATAATCACATAAAAATTTAGCAATGTATTAAAATTGAGCAATTTATTGGCCCCAACCTAGTAAAACTATATAAAATTCAATACCCTACTAATCCAACCAAGTAAAACTACAAAGTTATCACCATCGATAAATGTGATCCCATTACCTTCGAAGAAGACGCTTATTTCGTACTTTTATCACTAGCTATCGAAGAAGGTTTCTTACTTTTCACATCAGCTACTGATTGAGGTAATAACTTTTCACTATGTGTTACACCACTATCTTTGAACTATGCCAAAGAAACACAAAAACAAATTGCAATTACAATAAAAATCACAAAACCTTAATGGTATGTGTTTGTATAATTATCTTTGTGTCATTATACCTTTGAAGAAAGTGATTCTGTTGCAATTTTTCCACCCGAACTTGAACGCTTTATATTTTCACTTTCACGCATATATGAAGCAACTTTCTCAGCTCGGGGTGCAAATGTTGGGGTTGTGGCAAACGTCTCATTTCTTAACTTCAACTGGGCTTCCATATCTTTTAATCTTTTCTACGCTTCTCTTAATTCAGATTCTAACTCAGTAATATGTCTCTTGGAACCACGCTTTGGAAGATTGAAGTACCTTGTGGTAACAACTCCGAATCCCAACCCCCGAACACGGCCCGAGTGTTCGGGAGTACCCAATGTCATAGTAAGAACATCATTACTTCATTCGGTGATTAAACTACCATCTTTAACTTGTCTTTTCAATTCAGCCTACAATGAAGTAGATTCAATCATTCAGAATGTCATCTAAATATTATCAAAATTACAAATCATACACTAAAAACAACCAAATAAAGGAACTCGTGTCGTAATTTATAAAAACTAACCATTTTACCCGCCACCTCTTTTAATTAATCATCTTCATATTCACCATATTTCTTTTCACGACCTTTCAACCATAAGAAAGCTCTGTCATCTTCATATTCCGAACCCATCTTCTTTTTCTGGTAGCAATTATAAAACAAAAAATCATATTATTAAAGAATAATTCAATGTTCAAGTTCAAACCATCACAAATCTAATGAAAATATTCAAACTAAAACATACCAAATCTTCAGCAAGACCGACGTAACCCCATACGATGATTGTATGTGACCTTGAATCGCTTTTCCCTTTGTGAGTCGCTTACAATCTTATAAATCAAAGCAAAAAATTATAAAAGAATAACAAAAAGTACCACACAAATCTTCTACTGTTTTTCAATTATACCTCAAATCCTTTGGTTAGCCTGCTGCAAACAAATTCATTCCACACATCTGGACTAATGAATTTCTCGTATTTTGGAGGAGGATGTTTGAGAAGTTCGCGTTGGTGTCTCAATGGTCTAATCTAAAGTCTCTTGAGGTTTGTTTTGAACGCTCTCCAAATGCAACCCATAGAGGATAACACCATCCTCTTGCTATTCGGATCAATATCAAATTTGATCTAAAAAAGAAAGATGTTGAATACATGTCTTAAAATCAGTGTAAAGATGTCTTCAAATGAATGTCGTATTTGGGAATATAACATAAAAAATCAATCAAAATTCATCTATCATATACAAATCACATTCTACATCATTATAATATAAGAAAATGTTCGCATTGATAGAACATTGAATGGGGTTTAAACAACAGATAAATCATATAGGCCATAACTCAACTTAATCAATTTCGAGTGAAAAAATTATCAAAGCACAAAAAGCCATCTACTATCAGTTATCTCATTATACAATTTGCTAATAAAAATCATGCAAATTCGTCATCATGATATAATTAGCAACTCTTATAAATAGAAATTCAAATTCTAGGTTTAAATATCCAATATGTATTAAATTTGGGATTTTTACTTTTAAAATATGAAAGTTCTAATTCCAAATGATATGCGTATCTTTCTACAATAATTTGTCTTGAGATTATTTGCCAATATATTAGGTTTAGGGAATATGGTTTCCTCAGTGTTTAGGTCATTTTAAAATTTATTGACTTACTCTTCATTTTTTATATATATCTTCTGAATGTTTTAAGTTATGGAGATTTCTCATGTCATTTGTTTTTTTTTTGGTTTTATAATTTATTTGCAGATTTCTCATAGGATTTTCAATTTTTGGTAAGGGCTTTGTGAATACTCTAGTGTTCAAGGTATATGGATTTTTAGATTAACATTTCTCCAATATCACGGGAATGCTCCAGTGTGCGTTCTGCTTTGTTTGGACCTAGGGATACACCTACAGAGTCCGCTTTGTATAGTTTACTCCCTATGTTACAACCATTGACTTTAAAAGATCACGTGGGATTTTTAAATATCAGGGGGGATTTTTAACTATTGTAATTACTGGGATTTTGTCACATTTGTTTGAAATATGGGGTGTAAAAGGGATGTTCTCCTCCCCCTCCCCCCCAAATTTTTTTTTATATTTGAATTATATGTCATATTTAATTTCTTTTCTAATTTGGATGAGAATACTTTTATAGGGATAAGTTATTTATGCTTTTTGCGCTTTGTTCTTAGGCTCACGGCATTACAGTTTTAAAGTTGCAGTGGAAAACTTAGACAACCTTTTTCAAGAGGATTTCCTGGTATGATACTGTTGATGCCTCACAAAATTTAGATTAACATTTCCTTCCGTTGCTCTTATACGGATGCTATTAGGATTTCCTGGGTAATGTCTCGGGTGTGGGTGCATGCCTACTGCCGGGGGGCGGGGGCGGGGGGGGGGGGGGGGGGGGGGCATTTCACATATGCATATGCATATATATGTGAAGATTGCTTGCATATATATATATATATATATATGCAGCAATTTGCATATATGTGCAAATTGCATATATATGCATATATATGCAATCTGTATATATATCATATATATGCAGCAATTTGCATATGTATGCAATGCATATATATGCAATCTGCATATATATATATATATATATATATATATATATATATATATATATATATATATATATATATATATGTGTGTGTGTGTGTGTGTGTGTGTGTGTGTGTGTGTGTGTGTGTGTGAACCCCCCCCCCCCCCCCCCCCGGCAGTAGGCATGCACCCATATTTTGCAGTAGTTAGGCAAGTATATTATATGCGTATGTGATTGATCTTGGTTATACAGTAGTGTCGTTCCTTAAATGCAGCTACATATCTATTTTCATAATGGATGACTTTATAGTTTCACTTAAATTTCATGTGGTTGACATTTTGTGAATGTTACTTGATTTGGTTATATTGGACTATGTAAATTAGTTCTTTGAATGAAACTAGGTTTTGGAGATCTATTGAGAGGTTTGGGTTGTATGCGAGAAATTAGAGTAAAAAACTCAAAAACTTAAATCTCGATGGATACTTCACAACTTCACAAGTCAATAATAGACTATGTTAGCCAAAAATATAATTCAGTTTGCTCATAAAAGAATGAGTCATCGTGATGGATACTTGTGGTTAAATGTGACCCTAAAGGTTTATGAGCATGGCATATTTTGTATACTATTGCAGATTTTGTATAAAGATTTTTTAGGTTTTTAATTTTTGTAGATTTTCTATAATGTTGGTAAGAATAGGTAAGTTTATGAATAGGGCTGATTTTGTATTCTGTTGTTTCATTTTTGTTAGTTAATAACTTCGGTAATGTTAACCCTACACTCCCATGTATGAATGATGTCCTATCATTGATGTTGATACATCTACAAATCAAACCTGCAGGGTAACATCCAAGAACTTCAAGTTGATTTTATAGTTGAGGTTGATGTAAATTCCCTACAGATCAAACCCGACGATAGCATTGTTGAGATACGAGGGGATCACACAAATGTTCACAAGGCGGTTCAACTGATCGCAACTCAACTCAGGAAATGTTCACAAGGCGGTGGAATTGTGCAGTAGAAAAGTCATTATTTCCCTCAAATTCATTTTAGGGAAATAATCGGCGACATCAAAAACCGTCATGTCACGATTTCTCTCCCATATTCCAGATTTGTCCCATTTTCATCAACGCTGTGGAGGTAATTTTTCTGTTTCAACTTTTAGATTTTTGTGTGGAGGTCGTAGATTAGGACAGCTGCATATATATGCACTGCATATATATGCATACATATATAGGCACTGCATATATATGCAGCAATATGCATATATATGCACATTCCCTACAGATCAAACCGGACGATAGCATTGTTGAGATACGAGGGGATCACACAAATGTTCACAAGGCGGTTGAACTGATCGCAACTCAACTCAAATTGCATATATATGCAGCAAATTGCATATATGTGCAAATTGCATATATATGCAATCTGTATATATCTCATATATATGCAGCAATTTGCATATATATGCATATGCACACATATATATATATATATATATATATATATATATATATATATATATATATATATATATATATATATATATATATATATATATATATATATATATATATATATATATATGCAAGCAATCTGCACATATATATGCATATGCATATGTGAAAATCCCCCCCCCCCCCGGCAGTAGGCATGCACCCATATTGTGCAGTAGGTAGGCAAGTATATTATATGCGTATGTGATTGATCTTGGTTATACAGTAGTGTCGGTCCTTAAATGCAGCTACATATCTATTTTCATGATGGAAGACTTTATAGTTTCTATTAAATTCCATGTGGATGATATTTTGTGAATGTTACTTGATTTGGTTATATTGGACTATGTAGATTAGTTCTTTATATGAAACTAGGTTTTGGAGATCTATTGAGAGGTTTGGGTTGTATGCGAGAAATTAGAGTAAAAAACTCAAAAACTTAAATCTCGATGGATACTTCACAACTTCACAAGTCAATAATAGATTGTGTTAGCCAAAAATATAATTCAGTTTTCTCATAAAAGAATGAGTCATCGTGATGGATACTTGCGGTTAGATGTGACCCTAAAGGTTTATGAGCATGGCATATTTTGTATACTGTTGCAGATTTTGTATAAAGATTTTTTAGGTTTTTAATTTTTGTAGATTTTCTATAATGTTGGTAAGAATAGGTAAGTTTATGAATATGGCTAATTTTGTATTCTGTTGTTTCATTTTTGTTAGTTAATAACTTTAGTAATGTTGACCCTACACTCCCATGTATGAATGTTGTCCTATCATTGATGTTGATACATCTAAAAATCAAACCTGTAGGGTAACATCCAAGAACTTCAAGTTGATTTTATAGTTGAGGTTGATGTAAATTCCCTACAGATCAAACTGGACGATAGCATTGTTGAGATACGAGGGGATCACACAAATGTTCACAAGGCGGTTGAACTGATCGCAACTCAACTCAAGAAATGTTCACAAGGTGGTGGAATTGTGCAGTAGAAAAGTCATTATTTCCCTCAAATTCATTTTAGGGAAATAATCGGCGACATCAAAAACCGTCCTGTCACGATTTCTCTCCCATATTCCAGATTTGTCCCATTTTCATCAACGCTATGGAGGTAATTTTTCTATTTCGACTTTTAGATTTTTGTGTGGAGGTCGTAGATTAGGACAGCTGCATATATATGCAGATTACATATATATGCAGTGCATATATATGCAATCTACATATATATGCAGCAATGTGCATATATATGCATACTCCCTACAGATCAAACCCGACGATGGCATTGTTGAGATACGAGGGGATCACACAAATGTTCACAAGGCGGTTGAATTGATCGCAACTCAGCTCAGGAAATGTTCACAAGGAGGTGGAATTGTGCAGTAGAAAAGTCATTATTTCCCTCAAATTCATTTTAGGGAAATAATCGGCGACATCAAAAACCGTCCTATCACGATTTCTCTCCCATATTCCAGATTTGTCCCATTTTCATCAACGCTGTGGAGGTAATTTTTCTGTTTCGACTTTTAGATTTTTGTGTGGAGGTCTTAGATTAGGACAGCTGCATATATATGCATATAGTATTTCTCTTATTTGGTTCCAATCTTAATTTTGCAGCAGAGCCCTAACGAATGGATGAATGCGTGTCGAAGTTTTATATTTGGTGTCCGCTTACTGGTTTCGTGGCTTTCTCTGAGATTTTGGTGGTTTTGTGGCTTTTCAAACTCAAGTATTCTTATTTACATTTTTATTCTAACTCACTTTGCAAACGCATGCTGTTTATTGAAAGGGATTTCATTTTTTTTTTGCGTTTTGGACGGATGCTTTCATCTTTTTTTATCTCAGTTGTGAACTCCAGTTGTAATACTCTCAGGGAATGGAATGTGACACAGGGACATGGTTTATCTGAGCTGAAAGTGTGAAAGGTAATATATATCCCCTTTATTTTTTTGGCATTGTCTTTCAAGGTTTCTTTCACAGTTTTCCAAAATGCTCTCAACATAAGCTAATATAATGTTCGATTGCTAGAAGGTTAGGCTTATATTGACTTTTTTGTCTATCTAAAACAAATTTGATCTCTTTTTGCCTAGATTGAGCACGTCTGATAGTGTTATCATTAAGGTGTTTTAATGGCCTGAATAACTCGGGCTGGGTACAATGGTTCCTGAAGCAAGTATGGCAGAGCCTAAGAGTACAATGGTTCCTGAAAATGTAGTGGTATACAATACAAAGGTAGTTTCTTATTAGTTTGGCAATAACCTAAGAGTGAACGATATGTTTGGTTTTAGAAATTTTCTTATATATTGTTGAATTCGAAGCTTATGTTCCGTGGGTTAGATTTTCATAAATTAAACTCCATTATAAGGTTTCAAAGCCCAATTTTCAAGCTCTCTTACAGTTTATGTTGATATTTTTTCAATTATTCTTCATTTGCTATATTATAGCGATGAGTTACAACATGATTGGGGATTATTTATCGGATGACTTCAATTATATGTCCTTAAGCCAGGTTGTGTGTATAATTTTAGTAACTTCCACCCTTCCCCACTCACACACGCGCACATATACATGTCAGATATGAGTTCTTCTCTTACTTTCGAGAAACGCACACACGCGCCCCCTGCCCTGCCCTGTCCCCTCCCCCTTCCCCAGTCACACATGCACACACACGCACATAAACACACACACACACACACATGCACACATGCACCCCCTGCCCGTCCCCTCCCCCCTTCCCCACTCACACGCACACACGTGCACACAAACACGCACACGCGCCCCCTACCCATCCCCTCCCCCCTTTCCCACTCACACGCGCACACATACACACACACACACACACACTCGCACTGCATATATGCACCGGCATATATGCATATGCATATATACACTGTTCACATAGTTCCTTTTTCCTAATATTGTTATTTGTTTTATTTGTAAACCAAATATGATGGGATCAAACTCGAAATTGCATTTTTGTATAAAAGAGGTAATCCAATTTGATCCGGCTGAATCAATCTCGAATTTAGACAATTTGGATGTGATTGTATATTTACTTATGTGACTGTATCTTTGTTTGAGAAACTGATTAATTATGTTTATTGTTTGTCAAATCGTACAGAAAAAATCAAGAGGGAGAGAGTGATAATGGTCAGAGGTGGGAAGAAGGATGGGTAGACAGCGGTAGTAGCACCTAATCCAGAAGCACCATGGCACAGACATTTTGAGGAAGTCCCACATATTCTTCTTTCCCTGCCTTATAGCTCCCATCTCCGAATTTGGGATTTTTTTTTAATTTATTGGATTTGTTACCCCGTAAATAGATGGATAGTCCAATAAACAAAGGAGACTATGTTTAATTTTTTTTTTTTTTAAATTGACACTTTATTTTTTTGAGACACAGTTAATTTGATTGGTGAATATTGTATATTTCATTTTATATGTGAATTTGTTTGAAGAATTTAGACAAATTGGATGTTGGACTATTTGTTATTTGTTAAGCAGGGTGAATAGTTTTATAAATAAAGGAGATTATGCCCAATTTTTTAAAAATTTGACACTTTGTTTTTTTGAGACAATGTGAATTCGATGGATGAATATTGTATATTTTGTATTATATGTAAATTTATTTGATGAATCTAGACTATTTGAATGTTTTTGTATTATTTGACATTGTTTTAAAATTACACTTCGAAATTTTTGCGTTTCGCTATTACGTATTTTGAAAAATTGTCGTCATTTCGCAATTACGTACTTTGAAAAATTTCGGCGTGCCTTCAGGCACGGGCATAAGCTAGTATAATAGCTAGTATATATATATATGTATTATCATCATGATCCCCACAAATATATATAATAGTTATATATATAATATCTATATATACCTGTATTGCCTCCCCAAATCACTCTTCAATTTGATTGGCACTTTAGGCCAACTTGGATAAGTTATCGGCACAAAGCACTTCACCATCAAACCCCCATAACTTGATAATTCATTTTTTCTAGTACTTATTGGTTGCCCAAGATCATTATATAAAACTCTTATTCGTTCTTCACTGCTCTTTATTTTAGTCAATCGCTTTAGCTTCGTCGCACCTCTACCTTTACTACTATATTGTGAAGGTTTATCCACGGGTTCGAGATCCATGTCTTCCATTTCAAGTTAAAGCAATCGAACTGTTGAAACACAAAAAAGAGCAATAATATAGATGTCATCAATACAAGTCGTAAATACTCAAACAATACAATTACTGAAATGTACCACAAATTAAAATTCACCATTTTATCCTATGTTAATTAAAATGTACAAGAGCACAATTGTCAAAATATTAAGCAGAAAATAATAATCCATAGTCTAGAACAAATGTCACATAGCCCATATTCCATACATTCAATTTCCAATAATCAACTGTTGTAGGTTCCACACAAAAAACTAAAAAGTTGGACAACGTCACCAAGAAGCTAACATTTTAAGCAACTATAACTAATAATAAAGAATAATTCAAACATTAAGCATCATAATATCGTCTAACACAATTATGTTGGTGTATTATCTATCCATGCCCCCTCACAATCTTCACGCATATAAGTTTCGAAAGATTCCTCAACCACGTCAAAGGATTCAATAGTTGGCAAAACTATAGTGCAAATATCATCCCTGAGACATCCATCATTGAGATCATCTTCATCATCTTTATCATAGTAATCCCTTTGAGGAGTTGACAATACAAGTGAATATTTAGCATTCATTTGGTCCGGAACATAGAAAACTTGTTTCGCTTGAGAGGCTAAGATGAAAGAATCGGATTTATGACCAACTCTATCAAGATCGACATATGTAAAACCAAGCTCGTCTATGTTAATTCCATTTTTTTTGTCAACCCAATCACACTTGAATAAAGGAATCTGAATTTAAAAATAGTCAAGTATCCATATCTCCCTTATGACACCGTAGAAAATCATATCGGTACGAACAGGATTGTTGTCCTTTGCACTAGCTATCTGCAACATCTTAGCAACTAGGCTCACTCCACTGTTTTGGGTTACTCGTGCATAATTACGATCCTTTGTTAGGTAACGAACACCGTTAATGACATATCCGTGAACTTTAATGACGTCTCGACGAGGTCCACGAGCAATCCATTTTAAGTCATCTGAGATATTGTTGTTTGGGAGTTCTTCTTCGAGAGCAACTTATTAATATAAGAATTTTAGTTACTTACAAAACAAAATTCAAATTAACATATCAAAGTAAGGAGATATTTCGTCTTTATTCCCACTTTAGTTTTTAATATTAGACCTCACCAACTATTTAGTTTTACTTTACACTCTACCACTATTTTCCAGTAGTTGGTATTAGACTTCGAAATTATTTTTCACTAAGATTTGCAACTAATAAATAAAAAAAGCAGTGGCATTGTTTAAAAGAAAACTAAAAAATGGGTAAAATCTAATGAAAATTAAAGTGGTGGTTAAGTCAACATGTCCCTAAATCATACCCTTTTACTTAACCAATGGATAAACGTGTGGTTGTGCTCCTCTTCAAGCCACTTCTTATTTTTCCCTTTTCGAGGATGGGTTTCTTTCAAGTACTGTTCATGCTCCCTAACATAGTATTAATGAGTAACGTAACATTAGTTATTAATATATATAGAGATAAGTATGTGAGGAACTAACTTCATATTAATGGGAAGTTAGGAAAGTCATACTCTATATAAGGTTGAACATCATTCGTGTTATGTAACACATGAAGATGTGCCTACTCCAAGGACATGCGATCAACTTCAACGATATCCGAACCTCCTATCGGTTTATCATCATCCTTCCTCGTCGGAATTCCGATTGAATCTAATTCCGATAAGAACTCATAACAAAACTCAATAGCTTCTTCTGCTATGTAACATTGAGCAATACAACCTTCTGTGCGATTACGATTTCTCACATAACCCTTTAATACTTTCATGTACCTAACACATTAAAAAGAAAACTAAATCGATACACTTATTTACTTATATTAATACATGATAGTAAAGTAAATTGACCTAACCTTTCAATTGGGTACATCCATCGAAAGAAAATAGGACCTCAAAGTTCGACCTCCCTCACAAGATGCACCATTAAATGCACCATAATGTCAAAGAAGGATGGTGGAAAGTATTTTTCCAGCAAACACAATGTGATCACAATTTCATTCTGAATTTCTTTTAGTTTTTGCAAGTCCACTACTTTGGCACAAAGGGCATTGAAGAAAAAACATACTCTCATGATCGCATATCTCACATGTTTTGGCAACGCCAATCGAATTGCAATTGGAAGAAGTTGTTGCATTAGAATATGGCAATCATGAGACTTCAAGCCATACAATTTCAAATCTTCCATAGAGACATGGCTTCTAAAATTAGAAGAGTACCCATTCGGGACCTTAAGGTCATGCAAAGTTTGGCAGAACATTTTTCTTTCCTCTCTCGATAACGTATAACATGCTGGCGGTAGGTATGTCCTTTTTTCATTAACCTGCGGTGCTAACTCACTTCTTAAGCCCATTTTTTCAAGGTCGAGGCGAAACTTCACCCCGTCTTTTATTTTTCTTGGAATATTAAGCAAGGTTCTAATGATACTATCACAGACATTCTTTTCAATGTCCATGACATCTAAGTTATGTCGAATAGGCAAATCCTTCCAATAAGGAAGTTCAAAAAATATCGATTTCTTCTTCCAAAAATTTTTAACCCTATTGTTATTAGGACCGCCTTTTTCAACCTCATTAGCTACCCTCCTCGGTCTCTTACGCTTTAATGATTTCTTCAAATTAACCGCCCTCACCTTTTTTGCCTTCTTTCCCCTTGCAACCTTAAGTCTCCCAACTTTTATCAATATTTGTTCGCCGTTTAAAGGTTCAGGGGAGGCTTGGAACTCTTGCTCACCATTAAAAGCCTTTTTTTATCTTCGAAATGGATGATTTTGTGGAAGGTATCTCATATGTCCCATATAAACGCACTTGCCACAGTGTTGTAATCTGATGGAATACGTTTTTTTCACTACATATTGGACAAGCATTATAGCCTTGAACAACACTTCCAGATAAATATCCATAGGCTGGAAAATCATTAATTGTCCAAAATAGTATTGCCCTCAAAGTAAAAGATTCTTGTCAAAAGGCGTCGTAGGCTTTAACTCCTTCATGCCACAAGGTATTCATATCTTCTATTAACGGAGCCAAATAAACATCTATATTATTTCCCAGTTGTTTTGGACCCGATATCAACATAGTCAATATTGTAAACTTTCTTTTCATACACAATTCTAGTTCAAAGTTATATGTGTTCAACATGACCGGCCAACAACTGTACCTACTACTAAGGGAACTATGAGGATTAATTTTGTCCGATGATAGTGCTAATCGAAGATTTATTGGTTATGCTGCAAAATCGGGCCACTTTTCATCAACTAATTTCCAAGTTGGTGAGTCTGCTGGGTGACGCAACAAACCATAAACAATTCTATCATCTGCATGCCATGTCAGAGACTTAGCGGTCTCTTTAGATTGAAACCATCTTTTGAATCTCGGAATGGGTGAAAAGTACCATAACACTTTCACAGGAACACCTTGTTTCCCCTCTTTCCTTTTTTGTTCTTTCACATTCTTCTTCTGTTTGAACCTGGATGTTCCACAAGTGGGGCATTCAACAACTTCTTTATACTCTTTTCTATCGAGTATACAGTCATTAAGGCATGCGTGTATCTTCTGAAAGTCCATTCCAGATACCGATAATCAACGTTTTGCCTCATTATTGGATGAAGGCAATACATTATCATCCGGAAGCATGTGGACAATGATTGACAGCATATTTGAAAAGCATTTATCGGACATCCCACTCTTCGCTTTAAGATTGAATAGCTTGACGATAGCGGATAACTTTTTATACTTTTTACATCTTTCATACAATGGCCTCTCCGCATCTAAAAGAAACTTCTGAAAAATTTCTGCATTTCCTGTGAAGTCTTCTTTTATAGCCTCCACCATGTCAATCAACTCTTCAACATCCTCCATGGTATCCATATTAATATCGTCACAGATAGGATCGCCTGTATTAACATCTAGCAGTGTTTCACGATGTTCCTCCTCTCCATGCCATTTCCATACAGTATAATTCGGATCAATACCCGAACTATACAAATGTTGTCTGATTTCTTTAACACCCATTTTTAATCTATTCTCACATTGATTACAAGGGCATCGTATGAAGTTCTCATCCAAGGAGGCATTTTGAGCAACCCTAAGAAAATTATCAACACACACCTTTTATGTATTCTTTTGATAATCTGTCCTTGCTCATCCAAAACCTGTCCATTCTGGCCTAAGTATGTAAACCACCACGAGTGAGATATAAGCAATAAAAGATATGTAATTGTTAAAAATAATGCAATATTATACAACATAATACATTCACACCATTAGAAAATATCGTAGAAAGTATAATATCCCTCTAAAACTATCACAACAACTACCAAAGACACCAACACCTAATAGTAATAAAACTCAATCAACCATAACTAACCAACTCAAGAACACTAACACACCACCCAAACACTATACAACCAAAACCAATTTTAGACATTGAAGAACTTCAATTCACAAAATTATTATACATATCATACTATAATATTATATATAATATGATGTTATATATAATATGTATAACAACAATTGTTATACATATTATACATAACAGTAACAACCAATAGCGATTATATACCTATAATATAATGAAGCAATTAATGAAAGCACATAGTATAAGCATGGGACATGCAATGCTAAAAATTAATAAAAACACACAAGTGAGGCATTAGCGAGTATATGATATACATACTAAAACAAGATAATGAAACTTCAAAAGCAAACTAACATATCGTAACGCACCCTATGATACTGAAATCATTGAGACAAGCAAACACTAACATCAAGTTGGAGCTAAAGAAAAAGCTCTGACCATCATATGGTACTAAAATCGTTGTAAACTTTTTGAATAAGTTTCATCATCCCGAAATCAAATGTCTCTTTTAATCATGGAAACACATTAATGAATCAATTAATTTACAGCAATGCTTAATGAATGATCAATTACAATGCAATACGGGATGTAGTTGGATTGATATCACACTTTGTTAAACAATAAAGAGTGGGGGATATATACATCACACTTTTATATAATCTAACATAAATTGTATATCATTTATCTCATCTTTGCTAAAAATGTTAAAAAAAATATGAAATCACCGGTCCAAATGTCTAATCACAAAAACACTGGATCAAAAAACACAATAGTCATTGAGTGTATAAAAATATTCAAGAATCCATATAATGATTTTATTAACAAACACTTGTTTAATCATATTTTAAAAAACAGGAATTTCATAAAGAACACCACATGATTTGATAATATATTACCACAGACATGTAATAACCCTGTTTCAAATGAGAATCAAATGAGGGAAATTTAACCAAGTACTAACTAATAATCAAATGTTATTTAAACATTTCAAGGTAATCCAAAAAAAAATCAACTCATAATTCCACCCTGATACACAAACACACACATACACATTGAAATTAATTGCAATCTAAAACATCACACTGAAATTAATTGCAATCTAGAACACTGAACATCAAGGTTGATACACACACAATGATGGATCTAGGATTTTAATTCAGGACGGCCGAAACTGTAAGACTGATTTTTTTTTCACAACTCAAGCAGAACATCATTTAACATGTTAAAATTAACGAGTCCGACTCGAAAGAAGCCCGAATATGACAGGTCTGACTCAGAAGAAATTCGAATATTGAAGGACACAAAAGCGATACTGCACAATTACATATTAGGAACTTAAAATCTTTAAAAAAAATTCAAGTACTAAGCACTAAATGAATTGACCCTACATTTCTAAACCTCTAAATACTATACATTAAGCATAACATTTTACATTATGTCAAAAACTAGATATTTTACATTTAACTTAAATATTTTAAGTCAACCGGGACAATTAATGTTTAGTCGCTAGGAGCTAAGTATATTTTACATTTAGTTCACCTTATTTTTTAATTTTGCAAAAACTCCCCTGTTTACTTTTTTCATAATTATTTTTTAAAGTTTAGGATAAGATAAAAAAAAGTTTGTAATTGTTTTAAGCGCCGAGGGATCTTTTGGAACAAAATTAAAAAGGTTGGACTATATATTAATTATAAAATTGTCAAAGAACTTTTCTTTGAATGACCCTACTATTTTTTGCAACAAGTCATTAACCAAAATTATTAAACATTGAACATATAAACTGAAAAGAAAATAAAATTACGCTTGAAACTAATGACACTCAACTATTTCTTAAATGTGTATTTTTTTTTTTTAAAATGACAATATTAAACTGAATTTATAATAGACACAATTCTTTAAAGAGTATTATTGATAATAGTTGTAACCAATCTAAACAAATAAAGGATTGAGCAATGCTTGGCACAAACATAACTATTTACTAATGTAAAAAGAGTTGGTAAAGCACGTACGCCGGGGTAGAAAACAGGAGAAGAGGGAAGGCGTCCCAACTGCAAGCCTGATAAAAGACACAATAAAAAGGAAGAGAAATCAATTAGGTTTTCAAACAAAAATATTACAAACACATATACAAAAATCAAGAACAAATCGCATATACACAAATCAAGAAATCGCACACTCACATATCAAGAACAAATCGCATATACACAACACATATACACAAACCCTTGAAAATCCATATTAGGGCTTTTTGTACCTGATTGATTGAATCTCGCCGGCACCGAAGGTGATGAGACGTGAGAGAGTCGGAGGTTCTGTGAGCCGGAGGTTGAGCGAGAGAGCCAGGGAGAGAGAGAGAGTTGCGCGAGCGTGCGACCCAGATAGATGGAGAGTCAGAGAGAGAGAGAGAGAGAGCGACCCAGAGAGAGCATGGCGTACGACCAGAGAGGGAGAGAGGGACGGTAGTTGATGTACGAGAGAGAGAGAGAGAAGCGAATTTTGAGGCTCCAAATTTTTGGAGCGGGGGAATGAAAAAAATTAGCCCCGCTTTTTTTTTTCCATTTATCTCAGTTTTTACTCCAAAGGTGAAAATAACTCATATATATTTGTGTCATCGATATATAAATATGAGATAAATGATTTATTTTTTATGTCAATTTTATTTAAATTGAAATAAAAATTTACTTTCAAAGTAAAATTGACATAAATGAATATTATTTATGTCAATTTACATTTGTCTGACATAACGTTCATTTTTAAACTGACATAAATGATATTTTTTCTTGTAGTGCAACTCACTAGAGTTCCTATTAAATTCAATTGACTGATGTTATGTGCAATATTTTTGTTCTAGTAGAATGTTATGGCATTAACGACTCAGTGTCAACTTATTAATTCTCCTCTCCTTTCTTACTTATCATGACAAATAAAATGTTTAACCATTTATTTTGCAACTTAGGCAAATAAGTGGTTCTAAATTTTACATTGTGTTCAAGTGCGTTATGTTGTTTCGATTAATGTAATGGTGATTTATAAATGAGATATAATATTTGGTTTATCATTTCGTCAATATTGATTACAATTGCTAGAAAACAATTAGACAAGTTGTCATGCAAATATCAATAATTCTCCATTAGATCATATTGAATAGTACTGTTTGTTACGGCAGGTGAAAATATTTGGGTTGTAACATTTATGTTTTGTTCAATTTGATAAATTGTGTGTCATCCTAAAAGGGATCGGGTTTCCACGTCTTTAGGTCTCCGACTCGTTCATCTTTAATAATTACATTGTGTAGAATGATGCAAATGATCATGATCTTCCCTCGATCTTCATCGTACCAAAAATGAGTCGAGCCTATGACAATGTCAAAGCAGGATTGTAGAACACTTAAATATTTTTTGACATTCTTCCACACGTCCTTATGGTATTATGCCAAGTCTTTATATTTTTTTTTTGTTGGTTTTGTATTTATTTTCAGAAATATGGATCTTTCATATATATGTCATCATGGATGCAATAATTCATATCATACGAGCATCCATTGATAAAGTAATGACATTAAGAAACTATGTTGTGCATAAGTTTCTCAAAACATTTGATTCTTTGAGAGAGTTCAAATCATTGTTCTTGTTCGACCCTGACATACATAATATTCATGTCAAAACTATATATCATTCTCATTACAACCATCAATGTGATCGTAGACTTCCCTTGATGACCTCTGTACTTTTCCATGCACAAGGAAATTTTAATCTATGCTCACTAGCATGCCCGAAAAAACCCCATTTCTCCCCTTTTAGGAGAAATTAATGGAGAACTTGGGTGTAGATGTACTCAATTACTGAGTCAAATACACGTCGTACACCATGTTGTAAACCTAATTAATATTTAGATGGAAGTACTCTGTGAAGTTCGAACACACGTCAATTAAATTGGTTGAGCAATCCCACATTCATTTCCTGCTCATCATAAAAACTTTATTTTTCAGGTGTGTCCCACCTTCTAATAAACTAGTTGTTCCAAGAAGAATTCTCATCAAGGATATGCAGGAACCATAAGTGACTCATACGGAATCAATGTTGAACTAATTTGGCCGTGTTAGTTGGCTATCCATCAAGATGATATTTATTTATTATAGGTCCCCTCCCTCTTTATCTCTATCACCAACCTTTCGGTCAAATATAGAACCGCGTCCATAAAACTGCTTATGCTCATCTTCAACCTTTAAACAACGGGAAATTGCAATGCCATTGAATGAAGCGTGGCTTCTTTTTAATGACAATTGTCCTTCGACGGTGAATCGTTAAAATTTCAATTAATGGGATCATCTGATGAAGAAGACATATCATCAATAGGAATTTTATAAGGAATAATAGTTTGTGTGAGATGAGTTTTAGCTTTAGATTGGTGATAAAAAATATCAAAATAGAAATTGAGATGCGTGGCTATCAAACATCCGCAAGATGGATGGAAATACACAATGCTTATATATATATATATATAAAGAGCTATTTTCAGTTAGGCAAAATAGCATTATGCATTTTGCCTTTTCATAGATATCATGCTACGTCCAATATTGTATTTTTGTCATTTAATTCACATTTCTCTCTCTCACTCACTCACTCACTCACACACACACAAACATACACACATACCCAAAAAAAGCTCTAATAGACTTTCATTGACCACGGATCCTTTTGTAGACATGACGCCTAAAGACTATACCCTAAATTCTTAATGTTAAATAATAATATGCCATATCCTTGACATGCGGCATGCCATAGGTACGAGATGTAATATGAGTAATGCATCAAGCGAGACAAAATTACGTTATTATAATCACACGTTTTGGGGGTTATATTAAAATAAGACAACTAGTCTCCAAAGATCCTAGTTATATAGTGCATCTTCTATTATTGATATATTAGAAAAAAAAACTCTAATTGTGTATATTTTTTTATATAGTTTTTTAAAAGTTGTTAGCTCAATTTTTCGGCCACAAGAAGGGTACAATGCATTTCTTGTGGATACAGTGCATACGCAAGTTCAAACCTGATACATGCACACAATTTGTGGTGTACACCTAGTTCCTCAAGCTACTAAGCCAGTAAAGGCAGCAACCAAACCGCAAAAAAGGTCCATCCCCCACTTTATAAGGTTCAAAAAGAGAAGTTAAATAACCACTGATTTTCTTTTCACACTCAATTATTCATGTCTGCCAAATATGGTGCGCCATATTACGAGCCAACCCTTGATAAAATCAGCACCAAAATTTAAGTCCAGAGAACCTTAAGGTCCATGGAGAAAAGCAATTAGTCTTGTCAAAGGTGGAAAAAATAAGTCGGCCATTGCCCGTCTTTTGATCCACTATCATTAAAAAGTTCAGAAATTATGAAATAATTTGTAGCTCATATGTTCTCTGCTATGAAATTCAAGTGCTTTGTACGGATGGCAAATCGTTTTAGGAGAGAGATTTCTTCTATTCTATCATTATTTCTCCACTTGTATCTCAGATTGGCAAGCTATCAACAAAATAGCGTTTAGCCAATTTGGCAAATTTGTTGGGACACCAAATTATGTTGTAAAATTAGTTTTAATCGTTTCTCAATCAAAACTTATAGTCGTTTTGTTTAAATTTTTTTTATTGTAACTCCTTACTTGGTATTTTTCTGGAGTTAAGAATATCATTAGTGTATACCTGACTTTTCAACAACTTATACATTAAATTTTTTAATATGTGCATAAATCTTTTATAATTTTTTGGGAAAGATGTTAAATTCGTATGTGTGTGTGTATATATATATATATGTAGGTCTTATTCAATTCCAAACCTTGAAGCTTCATTTTCGGACATTCGAGATCGGTTGGTTGTCTTTCTCGAGTAGAAGAATTCTTTGCATGCTATCAAAGTGAATCATATGGTCAATGTTGACTTTCTTCCATTTGCAAGGGTAAGATTTTAGAGTGGTCTCTTTTATTATCTCCTATTTGTGGTGCACTTCATAGAATGTAGGTAGTGGTTAAGATCGATTCGATAGAAAAAAAAAGAATAGTATCTATTTTTCATTGAAATTGTCCGGAAAAAATCGTCCCTTCTTCCTCCGATTCCTTATAAAGGATATTTAGTGCGTCAAAATAAAAGTGAAGGAGTGTGTTTATGCTAGTCGTGTATATATATAGAGAGAGAATAATGCTTTTGTGCGGACTAGTCCGCATTTTAATAGTGCGGATCGGATATGTGTCACCTGACGCTGAGCCTAAAAATTATTGGCTAAATTATAGGCACGCTCTCTCTCTTTTCTGAGTTCATTGGCTAAATTATAAACACACTCTCTCTCTTTTCTGAGCTCACCGTCAGGTGACACATGTCCGGTCCGTACTCTTAAAATGCGGAATAATCCACATAAGAGCAAAATATTTTTGGTTAGAGATTTTAAGTTGAACGTCCTTTAAAGTTTTGATAGTTCATAAATGACTTTGGTACTTGCCTTGTTGCCCTAGCACCAGGGGGGTCGCACGAAATTTATGACAGTGAAATTGAAGGAATTGCTGGCAGTAGTGGTGGATCCAGGATTAGTTCAATCGGGGGGAAATCGGTTCAAAATTACATATGCGAATGTTTCGAGTGTTGCTGGCGGTTCGGATTTTTTGGGGGGTATTTCTAATTTTAAATAAATTATAGCTTTATAATGCTCAAACAATTACTCTCAATCATTATTAATAATATCTAATTAATTTATCTATGACTTCTTATTTAAAAAATATCACATATTTCAGACTACATATATCACTACATATTTAAATTAAACATTGAACAACTTCAAATTAAACTATACATACATTATGTGGCAGGGAGGATTTTATACTCGTTGGCGGGTGATTAAGTATGTGTTGTCTGATCACACTAGGGTGCCAAAACAAGTTATTGATCAAACAGTAATACCCAACAACGTTTAGAGAAACACTTGGATATGGTGTTTTGTAAACCTAAAATATATAATGATATTAGAAATATTAACTGGAGCCTACAACACGAGAATATATTGTATATTCTTGGAGTGGCATGTGGTATGTCAAGTGAGACTCCATAACGAGTAAGAGACTAGATTTAGAAAAGTGAGATGATGGCTACACTATGAATAGGGTACAGTGATTTACTTCGTCTATTTGTATTGGTTCAGAAGTACCTAATAATTTTTGTGTGAACTGAGGCATTCCTTATAGGCGACATATGTTTTTATTGGTCATGCATAATTTAAAGAGAATATAAGAAATTAGATTCATTTTTTAAAATTTATTTATAGTTACTCCTAAATTTTTCTTTTTTTAATTGTTGATCCTATTTTAATAATTATAGAACAAGTATGATTTTGCAAAAATAAAGAGAGATTGTTACAAGAAGTTTGTGGGCAATTTTGAATGACTACTAGACTTAATACAATTTAAAAAATACATGAAAGGAAAATCTAATAAAATAGTAAAAATTAGAGTAAACCCAAAAAAATTATAATTTCAGAGTTCCGTCTCAAACAAAGCAAGAATGTGCTTGGATGCGACATGACATGAATTCATTTAGACACGAATCGGTCATGGTGAGATATATTTTTAAAAAAACTTATAAAATACCTTACAAAATCTTAAATAACATAGTGGTTAAACTTAAATAAGATAAAATTGTGGATGTCAAAATCTTACCATCAGCGATCCCAAATCTCTCTCCATTCGGGCCCTAAGTTTGTAAAATCGTATCATGGAAATCATTTCATCAAGATTAACAAGGTAAGAAACTACATTCATAAATTTGTGTTGTTTTTTGGCTATTTTCTTTTTTCTTTCTTATTTTACAGTAATTTTGTCTTGTGAAATTTTAAAAATGGTACAAAAATTTTGTCCTATATATATATGGTGATATTTTGTATATTTGTTTCACTAGGAGTGGCAGACCTACTTACAAGACAAGGTAGACAAGTTCCACCTTATATTGGGAAAGTATTTTTTTTAATAATACAAATATAATATTTTTAGACACTTGATTAAAGAGGGGGTAATTACTTTAAGATTTTCCGTACCTTGTTTTAGGGGGGGGGGGGGGGGGGAAATTGCCCACCTTATTATATCTTTTTTAAAATAATTTTATTTATTTATTTTTTTAGACATAACTAATATTTTTCCCGCCTTGTATATGTAATAGGTAAATATTTTTGTTCAATACGCATCGTATACTACTATTTTATTGTCATATACTTGTCATATCTATGACCTATTCTTTTGAGATTTTTAGCTTTGTCTGTTTGTATTATATTTTCCCATGTTTTATGTCACCGTCCATTTTTTTTTAGCACAGAACATTTTATTATTTATACACAATAAGGGTAAAAAGTCTCTGTTAAAGGGTCTCACCAGTGCAAAAGAAAATATTTTGACAAAAATAAAAGAAATATGACGATGATGAATATGAGGTGGTGGACCAAGAGGATTCTTATGTCAGCGTCCATACTTCATAGGTTAAAAGCAACTTACACATAAAAGATAGCACAATCTGTTGAGATGACTCCCCATTATCCATTGCACTGTTAAGAAGGCTACTAAATCACTCCTTTAATCATGGGAGGAACTAAGCAGCATATATTCAGATATAAATTAAGGATGCAATACAACATTAACATGTCAATTATATTTTTTTCTCTCGAAAAATAAATTACTAATACCCTTGAGACACCATAAATTTGATATGTTTTCATACATACACACCGACTTTCTTAAATTAAGATTGTAAGTGTTGTTTTTCTCTTTGTTACTCCCATATTAAAAGTTATGTGTGATACCCGCCTAATTAAATATCGATTTATCAGGTCTTTATTAAATTAAAACAGGTTTCTCATATGGTTCATTCTTAATATCACTGTCAAAAACTTTTTAATTACTAACCAGCTAAGTGAAATTAGACCGGGGCCAAATTTTATCTTTCTTTAAAACAGATAAATGAACAACGTGAAAAACTAAATTAAACATTCACAATAAACAAGAGTCCAACCATCACAATATATAAATGAATAAAGTTTTACCAAATAAACCATCGGCTAAAATCCAAAATCAAATACTCCATAATAACAACAAAACTGAATGACTAGAAAACTGTCAACGGACAACATTTCCATACATGTAATATAAAATGAGATCCTACAATAGATCTGAAAGGAAGAATCGTCTACTCAAATCATGTCAGCATCCACAGTGCTACAGCTTCGAGTCCCTGAAAATGAGTTTTTAAGCCTGGAGTCCCTGTGGCTGGACACCTATAAGGTTTTGAAAATATATTGATAGCAAGAGTTAGTGCTCAAAACGTTTTTGAAAATATTTAGCAAGCGTTTATTACAATAAAATTTGGTTATAGATTATGCATGTTAGGTTCGCTTACACTCTTGAGTTTCCTCACCTCTCATCTATAGTACATGCCTAACGTTCCATACTTATCCCACCTAGCTATACTAACCAAGCTAACTAGACTAAAGTATTCAACTGAACGTACATACAAGTCTAAGTTCTCATACCGCCCATACAGTACATTAATTATTAACATCTCTCATATGTTAATTATTTCTCATGTAACGTTTCACATATGTTATATTTCAATCTTTATAATTAAGTCTCACTGGAAAATTTATTAACTCAGATATTCGCTATCTAACTTTAATCCGTTAATTAAGTCTATCTACTTAATTTACTTTTCAGATATATATCTATATATAACATCTACCAGTACTACTATCACCCGTAAGTAGAATAATCATAAGATATATATTTCACACACAATATATACTATAAGTGCATACTTTACTATCACATCCCGATATCACACATTAGGGATTTAATGGCTCGAAATCCTACCTCGATCACCAATAGTGATTTGTATATCTTAGCTCGGAATCATACTTCGATCACGAGTAGTTATTGATTATATTGGCTTGGAATGACACCTCGATCACCAATATTAATCATATCTAGATTGGCTCATAATCATACCTCGATCACCAATACTAGTCATCTATATTAGCTCGGAATCCTACCTCAATCACGAATATTTAGTTAGTATACTTTAGGTATTCACACAACCTATGTATTACTATCCGTCAATAGGTATTCACACACCCTAATTATTCATAATTTCGTACGTAGTATATATCTCTCTCATACTCACCGTACATATTATTTTATGATTTCTCGCATTATTGTGTTTATTTGAGTATTCACACAACTCTAAGGGCCCTAGTTACCCTTCCATTTATTTTCAGTAGTTAAATCGATATTTAAACTATTGGTTTACGTGTTAACTCGTTCTCACTTTCTGTAATTCATTATCTTTCTCTCCAATAATTTACGACAAAGTTTAACCAAATTCATTCCCGCCTTAATCCCCTAAATAGGACTAAGTCTCCACCCTCTCGTAAGCCTATTGTAGTATGATGAGTCCCTCAATATAATACTACCAAAGTCCCAAAAGTTTACACGATCGCGATTGAGAAATTCTAGGCTTAAGATGGGAAATTCTCTGTTATCATGTCCTGGTGCATCGCTCATTGCATAAAGGACTAAAAGTTCAATCTCTCGTGAACCATCAAAACAAACACACATATTGGAGGCGAACATAGTTCCAAGCCGATGGGCTACGCACCCATACGACCGTCATCACTATCATTCTCACAGATAGCCCGTACCTAGGTTCTATGCTCTAGTGGTACAAATCAAAATCCCACCTGAAAGATCGTCAAGGCATGATTGTCCACAACGAGCAACCTGCGCTCAATAGCAAACATCATAGGTATGTCGTACACATAATAGTTCAATCAATAAGTATACACACAACTTGTTATATTCATTAGGTATTCACGCAACCTAAGTTCTCGAATTTATATGTAGTATATTCGTTCCTACTACCCACAATACTTTAACTGTACGGTTTACCTCCCTATCGTATATACTCTTTAAGGTTCTCTCACTCCAACCCATTTTGTTAGTAGTTACATCATTTCTCTCACTACTAAATTATGTAAACGAAGCTATTCCCGAATAGCGTAGGCCATATTCTCTCACTTAAATGAACCTAGAAGGATTCTTAACTCGATTGGGCAAAAATTAGAGTTTCTGAAATCTCGTTAGAACCTGGGGGTTCTCATTCGAAAGAGGTCGTTCGAACGATATTGTTCGAATGAGATTCTCACTTCGAACGAACTCTAAAATCTCGTTAGTAATCTCATTGGAATTCTTGTTCGAACGAGGTCGTTCGAACGACTTAGGTAGGTCTTCGAACGAAAACTCTGAGAGCCATACATATCTTCCATACAATTCGTTTTTCACAAATCGTTCAACAACACAAATTACTTCAAACTCATTCTAATCCAAGTTTAACAATTCTAAATCATGTCCCCTAGTAGTAGAATACTTTCCCATATGTTTTTTTTTAACATCAAATCCCTAAAATTATAGCATGAATTTCAATTAATTTCTTAAATCTTCAACAAGCCCTAATTTCACATAACCTCCTTTAACAACAATTTAATCCGAGATTTAATTTCGTGAAATCAACATATAAACCCCAAATTTATCATACCCAGAACATGGTTATTCAGCTACATGCAAACCTATACTCCCAATTAAAGATTAATACCCAATTTCTATTCCAAATTCATAATATCATGGTTATTCCATCAACTACGTTAACTTGAATCATATATGCTCTAAAAATTTGGCAAGATAAACACTTGCCTTTTTGTAAACTTCTGGATTCGCTGGATGAAATTGGTATAAGGGTGATCCTCTCTTCATGATCTACGCGTTGGTGTAATTTTTGATGTGAGATCTTGAGTCTTTATCCTTGGGCTCCTATGGAGTTCTTCTTATTATTATTATTTGATTATCTCTCTCTCTCTCTCTCTCACGTAGGTTTGGAAACTCATAGATAGCCTATTACCTACGTACTTTTCCTTTTTCCTTTCTTATTTTCGTCCATTTTAATTTCCTAAAATCTCATTTAAATCATATATTACTTTACTAGCTAATTAATATTCAACTTAATTATCATCAATAAATTCTAACTCTAGTCACGCAATTAATTATCACATTTAAATCCGGATTAATTATAAATAAATTTTCTCCATTTAAATTAATTAATCCTAATTCCATAATTAAAATAAAATCCCTTAAAAATACGGGGTATTACACGGGTGAATGATAAGTCCTCCCATATAATGCCTTGAACGGTTCCATACCGAGAGTAAATTGGTAAGAGTTGTTATACGCAAACTCTACTAATGGGAGGTATCTTGTAACATCCTGCCTAATTAAATATCGAGTCATTAGTCATTGATTCAATTTAAAACAGAATATCCAGTTGTATCAGCATTTGCATCACTGTCAATTTTTTTTTATTAATTACTAACCACATAGTATTTAAAAAGTCAGATGTCAAATTTTATCTTGAATTAACAACCAACTAAATAAATGAAAAAAATAAAAATTCGCCATCCAATACAATCTCATAGGAAGTGAATTGTTATAACGACTTAACTGAATCTGGAGTGAACACTTCCAGAATAAAATCCATCTACAATAATATGATATGAAATAAAGATTAACAACTGAAATCAAAACAAATGACTGAAGTAACAATGTCTTAAACATGAATGGGCAACATGCCCTGACTGATATAAAGTGCCCCTAATGAGTCAAGGATAAGCGGAGGCGTCTAATACAATGGTCATGTAACTTCCACAGCAGCTACATCACATCAATTGATGGAAACTCTAAGCTTGGTGTCTCTGTAGCAGGGTATATATATATATATATATATATATATATATATATATATATATATATATAGAGAGAGAGAGAGAGAGAGAGAGAGGGACAAAAGGAAGAGATTTGCAAGAAATGGGTCAGAGCCCGAGTTGAAAATAGTTTTAAAACATCAAGTGTTTAAATTGCATTAAACAATGAATTTTATATACATGTTAGTCATGTGCTCTCACTTGAGATTCTCACCTCTCAACTATTGTGCATGCCTAGCGCATCTCCTAACTCATCCTAGTTACGCTATCCCACTTAACTAGTTTGAATGAAGTCTCTTACTATGATGCATAAGTCATTGTGTCCATTAGTATTACAAGAATAATACATCCTTGAATTTCCAATATTTATTAATCAATTCAAGTATTTCTTTACTCGTATAAGTTCCCACAATTATAACATTTTTTATATATCATACCCTTCTCATCTACTAGGCAACACGGTAGAATAATCACGAGTGTATATATATACATCACTATCATAATATATATATATATATACTCATACGGCACCCCGAGACTAAGCTATGGTGCATGCATACTCTGCTATCAAGTTCCAATATATCACATACTACATGAAGGACTATAGGTTCATAATCACTCTAGAACCACATACAAACACAAGTCACACATAATGGAGGCAAATCATAGTTCCAAGTCACAAGGGAGATGCACATACCCACTAACCACTTACGACCATCTGCACTATCACTCACAGATAGGTTATACCAAGGTCCTATGGTTCTGAGGTACAAGTCCATATTCCCCCGATGAGCTCATTGGAATAAGATTGTCTAAGCACGAAAACCTCCACGACAGCAAGTAGCGCGGTACGATGCATTACACATAATAATCCATACTATAGGTAATCACACAACCTAAGTATATATAAAATCCATATGGGTATACGCACGTCCCATTTTACATGTCTCGTACGTAGTATATTTATATGTCAAATATCCTACGTAATATTTTATTTAACATGGTAACTCTCGTCGCATAACTTCAAGTATATTTCCCTATCCCAAAAAGGTTACTAAACTTCCATTTATTCCTTGGGTTATTTCAGTATCTATAATATACCCCCACTACTGGTACTAACCTTGAATATTCATTTATCCAATTTAAACTCCAATTTATATAATTTCTAATCGTAACTCATTAGAAAAATACTCGTAAACCTCCCCATTAAATCCCATACATAATGATACTTTGTGGGCCTTAACTATAACCCTACTGACCTTCCCTAAGTTCCATTACATGCAATTAATCAACATTAAGGGTTCTTAGAAGTTGGGTGTGACACCCCGACTAATTAAATACCGGGTAGCTACTCCTTTATTAAATTAATTCAAAATGCCAAGTTGGCTCAGTTAATAGCATCACTGTCGAAAACATTTTAATATTACTAACCACCTAGTATTTAAAAATCAAGTTGCCAAATTTTAATTTTTAAGTCCGATTAACATGCAACAAATGTAATGAAGAAATAAATAACACCATTCACCATACTGAAGTAAAATGAATAACCATCACAATAGTGTAAATAAAGTCTGGAGGAAACCCCTCACTTCAATCCCATAACTGAAATAAATAAACTGAAACAATACATGCTAAAGTCTGAAAACTGAAATGTAAAAGATGTCTCTAAAGAAATGGGCAACATGCCCTACAACTGATAGATAGTGACTCTGGAATCCAAAGAGATAGAAGCGTCTACATGCAAATCCCTGTAGCTTCCACAAGCAGCTACAGCTCGTCACCTGAATGAGTACCTATGCTTGGTGTCCTTGTGGCTGGGCACCTAAAATGGTTTTACAAAGAAAAAGATTTGAAAAGCAAACGGGTCAGAGCCCAAATGTGGAGTTATATTTTAAAAACCTGCAAGTTCTTTAAAAACATTTAAAACATTAAATGCAAAGTACATGTTAGGACGTGCACTCACATTATATTCTCACCTCTCGTCTAACTGTGCACTCCTAACGCAAGTACCCATCTATATCTACCCATACCACTAGCTAAGTGACAACGTATCTAGCTAGACTGCCAAAGGTTCTACCCATGATACTCGGTTCCATTAACATAATAACACTCGTAATTAAAAAGGGTTTAATGTAAACTCAGTTACTAAATATGCCATATATATAAGTATCAATTAACTCATTATATAACTCGAAACAATACCGTAATAGGTTCACAATATTAACAGGAGGATTTCCATTAATTAAATGTATATTATTCACATCATAAATATACGATACAAGCACCCCACAATCTAAGCTATGGTGCACACATACTCTGCTATCCATCCCGGTACATCACGTACATAAGGATCACACATTTCGAATCTCTCAGGAATAGTTCAGATAACACAAATCACAAATAGTGGAGGCGAACACAGTCACCATCACGTGGGGCACGCACATACCTACGCTCCCACGGTCAGCGGACTTATTAATATCACAATAAGTCTTTCTATGACCTATATTCATCAAGGTACCAGTCTATATCCCCCCCGTAGGCACACAAGGATTAGAGGGTCCTAAGCGAACGCAAACCTCCCGTGATAGCAAGTATGGTAGGTATGTCATACACACAATCCATATACCAATACTAAGTAAACACACATCTTAGTAATACCATATTTTAATCGTAGTACATATTCTCATACTATCTTATAATTATCACAATTCATACTAATCCAGTTTGTAATTATACGCATCATAATTATCTCACGTCGTAGTAGACACTCACGTCTCAACCCAAACCGTCCATGTAATACACTCTCGTATGTAAATTCCTTCTCAAAAATACCCAAATGTCCCAATCCTGTCACTACGAAGGTTAACTATATCCTCGAACAAGTTTACGGAACTCCAAAAGTCAAAACAGTCCAAAAAGGACCAAACTGCCAGCTCGTTAGAAGTCTCGTTCGAACGAGGCTTCGAACGAGTTTGGACTGTCAGGTCGTTAGAAGTCTCGTTCGAACGAGGCTGTTCGAACGAGATCCCAGTTCGTTCGAACGAACTGTCCCTTCTAACGATATCTCGTTCGAACGAGATATCGAACGAAATCCCTTCTCGTTAGTAACGACTGGTCAACTCGTTAGAAGCTCGTTCGAACGAGTTCGTTCGAACGACCTGGGGGCTGCTTCTAACGAGCTACCAGTTTCGGCCCAGATTTTTCCCCATCTCGTTTTTCACCATTTTTATCAATTCTAATCTCTTCCAAAGTTCATCCAATCAACGTTTTAGGGTCTCTAATTCATCCTAAACATATTTACATCATCTCCTAACATGTTTTCAAGGATTGAATCATCATAACATCAACCAAATTTACAAATTCTCTACACTTTTCCCAATTTCTCTAGAACATGAACCCTAGGCTTATATCATCATCAAATCCCAGAATTTATTTCAATTTAATTCCTTCAAATCACAATTATTATAAGGGAAATCATCTACCTATCATACTACATGCAATTCTCTTCACAATTTCTCAAGTTCTATGATCTAAACTACATGGGTTTTCATATTTTCTTCAAGAACAAACCATAAATCCGAATTTTCTAACATGGAGGAAACATTCTCAGAAATTAAATGGAATAAAGTCACTTGCCTTTGTTTGATTTCTGACTTTGGTGTAGGTTTGGTGAGAATTCTGCAGAGTTTCTTCTCTCTCTAAGTTCCTTCTCCAATGGTGGCTCAAGGTGGCTAGGGTTTGATTTGGGGAAGATTGTAAACCTAATATTAGCCTCCGTAGCTTAAAGGGTTAATATGGGTTGGTTATGGGCTTAGTGGGTCAATATCCACATCAGATTTAATTAACCAATTTTCGTCACTTTTAATTCCTCAAAATGTAAAATTACCAAAATACCCTTTAAGTTACCGGTATGGCCTAAAAATATCCCGGGACCCAAACTATACCCCCGGCTAGTGTTTTCTGACTATCTCGACCCTTCCGAACGCGTTGGTGCACTCAAAACGGCCATACGGATTATAGATTTTAAATTCATTTTTATTATCAAAATATTATACCGTGACACGGCGGTCCCACGCGTCTCAACAAAATTTCTAAAATGTCGTATATAAAGCCCACGATATATTTTATAATACCAAGTTCATATATAATCATATATGCACATAATCAAATACTAACTCGTATCACATTAGTATTTTTATCCCGGATTAATTTTCAATTAATACGCATTTAATTAATTAATCCCAAAAATAAATATAGCCAAAAATACGGGGTATTACATACTTCCCCCCTAATAACTGAATTTCGTCCCAAAATTCGAAACTAGAAAGTACCTGCTAAAAACAGCTCTGGATAACGCTCGCGCATCTCATCCTCGCGCTCCCATGTGGACTCCTCGACATTGTGATGTCGCCACTGAACACGCACTAACGGGACTATCTTTGACCGCAGTTTCCTCTCGCTTCGGTCCAAAATAGCAATTGGCCCCTCCTCGTAGGAGTTATCCGGCTGGAGATCGATGTCTTCCATAGCAATGTGAGAATGAGCCAAATCATCTCTAAGGTATTTCCTCAGCGAGGAAATATGGAACACGTCATGAATCCGATGCAAGTGATCCGGTAGTCCAAGTCTATACGCAACGGGTCCGATCCGCTCAATAATAGGAAACGGCCCCACATACCTCGGTGCCAACTTCCCCTTCTTCCCGAATCGCATAATCCCCTTCATCGGAGAAACCCTGAGCAAAACCTGGTCCCCCACTTGGAACTCCCTGAAAAACCTCTTCGCATCAGCATAACTCTTCTGCCTGTCCTGAGCTACCCGAATGCGACTCCGAATCAACTCAATCCTTGCCGAAGTATCCTGAATCACTTCCGGCCCAAGCAGTTTGTTGTCCCCCACCTCCAACCAACATGCTGGGGAACGACAAGGCCTACCGTACAACGCCTCGAATGGAGCCATGCCAATCGTGAACTGATAGGAGTTGTTGTAAGCAAACTCCACCAGTGGAAGGTACTGCTCCCATCCACCCCCGAAGTCAATAATGCACATGCGTAGCATGTCCTCCAACATCTGATTGGTGCGCTCTGTCTGCCAATCAGTCTGCGGATGATAAGCCGTACTCAACCGCAATTCCGTGCCCATGGCCTCCTGGAAACTCTCCCAAAACCTCGAAACAAATATCTTGTCCCTGTCAGACACGATATTTAGGGGCACACCGTGAAGTCTCACAATCTCTGAAATGAAGAGCTGGGCATACTGTCCCGTAGTGTTGTCAGTCCTTACGGGTAAGAAGTGAGCGACCTTGGACAACCTGTCCACAATTACCCAAACGGAGTCGTGACCCCTCTGCGACGTAGGCAACCTCGTGATAAAGTCCATGGATATGCTCTCCCACATCCACACCGGGACCTCCAACGGCTGTAGCAATCCTGCTGGTCTCTGATGATCCACTTTTACAAGCTGACAAGTGGCGCATTTCGAGACAAACTCAGCGATATCTCTCTTCATACCGCTCCACCAATATTGCCGTCTCATGTCTTGGTACATTTTGTCCCCTCCGGGATGTATCGCGAACCGTGAGCCGTGCGACTCTGCCATCACTTCGTGCCGCAATTCTTCCCCTTTCGGAACTACCAATCTCCCATTGAAGCGCAATCCCCCATCTGAGCTAACGGTATAGGACTCGGCTCCCTCTGCAAGTAATCGAACTATCTGCTCCTGACAGAACGAGTCATTAGCTTGTGCCCGTACTACCTTTGTGACGATCTGCGGTGTAACGGTCATCACAGACATGAAAGATCGGGCCACTGCATCCTGGTGTCCCAATTCCTTCCACTTAGCTTTCCACACCTCTGCCACCTCATCTGCTGGCCTGCGGCTCAACGCGTCTGCTACCACGTTAGCCTTAACCGGGTGGTACTGGATGTCGAACTGGTAGTCCTTCAGAAATTCAAGCCACCTACGGTGCCGCATATTCAATTCCTTCTGCGTGAACAGATACTGTAGTGACTTGTGGTCCGTGAACAGCTGAAACTTCTCCCCCAAAAGATAGTGCCTCCAAATCCGTAAGGCAAATACCACTGCTGCCAACTCCAAATCATGCGTGGGGTAATTCTTCTCATGAGGCTTAAGCTTACGGGAAGCATAAGCTATGGCCTGTCTCTCCTGCTGCAATACACCTCCAAGCCCTTGCAAAGACGCATCGGTGTAAACCAAATACTCAACTCCCGGTCTCGGCAATGCTAACACAGGTGCTGAGGTCAACTTGTCCTTCAATTCATCGAATGCCAACTGACAGGCATCACTCCAAATGAACGGCACACCTTTACGAGTAAGATGTGTCAAAGGACCTGCTATCTCCGAGAAACCCCGAATAAACCTCCTGTAGTATCCTGCTAGACCCAAGAAACTACGAATCTTCGTTGGTGTCGTGGGCTGTCCCCACTCCCTCACCGCTGATACCTTCCCCAGATCAACCGATATTCCCCGGTCGGAAATGATATGCCCCAAAAACTGGACTTTTTTCAACCAAAACCCGCACTTCTCGTATTTTGCATACAACTCGTTCTGACGAAGTGTCTGCAAAACCTGCCTCAAATGCTCGGCGTGCTCCTCCTCTGTCTGAGAGTAAACCAGAATATCATCAATGAAGACAATGACAAACTGGTCTAGGAAATCCCTGAACACTCTGTTCATCAAGTCCATAAACACTGCTGGAGCGTTGGTCAAGCCGAAAGGCATAACCCGAAACTCATAAGAACCATATCTCGATAAGAACGCGATCTTCGAGACATCCTCCTCCCTGATACGCAACTGATGGTATCCCGACCTCAAGTCAATCTTCGAGAAGAAAGAAGCTCCTCTCAACTGGTCGAATAAGTCATCGATTCGAGGCAACGGATACTTATTCCGTATCGTGACCTTATTCAACTCTCGGTAGTCCACACACAGTCTCAGTGAACCGTCCCTCTTCTTCACAAACAAAATCGGAGCGCCCCAAGGTGAGGTACTCCTACGAATAAAGCCCTGTCCTAACAGTTGCTCTATCTGATCCCGTAGCTCTCTCATCTCAGCTGGAGCCATACGGTACGGTGCGCGTGCTATAGGTCTCGTACCCGGTAGCAAATCTATAACGAAGTCTATTTCACGACTGGGTGGTAAGCCTGGTATCTCCTGAAACACATCTGAATACTCCCTGACAACCGAGATCGAATCTAAAGGAATAACAACCTCCTTAGAGGTATCCTCCTCTATGTAATACAGATGAGCGATCGATCCTCCCTCTGGGCGAGGCATCGCCACTATAAACATCTCTTGCCCCGGAATGGCAAAAACAATGCTCCCGCTGAAGCAATCAATCATGGCCCTATATGCTACGAGCCAATCCATACCGATGATCACATCGTGAACATGCATGTCTAACACTAACATGTCTGCAGGCAATACCAAACCACCAATCTCTACCCCCACTCCCCGGCATATAAAGAAAATGAGCGACCCACTCCCTAATGGTGAGTCGACACACGTCACTGTTCTCTCTGCCGTAGCTAACAATCCTAAAGCTTTCGCGAAGTGTGTAGCTATGAAACAATGTGTAGCACCCGTATCAAATAACACCCGACCCATAGTGCCATGGATAGGAAACGTACCCTCGATCGCGGGCGGTGCCTGTAGAACTAAAGCCTGGTGAACGTTGTAGACACGTCCATACTGTAGCTGCCACTGCTGAGCTGGGACTGCTGGAATGGGTGGCAATGCTGCCATCTGCGGCAGTGCGGGAAGAGCGGCGGGAAACATAGGTCTCTGTGGCTCCTGGCGAGCACCCTGCTGCTGCTGCTGTGGGGCCCTGCCCCTATCAGGACAATCCTGTTTCTTATGGCCAGTCTTGCCACAAGTGAAACACTTCCCTGGGAAGTTCCCTCCCCTCTGCCCCTGCTGTCCCCGGCCCTGGTGGTCGTTACCGTTCCTCCCTTGGCCCTGCTGGCCCTGATGGAACTGCTGCCCATTCTGCCCCTGTTGGCCCTGATGGCCGTTTGGACCCTGATGGCCCTGACGGAAACCTCCCTGTCCCTGCCTGTAGTTCCCTGACCGGAACCTCTTATTATCCCCCTGCTGGGTACCCTGCTCATTCTGTCTCTGCCCCTGACCGGTTTGTGCCCCGCTGGCACCATGTCCTCCAGTCCTGCCCTGATGGCTAGACTCCCCCGACCGCTTGCCCTCGGCCATATGAAAACGGTGGTCCTGGCAGTGAAACAATGCAGCATTAACCACATCAGAATACGTGGCCAACGATAGGTTCCCTAGTAGATGCTGACGGATCCTCCAATTCAACCCGTCGGTGAACTTCTCTATCTTCTTCTTCTCTGTTGGAATCTCGTCTGGAACGATATTCAACAGGTTAGTGAACTCGGCCTCATATTCGGCCACTGTCTTGCCCTCCTGCTTCAAACTCATCAGCTTCCTCCTCATCTCTGTATGAACTGCGGACGGAAAGTACTTGCGGTCAAACCGCACCCAGAACTCCTGAATCGTGAGGGTATCCCTCTCCTCCGCGGTGGTAATAGACTCCCACCACTGTAATGCTAATCCCACTAGCTTGAAAGTAGCTAGCACCTGTTTCTGAATATCAGTGCACTCATGCATCCTCAAATGCCTCTGTATGTCCTTCCTCCATTGGCTCGAGACTACCACGTCTGAGCTACCTGCAAACTCTGGCGGATGCGCTTTCTGAAAAGCGTCACGTACACGCTCCCAAGCAGACGGGAATGCATTAACCTGTACTGGCGCGGCAACCGGCGCCTGTGGTGGTGCCTGCTGAATCACGGTAATCGCGGCATTTACCGCTTGGGCTACTATAGCAGCAACCTCAGCGGCGTTCATCATACCCTGAACTGGAGCGGGCTGGGGTTCGGGCATTGCATTCCTGGGAACTCGTCGTGCACATCGTGGAGGCATCTGAAATAAGAACAAAGTTTATAAGTCCGCAGTTTATAAACTTAAAATAGCTGAACAACGAAGCATACACAAAAAGAGTACAACAGTCCTAAAATATAGGGCTCTATATCAAAGAAACGTAGCGGAAACATAATAGCCGTACAGATCCTAAAGGACACTAGAACCTGATGCTCTGATACCACCTGTGACACCCCGACTAATTAAATACCGGGTAGCTACTCCTTTATTAAATTAATTCAAAATGCCAAGTTGGCTCAGTTAATAGCATCACTGTCGAAAACATTTTAATATTACTAACCACCTAGTATTTAAAAATCAAGTTGCCAAATTTTAATTTTTAAGTCCGATTAACATGCAACAAATGTAATGAAGAAATAAATAACACCATTCACCATACTGAAGTAAAATGAATAACTATCACAATAGAGTAAATAAAGTCTGGAGGAAACCCCTCACTACAATCCCATAACTGAAATAAATAAACTGAAACAATACATGCTAAAGTCTGAAAACTGAAATGTAAAAGATGTCTCTAAAGAAATGGGCAACATGCCCTACAACTGATAGATAGTGACTCTGGAATCCAAAGAGATAGAAGCGTCTACATGCAAATCCCTGTAGCTTCCACAAGCAGCTACAGCTCGTCACCTGAATGAGTACCTATGCTTGGTGTCCTTGTGGCTGGGCACCTAAAATGGTTTTACAAAGAAAAAGATTTGAAAAGCAAACGGGTCAGAGCCCGAATGTGGAGTTATATTTTAAAAACCTGCAAGTTCTTTAAAAACATTTAAAACATTAAATGCAAAGTACATGTTAGGATGTGCACTCACATTATATTCTCACCTCTCGTCAAACTGTGCACTCCTAACGCAAGTACCCATCTATATCTACCCATACCACTAGCTAAGTGACAACGTATCTAGCTAGACTGCCAAAGGTTCTACCCATGATACTCGGTTCCATTAACATAATAACACTCGTAATTAAAAAGGGTTTAATGTAAACTCAGTTACTAAATATGCCATATATATAAGTATCAATTAACTCATTATATAACTCGAAACAATACCGTAATAGGTTCACAATATTAACAGGAGGATTTCCATTAATTAAATGTATATTATTCACATCATAAATATACGATACAAGCACCCCGCAATCTAAGCTATGGTGCACACATACTCTGCTATCCATCCCGGTACATCACGTACATAAGGATCACACATTCTGAATCTCTCAGTAATAGTTCAGATAACACAAATCACAAATAGTGGAGGCGAACACAGTCACCATCACGTGGGGCACGCACATACCTACGCTCCCACGGTCAGCGGACTTATTAATATCACAATAAGTCTTTCTATGACCTATGTTCATCAAGGTACCAGTCTATATCCCCCCCGTAGGCACACAAGGATTAGAGGGTCCTAAGCGAACGCAAACCTCCCGTGATAGCAAGTATGATAGGTATGTCATACACACAATCCATATACCAATACTAAGTAAACACACATCTTAGTAATACCATATTTTAATCGTAGTACATATTCTCATACTATCTTATAATTATCACAATTCATACTAATCCAGTTTGTAATTATACGCGTCATAATTATCTCACGTCGTAGTAGACACTCACGTCTCAACCCAAACCGTCCATGTAATACACTCTCGTATGTAAATTCCTTCTCAAAAATACCCCAATGTCCCAATCCTATCACTACGAAGGTTAACTATATCCTCGAACAAGTTTACGGAACTCCAAAAGTCAAAACAGTCCAAAAAGGACCAAACTGCCAGCTCGTTAGAAGTCTCGTTCGAACGAGGCTTCGAACGAGTTTGGACTGTCAGGTCGTTAGAAGTCTCGTTCGAACGAGGCTGTTCGAACGAGATCCCAGTTCGTTCGAACGAACTGTCCCTTCTAACGATATCTTGTTCGAGCGAGATATCGAACGAAATCCCTTCTCATTAGTAACGACTGGTCAACTCGTTAGAAGCTCGTTCGAACGAGTTCGTTCGAACGACCTGGGGGCTGCTTCTAACGAGCTACCAGTTTCGGCCCAGATTTTTCCCCATCTCGTTTTTCACCATTTTTATCAATTCTAATCTCTTCCAAAGTTCATCCAATCAACGTTTTAGGGTCTCTAATTCATCCTAAACATATTTACATCATCTCCTAACATGTTTTCAAGGATTGAATCATCATAACATCAACCAAATTTACAAATTCTCTACACTTTTCCCAATTTCTCTAGAACATGAACCGTAGGCTTATATCATCATCAAATCCCAGAATTTATTTCATTTTAATTCCTTCAAATCACAATTATTATAAGGGAAATCATCTACCTATCATACTACATGCAATTCTCTTCACAATTTCTCAAGTTCTATGATCTAAACTACATGGGTTTTCATATTTTCTTCAAGAACAAACCATAAATCCGAATTTTCTAACATGGAGGAAACATTCACAGAAATTAAATGGAATAAAGTCACTAGCCTTGGTTTGATTTTTGACTTTGGTGTAGGTTTGGTGAGAATTCTGCAGAGTTTCTTCTCTCTCTAAGTTCCTTCTCCAATGGTGGCTCAAGGTGGCTAGGGTTTGATTTGGGGAAGATTGTAAACCTAATATTAGCCTCCGTAGCTTAAAGGGTTAATATGGGTTGGTTATGGGCTTAGTGGGTCCATATCCACATCAGATTTAATTAACCAATTTTCGTCACTTTTAATTCCTCAAAATGTAAAATTACCAAAATACCCTTTAAGTTACCGGTATGGCCTAAAAATACCCCGGGACCCAAACTATACCCCCGGCTAGTGTTTTCTGACTATCTCGACCCTTCCGGACGCGTTGGCGCACTCAAAACGGCCATACGGATTATAGATTTTAAATTCACTTTTATTATCAAAATATTATACCGTGGCGCGGCGGTCCCACGCGTCTCAACAAAATTTCTAAAATGTTGTATATAAATCCCACGACAAATTTTATAATACCAAGTTCATATATAATCATATATGCACATAATCAAATACTAACTCGTATCACATTAGTATTTTTATCCCGGATTAATTTTTAATTAATACGCATTTAATTAATTAATCCCAAAAATAAATATAGCCAAAAATACGGGGTATTACATTGGGGTTGAATCGAAACTAAAAAGCAAAATAAGTCACAAATTTCAGGGGAGTCGATCTATCGAAGAAATGAGTTGATCGATCGATTGATGTTCTTGGGTCGATCGATCGATCGATCCATTAGGTATTAGCCTACGATTTCTACATAATTTTGCCTACGGGTTTCTTTAATTTTAAACCTCAAATCATCCATCACAATTTCTCAAACTCCCAAATAATTAAACTTAAAGTTATAGCAACATAAATACATAAGTTCTAACGTATTAGAATCATCAAATCATCATGGGGCATAATTTTCTTGGATTAAATAATGAGTATTTCTTAAAAACACTAGTTCCTCAATCTTTATTCATGAACACCATAAATCTCAATTTTAATTCGAAATTACCAACTCTTATATTATGATTTCGTTTTTCTATTAATCCCAGATATTCATCCGCATGCAAAACCTACCCAATTTCAAGATTAAATTCTCCATATTCATAAATTATCCAATATTCAAAGATTTTCTTCAATTCTAAACTACCATGGATAATATATGCACTGAATCTTTGCAAGATAAATCACTTACCTTTAATGAAAGTTCTGATCCTTTGAAGAAGATGGTATTGAGGATGATTATCTTTTTTTTATCTACGCGTGGGTGGTGACGGTGGTGCAAATGGTGTACCGGTGGTGTCTCTAGGCTTGAAAACGTCTTCTTCTTCCTCCTCTCATGGCCTTCTTAGATTTTGTGAATTCTAACCCTAGAAGAAAACTCCTTCCCTCAGATATAACCCTTCAATTTTTGTGGGTTTAATTACTCTAAACATTAAAATGATCAAAATACCCTCCCGGTGTGCCGGTTTGGCCTAAAATTGCCCCGGGGCCCAAACTAAACTTTCGGGTAGAATTTTCTGAATATCTCTACCCTTTCGAACACTTTGGCGTACTCGAAATGACCATATGGGTGACTTATACATACCATACTTTTATTCCATTAAACTTAATCCCGACATGGCTGACATGCGCGTCCCGACTTAATTTCCATAACAGTCGTATTATTCACTTGCGAAAATTTTAATAAATTCATACTCACATATTACTTTACTCACTAAGTAATATTTAACATGATTCACATCAATAAATACTAACTCTCGTCATGCTAGTAATTATATCTTTAAATCTAGATTAATTATTAATAAATTTCTCATTATTTAATTCAATTAATCCCATAATTAAAATTATTAAAATTTACGGGGTGTTACACATCTCTCTCACCCTCCCCCAAAATCTAGGATGCACATCCTCACCATATCCTCAAACATCTGATTCACCCTCTCAGTCTGCCTGTCTGTCTACGGGTGGTACGCCGTACTCAACTGTAAATCTGTGCCCATGGCCTCGTGAAAGCTCTGCTAGAAGTATGAAAAAAAAATTATCTCTTTCAGAGACAATATTAATTGGGACCACGCGCAGCTTAATAATCTCTGAAATGAATAGCTGAACGTATTGCATCGTCTCGTAGTCTGTACAAACTGGCAAGAAATGAGACTCCTTGGGCAGCCGATCCAATATCACCCATCTGGAATCGTGACCCCCCTGCGACGTACCTCAGTAATAAAGCCCATTAAAATGCTCTCCCACTTCAACACGGGAATCTTAAGCAGCTTTAACATCCTCGAAGGCCTTTGATGGTCAATTTACACAAGTTGACAAGTAACACACTTTGAGACAAACTCTGTTATGTCTCTCTTCATGCCGGCCCACCAATATTGTCTCCTTATATCCTGGTATATATTATCCCCACTGGGATGTACCGCAAACCTGGAACCGTGAGACTCAATCATAACTTCACGTCTCAAATCCTGATCGCCGGGCACTACCAATCTTTAAATAAAGCGTAGGCCTCCCTTTGAGTTGACTGAGTAAGACTCTTCACCCTCAGTTAATAATTATCGTACCCTATCCTGACAGAACTGATCCTCTGTCTATGCCTTCACTACCCGATAACGATCTCGGGAGTGATAGTCATAACTTCCATGTACGATTGGGCAACCTTATCTTCCTGTCAAAGCTCACTCTTCTTCTCTTTCCATACCTCTGCTAATTCTCCAGTAGGTTATCGGCTCAATGCGTCTGCAAACACGTTAGCCTTACCAGGATAATATTGTATATAAAACTGGTAATCCTTCATAAATTCTAGCCATTGCCTCTGTCTCATGTTCAGATCCTTCTGTGCGAAGAGATACTTAAGTGACTTATGATCCATGAATAATGTAAACTTCCCCCTAATAGGTAATGTCTCCATACCCTCAACGTAAAAATGACCACTGCCAACTCGAGGTCATGGGTGGGGTAATTCTTCTCGTGGGGCTTTAGCTTTCGAGAAGCTTAAGCTATCACCCTCTCCTCCTGCTACAACCAACCCCCAAGTCCCTATAAGGAAGCATCAGTATAGACCCGTTACTCCAATCCTCCCCTGGGCAAAGTAAGTACCGATGCTGATGTTAAGTAATCCTTTATCTTGTCGAAAGCTAACTGATAATGGTCGCTCCACACAAATGGTACTCCCTTACGAGTCAAGTTCGTCAAAGGCCCATCAATCTTTGCGAACCCCTTGATCAAGTGATGGTAATATATGTCCAACCCTAAGAAGCTGCGAGTCTCGGTCAGTGTCGTGGGCTGCCCCCACTCCCTCACTGCTGATACTTTACTCGGATCAAAAGTTATGCCCCTATCGGACACAATGTGGCCAAGAAACTGTACCTCCCGAAGCCAAAATCCACACTTACTAAATTTGGTGTATAGCTAATGGTCCCATAATGTCTGCAGAACATAAATAAATGCTCAATGTGCTCCTCCTCCGTCTGTGAGTAAACTAGGATGTCATATATGAACACAATCACAAACTGGTCCAAAAACTCCCAAAACACCATGTTCATGAGATCCATGAATACTGCAGGCTCATTGGTGAGCCCAAACGACATCACCTTAAACTCATACGACTCGTACCGCGATAAGAAAGCGGTCTTAGGTACGTCAAATAAATCTTTGAGAAGTAAGCAACCCCTCTCAACTGATCAAAAAAGTAATTGATCCTAGGCAACAGATACTTGTTCCATATCGTCACATTGTTTAGCTCCCTATAATCCACACACAAGCAAAGCGAACCATCCCTCTTCTTCACAAACAACATCGCAGCACCCCAAGGTGATGTACGCCATCGAATGAAACCCTTACCCAAGAGCTGCTAAATCTGCTCTCTCAGCTCCCGCATCTCTAAAGGAGCCATGTAATATGGTATTCTAGAAATTATTTTTATCCCCATTGCTAAGTCGATGACAAACTCTATTTTTCAGCTCGGTGGAAGTCTGGGTATGTTCTGAAATACGTCCTCAAACACCCTCACTACTAGAATCGAGTCTAAAGGTACCACTATCTCATACGAGGTATCCTCTTCAATATAGTATAGGTGAGTGTACGATCCTCCCTCAAGCAAAGGTATCGCCACTAGGAACATCTTCATCCTTAGGATGGAGAACACTATAGTCCTCTCATAGTAGTCTACCATCGCTCGATAACTTGCCAACCAATCCATGCCTAGAATAATGTCGTACCCCTCCATGTCTAACACTAGGAGGTCTGCTGCTAGACTCAATCTCCCAATCAAAATATCGATTCCTCTACATATCAAAGGTATCAACAAAACACTGCCCATTGGTGACTCGACACACATAAAAAGACTACTGGATGTCTCTAATAAACTAGAGGCTCGTGCAAATCTAGTCTTAATAAAAGAATGTGATGCTCGAGTATCAAACATAATCCTATCCTCAAGCCCGTGAATAAGAAACGTACCCTCTATTTTCTGCAGTGCCTGTGGTGCTGAAGGCATCAGTATATCCCTGACATTATATACATGCCTGTAGTGCATCTGACCCTGCTACTGTTGTGGGCTCGGTGCTGGTGTTGATGCTAGCGGAACCTGCTGCCCCTGTTGGGTACCCTACCGATGTGCCCTGCCTCACTATAGACAAGCTCTACTCTTGTGACCCTGCTAGCCATATGTGAAACACTGTCCCTAGAACTATCTCTGTCCCTGGCCCTGCTGGCTTTGACATTGGCCCTGATGGCCTTCGCCCTGCTGGCCTCACCTCTGGTTCCCTTGGCCTTGGTAACCTTAAGGAACTTACTGCTGTTGGGAACCTGCTGGCCCTGCCTAAATCCCCTGTCGGGTCAGTAACCTCCAGATCTAAACCTCTTGGTAGATTTCCCCTGTCGAGAATCCTGCCCCTGTTGACTCATTGTCTGCTGCTGTTGGGGTGGTGTCCCACTACCACTGCTCCCCCCAGCCTTTCCCTATTTTCTAGGCTCACCTCTATTACTCTCCTTCGTATGGAAGTGATGATCCTAACAATGCACTAGTGCAGCATTAATGACGTCAGTGTAAGTCATCAACGCAGGGTTACCAATCAAATGTTGCCTGATCCTCCAGGACAACCTATCCATAAACTTAGCTTTCTTCCTCTCTTCGTTGCTCACCTCATCTGGCACAAAGTTTTCCAAACGGGTAAACTCCTCCTCGTAGTCCGCTACTGAACTATCACCCTGTACTACTTCCTTAAACTTCTTCCTCATCTCATTCTGGACTGCAGGAGATAGATACTTATGGTCAAATTGCACCCAAAACTCAAAAATCGTCATAAAATCCCTCTCCTCAGCGGTGGTCACTAACTCCCACCACTATGGAGA
The DNA here is from genome assembly GCA_949130495.1 of Sambucus nigra. Lineage (NCBI taxonomy): Eukaryota > Viridiplantae > Streptophyta > Magnoliopsida > Dipsacales > Adoxaceae > Sambucus > Sambucus nigra. Next base: position 60,108,756 of record OX422223.1, on the reverse strand, counting down.
TGCTCCCGATAGTTTGAAGCTAGCTAACATCTGTTTCTGGACTTCTCTACACTTAAGCATGCACAGATGGCGCTAAATGTTCTTTTTCCATTGGCACGCCTCCACTACGTCAGTACTACCCTAAAATTCGGGTGGGTGGACCTTCTGGAAAGTCTCCCTGACTCACTGCCAAGAAGACGACCCTGTCTCGACCTGGATCACTGGCGCCACTGGCTGTTGTACCTGAGGCTGAGGGAAGTGAGTTGCCATGGCCCTCATAGATGTCTCTACTGCCTGAGCCAATATCATTGCCACCTGAGTAGTATAAATCATCTCTGGTGGTGGTGGTGGCGGTACCTATAAAAACTAAGGGTCATCCCTAACCTCGTCTCTATTTGCTTCCCGCTCGACTCGCTCTCTCCTCAACGACATACTGAAATAGAATTAAATTGTATAAGTACACAATTTATACAAAAAATTCAATAGTAGAAGAACGATATCTTAAGCACGCAAAGATAGAATAATAGTCCTAACAATAGGGGTTTATATCAAAATGACGATACGCTGAAATCGTAGTAAGCTGTACAGATCCTATGGATACTAGAACCTAATGCTCTGATACCATTTATGACACCTCGCCTAATTAAACATTAGTTTATCAGGCCTTTAATAAATTAAAATAGGTTTCTCATATGATTCATTCTTAACATCACTGTCGAAAACTTTTTAATTACTAATCACCTAAGTGAAATTAGACCAGTGCCAAATTTTATCTTTCTTTAAAATAGATAAATGAACAATGCAGAAAACTAAATTACACATTCACAATATACTAGAGTCCAACCATCAGAATATATAAGTGAATAAAGTTTTACCGAATAGACCATCAGCTAAAATCCAAAATCAAATACTCCATAATAATAACAAAATTGAATGACTGAAAGCTGTTAACGGACAACATGTCCATATATGGAATAAAAAAATAAGATCCTACACTAGATCTGAAAGGAATAATCGTCTACTCAAATCCTGTCAGCATCCACAGTGCTACAACTCCGACTCCATGGAATGGAGTTTTCAATCCTGGCGTCCTTGTGGCTGGACACCTAAAAGGTTTTGAAAATATTTTGATAGCAAGAGTTAGTACTCAAAACATTCTGAAAATATTTAGCAACCGTTCATAACAATAAAATTCGGTTATTGATTACACATATTAGGTTCGCGTACACTCTCTTGAGTTTCCTTACCTCTCGTCTATAATGCCCGCCTAACATTATATACTTAGCCTACCTAGCTATACTACCCAAGCTAACTAGACTAAATTATTCAACCGAACTTACCTACAAGTATAAGTTCCCGTACCTCCCATACAGTACTTTAATTTATTAATATCTCTCATATATTAATTATTTCTCATGTAACATTTCACATATGTTATATTTCAATCTCTATAATTAAGTCTCACTACTTAATTTATTAACTCGAATATTCATTATCTAACATTAATCGGTTAATTAATTCTCTCTACTTAATTTACTTTTCAGATATATATCTATATATAACATGTGTGAGTACTACTATCACCCGTAAGTAGAATAATCATAAGGTATATATTTCACAAAAAATATATATGATAAGTGCATACTTTACTATCACATCCTTATAACACAAATTAGGGATTTATTGGTTCTGAATCCTACCTCGATCACTAATAGTGATTTATATATATTGGCTTGGTATCATAACTCGATCACTAATAGTTATTGATTATATTGGCTCGGAACGACACCTCTATCATCAATTTTAATCATATCTAGATTGGCTTAGAATCATACCTCGATTACCAATACGAGTCATCTATATTGGCTCAGAATCCTACCTCGATCATTAATATTTAGTTATTATACTTTAGGTATTCACACAACCTAAGTATTACTATCCGTCGATAGGTATTCACACAACCCAATTATTCATAATTTCATACGTAGTATATATCTCTCTCATAGTTACCGTACTTATTATTTTACGATTTCTTGCAGTGTAATGTCTATTTGAGTACTAACACAACTTTAAGGGCCCCAGTTACCCTTTCATTTATTTTCAACAGTTAAATTGATATTTACCCTAGTGGTCTACGTGTTAACTCGTTCTCACTTTATCTAATTCATTATCTTTCTCTCCGATAATTTACGACGAAGTTTAATGAAATTCAATCCCGCCTTAATCCCCTAAATAGGACTAAGTCTCCACCCTCTCGTAAGCCTTCTATAGTATAATGAGCCCCTCAATATAATACTACCAAAGCCTCGAAAGTTTACACGACCGCGATTGAGGAATTCTAGTCTAAACAGGGGAAGTTTTCAATTTTCTAGGTAACCGAATTGATTTGCCCTAGGCCGAATCGATTCGATTATGTACATATTTTGCACTTCGTATTCTTCACGCGCTTTTACCCGATTTTATCCGTTTTTACTTAACATAATTCTCATGCTACTCCATCAAATTCAAGGTCGAGTGTTCCTAACGATTTCTACATGTGTGGGGGTAATTTCTAATGTAAATTAGTCATCAAAACGTTAAAATTACCGATTAATAATGGATTAATTCATCAAATCCTCTAGAACCCGAGATTTCAATATTCTCTATTAATACTCATATCAAACCCAAATGTAAATTCATAGAAATTTCTAAAATCTCATATAACTTGTCCTCTACAGATTTTCATTCAATCTACATGCAATATCCTACCTAAATATGTATAAACATAGGTTTTTCTTCTGAGCATAACAAAGAACTCAATATTCTTCAAACCCTAGTCATATGGGTATTATAACTTCATATTGATTTGTAATAAACAACTTGCCTTAACAAAAGGGGTCTAATTTTTGTGGTGTTGGTGATGAATTGATGGTTCTCTCTTCAAATCCATACTCCTTAGATGATTAGGATGTAAGATCTAGGTCTAATTCTTCAAGAACACCTGCTAAGCTTTAAAAATCGTTCCCCTCTTCTCTCTAATGGCCTCCTTTGAGTTTATGTGTTTATAACCCTAACTCCAATCTCTAATTATCAGATGTAGGACTCTAAATTCGTAGGTCCCTTAATCTCTATTTGTCAAATGACCGAATCGCCCTTAATAAGTGCCGATTAAGTCTAAACTTGACCAGGGATCCAAACTATACCCTCGGGTACACTATTCCGACTATTTCGACCCATTCGGAATCATCTGTTACCTCTAAATTATCATCCGAGTCACTTCAAATATATTTCCTATCTCGACCTCAAATTAGTCTACACATGACTCCCGGTTGAGATAAAATAAAATATGCACATATCACTCGCTATGCCGTATAACACTAATCATCAATTATTTACTATTTACACTTAGTAAATATTATATCATAATATTAATTATTATCTATCCCTCGATTAATATTTAATAATCACATTTAACATTTAATCACATTAAATTATTTCACTCGTGTAATTTAAATAAAACGTATTTTCTCAATCAATTCCCGAATTAATTAAATTATAAATATGCAGAAATATAGGGTATTACATTATGTTTCTTCCCATATTAAAAGTTAAGTTTCTTTATATAGTATGTAGAACTAGTGGCGGAGCTACTTTGTACACGGGGGGTCAAGTGCCCCACCAGCAATTCCAAAAAAAAAAAAAATTATACAAGTTTCGGGTAAATGTGCAAGAACTCATAAATATAGGGTGAAGTCAAAATTAAAAAAGAAAAAAAAATTGCAACCCACTTACTCTTTGTCTCTCATCCTGCTTCTCTCCTTTCATTTTTTCAATACAAATCAACATAAAAAAAACTCAAAATAATCTCTACCTCCCACTACCACTTCTCACCACCAAAACTCACCTACGACTCCTCCCTCCACCAGTGTGCAGCACCGGCGCCGTTAGTCTACAACCTACAGCCTACCGGACTTTAGCTTAGGAAAATAAATATGGTTAGTTTTTTTTTATTATTATTGGTTTTTTAGTTTATTGTTTTTTTGTGATTTAATATTTGATTTACTATTTAATACGATTTGCTTAGGTTTATTTATTATGATTTGTTTGTTTTGAGGAATTAGTAAGTTGTAATAGAGGATTTCTACCTTGAACACTTTTAATATGATTGGATTGAAATTAGAGCTAGTATTTTTATTAAGTTTTATATTTTAATTCAACTTACAATTTGTAAATTTGTTGAGTTAAAATTGATTTAAATTTGAGCATATGAATACGATGATGTTTGGTGAGTTATAATAAATGTATATTTGTTACTTGATTTATTTGGATTCAATTTGTTGTTATTTAGATGAGGTTTTCAGATATCAAGGGTTTGAATTAATTTTAATGTTGTTTAGTTTAGGGGTTTGATTAATATACTATGTGCATTTGTACTATTGTATCCGAGGTTATTTTATTTGAATTATAATTGTCTAGAAGTACAAATTATTGATTGAATATTTGTAAAAAATTTAAAAGTAGCTCTATAAAATTCGGTTCGGGGCTACCGCCCCCAAATCGTCAAAAGTGGTCGATGATTTCTACATTGGGTGCCCCAATTAGATTTTTTTTCTAGCTTCGCCACTCTATAGAACTAATCAAGATGACAAAATTACTCATTCTAACATTATTCGTGGAAAAACAAAGATTCAAATGCATGTTTGCATTCGACTCTTTTAATAATTGAAAATAAAATTAGAAAGTAATTTTTTTACTCCACATGTTTAACGTTCAAATGGAGGGAACGTTTTTGTTGTAATAACAGAACATATTATCATATTTCAATTAAAATATTTATAAAAAATTTCATCCTTTAATAAATAAAATCCTTAGAATAAAATATGTAAATCTTAACAAAATAAAAATTTTACAATAAGAAATATAGAAATGGTGTGATAAGACTCCAACTAGTTAGTAATAATAGTGTGTCACCCACATAAAAAGATATATTATTAAATTTGTAAGAATGCATAGAGTCTTGATGAGATATGTCCTAAAAACACACATTTAAAATTAAAAAATAATAAAAAAATATTTTCAGCATAAAATTTAATAGGTTACAAATCGTGATAAAAAACTTATCATATTTATTATATTGAAGTTGAAAACACGTGTTAACATTTTCTTATTACACAAGATTACTTTGACTTTAACCTTCACATTGACTTGACATGTGACTTATTTTATTATTTAAATATATTATTAGTTAAAAGCCCACTTTTATGGAATGAGCATCACCTGGGATAAGAATTGCCGACTTGCCTAATCGGTTATAGTAATAATTTTGTAGAATTTGGTTAGCCATGATGGGTTTATTTACCCATGTGGTGAACCTAGGTAGGTATGGTAGATATGACACCTAAACCAAATCCTATGTGCCTATATGAATTAAAAAGAATGTAATAAATTAACGTTCAAAATTTCTCCTCAAACCATCCACCTCCTTCATGTTGCCACTATGCGTGATGCAACTTTCAAGATCATTGAGTAGCCTATGAAGAAGTATCTTGTAGAGTGACATGGATACAAAACAAAGTCAAATAATACTGAATCTCCACAATGAAACCACTCACGCCGGTAGGTTACTGCCCTTCATTTTATTTTTTCCAAACTACGCCACTAGTTTAACGACAACTGTGCCTTAAGATTTCCGCCAGAATTTTTTTTATCTTTTTTTGGTAAAAAAATTCACTCGAAGATATTAAAAAAGAAAAATTATCTTCATGTACTTCAAAGAATAACTCACTCAAAAAATATCTTGTAGCAAACTGAAAAAAAAAGTACCAATAAACACAAAAACTTTTCATTATCTTAGTACCGTTTTCAAGCACACAACTACCAATAAACGCAAAAAAATGTCACCCTCTTAATAGAGTTTTCGATCCCAAATAGATCTAGAAAAATATCACCTCCTTAAAGAAGTTTTCGAATCCTAAAAATATCAATACAAACACCATATATATATAGGGAACCACTATCCCCACACCCCCAAAAGGTTTCCCCCACACCATTTCTAAAACAAAAACACTAAATGACTAAAATACCCTCAATTCAGTTTTTAAGTAAAAAAATTTGTTTACAGCTTTTTAAATAAAAATTTATTACTTAAAAAAACATAATATTTTGAAAAAAAATAAAAACATAAATTTTGAATATAAAAAATCCTAATATTCTGGAAAATTAAAATTTTAATATTCTGAAAAAATAAAATCATAAAATTCAATTTTTTATTTTATAAAATATTATGTTATTTATAATAAAAACTTATTATTTTTTTAATTCAAATGGACGTTAATAAAAAAAGTTGTTTCGTTATTTAATTAAAAAAATGGACTTTCTTTTTATGAACAAAAAAAAAGTCGTTAATTATATTAAACAAAAAATCTGAACATTATTTTTTGTTAATAAAAACTGGAGTAAAATTTTATTATAAACTATATTTTTTGGGAACCTCTATCCCCACGCCCCAAAAGGTTTCCCCGACATCCTTTCTAAAACAAAAACACTTAATGACTAAAATACGCCCAATTCAGTTTTTAAGTAAAAAAAATTGTTTACAGCTTTTTAAATAAAAATTTATTACTTAAAAAAAACGTAATATTTTGAAAAAAAATAAAAACATAAATTTTGAATATAAAAAATCCTAATATTCTGGAAAATCAAAATTTTAATATTCTGAAAAAACAAAATCATAAAATTCAGTTTTTTATTTAAAAAAAACATTATGTTATTTATAAAGGAAACTTATTAGTTTTTTTATTAAAATGGGCGTTAATAAAAAAACTGTTTCGTTATCTAATTAAAAAAATGGACCTTCTTTTTATCAAAAAAAAAATTGACGTTAATTATTTAAACAAAAAATCTGAACATTATTTTTTGTTAATAAAAACTGGAGTAAAATTTTATTATAAACTATATTTGTTATAAAAAGCTCTATTATTTTGTTTTTAAAAAAGCTCTAGTAAAATTACTGTTTTTAAAAAAGCTCTATTATTTTGTTATCAAATGAATTATTTGTTTTTATCAAATGTATTATTTGTTATAAAAAAATACAGTTTTTTTTTTTATCAAATTACTATTTTTTATAAACTCTTTGTTTATTTGTTATCAAAAAAATAATATAGTAATTTGTTTTTTTTATCCAATTACATTTTTTATAACAAAAAAATAATACATTTTTTTAAATACAAAGTACATTTTTTTTATCAAAAAAATAAACAAAAATACAATTTTTTTTTTTAAAATACAGTTTTTTAAAAACAGTAAACAAAGGTACAGTTTCTTACAAAAGAAAAATACAGTTTTTTTTTAAATACTAAAATAAAAAATAGTAATTTATTAAAGACAAAATTTTGTTTTTACCAAAAAAATACAGTTTTTTTGAAAAGCTATGTTTTATAAAAAATTGTAAAAAAAAAAGTTTAAAAAAAATATAGTTTATAATAAAATTTTACTCCAGTTTTTATTAACAAAAAATAATGTTCAGATTTTTTGTTTAAAATAATTAACGTCAACTTTTTTTTTGTTCATAAAAAGAAAGTCCATTTTTTTAATTAAATAACGAAACAACTTTTTTTATTAACGTCCATTTGAATTAAAAAAATAATAAGTTTTTATTATAAATAACATAATATTTTATAAAATAAAAAATTGAATTTTATGATTTTATTTTTTCAGAATATTAAAATTTTAATTTTCCAGAATATTAGGATTTTTTATATTCAAAATTTATGTTTTTATTTTTTTTCAAAATATTATGTTTTATTAAGTAATAAATTTTTATTTAAAAAGCTGTAAATAAAATTTTTTACTTAAAAACTGAATTGAGGGTATTTTAGTCATTTAGTGTTTTTGTTTTAGAAAGGGTGTGGGGAAAACCTTTTGGGAAAAAATTGAATTTTATGATTTTATTTTTTCAGAATATTAAAATTTTAATTTTCCAGAATATTAGGATTTTTTATATTCAAAATTTATGTTTTTATTTTTTTTCAAAATATTATGTTTTTTTAAGTAATAAATTTTTATTTAAAAAGCTGTAAATAAAATTTTTTACTTAAAAACTGAATTAAGGGTATTTTAGTCATTTAGTGTTTTTGTTTTAGAAAGGGTGTGGGGAAAACCTTTTGGGTTGTGGGGATAGTGGTTCCCTATATATATCATCAACCAACAATATTAACCTCTTCCATTAGTAAACTCAAAGAATAGAGGTGGATCGCTTCCATTTATAAACTTATTGAACAATTGGGATGGCTTTACTCATTGTTCATCTCACTGACACCATTGTGAAATGGGTGATAAAAATCTTGAATTAATATACAATCCATTATTAAAGTTTTACAAAATACACAAATAATTAATGAATTTATACACAAAAATTATAATACAACCTTCATAAGTACATCCAGATTATTGTTTTGAAAGCATGACACGTGGGAACCATTGGCAAAATCCTACACATGGAGCACAAGTGGGTTATAGCAAAAATCATATTAAAATTATATAACACATGTTATTAATGAATGAAATGTGATTAATGTTTCCGATTGGAAATTGATTTTGTGAAGCATCACACCAATTAGATACGCATTGAGAAGCATTTGTTGGCTAGTCATCCATTCGGTGCATATCGGTTGGGAAGGAGTTCGGGTACAAATCCACATTTTCTATTAATTAAGACCATAAGACAATGTCTACAAATGACACCTCCGGACTCACATAAGTGATAACTACACATCACATCACAACCAAGTCTCCTTTTAACTAGTGACTTATTACCCAATTTGCCTTAAAAACTATGATTTTTCCGGGCTCACATCATGGTTGTGGTCAAGGGTAGGCACATAAAGCGGCATTAATATTGGCACCACAATTAGTTACGAAATTCAGTGGCAATTTAAATGAATTTTTACATATGCCTTCTCTTTTACATTCTCGAGAGCAAGAGTAAACCCTTTTACCTTGTTATCATCACCTTTTTTACGCCCTCTTACTCATGCGAAAACCTTGCTCATTACCATATTTTTTGTAATACTCCAACATCTCATCAACACTATCAAATGGAATTCCTATTGCGGGTTCGGGTATGTTTAGTTTTCGAACATCCTCATTGTTCTCATTTTCCTCAACTCCACTTCGCCTATTTCATTTCTTCAACTTCAGCAAAGTACTTATTCAAGTCAATAATATGAATATTTTGAATAACTTCTCTATCCATTCCTATTAAATTAAAATAAAATAAATCATAACATAATTAGGTAAATACAATAATAACATGATTATTGAAAAAATGTAGACTTTAAAAAGAAAATGTATTAAGATAAACATTAAAAGTTAAATTTTAGTAAATAGTTTGGAGGAAATTTTTAAATAAAAAAATATGGTAAGTCAAATAAAAAAATAACTAATTTTTTACCTAATTAAAAGAATATAAAAATATAAATCAAAAATTAAAATAGAAATTGTATTGAATTAAGCATTAAAATTTTAATTTTAATAAAAATTTACGGGCAATTTTTTTTTTTTTTGGGGGGGGAGGATTCGGTAACTCAAGTGAAAAATAAGAATTTTTTTACCTAATTAAAATATATAAAAAGGTAAAAACAGAACTTTTAAGCTAAAAAAACTAAAATTTAATGACAAGTTGAGGGTAAATCAAATGTAACACAATAGGTGGAGAAAAGAGTTTGAAGTGCGCGCAAGCTAATTCGGGATGGATAATTCTCCATATAAAAATGTAACTTAATGCATTAATACAAATTATACTAAATTGAAATCTCATGCAAGTAAAGCCAATAATGTGAGTTAAAAAAGGCACCATTTGATATTTTAAGAATATGGAGAAAGTTTTGTTGGTAGAATGAAAGTTAAAAAGGAGTTTAAGTTGTTTACATGAAAGAGGAGAGGAAAAGTGTGGCTTTGGGTTAGTCAAATTGTGTCTACCAATGCACTTTTTGTTTTCTTTTAAAAAGAAAAAAGAAAAAAAGCATATGCATAACTCTCTCAGTAAAATCTATATACAAATCGAATTTTCTAAAAGTATCATGTTTTAGAACGTCACATACCCGTGGTCAATACTAATAACGATACGACATATTTGAATATATCAAAATAGTCTCTTTTTAGTGGGGAACATATGGGACACGTATCGCTTACATATCGTGTCATTATTAGTGTCATTCACGAACATGTGATGCCATAATTGCATGATATTTTTTCTCATTGAGTTTGAATCCATATTTGCATTTATATTCATATTTGCACTGAATTGTTATAGTTGATTCTTATTGTGTCAAATCGTTGCACAAAGAACCCGCACCCTCATCCAAACGGGTTGCACTCGTGCTTCATAGTGTACAATAATAGACAAATATCATGAGCAGTACTAATATCTCTTATATGATAAGGCGAAGATGCGGTGGTTAGTGATGGCGTGACATTGCCACATTAGTATATATAAAATTGTGGTAGTGGTGACAAATCTTCATTTATATTAAACTTTTTATAATGAAAAACACTTTTATCCTTACGGAATTGTCCCATACAATTACAAAAAAAATTAACAAAATTATATGAGACTGAATATAAGAAATTATATTTGTATGGGATTAATTGTTAGTGCTCCCAAAAAATTATTTATAAAATGTAAGAAATTTATTTTTAAATATGAACGAGGGGCCCCATTTCAGGATTTCGTCTTGAGCCCCTAAAATCTTGGGTTCGGCCTTGTGTTTGATACTTGCCTTGCTGCCCTAGCACCAGTGGTCGCATGAAATTAATGACAGTGAAATTGAAGTAATTGTTGCCCAGGGGGATTTTATACCTGTTGGTGGGCGATTAAGTGTTGGAATTTCAAAATATAATTTATTAATTAAATTGTATTATTGAGTTTTAATTTTGGAATATAATTTCGTATTAATATTTTGTAATTAACATTTTATTTTTGAGATTTTATACTGGGTCTTTTAATAGAGAAGGAGAGTTAAAGTAAAGTAGGTTCAAATGAGGTGGGTATGGTTTAAGTGTTCCACGTAGAAACTTTATAAGAAAGTGAAAGGATGTATAGCTAAAAGACGAAAGATGACTATTAGTCTTCTAGTCAACGAGGCTATACTATGGTGTTTTGCGTTGGTGCAAAGCACCACCAGTCGCTACACGCGATGCACGATCGCACGGCGTTTGAAATGTATATTGGGTGACTTAAAGCACATTGAGCACTTTGATGGATAACTTGACACTTCGCACATGCATCACACACTTGGAAGGAGGTGACGGTCCATAAACAGACACCAAAAGGGATATAAAAAGAGTTTCAGACCTTTGCTTTGGACGCCAAAAATTGTTCTATCTCTCCGTCCTCTATCTTCTGGCATTGTCAAGTTAATATTTCAGAGAGTTATTAGTTTCATCAAATCGTACATAGTTTGAATAAAATAAGAAACATCACTGGATTGTATCCTAAAGGCAAATTTCTACTTCAACTCCACTGTGTACGCGCGGAATTGATCTGGAAGAAGAGAAATATTGCCTAAAAAGCGGCGTTCCTTGCAGTAATTTGGATTCATAATTATTATAATTCCTTCATAAATTTCCCACAGTATGAGGCAATATTACTTCTGAAAAAAATGGAAGGAACGGTAGCACAACCCATCTAAGTTATGAGTAAGATTTTGTTCGACTGGATCATTTTGATGGAAATTTTTTTACACATTTGCAAGAGAAAATTATGTTCTTTCTCACGTCTCTCAAACTGGCATATATTCTTGATGACGGGATCAAACCTATTCCCGAACCCATACCTGAAGATACTTAAGATATCAAGCAAAAATGTGTAAAGAGGAAATAAGATTAATTGATGTGTCGGGGACACATTCTTAATGCATTATCTCAAACTGTCTATAGTTCACATAGAATGATTCTTACGGTAAAGGAATTATGGAAGGCATTGGAGAATAAATATCAAATGAAAAAGCAAGTAACCAAAAGTTTTTTATTTCTAACTATATGAATTATAAAATGACTAATGATAAATATGTCGTTGTGCAAGCCCATGAACTCCAATAAATAGTCAGCGATCTTAAATCTGTCGGAATAAATCTTCAAGATGAATTTCAGGAGGGGATGGTTGTTTCTAAAATTCCTTCCGCTTGGAATAGCTTTAAGAAGAAAATTAATCATGATGAAAAGGCATACACGCTTGAATCCCTTCTTCGCCATCTTCGTATTGAAGAGGACGCTCGTATTCTGGAAAAGAAGGAGGATCAAAGTGATAATCATTTCAGAGAAAATATGGTTGAGGATCAAACATCCAAAAATGCCAAAGATTATAAACTCAAAGTAAGGATTGATTCAAATTTGAAGAGCCAAGTGTGACACCCCGCTCAAAATAATAACGGGTGGCCAGCCCTATACTAAAATAATCAGGAATCTCAAGTAGATCATTCTCAGCATCTACTGATGATTCTAAAATAAACACGGCTAACTACCCACTATTACAAAAAGAGGATATCAAAATTTTTTAAAAACATTTATGTAACACTTACTAAAACTAACCATGCAACAACTAACCAACAACATAACATCTAAACATGATAAGAGACATACATGCTCAAATGATATAAAGAGATTAATACAAGAGTAAAATAAAATCTCTAAAATGAAATACCCGAATATGTTGTCGGGTCATAGACAATACAATAATCTAAGAAAGAAAATATAAAAGTGCTACACTACAACACTTGGGTATAAACCCGATATACAAACTGAATCCTAATCTATATAAACAAGAGATAAGAATCCACTATATCAAAATAGTGCAACAGTCCGCTACTGCCACAGCTTCACGAATACACTGGATGGATATCATCAATGGCGTCCTTGCGGAGGAATACCTAAAATAATACAATATATACATAGCAAAAGAAAATATAAACAGATCAGAACTCGAGGTGTGAAAACATTTTTAGCAAGTGCATTAAAATGCATAATAATTATAAATGCATTATAATATGATTAAAGTGGAGTCGCACTCTCCAGAAAATCTAACTCACCTCTCATCTAAAGCGCACACTAAACGTATGCACATGATCTCCAAATAAGTTCCCAAATCTATCTAGGCAAAGTAATTGAACTTACTCCCAATTTATACTCATTTAAAATCCATCTAAATTATTTCTCAACTTCTACTATTTCCAGTCTCAAATCTTCATCAACTTACTAAACATATAAACTATACAAAAACAATCTCTTTTACTCGAATTTCTCATATTATAGTTATTGACATAAATATGTATATATATATATATCAATATATATATGAGTTATTAGCATCTAAGTGATAAGGACTAAATTTCTCCTAATTCTCAATATTGCACTGCGGTTCGTGCGTGGGACGTCTCGCAAGCGAAATCCAAATAAGGAACCCCCCTGATACACTACTCCTGGCAGTATTGATTATCAAGATTCATTATGCCCTCAATTCATGACGCGTATAATCCAAATTCTTATTTAAATGTGATTAATTAATTATTCCCAATTCTCAACAGTGCACTACGTTTCGTGCGTGGGACGTCTCGCAAGCGAAATCCAAACAGGGAACCCCCCCGATACACTACTCTTGGCACTGTCAATTATCGAGATATACTAATATAAATATGAGAACTAAGGAATAACTTCTCCTCACTCCCAACATTGCGATGCGTTTCGTGCGTGGGACGTCTCGCAAGCGAAATCCAAACAAGGAAGCCCCCGATACACTACTCCTTGGCAATGTTGGTCGTTGAGGTCCATTATGCCCTCGATACCCAAAGTACTATATATACTCCACTACTTGTCTACTCTTCATTTTCACTTTACATATTCATCACCTTATTAGTCCGATTAAAATCTCCCAGAATGAGATTCAATCAATCTTTTAATATCTCTTTACTCTAGAGATAAATGATATCACAGAATCATATACAATTAGTATACTATTCACACAAGTATAATAATAACCATCCCAGTGAGTTATAACTCGAGGATGCAGGTTCTCAATGTTATCATCTACCAGGGAATCACTCACATATCATCCGGGGTACCAACGGTCGGAATCTTACACCGCCTTGGTAAAAACCATATCACAACGTACAGGAAGCGGTCATAGTTCCTCCACGAAAATGAGATGAAACATACCCACCACGTCTCACCCCTATTAAAAACAATCACACAATAATAATGGACGCTATGACATGGGGACTATATGCGCCCTGCTCCTCAAGCCAGGGGCCTCACCCACATCGCGCAACTTCCCATGATAGCATAGAGGGGGTATGCTACACTTATATATATCACACACACAAGATATACATACATCATCACATCATATAAATGTATACCATCGCAAAAGGTATATATATCACACTATTTACATAATCTTATTACGCTCTTAGGCGTAAATGAAATAATATCATTTATTAGTATATTTTACTCTCGACATACTATTCGTCAACAACTCACATAACTTCCCCACTTTGTGTACACTATACGATTTCTCACTTGAAATTCACACCTCACTTCTATTTGTATGAATCGTCTCTCAATTCAATTTATGTTGAGGATATTTTCTATATCCGTATGCGCATCGATCAGCAATTACCATTCTTCAAATATTAACCTCGACACTTAGAGGATTTTTCACCAAATTGATACAATCATTTAAATTGTCACTCTCTCGAAATCAATCACTAAAACCCCCAACTTTTTTATTCAATCATTTATTAATTTTTCTCTCATTTCCTTAATAAGAGAGAATTATCCCGATATCAATTTCATTTATTAATTAGCCCCAAATATCATCTTACACTTCTAAAGTCAATTGTCCCCTTATAATCACTTAATCCTCTTTTATACAATAATTCGGAAGGTCCATAAATATAATCCCAAAGGAAAGGGGGTGAACTTAAAAGCTCACGTTGAACCCAAAACAGAGGCCCGATCGACCGGTGCCCCAACCGTGGTCGACCGCGGTTCGTAAATATGCCTAAAATCGAAGACAGTGTGCCACATTTTGGAGGTGCAGTCGACCGGCCATTGGGGCGCGGTCGACCGGTCACACCAGATCCTCGAAAATTAATTCTCCAAATTTTCGATCCAACAACCCAAATTCATTTTCATGGTTTCTAGTCTACGCCAAAAATCATCACAAACATCTACACACTCAATTATAGCCTTTATTTTTCTAATTTTCGATTTGATAATTTCAACCTCGAAACTGCTATCTTAGAAAAATCATAACAAATCGAAGAAAAATAAAATAAAATACACGGTCGTCACCCACACGATCATATAGAAAAGATCTACAACTTTTGTGTTTTGACCAAGAGCTGAATCAATTCGCTTCCTGGCCGAATTGACCCCGCAAGCTACGGAGTTACTATTTATCATCTTCCCCAAAATCCAAAATTCATTTTTATCATCTTCTAACCATTTCTCTTCGACCCAAACATATATATAACATCAAAAATCAGTATATAACTCAACCCAACTAATTTATAACCTTAAATCCATTATATATACATCAAATGTAAGATTTACCTAAAATATAGGTTTTTGACATAATAACCCAAAATCCATAAATTTATCCATAAATCATGAAATAAATGATACAAAACAATTATTTAACAAGTTTAATCACTTGCCTAGAATTTTTAGAAGTTGAATCTCCCACGAACTCACGTATTGGCAGGAATTCCAAGCTTTTCCCTCTTTCTTCCTTCCTTTCTTCTTCTCTCTCTCTCTAGGGCTTTTCTCTTTTCTTTCAAATGAGATTGAAATATCCCGTAGTCTTTTTAAACCTTAAATCCAAGATACCCAACTTTAAATGATAATAAACACTTTAAATTACTCGGTCACTTTAATTCGAGCCAAACGAACTTAAAATATTTTGGAACCCAAATAAGACCCAAGTACAGTCATTTCGACTATATCGACCCTTCCGGAAATAACCGCACCCTCAGAATCGTCATTCGAATCACTTTCTAACATCTTCAAATTTGGACCTCAAATGCCAATTTAATTAATCTCCAATTAAAATAATATTTATTTCTCCCAAAATAAATAAATTATTGTCCCAAAACTCTCGGAGTATTACACATTTTGACTGGATTATTTTGATGGAAATTTTTTTACACATTTTCAAGAGAAAATTATGTTCTTTCTCGCATCTCTCAAACTAGCATATATTCTTGATGATGGGATCAAACCTATTCCCGAACCCATACCTGAAGATACTGATGATATCAAGCAAAAACGTGTAAAGAGGAAATAAGATTAATTCATGTATCGGGGACACATTCTTAATGCATTATCTCAAACTATCTATAGTTCACATAGAATCATTCTTACGGTAAAGGAATTATGGAAGGCATTGGAGAATAAATATCAAATGAAAAAGAGAGTAACCGAAAGTTTTTTATTTCTAACTATATTAATTATAAAATGACTAATGATAAATCTGTCGTTGCGCAAGCCCATGAACTCCAATAAATAGTCGACGATCTTAAATCTGTCAGAATAAATCTTCAAGATGAATTTCAGGAGGGGGTAGTTGTTTCTAAACTTCCTTCCTCTTGGAATAGCTTGTAACACCCCGCCTAATTAAATACCGGGTGATCAGTCCTTTATTAAAATAACATCAAGGTGAACGGTTGGTTCATTCTCAGCATCACTGTCGTAAAATAATATTTCCAATTTGAACACCCTAAATAATTAAGCTAAGTGCCAAACCATTTCAAACTTCATTTTTTCCTTTATTAAAAACCAATAAAAACTTTTTAATAATAATAGTTTAAGAGTCACATAAATAAAAGGATAACAATAACTACACTACCATTTAAACCATCTAGATAAACCAAACCAAGTTATGAACTATAAATGAAATCATTCTGACAAGAGTTAACTCCCGAGGAGTACCGAATGCTGGATATCCACAAATCTCTGACAAATCCAACCGGAATAGGAAATTGGGCGACACATGCCCTAACTATGAAGATCTAGAGTAGGAACTGATTCAACGACGAAGTCGTCTAAAGCAAGGGCCTGCAACTCCCACATAAGCTGCAGCACGTCCAATCCAAATAACCTAAGAATGACGCCCCTGTGGCTGGGCACCTGTAATACATACATATATATACAAGAGAGAAAGAAATGACAAAAAACGGGTCAGAGCCCGAGTGTAAAACAGTTTTAAAAATAGTTTAGCAAGTATTTAAAATGCTTACTGGTTAATATCATGATCATGTTAGTATGCGACACTCTCTTGAGAATCATCATCTCTCATCTAGTGTGCACTCCTACCGTACCTCTAGGACATCCTAGTTATAGTTCCCATGCTAACTAGATTAACCACATGTATCCATTCTTTATAGCCCAAATTATTCTCACGTATTAACCTTATGGTACATATAATGATGTTATAAACATATATATATCCATTTAGATTTAACATGGATAAGTCCCTTATTAATTCAATTCAGCTAAGTGTTTTCATACATAACTATCTTACATTTCTACTTTAGCCACATAGTAGATATCAACACATGTATATATATATATATATATATATATATATATATATATATATATATATATATATATATATATTATATTGCACCCCGAGACACAGCTGCGGTGCTGCATTACTCTGCTATCTTGTCCCAATACATCACGTCGCTGTATAGGGGCTATAGGTTCGGTAAAGATTCCTCGAACCACAAATATTAACACAAAAATTGGAGGCGAACATAGTTCTCATACCCACGGGTCACGCACATACCTGCGTTCCCATAGTCAGCGGACTTATCAACTAACCGATAAGTCTTTTATAGTCCTATGTTCTCGAGCGACAAATCAAAAATTCCATGGATTCATCAGGATAATGACTGCCATCACGCGCAAACCTCCCATCGATAGCAAGTAAGCTAGGTATGTAATACAGAGATACATAATATATGCACAAGTACAAAGTCATACATATAAATATTCATATTTTCCAAATTAGGTTTGCCCACGACCCATAATTATTATTATCCATTCTCAACACAAATTTTACTCAATTATTTCTCATAACGGATTCGCCTTTTTTATTCTCATTTATTATTTACTTCGTTCTTACTTCTCATCTCTCGAAGTATTCTTTCTCACTAAGTATAAATTTCAGTAGGTATACCCTCACTTACCTTCTAGTCTAAATCTTTCACGAGTCTCAATCTTTTAGTAAGCGTACGCACAAAATTTTCAAAGTATAAATAACTCCCAGTTAACCAAAAATTTCATCTCATATTAATTTCACTCAACGGAGTCTACTTAGACCCTATTGGTCATCTTCATAACCCATTATACTCTATTAATGATAATCAAGGGTTCCTAAGCATTTTAACCGGACCAAACAGAAAGGGGAAAAATATGCAGTTTTTCAGGAGGGGTCGATCGATCGAGTAAAGGGGGTCGATCAATCGATGTTCTTGAGTCGATCGATCGATCAAGCAATTCTTGCCCAGTTTTCTGCAATATTCAACCTACGGTTTCAACCATTTTAACCCCTCCAAACCTCTATAATTTCATCCCAAACTCCCATCAAAGTAATCCAAGTGTATAAGCAATATACATGAACAAGTTCTAACGTAACGACATCAATAAATCCTCAACGAATCAATCAAAAAGGGGTTTAATCTCAAATCCCTTTATAAAACCAAATTTTGCATGAATAATTACCACCCTCTAATTTAATCAAGATTTTCTTCCCAAATATTATAATACATTCATGGATAATCCTCTACATATGATCAAGATTTTAGACTACATGGATTCTCCATACAACATATATGAATTCTCTTCCAAAACATATAATTCTTCAATTAAAACATATGATTTTCATTCCTAGACTAACATGGAAGGTATATTAACTTGAAAAATAGCAAGGTAGATACTTGACTGGGATTCAAGGATATGATTTGTTGATGAAAATTATATGGATGCATTCCTCGTCATGCGATCTATATTTTGGTGGTGGCGGCGGTGCAATCGGGTGAGTTTTAGGCCTTGGATTGCTTGAAAAACTCTTCACCTTCTTCTCAAATCTCTTCACCTTCTTCTCTAATCACTTAACCTTCTTCTCTAATGGCTGGCTTAGGTTTTGTGTTTATTAACCCTAAGAGGTAACTCTAAATGGCTAATAAATACTAAGAAAATTTGTGGGTTTAATTACCCAAAAATACCAAATGTCTAAAATACCCTCCTGGGATGTCAATTAGGCCTAAAAACGCCCCGAGACCCAAATTAAATCCCCGGGTACACTTTTCTGACTATCTCTACCCTTCCGGAAACTTTGGCGCACTTAAAACGACTATACAGATGACTTATAATCTATTCATTTTAATAATAATAATTTAGTCCTGACACGATACAGGCGCGTCCCGAATTAAATTTCCATAATTGCCATTTTATTCACACGTGACAATTTTAATAAAATCAATCACATATATTACTCCTCTCATCCAGTAATATTCAACAAATTCCTAATAATTACTAACTCTCGTCACGCTAGTAAATAGTTAAAATAAAATGCCGGATTAATATTAAATTAATATCTCAATTAAATTCAATAAATGCCCAATTTTAAAAGCCATAAAAATACGGGGTATTACGTACTCCCCTCCTAATAACGGAATTTCATCCTGAGATTCGAAAAAAATAAAGCGTAACTTGTAAGGACAACTCCGGGTATTAATCTCACATCTCATGTAATTTTCGCCGTACCACCCATACAGTACATTACCGAATACCCCCACGAATGTTATACTCCAAGCCTTACCATTTAGTTGAAATTATCTTGAGTTAAACTTTACCCAATCCGTACTATACCATCCTCATGGAAAAATTATGGGGAGTAACGATCCTAAGTCATCAAACAACTAAATCTGGAAGTCACAACTTCTACTTTCATTATCCTTAAGAATACTTACTGTGACACAAATATGAAAAATACTACAATCAAACCATCTAGGGCGCCCATACACCCAATGTGTGTACATTCCATCATAAGGTCTAAGTGAATGTGATTCCTCTGTAAGGTTACCCTTAATTAACTAACTACTTAGTCTATAATCCGTATTTCTATGATTTCCACATTCTCATTTGGCGATTCCATTTGCCTCAAATCATGCTACAACTCATAACTCTCTAATTAATATATATATATATATATATATATATATATATATATATAGATAAGGGCAAAGGTTATAAACTCATATTCTAAAGACCTAACTTACTTCGACTCCCAACGTTCTTTAGTTTCATGCGTGGGGTGTCTCGCAGAGCGAAATCTAAACAAGGAACCCCCCCGATACACTACTACCTAAAATAGTTGGTCATCAAAACTCCGCAGGTCCTTAGTCTATAGTATATAACATCCCAACATGTTTTATCTATTTATATAAAAGTCTACTTATTCACTCTCGTAACAAAGACAATATGTTGGCTATAACGATCAATCTTGGTCTCATATACAACAAGTCAATCCATGCCGATAATCACATCCTACTCGGATATGTCTATAACAAGTAAATCCCCGATAAAATTAAACTCACTTTATGATATATAAAAATAATAATAGGCATCCCACTACCCATCGGTGAGTCTACATAAATAATAGTGTCAATGGTCAAGTCTAGTAACCCTATGGTCCACGCAATTCTAATAGCTACAAATGAATGTGAGGTCCTAATAACAATCATTATGCGCCCCATAATTCCATAGATAGAAAACGTACCCTCATTCGCGGGTGGTGGTTATTGACTCCCACTATTATAACTTTGCTCCGATAAGTCAAGAAAAATTTTACCCTAAATTTTCAGTTTTAGTTAACCACACTCCACTATATGTCCAAGACTTTGAATATATTGCCTTCGTTGGGTAACACACCCAATTCCCGCATTTCTAGAACTTCTACTGATGACTCTCCTTAATTTTTCATTTGACCCTCTCCCAAGCATACTATGTTGGGTGAGTCTAATTTGGCATCACCTTCGACTATAGCAGCACTTGGAATTTGTAGGTTGCGTCCTAACCGTCTTTACAGTCATGGCCTTTCGTTCCATACTAGGGGTGACCTCGACTACGGTCATCATCCTCGAATATATTCATAACCTCCTAAGTATGACCTCCGCTATCCATCCAATGGCCCTCATCTGCCATACTTCTTGTATGAACACCCCCGAACGCAAATAAGATTCAGTAATATATACGTTATAGCAGGATAACTGAATCTTACCATAGAAATCAACAATCCTAATCATAGGGCTCTATATCAAACAAAGTAACGATCAGCTAAAAGTATAGTAAGACGTACAGATCCTAAAGGACACTAGAACCTGATGCTCTGATACCACCTGTAACACCCCGCCTAATTAAATACCAGGTGATCAGTCCTTTATTAAACTAACATCAAGGTGAACGGTTGGTTCATTCTCAGTATCACTGTCGTAAAATAATATTTTCAATTTGAACACCCTAAATAATTAAGCTAAGTGTCAAAACCATTAAAAACGTCATTTTTTCCTTTATTAAATAACAATAAAAACTTTTTAATAATAACAGTTTAAGAGTCACATAAATAAAAGGATAACAATAACTACACTACCACTTAAACCATCTAGATAAACCAAACCAAGTTATGAACTATAAATGAAATCATTCTGACAAGAGTTAACTCCCGAGGAGTACCAAATGCTGGAAATATCACAAATCTCTGACAAATCCAACTGGAATAGGAAATCGGGCGATACATGCCCTAACTATGAAGATCTAGAGTAGGAACTGATTCAATGACGAAGTCGTCTAAAGCAAGGGCCTGCAACTCCCACATAAGCTGCAACATGTCCAATCTAAAGAACCTAAGCATGACGCCATTGTGGCTGGGCACCTGTAATACATACATATATATACAAGAGAGAAAGAAATGACAAAAAATGGGTCAGAGCCTGAGTGTAAAACAGTTTTAAAAATAGTTTAGCAAGTATTTAAAATGCTTACCGGTTAATATCACGACCATGTTAGTATGCGACACTCTCTTGAGAATCATCTCCTCTGATCTAGTGTGCAGTCCTACCGTACCTCTAGGACATCCTAGTTATAGTTCCCACGCTAACTAGATTAACCACATGTATCCATTCTTTATAGCCCAAATTATTCCCACGTATTAACCTTATAATACATATAATGATGTTATAAACATATATGTATCCATTTAGATTCAACATGGTTAAGTCCCTTATTAATTCAATTTAGCTAAGTGTTTTCATACATAACTATCTTACATTTCTACTTTAGCCACATAGTAGATATCAACACATGTATATATATATATATATATATATATATATATATATGATACTGCACCCCGAGACACAGCTGCGGTGCTGCATTACTCTGCTATCTTGTCCCAATACATCACGTCGCTGTATAGGGGACTATAGGTTTGGTAGAGATTCCTCGAACCACAAATATCAACACAAAAATTGGAGGCGAACATAGTTCTCATACCCAAGGGTCACGCACATAACTACGTTCCCATAGTCAGCAGACTTATCAACTCACCGATAAGTCTTTCATAGTCCTATGTTCTCCAGCGACAAATAAAAAATCCCATGGATTCATCAGGATATGACTTCCCTCCTGCGCAAACCTCCTATCGATAGCAAGTAAGCTAGGTATGTCCTACACAGATACATAATATATGAACAATCACAAAGTCATACATATAAATATTCATATTTTCCAAATTAGGTTCGCCCACGACCCATAATTATTATTATCCATTCTCAACACAAATTTTACTCAATTATTTCTCATAACGGATTCGTCTCTTTTATTCTCATTTATTATTTACTTCATTCTTAATTCTCATCTCTCGAAGTATTCTTTCTCACTAAGTATAAATTTCAGTATGTATACCCTCACATACCTTCTTGTCTAAATCTTTCACGAGTCTCAATCTTTAAGTAAACGTACGCACAATTCCCAAAGTATAAATAACTCCCCGTTAACCCAAAATTTCATCTCATATTAATTTCACTCAACAGAGTCTACTTAGACCCTATTGGTCATCTTCATAACCCATTATACTCTATCAATGATAATCAAGGGTTTCTAAGCATTTTAACCGGACTAAGAAAAAATATGCAGTTTTCTAGGAGGGGTCGATCGATCGAGTAAAGGGGGTCGATCAATCAATCATTGATCGATGTTCTTAAGTCGATCGATCGATCAAGCAGTTCTTGCCCAGTTTTCTGCAATATTCAACCTACGGGTTCAACCATTTTAACCCCTCCAAACCTCTATAATTTCATCCCAAACTCCTATAAAAGTAATCCAAGTGTATAAACAATATACATAAATAAGTTCTAACGTAACGACATCAATACATCCTCAACGAATCAATCAAAAAGGGGTTTAATCTCAAATCTCTTTATAAAACCAAATTTTGCATGAATAATCACCACCCTCTAATTTAATCAAGATTTTCTTCCCAAATATTATAATAAATTCATGGGTAATCCTCTACATATGATCAAGATTTTAGACTACATGGATTCTCCATACAACATATATGAATTCTCTTCCAAAACATATAATTCTTCAATTAAAACATATGATTTTCATTCCTAGACTAACATGGAAGGTATATTAACTTGAAAATTAGCAGGATAGATACTTGCCTGGGATTCAAGGATATGATTTGTTGACGAAAATTATATGGATGCGTTCCTCGTCATATGATCTACATTTTAGTGGTGGTGGCGGTGCAATCGGTTGAGTTCTAGGCCTTGGATTGCTTGAAAAACTCTTCACCTTCTTCTCAAATGTCTTCGCCTTCTTCTCTAATCGCTTCATCTTCTTCTCTAATGGATGGCTTAGGTTTTGTATTTCTCAACCCCAAGAAACAAATCTAAATGGCTAATAAATACTAAGTAAATTCGTGGGTTTAATTACCCAAAAATACCAAATGTCTAAAATACCCTCCTAGGATGTCAATTAGGCTTAAAAATGCCCCGAGACCCAAACTAAACCACCGGGTACACTTTTCTGACTATCTCGACCCTTCTGAAAACTTTGGCGCACTCAAAATGACTATACGGATGACTTATAATCTATTCACTTTAATAATAATAATTTAGTCCTGACGCGGCACATACGCGTCCCGAATTAAATTTTCATAATTGCCATTTTATTCACACGTGACAATTTTAATAAAATCAATCACATATATTACTCTTCTCATCCAGTAATATTTAACAAATTCCCAATAATTACTAACTCTCGCCATGCTAGTAAATTGTTAAAATAAAATGCCGGATTAATATTAAATTAATATCTCAATTAAATTCAATAAATGCCCAATTTTAAAAGCCATAAAAATACTGCGTTTTACATAGCTTTAAGAAGAAAATTAATCATGATGAAAAGGCATACACGGTTGAATCCCTTCTTCGCCATCTTCGTATTGAAGAGGACGCTCGTATTCTGGAAAAGAAGGAGGATCAAAGTGATAATCATTTAAAGAAAAATATGGTTGAGGATCAAACATCTAAAAATGCCAAAGATTCTAAACTCAAAGTAAGGATTGATTCAAATTTGAAGAACCAAGGTGCAAATAAAAAGAAGAAAGGTAAATGCTACTTCTATGACAAACCGAGATATTTTGCTCGAGAATGTCAACTTAAAAAGAAGACATTGAAGGGAAAACAAGTGGCAAAAAAAATCAACAATGTTAAAGAACTTATTGCAATGGTGTGCGAATTTTTTTTTATGGATAATGAAGGTGGATGGTGGTTAGATACTGACGCAATTGTTCATATTTGAAAAGATTATTCTCTTTTCAAAACATATCAATAGATCGATGGAAAAGAAGTAAAAATAGCGAATAACCTAGGCACCAAAGTAACTGGAAATGGCATAATGGAATTGAAATTAACATCTTGGAAGATTCTTACCTAGATTTACGTACTTCATGTACTGAAATGTGAAAAAATTTTGTGTCTAAAAACCATCTCAATAAGAGAGGTTTCAAACTTGTGTATGAGTCAGATTAGCTTGTCTTATCCAAGAATGGTCAGTTTATTGGTAAATACTCTTGTAACGACATGATCAAATTTAATATAATAAATTATATTAGTTCCGTTTATATGGTTGATTCTATTTATTTATGGCATAATAGATTAGGTTATGTTAATTATAGAAGTATAAAAAATATGACTAATCTTGGATTAATTTCTGATTGTAAAATTGACCACTACGATAAATGTAAAATTTGTGCTCAATCTAAGATAAGTAGAAAGTCATTTAAATCTGTTGAGAGGACATCCGAAATGTTTGATCTTATACATAGTGATATACGTGATATGAAGAGTAATGTCACTTTTGGAGGAAATAAATATTTTTTAACTTTTATCGATGATTACTCCAAATGTATGTGTGTGTGTGTGTGTGTGTGTGTATATATATATATATATACACACACACTTAAAAGTAAAGATGAAGTATTCGATAAATTTCTTATTTTTAAAGAAAAGGTTAAAACTCAACAAAATCAAAAAATTAAAGTCTTACAATCCGATAGAGGTGGTTAATACTACCCAAGTGAATTTATTCAATTTTTTAATACTCATGGAATAATTCATCTAGTTACGACACCATACACACCGCAACAAAATATAACAGTGGAAAGGAAAATTAGAACTTTTGTTGAAATGATAAATGCAATGTTAATCAGTTATGAGTTGCCTTTGTCTATATGGGGTGAAGAAATTTTATATGCATGTTATACTATTAATTGTGGTTTAATCGTAAAACTAATCTTAACCGTCTTAAAGTTTGGGGATGTCTTGCTTTTGTATTAAAACCTGAACCTAAGAGGCCCAAGTTGGGAAATAGAAATTGCAAGTGTATTTTTATTGGATACTCTAACAATAGTATGACATATAGATTTCTAAATCTTGAGTCCGTGGATGTGCAATTTTTTGAATATCTAAAAAAGTCAAGTACTTTGAATCAAGAAGATTTAACAAATACTCATAAGTTATTCGAACCAAGAAGATTTACCAAGGAATATTAAGATTTCTTTTAGATTAGATTTTCTTCACTAATTTTTTTTGGAAAAATCTTTGCATATAAGCCACCTAGAGAGGGCGTTTCTCTATAAATATTAATAAATTAACCTTTTCTTTAAAAAAAAAAAGTACTTTGAATTAAGGATTAAAAAAATAATAATTTGACTATTGATGTCTCACCTTCAAATAATTCATCTCAACCAATGTCAACTTTGGAATCAACGAATGATTGTAAGGAAAAATTTTCAATCGAGTCAATTTGTTTGCAATTAGCTTAATTCCGAACAAAACTGTATGAGTCATAGGATAGTCTTTGAGTTATGATCCCACAAAGCCTATGACGTTTAGTGTTGAAGATTTTGCATCATATCTTTGAAGATCATATTTGTTCCTTCATATTTCTTCACACTTAGTTTATTTTAGATCACACAGGTATGAATGCTTAATGGATTATAAGATTAGAATCTTGATTAAGGATGGATTTTTAAATTAAATTATGTTGTGAATTTGAAATATTATTTTTGGAAACATATTTTAAAATATTTTTCGAGTTAATTTTATTTTAGAAAATTCGAGGATGTTTTTAAAATAGAATTTATTTTTCTGTCGTTCAAATGACATTTGGTCTCGTTCAAACGAGAATTGTTTCTCGTTCGAATGGAGCGTCGCCTCTTAAATTGTGTTTTTGTATTTAAGGAATTCTTTCACTTTAAAAATACAAAGAACTTTTAAAAAACATTTCTGCATCTGGTATACTAAATTCCCAATAATTTCCCATCATCCCGATTTTCAAGTTCTAATATGATAGTTCCAAAGTTCTGTAATCTTGAGTTTAGCATCAAAAATTGTTCTATCACTTTGAACAATCATTTTCCTGTTATGGATTTCGTGAGTGCTGATTATGAAGAAGAAGAGGTAGATTATGTGTTCGAATTCGTAGACGTTGTTGATGTTACATCATTGGATATCGAGGTACAATGGACTCGTGTACTATGGACATTTGCGTGGGTGGATTCCTATGTGACTGTGGAGGAACGATAGAAGAAAATAAGAGTTGTCAAGGCTTGTCGGTGATCAAGTTGTTGAGTAAGACTAAATTCTCTCTTTGTAATTTCTCTTATCATAGTGATTGTCTGGCCTGGCAATCTGAGGTTTTTTCCCTTAGTGTTTTTTTTGTACATCGGCTTGTCTTATGTTTGATTTATTTAATTTATCTGCTTAATCACGTAGATGCATGATATAGGGTTAACAAGATAAAATTGATAAATCAAATTGGTTTTCACAATATAAGTTTGAGGTTGCTAAAGATAAAATTTGGAAAATTAAAAAATATTGCATTTCCCTAGAGATAACTACTTAGGGGACTTCTCAAATTGGCATTAGAGCTAGAACACTAATTTACTATATCTGTGATACCTAATCTTTAGGCATGAATCCAGGAAGGTTTGAGGTTATTAGAACCCCTATGTTTGATAGGACTCATTACACTTACTGGAAAATACGTATGAAGTCAACTCTCAAGGCTATAGATGAGCGTGTATGGTTAGTCGTAGTTAAGGGGTAGATACCACTAGTCATGATAGATAAAAAAGCTATTCAGTTAAAACCTATTGAGTCGTGGAATGATGCCAAGAAAAAACTTGCACAATATAATTATAAGGGTTTAAATTCACTCTTTTGTTCTGTGTCCCCGGAGGAATTCGATGATATTATGACAGGTGAGACGTCTAAAGAGGCTTGGGGCATACTCTAACTTACCCATGAAGGAACCAACGTTGTTAAGGCTTCCAAGCTCCAAAACCTTATCACCTAGTTTGAAACGATTAAGATATTAAAGAGTGAGACGTTTGATGAGTTATATGCTAGATTGTTCAATATAGATAACTCATCGTTTAACTTGGGAGAAAAGATGCCCGACAGCTGAGTCATAAAGAAAATCATAAAGTCATTTTCTGATAGATTTAATCCAAAGGTAACTATTTTAAACTCTTTAACTATTTTAAGATCTTGTAGGTGACCTACACACTTATGAACTTGACATGTTTACCTCTAAGCAAGTGCCAAAGAAAGAAAAGGGCATTGCTTTGAAAGACCTATAGGAGGAAACAAAAGTTTTGAATAATGATCCTGACATTGAGTCCGAGGATGTGGCCATGTTTGCAAAGAAGTTCAAGAAGTTTCTTAAGTTTCGAAAGAAATCGAAAGATGAAAAACGACTTGAGAAATCCAAGCACAACGAGGCCAATAATTTCCTTATGAATCAGAGTGAGAATATTAAGAGGCATGAGTCGGATAAGTGTTATCATTGTGAGGGTTATGTCCATAGGGTAGCGGAGTTACACATTAGACTTAAGAAGGTGGGTAACAAATCGATAGCATTTAATGCAATCCTTAGTGATAGTGATTCGGAAGAGGGAGAAGATTCCCACAATGAGTAGAAGTACACCTTGTTCATGGTTTGTTATGTGAGCGACGACGAGAAATCTTCCTAAGAACTTTTCATGATACTTTCGAGGCCATAGTGAGTGAACCCCAAGTGAGTCAGGGTGAAACGGGTGAGGATGAGGAGATAGAGGAGAGTGAGTTGCAAGTTGCGTTCCGTGAAATATATGCAAAAACATTTAAGGTGAAGAAGGAAAACTTGAAGTTAGAATCTAAGTTTAAAGATTCTGCCATAAAAAATAATGATGCATTGATTGAGGATCTTAGGGCATGAGAGAAGATTCTTTGGGAGAAACTATAATACATTGAGGGTTAGAGAGAGAGTCTTCGTGGCTTGATGGAGACTATGAAGAAAGAGATTCTATAATTTGAGGAGTCTAGGTGTCTACTTGAATATAGGATAGGAGATATTGAGGAGAAGTTGAGAGATTCGAGTATAGTTAAGTTTAATTTGGAGTCTAGGTCAAAAAAGTTGGATAGGATGTTAGGCACCGTCTAAATCAAAGATGATAGGTGTGGTATTGGCTTCGATGATCATGTTGATACCATTCCCAAAGTCAAGACCATGCATATGAGAGAGCCGACTAGGAACGGTCAATATTTACGCAACACTCTTCGACGTATTTACACTTGCACTTACTGCTGTAAGAAGGGTCATCTTAGACGTTACTGCTACGATCTTAAGAATACTCCTAGAAAGCCTAAGAATATAGTTTTTTTTTATTCCAAAAACCCCCATTCATCGTTACACACCTACTTGGGTTAGGAAATCGAATCTAGAGGCTTTAGGCATTAGACTTGGTGTTTCTCCTTTGATTGCACGCGGTTTTCCCCATGTTAGATCCTATGGTTGAGCGTGTTCACCAATTTGTCATACTCTAGTCATATCGTCTAGATATATTTTTCTGTATGGTTATGACGTGTATATTTTGTATTTTATCTTTTTTATTTTCTTGAGTTATTTTGAGAAAAATAAAAAAAAGATTTTGGTGTGACACCCCGTCTAATTAAATACCGGGTAGCTACTCCTTTATTAAATTAATACAAAATGCCAAGTTGGTCCAGTTAATAGCATCACTGTCGAAAATATTTTTTTTAATGATTACTAACCACCTAGTATTTAAAAAGTGAGTTGTCAAATTTTAAATTAAATCTGATTAACATGCAATAAATGAAATATAGAAATGTAACACAACCATTCACGATAAAGTCCAACTATAATGAATCAACAATTAAAGATGAGTCTAGAGGAAATACTCCTCACAACAATCCCAATATGAAAGGAAATAAAACAAGTCTGCATCCTGAATTAATTACAAACCAAAGTCTGAATAACTGAAATATAAAATGAAATGTTTCTAAAAGAAATGGGCGACATGCCCTACAACTGATGAAGTCTGAATATAGAGTCAAGGCAAATGAAGTGTCTAATAGCAAGGCCCTATAACTTCCACAACAGCTACAACTCGTCACCTGACTGGAAATACTATGCATGGTGTCCTTGTGGCTGGGCACCTAAAAATGGTTTTTACAAAAAAATAGATTTGAAAGCAAACGGGTCAGAGCCCGAATGTGGAGAGTATTTTAAAAACATCAAGTGCTTTAATAACAATTAAAACAATGAATGCAAGATACATGTTAGGACGTGCTCTCACATGAAATACTCACCTCTCGTCTAACAGTGCACTCCTAACGTTCCTGTACCCATTCATGCGTTATTTATCTAACTAAACCATCATAAGTTCTAGCCCAACTACTCGATTCACAATATGAATTCCCAATGTTATTACTTAAATATATAGCTTTACTTGAACTCAGATTTTCAATTGTTTGCATTACCGTTTACTGGAGGTTATCCCCTTATTTATCTTCTCATGGAGTTACTATAAATGATTCTTATAAATAAACATCACAATTCCTTTTCATTCAACCGTATATTATTCGTATCATAAATATACAATATAAGCACCCCGAGGCTAAGCTGCGGTGCACACATACTCTGCTATCCATCCCGGTACATCACGTACATAAGGATTACAAATTCCGAATCTCTCAGGAATTGTTAGAATAAACACCACACACAAAAATGGAGGCGAACATAATTCAACATATCCATGGTCACGTACATACCTACGCTCCATAGTCAGCTGGCTTAATAACTCACAATTAAGTCATTCCCTTGAACTATGTCCTCTAGGTACCAAGCTAAATCCGGGCACACAAGGATTAGAAGGCCCTAAGCGAACGTAAACCTCCCGTGATAGCAAGTATGGTAGGTATGTCATACACATAAGATCATATACTAAGTATGCACACATCTTAGATATCTCAATATTAATAAAGGTATTTTCTACATCCTTATACCATTATCCCAATTGTATACATTTTTTAGTCTTCTGATAATATATAAAGTAGATCGTCGTCACATCTCACGTCATAGATTCTTATACTTAAAACCTATCTCAAAGGGGTTATTAAGTTTCCTATTATTCCCACATATTACATCATTATTCTTAAGGTCCTAACTTCTGCCCCAAACCTCGATTCATTAACTTATTCAAAATTACTCTATTAATCCTAATATTATCTCACTCATCGAGCTTCAATAGCTTTTAGGATAATTCCTCAAATTAAATTCTAATTAAGGTCCAAACTTTATAACCATACCTACTGGTCTTCCTTAAGTCTAAGGATATTCATAAGGTCTCCAATAATATTTTCCAAGGGTTAACATCATTAAAATTTAACTAGGGGAAATTTTAATCTTTCTGGGAAGGTCGATCGATCGACCTTGACCTTCGATCGATCGATGGTGGTCGATCGATCGACTGATGAATGTCGATCGATCGAACGCACCAGGTAGGCTGCGGACTGCTTCCATTTTCAGTTTTCAAATCATCTCAAAACACCATTAACAAGCATGAAACTCTAAGATAACGTTATAATATCATCATACAACCATCCTACAACAGTGTTAACGTTCTAAAACCAATAATTCATCATTCAAGGGCTTTGTTTGGATCAAATCTTCATCAAGAATTCCAGTTTTCTATTTCTTTCAAGAATCATTAATAAACTTCTTCAAAAATCCGTTTTTAGATCATCAATGGTTCTGTTTTGAATACATAATTCGTCCAGAAAGTTTCTACATGCAATTCCTAACATAGTTCATAGTTTTAATCCTCAAATTCATGGGTCTAATCAATCTTCCAAGATAAATTTGATGATAATCCTAAACATGGAATAGCATAGCATTGAATCAATTATAATTAAACCACTTGCCTTAATCGTTCTTTAGATTTGTTGTTGATTGAAGATGGTTGAATTCCTCTCTCTCTCTCTCTCTCTCTGCAGAATTCTCCTCTTCCTCTCTCTCTCTACAAGTTCTTCTCAAGATGGCAATGGAGGTGGGGTTGGTTTTTGGGAAGTTTAAGGTTTCTAAACTTCTCCCGTAGCCCACTACCTAGATTGGGGTTGGAAATGGTTTAGTGGGTTAAGACTAAGTCAGATTTTTTACTCTAATTTTCGTGGGTTTTAATTCCCAAAATTCCGAAATTACCAAACTACCCTTTTAAGTTAACGGTATGGCCCAATAATGCCCCGGGACCCAAACTTAACCCCCGGCTAGTGTTTTCTGACTATTTCGACCCTTACGGACATGTTGGCACACTCAAAATGACCATACGGTTAATAGAAATAAAATTCACTTTTTAAATAAAATAATGACTTTCCTGACGCGACTGTCACACGCGTCTCAACAAAATTTCCCAAATTGCCGTATATCGATTTCACGACAAATTTAATAATTTCAATATTCATATATTGCCATATATACACATTATAATCAAATATAAACTCACATCTCGTTAGTATTTTATCCGGATTAATTCTCAATTAATTCACATTTAATTTAATAATCCCATAAATAAATATCGATAAAAATGCGGGGTATTACATTTGGCTTCATATATTTTTTTGAAAATACAATTTTTTTTTCTTTTGGGTTAAAATATTTTGAAAAACTCAAAAATATTTTTGATTTATGTGTTTTGAGTATACACTTATGGTATGGCATATTAGGGTGCTTGAATCCCCTTCACTTCGCAATTTTCATGTGGCTAGAACATTTGGTTATGATTTTAGATACTTAGATTGATCTCACCATGTGTTTCATGGATTCTTTTCGAACTTGACTTGCATTTGGATTCGACTATGTTTATACCATTGCACACACATGCACGAGCTTATTTGAACGTTTGACTTCGCATATACATTTGAGTTTGGTGAGACTTTCTCTACTCAATCTTATCATCTACGTGCATATATGACTTAAGGAGAGTTGTGAATGTAAGATCCAGTGCCCATGAGAATATTTATTGATTATTGACAAAATATGCGCATACACGGGAAAGGGCTACGAAAGACAGGTTGACTTTACGTGAAAGCCAACGTTTAAAAAAGCCCAAGAAAATTAAAGCATTAAAAAGAGCATATATTGCCAAAAGGGCCAATATGATATCTCTTAAAATAGAAAATAGAACAATTAGTCACGAATATTGCATATTAGCGCCCGTTATCTTTATAAATTCTAGTACAATTGTATCCGTTAATTCTCGTATTTACGCTCATATGCTGTATAATCTTGGGTTCTGATTTATATATATATATATATATATATATCTCTGTGTGTGTGTGTGTTGCAAGGTTTATTTGTGTTTTTGTAGGTATTGGAACGCTTAACGATGCAATTGGTGCTTTTCAAGAAATTTTCAATGTAGTATTCAACTTTAGGGGTATTTTAGTCATTTCAACGTTCGAGCTTCGTGCCTGAACTCTTCATGAAAGTTGTTTCCCTTCGATTCGTCCTCGCTTGGCCTCTGATGGTTCATCAATCCAGTTCCTAACGAGAATGTTATGACCATTTTCCTTGGGAGCCCTGTATTGGTTATTTAGACAAATCTTTTTCTTTTCTTTCATCTTTATTTTTTACCACTTACTAGATAAGTGGGTATCTTGTTATCTTTTAATTATATAGTTTTTATCTCCTTTTATTATCTTTTTAGTAATTAGATTAGAGAAGAGGGTTTTTGGAGGGGATTTTGGGTTTTTACTTCTCTATCTCCTTTGTTTACCCACTTTAGTTTGTAAGAACACTATTCATCTTCTACTTCTTTAATCCAAGCTTCTTGATAATATGCAAATATTGCATATTTCATCCCTCGAACCTACGCATTGTAGCCCCCTCGGATGCCTTAATCTATATATTTAAGCCCGTTAACAAGACAACCTGGGTTTATATTGTTAACAGGCTTTATGAGGTATAATTGGACTTTTGTAGGTATTTAGGTACTAAGTATGAAGTTTGGACGCATTCCGCTCAAGTTCCATACGTAATCGCAAGTTAAAGGGGATTTTAGTCTTTTCACATTTTGGGCACCTAGCCCATCATCTTCACGGAAGTTGTATCCCTCCTCGCAACCTTCGCGTGGCCGTGAACGGTGCGCAAATCCGATCCCTAACAAAGAAGTTACGGGATTTTTAGCGGAAGAGAAAAAAAAAAGAAACCAAAACAGCAAGCAGCTTGAAGGAGCCCTGTTTGATCGATCGATCGATCAAAAGGATCTATCGATCGAGCCCTCGGATATTACCTTCAAGCTGAGACAGTGGGCTTAGTTTTCAACCATCGATCGATCAAAGGGATCGATCGATCGATCCCTTGCTTTCTATAGATATTTTCCCTTTTCTTTTCTTTTTCCTTTTCTTTTCTAATTTAATTCCACTTACTATATAAACCCATTTTGTTGTAAATATCAGACATAATTCATTTTAGATAGTTTTAGGTTAGGGTTTGGGGGTTTGAGAGCTCATTTCTTCTTCCTCACTTGGTTTGACACCCATTTGGGTTTATAAGTTGTACTTTCATCTTTCCTCTCCATTAATATAGTGTGTATTTCCTTAATTCTTGCTTTTTAGTTAATTTACATGCTTTTATAATTAGGTTTACATGCTTTCTTTCCTTGCTTTCTAGTGTAGTTTTATTACGTTTATTTATCGCATTTTTAACGTGCTTTCTAGCTAATTTAGCCTAGGTTGTGCCGAATTGAACTCATTCCGAGTTTACATGTTGCTTGGCCTTGGTGATGGAGTTTACGGGTCTATTTCGGGTGCGTTGTCCTAGTTATTACGCCTAGGAGATTTAACGGGGCATATCATGTATGTTCCGTGCTTACGACCTTGCGTGCGTAATTTCTGGGATATTTGTTGATGCCAAAATTGGATTAGGCATTTATGCGAATTTAGGGGCGTGAAAACCCTTGATTCAATTAACTGTCGAAACGAAATGCATTTGTAATAACTCGTCGACCCATGTAACCATTTTATACTAATTAACTTGGATGAGGGATATTCGACGCAACCTATAGTTTTTACTCCCTTTCTTAATCTAGCTTTATTTTCCCACACCTAGACTAATATTTCCCTTTTATGCATCTTTTCCCTTTTTGTGTATAATCATCTTTTACACTTTTATCTAGGAGTGTTAAATCCTATAAATTCTAGCAACTCGTCTCTGTGAATTTTCGATACCCGACTTACCGCTACACTTGTATCGCAATTGTAGTCGTAATTTAGATTTTTGTATTGAGGAGGTGAAACGAAAACATCGATTGGTGCTTGACGCGCGTCGCTTTTCACCCTTGATCAAAATGGCACCGTTGTCGGGGATGAGTTTGTTTTAGACTTTATTTGATTTAGTATTTCATAGTATTTTCTTTCTATTTGTAGTTTTTGCCTAACATTTTTGTAGGACTTCTACATTTGAGTGCCAAAAAATGCTTGAATTTTTCGCGCGTGCATCTACTTTGTGGAATTTGCCACTTCAAGCCATTTTTGGGGTAAGCATGTCTTATTCCAATTCTTTCGGTAATCATTATGATAATTCTCAAAATTCTTGCAAACCTTTGACTTTTGGTAAATACTTAGAGTCCCAAAAAATTGCAACATCTAAAATGACTTTGGGCGAGTATTACAAAAGTTAAGCTTTGGAGTGCGTGTATTTTGAGGATGATGATAATGATTTTTGGCCTCTAATTCCTTGTAATAGGAATTTTGAAATGAATTGCAATAGTTTTCAAAATTCTTATAATAATGAGTTTAAGTTTAAGTCCGATGGTAATTTTCAAAGTTCGCATTTTCAAGAATTCGCACCTCGGCCTATGACTTTTGGCGAAGGCTTGTGTATGCTTGAAAATGAGAAAATTGAAAATCTTTATCGGGAAGAAAATCGTTTGTGGGAACATGAATTGGATTTATTATTTGAATCCGACGACGATTTTTCTTCTGAGACTTTTGAAGTCGAGGAATGTTTTGAACTAAATGAGTACTTTGCGCCTACTTTGGAACAAATCATTATCGACTTTGCCCACTGCGTAATAGATATTGAAAGTGAGGATGAAAATGACGTAATATATATTTGCAATCAAATGATTTCTTCTTTGGCCCCCAAAGAAGAACATTTCATTGAAAATGATCTTATTTCTTTCGAAACTCAATCTTCAAGCGATGATGATTCATATCTTGAGTTTGAATTTGTTTCCTCCACATTTTCATTCTCTGTTATCACACCGTCTCAAGTACCGGATGATTCGGTTTCAAACTTTAATGTTTTAAACCTTTTCGCCGATGAGGAGTACTTGTTCGAGTCGCCTTCTACGATCGCATCTTTGACTTTGTGTGCGCCACCTCCCATTCCAATTTAAAAATCCTTGGGAGGATATTCTGCTTTTCTTGGTCCCCACATGTTCTTGTCACCCGTTCAATCCAAATCCCCCATCGTGTATTCAAAATTTTTAATTGACTATGGTTCCTTTCTTCGTCCTTACACATGCCTTCCGTTGTTCTAATGGAATTTATATTTTTCGGAGGGCATGCTTGTATGTGAGGGTACACCGGTTATCCTCCAAAGTCAAATCGTTTTCACGGTGGACCCTCAACTATTTAGACTTTTAGTGTATAGTTAGTGTGAAGCCTAAATAGTAGGTTGTATGTAGTTAGCTTTTTATTCTTTCTTTCTTTTTATTTTTTCTTTCCTTTTTAATTTAGTCTAGTGTAATTAATTAACTTTTTGTTATTTGTTTTTTCTATGCTCGGTACTAACTTGTTTTGTAGATTCTTTGGACTCGTTCTAGTGGGGATCGCTCCAATTTTGTGTAATATCGCTCTTTTCCTCTCTTTAAGTTGGTTCTTAATTCGCATTGAGGACAATGTCAGGTTTTAAGTTAGGGGGTGTGGGATATTCTATCCATTTCTTTATTTAGTCCATATTTTGCTCACATGTTAGTTACTAAGTTTGCTTTTCTTGTAAAAAATTAAAATATTTAAAAAGATTTTCTTTCTTTTTTCTTCTTTCTTGGGCATTTTGCCTTTGTTTCCGATGATAAATTTCAATAATTCCCCGATCCAATAGACAACCCAATGATGCATGTTCTCGATTTTAGAAGTTATTATACTTTAGTCCTCACTTATTGATATTATGAATAACTCTATGAATTAAACGTTAATCCCATGAGCACATGCATTTTCTTGCCTTGTTGATTTGGTTTAAGATTTTTATAACTCGGTAATCTTTTGTTGCATTGTATATACTTACACCTAGTAAGCTTTCTACCTTTCATCGTTTGTGAGTGTTATACACTATTCTTCCTCTTTAAAAACGTTTAATTCGTCGGTAATCTCTCTATTCTTTCATTAATCGTTCATTAATTGAGTTTATATCTTGAAATGTGTTACTTCATCATGATTTTTAAAGTTTGTTTTGACTCGAGAATTGCGTAAACTTTATGAAATGATCATAGGCCATCTTTGTTATATTACCCATATTGACCTTGACCTCACCTTAAATGTTTTCCCTCGTTAACCCCTTTGAGCCTAAATATTATCCTTTCGTTTCATAACCTAAAATTCCCATAACCAACTCCAAATTGGAGTTTTAAACCATACATAGACCTTACATACCTTTGTTTGGAATGTTACTTGTGATTGAATGTTGTGGTTGTGTTGCGGTTGCGATTTAGGCATATTAGAGTGAGAAAAGTAAAGAAATTAGATGTGAAAAAAAAAAAGAAAAAGAGAAAGCAAAAAGCAAAAGAAAACATGAGAAAAAGAAGAAAAGAAAAGAAAGAGAAAGTTGTAAATGTTTTGTATATAGTTCAATAGGCTTTGATTACTCTCCAAATGGTATATTTAATGCTTGTTTGGAACTTGTTTTCCAATTTTGAAATTTCCCGCATTTTCCCATTTTCCCGAGTTTTCATTTTCGAACACTTTGAACCCGTATATACATTCCTTCATTTCTTACCCTAACCAAAACTACTTTACAACCCTGTTAAAGTCCTATGTCATCGTAAGTAGATGTAATTCAAAGGTTTAAATAGTTTTGATAATCTGTAAAAATACTGTAAGGACGTATTTTTAATAAGTCCATCACAATTAATTATGTCGTATACCGCTACAAGTCGTCGAAGAATTGTGAAGATTGCATCTACAAAAGACGGATCCGAATTACCAGTTATGTTCAACATTCAAGACCAACAATATGAACTTTGGTAAGATATTGTTTTAAAGTTTCATTTACATTTCATATTAAGAGTGTTGGGATATTTTTAAAAGGTTTTAAAAAGCTTTTATATAAAAATGTTTTTTTAAAAGAGGTTTTATAACTGTTTGTGAAAAACTGCTTCAGCAGTAAACGTTCCTCGGTTTCGATGCCAAGGTCGTTCAAGCGAGATATCAATCTCGTTCGAACGATAATGGAAAGTCGCGTGTAGTCGTTCGAACGACACGCGATCTCGTTCGCGCGAGATGTCATTCTCATTTTGAGCGAGATAACATCCTTTGACCAACTTAGTTTTTGTATAAAAAGGGGTCTTGGCAGCCTAGAAAAATGTGGAGAACAATTTAAACTTTTAGGAGTATTATTCTTTTAAAACTTTTGTGTATCTGCCCAGATTTAATTCAATACCTTTTGGCAGAAAGTTTTTCTCCAATAATTTTAAGGGTTCAAATATTTTGTTTCTAATTCACAAAATCCCAATTACTTTTATGTGAATTATTTTGTGGAACCCAAGAACATATTTTATTTTTGTTCATACTTTATGGGGAGATCTCTACAACCGACATATACGTGCTATTATGGAGGGAGTCCTTATAAAGTTCACATCTTATGGATAAGTCGTTTCTCTTCTTCATTGCTGCCCTCCTGGAAAGGGAAAGTTCCAGCCGACGACATCAGAACCGACACCTGCGGGTATTTCTATGTTAATATTTCTAGTCGTTGCTTTGAAGGTTTGACGGAGACACCATGCGTTACACTTGTGGGCGATTATTAGGTTGTATGTAAGTCAATGGTCTTGTAAATTCTTCAAAGTTCTAGAAATAAAAGGTTTTGCCCCTTTGGGGGATTTTTCTTGAATATTTGTGTCACATGCTTTATTTATTTATGGGTTGACACACGCACTTTTAGATGCATGTTTAGGGGCTGGATTAATTTGGTTTAAAAATAGACTCTAATTAAATAAGTGTGCCGAATTGGAAACTTGCGAATAAATTTAATTATTTATCACACAGTCTCGTTTTCTCAAATTGGTATCAGAGCGGGTTACGCTAATTTATTGTGTATTCTTATTTTTCACAAAAAATTGTGTGATATTGATTTTTTTTTTAAATTGTAATTTTTCTGATGGAGCACTTATCTAATCGGATGCCCTCCTTTGATGACCCGAGTCAAAGTTTTGATGATATAAATCGTTTGAATTTGACGTTTGCAAAAAGAATTAAAGTTTTGGAAAAAGAAAATTCTCGTTTTAAATCCGCGATGGGTCTTTTGCCAACGGTTCAAAATCAACTAGATTTTTATCGTGAAAAATTTGTTTCCTTGGACCATGACTTTATTGCTTAAAAATTGTCCAAGAAGGAGAGTGATGATAGGTTCCTATTTTTAGAGAAAGAATTGGAGGACCTTAAAAATTTGATGGTTTGTGTTTGTGCCAAAGAGGGTAAAAATATTTTAGTCAATGAGTTTGTGGCACGTGAAAAGACTCTTAGGAAAAAGTTTGCTTTAATTGAGGGAGAGAGAGATACGTTTTTTGGAATTATAGAAAACTTGAAAAAGGCGTCCCTTAATTTGGAAGAGTCTAATTCTTTGCTTGAGTAAAAAATTTTGAAGTTAAAAAATGATTTGACAGACTCAAGTAGGTTTGATAGTGATGGTAATGGCTCATCGTGTTCTCATGCTTCTAATGCTAAAGCCAAAACCATTATTTATTTTAGAGGGTCAACTAATTCCAGGGATGTTAGAAAAGATCACACTTTAGGTGTCGGTCCACCCTTTTACACATGTTCATATTGTGGTAGGAAAGGTCACCTTAGAAGATTTTGTTTTGATACGTGCTTTCCAGCTAATTTAGTCTAGGTTGTGCCGGATTGAACTCATTCCGGGTTGACATGTTTCTTGGCTTTGGTGATGAAGTTAACGGGTCTATTTCAGGTGCGTTGTCCTAGTTATTACGCCTAGGAGATTTGACGGGGCATATCATGTATGTTCCGTGCTTACGACCTTGCGTGCGTAATTTTGGGGGTATTTGTTGATGTCAAAATCAGATTAGACATTTATGCAAATTTAGGGGCGTGACAACCCTTGATTCAATTAACTGTCGAAATGAGACGAATTTGTAATAACTCGTCGACCCATGTAACCATTTTATACTAATTAACTCGGATGAGGGATATTCGATGCAACCTATAGTTTTTACTCCCTTTGTTAATTTAGGTTTATTTTCCCACGCCTAGATTAATATTTCCCTTTTATGCATCTTTTCCCTTTTTGTGTATAATCATCTTTTACACTTTTATTTAGGAGTGTTAAATCCTATAAATTCTAGCAACTCGTCTCTGGGGATTTTCGATGCCCGACTTACTGCTACACTTGTATCGCAAGTGCAGTCGTAATTTAGGTTTTTGTATTGAGGAGGTGAAACGAAAATAACGATCGGCGCTTGATGAGCGTTCTTTTCACCCTCGATCACTTCCATTGATCTTTTTCTTGATTTGTTATTTGTTTACTTTCTTTGTAACCTAGATTTAATTTCTTTCATTTACTTGCTTTCGTTTAATTGATGCTATTTAACACGCTTTGTAAGTAATTTAATCTAGGTTGAGATTGCTAAACTCACATAGGTTAATTAGTTACTATGCTATGGTATGATGGGTCTAGGGTAGTTTTAATGAGTTAATTGTTCCTTGTGTCACACTTATGAGATTTAACGGGGTATTTCATATATGCTCCGTATTTACGACCTTCATTTGTAATTCCATGAATATTCGTTAACATCGAACTCAAATTAAGCTTTTATGAGAATTTAGAGGGTGACAACTTTAGGTTTAATTAATTGTCCATATGTGATTAATCCCGTTAGCACTTTTATGTTCATGTAACAATTTATGTTATTTAGCCCGTGCGAGGGAGATGATTCCCAACCTATAGTTTTACTCGTTTTGTTAATGTAAGTTTAAATACATGCCTAGTTTAATGATTTGCTCACATATCATCTTTTACACTTTTATTTGTGAAGTATGAAACTAATAGAATTCTAACAACTAGTATCTATGGATTTGATACCCGGACTGGACACTATACTCCCGTAAAGAGTGTAGCCAATAGTTTAGATTTTTGTATTAAGGTGGTGAAACGAATTCAACGACAGGAATACTGACATTACACTTATTGACGCCAAAATCATAGTAGGCTTTTATAAAAATTTAGGCGGTGACAACTCTAGATTTAATTAATTGATGAAATTAGATTTAATCTTGGCAGACTTGTCTTTCCAAGTAACCATTTATACTAATTAACTCGAGGTGAGGGATATTAGTCTCAATATATAGTTTTTCCCTTTTTGTAATCTTAGTTTAAACATACACGCCTAGATTATCTTATCTTTTGTTACCACATTATCTTTTACACTTTTGTTCGAGACGTATATAATTATTTAAAGTCTAGCAACATTTCTCCGTGGATCCAATACACGGACTGGTCGTTATACCCCCGTAAAGAGTGTAGTTAATAGTTTAGGTTTTTGTACTGAGGCGGTGAAATGAATTCAGCGACTAGCGTACTAACACTGTGCTACTTTTCACCCTTAATCTAAATGGCACTGTTGTCGGAGACTTATTTATTTTATAATTTAATTGTTTTAGTATTTCGTAAT
This sequence comes from Sambucus nigra, assembly GCA_949130495.1. NCBI lineage: Eukaryota > Viridiplantae > Streptophyta > Magnoliopsida > Dipsacales > Adoxaceae > Sambucus > Sambucus nigra. The sequence goes on along the minus strand of OX422223.1, from coordinate 60,066,911 downwards.
ATTTTCTTTCTATTTAGATTTTTGTTAACAAATTTTGTAGGACTTCTATATTTGAGCGGCAAGAAATATTTGAATCTATCAATCGCACATCACTTTGTGGAATTTTCCATCTTGAGCTTTATTTGGGGTAAGCATGTCTTATTCTAATGTTTTACAATAATCGTAACGATAATTCTCAAAATCTCCCAAAATCGTTGAGTTTTAGTGAATACTCTCAAATTCAAAAATTTGAAACATCTAAAATGACTTTGGGAGAGTATTACAAAAGTCAAGGTATCATTTATAGGAACTTTGAGAATGGTTGTTCCGATAGTGGGCCACAAAATCCTTATAGTAAGAATGTTGAAACTAATTGCAATAGCTTTCAAAATTTTACTTTTATATCAACTCCAAGGATTGTTTCCAAACTCCTCATTGTAAAAAATCCGCACGATTAGTCACGAATATTGCATATCAGGCTCGTTATCCTTATGCATTATAGTACAATTGTGTCCGTTAATTCCCGTATTTACGCTCATATACTGTATAACCTTGGGTTTCGGTGTATATATATATATATATATATATATATATATATATATATATATATATATATATATATATATATATATATATATGTGTGTGTGTGTGTGTGTGTGTGTGTGTGTGTGTGTGTTGTAAGGTTTATTTGAGTTTTTATAGCTATTTGAAAGCTTAACGGTGCAATTAGTGCTTTTCATGAAGTTTTCAATATAGTACGCAAATTCAAGGGAATTTTAGACATTTCAGTGTTCGATCTTCGTGCCCGAACTCTTCATAGAAGTTGTATCTCTTCGAGAGTCATCTTTGCATAGCATTCGACGGTCTGTTAATCTGGTTCTTAAAGAACATGTTATGACCATTTTCCCAGGGAGCTCCTTCTTAATTTTTAGGATAAATCATTTTCTTTTCTTTTATCTTTATTTATTTTATCACTTACTATATAAGTGGGTTTTTGTTGTATTTGAAGACATCTTTTATTATATAGTTTTCATCTTCTTTTATCATCTTTTTTAGTAGTTAGATTAAGGAGGTTAGGATTTGGAGGAGATTTTGGGTGTGGCTTCTCTCTCTCCTAGGGTTTTACCCACTTTGGTTTATAAAAACACTATTCATCATCTCTCTCTTTAAATCCAAGTTTCCATTTTTTTTCTTGCTTTGTTATTTGTTTACTTGGTTTGTAATCTAAATTTAATTGATTTCATTTAATTAATGCCATTTAACATGCTTTGTAGGTAACTTAATCTAGGTTGAGATTGTTAAACTCATAGTTTCTATGCTATGGTATGATGGGTCTAGGGTAGTTTTAATGAGTTAATTGTTCCTTGTGTCACACTTAGGAGATTTAATGGGGTATATCATGTATGCTTCATATTTACGACCCTTCATGTGTAATTCTGGGAATATTCGTTGATACTTAACTCAAATAAAGCTTTTATGAGAATTTAGAGGATGGTGATTCCAGGTTTAATTAATTGTCCAGATGTGACTAATCTCATTAGAACTTTTATGTTCATGTAACCATTTATGTTATTTAGCCCGTGTGAGGGAGACGATTCTCAACCTATAGTTTTACTCGTTTTTTTAATCTAAGATTAAATACATGCCTAGTTTAATAATTTGCCCACATATCATCTTTTACACTTTATTTACAAAGTATTAAATTAATAGAATTCTAACAAATAGTCTATGTGGATTAGATACCCAGACTAACCGATGTACTCCCGTAAAGAGTGTAGTCAATAGATTAGATTGTTGTCTTGAGGAGGTGAAACAAATTCAATGACCGACGTATTGACACTATGCTACTTTTCACCCCTTAATCAAAATGATGCCATTTCCGGGGATTACTTTTTGCTAGAATTTTATTGACTTAATATTTCCGACTATTTTTCTTTCAATTTGTATTTTTTTGTTTTAACCGATTTTGCAAACTTGAACATCTGAGCTCCAAGAAACATTGAATTCGGACCTGCACACCACACTTTTAAGCATCCATCGATGAACCATTTTGGGTAAGTAAGTCTTACACTAATGATTTCAATCGTTGTAATGATTTGGGTTCGGGAGTTTGTCCTAAGAATAATTCCAAAAGTCCCTTTAAGCCTATAGGTTTTGGTGAATACTTACATGTTAAGAAGAATGAAAATCGCAAGATTACTTTCGGGGAGTATTTACAAAATCGAAATAACGATTTGGGGAATTCTGAAACTTATTATAATGATAAAATGCCTCAAACTTATTATAATAATGAAGTTAAAAGCCATTACGATAGTATTTCTTTGGACAATTATGATAATAATGTTCAAAGTTGTTGTACTAATAAGCTTAAAAGTTTTGATAATAGTTCTCAAATTAGTCTATTTGGAGAAGTTGTGAAGCCACCGAATTCGTTTGGTACGTTGTTGCAAAATAAAAAAAAGGAAAAATTTGATAACTTTTATCGGGAGGAATATCATCGTTGGGAGCACGATATGGATTTATTATTTAAAACCAACAATGATTAATCTCTTGAAACTTAGGAAGATGAAGAATGTTTTAAACCAAATGAGGAATCTGAGGTCCTTGAGCAGACGTTGCCTACTTTGGAACAAACCATTTTGCATTTAGACTAAGGCATAATGGAGAACGAAAATGGTGGAGATATGGAGATTGATGCACTGTGTAATGAGATGATTTCTTTCGTGAACAACAAAGATAATTAGAACACTTGTGTTTCTCCTCAAACAATTTTGAAAGACCATTTCACTGAATGTGAATCTTTTTCCTTTTCAATCCAACCATCATGCGATGACGAGTCATCTCTTTTAGTTGAATTCATTTCATCCTCATTTCCATTCAACGTTTTTTAACCATTACAACAATCCTATGAGTCGGTTAAAAAATTGAAACGTTCAACTCGTTCACCCGCGAGGAATACTTGCTCGAGTTGCTCGCTTTGATGTGTTCCTCTATAGTGTGTACCCCTCCCTTCATGCTTTTTAAAAATCCTCTGGGAGGAGATTCGATATTTTCCAGATCCTATGTGTACCTATCCACCAATCCAAACCCCCCATCACCCCCCCCCCCCCCCCCCCCAATTTTTTTTAATGGATGATGGTTATTAAAAGGAGGTGACTATCCATGAACAACCACCAAAATGGCTATAAAAAGAGTTCGAGGCCTCTGTTTTGGACGCCAAAAATTGTTATGTTCTTCTCTCTGAGTCCTCTATCTTCTTACATTATCATATAAATATTTCAGAGTGTTCTTTGATCAAACTTTACATAGTTTGAATAAAATAAGAAATATCATTGCATTGTATCCTGAAGGCCAATTTCTACTTCAACTTTACTGTGTACTCGCAATTTTCATCCGGAAGGGGAGGAATATTATCTAAAAGACAACGTTCCTAAAACATGCCTTGCAGTAACTTGGATTCATAATTATTATAATTCGTTCATAAATTTGTAACATTAAGTATATGTTGTCCGGTCACACTAGTGCGCCACAAAAAGTTATTGGTCGAATAATAATACCCAACAACGTTTAGAGAAACATTTGGATATGGTTTTAGGAACCTAAAATATATAATGATATAAGAGATATTAACAGGAGCCTACAACGCGAAAATATATTGCATATTCTTAGTACCATGTGGCATGTCAATTGATACTCCATAACGAGTAAGAGGCTAGATTTAGCAAGTGAGATGATGGTTACCCTAAGAATAGGATACAATGATTTATGTCTATTTGTACTGGTTCAGAAGTACCTAAGAATTTAGTCTCACTTTTAAACATTCATTTATAATTACTTTTTTTTTGTTATTGGTCATGTTTTAACAACTATGAAATAAGTGACATTCTCTCCGAAAAAAGAGAGACGATTACAAAACGGTTATGAACGATTTTGGTTGGTTATGGAATTTAATAAAATTTAAAAAATACACGGTTATATATACTCATTGTGTACGGGTTCGGCCCTTAGCGGTCTTTTTTGATATGATACATTTAATTATAAAAAAATGGAAGGGGAGCCTAATAAAACTTTGAAAATGGGATAAAACCTAAAACAATTATAATTTCAGAGTTCTTGTCTCATACAGATAAGAATGTGCTTGCATGCAACACAACAAAAATTCAATCGGATACGAATTGGTCATCATGAGATATATTTTGTGAAATAAATATAAAATACCTTATAAAATCTTAAAAACATAGTGGTTAAACTTAAATAAGATGAAATTGTGGTTGTCAAAATCCTATCGTAAGTGATCCCAAATCTCTCTCCATTCGAGCCCTAAATTCGTAAAATCGTATTAACGAAATCATTCCATCAAGATTAACACGTTAAGACACTACATTCGTAAAGTTTTTATTATTTCTTGGTTATTTTCATTTTTCTTTCTTATTTTACAAGAATTTTGTCTTGTGAAATTTAAAAAAAAAAAATTTAAACATGTTACAAAAAAATTGTCTTCTATTTACATAGTGATATTTTGTCTATTTGTTTCACTAGGAGTGGCGGACCTACTTACATGACAAGGTAGACAAGTCCCACCTTATCTTGGGAAAGGTTTTTCTTTTTAAATAATATAAGTATAACATTTTTAGAAACATTTGACTAACAAGGTGGTAATTAATTTAAAAAAACTCGTACTCTGTTTTAGAAAGAAAAAAAATCCCACGTTATCACATAATTTTAAAAGTAATTTTATTTATTTATTTAGACAAGACTAATTTATTTTCCCGCCTTGTAATTGTATTTTGGATCCATCCCTGGGAACTGTAGGTAAAATATGTAAACATTTTTGTTTGAATATGCATTGTATACTACTAATTTATTGTCGTATACTTGTCGTATCTGTGAACTATTTTTTTGAGATTTTTCGCTTTGTCTGCTTGTATTATATTTTCCCATGTGTTTTATGTCAGCGTTCATGCTTCATAGGTTCGAACAACTTATACATAAAAACTTACACATAAAAGATAGCACAATCTGTTGATATAACTCCCCAGTATCCATTGCACTGTTAAGATCATCTACAACGAGGATGGAACATGCCAAGAAAATTTGTTAATTTACAAACTGGGATGTCTGTAGTGGTGGGCATAACTGAACAAATTCCGTAACTCGATTTGCAGTGATTTCGCAAAGATACAAAACCGCTGCAAAATTTGTAAAGGGTTCCTATGAACTTTATTTGTTCATAGGAATTCCTACGAGGAAATAAAGTTCGTAGAAAATATAAATAATCATTTTTGTGCTATTTTTTAGTTCTTATGAACAACAAAAGTCCGTAAGAGTTTCTACGAACAAATGTTGTTCGTAAGAAATATAATTTATATTTCCTACGAACAACATTTGTTCGTAGGAAGTTTGATCATTAATTTCCTTCTTCCACCACTATGAAGCTTATATCCAACGAATGGTATATTGACTTTACATTTTGTATATTTGCCTTTCATCCAACCTCACCACTATTGATGCTCTAAGAAGGCTACTAAATCTCCCCTTTAATCATTGGAGGAACTAAGAAGCAAATATTCAGATATAAATTAAGGATGCAATACAACATTAACATGTCAATTATATTTTTTTTCTCTTGAAAAGCAAATAATTAATACCCTTGAGACACCTTAAATTTGATATGTTTTCATACATATACTCCAACTTTATTAAATTAATAGTGTAAGTGTGGTTTTCTCTTTGTTCCTCCCAAATTAAGAGTTATGTTTCTTTATATAATATGTAGGAGCTACTTTGTACATAGGAGGTCAAGTGCCCCACCAGCGATTCCCAGGAAAAAAAATTATACAAGTTTAGGGTAAATATGTAAGAATTCGAAAATATAGGGTGAGGTCAAAAATAGAAAAAGGAAAAAGTTGCAACCCACTTGCTCTTAGTCTCTCATCCCGGTTCTCTCTTTTTATTTTTTCAAAGCAAATCAAAGAAATCAACATAAAAAACTTCAAAATAATCTCTGCCCCCCACTGCCACTTCTCACCACCAAAACTAACCTCCGGGTCCTCCTTCCGCCACTAAGCAGTGCTGGCGCCGCTAGTATACAACCTACAGCCTACCGGACTTTAGTTTATAAATATTGTTAGTTTTTTTTGAATTATTATTTTTTAGTTTATATTTTTTTTTTTGTTTCGAGGGATTTGCAAGTTGTGGTGGATGATTTCTACCTTAGACATTTTTTATTTAATTGGATTAGAATTAGAGCTAGTATTTTTATTAAGTCTTATATTTTAATTGAACTTGCAATTTGTATATTTGTTGAGTTAAAATAGATGTAAATTTGACAATATGAATATGATAATGTTTGGTGAGTTACAATAAATGTATATTTGTTACTCGATTTATTTGGATTCAATTTGTTGTTATTTAGATGAGGTTTTCGGATATTAAGGGTTTGAAATAATTTTGTTGTTGTTTAGTTTAGGGGTTTGATTAGTATACTACGTGCATTTGTGCTATTGTATCCGAGGTTGTTTTATTTGAATTGTAATTGTATAGAAGTAAAATTATTAATTGAATATTTATAAAAAATTTAAAAGTAGCTCTAAAAAATTTGGCTCGAGGCTACCGCCCCCCAAGTGATCAATGATTTCTATATTAGAGTGCTCTAATTGGATTTTTTTTGGCTCCGCCCTCTCTAGAACTAATCAAGATTCCAAAATTAGTCATTCTAACAGTATTATGGAAAAACAAAGAATCAAATGCATATGTTGCATTCAACTCTATTAATAGTTGAACATAAAATTAGAAAGTATTTTTTTAGTCCATATGTTTAACATTCAAATATGGTCTTACACTTGAAGGAGAGAAAATTTATGGTGATAACATAACATATTATCATATTTCAATCAAAATATTTATAAAAATTTACATCCACTAATAAATAAAATCATTACAATAAAATATATAAATCTTAACCAAATAAAAATTTTACAATAAGAAATATAGAAATGATGTGATAAGACTTCAACCAATAAGTTTATCACCCACATAGAAAGATATATTATAAAAATGTAAGAATGTTCATGACTTTGCAATTTTAGATAAGATTACTTTGACTTTAACCTTCGCATTTACTTGACATTTGACTTGTTTTATTATTTAAATAACGAGTTAAAAGCCCACTTTTATGGAATGAATATCACCTAGGAGTAGAGAATTGCCGACTTGCCTAATCTGTTGTAGTAATGATTTTGTGGAATTTGGTTATCCATGATAGGTTTAGTTACCCAATGTGGTCAACCAGGTAGGTATGGCGTAGGTATGGTATATATGACAACTAAACCAGTACCTATCGAAATTAAAAAGAAGATAATATATCAACTTCCAAAATTTCTCCTCAAACCATTCACCTCATAGCCCACCACTATGCGTGATGCCCCTTTCAAGATCTTTGAGTTCGGTACATAAATCGTAGAGTGACGTGGGGACAAAGTAAAATGATACACACACTCTATCTTAGTACCAACTTAGTATTGACTGTACTTTAAAATCAAAGTGTAATCCTGGCTATGGTACGATACGTTTAAATCATAGTTAATACTGAGATGATATTAAGAATCTACGTGTATAGCATTACTCGAAAACAAAACAAAGTCAAACACTATTGATTCTCCACAAACGAAATCAGTCACGCCGCTAGGTTATTGGCCTTCATTTTATTTTTTTTCAAACAAACAACACCACTAGTTTATCATAAGATGTCAGCTTCAATACTTTTTTTTATATCTTCTTGGTGAAAAAAAATCATTCAAAAAATAAATTTTTTGAAAAAAAAATCACGGAAAGATAAAAAAAATTATATTCAAGTGAAACTACTAGCCAATAATATCAAAGAATCACTCACTCAAAAAATACCAATAAATCGAGAAAATTGTAGCAAACCAAAAAAAATACCAACAAACACCAAAACTTTCATCGTCTTAGTACCGTTTTCAAACCTACAAATACCAATAAATGCGAAAAAATGCCACCCTCTTAATAGAGTTTTCGAACCCAAATACACCAATAAATCTAGAAAAATATCAACCCATCAACGGAGTTTTCGAACCCAAAAAATACCAATACAAGCACCAAATATATATCATCAACTAACAATATTAACCTCTTCCATTTGTAAGTGTATTGCTTTGTTCATTGTTCGTCTTATTGACGCCATTGTGAAGTGGGTAATAAAAATCATGAATCAATATACAATCAATTATTAAAGTTTTACAAAATTCACAAATAATTAATGAATTTATGCTAAAAAAACAGAGTACAACCTTCATAAGTACATCCGTATTATTGTTTTGAAAGCATGACACATGAGAACCACTTGCAAAATCCTACACATGGCACACAAATAGATTATAACAAAAACCATATTAACAATCATATGATGTTTAAAAATGGAGGGTCCAATTTTATAATCACAGATGAATAAACGTAAGCAATTTAGACAAACACACAAGAAACAAAGGGTTTTTAAAGTGGTTCTGCTATAAAAAAAAACTACGTCCACTGTTAGTATTATTTCAGCTGGTTACAATAGCGTAGTGTGGTGTACTTCTTCTTGATTGAATCGTCCCCTTGAGCTAAGGGAGATTGTGTATTTATAGTGGTTAAGAACCTAAAAGATGAAATGCCTTTATATCTCCAGGCATTTAGATATGTATACAATAAATAAGACTCTTGATATTCATCGTTGGTTGCAGTTCCATCCGAGTAACCTTTATTATACCTGATGATCCATGTTCTTAGTATTAGTAGGCATTCCACCCGACCAAATGTCTCTGATGCCATCAAGATAGATGAATGACCACGTAGGAGGACACGTGTCCAGTGTTTATTAGTCCACTTAAGAGAGTAATTTTTACATACAACAAAAGCTCCTAATGCTTCACACTTGATGATTGATCAAAAGTATGGGGTATTTGTTCAAAATTTTGCTCAGCGTAATGTCCGGGAGATGGTCAGGAGCCAACCACCCGGACATGTAAAAATAATTAACCGATATTATTGATAATGGTATCTTTGTAAATAATTCAAACTTTTTCGAACCGTCAAAGTGTAGACTAGTCTTTTTGTACTTTGGAAAAGTGTACAGCCAGCGGTAGTTCAAATATTCGTACAGTTCAATCATTTCGTTTCTATTTTTTAGGCAACCTATAAAAGGTTGTAAATATTCCTTTGTTTCATTATTCCTCAAATCTTCTGCACTTAATTTTTCTTTTCCTTCTCAAGCCTTTCGTTTCCATTATTCTCCGCTTGCTACCTGCTGTCATTTTTTTATCTAGGTAATCTTTGTAAGCTACCTTTCCTCTATTTTCTTTGATTTTCTAGCCTTTCAATCACAGTGTACATCGTAGATGACAATTCCTTGGAGAAATTTAGGGAAAAGAGGAAAATTCCAAATTAGGTAGGGTCATAAATTGCCCATGATTTTATTGATGTATATTGTTTAGCTAAAGGTCACTCCATTCCCACTCTTTTCATTGTATAGTGTGGTATTACCCCAAACCCACTTTCTCATCAGTTCTGTCAATATTTTGATGTTGTTCCGGAAAGAATAGTCCCAAATACATGGAGGGTGGTGAATGGTGTTACTGAATTAAATGAAATTCATGGAACCCATATTAGGATTCCTGAATTGATGTTCTGCTATAAATGGGGAACTATTAGGGATAATACCTATTACTTCCAATAGGGCTTTGGTGGTTAACTTGCCAGATTCCAATAAACACTACTGATATTATGGTGCCCTTGTCAAAAATTGGCAATATGCCCCCTTCCTGAGGGTGTAACATACACTAGACCAGGTGACCTCGGGAAGGGCGTGGCATATGTCATACTTTTCTTTTTAATTTTTTCTCCACTATATTAATTGTTTAAAGCTTTGTAGAATAACTGGCTTATTCTATTTCTATGCAGAGGAAAGCAAAATGAAGTGCTTCAAGGAGGGTGAAGTTAATATTAACGATCTCAAGTATCAGTGCAACATTCATTAATGATCAAGAGATGAGCATCCTCGACCAGTTTCTTTACTATTGGAATACAAAAGTACTGTTACATCTTTTGTTGCTCGACATGCTCTAATCCTTCCTCAATCACCTATCAACTTGGATGAGGAACCTGTGTCCCTTTCTTCTACTACTGAGTCAGCTGGAGTAGAGCTAGCTCAAGGAGTAACTTCTTATTCCTTTTAATCTCTTGCCATCACCACTATCTCCACTATCTCCACTTCACCAACTAATGATATAGTGAAGAGAAAAATTCCAAATTTGTTGACTGGATCTAACTCTCCTCCCTCTCTTTCTAAAAATACCACTACAACTAACAAGAGGTTTCAGGATACTGAGAAGAAACCTCAAGTACTGACTACTGAGGAGGCCCAAATTGAAGAACTTCAGTACAAGAGATTGAAGAAAGATTTACTTATTCATCAAGAACCGACTAAAAAGTCTTATGAGTTGGATAAGTCTGCTGAGTTGGCTAAGAAGTCTATTGCCATGAAAGGAAAAATTGAGGATGCCTCTGCGAAAATTAACCCTGGATTGGACAAGGGCTTAATAAACGTTGGTACTCTGTCAGATATAGGTCAGTTGCGATCCCCATGACTAGAGCCTAATTAACTGAAAGGGTTACTTAGACTTTGGCCTTGGTAAGTTCATAACTCATTTATTGATCTTCAATAATGTTTCATACTTTTCCTATGAACTAATACAATATAATCATTTATTTACAATTTTTGGTAGACTTCAACCAAATGCTAAAGAAAGACGACCAGCTAAAATCCTCTTCGACTGATGTGGAGGAAGCTGTTGAGGGTTTGCAAAAATCCTTAAAGGCATCGGAGGAAGCTCTACAAAGACAGAGACAAACCTGACAAGATGAGGTTAAGGATATAGAGGAGAAAACCAAGTCAATAGAGGATCAGCGAAGGACTTCCCTTGATCAATTGACCCAAGCCGAGCAAAATCTTACTAAAGCTGAGCGCAGGGCAAAGGCTGATGAAGATAAGACTTCTAGTCTGAATAGTAATAACAATGCTTTGAAGTCCAACGACAAGAAGGAGAAAGAAGAATCAATTAATAAGGTATTGGAAAAGGATTTTACTACAGAAACTATTCGGATAGAGTATGTTAAGAAGTTGTCCTTCAAAGAGGGTTAGTCAGAGGCTTTGAATGAGGTCAGAACCTAAGCAGACGAGTTATTTCAGAGACATAACCCAGGAGCTCCTCCTAACCTAGACGAAGACTTAATGGTAAGGAGGAGAGTTTTGGGGAATCCTCTATGGTGCCTATAGACTATGTCGACCTTCCTACTGCTGACCAGGCCAAGGCCAAGGAAAAGGTTTATCTCCTTTTATCCAGTTCCTTTTTTCTTTTTCCTTTATGTATTTTCCATTTCTTCTTCTTTTTTCTTTTTAATGCGATTAACTCTATAACCCTTGAATTATCAATGAAATGGCATATTTTTTTCTCAATCTTTCTCACTTTTTTATGTATTACTCTTTGTAATGTTCATTTTTCTTGGTCGGGACCATATACTTATACTTGTAAATTTGCAGTTTGATGTTAGGAAGAATGCAATAGTTTATGTTGAATCCAACCTATTGAGGAGGTGTAAGAGTCTTCTTGAGGTGGTCATGTGCCATTAACTGAAGAAGATTTTATGGGGTTATTGGACCCAAATGCTTCCGACCAAGTAAAAGATGCCTACGTTCATCTTCATTGTCTTCTGGATAAAGCAACGAGGAACAATGCTGGGTGTTATGAAATGGTCGAGCAAATGCAAGAAAACCATAAAATCTCTATGGCGTTGCTTCATTTTGATTATAAAGCTAGCCTTGAGCGAAGTTTGGGGCTTTGATAAAAAAATACAAGATATGACTTATGTGATGGGTAGGAAGGAGCTAGTGTTGAACTAAGAAACTGAGAATGCTCGAGAAATTATTGCACTTTTGGAGAAAGAAAATAATGCCTTAAGGAATGAAGTAGAGAGTCTAAAGAAGTCAACCAATACTGAGCCAGATAAAGGAGTGTATTTCTTAGAGATGGAGAATGACAAGATGTTAGAGGAACTGGAGAATTTTAATAAGAAGAAAACTAAGTCAGGCCAGTTGTCTCGACAAACCACTGTTGTTCGGCCAAGCATTAATGAAAAAATAACCAAAAAGGTTGGCGTCGACCAAACTCCTATACTCCAAGAAAAGGATAAGGCTATCCAACAACTCCCAGATAGGGTGGATCAACTAACGTTCCATTTTCATAAGCAACCCAAGGATCACTACACCAAATCTTGCGAATGGTCACGCCCAGTGGGTCACGGTCCAAGTTCGCGACTAGCTAGTCACGGATTTGGACTGTGACCCACTCAATATTTGGCGTGACCATATTTATTACCACCCTAAATTATCGATGCTCTAGAAGTGGTCACGGACCAAATCCATGACCACTGTGGGTCACGGACTTGGGCCGTGACCATCTTGGCTCCAAACTAGTGCCAAAATTCCCTCCAAACTGGTCGCAGATGGGTCACGGCCCAAGTTCGTGACCCATGGCATGACAAAGAAGAGAGTAAACACATTGAGGGTCACGACTTAGGGTCATGACCATTTATGGGTGTGCGTCACACCTATGGGTCGTGACCATACCTCATTCAAGCACTAGGGTTGATGAAAAAGGGTCGTGCATCACAGATTGGGGGTCACGGATTGGGGCCATGACCATTTCTTGGTGTGGGTCATGGCTATGGTCCGTGACCACACCTCAATCAAGCATGGAAAAGGGTCGCGCGCATGGGGTCACGGCTCTAGGCCGTGACCAATTTCAGGTCTTTTAAAAAAAAAGACCCGCCCGCTGCTTCTCATTTCAGTTGGAGTAACGCCGTTCCTTCTCATTTCAGCTCGTACGATTTTGAGTTGGATTTCAGTTGGATTTGCAAGGGTTAAGCGATTTCACTTGGTTTGCATTTGGATTAACCCCTGGTATGTATTGATTCCTTTTGATTTCATTTGGATTTCATGATTTCTATCTAAAGCCCTAATTTCGGTGTATGTATGTGTAGATTTACGTTTGTATGTCTGTATGTGTGTGTATGTATAGATTTATGTTTATATGTGTGTGTATGTATAGATTTATATGTACATGTATGTTTATGTGTGTAACTATGAACAAATAAATTATTTTTTTGTCAATAAACCCTATATTGTATGTGTGTGTATGTATAAATTTATGTCAAAAAATATATTAGGGTTTAGTAAACCGTAAATAGTATGTGTGTGTATGTTTATATTATGTCAATAAACCCTAGATTCTATGTGTGTGTTTGTATAGATTATTCCAATAAACCCTAGATTGTATGTGTGTGTTTGTATAGATTATGTCAATAAACCCTAGATTGTATGTGTGTGTATTTTTTTTAACAAAATGTAATTAAATGAATTTTTAATGAGTATAAAAATTTACACCTTGTCGTGATTTTATTGGGGGTTATATGCGTGCCATCATATTATATTGGGGGTTCTATGCATTTCATGATTTTTTGCACTACAATATGTCTGTAAGTGCTACAATATGTGTGTAAGTATAGTGTGTGTTTCTGTTAAATTCTCTCATAATAAACCCTAACAAAACATGTTATAAACAATTACGACGGGTTGTTGTTGGGATTTCACATATACTTTTAAACTCTCATAACTTTCAAACCCAAACCTTAATAGTAGGACTCGTATTCACGCCCTCATATACTTTTCTCAAGAAAAATGAGGCACAGTGATAATTACTGTCAACAAGAGTGGGAGAGGTTACAATTAAATCGCACACATAACAATTTTATTAGTGCGCGTCATATAGAGGGTACTCCTATTTATAAGTATGGAAATAAAAAGATCGAACAATTTAACTACCTTGTAAATCGTGGAGTTGATCTCCAACAAGATTACTTGTTCGGTCTTATTCTATTTTCTCTACCCGAAAATTGGGATGGCGCTATACAAAATATATTTCACACACATAATCCCGACATATCCCTGACCTTGGTTATGTTGTTGGAGAAGGAAAAAAAAATCCCACTCATTATGGATACAACTGCGTACAGAGAGCATTGACATAGACTGTGATGTCTCGCGCCACATGCACGTAAAATTGAATCTTGCCAACAAATTGAGAAATATGGGATTTCGAGTTCATGTCACGGATATCTACACATCAATCATATATACCCTTCCTCCTAGTTTGCCACGTGAAAAAATTCATAGGTTCTTAAAAACTAATACCAAATGGATGGAGATCAGACACATTGAACTTATTCTAGAGTCTTACTCTGAAAGGTATCTATCTATTTATATATATATAGTCATAAGCTTGATTAATTAGTTATAATTTCATATTATTATAATTATTTAGTCACTTATAGTTTTTCATTTTTGTAGATAACGCCGAGAGAAAACAACCCAAGGGTACCAAGTGCCGAGGTGACACCGAAACGAGGTTCACGATCTCGTGCAGAACCCAAATTCTCAACACCAATGGCTAAGCAATTCTCAACTCCACCAATGGTTCACTCCTCACTAAGTCCAACTCCAAGTGCTCCTACGCCCCAATCCAGCACTTTCGTTGCTTTAACGCCCCCATCCAGCAATCCTGATGCCTCCTTCTCAAATGAAAAGAAGCCTATCGGGTTCTTCCTTCTCGGGAATAACCCGACGGGTGATAGGAATGATGTGCTAAACTTTAAATCCCGATGTTTGTCCCTAGGAAAAATGAACATGGGAGTCAGTGGACCAGACAATTGGAACCTTGTTGATCAAGCTGTCAAAGATGACATACATGACCAACTTTGCAAGCATTTCTTATTTCCTAACCGTTCCAAGAATAGGGTTCCATCTCGGGTTGCTGAAGGATTGAGGACATACAAGAGAAACCTTCGAAAGAAATATTTCCCGAAAGAGGCATCGAGCTTAGATATTTTGGCTTTGAAAGAGAGAGTGCCTCCCAATGTTGAAATGCTGTTGGAGTAGTGAAATAAGTTTTTGGAGAATGAGGCGAAGGAGAAAAAGTTGGTCCAGAGGGATCAAAATAAAAAAAATATGGCATAAAAAACTGATATCCATAGGCTGGGATCCAAATCATATGAGGATTTGAAGAATAAATGGGAGAGTAGGACAAAGGATGGTCCAGATGCCGGTAAAAACCCAAATTGGTCCTACTTATTCCTTTATGCTCGATGGGACAAAGGTAATAAATTCCTATCGCACTTAGTTAAGACACTGGAATCAATAGAGGCCATCAGCAGTCAATCCGATTCGAGCCCTACTGATGACTTTGACCTTGAAAATGATGCCCTAGCACATACATTTGGAAAGGACAAAAGGGGGAGGACGAGAGGTGTTGGATCACATATGCCAAAAACAAAACTTCAACACACCTCACCTCTTGTGGATGAGCTTTCTCCGGTCAAGAATTGTATCTCATCCCAAAAGGAGAACCCGTTGATGACCGATGGGGATGTCCATGAGATTAAAAATACCCTCGAATTATTGACGAATCAAATTGGGAAACTTGTGAACTTTTTTGAAAGTTGTAGGCCCCCAATGCCTCCTCAAGGTTGCCCGTATCCTACTCTTACTCAAGGTTTCACACATCCTTCCCCTCAAACATTCCCCTCCCCCGCACCTCCGCCAATCACGGGACTTGGATCATCGTCAACAACTCACGGTGACTATGGCAAATAGTACCATATCAATGACATGAGAAATTCAAGGTTTGTTGGCATGTGCATACTCATCTCCATAGTTCCTAGAACTCTAGTACATAGCCAACCTTGTGAGGATAAAATAATGGTCGATGAAATATATAACGGCTGCGGAGATGTACCTGCATACGTTAACAGCGGGGATGGGATGTAATTGAAGAATTTTGCAAAATCTTTTATTACTTGGCCAGTTTATCTGTTGGCCAAGATGCAATAATATTTTCTTTCGTTTCAGTTGTAATAATTTTTTTTGTTTTAGTTGTAAGAATATTGGTTTTGCTTCAGTTGGAATGATATTGTTTTTGTTTCAGTTGTAAGAATATTGGTTTTATTTCGTAATGATATTTTTTGTTTTGTTTCAGTTGTAAGAATATTCTTTTTGTTTCACTTGTAATAAGATTTTTTAACCTATTACCATAGGACTGGAATTTGAAGATTATTACATGGATTTCCCACAATACAAAGAGTGGATGGGAGAGACTAATCGGATATCAAATAATCATGTAAAGGGCATTTATGAATTTGTTAAATATGCTTCCAAAAATCTTAAAAGTGAGAAGATTCTGTGTCCGTGCATTCATTGTATTAACAAAAAATATAAGTCATTGGAAGATGTTGAGTTGCATTTACTACAGTGGGGAATCTGTCAAGACTATATAATATGGACATACCATGGTGAAAAAGTTATACCTTATGTTCCAGAAGAATTATCGGCACCCGACCGTGTAACGAAACCCCAAAGAGTAGAAGTGGTACATAATTCACCAACACATCGTCCATTGATCGACTTAATTGATGATGCTTACGGACTCCACAACCATCAAAACCACCAACCTAAGGATACAAATAATGCGCATTATGACCAAGTAAATGAACAAATTGATCCTGAACTATTAGGAGATTGGGAATACATATGGTTGAAAGCCGATGCGGCTAGACCATTATATAAAGATTACGATGAAGATCACTCGGTATTATATGCAATGATTGGTTTGCATTATTTGAAGAGTCAATTTGGTTTATCTGGGAACAACATAACCGAGATTCTTAAGTGGGTTAAAGAAATTCTCCCAAAAGAGAACACGTTACCAGACAATTATCCTACCATGAAGTAGAGTTTTAAGGGTTTAGGTTTGAAATATAAATCTATTCATGCTTGCAAGTATGATTGCATATTGTACCGGAACGAGCATGAAGAGAAGGATGAATGTCCTGTATACAGTGAGCCTAGATATGTGGTTTGTGATAATGGAAATAACAAACATGTAAAAAATCGCAAGTGCTCGCAATTCCCACAAAAGGTTTTGAAGTACTTTCCACTTGGGCCATGGTGAAAACGGTTTTTTCCTGTACTGTGGATAGGGGAGGCCATGACATGGCATTCTCGATGCAAGGTGGGTGGGAATTTGATGCATCATCCGGTTGATTCACTCATCTAAAAAATTTCAAATGCACAACAACATGAATTTACAAAAGAACCGTGCAACATTCGTCTTACAATCTCAACTGATGGGTTTAACCATTTCGATAATTTAAGTACTAGTCAGAGTTATTTGCCAGTTCTCATGGCGGCTTTAAGTCTTCCTCCGACATTGTGCATGAGAAAGGAGTTCACATTGTTATCAGTGGCAGCTTTAAGTACTAGTCAGAGTTATTAACAAGGCCGAAGGCTCCCAGTGATGACATTGATATATTCTTAGCACCATTAGTCGAAGAACTTAAAAAGTTGTGGGATAAAGGCGTGACGACGTCATAAGGGTGAAGAGTTCACACTTAAAGTAATGGTGATGTGGGCGACCAATTTGTCACGGTTGTGGGTCACGGACTTGGGCCGCGATAATTTTTTTCTTTTTTTGTCACGGTAGTGGGTCACGGACTTGGGTCGTTACCAATTTATCACGGTTGTGGGTCACGAACATGGGACACGAATATGGGCCGCAACTATCTGCCGTGACCCCCTGTGGCCGTGACCATTTGTGGGTCACAGACTTGGGCCGCCACCCACGAAATTGGTCACATTCGAAATGGTCACGACCCCGGTCTGTAACCCACAGTCTTGGTCAGGGATTTTGGTCGTGACCGATTGCCAGTTTTGGTGTAGTGGATGTTTGGATGGATTGGTACAATGAGGCCTTGATTTACTTGGATAAACATATGGAGTAGGCTAGGAATGAGGGATATAAATGGGGTTGGTTGAACTTGCTTGTTCCACTGAAGATTCTTAAGGGCACTGAACTATTGTATTGATGTGATTCAGGAATGTTGGATTATCCTGATCCTCCTTTCAGTATTGATGTTAGTTAGATTCCCCCTTAAGTTTAATCAGAAAAGTATATTAGGGACTATGGCCTGAAAGGAGAAGATGAGTATGTTTACCCCCAATATTTACTAGACTGATCGAGCAGCAGAAGACGTATCAAGCTAAGGGATTTTAGATCCACCACTCTACCGAGCACCATTAATGAACCTCGTGTTGGGATGAGTAAGGATGAAGGAAAATGCCCAGTAGGATAGGCTTTGTATTTCCTTTTCTTTTCGATTGTATCATCAAGTGTTTGTGAATAAAATGGACTTCTTTTTCAATAAGCATGCTTATGATATGTATCTGTCTTTATTCAAGCTTGTGATTGGTTTTAATCAACTTGCCAACTAGGTAACCCATTTATGATTAGTTAATCATCTTGCCGACTAAGAAATTTTCTTCAATGATAAATGATTGTTTTATGGTTGAATCTATTTGTAATACCTTAGATTTGACTAATTCACTTAGATAAAATCGTAAGTAGTTTTGTTGAACTAAGTTTTTGCATTAGTTATCAGTGGCGACCAAGTGTTTTGGGAAAATATAGTTATTCATGTAAATAACTTGGTTGGGTAAAACCTCTCGTGTTTAACTTTAAGTCACACTTGATGTTTTACTGACTTCTTCTTCTTGATTTGTCGAAGATGAAATCATACATGAAGTTTTTTTTAAAGAATAATCTCGAGTTAGGCTTTTTTGAAAAACTTTAAATTAGAAAGAATTCTCAATTAATTTTTTCTGAAGTTGGAAAAGTTTGAAATAGAAAGAGGAACTTTGAACTTTTCTGAAGTTTGAATTAGAAAGAGTAACTTTGAACTTTTCTGAAGTTGGAAAACTTTGAACTGAAAATAAACTTTTTCGATGTTGGAAAAGTTTGAACTGAGAGTTAATTAAGTATGGTCTAGTACCATACTCTGAAAAAAATATAAAAAGTAAGCATAGGTAGTAGGAAATTGCAAATTCATTGAAATGAATAATCGATTAAATTAAAATAAAATTATTGATAATATTTGCAAAGCTGATATGCGTTCCAAGGATTCTTAAATTCTTCACCTTGGAATGTTTCCAAGCGATATGTTCCTGGTCGGATAATTGCTGAGATATGATATGGGACAATCGAATTACATCATCTTCTCTAACTTCCTCAAACATTTCTAGATCTAGTAGCCTCATGAGATCACTTTTAGATGAATCAAAATTCAGCACTCTGTGAGTCGGTAAACCTATTTTAGCTGGTACTACCGCCTCAGTGCCAAAATCAAGCATGTATGAAGTATCCTCTATTGTTGTTCTGGGTGTAGTCCTATAAGACCAAAGGACACTATGTAAATCATTGATACAATTACCTTTAGCATCATATAACCTCTTTCAATCCATCGAGAAGAGTCTTGTTAGTAATTTTTATCTCACCATTACATTGTGGGTGTTCAGGTGCTAAATGAAGCTTTTAAATTCTAGGCCTGAGGCAGTATTCCTCAAACTCATCGTTATCAAATTGTGTACTATGATTGGTGATGAAAGCATAAGTCATCCTATAACAACATATGATCTGCTTCTAGATAAACTGGAAAACCCTTTAATAAGGCATATTTACTAAAGGCTCAGCCTCCACCCATTTGGTGAAGTAATCTACTACTACAACCAAATACTTGAACTTTCCTTTGGTGGTCGACAATGGTCCGACCAGGTCAATCCCCAAAATAGCAAATGGCTAAGGAGAATTGATGGGATTTAGGGTAGCCCCTGGTCTTTTGTGAATAGTAGCAAAATTTTGGCACTTGTCACACCTTTTGGCGAAAGAAGCACAATCTATTTTCATGGTTAGCTAATAATAACCCTGTATGGCTATCCTTTGTGCCAATGATCGGCCGAGTGAATGATATCCACATGAGCCTTCGTGTACTTCTTTGATCAGATCATTTACTTCGGTTGGATGAACATAAAAAAGGAAAAAGAAAGTGTACCCTCGTTTATATAAGACGTGCTTCTAAAAAACATAACTGTATGCTTTGTATCTCATCTTCTTATATTCTTTCTGGTCGAATGGTAACAAGCCTTTCTCAATGTATTATTTGATTGAATCCATCTAAGAAGGACCCAATTTTACAGAGATTATACTGATAACTTATACATTAATACTCCTATGGGTGAGAATTTCCACTAGAATTGTTCATCTGAGCTCCATCAGAGTTACTAAGGTAGCTGAGCAAGGGCATTTTCTTGGGTATTATCCACCCTTAGAATCTAAACTACCTTAACTGCAGGAAATGAAGAGATAACCTCCATAGCCTTATTAAGGTATCTTATCATTGTTTCTCCATTAACTCCATATATCATAAGCATCTAGTGAAAAATAAGTTGAGAATCATTATACGCTATGAAAAATTTCCAGACTGGGATGTCGTTATTAAAATCTTCCTCTGACAGCACTCTATATTTGAATATTTTCTTTCTTTGTCCAGCTAGTAGTCGAGCTCTTTCTTGAGCAATCGGCGATTCTGGTTGGTAGATGACAACCTTTGTTTACTTTTGGGTTGATCTATCGTTCGAAGAAGTCTTTGGCAGACAAACTTGAATTATTTGGCACCTATGCATATGTGAACTCTGTGATGAAGTCTTCCACCGCTTTACCTTTTAATACGGTTCTTGATCCATAAATACTCTCATATTCCCCAAGCTCAACTTGGCACCTATACTCTCATATTGGCACATATACTCTCATATTTGGCACCTATACATATGTTATTTGCCATGCTTACATTGAGTAGTTGGATTTTGTGTTGCTTAATGGATTCTATTTTTATATGCCACTTTTCACACATGCACAAGATCATTTGAAATTTAAACGTCACTTATATATTTGATCTAAGTGAGATGTTCTCCCATCAATTTAGTCATCTACATTTTTCTATGACTATGGAGGATTTGTGCATGAAATAACCGTTTCTCGGATTGAAAAATAGAAAAATATGTTTATTCGGTGTTGGTGTTTATCAATGGAATCGAGTTGCGAAAGACAAAATTACTTTGCGTGAAAAGCCACCATTGAATTTTAGGCCTTAAAAATGTGGCATTAAAAAGAATATTTGCCAAGGCCGAAATTGTTTAGTTAATATCTTGAAAATAAAAAGAAAATGAAAATTATGAGGAGTTTGGTTGGATATATTAACGGGTTTGTACAATGACTTTGAATCCTAGTTAAGCATTAATTGTCAAGACTCTATTGGTTTGTAGAATCATCAAAATTCTAGGCTTATCTGCATTGTGTATGTTTGTTCATTGAGTTCAATTTATATTGTCACATGAGGCTATATCTAAATGTGATAAAATTTTGTAATCAAATTAGAACTTCGTGAACATGTTTTTAAGTGACTGGGTCGAAATTTAATCGTTACTAGTTCACACCCCTACACTTCATTTACCACATGTATTTGGACACATTTTTGCTATATGAGTGTGAAAAACTTAATGTATTTTTGTGTCGTGTGCGGTGTTTATACCTATGTATATGTGCGGGTGCATTAGTGATTTTCCTTGTGTGTGTGTGTGTGTGTGGTAATTTTTTTGTGTTTTTGAGTCTTTGCCTTGATTGCTAGTCCATCTATACTTCTAATTCATAATTGAAATCTATCTTGTTGCGTATTTTGTTTGATATCACATGCTTAGTATCTTATGTGTCAAATTGGTATCATTTTTTTCGCATCATAGTTGGATTAGTTATGCTATTGTTGTCCATATGCTTTTATGTTCTTATCATTTTATGAACCATCATGTCTTACTTATTTCCCAATATATTTATCCCTTATATAGTTTTTAGGGAGAGATATAGTATTTTCTTTATTGGGGGAGAAGATAGTAATGTGTTAATTCTAAAACCTTTGTCTATTCCTGAACAAAAAAGGGAAGAGATGGTATCTAAACCTTTAGTTTATGAGATTCATCTTAGGGGGAGTCGCGACCCTCTTTTGTAGATCATATTTGAAAAAGGGGGAGAATTAATTTAGGGGGAGTATTTATTTTCTTTATTTGCATTTAATATTTTGATATTCCCTATGCGTTTAATGTTTTTCTTAAGTGTGCAGGAATTATTCTAGCGGCAACCTTCATCGGCAAAGATAGTCATCCTTATGTTTTGATTCAAGCTTGTATTTTTTACTTTTGGGTGGAAAGTTTTTTAGTCTAGTTGTGCTTGATGGCCCTTTAAGATTTTTTCTTAGTTTTTGTTTCGGAATAAACAAAGGGGGAGATTTGTAAGGACACAAATTTCCAATTGAGTTTCATGTAGTGTTGGCTCAATTTTAAATAAAAACATTTGAGTCATAGTGTAGACACCCCATTTTGTTACTCCATAACTCTCCTTAGGTCCCTAGTACCTCCCTTCATCACTACAAACCTAGATCATGCCCCGAGTACTGACCTAGAAGCCATCGGGCACTCCCAGGCTCCATTTGACCAAAAAGTCAAACTCTTCAACTCAACCAAAGCTGAATGAATCTTCGAAGGGAACTAAAATCCCTTTCCAACGGTCCATCCCGTGCACGATTTCGACTTACCATGAGGACGAACGATCCTTTTGCGTCCTCAACTTGATCCAGAGGTCACCGGGCGCTCCCAGGCTCTGTTTGACCTAAGTCAACTCTTCAGCTCGATCGAGGATAAATGAATCTTCGAAGGGCACTAAAACCCCTTTCCAATGGTCTTCTCCGTGCGTGATTCCGACTTACCATGCAGACGAATGATTTGTTTGACTCCAAGAGGTCACCGAATGCTTCCAGGGCTCAATTGACCAAAGTCAACTCCCCAAACTGGGTAAAACTCATTGGAATGTCGAAGTAAATATTCTAACCTTTCCAACGGTCCACCCCGGAAGCGATTCAGACTTACCATGCGGATGAACGATCCGTTTGCGTCAGAACGATTCCCCGTCCAATGGACCGACAAACGCTTTCGAGCCATATTTGAACCAAAGTCAACACCCGAACCCAGGAGAGGTCAAAATAACTTTCAAAGGTCTCTGAATTACCTTTCCAATGGTCTACCCCATGTACGATTCTGACCAACGGTTTTCCCTTGACAGATAATTTTCAGAAAAGTCCTGAAACACACTGCCAAATGGCAGGTTCCAGACCCTGCCTATCGACAGGTGCCGATAGGCAAGACCAGGTCTATGACGATTGGCAATGACCTGGGCCTATAAAAGGAGGCCTTCACCTCATTTGAAAAGGGAGCCCAGATCTGATAAAAATCGCTCTCAGCGAATCCCAAAACCTCTCTCGAAGACAGCGCGATTTCAACATCCAAATCCCTTCATAACTTCCACTTTTCATCAAACTTGGTGAATTAGCCACTCTCCACCATCATCTAAGTGCAAGGGATGCTCTCCAACATTCAAGATCAAGCTTAAGATCTTCAAGAAGGTCCAACTTTATCAATTTTCTCTTCAAATTCTCTTAAATTCGCAATAATTTGTTTTATCACTTAACACTTTTATTATCTCATCTCACACATCATAATATACTTTTTATTTAGTATTATTGCACATCTATGATTTTCATATAAATAAAACCAAAAAAACAAGAAAAAGAGGGTTTGCTCATAAATTCCACATAGGGATTCTCATACTTCTCTCACAACTAAAACACTTTTTCTATGCACACACACACTCACAAATAAGAGATCCCCAATTTGGATTTATGGGATAAACCCCACCCCTCGTTTTGTATGCGAACTACGTGGACTTTGATGCCTTTATAGGCTATGTAGGCGTCTCGGGGTAAAACCCAATACTCGAGTCCTATTCTCACTTTCACCCTCATTTTCTATCTTCTCTAAAATCCAACATTCTTATATTCTATATACTTGTTCTTAGTGACGTATTACCCCATATGCGTTATCATTCCGTTATAACGATCAACGCAAGGGTAATCGCGTAAATCTTATTTTCTATTATTATTTTTATACCTTCCTATGGATAACTCGCCTTATCTCTTCCATGATACAAGTCGAGGATTCCTATCTCCACTATATATATACACATGCACACATATCACGGGGAAAATAAAAAAGGAAAATAGCAAACATCCATGAGATACCGAAAGGGAGGAATGGGTACCTAACACCTTCCCATTTCGTAACTTAGCCTCCGAACCCTTCTCGAATCATTTTGGTTTCGTATGCACCAGTATGTCTTTGGATGCCATCCTTCGGGATGGCTTCCCCTTTTTCCTTTGTCTATTTTTAGTAAAATAGAATGGCGACTCTAAATCTCTATACATTTTTACACCTCATCTCAAAAGATGCCGGTCGAAGCGCTCCCGAGAGGGATGCGCGGGACCCGAGGATCCTTCCTTGACGCGCCCGCCCGCGGTGAGGATCGGGGATGGCCACAGTGGCGACTCTGCTAGGAACTTGTATGTTTTGAGGGCTTAACTCTATTTACGTGGATGTTATATTTGTTTATATTTCCCCTATATCTGCATGTTCCCCATTTTCCATGTGTATCCCATGCTTATGCTTCTTCTCACACACTTGTAGAAAATTCTCCATGTACACTTCACACCACGTGCACCTAGGATCACAAATATTCACATGTTGTACGCATCACCCATCCATACTTGGTTTACCTTTGGTACTTGTACTTTGTCCCTGTTTGGCATAATCAAGAAAAAAATTCTCATCATAAGATACTAATAATAGAATCATGCATGATTCACACAACATCATCAATGAGTATTGTTATTGACCAAATTTTACCCAGTAACTGGAGGATCACTTCGTGATGGGCGCTGGTCCGGTAGGGCGCAGTTAGCCTAAGAGATATGACTCTCACCCTCCATTGGCCAATCACCTTTGACGTATATCGAACGGTTCCCCCGCATCGTACCTCTTGACTGAAGTCATAACGGGAGGTATATCGCATGGAATTCGTTCACGTACGCTGAGTATATCGAATTCTCTCTCACATGTATCGTCCCCACGAGGTATATAGTGAGGCAATTCACGTACACTCAGGTATATCAAATGGCTTGTCCACACGTACTGATTACCCGCAAGAGCAAGACGTATATCGTGGAAGTCACACCAAAGGGGGGAACCCATTCCGATTCACCCAACTAACTACATACCCGTATATAGGTGTCAAACCTAGGACACGCACTTTAGATTGCCGTTTTCAACCAGAAACTCTGTCGAAATTTCGGATCGGCCTGCCGCCTAAATTTTTGCGCATTTTTAAAATGGGATCCTATCCGTGATCCTGGTGACAAGTCCAACCGTAGTTCCGCATATATTAAAAAACCCACTTTTCCAAGCTCGGGTCCCGTTCGGCATTACATTTAGGAGAATTAAATACAAGTGAGAATATAATAATCGTAATAATCATGTTGAGTTCCGTCTCCCAAAACATTTCTCCCTTCTTTATCAAAAAATCCAGAAATAGTTTCTTCTCTTTTCTAAAAAATAAATCCCATTATACGCCTTCTCAGACCTTGGCCTGGCTCCCTATTGTCTTCGGTCTTCAGTCAAATCACCCCATAGTTTTGTCTGTTTCTCTACTACTTATTTTGAGTACGGAATCCATCCATTTTCCATGGAGAATACAGATCAAGTACCAGTCATATAGCCGGATCTGAAGGTAGTCCTAGCTCAGCTCGTGTCCAAGTTCTACAACCTCCAAACTGAGGTTTGCGAGATGCAACGAAACCAGGTTCCTATTCCTTAAGAGACCGAGGCCCTATTCCCTTGTGTTATGGGTCCACCCGATCCTATCTGGGTTCCCGAAGAATATTAGCACGCTCCACGTGCCCCTCCTATCAATAGGCCACCGCCTACCCAGCTTCCGATGCCAAACTTTACCCAGCCCGTGGCTAACCTGCCTATGGTCGTTGATCCAAAAGAGGACGAGTTGAATAAATTCAAAGAGGATATCAAGATTGTCACCAAGAAGTTCGACCAAGTCAGAATCTCTAGGAATTACATATACTACACCCACACGTCTCCTTATCCTAAAACGAGGTTACCCGAGAAGTTCAAAATGCCAAATATCGAGAAGTTCGGAGGGAGTGGACCCCCGATTGTTCATCTTCGCAGTTATCATCGTTCTATGACTCTACTAGGGGCTTATGAAGAAGTGATGGCCCAATTATTTCAGCAAACTTTAAAGTATAGTTTCCTCCGATGGTTTTTGTCTCTCGAGGAATCCATAATCTGTAGCTGGGAGGATGTAGCATGAGAATTCATGTCACAGTACAAATACAACGAAGAGCTTAAGGTCACCTATCGTGATTTAGAGCTTCTCAAACAGAACCTTGGGAATCAGTCAGTAACTTCATAACCCGGTGGAGGGAGCAGGAAGCTACCATGACCAATCGACCATCTGAGGAAGAACATGTCAACATAGTGAAGAAGAACTTCTTGCCCCATGTCTGAGCGATGATGGGAGGACAATACTATCCCCACTTACGAGCTCTCAGAGAAGCAGGATTAGAAATCAAGGAAAGCCTTAAAATAGAGGTTGAGCCGAAGAAGGTTTCCGGACAGTTCATCCCTAGAAAGTATGACAAGCCTGCCAGTGCTACCGTTTCAACCATCAACAACATCTCTCAACCAACCACATCATGGGCACCAGAAATCCGCCCTGCCCCCATCCGAAGGGAATACACTGAGCTCCATTCTCCCCTCTCAAAAGTTTACCAAGCCCTGTTAAGTCAAAGCCTTATCAAACCCTTGGATCCCCGTCCATTGCCAAATCCACTCCCAAAAAACTTCAGGACCGATGCTCATTGCGCCTTTCACCAAACTGCTGGCCATACCACCGACCAATGCTTTTACCTCCGAAACATAAATCAATATCTCATTGACCGGGGTACCATCGCCCCACCAGCCAATCTTAAGCCATACACAACTCACAATCCACTCCCAAATCATACCAATGCCATCTTCTTTGAAGAAAACCTAGATTTCAATCCCTCAACTCAAATCACACCCATATACTCTCCTAAACCTCTTCAAATTTACCCATATTTCCTATGATACCCTACTAGCCTCACTGATCACCCACTGTCACTCCTTACCAGAGCATGCATCGCTATTCGTACCCGTTCTGAAAATGGAAATATGGAATTATCAGAGGTGTTAAACCAACTCCTAGAGTTTGGGCTGAAATTGCCCTCACATATGGTCATCGATTGCCAAAGGTTCAGTACACTATTCTTGAAATCACGAAAATGGGCCTGAGATTCAGACAAATGGGTGGTACCAACCGATGAAGTCAGCTTAGATGATGTTGTCCAGATTATGGCCGAATTATTCAGGTAAACCAACATCATTTGTAGTATCACCGGGTTACTTGATAGTTTGAAACTACAAGGGCGCTTGGGCTTAAAAAAGAATTGGCCCAGTAGCCAACATATGTGGGTTGATAACATTTGAAGAACTCCTCAGAAAATAAACAGGGTGACAGAACAACCCGAGATTGACGAGGAAATGGAATTCATATTCTTCCCTTCTTGAGTAGATCACATGACCAGATCAGGGAGACATTACTAGGTTCCAAGCTCACTACCAGCAAATGATAAAGGGAAGGGCGTTGAAAACCTTCCTATGCCAGAGATGACCATCGAGGAGATAAAGATCCTCGATCAACTGAAGAAAACTCAAGCTAACATAACTTTATGGGGGATTTTCATATCTTCCCAGCTGCACAGAAATTATTTAATCAAGATGCTCACTAGACCCATAGTTCATCCTTCTACCACACCAGAAGAATCAGTAAGTGTGGTTGGATCCTTGATCTCTACCCGAATGCTATCATTTTCTGAAGAAAAAATCCCCAGAATTGGGCTAAATCACAATCATGCACTCAACATCTCCGTCGAAGTTATGGGGAAGGTCGTGCCACTCTTTTTTGTCAATAACGGATCCGACTTGAATGTTTGCCCACTGATAACCTCCAAGTGTTTAGGCCTCAAAGAAAGCGACCTCACTCCAACCTCCACCGCTGTACGTGCCTACGATAACACCCGCCGGTAGGTGATGGGATCCATAAAACTTGTAATAGGGGTTGGCCCTATAAACCCTGTCGTTGAATTCCAAGTCATATACATCCCATCTTGTTTCAACCTGTTACTCGAACAACCCTGGCTCCACAGTATCAAGGGTGTGTCTTCCTCACTCCATCAAAAATTGAAGTTCTTCGCCGACGGGCGAGTCATCACCATTTTGGGCGATGACAAAAATGTCGACGGTGCAAGCACTAGTAGTCCAATACTTGAGATATAGTATGGGTCAAATGATATGCTCCTATCAGGATTTCGAGTTAATCCACTCCTACTCCCGATATGGGACGGTTTCAAAGAAAGGGTTTGTCCAGAATATGACCCTCATGGAAATGTCAATGTGATTCAGATGTTCAGAAACATGCATTTTTTCTCGGACTGGGGCTAGGGCAAAGGCAACAAGGGATACTTGAGCCCATCGAACTGAAGAAAGCTTTCCCTCTTTGTGGCTTGGGGTATCAACCATTTGAACAAGAGCTCAAAATGATCCACCAATCTCGATCAAAGAGAAGATTAAACTGCATCCCAAATATCCCAGGAGACTCCTTGAATGGACGATTCATCAAAGAAGGCGAAGACATATCCTTTTGCAATTTTTCAGAACCATGGTATGACCACACAGACAAAAAGATGAAGCCTGGAATGGAGATCTTTTTCCAAGATAGCTATCCATGGGCCGAAAGTTTCTAACACCAAGTACAACCGCTCATCAAAGATACCGAAAAGACTGAGGAAAGTGATTCTAAAGATTCCTTCAACTTACAGACACTAGGCTGGCACTCTGCAAGGTTCATTCAGGAACTACATCAATGGATCCATCCCATCTGATTAAAGTTGCTGATACACCCCTCCTCAACTGGCACGCTGCGCCAGTTCTACCTCTTGAAATTTCCCCTAACCCCAATGTTTACCATATTTCTTCTTCTATTGTCTATCCTTGTTCAAATGTAATCGAGACCTCTTTTGATGAGGTTCTCAATGTTGTTTTTCCTATCAATGAAACAAATGAAGAATTTGAGTATCTTGTTGTGCCTTACATTTATTGTTTGGATTCTAATCGAACTTTTGATGATGATGATTTTGCAAATGAATAATTCTTAACTGATCTAAATAAGGTTAATAATAAAGATTATAATCGGGTTCAAATTAATGAAGAAGAGAATGTTATTATTAATCTCGGTTCTAGTAGTCAACTGCACGAGATTAGGATAGGGGCCACCCTTGACGAGCATGAGCGCGCACAACTCGAAGAATTGCTAAAGGAATTCGTGGATGTCTTCGCATGGTCCTATGATGATATGCCCGACATTGATCCTGAAATAGCTCAGCACGAGATCCCCACTCCCCCAAATTACAAGCCGATTAAACAAAAATTGAGAAAGCTCCGCACTGAATGGTCGCTCAAGGTCAAAGAAGAGGTGGTCAAACAGTTGAACGTGGGATTCATTCGTGTGATCGAATATCCCACATGGCTAGCCAACATAGTACCTGTGCCGAAATCAGGAGGGAAGGTTCGGATGTGTGTGGACTATCGAGATTTAAACAAAGATTCTCCAAAGGATGATTATTATCTACCCAATATCGACATAATCATGGACAACACAACCAGTAATGCTCTCAAGTCATTCGTCGAAGGGTTTGCCAGGTACAACCAAATCAAGATGCACCCAGACCACTAAGGAAAAACCACATTCATCACCCCATGGGGAACCTTTTGCTACACCGTTATGCCATTTGGTCTCAAGAATGCTGGGGCTACCTACCAACGGGCTTCCACAACCATCCTACAAGATCTGATTCGCAAAGAAGTCGAGGTTTATGTGGATGATATGATTATCAAGTCCAAAACTAGAGAAGGTCATGTTCCTGCTCTCCGGAAGTTCTTCGAATGACTACGATGGTATCATATAAGACTCAATCCACAGAAGTGTGTCTTCGGCGTTACAAAGGGAAAAATCTTGGGATTCATAGTTAGTGAGAAGGGTATAGAAGAAGATCCTGCAAAGCTGAAGGCCATACTTGAGATGCCACTGCCCCGAACAGAGAAAGAAGTTCGAGGTTTTCTTGGGAAATTGCAATATATCAACCGGTTCATCAGCCAACTAACCTTCATCTGTGAACCAATCTTCAAGCTCCTTCGAAAGGATTCAACCAAGGTTTGGAATGAGGCCTGTCAAGAAGCTTTTGACTGAATCAAATAAAATCTGACCCAACCCCCAGTGCTCATGCCATCACAGCCCGGTCTCCATTTTCTCATATACCTAACCATGACCGACACTGCAGTTGGGACTTTACTAGCCCAATACCTTGAAGACTCCCATAAAGAAAGAGCCATCTATTACGCCAGTCATAAATTGATCGGGTACGAGGTCAACTACACTGCTTTGGAAAAGACGTGTGCCGCACATGTCCGGGTCACCCAAAAGTTGTGACACTACATGCTCGCCTTCCCCATCAAACTTATATCCCGAATGGATCCCATCAAATACCTTCTTGAGAAACCTGACTTATCCAGTCGAATGGCTCGATGGTTGATGCTACTAACCGAGTTCGATATCGTGTACGTCACGCAGAAAGCTATTAAAGGAATAGCCATCTCTGACTACCTCACTGATTACCCCCATAGAAGAAGATGTCTGGATCTCCGAATTCCCAGACGAAAATATCCTCTGCACTTCTCAAGACAACCTTCGATGGCAAATGTTCTTTGATGGCGCTGCCAATAAAAAGGGATATGGCGTTGGGATACTTCTGATTGCCTCAGATGACTCCCACACTCCCATCGCCATCAAATTGGATTTCCCTTGCACCAATAACATGATGAAATACGAGGCATGCACAGTGGGCCTCAAAGTTGCTCTCAAGAAAGGTATTCAATACCTTGATGCCTACTGGAATTCTGCCCTCATCATCGATCAAGTGCTCAGAAAGTGGAAAGTCAGGGATGAAAAGCTCCAACCCCTCCATGCCCACTTAGAAGAGTTAGCCTCTCGATTCAAAGATATCACCTTCCATTACCTACCTCGAGAAAAGAATAACCTAACTAACGCTCTCTCTACCTTGGCCTCCATGGTCGACATTCCCGAAGGAATAATAATGAACCCATTCCTAGTTCAAAAGTAAGACAAACCAACCCACTGCTACCATATTGAGCTTATCTCCATCGAAGATCCCGTACTAGCCGAATGCTGGTACTATGGTATCTGGTGCCTCCTCAAACATGGTAGTATCCCGAGGGTTCTAACAAGAAAGTCCGAATGACCCTCCGAAGACTGGTCACCCAGTACATCATCTACCATAAAGCTTTACTCAAGAGGAACTTCGATGGAACTCATCTACATTATATCGCAAGGGCTGAGATTGAAAAGATAATGCTGAAGATCCATAGCGGGGAATGCGGGCCCCACATGAATGGTCACATGCTTGCCAAGAAGATCATCCGAAAGGGTTAATATTGGACCACCATGGCCCAAGATTGCATCGCCTATGTCTGGAGATGCCTCAAATGCCAACAGTTCTCCAATCTTCAACACCTGCCTCCGCGAGAATTATACAACATGACCTCTCCCTAGCCATTCTCCACCTGGGGTGTCGACATCATAGGGAAGGTTACACCAAAGGCTTCAAACGGACATGAGTTCATCATATTTTCCATTGATTAATTCACCAAATGGGTCGAAGCTGAGTCATATGCAGTATTAAACGCCAAGAAAGTGGCCAAATTACTTGAGAAAAATATCATCTGTCGATATGGGGTCCCGCAAGAGTTAGTGTCAGATAACGGGTTGCACTTAGAAGCAGAAGTCACAGAAGTAGTCAACGAGTACGGGATTCAGAGACACAAATCTTCTCCCTACCGACCTCAGACCAATGGTGCAGTTGAAGCTGCCAATAAGAACCTCAAAGCTATCATCAGCAAAATGACCGAAAGCTATAGGGATTGGGCCAACCAGATCCCATACGCCCTCTAGGGCTATCGAACGTCAATCCGAACCTCTACTACCCCTTACTCTCTGGTCTACGGCATGGAAGCAGTCCTACATGTGGTGCTGGAAATACCCTCGCTATGCGTCATGCTCGAAAGCAAAGTTAGCGAAGAAGACTGGTGCCAAAGCCGTCTCGACGAACTGACCCTCCTAGATGAAAGGAGATTGAAAGCTATTTACCATATACAGGGGTACCATCACCGAATAGCGCGATCATTCAACAAGAGAGTCAAGGAATTTAGTGTCCCGGAAGGAGATTTAGCCCTCAAGGAGATAATAGAACCCATCTGGGACCCCAGAGGGAAATTCAAGCCCAATTGGAGCGGCCTGTACATTGTGAAGAAAATCTTATCCGGAGGTGCCCCCATGCTCACTGACCTAGGTGGGGAGGATATGGATCGTCCAGTCAACTTGGACCGTCTCAAGAAATTATACCCCTAGTTCGGAATCTCGACGCGCTACAACTCTTCTCATCTCCCTTCTATTGTAAAAAAGAAACTCTCTTCATTTCCCTCTACCCAGAACTACGTGGGCCTGATCCTTTGCAAAAAAACCATTTTTCAAGAAAAACAAAAAAAAAATCAAAATCCCCAAAGGTACGTAGGCAGCTCGTACATCTTATAGGAGCACGACCCTTTCTTTTTCACAAAATACTGTTCTTTTCTTATCTCCGAGAATGGCAGTTCATTCTATCAAATACTTAAACAAAAGGATTATGTATGGCTTCGCGATCGGTATAGATAATTCAAAAATACAAAATTCATCGAAAGACATAGCTGGATGATCCGAAACTTGGTTATTTCATTAATAAGAATTTACAACACATATTACATAAGAAAAGGAACGGATAACTCCCTCCCCCTACTTCCATAAAAAGACAAATAAAAGCCCTACATCTATTCCCTATTACACAAATAAACTTTCCAAGACTCCTACCCACATCTACCAGAGGAGCCTGCACCCTCATCATCTACATCCCGGGGTTCCCAAATTTCCCCTGCCTGAACAGAGTGTCGTAAACACGCCATTGACCGATAAGCCTGAACCAACTTCGAAAAAGCCACAACACCCTCTTACACGGTGTTAAATAAAACAAACCCCCTTTGTTCATACTCAACTGCCAACATCTTGTTGACTACTCTCCTCCATAACCACTTCTATAATCCCTAGAGACATGCCAAACTCTCCCGACAGACTGAGAGGGACAGGTCGACGGACACCGATCCTCCCACAGATATCCAAGAAACAAACGTAGACACTCGGTCAAGACGTCTACTGGAAATAAATTTAGTGTCCGAGGTGGCACGACCTGTGCCCAGCCAAATTAGTGCAGAAGCCGCTAAGGGAAATAAAAAGAGGTCTGTCTGAGACCAACCAGCCGCACATATGAGTACTCTCCTAGCTTCAGAACAGGCTGCAACTGCCCCCATCAAGGTACTGACCAATACAGATTTCGAGCCCCATTCTCCACAAACTAGTTTTCCCAGCTCTCAATATCAAGGCCAACATAGAAGAAGTAATGCGAAAAGAAGTTGGGCACAGTCGACAAAGGATACTCTGGAGGAGTCACCAGGCGAAGTCTTTCAGACAACCACATGAACAGCATCACGAGGCTACCCCTTAGAAAGTCAGAACGACCTTCTCGCCGGGCATCCAGACCATTCAGCATCTCTGCCAGTATCACCGTCATAGGATTGCGACGATATGACATCCACGAAGTAATGACTGAAAGTTGCGGGCCCACCAGCAGTTCCCTAGCCACCAGCAGTAATTTTGAAACCAGGCCCACAGCAACGGCTCCAGCATGGCCAGCATCACCTACTTACCGTAAATGCAAGGACTGCAACACTGCCGAGAGTGAGATCATTCCTCCAGCAACCAATGACCTGACTGCCGAAGGCAAAATATGAAGAAGCCCGACCAACAAACCCCTGGGAGAACAGGAAGATTCGGACGAAGCCGTAGCAACACTGAGATTTATACCCAGCATGGAAGAAAATTCCTCGTATGTAGGACAAACTTCATCCAACCCAAAGCGGAATACATGGTCTTCAGAGTACCAGAATTGTACCGCCGCCATCAGCATGTTCCACTCAATAGGCTGATTGCTCCACAAGGAGACTCGACGTATGTTGAAAGCATCATAGTCGACATTATAAGAGCACATTACTTCCAAGGCTTCGAGGTAGTTAGCAAATTCAATGCTACCAGGGAGAGCCATCTTGCAAGGCTAAGAGATAGTGGGCAAGTAAGTAATAATGCGAAGGTGTGATGAAAACACTCCACCCTTACCCCTTTTTATACTTGAGAATCCTCACAAGAGACATAATTCCTGCAGAAATCAGAGGAAATCCTACCCCACAAAATACAAAAGGCTGAAGAGGGTACCAATTAAAGCTTTGAATTGATGGGACTGGACTGAACTACCGATAGGCAGGATAGGGTGCTTGCCGATCGGCAACCCCCCATTTTTAGAAATTTCCCTTTTTTCCTCTTTTGTCAAATCAGAAAACTCAATAAAAATAAATTGATATTCTCAACAGAATTTCAAAATCCCTTTTCCTCCTTATATAATTTCCCCTTTTAATTAAAAACTTTTCTTCAAAAATTCCAAAAATACTCCTTTTTACAGTCTCAGCAGCAAAGTAAAAAACGCATATGCATGCATTCATTCATTAATAAAAGATAATAAAAAAAACTCCATTGCATTGGATCTATTTGTTTATGTGTTACATCAATTTTGCAAAAAGAAAAAGAAAAAAACAACGGGACTCACCCCGAACCCACATTCTCTCTCTCTCTCTCTCTCACCCACCTTTCTCTCTAAGATCTTCCACCCCTGCGACGTACTCTATTTCCCCTACGGCGAGACGATGCACTGCCACTACCCGAGCCAGAGTCCTCTCCGGACGAAGAAGATGTCACCAAGAAAGAAGGAACAGGAACCGCATCCCGAATATGGGTAGTTGCCGAAGATATCCAGTCTTTGATGTCTCTTAGTCAAGTGGTCGACACTCGGACATGCTGCAAGAAAAAGGCAAAATCAGTATCAAAGCAGAGATGACCAAAACAAAAAAGAACGAAAAAGAAGAACAGAAAGGTATACCGCATGTCAGAGGACCTCCTCTGTCAAATCCAACTCCTCCGGATCCATCGCATGAGGACGATCTAGCATAGGCACTATCCCTCAATCAGCCCATCGGATGTTGTACGAAGGGGTATACAATCGCACGAAAGGAACCTTCGAGGTTGGCACCGCCGCAGATGCCGTCGGACCGCCTCCACTGTAGGAAGATACCACTGCTCGACTCGAACCCGCAGGAAGGAAAGGCAGGGAATCATATATGCTGGGCGCCATCAAACAGCTCATCACAAAGTCCATATAGTCATACGACGCAGCCGTATCAGTGTACAATAAGTAGGACTCGCCGATCATCGCTGCGATCCTTGCATCCTTCGACAGAAGTTTCTCCCGCCTCATAGATATAGGAGGCTACACAGGTGGAGCCACCACCTCCTCCTCAGCAATCTGGAGAACCACCCTCTTCTTGAGATACCAGGATTGGCTGAAATCATACACTAGCAAATGCCTCATCTGCGCGTTCACCCCAGTCATCCCCGCATCCTGAATGGCTGTCCCCCAGGGATAAAAGGTCACCTGAAAATCTCCAAGAAGGCATAAATCAATACAAGATCAAAAGGTGCAGAAACCAAGACTTAAATGGAAAGAGTTTTACCCTACCACCGGTCAGGTCATTCAAGACCTGACGCACCGCCTCTAGAGAGAGAGATCCCTTCGACTGCCGATTGGCCTTACGCCATCGATACAATCGGTAGGAGTCCCCAATAGTGTCGTCCTTCAGAGAGATCATCGGGGTATTGCACCCAATCACCTCATAAAACCACGTCTGTCAAAGATAAGAATTCATAAACAAAAAGAGACGCATAAGGAAAATGCAAATGCATGAATGGAAAATGTGAATGCATGAAAAGAAATGCGTAAACTGAAGAACACATCAAGAAGGTACGTAGCTCCAGTAAAGGTCTGCCAGCAGAATCGGTTGAATGAATCCAGAGAAGGGTAAAGGGTCGCCAAAGTCAGAATCCCCTAATCATAGAAAGGGATGTTTAAAAACATCCTTAAGTACGATAAGAACCACAAATGGACGATGTCGCCGCTCGACGACACCATGAAACCTCCCAACACCAGCAAAATAATAACCGGTCCATCTGCCTCACTTGCAGCCCATCCTCCACATCAATCACCCTTCCCAATATAAAATCCTTCAGCAGGGACAACCAGATAGAATCCCCAAAAACTATGCTCCCTACATTACCAAGTGCCGCACGCACTGCCTCCGGTCTCCCCCGCAAAGAGCGACCCACCTCTATCTGCGCTCCATTACAATCCAGCCCCAACAGCTGCTGCATGTCTATGGGAGTCACATTCATCTCCCCGAAGTCAAAATGCAAGGTGTAGGTAGTATCCCACCACCTCTTCCCCAAAGCGCACAGGACCACTGTCGAACGAGGCATCTCATCCAGCGTAGATGCTAACTTCCTAAAACCCGTTGATGATACCACCCAATGCACCACAGGTGGTAGATTCTCCAAGACATCCCTGAGCCCTGTCATCCCGCGGGCGCGCATGTTCTTCAAGGAAATATCAGACTGGCTAAAAGAAAAAAATCTCTTCAAAAGTCAAGATAGAAAGAAAAATCACCAAAAAGAAAGGAATTCCAAAGGTCAGGTTACTTACATAACCGCCAGGATTCTCTCTCGAAGAGCGATGACGCGATGGCTCCCACAGCAAAGTTCGCTCATCTGCAATAGGCTCAAACGCATCAAAGGAGTTCTCACGCCCCAAAGCAAGAGGCGCCCTGGCCCTCCACTCCACATTCTCCCGGTCATCAACGGTCAACCACTCCCTGTGGACTGCAGGGCTCACAAAAGAGGCCATTTCTTACAGATCGGAATGCTAGAACGATTTGTAGACAAATCATAGAAAGAGAGAAAGCAAAGAAGTTGTGAAAAAATGAAGGGATTCGCCCCCTTTATATAGGATGCCAAATGCCATGCCGATCGGAACTGACCCCAACCATACCGATCGGCACTGACTCCTTACCTTCCCGAAGCAGTACAAAAATCCGTGCCACTACCTAATGGCACCCTTCATACCATGCCGATTGGCACCGCCCTTAAATTTCGTACATAAATTACCAAAAAATACCAGAAAACCCCAAAAAATCCTCAGAAAATTCCTAAAAATCCCAGAAAGGATTTATAACATTTTCATCAGGAAACTTTCGCATTCCCTCAAGTAGAACCCCTCTTTCCCAGCGAAATCCTCAAAAACCAAGTGAATCTCCTCCAGGCAAAGCTCCGGAGGATCTCTAAGGATCGCTTGATCACTTCCCCAGCGGAGTTTTTACAACACCAAAATTGGTTGTTCCCCCCTGCGAGGCCTCCTAAAGATACAAAAGCTTCCCCAGCTATCACCTCCCTAGCTCAGATCAAAATCACAAGGCACTTTCTCCAATAGAATCAAAATCCAATCTTCATCCACTCTTAGGTCGGAATTGACCTCGGTCTTGGATCGCCACCTGAGTTAGGTCAAAATTGATCTCGGTCCTCGGTCGTCACCACTCTTAGGTCAGAATTGACCTCGGTCTTGGATACTCACCCGAGTTAGGTCAGAATTTACCTCGGTCCTCAGTCGTCACCACTCTTAAGTTAGAATTGACCACGATCTTGGATCGTCACCTGAGTTAGGTCAGAATTGACCTCAGTCCTCGGTCGTCACCACTCTTAGGTCAGAATTGAACTCGGTCTTGGATCGTCACCTGATTTAGGTCAGAATTGACCTCGTTCCTCAGTTGTCACCACTCTTAGGTCAGAATTGACCTCGGTCTTGGATCATCACCTGAGTTAGGTCAGAATTGACCTCGGTCTTAGGTCAGAATTGACCTCAGTCTTGGATCGTCACCTGAGTTAGGTCAGAACTAACCTCAGTCCTCGGTCGTCACCACTCTTAGATCAGAATTGACCTCGGTCTTAGATCGTCACTCGAGTTAGGTCAAATTGACCTCGGTCCTCGATCGTCACCACTCTTAGGTCAGAATTGACCTCAATCTTGGATCGTCACCTGAGTTAGGTCAGAATTGACCTCAGTCCTCGATCATCACCACTCTCGATCCTCAGTCGTCACCACTCTTAGGTCAAAATTGACCTCGATCTTGTATCATCACCTGAGTTAGGTCAGAATTGACCTCGGTCCTTGGTCATCACCACTCTTAGGTCAGAATTATCCTTGATTATTAGATCTTCACCCTAAGCCCATAGAATTAGTTTTGACCCGCAGAATCGATAACCCTCATCACTTAAGCCCGCAGATTTGGCTTTGACCCACAAAATTGGTCATCCCCAGCACACCCCTCAGGTCTTCAGAATTGGCCTCGACCCTCTGAATCGGTTATACTCCATCAAAAGCATCATGTGGTATCTATTCGACGGTTATCATTTGTTCCAAACTCACCCGTTGAGGGGATTTATAGACACCCCATTCTATTACCCCCTAACTCTCCTTAGGTCCCTAGTACCTCCCTTCATCACTACGAACCTAGGTCATATACCGAGTACTGACCTAAAAGCCATCGGGCACTCCCAAGCTCCATTTAACCAAAAAGTCAAACTCTTCATCTCGACCAAAACTGAATGAATCTTCGAAGGGCAGTAAAATCCCTTTCCAATGGTCCATCCCATGCGCGATTCTGACTTATCATGCGGACGAACGATCCGTTTGCATCCAAAACTTGATCCAGAGTCCACCGGGCGCTCCTGAGCTCTGTTTGACCGAAGTCAACTCTTCAGCTCGACCGAGGCTAAATGAATCTTCGAAGGGCACTAAAAACCCCTTTCCAAAGGTCCGCTCCATGCGCAATTCCAACTTACCATCCGGATGAACGATCCGTTTGACTCTAAGAGGTCACCAAATGCTTTCAAGGCCCGGTTGACCAAAGTCAACTCCCCAAACTGGGTTAAAATCTTTGGAATGTCGAAGTACATCTCCTAACATTTCCAATGGTCCACCCCGTGCGTGATTTGAACTTACCATGCAGACGAACGATCTGTTTGTGTCCGAATGATTCCCCGTCCAATGGACCGATAAAAACTTCCGAGCCATATTTGACCCAAAGCCAACTCCCAAACCCAGGAGAGGTCCAAAGGACTTTCAAAGGTATCTGAATTACATTTCTAATGGTTCACCCCATGCATGATTCTGACCAACGGTTTGCCCTCAACAGCTAATTTTTTGAAAAGGCCTGAAACACACTGCCAAATGGCAGGTTCCAGGCCCTGCCTATCGGCAGGTGCTGATAAGTAGGACCAGGTCTATGACGATCGACAATGAACTGGGCCTATAAAATAAGTCCTTCACCTCATTTGAAAAGGGAGCCCAGATCTGATAAAAATTGCTCTCAGCGAATCCCAAAACTTCTCTCGAAGACAACGCGGTTTCAACATCAAAATCCCTTCATAACTTCCACTTTTCATCATTCTTTTCATCAAACTTGGTGAATTAGCAACTCTCCACCATCATCTAAGTGCAAGGGATGCTCTCCAACATTCAAGATCAAGCTCAAGATCTTCAAGAAGGTCCAACTTTCTCAACTTTCTCTTCAAATTCTCTTAAATTCGCAATAATTTATTTTATCACTTACACTTTTATTACCTCATCTCACACATCCTAATATACTTTTTATTTAGTATTATTGCACATATCTTATTTTCATATAAATAAAACCCAAAAAACAAGAAAAAGAGGGTTTGCTCATAAATTCCAAATAGCGATTCTCATACTTTTCTCACACTTTTCTCACAACTAAAACACTTTTTCTATGCACACACACACTCATAATTAAGAGATCCCCCATTTGAATTATGCGATAAACCCCACCCCTCATTTTGTATGCGAACTACGTGGACTTTGATGCCTTTATAGGCTACGTAGGCATCTCGGGGTAAAACCCAAGACTTGAGTCCTATTCTCACTTTCTCCCTCATTTTCTGTCTTCTCTAAAATCCAATTTTCTTATATTCTATATACATGCTCTTAGTAACGTTTTACCCCATATGCGTTATTGTTCCGTTATAACGATCAACGCAAGGGTAATCGTGCAAATCTTATTTTCTAATATTATTTTTATACCTTTCTACGGATGACTCGCTTTATCTCTTCCATGATACAAGTCGAGGATTCCTATCTCCACTATATATATACACATGCACACATATCACGGGGAAAATAAAAAAGGAAAATAGCAAACATCCATGAGACACTGAAAGGGCCGAATAGGTGCCTAACACCTTCCCATTTCGTAACTTAGCCTCCGAACCCTTCTCGAATCATTTTGGTTTCGTATGCATCAGTACGTCTTTGGATGCCATCCTTTGGGATGGCTTCCCCTTTTTCTTTTGTCTATTTTGAGTAAAATAGACTGGCGACTCTAAATCTCTCTACATTTTTACACCTCATCTCAAAAGACGTCGACCGAAGCGCTCCCGAGAGTGACGTGCGGGACCCGAGGATCCTTCCTTCACGCGTCCGCCCGGGGTGAGGATCGGGGATGGACACACATAGGATAGTGTTCATGTTGTTTCCCTTCAAGACTATGACACGTAAAGTTGAATACGTAGCGGCCAACATTTCACGTGGACATCATTTGTCGATTTGTGCCTCATTTATACGTCATCAACATCATATTGTTCCAAGGTCTCCAAAAGGTATGAAGGCAATTATGTATATTTAGGACCTTGGATATTTTACTTCGGTGTAATCGTTATTTAAAACGAATTTTATTTTGAAAATTTTATTTAAGAACTTTGACTAAAAAAGTTTTTGACCTTAAAATGAAATTTGACCTTTCTGACATTTCGTTCGAAATTGTGGTTCGAACGAGAATTTCGTTTGAACGAGTTTATCAACGAGTTTCCCCCTATTCTACACTGAATTATCGTTAGAAATGTCTTTCGAACGAAATGTCTTTCGAACGAAATGTCGTTCGAATGAAAAAGTCGTTCGGACGAGATTTCTGGGTGGGAACAATTTTGGCAGTTTTATCCCATTTTCCCACTCTTTTGTCCCATTTCTTTTTGGCAGTTTAAAACTTACTCGGGACAGACTTTTATATAGACTTTGGTACCTACCTTGAGAGCACTCGTAAGAGCAGATACACCAATAAAAGTTCCATGTTTTTTTAGTTTGAGTTTCAAAGAAATATTTTAAACAAACACATGAGTTTACACCCAAAGTTTATTTAATCCAAGTTCCTACTTATATATATATATATTGTTTGGAGTGTTTGGCATCGGGTCCCCTGTTCTACCCAAGAATAAAACAGTTTGAGTCTTATCTCTACCCCAACAAAAGGAGAAACAGTTTGTTTACA
Source organism: Sambucus nigra (assembly GCA_949130495.1). Taxonomy (NCBI): domain Eukaryota; kingdom Viridiplantae; phylum Streptophyta; class Magnoliopsida; order Dipsacales; family Adoxaceae; genus Sambucus; species Sambucus nigra. The sequence goes on along the minus strand of OX422223.1, from coordinate 60,025,357 downwards.
CTACGGTGTTCCCACTCGAAGAAAGGTTCGTGTGACGGTGACGGTGTCCAAGAGCCCTATCGGTGGAGTCTGAGACTATGGAGGAGTCCACGGTTGTTTGCTAGGCAGAGGTTGAAGATTGAAGGAGCGCGACAAGACTTGAAGGGAGTCGAGTCTGTTGTGTAAGACCTCTTGTCAAGTCTTTGTGAAATTCATACCATACTTAGAGAATTTGTTAGGCCAGGGCCGTCCGAGATTTTTCCCGATTTGGGTTTTCTTCGTACATCGGCGCGTTGTGGGATTGTGAATTTATTTTATCTTTTGCAAAAATCACCTAGAACGCATGCTTAGGGTAAAAAGATAAAATTGGGTTTAACTCGTAATGTTGATTAAAATAGTGTATGTTTAATTATTTGGGAAAGTTTAGTTTAAGTTAATTTAATTGAAGTTGGCACTAAATTAATTGGATAATATTCTTGCCTAACTTGTTTAAACATGATTATTAAATTAATTGGGTTTGAGTTAATTTAAAGTGTGTGTGTTTTACTTTAATTCACTTTGTAGTGTTTAATTTTAATTTGTTTTAAGAAATTAAAATTTGTGTTCTCTATAATTTTCCATCTTTTAAAGAAAAGAAAATCAAATAAAAATTGAAAAACTACTATATGTTTGTAACCATCTTTATTCCGCACTTAAAAGAAAATTTTATTTAATTTTAAAAGCATATTTTAAATTGGGGTCTACTAATCTCCAACAAGCTTAATGCCGAAATACGTAGTATGGCAAACTAAAAGCATTAGCGTGGGGATGTGTCCTAAGTATACATAGTTATATCTAAAGGATCCAAATATATAAACATACAATATTTTGTAGTATGATTCTCCACTCACTATCCTTCTCACTCTCTACCAAACCATAAGCCTCAGAGTTTACATCCAACAATGAAACCAAATCGGACAAAAAAAATAAGAAGAGAGACAAAGCCAACAAAAAACGGTCAAGTTTTATTGGCATTGCAACGACTTGATCACGTGATTTACTCTTCGGATTTTAATTCATCATTTTATGTAAAAAAATGATAAGGGGTTTGATTGATTATTTTGTTTGTGATGTCATTGAAGCACACCGTCTTGGAGTAATTAGACTTGGATACTCCAGATTATATTTAAAAATTTAATCTATGCAATATAAAGAATTTCTACCAATTGAACATGTTCCATTTACTCACCTAAGTGTACTAAACTCAATTAGGTAGGATCTTTTTCGATTTTCAACTTATATTTTCTTCCTTATAACATTTTATTGTTGACCTCAAGCACATACAGTAGTTAATGGGGGTGGGTTATCATTAAAAAATGTGTCAAAAATATTTCAACAACTCATTTCTCATAAACGAAATATTCCTTTATCTAAATTATTATACCATAAATAACAATACTCGGTTGCCTCTAAAATGATTCTCTACTATGGATTTTATTCTTGGTTCTATAATTAGGTGGGGCTGGGGTCATTTTCTAGTATGTTGATATTGATATTATCATAATAATGTGGGTTGGGTTCCTACTGTAAATTAGTAGGTCCTATTCAAAATTACGAATTAAACTTCATATTGGAGACCATATTAACACAATTTCTACATTATTCTTATCATCTCAGATTAGCACAATTTTAGTCATTGACATTTAAAATTAACATAAATCCAATACTTCGTCTATTAGATTCATTAATAAAATATAAATCTTAAACAAAAGTAATTAAATAGTGTAAAACTTCCCTATGATATTTACCATTATTTGTGTGTGTGTGTGTGTGTGTGTGTATATAGCTGATATCTAAATTTTTATGTCAAAAGATTTTGGCTATTTTTAGGTTTTCTTGTACAATTTGCTAAACCTTTGTTTTTGCAGCCTCTTCCTTACAACTCCAATCCCCTCCTATATACAAGGATGGTGGCAAGTTTGGTTATGGCGCAAGCTTTGGAGCTGAGGGAGCCACTCTTATGACTTTTATATAGAATCATATTCAAGTTGAATCTCCTAAGAATTCCTTCAATGAATTTTGATTCATTTATGAACCATCTCGACTCCATCTGCTGGTCTCCACAAGGTATGTTCTTATGCAAATTATTTGATGTGCTTTTATTTCATTTTTCTACATTCTTAATTTATAATCTAAAATTATAATTGCTTTCTAGAGTGCATGGAGAAGCTTGGAAGGGATGTTTTCTTTATGGATGAAATGGGAATGAATGATTACTAGTACGATTTCTTCCAATGAATACAAGTACACTTTCTTCCAAGGAAAATCTATACAGGAGGTGTCAGGCTACGTACCCCATGTTGCTCAAGCTATTAAGAATTTCGTAAGGGTAAATAAGATTTTATGTATACTTAAACTAGTGTTCCTTTAACTTTTATACGTAAAGGAGCATGATAAGTAATTTAAAAGTTTATACTATAAGCACCAGGCATTTAGTCTAACAATTGTTTCATTGTTACGAATGGGAGCCTCTTTGTTAAATTATGGCATACTGTTTAATTAACTTGTAACTTAACGTATCAAATGTATCCAACAAACTCTAAACTTGTAATATTTTCTATTGTGGGGTTTGTAGTTCGGTTAGTATTTTCCATTTAATGCATTGGTGACTGCAATTTACCATTGTGGTTAGGTCCACATATAGTGACATGCCAAAATTTTCTTGAATCCTGTTAAACACATAGAAATTTTCATTTGCATATTTATTATAATACTATAATTATTTTAAATTATTACAGGAGATCATTATGGTAGGTGAAACACATATGTTAGTCCCCGGAGCTCTACCAATGGGGTGTCTCCCGGGATACATGGGTTTCTTTGATAATGAGAGCAACAGTGATCCGTTATTTAATCATAATAAATTGAATACATGTGCTATATAGTACTTAAAACCTTTGCAACTCTACATAATGATCATCTGAGATAGGCGTTAACAGAGCTAAGATGGGCATACCCTCATGTTGAGATGGTGTACCTTGATTACTACAAGTCCTACATGGATCTTCTAAAAAATCATGCCATCTTAGGATTCAAAATCCATTCGCTGATGAAGCCTTGTGTTAAAAGTGGGGGTCGCATTTGCTCAGATCCAAAAAGGTACTTACCCATTTTGTTTACTAAGTAAGCAATTAACTTTGTTTATATAATTTATATTATAGCACCTTTAATCCATTTTATTGTTTGTTTTGGATATATTTTCATGGATTGGATGTGACGCAAAGGTTGCTTTGGAAATTCACAATATGAGGGAAGAAAATCCAGATAAGTTGATTCTCAAGGCTCCTTCCCCACCCTTATCCCTCCTTAGCTCAGCCCCTACTAGGCTGGTCCGCTGGTGCCATGAGCCGCCCCTTTTTCCTGCAGCAGAGGACCTCATTCTCCCTGTGTCTCTCCTCCCATGCACTGCCCCTAGCAGAGGTAAACTTGTTTTTTTTTGTTTTTTCAGTTCACTTTTATTTTGTATGTATTGTTTCTCTGACTTTGATGTGAATGAGATGATGTTGTTTTGAGTTGTGGCATCTACGGCTTGGGATGAGAGCCCGGCTACATGTGTCGGTTTTAGATTCGGAGTCTCATACTTGAATTCAAAATGGAGCAAAGGGAATTGACATTTTGTTACAGTTTTGTTCACATTTTCTTTTTGGTTTATCCTTTAAACCTCTGATAGGTTGAGTAACTATGTGAATAGAAGTGAAAGATTTAAACAAAGTTATGAGTTTATGTGAGCCAATAACTAATAATTGAAACATATAATAACTATTGTTTGATTAGTTTTCAGACCCAATATCAGAGGAAAGAAGCAACAGTGTGTATGTGTCAAGGGACGAGGCATTCTCAGAAATAAAATAGTTGACATTTTCAGTGAAAACTCTTAAGCAAGTGCTTCACACACTCTTCCCATTGATTAAGACCACTCTACTTGATCCAGACCTTGACTTCCCTTATTTCACTGCTATAGATACTCTCTATGATGAAGGGATCACCTTACCTAAGCCTAAAAATCAAGGGCTCTTTGGCTCTATGTTGCCCAAGCTTGTCAAAGATATTTCTAATCAACAAAACAGTCTTTCACTCTTTGAAACCCTGAATTGGTGGATAGTAAGTCTCATTTCGGGATGATTGTATTATAATGTTATCTTGGATGCATTTATGAAAATTGTGTAACTTTCGGGGTGATTGTATTTCGATGTTTCATTTGTTTGGTTTAAGTTTCTTTTGTAAATAAAGAGTTGAGACTTATATAAAATGTAAATATTGAATATAATGCCCTTGTTTATGTGGACTATTTTTGTATATGTTCTTAGGATTTGAATAGTGTGGTAATATATGGGATCTAGAAAAATATATTTTTTTGAAATATGTATTAATATTATTAACAGATTTTTACAGTTACAAAATTAGATAAAAGTGTTATAAAAGGGTGTAATAAGGTTAAAATAGTAACACAAAAGTTCGTTACTAGATCAAAATTAGTAACGATAAAATAATTTTGGTAAATTAAGAATTAATAATATAATTTTATCGTTACTATTAGCAATGGTAAAATTAAATCACTAATTTCGTACCCCATGCCTTTTTTCTAACGAAAAAATTTCGTTACTAATAGTTTTATTAACACTAAAATACCGTTACTAAAGGCGTGTTTTGGTGTAGTGCCATCTATGCATCTAGACATGTCAATTTGTCTTATAGTGGACAGGCCTTGGCTTAATTCAGATAAGCATTTCTCTCGGTAATTGCATCTCCTCCACTTGATTCTCCTCCTGCGATGAAATTACAACCAAAAGAGATCATTCTTACCTCGATTTTTGGTTCATCAGGTTTTCTCGACAAGTTAAGATCATCCTCATAGTTGTTATTGTGCCCCGTTTCGTGTCGTCCTTTCCTCGGCTAGGTGACTCATATCTTCTTCTGGCATCTCGTCTACCATTCCAATTAACAAATTTAGTTAATTTTCTTCGCCAAATAATATTATCCACTTCCTTATTTAGGGAGATGCAATTGTCAGTGGTGTGCCCATGATCTCTATGAAAATCGCAATACTTTGATTTATCTCTCCTGTTGGGAAGTAATTTTAGCTTCCTAGGCCAATTTAGATCTTTTCTATCCCTGATTTCCTCCAATATGTGATAGACACCCTTGGTAAGAGGAGTATGTTCATCATACTTCTTAATTCTGTTAACTTTATTTTCTTTTTTTTATCTTTCTTGACTAAATTCTTCTGAGTTTTAACCTTTGCCTATGAAATTTCTATAGCATCCATAACTTCCTCGGCATTCATAATCTTCTTAGCCGTAGCCATCATCTCTGTCATAATTATGGGAGTATTCTTTTCTAGATTGTAATAGAAATCCTTGGCGAGCAATCCACTCATTATTGCTGCAATGCTTGTCTTCTCTTCATAATCTATAACTTGTAGTTTCTCATTATTGAACATGTAATGTACTCCCAAGTACTTTCTCTAGGTGTTTGGAACACAATCAAGAGATGAGTAACACTCATGATCGGCTTCGCCCTAAAAACAAAAGTTATCCATAAATAATTCGGCCAATTGATGAAAACTAGAGATTTTAACTTTGGGAAGATTGTTGTACCATATTTGGGTTGGACCAGTGATGGAACTAGAGAAGGCCATGCACCTCATTTCATCGAGGACAGAATCAATATCAGTAGCAGCCTGATACCATTCAATATGGAGGACCAAACCATTCTATCCATTATACTTAGAAATAACAATTTGTGTCTTACGAGGATGATCTTTCTCCTAGCGATGACCTCTGGTTACTCGGCGACCTGAACGATCGAAAGCAGATTCCCTACTCATTCGTTCCAACACGCTCGACCGCTTATTGGAAAAAAATTTACCATCGTAATAATTTGTTGATAGAAATGATGGTGTGTCTCCAGGACAGTATGATATTTGATGTGAAGACGTGAAGTGATGACTTCTCTTATTCCTATATGGAGGAGGCGGCATGTCCCTCCTAGAATTGGAGGACTTACATTGCAATGTACGATCTAATTGCATAACTGACTCTTGCATGGCTTCTTGTCCCTTAGCCAGGTTGAGGAAAATTCCCTAAAGATCTGTCACACTAGAGGGAGCAAATGGAACAATAGATTGCCTTCATTTTTAAGGCTATTTTCTGGATCAGTCATTTCAACAAATAAATGAAATAAATGGTAGAGAACGATGACAAACAAACTTTCCCACAGACGACGCCAATCTGTCGATGTCTAAAAATAGAGGGGGTCCAATATTATAATCATAGATGAATAAATATAAGCAATATAGACAAACACACAAGAGACAAAGGTTTTTAAAGTGGTTTCACTGTAAAAAGCCTACGTCCATTGTTGTTATTATTTCAGGTGGTTATAATAGCTCAGTATGGTGTGCTTGTGCTTAATTAAATCGTCCCCTTCAGCTAAGGGAGATTAAGTATTTATAGTGGTTAGGAGCCCAAGATATGGAATGCCTTTATATCTCTAAGCATATATATTTTTATACAATAAATAAGACTCCTGATATTCAGCATTGGTCGCAGTTCCATCGGATTAACCTTTCTTATTCCTGATGGTTCATGTTCTTAGTATTGGTGGGCAATCCAAATGACCAAGTGTCTCTGATGCCAATCAATATATATATGAATGGCCATATAGGAGGACATGTGTGCAATGTTTATTATTCCACATAAGAGAGTAATTTTTACATACAAATCACATATCATTAATGACTGAAATATGATTAATGGTTCTGATGGAAAAATGATTTTGTGAAGCATTATAGAGATTAGATACCCACTGAGAAGAGTTTTATTGGCTGGGCATCCATTCGGTGCATATGGGTGGGAATGAATTCAGGTACGGATTCACATTTTTTATTGATTAAGATCGTAAGACAATGCCTACAAAGTATACCTCAGGACTCAAATAAGCGACAACTACACATCTCATCACAATCAAGTCTCCTTTTAACCATTGCATTTTTGTTAGAAAAAATAAAATTTATTGAATTAAGAGAGAAAAGCCCTCTCAAGTGGCATTACAAAAGATATAAAGTCCTATCTAGAAAAAAAGAAACCTTGGAACATCTAGACTAATAGCCTTTTTGATGAATTAAGGAGTGTCTTCAAAATGATGAAAGGTATAGAAGCATTTATGAATGATAGAAAAAGAAGATAAAGCCACAACTTCTTTGTTCAATTCTCTTGGACACAACTTGATTGATGTTTGGAGATGTTGAGAAAGGTCTTCAATTTCTTTGAAAGCTTGTTTATATTGCCAAGGAATACATCTGAGATACAAAGAGAGGCCATTGAAGATAAAACTGGAGTCAGTTTCAATTTCAATTTGAGGAATATTAGTTTTTGAACAAAAACTTTAGACTTTCCTTGAGCACCTGAAGTTGAGCTTCTATAAGAGAACCTTCTTGACCATACATGGATGTAGCCCTTAACAGTCATTAACAGTCTACCTTGATCATCTCTCATTAATGCAACTTCTTTATAACTGTTATTAACCTCCTCTGTTCCAGCATAATTGATTTTAATACTACCTGAATTAGGAGGGACCCGTCTTTTGAAAACTTTATTTTTATCAGGATGCCAATTTAGAGTAATGTTAAAAATACTCAAAGTATCCTTATCAAATTCTCTATGACCTCCTTTAAAGATAGCTCTTTGACCATAATATGAAATTCTCTTAATAATCTTCTCAATAATGATGAAGTGTTTCATAGGTTTTGAATCAATATTAGCCTTATTTATGCTTAACCAGATTTCTCAAATAATACTAAGTGGTACAAACCTATAAAACCATTTAGAAAAATCAATAGTACCAGCCTATAACCACTATTTTATTATAGAGCCATGAATTGTTGCTGGTAACTGATTGATCCCCAAAACTCCATTAAAGTAATTCCACACCTTCGAAGCCACTGGACCAGTTCTGAAAAGATGGTTTAATGATTCTGTAATAGAATGGAAACAATGACATCTTGATGCTAGCTTTACGCCCATTGATTGCACCTTTTCTTCTATTGGAACACACTTGGAAAGAACTTTCCAAACAAAAGATGATATATTTAGAGGGATTTTTGGGTGCCAAATAGATTTAAAAGCCAATGAAGTTAAATTATAAGCTTTAGAAATCTCATAAGCAGACTGAAAAGAAAATATACCATTAACAAATGGCATCCATTTCAGAGCATTATCAATCAAGGTTGAGTTTTCCTCCATCACTGTTCTAGCTTATTAAATTCTCTTGAAACATTTAAATCTATTAGAGACTTCCATATTAGAGTATTTATCATTCAAAAATTGATACCATGGATTTAATCCCTCTTTAAGATTCCAAGCAAGCTTGATATTTGAAGTAGTAATAGCTGAATTCAAATTCCGAATACCTAGCCCACCTTCTTCTTTCGGAAAATATATAAAATACCGGTTTAACCACTGAAATTTCTTCCCAAATCTTTGTTCACCCCCAAAAGAAAGATCTGACCAATTGATTAATGGATGCCATTTAAAACCAACAGAATATACAACGACACAAAAGAGGGAACAAATTGGATTAGAGTAATTTTACCTCCCAAAGTTAAGAACTTGGATTTCCCACTCTGAATTTTTAGAAGCTATAGAGTCGATAATAAAGTCAAAGTATGTATACTTACTTCTACCTGTAAAAAGAGGACTACCCAAGTAGGTTAGGTGACCATTTGCACTTTTGAAACCAGTAACATCTGTTACTCTACTCTTTGTGGTTGTTGATGCTTTGGAGCTAATTTTAAAGCTACTTTGTCTTGACTTATTAACTGGACTGATTCCTTCTCATAATAACACAATAACCTCATCAACTACTTTAAACTCCTCTTCCTTACATTAATGAATATATTCAGATCATCTGCATAGCCTAAATTACTTACCAAAGGGCAATTTCTTGGATGCAAAAAATTGCTGATTGTACCATTAGACATTCTCGAGTTCAAACTTATACTAAAAACTTCAGCCATAATAATAAAGAAGCTTGGGGATATTGGATCCCCTTGCCTAATACCTCTTGAAGGTTGAAAGAACCCATAGATTGGCCATTTAATAAAATAGAGAACAAGTGGATGAGATGCATCTCCATATTAAATCTATAAACGTTTATGATAATCCAAAAGCTCTTAAAGATTTAATAATGTAGATCCAAGAATCTCTATTAGATGCCTTGGCCATGTCTAAATTTATAACAACATTACTACCATGAACGTTTCTATCCAGTAAATGAAACATCTCCTGAGCTAATAAGATATTATTTTGAATGCATCCTCCCTTCACAAAACCTGATTGATTGTGTGATATCAAATTTGGAAGAATAGTACCAAATCTTGAGTTAATAATCTTAGTAATTACCTTATAGATAAAGTTACATGGACTAATCGGTCTAAAATCCTTACAAAAGGATGGTCTTTAAATTTAGGAATAAGGAAAATTTGAGTAGAACTCCAAGATTTAGGAATATCACCTCCCAAAAAGAATGATTGAATTGCCTTTGTGAAGTACTCCTTTATAATCTCCTAACATTTGACATAAAAAGTTACATTGTAACCATCTGATCCAAAAGCATTGTTGAGGTTCATCTACTTAATAGCCTTCACAATTTCATCCTCTTTTGGAATGGTTGATAAATTGAAATTATTTTCATCAGAAATAAGCTTTAAGATATTGAGCATTTATTACTCAATTACTCAACTAGCCTTAAAATACCATTATTTCTCCACCTCACATCATGGTTGTGGTCAAGGATACAAGTGTAATTCATCATTTCCCATAGGCACATATAAAGCGACATTAATCTAGGCACCACAATTAGTTACAAAATTTAGTGGAAATTTAAATGAATTTTTACAAGTAATTTATATTTTACCTTCTCAAGAGAAAGTAAAACTAAACCATCTTACCGTACCATCATCACCTGTTTCGATATCCCCTTCCTCATGGGAAAACCTTGTTCATTACCATTTTTTTAATACACCAACATCTCATCAACACTATAAAATGCCATTCCTAGTTTGGGTACAAGTATATTTAGTTTTAAGACATCCTGAGAGTGAAAATAGGCAGAAGGGTTCTAATATATGGTAGAGGGTGAAAAACAAGCAAACTAACTATTTTAAAAAAGTTCTTAATTTAAATTTCAACTAAACAAGTTTACCCCAATCAAACTTATCCCTAGTTTTAAACAAGTTGTGATTAAACATATTAATCAATTTTATCTTAACCTAAGCATGCATCTAGGTGACTGTAGGATAAAATAAGTAAATCAACCACAACGCCCCTTGTACGAGCAAAATCCAAATGGAAAAAATCTCGGATGACCCAACCACTCAAATTCACTATGATAAGGATTTACAAAATTCGAAAAGTGACTTACACAATGACTCGATGCCCTCTCAAGCCTTGACGCATAGTCGATCTTCAACCACTCCTCTACAGCTATAATGTAGGAATCCACCCAGGTAACTGACAAATTGTTTGAGTTCACACACGCCTCGGTATTCACCAAACAACTCAATAATCGTCACACACGGAGTCCATTATACATAAACATGTTTGCATATACGGAACCCACCGCAATGAAATTCTCATAAGATGTGAAGAATAAACCAAAGGTTCCCACAAATTAGATCTCAAAGAACAATAAGATGAAACTTGGATCTGAAAACTGTTTGCGTGTAAACTAGGGTTTTGATAAACACAAAGAGCTTTTTGGTACAGTTTGGGAAGTCAAAAGCATTGAAAAAGTCTCACTTAAAAATGTTACTCTGCACTCCTATTTATATGAGGCTTTATAAAAATGAGATGAAGACGAAAAGCAATTTAGAAATCTTGATTTTAACAGACATTCGTATCCTTGTTCGAACACGTATGCAATGAGATTCCAACGACGGCTGAAGTTAGTTAGTTCGAATTTTGTTAAAATCTGTTCTGATGAGGTACCATATCTCATTCGACTGACATACCCAGTGTCGTTCTAATGACCTCTCTAAAAAATATTTTTTCTACAATATATTAAATTAAATTAAATTATTTTAAAATATTTTAAAATTTATTTTATAAATTCCTAACACTTAAATATAAAATCTCCAAGGATTAAAATATTTACGCATCTATACTTGAGAGATCCTAGGAATGTGAAGATGAAAATGAGCATGAAACACAATACAATGGTGTAGATTTTCTAACTTGGTCGCTACGCCTTCAATAAACCACGTCATAGGCTTGAAAGGTCAACAAATTCAACTCTTAATATACGACTCAAAGATTTTCGTCCAAATACTAAATTAAGTCAAAATATATATAAATTCTTTATTGGAAATTTGTCCTTACAAATATCCCTCTTTTGCTTTTCCGGAACAAAAAAAAAATCATATGGGTCGTTAAGCTCATTTAAGACTCAATCCCCAGCCTCGAAAGAAAAAAACTACAACTTGATCGACTCATAAACCTCAAGTAGCTTTGAATGCTTATAACTTTGGTGACTGTTGCAAACCTTCACACTTAAACACACCTTCAAATTCAAACCGAATATAACAATATAAATCTACATAAGAATAAAAGCTCCCCCTATGTCTAACAATCACCACAAAGGTAAGACGTCTCCACCTATAATAAAAATCTCCTCATAAAACTAAAGTTAAAGGTACCATTTCTCCCCATGTTTGTTAAGATATAGACAAAGAAAGAATGCATAAACTATTTATCCCCTATAAACTATATATGCCACTAAAATTGAGAATATGTGATATCAGTTGGAAATAGAGAGGAAAGAATAATATCATGCAGTGGTCTAAAGTGAAACAAACACAATACGACAATACAAGCACAAATAATCCAAACAATGATCAGTGAGTACAAATATTGATGCAATAAATGATACCATCATGATTACAAAGTGAAGCGTGAGATACCAATGTAAACAAGCAACGAGCAATACTAATATGATCACATAACATGCTAATTTGATTAAAAGAGAAAGCACATGACAAACATGGAATAAATGCAAATTAAAAGACTACAAAAATGATACCATATATATAAATATGCAAACTATACAAATGACACACATGCACATAAATAGAGGTATAAATAACCAAAACATGACACAAAACACACAATTATTATACAATAGCATAGTATCAATGTTTCTAAACATGTGGGATAAAGTAAAGGGGCGTGAACTAAAAATAAATAAAAAGTGACCCAATCACTCAAAACACTACACCAAAATGACAAAATTGTCACCTTTCAGCCGGCCACCCTTGTCAAGGTCATTGACCGTGACAAAAAACACGCGTTTTGTGTCACGATCATTGACCTTGACATGACCGTGACAAAGAATTGTCACGGTAAATGACCGTGACAAGGCCGTGACAAATGTAGTTGTCACGGTCGTGTCACGGTCAATGACCGTGACAATTCTTTAAAAAAATTTCACGGTCAATGACCTTGACAACTTCTGCAGCAAAATAAGCCCTACGCTTCTTTTTTCCCACCCTTTTTTGGTTTTCCCCCCCTCTCTCTCTCTAAGCGATTTCTGCTCTCTCTCTCTCTAAGGTATATTTTTTCCCTCTCTTTCTCTTTCATTTCTATATGTGTGTGTATGTGTATGTGTGTATATATATGTGTGTATATGTATGTGTGTATGTGTGTATATATGTGTGTGGTGGGGGAGGGGGGATGGGGGTGGGGTGGTGCAGGTGTGGTAGGGGTGGGGTGTGGTCGGGGGAGGGGGTGGGGTATGTGTATATGTGTGTGTATGTGTGTGGTGGTGTGTGGTGGGGGAGGGGGAAAGGGGGTAGTGGGGGTGGGGTGTGGTGTGGGGAGGGGGTGAGGGGGTGGGGTGGTGGGGGAGGGTGTGTGTGTGTGTGTGTGGCGGGGGGAGGGGGCAAGGGGTGTGGTGGGGGGGGGGGGGCAATTTTAACAATTGTATAGCTTTAATTAAGAAATTGTATAGCTTTAATTGTAATTTTAATTGTATAGTTTTAGATAAAAGTAAATTAATAATTAGTGCAAATTTCATATGAAAGTAGGATTGCCCCTCATTGTAAATTAGTAAATTAATAATTGTATACTTTAATTGTTAGTTTAATTGATGAAATGAATTAATTGAGTAGATGAATTAGAAGGAGTACGGGTTACACATTTGTTGTTGAAATTGCTGTTGGATTATTTTCTTCAGTAAATGTTGGGTTGGTTAGTTTTAAAAGTGGAATGACTACGGGATTATTGTCCATATGGGGGTGGAATTTTTCAACTTTTTTTGAAAATTACTTTGTATATCAAACAATATATACAAAGTATGATAATTAAATGAAATATACTTGAAATTAAATATGTGTATATGTGTGTGTGTGTGTGGGGGGGGGGGGGGGGGGGAGGGGGCAGGGGATGTGGTGGGGGGAGGGGGGGTTTAACAATTGTATAACTTTAATTAAGAAATTGTATAGCTTTAATTGTAATTTTAATTGTATAGTTAATAATTGTATAGCTTTAATTTTAATTGTAATTTTAATTAATAATTGTTAGTTTAATCTGTACTAATAACATTTTATTACAGCAAATGTCTCCTTCAGATATTAAGGCAAAGATGATGATGTTGTTTATGATGATGTCGTCTGGGCTCGGTGGTAGCGGAGGCGACGAGTGATCCTCCACCCCTAGGCTACCCAAATATGGAAAATTTGGGATTACTGTCGAGAACAAGCCGGAGTTATTAGCGAGATCCCTCGAGCTGATAAAGACGGTCATTGGCCCGGGGTTTATGAGTTGGAAGGAGGTGCCATATGAGCTCAAGTTAGCTGTTTGGGCAGCACTACCGGTAATATATTTCAATTTCAATTTCAATTTCAATTTCAATTTCAATTTCAATTTCAATTTCAATTTCGATTTCATTTTATATTTATATTTATATTTATATTTATATTTATATTTATATTTATATTTATATTTATATTTATTTGCTACTAACATTGAATTTGTTGGACAGGAACAATTCAACTTGGATCCAAAGCTACGCGATTCCGTCTTGGAGCAGTTGAGGGAGCAACACAAGATGTGGAAGAAAAATATGTAGACACGGTACTTTGGGAAAACACGAGAGTCCATTATACAATGGCATGGATCTGTCCCGCCCAAGAAGCCGATCTCATTGGCACAATGGTAAATTTAATTGACAATGAGATCGAGGATCGATAATTGGCATCTCGCTAATCGGGGAGGGAAAACCGAGCAAAAAAGACGAACGTGCACTACTCCAGCCGGACCTCTTACGCCGAGGTGGAGCATAGGATGAAAGTAAGATTTAATTTTTCTATAACTATAGAAATATATTATTCTTCATTATTTTACTTTGCGGGGTCGATACTAATTTTACTTTATTTTATTTCAGGTGGTAGGGAGTGGGCCAGGGGGTAAGCCACAGAGGCTCGATACTTATGTGGCTCTTCGGACGAAGAAGGGGAAGGACAAGGAGGTGTCCCCGAGCATCGCGGTGATGATTGTAAGTAATCCGACAGTTTAATTTTTGTTAATTACGTTATAATTTTTTAGTTTACTTATTTTACTAATCATGTGCTTTTTGTCGTTTCAGGCAAAGCTTAAGGAAGTGCATGAGTCGCAGTCTGATGCCGACAAGGCGTCTTTGTCCATAGATGCACTCAGCCAAGTGCTTGGCACTGATCGCAAGGGGAGGATAAGGGGGTGAGCTCGCGGGTGGCCAAATCTAGGATTATCGGATTGGAGACAAGCGACACCGGGTTGGCTCGAACGGTGGATTCACACGACGCGAAGCTGTCTCGTTTAGAGGCGACGGTCGAAGATATGTACGCATTCATGAAGCGTACGTTGGGCGGAGATCGTAAGGGGAAGGGGAAAGGAAAAGGGAAGGAGAAGGCGGTGGAGGAGGAGGTTTGGTAGAATGAGGCGCATGAGGACGAGGATGTGGACCTCACTGCTTCTTCACCGTCACGTGCGTATTTCGATGATCCACTTTATTATTTGTCTCCTTTCCCCAGACCATTGTCGACACTTGGTTGGCCGAGCGTGTTCATATTGGATGTATTTGATGGCCAGCGGATAGGGCGTGGGTTGAGGGACCCGAATATCGTCGAAGGTGGAATAGTTCATGGATGTACGCTTCAAGGGATCGAGTCCAAAGTGCTCATCACGCATGTGATACCCGGGAAGGAAAACTCCCTATTGTGGTTGCGCGAACAATGCGGAACGATGTATATTAGTGGGTGTGTCATTTCGTATATCGTGTGGCCAACTCACCTCCTCACATTTACCCAAGACATGCAGTAACATTATTTTTAAGTTTGTCCATTTTAATTATATTTGGATTATATCGTCATGTATATTATTTCTATTTTGAATATTTGGATTATATCGTCATGAATATATATTTTCACTATCTTTAGTTTATTTTGATATATGATGTTTCAATAGGTACAACCAACGTTGTTATAACATGTACAAATATAATGCTGGGCAGTGGCAGTGGCCATACTGCCCAGTAGAATTTTTTTAAATTCTGCCCAGAATTGTCACGGTCATTGACCGTGACAAGTCCTTAATAAATCTTGTCACGGACTTGTCACGGTCAATGGCCGTGATATTTTTTTAAATATTGTCACGGGTTTTTCACGGTTATTAATTGTGACTAAACTTGTCACGGTCCATGACCTTGACACGACCGTGACAATTCTAACTAATTTGTCAAGGTCAATGACCGTGACACGTCCATGACAAAAAAAATTGTCTCGCTCCGAATTTTCACGGTCATTGACCTTGACAAGTCCAACTTGTCAAGGTCAATGATCGTGACAATAGTGCAGATTTGGTGTAGTGAAAATATCCAAGGAGTTCTATATGACTGCATTAGCTTTATTAAACAAGGATTTATCCTCATAGAGAGAGATAAAGTGAACTCATGACAAACACACACAATGCACTCTAGTCTGAAAATATTGACGGTTCTCAAATCAATAGCACCAAAAATTAATTAACTAGGACTCATTATGCAAACCCATTGATCTTCAACTTATAGGACCCTTAAAATTATAGATATGTCAGTTTTCCATGCTCATTTTAGAAAATACCGATGTAATCAAAAGAATAAATGAAACACAATTTTGCCTTGGCAATATTTTTTTTCTTATACCTCTTATTTTTTTTGGCTCTTGCTAATAGTGATCTTTCACACAAGGAATATTTCTCCCATTATATTCCTCTCCCGTGCACACTCATATTTTTTAAAAATAGCAAACCCACGGACAATGGTTCTTATATGTACAAATCCCCCAATAAAATATATATGTATATGACAAGATTTTTAGGAGAACGCCTCACTTAGCTTCTATGATATATGAAGTTAAAATCCAAAAGATTACGTGAATATGTGTATGGAGGCATATGCAAAGTGAATCCATTGACCAAGTCATTTTCAAACTACTCCATGCAATCATAATTAATAACAATCTAAGAATTAAAAATTACAATCAAATGTCCTAGTCATATGGAAACATGGAATGAAGTAGATTCAAAAACACTGATATACCTCATAAATTGTGTAAAACTAAACTACAAATAAATAAATAAAAATTGAGTTTTGAAACATTTTATGACAAAAAAAAAAATCTAAAGGCAAACAAAATCTGTTTATATTTTTCTCAATAAGATCAAAAAGGAAAAATCAAAATACAAAAGGATAGACATCACACAACTAGTAAGCACATATATCGTGAAGTACAAAAGCTATGAAAAACATGCAAACAAACACCCATAAGATATAGTATGTCAAGAGTCATGTGCAAGCATGTGAGAATCAATCTGTGATAACCCGAATATAATTATGATGAATCATGTTTAAATCATGCTTATCTTATGGTATGGGTATAATTTGTCACTGGTTTATATAATGTTAAGTTATTATGTTTAGTCTAATCCTACCTTCGTAACTCATGGAATATTGAATTAGTTAAAAACACAAATTTTTAAAGTTTTCGATAGGAATGTTCATGTTGGAGGCTAGTTTTGACCATTATAATATAACAATTGACTTAAGATAAAAACTAGATAGTTGTAGATATATGAGTTAGGTTTGTAAAACAATAAACGTTGCATCAAACGGACATTCGAATGAGAATATATCATCTTTTTACGAATATGGGATAAAGTGGTCATTTAGCTTTAAATGATATTTTGTCTTATATGGCGCCACATGTTATATTTTGATTAGACCAAGGGGAGGTTCCCTTATGTCGACTTAAAGAACTTAACTTTTCCTTTATTCTTCATTTATGTTAGAATTTCAAGTGGGTTGAGGTTTTCCATAAAAGAAACAGAGGTTAGGGTGAATTAGCAAAAGGATTGAGGAAGATAATCGAGAGATAAACATGATTATGTATCTAAGGGTGCTTAGGTAAGATTTAACTTGTAAATTTCATTATTTAAATGATATATATTGTTTTATATGATATTAAATATCATATCAGGGGACAAGGGGATATGTTTTGTTGTATGTATATGGGTATGTGTAGGTTGTATGTGTGAAGTATGTTGAATTCATATAAGGCGAAATCATTGTGTTAATCAAACTGGTGTATCTTTGTGAATTCATAATGGAATCGATTGATTATAGTTGCATATGAAACTAAACTTATATATACCTGTTATATCTAAAAATTATGTAAAAATACCAAGAAATGAATCTTGGGAGATAGTTTGAAGTTTCGGTATAGAATATGTCCCGAAAGTGTAAGTATGCATACCAGGTGTTTGACGATTTGCTTGACATAGCAAATGAACTCTAAAAATTATGAAACTTTAATTTTGTATTACTACATATTTCTATTGAAATGGAGTAGAAGATCATAAAAAGTTATGATATAAAAAAATTATGAAAATTCTTGGAAGTTGACTGAAAGATAAAGGAGCCTATAGGGCCAATTTTCTTTATAATAAAGAAATGCACATAACTTGCTCTGGGAAACTTAATATGATGTGTCGTCCTTTGTATTGAGAACCTAATATGATAATAATTATATTTCCAAGAATAAATTAAAGTATGTTTGGACTATGAATTGGATATCTTAAATATCTTAACATGGAATTAGATAAGACTTCATTTATGATAAATGATTTGAATGGGATCATAGGATGTTTATGAATTGAATTACATTTAAGTGATTCTTTGGATTGTTAATATTCTTATGATGACACTAGTATTTTAATAATGATATAAAGGTAAGAAGAACCAGTTGAACAAGTTCCATACAAAGGCAAGGGGAAAGCCCATTAAGTGGCCAAGGTGAGTGTACTCACTAGTAAGATGCATTTATACATGGCTATGGATACGATCAAATTATTACTCACTGGTAAGATGTATTTATGCATGTATATGAATATGATCATAATATTATGAATATGAAACTGTTCATTTCGATTTATTGAAATGGAAGGTTACTCTTCGACCCGAAATGGGGGTGAGTGGTCTATTGTAGACAGGATATGTGAATCGTGATTTGAATAAGCCATTTTTTATGAATGAGTCGGATAAGTATATATAAATATAAATATATATATATATATATATATATATATATATATATATATATATATATATATATATATGATTTATTGCATTCAATTTTATGCAATAGTATAGTATTGATACAATTACTGAGCTATTTTTCTCACGGTTCCTATGTTTATACTTTTTCAAGTATTGTGATATCACTGTCAAATCTAAGAGGTCAGGTGGGGTTAGAAAGGGATGCATAAAACCATAATTTTGGTCAAACATTGTTGATACCGAAATTAATCTGCTGATATGGACCAATCATATGAATACACGTGGTCATCTACATGGCAACAACAAACACTTTCGAGGAACCCACTCGCTCCAAGGAACAAGACTACAACGAGGAAGACTAGTTCCCCGAGGAACTCACAAGCTCCGAGGAACAATGTCTCTCCGAGGAACTCTTGAATACCGAGAAGATTAGGCGATTCGAGCAACTCATGGCGGTCCGAGCTGCACCTCGAAGCAGGATACCAACAATTTAACTGCTCATTAAATGCTCATCATTTGGACACACACACAAAGAGGGAATTAAATGTATTACCCTTTCACATTAAAGCCTCAGGGCTATAATACATTGTACAATCCTCATTGTAAAGGGAACCCAGACCGGAATTTCTTGAGATAATTTGTAATCGAGAATTCCCATACAAAAAGCAATACTAAAACAGTGGACGTAGGCCATTCTTATAAGGATGAACCACTTTAAAATTCTTTGTCTCATTTATCTGTGATTGAATTATTAGAGTGATCTAATTTTTTACATCAACAGATTGGCGCCGTCTGTGGAAAATGACTGATAATATCGTTTTTCATCAAAAACAATCCATTACCAATGGCTGATATCCCTGAATCTAGCAATCGAAACGCTGGAACCCCTCCAAATCCGTCTGCTCCACCAATTATTCCAGATCTGACTGGGATAATGGCAAATCTGACTCGGGGTCAGACCGTCATGCAAGAAACAATGCGACAACTCATCTAAACCCTCCATGGCGGTGCATCAGCCCATTCCGGACCACGAAGCATTCAAAGAAATACCCGTGCGCCTTCTTCACGTACTAGGCGTACTAATTCATATCGTAAAGAGGAATCAAAAGATTTTTGTTATCAACTTGGGTGAACTTCGTCAGTGCGGGCCACAGATACTGAACAACGTGTCACCCTCTCCCTAGAAAGGACCAGCGCATTGTAAAGATTAAGTAGGGTTTCTCCTTTTGACCGATTAGGCACTAGGAGGAACAAAAGTCCTCTTAATGCAGCATCGAGGAACTTTTGACGACCATCAGATTTAAGGGAAGGATCTTCCCAGTCGCGACCAGCTGCTCGTCGAGATAGATCCTATGACCGACCAGCTGCTCGTCAAGATAAATCCCAGGAAGCCACTTCAACGCGATCAGTTGCTCGAACCAATAGGCCCGAGGAAGTAAATGATGCATGGAAAGGATCTATTCAGAGGCTGGAGGATAGATTAGGGGAAATGGCTAAGGCCAAGAACCCTCTACAACGAACCTTTGTTCGAGAAACACCTTTTGTCCAGGATATTATTGATTTTCCAACACCATCAAAGTTCAAAGCACCTGTTGTGACTCCCAAGTATGATGGGAAGACTGACCATGTCCTTCATATAGAATAATACTAAGTTGTAGTCGACATCTATGTTGTCCCAGATGAGATGAGATGCAGAGCATTCTCGGGAACACTTATCGAATCTGCTCAAATATGGTATAATAGTCTTCCTCGGGGTAAGATTTCAACTTTTCTTCAACTGACCGAGCTATTCATTGGGAATTTCTGCTTTGGATCAAAGCCAGTTAAATGAGTAGCACATTTTTTAAGTGTTAGATAAAAAGCTGGTGAGAGTACCAGAGATTATATAACTCGTTTTAATAACTAGAAACTCAATGTCATTGATTATGAAGAGAAGACATCGATTACTGCTTTGATGAGTGGACTACTGCCAAACAAGTTGTACTACACTTTGTCCAAAGATCCACCTCGGACCATGGCAGACCTGATGGGAAAAGCATCCAAGATTATAAATGCCGAGGAGGCTATGTCTGCGAAGAAGAATATGGACGCCAAAGAAACCAAGGTGGAAGGTGATAAAGCTAAGAAGAAAGAACATAAGAACAATGGTGGTGACAAACAATCCAAAAATAGGTCGTCATGGGAGGTCTTAAGGAAATTTGATAATTACACACCTTTGAAGGTAAATATCAACCACGTCCAGGAAGAAATTAAGAACAGCGAGGAGTTAAACTGGCCAAAGAAAATGAAGGCAGACCCTGACACGAGGAATAGGGAAAAATATTATGAGTTCCACAAGGATCACGATCATATGACCAAAAATTGCATAGCTCTTCAGATTGAGATTGAAACACTCATCCGACGAGGAAAGCTAGCAAAGTATGTTGATCGGGGAGGCGAAAGAAGAAACAATGACCGAACTAGAGAGAGGTCTAGATCTCCTCGTCGAGCAGAGGAGAACAAGAAGAGAAACCATGCAGTTGATCCAGAGGATGACCCCGATCTTCCCAAGAAACCAAGGCAGCCAGAACGAGAGGTATTTTCAATATGCTTTGGGTTATTTGATTGTAATGTTATTACAGGAGAAGATGCAGGAGGAGGAGACCTTACTGCAGAAAGAAAAGCTTACCTCGGTGAGGTTCAAGCTTGCTCATACATTCAGCGAATAAATCTAGCTGAGGAAGATCGCCCGAGAAAGGTAAACAAGGAGAAATTGGTTATCGGTTTTTCAAAAAATGACCTTGCAGGTGTTTTATATCCTCATGATGACCCGTTGGTGATCAAAATGAGAATGAAGGAAGTCATGATTTCAAGAGTACTGGTCGACAATGGTAGCTCGGCAGACATCATGTTCTACTCATGCTTCGATAGTTTAAATCTAAAGCTATCTCAACTGGAGCCTTACCACATACCCCACATTGGTTTTGCTGGCGAGAAAGTATTTCCACTTAGGACGATCAAGTTGGATATATTCATTGGTACGTGTCCTGCTTGTCGGAAAGAAATAATACGTTTCTTTGTGATGGATAAGAATATCCAATCATCGTACAATATCATCATAGGAAGAGTAAGATTGAAGAAGTTCGAGGCTGTGCCATCTACAGTGCATCAATGCCTAAAATTTCCAACAAACTTTGGAGTAGGAGTTGTGAAAGGTGATCAGAAAGTAGCTCGGGAATGCTATTATTCATCTGTCGAGCAAGAAGAATTGAAAGAATCAAAGAAAAAGACTACTACCTATCAAGTGGATGGAGGTGCAGAAATTGAAACATTGGATCCTCGAGATGAGTCGCAACTCGTGAAGGGTCAAGTGGTGGAAGCTACTGAAAACATCATTCTGGACGACGAGCACCCTGAGCGAACTACTCAAATAGGTTCGTCGTTGGAAACCTCATTAAAATAGGAATTGATAACTTTTCTTAGAAGCAGAAGACAAACTTTTGCGTGGAGTCATGAAGATATGCCTGGGATAGACCCAAACTTCTTATGTCACGATCTCAATGTGAATAAGGAGATCAAGCCTGTAAAGTAGAGAAGAAGAGTATTCAGTCCCGAGAAGAATCAAGCTATACAGGAAGAAGTCGAGAAGCTCCATAAAGCTAGTTTCATTGAAGATGTTAAATATCTAGATTGGTTAGCTAATGTGGTAATGGTAAAGAAGAAAAACAACAAGTGGAGGATGTGTGTAGACTTCACCGACCTCAACAAAGCATGCCCAAAGGATCACTTTCCACTGCCCCAAATTGATCAACTGGTGGATGCTACCTCGGGACACGAGTTGCTGAGCTTCATGGATGCTTATTCTGGCTACAATCAAATTAAAATGAAACCTGAAGACAGGGAGAGTACTTCTTTCATTACCCCTCGGGGAACTTATTGTTATAATGTTATGCCTTTTGGTTTGTAAAATGCAGGTGCGACATATCAGCGGCTGATGAACAAAGTCTTTGCTGAACAAATCAGTTGCAATATGGAAGTCTATGTTGACGACATGCTGACGAAAAGCAAGAAAGCTGCCGATCATCTAGTTGACTTAAGTCAGACTTTTGATCAACTAGATAAATATCAAATGAAGCTGAACCTGACGAAGTGCATATTTGGAGTACGAGAAGGCATGTTCCTCGGGTACATTGCCAATCAACGAGGCATTGAAGCAAATCCTGAAAAGATCAAAGCCCTATTAGGGCTGCGATCTCCAACGACGAAGAAAGAAGTACAAAGTCTCAGAGGACGAGTAGCAGCACTCAACAGATTTGTGTCACGAGCAACTGATAGATGTCTCCCATTCTTCAAGACACTCAGAAAGACTTTTGAGTGGAATGATGAATGCGAGAAGGCTTTTCAAGACTTGAAGAGATACTTGGGAGCACCTCCACTGTCGTCCAGGCCAGTGATGGGAGAAAAATTATACTTGTACCTTGCAGTGTCCGAGAATGCAGTTAGCTCGGCGTTGATCAGAGTGGAGAATGGAGTACAAAAGCCAATTTACTACACAAGTAAGGCCTTTCGAGGAGCAGAGATCAGGTATCCAAGGCTGGAGAAATTGGCACTGGCACTGATTGAGGTGAGTAGGAGAATGAGGCCATATTTCCAGGCTCATACCATAGTAGTATATACCGATATGCCACTGAGGCAAGCCCTGCATAAGCCAAAAAAATTAGGAAGATTGATGTACTGGGCAATAGAGCTCGGTGAATATAATATAATCTATGAACCCAGATCATCGCTTAAAGGGAAGGCTGTAGCAGATTTTATAGCAGAATTCACCTATCCTGATAGCTCCGAGTAACAAAAGTTGCTCGTTGATCAACCTGCGGATGTTACAGGATCAAAAAATATAGGCTCAAACCAATTCCGATTGCTAAAAGGGCATGTGGATGTTACAGGATGTGACGCAGAGATAGTTGTGAGGACTCCGAACGAGAAACAAAAGTTGCTCGTTGATCAACCTGTGGATGTTACAGGATCAACAAACACTAGCTCAAACCAACTCTAGTTGGTAAAAGGGCAAGTGGATGTTACATGATCATTGACTTCGGGCTCAGACCAACTCCGGTTGGTAAAAGGGCAAGAAGAAATGATCGACGAAGAGTAAGAAAATTCCGAGGAGGAAAGAAAGGAACAAATATTTCACCGAGGAACTCTAACTGATCAGAAATTTGAAGACGAGTTACCTATATGGAGACTGTATGTAGATGGCTCATCTTGCACTGCAGGATGCGGCGTGGGGATAGTTCTGAGCACTTCGGATGAGGTCGATATGGAATACGCCTTGTGTTTCCAATTCAAAGCTTCCAATAATGAGGCTGATTATGAGGCCATGATTGCAGGACATGGTTTAGCAAAAATTATGGAGGCGCAACAGGTCATTGTTTTCAGTGACTCTCAATTGATCATAAACTAAATGATGGGAGTATATGCAGTTAGAGGAGAATTAATGATCAGATATCACGCAAAGGCAAAGGAGCTGGTGTCAGAATTTGCTGCTATTCAGCTGGTCAGAATACCAAGAATGGAGAATGGGAGAGCAGACGCCCTAGCTCGACTAGCATCAGCTACTCGTACCGAGCTACGACGAACAATCCCAATTGAAGTGTTAGCTGGTCAGAGCATAGATGAAGATCTGACGATGAACTTTATCACCCTTGATTTAGGACCATCTTGGATGGATTCCATCAGGGCGTATATCGAGGAGGGAGAATTGACAATTGACAAGCTCGCTGCCAAAAAATTGAAGTTTAAAGATGCTCGGTATGTATTAACTAATGCTGTTTTATATAGACGAGGAATTATGGCAGGTTTGCAGAGATGTGTACATCCCTCCGAGGTGAAAGAATTAATTGAAGAGATCCACGAAGGGTCTTCTGGAGCACATGTAGCAGGTCGGACGCTTTTACAAAGGGTAATGACGCAAGGATACTACTGCCCGACAATGAGGGCTGATTGTATAGCCTACGCCAAGAAGTGTGACAAGTGCCAGCGCTTTTCCTCCATCCGAAGAACTCCACAACTATTGTTGACACCCATAACTTCTCCTTGGCCATTTTCCATGTGGGGAATTGACTTGGTTGGGCCACTGCCAACTACCCGAGGAAGGTTCAAGTACCTCGTCGTCGCAGTGGATTATTTTACTAAATGGGTAGAAGTTGAGCCACTCATTGACATGACGTATGAGAAGGTGTACCAATTTATTTGGAAGAACATCATTTGTCGATATGGTCTACCTCATGCCTTCATCACAGACCATGGAACACAATTTGATAACGAGAAGTTTATCGCCTATTGTCATAAATCAAATATTTTGAAGGTCCACTCAGCACCAGGCCATCCTAAAAGAAATGGACAAACTGAGGTGATAAACAGAACGCTGCTAAATGGCTTGAAGAAAAGATTGGATGATGCAAAAGCAAACTAGATCAACGAGTTATAATCAGTACTTTGGGCTTACCGAACTACTCCCCGAGTAGCAACTGGAGAATCACCATACATGTTGGCGTTTGGAAGTGAAGCCGTTATACCTGCCGAGTTGGGCCTTCCAACACACAGGGTACTGAATTTCCATTCCCCTATCAGCGACTTAATGAGAAGACTGGATTTAGACATGCTCGAGGAAGTTAGAGAAGAAGCAGCCATTAGACATGCTGCTTACCAGCAGCGAACAACTTTGTTCTACAACAAAAGGGTGAAGAAGTGCGACCTGAAAGAAGGAGAATATGTGTTGAAGAAAGTAATTCAAAAGCATAATAAGCTGGAAGCAAATTGGCATGGACCATACCGAGTTATAGAAGTTGTTCGACCACGAACTTATCGAATAGCAACTTTAGAAGGCGAGGAGTTCAAGAATGCATGGAACGCAGAGCACCTACGCAAGTATTATCAGTGATGTATATGTAACACAGTTCCATCATTATGAATAAAATGAAGATATTATGCCAAAGTTCTTCTTTTTATTAAGAATTTTTTGGGGAATACTAGTGCTACACACTACTCGGCAAAACTCGGCAAAGCTCAAACTGCTCAGCAGCAAAATATTCTTAAAAATACCAACTTCGGTTGGTTAGGAAACAAAATATTCCTAAAAATGCCAACCTGTTTGGCTAGGAAACAAAATATTCCTAAAAATTCCAACCTCGGTTGGTTAGGAAACAAAATATTCCTAAAAATTCTAACCTCGGTTGGGTAGGAAACAAAATATTCCTAAAAATGCCAACCTGTTTGGCTAGGAAAATAAATATTCCTAAAAATGCCAACCTATTTGTCTAGGAAACGAAATATTCCTAAAAATGCCGACCTGTTTGGCTAGGAAACGAAATATTCCTAAAAATGGCAACCTGTTTGGTTAGGAAACAAAATATTCTCGCAAATGCCAACTTATGTTGGTCGGGAGGTAAAATTATTCCAGAAAGTGCAAAAGTTGCTAACTATGGCTGGTCAGGGATAAAAACCCACCAACTGTAGTTGGTCGACAAATAAAATTTATCGACCTTGGTTGGTCGGAAACATTTAAGATAAAAGTCTACTAATTATGGATGGTCGGAGATAAAAACCCATCATCTGTAGTTAGTCGACAAGCAAAATTTACCGATCTTGGTTTGTCGGAAACATTTTATGGGTAAAATTATTTAAAAAGACTGACTATAGCTGGTCGGGGATAAAAACCCACTAACTGTAGTTGGTCGACATGGAGAATCTAACAACCTTAGTTGGTTAGAACCATTTTAAACAACATTTTTATACTCGTTACTTTATTATTAAGTGATCGAGCAACAGTATTGATACTTGTAACTTTTTAATTGTTACTGAGTTGGTCGACAAACAACACAATATTGTTATCTTTTCAACAGATATGCATAAATATAAAGTGTTTAATAAATATAAGACAATAGCAATCAAGATTTGCAAAAATGAAAGTCTTTCATTGAATTCAATATAAATTACATTGATAATGAAATTACAGTTACATTGATATGTATACTACATCAAAAATTCCTATTCTACTGGTTTCTTCCCCTCTGCTTTTGACACAAGTTCCTCGCCAGCAGGCGGATCATTTAAAGACAGAGGATAATTGATGAAGTTGAGATCTTTCAACATCCTGACATTCATCACGGATGGTCTATCTAAGAGATGCTCGGGATGAGATACCTCGATTTGAGAATGCAAATTGTAGTCACCGAGATACTTTGAAATTAAGCTCCGAGGAATGGCCCGAGCAGGGATCCAATCCATGTCCAAATTGTATGGTGGCACAGGCAAGTCGAGCAACCCGGGATCATGGTAGTCCCACAGATAATGACCTTGCTCGAGCTTTAACACACCAAAGGCATTCAGCCAGCCTTGCTTGTAGCCCTCATTGTTGGCATTCTGGATACGATCGTCCAAGTGGAATAGTGCTTCATTGTATTCAGCCATCCAGAACTCCCTGGGCTGTTTATGGAATTGATATGTTAGCTTTTCTAGCTGCTCGTGGAGAATCTTGATGAAAAGCTCCTTATTCTCCAAGAATGACTTCTGCGCAGAGAGCTGTTTTTCCAGGTCTCTAATCTTCTTTGACATATCAGACAACGCTTGGTTCTTCGCCATTAATTGGAAAGCCTAGTTCTCTAAGGCAGACTGAGTCCTCTGTTCTTCGACAAGAACCCGAGCTTCTCTTGCTCATCCCCGAGGAGTTCTTGCTCGACCACGAGAAGATGTAGAGGTTCCTGAACTCTTCAAAGTCTCCAACTCGTCCCTCAACTTGGCATTCTCAACCTCAAAGAACGAAAATCCCTCATCGGTCACTGGGATCAAGGCACTAGAAGTGGAAGCTGCAGACTTCAATTGTGACAGTTCCTTCTGCAGGTTGTTATTTTCCTTTTCCAGCAACTCAGCAATCTGTCTGCATTCTTCGACTTCACCTCTCAAGGTTCTCTCCCTTATATCATACCCAGCAAAGAGCTTCTCGTATCCCTTGTCGGCAATGATCTGCTGGTACTTCTTCTCGTACCCCTCATGCAATAAAGCAGTGGATTCTTTATATTGGAACTAAATGTCCTCGAGTGTGCTTTGAAGATCCTCGATCATTTCGTAATAAGCAACGTTATTGGCTACATCCCTATCAAGAAGACACTTCAGATATTGATACGCTTCCACTGCCTGTTCTGAAGCATCATAACCAAGTATGTCGACAACTTGTGCAGCACTCAGGTCTGTGTGACGAGCCTTAGAGTACTCATTACATTGTCACAACAACTTTGTATCATGGGCAGAGAGTAGTTTCATCCTGGCCAGAGACTAACAGAGAAAGAAGAGCAATCATCAATAAGAAGAATAAGCAGAGTATGAATGAAAGATAGACAAAAATATGCAAAAAAGTTCAAATTTTATTAGATCATAATTCAGAGTTACATCTTCTGAGTTACATTTGAAAAAGAGAAACAAAATAAAGAGAAACCCGAACAACACTAAACCTTTTCCTTATCTCCCAAAACCTTCTCGAGAGGCTGGGATGAAGAGGTAGGTTGCTCGGAGGGAAGAGATAACTGCTCGGGGAGAATAGGCAGTTGCTCGGAGGAAGAAATGATTTGTTGATTTTCCTCATCAGCAGGCTGGATGGCTAGGGCATGATCTCCCATCACCATATAAGATTCTTCAGAGGTAGCTTCATCCTTTTCTAATTCTTCTGGAGTTAGAAGGGGACCAGGGATATATCTCTGGAAAAGCTCGGAAGACTCATCGACCTTCATCTCCTGAAGGGCGGCAACCCATCCATCCCTAAAATATTTAAGACCGCCATAGTCCACTTGAGACACCATGGAGGCCAACCCCTTGTTCCAACCCTTGTCCCAGCCAGAGCTGAAGGACTTCTTCACCCTCTTCAGCTTCTCCGAGGAAAGTTTCTCAAAGAACAGGTTCTCAGCAGCCTTCAATTTATTTTCTACTTCCTCCTTTTGCCGACCTACTTCTTGAAGCTGGCCCAACCTTTCCTCGGCAACCCTGAGCTTATCTTCAAGCTCTCCAGCAGTTTTGAGCTTCTCTGCGAGCTCTTTATTTGCCTTCTCCAAGGCATTATTTTTCTTCTCCAACTCTTTGGAGGCCTCAACAGCTTGAGCTTTATCCTTCTTGGTGGAGGCAAGCGTCTTCTCCCAGACAGCTTTTTCCTCAGCATATTTCTGACGAGAATCTGCCAGAGACTTGGTAGCTTCTTCCAGAGCTCCCTCCACGCTGGACGAGGAGCAAGAAGCCTTAATAGCTTCATCCTTCTTCAGGATTATATTGAAGCAGCTCGTCAACTGTGAACAGAAAAAGAAAGAAAGTTAGAAACAGAAATGACCAAGGAAATATGAAAAATTGAAAGTAAGAAGACTTACAGAAGCAAGGTGACGAGCAGCTAGTGAGGTGGCCATGTCCCGAGTAAGGTTTTCTTCAGTACCTTGTACCTCGGGAATGATCAAGGACTTTACCGAGCTCATTGCAGATCTCGGGGGAATAAAAGTTGGAGCCCTAGTTCCAGTAACTGGGGGCTGAGCAATGGTATCATTTGAGGAGCTCTTCTTCAGCTTCCTCGGGGGAACAGGTACCGATTCAACCAAGGAAAAACCCTTGGTCGGTGATATCACAATCACCTCTCCAGGAGCAGCAGACCTGCTCGGAGCCACTGCGGGCTTCTCGATAACTTTGACAGGAACAGCTGAAGGAGCTGCAACAGTCTTCTTCGTCCCCTCCCTTGGGACATCAATCTTACTCCTTTTTACCTCCCCAGAACCGGAGGCAGTTTTCTCAAACAGAGCAGGAGGTCTTCTTTTCTTCATCCTTTCACTTAGAGGAATATGGGATTCAGGCGATGAGCTTGTGGAAACTGGAACTGGCTCTGATTCACTTATCACTGGACGAGCAGTGAATGAAGTGGTGTAGCTCTTGTACTGGAGTAGATATGAGTCCGACCTAATGTGCTCATCGGAAACACTCTGATGCAGACTCCAAATAAGTTTCAGATGACTTAAATTAACATCTGCTTCCTTTGGGCACTTTCTTTTGTTATCAATTGCAAATAGATAAACATTGTTATCAGTGGCACATTTTATCAAACACAAAAGAAACATGATTTCAAAATAAATAAAATAAAACAAAAATAACCTATCCCATTGCCATAAGGAGGGCATCTGGGACCCTGGTAAATCTCATCTCCAGCTAATGGAGGGTGTTGCCAGTTTTTTATGACAACCCCGTTGTTGATACCAAAATTAATATGCTGATGTGGACGAATAATAAGAAGACACGTGCCAATCTACGTGGCACGATAGCAATGAGGAAGTTCATTTCCCGACCAACCATGCTTCTTTCCGAGCAACGAGGATACATCGAGAAATTGTAGCACACCGAGGAACTCTAGTTCTCCGAGGTACTCCTGATCAACTAGCAGCTATGGCGGTCCGAGCTGCACCTCGGTCGTACCATTAATTGCCAGATAATCAACAGTTCAGATATTCATTGAATATTTATATTCTTGACGCACACGCTGCATTAAATGTATTACCCTTTCATATGTATAGCATTTAATGTATTGAACCTTTCATGTACAGCCTCAAGGCTATAAATACCTTGTATCAAACCCATTCAAAGGGACCGGAATTTCTTGAGAGAACTTGTAATCAAGAATTCTGCAAACACTCAGCAATAACATAACAGTGGACGTAGGCTTTATTCCTAGCCGAACCACTTTAAAAATCTTTGTCTTATTTATTTGTCTGTGATTAAATAATTAGAGCGATCTAGTTTTTTACATCAACAGATTGGCGCCGTCTGTGGGAAACGACTGTTACTATCGTTTTTCATAAAAATCATTTATCATCAATGGCAGATAACCCAGAATCCAGTAATCGTAATGCTGGAAATACTGGAAATCTTCCAAATCCATCTGCATCTCCAGATCTGGCTGGGATTATGACAAATCTGGCTCAAGGACAAACCGCCATGCAAGAATCTATGAGGCAACTCCTTCAAACTCTTCAAGGCGGTGCACCTACTTATTCAGGGCAAAGGACTGATCGTGGTCAATCGCGATCCAGACGTACTGGGTCATACCACAATGGAGAATCTAATGATTCTTCTTTTCAACCTGGGCGAACTTCATCGATACGGGCTACGGATACAGATCAACGTATCACTCTCTCTCCGGAGAGAACTAGCGCTTTGGAAAGGTTAAGCAGGATGTCTCCTTTCAGTCGGTTAGGACCAAGGAGAAACATGAATCCACCTAGAGCTCCATCAAAGAGTTTTCGGCTACCACCAGGTTTAAGAGAAGGATCTGCACAATCTCGACCAGCCACTCGTCGAGATAAATCTCAGGAAGCTACGTCGGAGCGATCAGTTGCTCGGACTAGGCGGCCTGAGGAAGGAAATGAAGCATGGAAAGGTTCTATTCAACGATTGGAGGATAGATTGGGAGAAATGGCTAAGGCGAGGAACCCCTTACAGAGAACTTTTGTTCAAGGGACACCTTTTGTGCAAGCCATTGTGGATTTTCCTACACCATCGAAATTCAAAGCACCTGTAGTGACCCCTAAGTACGATGGAAAGACAGATCCTATACTTCATATAGAGCAATACCAAGTTGCTGCTGACATATACGCTGTCCCCGACGAGATGAGGTGTAGAGCATTCTCGGGAACTCTTACTGGATCTGCACAGATATAGTATAATAATCTTCCTCGGGGTAAGATTTCAACTTTTGTTCAGTTAGCCGAGTTGTTCATCGGCAATTTTTGTTTTGGAGCAAAGCCAGTAAAGCGAGTAGCACACTTGCTAAGCGTTAGACAAAAATCAGGTGAAAGTACTAGAGATTACATAACTCGTTTTAATAACGAGAAATTGGAAGTCATAGATTACGAAGAAAAGACTGCAATCACTGCTTTGATGAGTGGTTTGCTGCCTAACAAGCTGTACTACACTTTGGCCAAAGATCCACCTAAAAATATGTCGGAATTGATGGCAAAAGCGGCCAAAATCATGAATGCCGAGGAGGCTATGGCTGCGAAGAAGAATATGGATAAAGAAGTTAAAGTGGAGGTCGACAACTCTAAGAAGAAAGATCAGAAAGGTAATGGTGGTGACAAACATTCCAGGAATAACAGGATGAAGTTGGAAGTCCTAAAAAAGTACGATAATTATACTCCATTGAAAATGGGTATTAATCATGTTTTGGAAGAAATCAGGAATAGCGAGGAAATCAAGTGGCCAGAGAAACTAAAGACAAATCCCGATTTGAGGAATAAGGCCAAATATTGCGAGTTTCACAAAGATTATGGCCATATGACAAAAAATTGCATAGCCCTTCAGAACGAGATTGAAACACTCATCCGAAGAGCAAAGTTGTCAAAGTATGTAGATCGCAGAGGTGAAAGGAAGAATGATGACAGAACTAGAGAGAGATCTAGATCTCCTCGTCGTGCAGAGGAGAAAAAGAAGAGGGACCATGAAGATGATCTAGATCATGACCCTGATCTTCCCAAGAAGCCGAGGAAGCCTGAACGAGAGGTATTTTCCATACGTTTTGGGTCATTTGATTGTAATGTTATTACAGGAGGAGATGCAGGAGGAGGAGACCTTACTGCAGAAAGAAAAGCTTACCTCGGAGAGGCTCAAGCTTGTTCATATATTCAGCGAATAAATCTAGCCGAGGATGATCGTCCGAGGAAGGTGAACAAAGAGAAGTTAGTGATTGGTTTTTCAAAAAATGACCTGGCAGGTGTTCTTTACCCTCATGATGATCCTTTGGTGATCAAAATGAGGATGAAGGATGTGGTCATTTCAAGGGTGTTAGTAGACAATGGTAGTTCGGCAGACATCATGTACTATTCATGCTTCGATAGCTTGAATTTAAAATTATCTCAATTGGAACCTTATCACAGACCCCTTCTGGGTTTTACTGGCGAGAAAGTTTTTCCACTTGGGACGATCAAGTTGGATATACTCATCGGAACTTGTCCTGCTTGTCGAACAGAAAGAATACGTTTCTTTGTGATGGATAAGAATGTGCAGTCAGCCTACAACATCATCATGGGAAGAGTTGGATTGAAGAAGTTCGAAGCAATTCCATCTACAGTACATCAGTGTTTGAAATTCCCAACGAATTTTGGAGTCGGAATTATGAAAGGTGATCAAAAAGTAGCTCGGGAATGTTATTATTCGTCTGCCGAGCAAGAGGAACTTGAAGAGTCAAGGAAAAAGACTACTACTTACCAAGTGGAGGAAGGTACAAAAATTGAAACTCTTAACCCTAGAGATGAATCTCAACTCGTGAAAGGGCAGGTGGTGGAATCTACAGAAAATGTTATTCTGGACGACGAGCATCCTGAACGAGTGACCCAGATAGGATCGTCGTTGGATGTTTCAATAAAGCAGGAGTTGATAACTTTCTTGAGAAACATGAAGAATACTTTTGCTTGGAGTCATGAAGACATGCCAGGAATAGATCCAAACTTCTTATGTCATGAACTCAATGTGAATAAGGAGATCAAGCCTATGAAGCAAAGAAGAAGAGTGTTTAGTCCCGAGAAGAACCAGGCCATACAAGAGGAGGTCGAGAAACTCCAGAAAGCCCAATTCATTGAAGATGTGAAATATCCAGATTGGTTGGCAAATGTGGTGATGGTAAAGAAGAAGAACAACAAATGGAGAATGTGTGTTGATTTCACTGATCTCAACAAAGCATGTCCAAAAGATCATTTTCCATTGCCTAGAATTGATCAACTAGTGGATGCTACCTCGGGACACGAGCTGCTCAGCTTCATGGATGCTTATTCTGGCTACAACCAGATCAAAATGAAACCTGAAGACAGGGAAAGTACTTCTTTTATTACCCCAAGGGGAACTTATTGTTATAATGTTATGCCTTTTGGTTTAAAAAATGCAGGTGCAACATATCAGCGACTGATGAACAAGGTTTTTGCCGAACAAATCAGTTGCAATATGGAAGTCTATGTCGACGACATGCTCACCAAAAGCAAGAGAGCTACTGATCATTTAGTTGACTTGAGTCAAACATTTGACCAACTGGATAAATACCAAATGAAGCTCAACCCGACGAAGTGTACCTTTGGAGTACGAGAAGGAATGTTCCTCGGATACATCGTCAATCAACGAGGTATTGAAGCAAATCCAGAAAAGATCAAAGCTCTTTTAGGGCTGCGATCCCCAACGACGAGGAAAGAAGTACAGAGTCTTACCGGACGAGTTGCAGCGCTCAACAGATTTGTATCCCGAGCAACTGATAAATGCCTCCCGTTCTTCAAAACACTGCGAAAAAGTTTTGAGTGGACTGATGAATGTGAGAAGGCCTTTCAAGATTTGAAAAAGTATTTGGGAGCCCCACCATTGTTGTCCAGGCCAATAACTGGAGAGAAGTTGTACTTATATTTGGCAGTATCAGAGAATGCAGTTAGCTCGGCGTTGATCAGATTGGAGAATGGAATTCAAAGGCCAATTTATTACACAAGTAAGGCTTTCCGAGGTGCAGAGATCAGATACCCAAAGCTGGAAAAATTGGCATTGGCATTAATTGAAGCAAGTAAAAGAATGAGGCCATACTTCCAGGCCCATACCATCATCGTGTATACCGACATGCCATTAAGACAAGCCCTTCACAAGCCAGAAAAATCTGGAAGATTGATGTACTGGGCAATAGAACTCGGTGAATATGATATTGTTTATGGACCCAGATCATCATTGAAGGGGCAAGCTGTAGCAGATTTTATAGCGGAATTCACATACCCTGATACCCCCGAGGAACAAAAGGTACTTGCTAACCTACCTGTGGACGATACAGGATCAACAAACACAAATCCAGACCAACCAAGGTTGGTAAAAGGACTTGTGGATGTAGAAGAATCATCATGTTCAAACCAGAACCGACTAAGGTTGGTAAAAGGGTACGAACAAATGACCGATGAGGAGAGAAAGATAGCAGGGGATGATGAAAGAAAATCACAAATATTTTGCCGAGGAACTCTGACAGACAAGAAATTTGAAGACGAGGTACCTACATGGAGATTATATGTAGATGGATCATCTTGCACAGCTGGTTGTGGAGCAGGGATTGTTTTAAACACCCCAGATGATATTGACATGGAGTATGCCTTGAGATTCCAATTCAAAGCTTCCAATAATGAGGCTTAATATGAGGCTATGATAGCAGGTTTTCGTTTGGCGAAAGTCATGGAGGCACGACAAGTAGTTGTTTTCAGTGATTCTCAATTAATTGTGAATCAAATGATAGGAATATATGCAGTGAAGGGGGAATTAATGATGAAGTACCATGCAAAAGTGATGGAATTATTGGCAGACTTTGAAGCCATTCAATTGGTAAGAATACCGAGGATGGAGAATGCTAGAGCAGATGCATTGGCCCGATTAGCATCAGCTACGCGCACCGAGATGCGAAGGACAATACCAATTGAAGTACTGGAAAGTCGAAGCATAGAGGAAGACCTGATAGTGAAAATTATTACCCTTGATTTAGGACCATCTTGGATGGATTCTATCAGGGCATACATTGAAGAAGGAGTGCTACCGGAGGACAAACTAGCTGCCAAGAAATTGAAGTATAAAGTTGCTCGGTATGTGTTAACTAATGGCGTTTTGTATAGACGAGGAATTATGGCAGGTTTGCAGAGATGTGTGCATCCATCAGAAGTCAAAGAATTGATTGAAGAAATCCATGAAGGATCTTGTGGAGCTCATGTAGCAGGTCGGACTCTTCTGCAAAGGGTGATGACACAGGGATATTACTGGCCGACGATGAGGGCTGATTGTATAGCATATGCTAAGAAGTGCGACAAGTGCCAACGTTTTTCCTCCATCCGACGAACGCCACAAGCATTGCTAACACCAATAACTTCCCCTTGGCCATTTGCCATGTGGGGAATTGATTTGGTTGGACCACTGCCGACCACCCGAGGAAGATTCAAGTACCTCGTCGTTGCAGTGGATTATTTTACTAAGTGGGTAGAGGCTGAACCACTAATTGATATGACGTACGAGAAGGTATATCAGTTCATTTGGAAGAATATCATTTGTCGATATGGTCTCCCACATGCTTTTATCACAGACCATGGAACACAATTCGATAATGAAGAATTTGCTGCCTACTGTCACCAGTCGAACATTTTGAAGTTTCATTCAGCACCAGACCATCCCCAAAGCAATGGACAGACTGAGGTGACGAACAAAACATTATTAAATGGATTGAAGAAGAGGTTAAATGAGGCCAAAGCAAATTGGATTAATGAGCTACAATCAGTTTTGTGGGCTTACCGAACAACTCCCCGAGCAGCAACTGGAGAATCACCATACATGCTGGCATTTGGAAGTGAGGCTGTAATACCTGCCGAGTTAGGCCTACCGACACACAGGGTGTTGAATTTCAACTCTCCGATTAGTGATTTGATGAGGAGATTGGATTTGAACATGCTCGAGGAGGTTAGAGAAGAGGCGGCCATTAGAAATGCTGCTTACCAATAACGCACAGCTCTGTTTTACAACAAAAGGGTGAAGAAATGTGACCTAAAAGAAGGGGATTATGTGCTAAAGAAAGTCATTCAGAAGCAAAATAAGTTGGAAGCAAACTGGCATGGACCTTACCGAGTTACAGAGGTTGTTCGTCCAGGAACTTACAGAATAGCAACTCTAGAAGGAGAAGAATTTAAGAATGCGTGGAATGCTGAACACCTGCGCAAGTATTATCAGTGATGTAAAATGTAAAGCCTTTCCTTCATTATGAATAAAACGAGGATGTTTCACCATTTTCTTTTTGTTGAAAGTTTTTCGGAGAATACTAATGTTGTACACTACGCTGCTTGATAATAAGTAGCCAACCTCCTTTGGTTAGGAGGACAGCTCTACGGAGCAAAAGTGCTATAAGTAGCCAACCTCCTTTGGTTAGGAGGACAGCTCTACGGAGCCAAAAAGTGCTATAAGTAGCCAACCTCCTTTGGTTAGGAGGACAGCTCTACGGAGCCAAAAAGTGCTATAAGTAGCCAACCTCCTTTGGTTAGGAGGACAGCTCTAAGGAGCCAAAAATATTCCTTTGGTTAAAAGGTGTACACCAGCGTGATCAATTACGGTTGGTAAGATAAAAATATACTCTCATATTACAACTTATGTTGGTCGGGAGGTAATATTATTACAAAGAGTTCTTTGAAGAACAAAATATTCAAAAAATACACCAAGTATAGTTGGTCGGGGATAAAAACCCAATAAATGTAGTTGGTCGGCAAGGACAAATAATTGATCTTAGTTGGTCGGACGCATTTTTGAACCAAGTATAGCTGGTCGGGGATAAAAACCCATCAACTGTAGTTGGTCGACAAACATTATTTACCCACCTTGGTTGGTTGGAAACAGTTTGAACAATTTACATTCATTACTTTATTGATCAACCTTGATACTTGTAAATTTTTAAGTTGGTTGATAAATAGCACGATATTGCCATCCTTTTAAATACATAGATACATATGCACAAATATAAAGGTGTGTGATAAACACAAGACAATAGCAAAATTGGCAAACAGAAAATGAAATTCTTTCATTAAATTTAAGATTACAGGATATAAGAATGTATTAATTGTTACATGAATATTACTATTCTATTGGTTTCTTGCCCTGTGCTTTAGAAACAGGTTCCTCGCCGGCAGGAGGGTCTTCTAGGCAAAGGGAAGAATTGATGAAATTAACATCTCTGCGCATTCTGACGTTCATAACAGAAGGTGTATCCAAGAGATGCTCAGGACGAGATAATTCAACTTGGGAATGAAGGCTATAATCACCAAGGTATTTTGAAATTAGGCTGCGAGGAATGGAACGAGCTGGGATCCATGCCATGTCCAATTTGAAAGGTAGTACGGGCAGGTCTAATAATGATGGAGCATGATAATCCCATAAAAAATGCCCTTGCTCCAATTTTAACACACCCAGTGCATTCAACCATCCTTTCTTGTAACCTTCATTGTTGGCATGTTCAATACGAGCATCCAAGTGAACAAGGGCTTCATTGTATCCTGCCATCCAGAATTCCCTTGGCTGTTTATGGAATTGGAAGGTTAATCTATCCAATTGTTCATGAAGGCTTTTGGCAAAAAGATCCTTATTGTGTAAGGCAGATTTCATCGATGTAAGCTGATCTTCCAGAGACAGATTTTTATTGGACATCTCAGTCAGAGCACGGTCTTTTACTTTCAGCTGGAATGCTTGAGTTTCCAGAGTAGACTGAGTGCGAGCCTCTTCAACATTTTGACTGAGGACTCTTCCTCGTCCCCGAGAACCTCTTCCTCGCCCCCGAGCAGTTCCAGAAATGGCAGATCTTCTTAAGTCCTCCAGCTCTTGCCTTAATCTGGCATTTTCGACTTCTAAGAACGAGAAACCTTCATCAATAGCTGGTACTAATGCAGTGGAAGATGAGGCAGCAGATTCATATTGAGCCAACTTTTTCTGCAGATTATTATTTTCTTGTTCCAGGATCTCGGCAATCTGCCTACAAGCTTCAACTTCACCTTTTAGGGTTCTCTCCCTAACGTCGTACCCAGCAATGATCTTCTTATGGCCTGTTTCTGAAGAGAGCTGCTGGTATCTATTTTCATAATCCTTATGCAACGAAGCCATTGATTCGTTGTGTTGATTTTGAAGATCCTCTATGGAACCATGAAGCTCTTCAATCAACTCATAGTAAGCGACATTGTTGGCCACTTCTCGGTCGAGTAAAGCTTTCAAGTATTGATAAGCTTCAATTGCCTGCTCTGAGGCACCATGGCCAAGAATATCAGCAATTTCTGATGTACTAAGGATTGTATGACCAGCCTTATAGTATTGGTGACATTGCTGCATCAGCTCGGTATCATGTGAAGAGATCAATTCCATTCTAGCAACAAACTAAAGATGAGAAAAAGACAACAATCAACAAATATAAATCATCAACAACAGAGATGAGCAAAGATATATTTTATTAGATCATCAAAAAGTTACATTGTTCGATTACAAGGAAATATAGAAATGATACCGAACAACTTCACACCTTTTCCTTGTCCCCCAAGACTTTCTCGGGAGGCTGGGACGAGGAGCTCGGTTGCTCGGTGGTAACAACAGCTTGATCGGTAGGAATCTTCTCAGGAGGAGGAGGTATGGAAGAAATGTCCTCGGTGGCAGAGGGTTGAGAGGCAGAAACTTGATCACCCATAGCCATAGAAGACTCATCTGAGGCAGGCTCATCTTCTTCTTCTTCCACAATTGGTGGAGGAGGACCAGGGAGATGTTGTTGGAATAACTCAGAATCATCTTGGACCTTCAGCTCTTGCAGAGCAGCTACCCAGCCATCATGGAAGTATTTCAACTCCCCATATTGGACTTGGGATGTCATTGCAGCTATCCCTCTCTCCCATCCTTTCTCCCAACCAGCACTGAAATGTTTCTTGATCGCAACTTTTCTCCTCGACTTCTCCGAGGAGAGCTTCACCTCCAATTCCTCTTTCTTGACCTTGATATCTCGCAGAGTAGATAATTCTTCCTCTGCCTTCTTCAACTTATCATCAGATTCCTGATGTTTAACCTCCAAACCTTTAACTTTCTCCTCCAAATTCTTGGAGGTTTCGGCCATTTTCACCTTCTCAGCCTTAACCACAACTAATTTCTTCTCCCAAACAGCTTTTTCGTCAATATGCTGTTGACGAGATCTCTTTAAAGACTGGGTCAAACCCAAAAAAGCATCATCTACACATGACGAGGAGCTTGAAGCTTTGATAGCCTCATCCTTCTTCACAATGTTATTAAAACAATTCACCAGCTGAAAGATGAGAGAAATAGCAAAGTCAATACAAAATGCAAGCTTTTAGAGAAAGAAAAAGAAATCATAAGTATGAGAAACTTACTGAAGCAAGGTGATGAGCAGCTAGGGATGTCAGCGTATCCCTAGGAATTCTTTCATCAAGACCATGGACCTCGGTTACAACCGTGCTCATTGCAGAGCTTGGAAGAATGATGTTTGGAACATCAGTACCACTAGTAGGTAAAGAAGAGGCAGTTTCAGCCGGAGTAACCAAGGATGATTTCCTCAATCTCTTCAACGGGCGGTCAGAACCTTCAACCAGAGAGGTCTTGGTCGGGGAGATTGTAATTACATCTGCAGGAGCATTTTTCTTGCTCGGGGCCACTGGGGGCTTCTCGGCAGCTTTGGAGGACCCAACATCTACCTTTTTAGTCCCTTCTGGGACATCAATTTTGCCTTTGTTGGCTCCAACAGCAGAGGAAATTTCATCAAATAGAGCAGGAGGAGCTCTTTTCTTGCCCATTCTCTGAGATAAAGGGATATGAGAATCTGAAGATGAACCTTCTGGTGTTGAAGCTGGTTCAACGGGGCGAGCAGTATAAGAGGTTGTATAACTCTTATACTGTAGCAAATATGAAGCAGATCTGATGTGTTCGTCTGCAATGTTCTTATGCAAACCCCAGATAAGTTTCAGATGCTTGATATTAACTTCTGATTCCTTTGGAGTCTTTCTTTTGCTATCAACTGCAAATAAATACATAACGAGATATCAATCATACATTTTGTCAAACACGATGAAAGCATAATTTCATAAGTAAAATAAAATGAAAAATAAACCTATCCCATTGCCGTATGGGGGGCATCTGGGACCGTTGTATACTTCATTCCCAGCTAAAGGCGCATGTTGCCAATTTTTTATGACCAACCCATTCTCAAAATAATCCCTATTTGAGTCAGGGAGATTAACTACAAGAGCCCTATTCAGAAACCTAGTTTTTAAATAATAAATATTATCTAGAGTGGCCCATTTATAACAAAACATAATTTCAGGGATCCCAATACGAGTCCCATGAGTTAGATTTAATTTGTGCACCCCGTTAATTATTCTCCATGAATTGGGGGCTATTTTTGCAGGAACAAGATCAAAATATTGACAAAACTCAAGACATAATGGGTTTGGTGGAAAGGAAAAACCACATTCAGCAACAAAAAGACTGGGGAACCAATGTCCCTCGGCCAATCGAAAGTAATCTAAAGGCTCAGAAAGAACCTCTAGAGTTACCCACGAAGGAATGGAAAAATCAGAACGGAATTTCTCAACAGACTCCACAATATAAACCATATTGAATAAAAGAGATACAGAAGAAAGGAAGAAAATCTTACAGAAAGAAAGGAGGTGTGTTGACAACGAACGGAAACAAGGATGAACGCACAGAAGAAGAAGAGAATAGAAAGCTTGAATGCAGAAAATGGAAAACGTAGACGACGGTATGGTTACCAAAGAAGTTTAAATACTTTGCATTGGGAAGTGGCGAAAGAAATGATTACCAAAAAGAAACTACTGAACTTCCGGCGGCTAAAAGGACAAAAATTGCACAAAGATCGAAGCGCTTATAAAAAAGGCGGAAACTGCGAAATAAGAAGGAAATTTGAATACAATGTTCCTGAAACCCAGGAAGATTATTTAATATCGCCATATACCGAGAAAGAATGTTCCATACTCCTCTAAGTTCGAAATATGAAACATTGGGGGCTTCTGTTGATACCAAAATTAATATGCTGATGTGGACGAATAATAAGAAGACACATGCCAATCTACGTGGCACGATAGCAACGAGGAAGTTCATTTCCCGACCAACCATGCTTCTTTCCGAGCAACGAGGATACATCGAGAAATTGTAGCACACCGAGGAACTCTAGTTCTCCGAGGTACTCCTGATCAACTAGCAGCTATGGCGGTCCGAGCTGCACCTCGGTCGTACCATTAATTGCCAGATAATCAACAGTTCAGATATTCATTGAATATTTATATTCTTGACGCACACGCTGCATTAAATGTATTACCCTTTCATATGTATAGCATTTAATGTATTGAACCTTTCATGTACAGCCTCAAGGCTATAAATACCTTGCATCAAACCCATTCAAAGGGACCGGAATTTCTTGAGAGAACTTGTAATCAAGAATTCTGCAAACACTCAGCAATAACACAACAGTGGACATAGGCTTTATTCCTAGCCGAACTACTTTAAAAATCTTTGTCTTATTTATTTGTCTGTGATTAAATAATTAGAGCGATCTAGTTTTTTACATCAACACCCGTGTTCAAAATAATCCCTATTGGCATCAGGGAGATTGACTACTAAGGCTCTATTTAAAAATCTAGTTTTTAAATAAAAAATATTATCATTAACTTCCCATCTATAGCAGTACATGATTTCTGGAATTCCTATGCGAGTTCCATGGACCTGATTTAATTTATGCACCCCAATAACTATTCTCCATGTGTTGGGGGCTATTCTCGCAGGAACGACGTCAAAATAATGACAGAATTCCAGACACAAGGGATTTGGTGGAAAAGAAAATCCACATTCAGCGATAAAAAGGCTAGGGAACCAATGTCCCTCAGCCAAATTGAAATAATCAGAAGGCTCAGAAAGCTCTTCCAAGACAACCCAAGAGGGAATGGAAAAATCAGAGCGAAACTTTTCAAGAGACTCAATAGAGTAAACCATGATGATGAATAAAAGAAATGAAGAAGAAAGAAGAAGATCTTACAGAAAAAGAGTAGAGCTGTTGACAACGAACGACGGAAAAGATGAATGCACAAGAGAGTAGGAAGAGACGACGTAAAACTCGAAGATAAAAATTGGAAAGGTAGAAGACGATGGGAGCGTTTGTGAAGTTTAAATACCTTGCCTTGGGAAATGGTGAAGTAATGATTACAAAAAAGGATGATTACGTTACCGACGGCTAAAAATATGAAAAGTAGCGCCGGAATCAAAGCGGACAACAGCGGCTAAAAAGAGGAAAAGTGGCGTGGGAAATAAAGTGGACAACAACGGATAAGAAGAAGAAAAGTGACGTGGGAATCGAAGCACGCAGAAAAGTCCAAAAAGCATGATTCTACGAATTGGGAAGGAGAAATGAATACAAGGGAAACGCTCCTAAAAATCAGGAAGACTATTTAAAGCTACCATATTCCGAGAAAGAATGTTCTATACTCCTCAAATATCGAACT
This sequence comes from Sambucus nigra, assembly GCA_949130495.1. NCBI lineage: Eukaryota > Viridiplantae > Streptophyta > Magnoliopsida > Dipsacales > Adoxaceae > Sambucus > Sambucus nigra. Next base: position 59,982,644 of record OX422223.1, on the reverse strand, counting down.
ATGAAACATTGGGGGCTTCTGTTGATACCGAAATTAATCTGCTGACATTGACCAATCATATGAATACACGTGGTCATCTACATGGCAACAACAAACACTTCCGAGGAACCCAATCGCTCCGAGGAACAAGACTACAACGAGGAAGACTAGTTCCCCAAGGAACTCACAAGCTCCGAGGAACTCTTGAATACCGAGAAGATTAGGCGATCCGAGCAACTCATGGCGGTCCGAGCTGCACCTCGAAGTAGGATACCAACAGTTTAACTGCTCATTAAATGCTCATCTTTTGTACGCACACACAAAGAGGGCATTAAATGTATTACCCTTTCACATTACAGCCTCAGGGCTATAAATATATTATACAATCCTCATTGTAAAGGGAACCCAGACCGGAATTTCTTGAGATAATTTGTAATCGAGAATTCCCATACAAACAGCAATACCAAAACAGTGGACGTAGGCCATTCTTATAAGGCTGAACCACTTTAAAATTCTTTGTCTCATTTATCTGTGATTGAATTATTAGAGTGATCTAATTTTTTACATCAACAAACGTAAAAGGGTTAATTTAATCCTACTTATCCTTTCAGTAAGTTTGAATAGCATAATTACTCTAAAACTGTGAAATGTTTTAGTTTTATGAATTCATGTTAATAACTCAAAAAGGATACTCATGTTTATGGTTTGGTTAAGGCAATTATGGTTTGAGTAACTTTGACTTTCAAACTTAATTATAAGTAACTAGGTTGAGGTGTGTCAGCTTTTGGTATCAGAGCCTAGGTTTTAGAGGTTCCGAGATTAGGTGCGCCTATATTTGGTAGTGGAGGTAGAAATTATTCTGAGTCATAAGTAAATTGGCTTTATCGACTAACATTTGTTAGCTATACATATATATTGTTGTACGGGATATGAAATGTAAGGATCTTGCAAGAAAGTAAATAAGACGTTAAGGTTTATTCAGAGTTAACAGCGAATACATCTATTTTAATATGAATCACTGCATTGTTTTATTTGTGGTATGGACAAACATGTCATTGAAGGAAAAATTTCAAAGACAAAATGTGCTACACGAAAATTGTGAAGTATTGGACATGATCTCTTCTTATACTAGTATATGTGGACTTGATTCATGTTGCTTATTATGCCATGGTTTGGTGTGTGCCCCATTTATATGTGAGAGTGAGGTACGAGAACCCATATTCTATTGAAGGATGTGACGTCAGGATAATCGTTATATAAAATGTGAGACTATGCGAGAATTAAATCGTTATATAAAATGAAGATCTACATAGTAAAGGAGAAAGACGAAGATTAATAATTGTATATATTGAAATTTAATATGTGAAATGGTCTGAAATATAATATATCATAATTAATCCGAACATGGGTTCATAATAAATTATGATAAGTAAAAGAAAATAAGTAATGAGAGTTGAGATGGACGTCTTTAATAGTATGAGTATATGTAGAGGATATTATTATTGTGATGTTTAGGATGCTTATATGAATAGTAAAGTTGAGATGAGGTGTTAAAGAGTTGGAATTTTATAATATTAAAGAATGCTTTTAGGAGCATGTGTTGTGTATAATGGCAATGAATTTCTTATCAGATGAAAGGCAATAATTATTTATAAGAATTGAAGATGTATTTGGGAATGAAGGGTGAAAAATTATTGATACCTAGTGTATATGATAACCGAGTAGGAGTTATTAAATAAGAAAAGAGGGGGTGAGTATATACTTATACTCAAAACCTAATGGGATGTGCCCATGGTGAAATATAAATGAAGTATGATGGGGTGTGATGGCTTTGTGATGAAATATAATCGGGGATAAATGAGAATTTCACATTTAATAATTAATGAGATCTAAACTTTAATAATAATGAATAGATAATATTGTATGAGTATGAGAAAGATGCTTATTGGATTTGAATATCAACAACTAGTTGACCAAACAAATAAAAATAATGTTGGAATGTACCCATGAACAGTCAACTCAACAATAGGTGACAGTATCATTTACAAAAAATGGAAGAAAGCAATCATGTTTTGTCAACCAATGTTGTGGAGATGATAATTAAAGACCCAGATGTAGTGAACATCTCGAGTCAGTGTTCTGAAACTGCTACCATCACTCATCTTCATTGATCTTTTATTGGCAACCCAAACAAGAAAAAACAAAGCTATATTCAACAGTTAATCCAACGTGATTCAATCGTATTAATAGGAGATAAACTTGTTTTTCGCAATGATCTATTTGAGACTTTATCATTTGATAAAGACTCCAAAAGTGATGAAGATATGAATCGTTTAGAGAATATTTGAACAAGTGACGAGTTATCTGAAGTTAAGCCAATTAGTGCTCAAATTCACGATGAACGCGACATTGATTTATTCGTGGATCTCCCCAAACTTGAATCATCTGTAGTGGATTCCGAACTCATCTCGAATGATGTAAATTCTATCGTGAAAAATGACAAATGGAAAGTCGTCTGCAAGGGAATGCGCTCAAGAAATCATAGGACATAAATGCTTTGTCTACTGGATGGTTCAAGTTCATATATTTTTGTAGTTTGCAAGCTCTTTTTTCATTCTTTTCTATTCTTTAGCGCTTGTAAGAGCCACTTAGGAGAGGCTTTTTCTCCTAATTGTTTATAAATAAGTTTATTCTTGTTGAAAAAAAATAATTAAGGTAATTATTATATGGATTGGATTTATTAATTTATTAGGTGATAAGTTAATAATAAATGAGAAATGTTGTGGATTTTATTTGGACTTCTTATGGTAATTATGGAGTAATTAACTATAAATATTATAGGGATAATACCATGTACTATTATGTATTTATGTGGACATACCAATATTTGTGGACTGTCCTATCACCTTGGGGGTTCGCACATTCGGACCGTGTACCACACGTAGGCACATATAGGCTTGACGATGTGTAGTTATATAGTTACTATGTGGAGGCATCACCTACGAGAGGTTGATGTTGACACTGACCATTCTTGTGTCACCGCTGGGTATGGATCGTGTACAGGTGTCCTGCATAAAGACCACCCCTAATTTATGTGTGTTTGCGTTATCCGCTTAGGATAAGGGATTTCTTCAGACTTGCCGATAGAGCACGAATTAGACACCAACGATAGATGCCCTTATGTGTCAAATATATGGAAGGACATATATTATAAATTACCTGACCATTATTGAAATAAATTTAATTGTCTAAGAATGTGGACAGTAAATATTATTCTTGACCCTATAATACATAATAGATGTTTATTCCTTATATATGACACTTATGAGATTGGAAGAAATGTAAGCTGGCAATTAAATGTAGGGATTACATTTAAATAATCAATTATTGATATAATCATTCTATAAACTTGAGATCATGTCACGATTCATTATTTGGGATGTTTTGGGATGCGAATGATATCACACTTCGATGAGAGATGAGGTGTTATATGCATGTGAGTGACGAAGGGGGAATAATTATTGTGCATCGGCTATATTATTGCATCATAAATTAATTAAGTTAATTTTTGCATACCTCGGGCTCTGACACAAATTTAAACATTTTTCCTTATATGCTCTTAGACAGGGATAACTGGATTGTGCTATACCAGTCCTGTAGTCTCACTTGTGCTTCAGTTGTTAGACTCTTCGATTATAGTATAGGTCCTTATTCTCCCGTACTTATTTATTTATTTGGGAACATTTGTAAGGGTATAAGATCGAGATTTTTATTTCATGCTGGTTGAGACTTATATTATTCTGGTTGAATCTATTCATTTTATTTAGTGTTTTAGATCTATTTATTTATTGCGTATGCATTCGTGACTTTTAAACTTGGGCCTTAATTAATAATTATGTTATATTCGCATTTGTGCTAAGGATGGTATTAATTGACAAGTAAGACCTATCTTTGGCGTATCGTGCATGGCCAGCCTTTACATGAGAAAATAGGGGTTGTTACAGTTTGTATCAGAGCCCGGTTCTAGTGTCCTTAGGATCTGTGTTTTCACTCATTACATTTTTCATTGCGTAATTTGATATATAGAGCCTATAATTAGGACGTATTTTATTCTTATGATTCAAACTAATTCGAACCTCTTTTTCTTTCGGATGGAAAACGTACATAGGGGAGACCGAGGAGAGTAGTTCCACCCGGTTGAGGAGTAGGAGGCTCATTAGGAGACACCACAGGCCCCACTGACACCATAGGCCCCACAGTTGATTACCCACACTGAGATAGACACTATCAAATCTCATGAGGTATCTACAGTGATGGAAGACATGCTTCATCATTTCCCACCACCACAACGCCTCAACAACCACCACTACAACAGGTGGCTATTCCATCCCAGGCACTAGGCTACACGTGGGACCGAGCGAGGGAGGCCTTTGTTTAGGGGCAACCTTCAGAGTTTGCAGGAGGGTCTGATATATTGATTGATAGTTGGTGAAAGAAGGACATCTAGAGGTACTTGCGGATGGTGGAGTGCACGCCAGCTAAGAAGAAGATGTTAACTTCATTCAGGTTGGTGGAGGTTTTTTTTAGTGGTGGGAGGCGATCACGACTGTTGAGGAAAGGGACAAGCTCACCATTAGTCAGTTCTGGGAGAGATTTAACAAGAGGGGCGTACTATCACTGAGTAAGAGTATGAGTTCTCTTACCTCTCGTACTTCACCGGCGAGGATGTTCGAACCGAGCAAATGAGGATGGATAGAATTATTACGGGGTTGGATTGGCATATCAGGAAGGATTTTCTGGGGAATCCACCCTTCACTACTTATAACCAGTTCGTTAATACTGTACTTCTCCACTGCTAGAATCACAAGGCTTTTCTGAAAAGCATGGGAGAAAAATGTCATGGAGGAGAGTCATCTAAGCAGTAGGGCAAGGCGAGCAAGAGAAGTGGATCTGGGGGCCAACAGCACACGGGCACCCCATCCGTTGACAAAAGTAAGATGTTTAGATGTGAAGACGACTAATAAAGGCATGGCCAGGGTTAGGAAGGACAGGGCCATTAGGTCCAACCGTATAAAGGCTAGCAAGGCTAATAGTACAAAGGCCAGTAGGGCAGAGGCCAGCAGGGCTGACGTGTTGAGAGGGGTGTATTTCAAGAAAACTATTATAATTATGGTGAGAGGGGACACACTTCGAGGAGTTGAATGCTTGGTGACCAGGAAACCCAGGGACAGGGAGGTTTTATGAGACATCAGGTTCCTTAAGGATAGCACCCACCGATTTCGATTTAAGGATCTGTTGCACTAGCCGCTCAGCACCCGCCGCTCGACCTCAGGGGTAACAGCCATTACAGTATGGGAGGGTCTAGCATGTCGCAGCAGCACATGGGTCGGCACCTCCACAGGCAATCGATGGTATGTTTACCATTTTTGTTCATGTTGGTCGCATTTTTTTTATACGGGTGCATCGCACTCATTTGTTAGCATAGGGTTTGCACGGGAGAGGGGTATGGTAGATTTTTCTTCAGATATTGTTTTACACATAGAATCACCAGTGGATAGAGGGGAACCCATACAGTGATTTTGTCGGGGGTATCGGTATTGATATATGTCGTCTTACATTTGTTACTGATTTACTAGTACTTTACATGCAAGAGTACGACATCATTTCTAGGATGGACTAGCTAGCTACTTATAGAGAATGTGTCGATTTCTATGGGAGGTCCATAGTCTTCGCCATTTTGGGGAAGGAGATGTACCTAGTTTTGATGTCACGCCCCAATGGTGGGTCGAGCACACATTTGTATTTCATCGAGGAGGATACTTCTTCGGAGGTGGTGGTGGTGCTAGAATCCATCCCGGTGTTGAGTAACTTTTCTGATGTTTTTAGGGAGATTCCAAGGTTAACACCTAGTCTGGAGATCAACTTTGTGATCAAATTGATTCCGGTCATGAGACCTATTACCCGCACTCTATATCGAATGGCTCTATTAGAAATGAGGGAGTTTCGAGAGCATATTGAGAAGCTGTTAGGGAATGGGTTTATCAGTAGGAGTACTTTGCCCTAGGGTGCTCCAGTGTTATTCGTCAATAAAAGGGGACGGATCCTTAAAGCTTTGTGTTGAATACTAGGAGTTAAATAAAGTCACTATTTAAAATAAATACCCATTTTCACGTATATATGATTTCTTTGATCAACTGAGGGCTGTTGTGTATTTTTTGAAGATTGATTTGAGGTCGGGGTACCATCAGTTAAGGGTCCGAGAGAAAGAAATCTCAAAGACAAACTTTCTTACTCGATATGGGTCGTATGAGTTTTTGGTGATGCCATTCGGGATAACCAATACACTGGCAGTATTCATGGATTTGATGAATCAGATGTTCAGGTACTTTTTGGATCAGTTTGTTATTGTATTCATATATGATATTTTGATATATTCTCGAACTATGGATGAGCACGCAGAGAAACTATTGGTGGTCTTACAGACACTTTGAGATCATCAATTACATGCTAAGTTCGAGAATTACCAGTTTTCGTTGAGAGATGTACAGTTCTTGGGCCACACTGTGTCCGAGCGGGGGATATCCATGGAGCCACAGAAAGTTTTTGCCATGATGGAGTGTGTACAACCCACGTAGCTTCTTAGGATTGGTCGGGTACTACCATCGATTTATTTAGGGGTTCTCTAAGATAGTCGGCCCCCTAACAAATTTGACGAGGAAGGGAGTACTTTTTTTATGGGATGAGATGTGCCAGCAGGCATTTGAGGAGCTAAAGACTAGATTAACAACCACACCAGTTTTGGCATTGCCTCGAGCAGGATTTGATTACAGGATTTATACAGATGAATCCCTAAGCAGACTTAGCAGTGTTTTGATGCAGGAGGAGAGGCCAATATCTTATGCTTACCAAAGCTTAAGACTCACGAGGGACATTACTCCACCGATGACTTGGAGTTAGAAGACGTGGTTTTCGCATTGAGAGTGTTGAGACATTATCTCCTAGGGGAGAAATTTTAGCTTTTCATAGACCAAAAAAGCCTGCATTACTTGTTCAAATAGCGGGAGCTAAATGTGCGACATGGGAGGTGGTAAGAGTTTGTGAAAGATTACCATTTCGACATTCAGTACCACCTCGAAATGCAAATGTCGTAGCAGATGCGTTGAACCGTAAGCCATTTGTAGAGTTGGCTACAGTATGGAAGGCGAAGTAGAGTTCACTTCGTGAGGATGATGACTTGACCTGAGCATTTATGTTAGTTCTAGCCATCACCCCCAAGATCATTATTTGTGTGGTGAAGGGATAGGTAGAGGATCGTCTTTGATAGGAGAGGGTGAGACAGTTGCTAGCCGAGGGGGTGGAGCATTTTTCCCTCGAGTTCGATAGTGGTCTGAGATTAAAGGGGAGACTGGTTATACGGATGATGAGGAATTGAGGCAAGCCTTCATGTCAGAGGCTCGCAACTCATTTTTTATGGCACATCCCATAGGGTATTACATACACCACGATATGCGTCATTAATATTGGTGGGTCGGTATGAAAAGGGATATAGTTGAGTTTGTCTCTAGGTGTGCTACATGTCAGCTGCTGAAGGTGGATCACCAGCGTCCTCCAGGTACCTTGCAGCCTTTAGAGATCCCGATGCGGAAATGGGAAATCATATCTATGGAATTTATTACTGAGCTACCTACTTCGCAGAGGGAGCATGATTCGATATGGGTGATTGTCGACAAATCGGTGATTGTCAATAGATTAGTGAAGGTGGCTCATTTCTTACCAGTCAGGACAGACTATAGCTCAGAGTAGTAGGCCAGACTCTTCCTTGCAAATATTATTAAGCTTTATGGAGTACCACTCAATATAGTGTCAGATAGGAACATGACATTTGTGTCCCACTTTTGGAGGAGCTTTCAGCAGGCTTTGGAGGCAGAGTTAAGAGTGAGGACGTCATATCATCCTTAGTCCAATGGGCAGATGAATAGGGTGAACCTAATACTCGAGGATATTCTACGAATGTGTATCTGAGATTTTAAGGGGAGCTGTGAGCAATATTTTCCTTTTGTGGAGTTTTCCTACTATAACAACTACCATTTCACGATAGGGATGGCACCGTTTAAGGCACTCACCCAGAGACCTTGTCGTTAACCCTCATGCTGGTTAGAGGGAGGATAAGTTACTTGGGTCAGACTTCATTCAGGATACCTTAGAGAAGGTAGAGATGATTCGAGCCAGGATACAGATTGCCCAGGATAGGCAGCAGAGCTATGTGGCTGCGGGTCGAAGACATTTGAACTTCGATGTTGGAGATCAATTTTTGATTAAAGTGTCTCCCATGAAGGGGTGATAAGATTTGGGAAGAAAGGGAAGTTGCCTCCTCAATACGTGGGACCATTCCCTATTTTGAAGAGGATTGGGTCCGTAGCGTACCGGTTGGTATTTTTGGATCACTTGTAGAGGATGCATGATGTCTTTCACGTATCTTCATTGCGAAGATTCCTTCGAGACGAGGTGGCATACCAGCACATTGATATAGACGAGATTGAGCTCCATCTAAACACTACTTATGAGGAGATATCGATAGCTATTTTGGATTGACGGGTGCGCCGACTGCGATCCAAGGTTTTTACCTTAGTTCGGGTGGAGTGGGGACACCACCGGGAGGACAAATAAACTTGGGAGAGGGAGGACGACTTGCGCACAAAGTATAATACCCCGTATTTTTCTTCTAAATAAATTTGAAATATTATTTTTTGGAATAAATAATTAATTTTGGAAATGGGACCTATATAAAATTTTTATTTAAAAATGTCAGAGTTGAAATTTGTTATTTAGTTATATTTATGTGATTAAATTTTATCTGCATGAATATGACATTTGCATATAATAAAGGAAAATACATAATTTATGTGCAACACAATTTAAAAGTAACTATTATTGACGTAAATAATTCGAAACACATTTCAAGACATATATGGGCTCGTTGAGATGATTTAGGCCTTTAAAAATAGTCTCGGGTCAATAATATATAGGTTTTGGATGTTTTTGACCAATTCGTTTGTTGATTCGGGTCCATTTGGGGGTCCAAAAGTTGGGCTTTGGGTCGAACTTGGGATTAAAACACCTAATTAGAGGTTAAGTGGGGGTAAAAAACTCCCCCACAATCATTCCACAAACCTAAAATTCAAAGTTACAGGGAGGAAAGGAAAAAACACCAAAGAAAGGAAAAAAGGGAAAGAACAAAAGAGCAACCAAAGAATAAAATCAAAGGACATCTCTTCTATCATTCTAAGGTAAGAATTTTCTTGCTTAATTTATGGTTTCAATTTATTTCTTAATGCATATAATTATCCCTTTAAATTTCTGGGATTTAGGTATGAGTATGTTTGATTTGATGATGAAACACACATGTAGATGAATGATTCATATGTAGAATTTATCCCAGAAATTAGATGTCGACAATCTAGACATTTATGTTAGATTTACTTAATCGTTTGGTTGACATTTGGGGATAATTTAATAACTAATGTAGAGGATGTTTTTGGTAAATTGTGGACTGAAATTTATGTATATTCCGTAGTGAATAATCCGTTTCTGCGAATGAAATAATGGGTATAAGTTGGGAAAAACATCTAATTCATTTAAGCCTTGAACATACATAAATTTTGGATTGATTTGGAACTTAGAGTTTGGTTTTGCATGTACATATATTGTTGGGTTTAGAATGAACAATCAGGGTTTAAAGATCTTGAATTGGACGAACTGTAAATGAGAAGCGGAGAAATGAAGGTGATAAGGGGTCACTCAAACGATTCCACGAGTCGCTCGAGCGACATGCTATGTCGCGCGAACAAGGGGCCCAGTCGTTCGGGCGACGTGATGGGTTTTTAACACTTCGTTCCCTTTTTTTTCCATAGCCTTGGTTTCTGAATGTTATTCACCGCATGTACAGTAAGTAAAAGAATAATAAGGGAAGGAAGTTTTGGACCGTGGGTTAATCAATTAATGGAATAATTATAATTTACTAGTTAGTTAAGGTAGTTATTTTATGGAATGGAGTTAATAATTTCTTAAGTTATAAGTTATTAATAAATGAGAAATGTTGTGGATTTTATTTGGACTTCTTATGGTGATTTTCGAGTAACTACCTATACATATTATAGGGATAATAATATGTATTATTATGTATATATGTGGACATACCAATATTCATGGACTATCTTATCGGCTCGGGCGTTCCTTCGTTCGGACCGTGTACCACATGTCGGCACAGGTGGGCTTGACGATGTCTGAGTCATATAGGTACTACGTGGAGGCATCACCTACGAGAGGTAGATGTTGACGCTAACCTTTTCTGCGTAATCGCTGGCTATGGTTTGTGTATAGGTGTCCTACGTAGGGATCGTCCCTAATTTATGTGTGTTTGTCTTGTTCGCTTAGGATAAGGGATTCCTATGGACTTACCGATAGAGCACGAATTAGATACCAACGGTAGATGTCCTTGTGTGTCAAATATATGGAATGACATTTATTATAAATTACCCGGGAGATTATTGAAATAAATTTAATTATCTAAGAATGTGGACAATAAATATTATTTCTGACCCTATAATGCATAATAGATGTTTATGCCTTATACATGACACTTATGAGATTGGAATAAATGTAAGCTGACAATTAAATGTAGGTATTATATTTAAATAATTAATTATTGATATAATCATTCTATAAACTTGAGATGATGTCACGATTCATTATTTGGGATGTTTTGGGATGCGAATGATATCATACTTAGATGAGAGGTGAGGTGTTATACGCATGTGAGTGACGAAGGAGAAATAGTTATTGTGTATCGACTATATTATTGCATCATAAATTAATTAAGTTAATTCTTGCACACCTCGAGCTCTAACCCAAATTTAAATGTTTTACCCCCCAGGTGATCCTAGACAGGGATAAATGGATTATGTTGTATCAGTCCTGCAGTCTCACTTGTGCTTCAGTTTTCAGACTCTTCGATTCTAGTATAAGTGCTTATTTTGCTGTACTTATTTATTTATTTGGGAACATTTGTAAGGGCATAAGCCCAGTATTTTTATTGCATGCTGGTTGAGATTTATATTACTCCGGTTGGATTTATTCAATTTATTATTGGTGGTTTGGATCTATTTATTTATTATGTATGTATTGGTGACTTTTCAGCTTGGGCCTTAATTAATAATTATGTTATATTCACATTTGTTCTATGGATGGTATTAATTGACAAGCAAGCCCTATCTCCGACGTATCGTGCCTGGCCAACCTTTATGTGAGAAAATAGGGGTTGTTACACTTAGTCACTTTTTGCTTCACAAATTAATAAAATATAGTAATAAGGAATAATAAAATTTTTAAAAAGATAAAAAAGGGTAGAGAGAGTGAAAATGTTTCAAACCCATTTGATATGTTTTGTACTATCTCATCTCTGAAAGTGAAAACCCATTTCTCTTTCCATCCTCACTTCATATCAAAACATGATATTCACCTATGTTTTCATAAGAGAAAAAAACAACATAGATTAGTAAACACAAAAAAAATTCAAGTAGCCACAGTTTTAATATTTTGAAGGGGTTCAAGGGGTCTGTTCACTTGATTACAACTGAACAAAATAATCCATAAAAAAAGTCTGCGGTGATGGGTTGATCTATTTAGGGGTTGAAACAAAGCTTGAGAAACCATGGGAAAATCAAAGCCCATTCTTAGGAATTTCAACACCCACAGAGGGAGAGATTTATCGATCAATTTGAGTAGTTTGTGAGAAACTCTGATCGATGAGCCACAAACTCCAATCGATTTACTGGTAGAATTTGTTAATATGAATAGATGATATTCGGTAAGAAACACCGGTCCACAAATTCCAGTGAGAAACTTTGGTCCACCTCATCATCGCTACTTTCTTGCTCAATATAGCTGAACTTGCTATTGGACCTCTTGTTCAACTTGAAACCCCCCATTTTCACTTTCCCTACTCAAATCAAAGAAGCGAGAAGGTGGGTTGTGGATTTGGTAAGTGGTGAAAATTAAAGAGATCCAAACATAAATTAGAGAGACCCATGCTTCTCGAGCCGAGCGTAATTCCTTTCATAAAGAGACCCGTACATAAATTACTATTTATCCCCAAAAGTAACACTCATCCGTGGCAAAATTTGAAACCATTAGATGCAAATATTAAGATTTAATCTTATCCACAAGTTGACAAAGACCAAACTCACCAAATTTAATCACAACCGTTAGTTGGGGGAGACAAAAAAAGCACTCCTCCTTTATTTTATATATATATATATATATATATATATAATTGTGATTAAATATGGGAACCACTATCCCCACACCCCCAAAAGGTTTCCCCCACACCATTTCTAAAACAAAAACATTAAATGACTAAAATACCCTCAATTCAGTTTTTAAGTAAAAAATTTTGTTTACAGCTTTTTAAATAAAAATTTATTACTTAAAAAAACATAATATTTTGAAAAAAAATAAAAACATAAATTTTGAATATAAAAAATCCTAATATTCTGGAAAATTAAAATTTTAATATTCTGAAAAAATAAAATCATAAAATTCAATTTTTTATTTTATAAAATATTATGTTATTTATAATAAAAACTTATTATTTTTTTAATTCAAATGGACGTTAATAAAAAAAGTTGTTTCGTTATTTAATTAAAAAAATGGACTTTCTTTTTATGAACAAAAAAAAAGTCGTTAATTATATTAAACAAAAAATCTGAACATTATTTTTTGTTAATAAAAACTGGAGTAAAATTTTATTATAAACTATATTTTTTGGGAACCTCTATCCCCACGCCCCAAAAGGTTTCCCCGACATCCTTTCTAAAACAAAAACACTTAATGACTAAAATACGCCCAATTCAGTTTTTAAGTAAAAAAAATTGTTTACAGCTTTTTAAATAAAAATTTATTACTTAAAAAAAACGTAATATTTTGAAAAAAAATAAAAACATAAATTTTGAATATAAAAAATCCTAATATTCTGGAAAATCAAAATTTTAATATTCTGAAAAAACAAAATCATAAAATTCAGTTTTTTATTTAAAAAAAACATTATGTTATTTATAAAGGAAACTTATTAGTTTTTTTATTAAAATGGGCGTTAATAAAAAAACTGTTTCGTTATCTAATTAAAAAAATGGACCTTCTTTTTATCAAAAAAAAAATTGACGTTAATTATTTAAACAAAAAATCTGAACATTATTTTTTGTTAATAAAAACTGGAGTAAAATTTTATTATAAACTATATTTGTTATAAAAAGCTCTATTATTTTGTTTTTAAAAAAGCTCTAGTAAAATTACTGTTTTTAAAAAAGCTCTATTATTTTGTTATCAAATGAATTATTTGTTTTTATCAAATGTATTATTTGTTATAAAAAAATACAGTTTTTTTTTTTATCAAATTACTATTTTTTATAAACTCTTTGTTTATTTGTTATCAAAAAAATAATATAGTAATTTGTTTTTTTTATCCAATTACATTTTTTATAACAAAAAAATAATACATTTTTTTAAATACAAAGTACATTTTTTTTATCAAAAAAATAAACAAAAATACAATTTTTTTTTTAAAATACAGTTTTTTAAAAACAGTAAACAAAGGTACAGTTTCTTACAAAAGAAAAATACAGTTTTTTTTTTAAATACTAAAATAAAAAATAGTAATTTATTAAAGACAAAATTTTGTTTTTACCAAAAAAATACAGTTTTTTTGAAAAGCTATGTTTTATAAAAAATTGTAAAAAAATATAGTTTATAATAAAATTTTACTCCAGTTTTTATTAACAAAAAATAATGTTCAGATTTTTTGTTTAAAATAATTAACGTCAACTTTTTTTTTGTTCATAAAAAGAAAGTCCATTTTTTTAATTAAATAACGAAACAACTTTTTTTATTAACGTCCATTTGAATTAAAAAAATAATAAGTTTTTATTATAAATAACATAATATTTTATAAAATAAAAAATTGAATTTTATGATTTTATTTTTTCAGAATATTAAAATTTTAATTTTCCAGAATATTAGGATTTTTTATATTCAAAATTTATGTTTTTATTTTTTTTCAAAATATTATGTTTTTTTAAGTAATAAATTTTTATTTAAAAAGCTGTAAATAAAATTTTTTACTTAAAAACTGAATTGAGGGTATTTTAGTCATTTAGTGTTTTTGTTTTAGAAAGGGTGTGGGGAAAACCTTTTGGGAAAAAATTGAATTTTATGATTTTATTTTTTCAGAATATTAAAATTTTAATTTTCCAGAATATTAGGATTTTTTATATTCAAAATTTATGTTTTTATTTTTTTTCAAAATATTATGTTTTTTTAAGTAATAAATTTTTATTTAAAAAGCTGTAAATAAAATTTTTTACTTAAAAACTGAATTAAGGGTATTTTAGTCATTTAGTGTTTTTGTTTTAGAAAGGGTGTGGGGAAAACCTTTTGGGTTGTGGGGATAGTGGTTCCCTTAAATATTTAGTCTAATGATGTAGAAAACCAATTATAAACCCAATGTTATGTGAATGCATGATACATAGTTATATTACTTTTGTGGGTAGTATATTTGGGGTATTTTGGGAAATGAAAATACACGGCTAAAAATTTAATTGTGGTACGTGAGTTATGTTAGATTGCATCATGTGTTAATTACTGTTATGGTTATCAGTCTTTAACAAAGGGAGATTGGCTTGATATGCGTGTAATATTGCATTTAAGTGAGGGGTGAGTTACTTAATGCATATGAGTGATGATAGGGATTACATACTTTGAAATAACTGTATTACTGCACTTTAAATTCAGTAAGTTAGTTATTGTAAATCTAGGGTGCTAACCCATATTATAAGTATTTTTTCGAATAACAGGATTGTTGAGAGATCACCCTAAAGATCGGTGCTAAAATTTTTATGAAATAAAATGATTGAAAATAATGATTTGTGTCGGTAAATATTATTGAAATAATGTTTTTAAAGTTTCTTGCAAAAATGAAGATTTTGTGAAAAATGGACATTTTGTGAGTTTGAAGAAGTTAAATGTCCTTTATGCCTAGAAATTAAATTTTTGCAAGTATGATGAATTGATAGATTGAAAAATATGTTTAAATCATTTAATAGGATTTTAAGGTTTAAAATCCATCTTCTCGTGCATATAAACTTGTAGTGTTTTGGCATTAAGTGCATAAACAAATTTAAAGAAGATTTTATTAGGTTTAATTATGAAATAAAAAGTGTGAAATTCTTGTCCATAAAGGTGTGTGAAAAGTGGGATAAAAATATGATAAGGATAAAGTGTAAAACTACATGAAAGATGAAAGAAATTGCATTTTCTTATAAAGGTACTCTTAAGTGTAAATAGATTTCTTGAATAAAGAAAATAAAGAAATGTGTGGTTTGAAAAATTGTTAATAAAGTTATTGAATAAGTGTTAATGGGTAAACATGGAAAGGATAGTAGAAAAATATTAATACTTGTGAAGTTGAAAAGAATTAAAGAGGTAAAGGTGAATACAAATAAGAAGAATATTACTCCAAGGCTATAATGGGTGTTAAGGTGTAAAAACGGGGTGGGTGGTCCTTATGCGCGTGTTTCAAATCAAACCAATTTGTTTACCAAAAATTATCCAACTTTTAATTAGAACCAAACCAAGTTGTGAACACCAATTCTTGCTTTAAATCAACTTTATCTTGATTAATCCTAAACATGCATCTAGTTATTATAGCAAGTAAAGTAAAGAATTCTCACAATGCCGGATGTACGAGGAAAAAATCCAAAACGGGAAAAAAAACTCGGACGGCCCAAGCCAGACAATCACTATGAACAAAGGTTTTAAAAAGACAGATTAGCCTTACTCAATGACTCGTCCCCACATGTCTTGACGCTCCTTCTGATCTTTTATCATTCTTCAATAGTGCCCAAGAAGAAATTCCATCTTCCACGATACATGTCCACAACACACGCGTCCACCTAAGTCTCGGTGTCCACCGAATGGCTTTGATACGTCTACGATGTCGAACAAGAAGTCCTTATCTTTTTTTCACCGCAAAAACCTGGTGTTCATGTATAGAACAAACCTTCTTGGTGCAGCAAAATCATATAAACATATAATAATGATATCTCAGATTTTTGCAAACTCTAAGGATGTGTTTAAGCTTTGAAACCTTAGAAAAACATGTGCAAACAAGTTTCTGGATCATAAACTATTTTTCCAGAATGCACACTTGTAAAGTCTGACGCAAACACTCTTTAAAAAAGAATTAAACGCCGCCTTAAAAAGAGTTTCGCTCGAACGAAATATATAAGTCGTTCGTGCGACATAGCCATCTCGTTTGAACGAGACTGCTTGTCGTTTGAACGACGCCGCGTGTCAGTTTGACTTTTTGACTTTTTTCTTTAAAACTTCTCTTCCAAAAGAGATCCAAATAAGTCAAATTATTTTTCTAGCTCATCAGAATAAAACGTAGTGTAAAACTCTAAAACACTTTTAAAACATTTTTCTTTATAAAATTACATCCTTATCTTATATAAAAACAATTCCGAGCACCATTAAGTATACGCATTCATACCTGTGTGATCTCGGAATGCAATTAACTTTTGAAGACGAATAAACTTGCACCAATTTAAACTTCAGAATGATTAATTCTTTGAAGCTTTGCCACAAAGTCTTTAATTTCTTCAATACGTCATAGACCAAGTGGGATTGTGACAAAATAAAATCTCCCTATGACATATTACAAACACAGTTTTGTTCACGGAATTAAGTCAAAACCATACATGGACTCAACTGAAAATTTATGTCCTCACAAATCTCCTCCTTTAACTATTCTGGGACAAAACTAATCCAGTGAAATGCCTAAGCCGGGCCGTCAAGCTGTATGATGCCTAAATCCCATCCCATAAATCCAAAGTAAAAAAATTACAGGACACGGACTGGTATATGTAGCACCGACAAGCATGAACTATCTGAATGTGTTGTAGACTTGAAATCTCCAATCTCTGAAGCATACCTACTCACATGAAATATAAAAATAAATACCATGTGAAGTATGGAGGAACAAATGAAACCAATGATTCCAATTTTGCAGTAGATACCAATATGAATAAACTCTGAAAAATCATTTGTTAAACAATATAACACGAAACGTACCAAATTTAAACTACCAATTTGTAATACCAATTTCTAAAATATGTAATCTCAAACATGCTCAAACCAATATCAAATCTCCCCTACATCACATACATCTATCCCCCTTTTTGTCTCGAAAGACAATCCGGTGAAAATATAAACCAAACAACAAGTATCCAGCATGAGAATATACCAATTTGAAATTTGAAATTGCTAGATAATCATGAAATAGCCAGTTAAATATGATCAATAGATGACAAATCTGTAGCTAGTAAAACAATAAATCATAAGAAGAATATATCAAATTAATCAGGTGTGATAAACGGACTATATGCAAAAGATCAATATGAGACAACATAACCTGCATATAAACCAGCCAGTCCGGAAAGCTTCCAGCAATACCAAAAATATCACTAAAATAAACCATTAGACTGCAAACCAATCAGAATTAAGAATCCAGGTTGTCGTTCGAACAAGCTAGGGACGTCGCTCAAACGAGATGAGGATGTCGCTCGAACGAGACTTCGCGCGACATGGAGATGTCGTTCGAATGAGATCTCGCGACATGTCAAACATTCACATTTTCCCAGAAATATCCTATATTCTAGCCCAGTGAAAAAATTTTCAGAAAAAAATTCCAGGAAGGAGTTGACAGCAGGAAAACAGTGCTAAAATAGTAAGCTTTTAACACAAAATGCAAAAACACATAAAAACTAAAAATGTGAGTTACATGCAAACATAGTATCGATGTGCTAAAACTTGGACATTGAATGTATGGGCGTAAAACTACAACAAATGAGTCACAATTCCAACACATCGAAACAATCAAGAAGCTCTAATTGATAGCGATAAGTCATCAAACTTTATCATAGCCATATGATAATTAAAGTGTGAGCTTAATGAACTAAACATACTACATGCACACAAATTCAAAAATTTTGACGATTCTACAATCAATAGCGTCAAATTGCAATGTTTCAACATTAGGATTAGTTATGCAAACCCGTTTAAATTTTCTTCAACCAAACTCCCTCATAAATATATACATTTTCAAATTCTTTTGAGGTTTCTAGCACTATCAACTTAGAGAAAATCTTATTGGCCCTTTTTCTTAATATTGCTTTTTCTTTTTGGTCTCTTTTAAACGGGGGCTTTCACGACGAGTTAATTTTGAACTCTCGCAGCCCTTTCCCATAAATCATTCATCATTTTTTCAATTAGGTACCAATCCAAATCCTCACGGTAAATGATTCTTACATGAACACGTCTCCTTAAGTCTACTTACGCATAGATGACAAGATTGAGATAAAAACGCCTCACCAAGTTCAAATATGCAAGAGAAGTCAAACATCCATATAAACTCGTGCATGTGTGCTATGTTGGCATATATACAAAGTCGAATCAAGATGCATATCAACTTCGAAACAACCCCATATAAATAATGGTTAAGATCATTCTACGCATTGATAATAATGATCAAAGGTCCTAGCCACATGGATATGAAACGATGGGGGGGGGGGGGGGGGGGGGGGGTCCAAGCACACCAATATGCCACATCAAACATGTAAACTCAAAAATAAAAACCTAAAATATTTTTGGCTTTTCAAACATATTTTGACTCAAATAAAAGAAAAAATCTTTTTGGTTTTTCAAAAGTTTTCTCAAAAACAAAATCTTTTTGGATTTTAAAAAATTTTCTCAAAAATAAATTTTTTTGTATTTTTTCAATAGGACCGGGGGGGGGGGGGGGTCCAAGCACACCAATATGCCACATCAAACATGTAAACTCAAAAATAAAAACCTAAAATATTTTTGGCTTTTCAAACATATTTTGACTCAAATAAAAGAAAAAATCTTTTTGGTTTTTCAAAAGTTTTCTCAAAAACAAAACTTTTTGGATTTTCAAAAATTTTCTCAAAAATAAATTTTTTTGTATTTTTTCAATAGGACTGAAACAAGAGAAAAACTATAATACAAAATGATACACAAGTCATAATATTAGCAATGAATATATCATGAAGCAAACTAGCATATGACAAACATGGCAACACTATCATCCTTTAGATTTAGCATGGGAAGAATCAAGTGCACCCAAACTAGAATCATGAAGTTTTATTCCTAAAGCCATTAAATCCGATTTCCTAACCCAAGTAGAAGAAAAACGACGCATGGGGGTTTGGGGAACCGGGGAAACTTTATTCCTAAACTTCCTAGGAGCTTGTCTAAGGTCGTAACAATAACTCTTAATGCGACCTTTCCTACCACAAAACGTGTGAGTGTAGCGATGGGGGGAATGATTACATATACATGGACCTTTTTTAACCTTCCTAGTGTTTCTCACACGTGTGGGGGGAGGGGGGGGGGGGGGGGGGAATGGGAACAACTCTATCATGAAAACCTATAGCTCCCCTATTTCCCTTAATTTGGACGGTGCCTAAGATCTTATCTAACTTCTTCGAACTAGCCCCCAAATCAAACTTAACTCTAGATAAGTCTCTCAATCTCTCCTCCAACTCATGAATCCTAGACTCGAGCAAACGTCTAGACTCCTCAAACTCTGAAGTCTCCTTTTTAAAGACTCCATCAAACCTTCTTCTATCGTGCCCTAAAATCCTCAATCAAACTATCATTATATTCTATGGCACGCTCATTAAACTTAGCTTGCAATTTTGCATTTGCCTTTTTCACTTTCACAATCTCGGTATATAACTCATTAAATGAAACTTGCAACTCTTTCACATCTACCTCCTCCTCGTCACTCTCTTCTCCCTCATTAACATGGGATTCACTCAAAACCTCCTCGAAAGTGTTATGCACATGAGGATCGTCGTCTCTCACATGACATGCCATAGACGTAATAAAGTTACGATCAATGGGAGAACTCTCTCCCTCTTTCAGATCACTATCACTTAAGGTGGCACTATAAACAATGGGTTGTTTGCCCTCCTTCTTAAGTCTAATGAGACACTCCTTAACTTTGTGACCGTACCCCTCACACCCAAAACACTTATCCGACTCATCTCTCTTAGGCTTCTCAAACTTATCCTTAGAGGTGCGATCAACATTGTTGTTCTTGAATTTTTCAAATTTCTTGGCATCTTTCGATTGATTTTGAAACTTAATAAATTTTTTTAATTTCTTTGCCAACAAAGCAACATCCTCCAAATCGAAATCGGAATTGAAATTCAAAACTTTAATTTCCTCCTTCCGGGTTTTCAAATCAATACCCTTTTCTTTGTTAGGCACTTGCTTGGAGGTAATCATGTCAATTTCATATGTTTGTAAGTCACCTACAATATCTTATAGTTTCGTCAACTCTAACTTACCCAAGGAGTTTAAAATAGTCACTTTTGCATCAAACCTACTAGGCAACGACCTAAGGATTTTCTTAATGACACAATTGTCAGGAATTTTCTTAAACGAAGAGTTGACAATATTGGTCAATCTAGCATAAAACTCATCAAAAGTCTCACTCTCTAACATCCTAATGGTCTCAAACTGTGTAGTGAGATTTTAAAGTTTTGACACCCTAACCGTGCTAGTTCCCTCGTGAGTGAGTGCAAAAATATACTAAGCCTCTTTTGATGTTTCACAAGTCATAATTCTATTATATTCTTCAGGTGTGACATGTGAAGAAATAACGTTCAGACCCTTAGAATTTTATTGTGAAAGTCTATGTTCAGTTTCAGTCCATGACTCGACAGGCTTTAAACTAGTGACCTCACCTAAAATAGTGACAAGGGTGTCCAACCGTTCTCAACTGCTATCCACACATGCTCATCAATTGATTTTAATGCCATTTTCTTTCTCATCTTCCAATAGGTGTGATTAGTGTCATAAAAAATAGGTTTTCGAAAAAGTTTGTTATTTCCAAAATTTATCTTTGAAAACACACGGGATCACAAAACAAATAAATTATGTTTTCTAGCTCTGATACCAATTTGTAGAAACGGTGTGGGTGGTCCTTATGCGTGTGTTTAAAATCAAACCAATTTGTTTACCAAAAATTATCCAACTTTTAATTAGGACCAAACCAAGTTGTGAAAAATAAATTCTTTCTTTAAACCAAATTTATCTTGATTAATCCTAAACATGCATATAGTGATTAAAGCAAGTAAAGTAAAGTAAAGAATACTCACAACGCCGGATGTACGAGGAAAAACTCCAAAACGAAAAATCAACCTCGGACGGCCCAAGCCAGACAATCACTATGAACAAAGGTTTTAAAAAGACAGATTAGCCTTACTCAATGACTCGATCCCCACAGGTCTTGATTCTCCTTCTGGTCTTCTAAAGTTCTTCAATAGTGCCCACGTAGAAATTCCATCTTCCACGATACCTCTCCACAACACACGCTTCCATATATGTCTCGGTGTCCACCGAATGACTTTGATACGTTTACGATGTCGAACAAGAAGTCCTTCTCTTTTCTTCACCGTGAAACCCTGATGTTCATGTATAGAACAAACCTTCTCGGTGCAGCAAGATCACATAAACATATAATAATGATGTCTCGGATCTTTGCAAACTCTAAGGATGTGTTTAATCTTTGAAATCTTAGAAAAACATGTGCAAACATGTTTCTGGATCATAAACTGTTTTTCCAGAATGCAAACTTGTAAACTCTGACTAAACCACGCTTTAAATAATAATTAAATGCCGCCTCCAAAAGAGTGTCGCTCGAACGTGATATGCAAGTCATTCGCGCGACATAGCCATCTCATTTGAACGAGATTGCTTGTCGTTTGAACGACGTCGCAGGTCAGTTTGACTTTTTGACTTTTTAACTTTTTTCTTTAAAACGTCTCTTCCAAAAGAGATCCAAATAAGTCAAGCTCTTTTTCGAGCTTATCAGAATAAAACGTAGTGTAAAACTCTAAAACACTTTTAAAACATTTTTCTTTATACAATTACATCCTTATCTTTTATAAAAACAATTCCGAGCACCATTAATTATACGCATTCATACCAGTGTGATCTCGGAATGAAATTAACTTTTGAAGACGAATAAACTTGCACCAATTTAAACTTCGCCATGATTAATTCTTTGAAGCTTTGCCGCAATGTCTTCAATACGTCATAGACCAAGTGGGATCGTGACAAAATAAAATTTCCCTATGACATATTACAAACACAGTTTTGTTCACGGAATTAAGTCGAAACAATACAGTGGTTTCAAGTGTTGAACTGGGTGTGCTAAAAAAAGGGTGGTTCCGATAAAGGGCTGTGTTCGGATAAATCAAATGTAGCGGTTTCAAGTGTTGAATCGGGTGTGTTAAATAGATTGAGGAATGTTAAGAATGAGTAAGGGAAATCTTTGTAAGATTAAGGTAAATTAATCGGACTAAATATGGTTTTAAGAAGTGAATTCGATTCATGCATTAAGTGTGGGTATATGTATATGTATATATATACATGTATACTATGTAGTTTCATTTGCACATATGTATAACGTGTCGAGTCTCCTTTCTGTCATTAGATTTTATGCTTCATTTATATATTTCCCATTGGTTATAGGCTCACACCCTCACTTTGTTACGGCAGGTTGGGAGCGGTTTCGTATTTTGAGGGCATTATACATGTAAGTATTTTCTTTATTTTTACGTTAGTAGTGATGTATACTTGGACTTTTGGGTGCTCCCTCATGTAGTTTATTTTGAAACTGGAATCCCATGCCATACAAGTGAAACATTAATTAAAATAAAACTGGACTAGCAATATTATATATGTTGTTTCATTTCACTTCATACCTAATGAACGGGTCAGACCGGGTTGATTATAGTAAACCTAGAAATTCGGATCGAGGCGTTACAAATGGTATTAGAGCTCTAGGTTCAAGGTTCCTTTTGGGAGTGACGTGGTGAGGTCAATATCGAATATTCGATGTCGGTGTTGGTTAGGATCGATCATTCTAGCTTGATGATGATTTAGTTCATGTCCTTGACGGTAAAGTCAAATTGGTTTAGCACGATAAGTAAGTTGGTGTCAAGTGGCATGTGATCAAGTTGATAGTTATTAACCACTTTCGTGCTTCTTATTATAATTGCTAGTAATTTACAAGTGTTGGTGCAAACCAATAGTGGTGACACAAAGGTTATTAGTGTGAGGTGCTTGTGTTTAATAGTTTATGGGGTGGAATTCCTTGAGATGTTCATAGAGTGAGATAACGCCCATTGGGCAAGTGGCATGAGCTGTATATAGTAAACGGTAGAAATTGATGGTTAGGGTATCTCGACTTGGAAATAATGATTGGTGATTGAAAAGTATATAACCCTTAGGTGTGACACTTGTGGGTAATTATAGTGACAAAATTTCAAATTGAGTCCATTATAGTATTTGACTTATTCCTGGAATAAAACATTGTCTTTGAGTCATAGATATATTTTATATTGTCACGATCCCACACAGTTTATGACATAAATTTTATTATTGACATTGAGGCATAGCCTCAAAGAATTATCATGTCGGTTTATGGTGAAAAATTCTTCTTCAATCAATTGCATTCTGAGATTGCTCAAGTATGAATGTGTAATGTTAACGGGACTCGAAAAACATTTTAATATGTTTAAGGATGTTATTTTATTAAATAAATAATTTAAATATGTTTTTACAGTGTTTGAAATTGTTTAAACTTCATCTATTTTGAGATAAACATCATTGAGAGTTATGTAGTTTTCAAACTCTCTCGTGCAGTCACTCAAACAACATTTCCAGTAATTCAAGTGAGATATGAAGGTCATTCAAATGACATGTCCATCTCATTCGAACGACAAGCTATGTCATTCGAAATACGCATCGTCTCAAGAAAATGGTTTAAGGCGTGTTTCCTTCAGAACTTTGGGAGAGTAAAATCTGGAAAAAATAGTATACATCCATTATGTTTTCTCCACAAAGTTTTCTAAGGTTTTCCAAGTCTAAAACAACATTAGAAGTTTAAAAGATTTCCCTCAGATCTTTGGGAGAGTGCAATCTAGAAAAACAGTATACATCCAATATATTTCAAAGATCCGAGTTTTATAAGGTTTCCTAAGTCTAAAACATCCTTCGAAGTTTCAAAGATCCAAGTTTTCATTATCATATGCAATGGTGATCTTTATGTTCACCTTGTTGGAGTTTTTTTTATACAAATTGAAGACCATCATTGGGTTTAGTGGTGAATAAGCGAAGGAGCTCGTGTTCAACATCGTAGACGACACAAAACCATATCAGTGGACAGTGAGACATATGTGGACACGTGTGTTATGGATGAACATCGTGGAAGGACTTTTTGTGGGGGTATTGTGGAGGAGCGGTTGAAGAGAAGAAGTGCGTCAAGGCTCGTGGGGATCTAGTTGTTGTGTAAGCCTCTCTTATTCTCTTTGTAATTTTTGTATCGTAGTGATTGTCTGGCTTGGGCCATTAGAGGTTTTTTTCCTTTAGTGGTTTCCTCGTACATTCGGCGTTGTGAGCATTCTTCACTTTAATTTACCTGCTTTAATGAGCAGATGCATGTTTAGTATTAAACAAGGTAAAATTTGGTTAAGTTAAAATTGGTTCATAACTTGGTGTGGTTTATAAAAATTTGGAAAAAGAGTTTTTCAAAAAGAGAAATTGTTTTGTCATCCTTAGAACACATTCCACATTAGAAAATGGGCCTATAAATTAGTATTGGAGCTAGAAATATTTTTTATTTGTGTTTTGATCCCTTTTGTTTTTCAGGATGAATTTCGATGGTATCGAAAGTTTTTGTGCACCTATTTTTTATGGCACTAATTACGCTTATTGGGAGATGATAATGATAAGTGCACTAAAATCAATTGATGAGCGAGTATGGTTAGCGGTAAAAAAGGGTTGGTCACCACCAGTCACACGAGAAGGTGAGGTCACTAGTTTGGAAACCCGTTGAGTCATGGACCGAAGATGGACATAGACTTTCACTTTACAACTCTAAGGGTTTGCACCTTATTTCCTCACATGTCACACCGGAAGAGTATAATAAAATCATGACTTGTGAAACTTCAAAAGAGGCTTGGGATCTTCTTGAACTTACTTACGAGGGTACTAGCACAGTTAGAGCGTCAAAACTTCAAAATCTCACTACACAATTTGATACGATTAAGATGTTAGAGAGTGAGACATTTGATGAGTTTTATGCTAGGTTGTACAACATTGTCAACTCGTCATTTAACTTAGGAGAGAAGATACCCGATAACCGAGTCGTAAAGAAAATCTTAAAGTCTTTGCCTAGTAGATTTGACCCAAAAGTGACCGTTTTGAACTCCTTAGGTACACTTGCATCTACAAAACTAGAAGAGATTGTAAGTGACTTACAAACCTATGAGATGGACATGTTCAACTCTAAGAAATTGATAAAAAAATAAAAGGGCATTACATTGAAAGCTCGGAAGGAGGAAACTAAAGTTTTGAATGATGATTCTGATTTCGATTTTGAGGATGTAGCCTTATTAGCAAAGAAGTTCAAAAGGTTTATCAAGTTCCAAAAGCAATCGAAAGATGCCAAAAGACTTGAAAAATTCAAGAACAACAAGGAAGATCACGTCCCTAAGAATTGAAGTGAGAATGATAAGATAGATCAGTCAAATAGGTCTTTTGGGTGTGAAGGGTATGGTCACAAGGTTAATGAGTGTCCCACTAGACTTAAGAAAGAGGGAAAGAAACCAATTGCATATAATGCCAAGTGGTAGTGAACCAAAAGAGGGAGAGAGTTTCCCCCATTGTGCATAACGTTTTAGCATTTTTGGCATGTCATGTCACTACACCAAAATGGGAGATTTGTGAGTGTTGTTAGCAGTCACAAATGAGCTTTATAACTGCTATTTACCGTCATAATTTAGGGGGTGACAAAAGAAAAATTGTAACTCCTAACAACAGTTACAAATTTTTATAACCACTATGGGGGGTATGACTGGTGACCCCAATTTATAACTGCTATTTGTAACTACTGTCAGTAGTTACGAATATAATATTTGTAACTGGTGTTGGCAGTTATGAATCTAATATTTATAACTGCTGACAGCAGTTACGAATCTTATATTTGTAACTGCTATTAGCGGTTACAAAATTGATAATAGTGAAAAATTTGTGACTGCTATTAGCAGTTACAAAAGTTGATTTGTTAAATGTGGTAAGAGCTATAAAAATGTCATTATATTTTCACATAATGATGAAATGACAATAGTAGAATAAAAAAGTAAACTAAAATAAGAAGTAGAACAAATGTCATGAACATGTAACGAGTCTAAAAAAATTCAACAACATTTCATTTATATTTTTAACATTCCAAATATTTGGTACACATAAAACGTGTTTAAACTTAATTTAACGTCACCCTTCTTCGATGCCAAATACAAATTTAAAATAGAATAAAAAACAAAAATGCCACAACACTTTGATTAAACGAAATGCGGCGCCTCGGTATCCATTGACTTGTGTTTGTGCTTGTGTTGCTTGCCATGAAGTGTAAATACCTAGACTTAGGCCTTTGAATGCTACGTATGCTGGGTATGCCATGTTTACACCTGCAAACAATAAAATATATTTAGATTCATAACTGTTGCCATCAACATTTTTTAAGACAAAGGTGTAATTAAAAATAAACACGTTTTCATGAACTAGCCTAATTCCCTTAAGCAATATTCAGAACAAATAGGAGATAAGATCACGTAAAAAGTATATTAAATAAAAAACAACACACTTTTGCATAAATACTAGCAAAAAGAATAAATGCCTTTCTCAACTACGTATTTGAGTATCTGTTCCATATTGTTCAAGAATTCAAGCTCCGCCCATAATTGTCTTCAAAGAATGTAGACAATAAATGTATAAATGATAGTGAAGAAATTTATAATTGATGTGTTTCAATAGACAAAAAATAAAAACAAAATAGAACTAAAACTTTTTATTGCTTCTCGAGTCAGACTAAATTATATGAAGTTGTCGATTTCATTCATCGTAAATATAAAATTATATGTTAATTTATCTCGATTCTTGTCTAGCCATTGATAAATGCCCAGAGATGTAATGTTTGAACAATTCTCACCTATTCATGGTGTTAGAATTATTCACATTCCTAAGACATGGACTAAAGCATGCATGTCAAAAAATCGATTGGAGATAGTAATCTTGGTTCCCTGACTGAGCTCGTTAAGGATAGTACAAGTAATTATGTACAACAAACTCATCAACAAGTGCAGGGGGTTCCTGTCACCTTCCCACTCAGACCGCCATGCTCCCATACACCAATCCCAACAATAGAAAATTTCAAGACAAATGCAACTATAAATGCAGATGCAACAGATAATTAACCCCCCAAACTTGTCTTTTCAGCAACAGCAGTAGTGGGAGAGAATGCAGATGCACCAATAACAGTTCACACCTCATCCTGGTATGAATGTAAATATGGACAAGGATAGGACCATTGTGCAAGTCAAGATTGAAAAAACATCTAACTTTCCAATGGACACAAATGCCTTCAATGCAATCAATTCAAGACAACTATAGTTTCGGCAACAACAACAATTATATTTATTAAGCTCCGATTTTATGCTTATCTTTAAATAGGACAGCTTACGCAACATGTCTATGAAGCAAAGTTGCACAAGGTTTCTAACAGTTGGAACCCTACATTGTCTTCAAAATATACATAGAGTCTACTATAAGTACCTTATATATACATACCCCCGTACAATTTACAAACTGTTTTTTTCAAAACGTCCCTAGCTGCTAGTTTTTTTAAAAAAAGCAATGCTATTTTAGTTTTTTCTTGGATATATTGCTTTAATATTTTAATGTCTAATAGTGGAATATGAAATTAGTTTATTTTAGTAATAGATTGATTGTTATATTCGTGTTTTCTATACATGAAAATGAAAAATGGTTGTGTTATGATCCTATGGACTTAGTGGTGGAGAGACAGGAGTTGGACTAATAATGATATTTGAAAGTAATGGTTTTTTGGCATTATTGATGTAGGATAGGTAGAAAATATATTTCGTCATCTTGAATGAACAAAAATTATTATCTCATAGTTTGTTCAATCCCTATTGAAAAAAAAATTGGGTCCTTCCCTCATCTAGGTCTGAAGATATCTAATGCCTCATAGGACTTTTCCGTGCTCATTATACAATAGTGTGCAAGACCCATCACCTTGTGCTAAACATGTCCTGTATGGAGCATCCATGCATAGATGCTAAAAGAAGTATGAGTTAATGGATTAGTGAGAGTATTACCATCCAATTGGTGAGAGTATTATCCTCACAGTTGAGTTTTTTGTACTAAACATGTCCTGTATGGAGCGTCCATGCATAGATGCTGAAAGAAGTATGAGCTAACGGATTGGTGAGAGTATTACCATCCAATTGAATGTATGTAAATAGTAGAATAAAGTGGAAAGATGCTTGAATTTGTTTAGTGAGCTCATGGAAAATGAGATTACTAGCAATGAAGATATCAGTCCAATTATCACATTGCATCAGTATTAAAGAAGGAACATCAATGCTGAGATCCTATATAAGGGAACAAGCTCGCAACATCTCCGAAGAACTATGAACCATTGCTCGGTTCTCAACTTTAGCACTAGAATATGCCATAAAATTTTTGTTTACTCCACTGACTGATGATTTTGCCCCCAACATAGGTATAATAGTCACAGGCAGAGATCACTTATCAGAGCGATTACCAGTAAAGGCTTATACAATAATCTGGAACATTCTTAAGATGATGCAAATAATAAACAACCTCAAAGTGATGATGAGGAACATTTGTTTATTAACATCTAAGCAACTTCATTTTTCTTGATAGTAGAGTTCGTAAGATCACTAACAAAGGGATAATCGAGAGACAACAAAAAAGAAGGCAGAGCACCAAAAGTGGGATATTGCTTCAATCTGAATGAAAATAGTGAATAATGAAAATAATGATGCCTTCCGCAGAAGTAATCAAGACAATGGTGTCAACAACGAACAAACAAAGATAAAATGATCATAGGTAAAGCAAGCGAAACTAAATGCAATTACATCTCTCTACTGGATCTATCAAAACAACTGTGGGGAGATTGCTTCAAAGTTAAAACCATACAAGGCCTTTCGTAGTCGATAGGTAAGTTTCTTTCACCTGATAATAATGTATCCAAGAAGCTAATATATATACACTTCCTCTTACAGTTCACGGTGCAAGTCATTCTTTATTGATAGGTGACAAGGATCAAATGGCAAAAGACAATAAGATTACAATAGTTTATTCATAAGAAGCTGTAAACAAAGAGAATGAAAATTCCTATTCAAACACTTTTGAAACCTAATTTCTAGATTGTAATTGCATTTCAAAAACACCAAGTGTATAAACAGAGGCAGTGGACATAGTGCCACTAGTAGATTACCTCGAGTAGGTTGTTCAATACATTTCTCCGATCATGAAAATATATCTCAAGGATATTGGAAAAATATTGTTTATCAAGCCGTAGAAGCCTACATAACTCGTAAACTCGAACCGTATAAGGCTAAGCAATGTTGCAAAGAATATAAACTTCTCCAAAGAAGTTATTAGATTCGAGTTTTGAAACAACACTGAAGCATGATTCAAATGAAAATAAGCTGACCTCTCCCAATTAAATAAACGGTGGGAATACTCATAACGAATTACACATTTTCACATGAGGGGAATTTTGTTTAATGTCAGTTTTCTAGTTACCTTCACTCACTTGAGTGACTATGTACTTCACATATATATATATTGGGGACAGGCAATACTTGGGGTCCATAAAATGCTCGGTAGAAGGTAATTATGCCATTTGCAAGTACCAGCTATTTTGTGCCCTCCGTGCAAGTTGTTCTGACGGTAAGTTTTATTCCACCCTTTATCCTAAGACAAGTCAGGTCCAATGATCACAACTTATAATTTAATGTAGAAAACATTATGATTATCAATATTAACACCAAAATAACCTTATACAAATCCTCTATAATTTCTGAATGAACTAGTAGAGGAATCTATGAGATATTTTATTATTGAGTTAGGAAAAAGGATCTTGCCATTAGAAACCAAAGAGTTTTTAGCCCACCAAATTATATCAATAGTCCTTAAGAAAGATACTAACAAAAACTTATTGCTTTATGGATTGAACTGATATCTATGAGAAATCTCCCAAAGTTGGAAGATATTAAGAACTTGGGGGGATTATGTTTTGAAAATGGTGAGAAGCGATTTGCGAAAATGCAAAGAAAATTCAGAAGAGTTGAAAATATGGTTGGAATATT
This sequence comes from Sambucus nigra, assembly GCA_949130495.1. Lineage (NCBI taxonomy): Eukaryota > Viridiplantae > Streptophyta > Magnoliopsida > Dipsacales > Adoxaceae > Sambucus > Sambucus nigra. Next base: position 59,952,249 of record OX422223.1, on the reverse strand, counting down.
CACGACTTTACAACATATAGAAAAATTAGAAGAATGATATATGCAAATAGACTGAATTTTATCCAGGGTAATCATTTTATATTGCAATGATCTCCAAGACAAAATAGATATTCAAGGATGAATGAAGAAGTGCCACATATTTTTCCTCCATGAAAGATGATTTTGTCAAGGAAATAACACGTTGATAGCATATTTTAAGCACATATCTCTATATTTCTAGGGAACATATTAGCTTATTTTTCAGTGGAGAAATGGGAAGGTGTATCTTTTCAATTCGAAGAATATAGAGGGAAAGTTTGCTTTGAATTTTGCTGAGAATATCCAACATATTTTAAAGACATAAGAAGCCACCAAGGCATTATCACGATCCATACCCTTATTGGGTGGAGCTAGATGTTCTCCGAGCCAATTATCTTTCCAAAAATTGATGTTATTACCATCTCCCACACACCAATGAGAGTGAAGACTGATTAAATTCAAAGCATCTTTGTATCAAATCTATAAGAAAGACATTTTGCCAGCTTGACTAGAAGGCTTTGTGAAGTTAAATCTATGTTTTAGGAAAGCAACACACATAGAAAAGGATTGAAGTAGAATCCATGCTTGATAATAATAATATCTCTATTTAAAATACTGAGATTAATAAAACCAATGCCCCCATTTTCATAAGTAGAACAGACTTTAGTCGAAGCAATTTTGATGCGATCCATTTTAGAAATGTTTCAAGACTTTAGCTGAAGCTAATGTAAATACATACGGTGAATGTCATTGGATTACTAAGATTGCAATGGATGCTATGGTCTTGAAAGTTTTTATCACAAGTCACCCAATGAGGCTTCACATGTATAATCAATTTGTGAAATTGAAGGTACTTCCTATTGCGGGTAGACGGTTTGCTTCCATGATTATCATGCTTAAAAGATTCATTATTATAAAGAGAGGCCTTCAGAGTTTGGTCATTAATGGGAGGTGGAATTTGTATAAGGATGATTATGTTGGGAAAGCCCAATTTATGAAGGAGAAAGTATTGAGTGACAAATGGTGGCACAAAGTCAACTATATCCTATATTTTACTGAGCCTATTTATGATATGCTAAGGCTTGCCGATACGGGCCAACCATGTCTTCACTTGGTATATGATTTGTGAGATAGCATGATTAAAAAAGTTAAAACGGTTGTATATAGGCATGAGAGGAAGGAAGAACATGAGGATTCATCGTTTTATGAGGTTATTCGTACCATTTTTGGTTAATAGGTGGGGAAAAAGAAACACACCCCTTCACTGGGTAGCACACTCATTGAACCCTGGATAACTAATTAACTAGTTCCTAATTTCCTTTAATTAGTTATTTGACTTTTAATTTTAATTTTTTAGTTAACTTTTTTCCTCCTTAGGTATTATAGCCAACAATGGCTCAGTGGAGGTGCAAATCGTGTTGAGCCTAATAAGTATGTGGAAATCACAAGCAAAAGAAAGAAGTGTTTGATGATATTCTTTCTAAATGCATCGGAACGTCAAATGGTCAACATTAAATTTGCGAAGTTCTCATCTCTTTCTTATGAGTTTAATGAGTTTGATTCTATAAATGACAAAGGAGTACTTGATCCTTGTTTGTGGTGGGTTCTCCATGGATCTTCTACACCAAAGCTTCAAGCCTTGGCCACAAGATTTCTTGGCTAACCTTGTTCTTCATCATGTTCAGAGAGAAATATGAGCACTTATTATTTTATTACAGTGAAGAGAAACAAGTTGACTCTAAAACGTGCCGAAGACTTAGTGTTTGTTCATAGTAATCTTCGACTTCTATCGAGGAAAAGTAATCAATACAAGGAAGGAGATGGCAAGATGTATAATGTGGGTGAGTATACATTCGATTCATTTGAGGTTGAAGGTGCAGGATATTAGAGGTTGCAAATCTATCACTTAATGAGCCAGAGTTGTATGAAATGTTTTTAGGGGAATGCAATGAAGATGTTGAAGATGATGAGGAGTGAGGAAAATTGGAGTTCAAAGTTCTTTTTTGTTTAATGTTTAGAATTGGTTTTATATGCATTTTAGTTGTTTTTTCCTAGTTTGTATCGAAGTTTGATGTTATATATGGATTTAATACTAATGTTATGTTTCTTTGCATTTTGATTGTTACGGGATTTAATGTCATTGTGATGTTTAATGTTTAGAATAGATTTAATACCCTTAATGATTATATGAATTTAATATGAATTATTTAATGTTGTTCTTAGTATGAGATTAGTATTAATGTGATATTTTATATTTTTATATATAAAAATAATTATAAAAAATATTTATTTGATGTCGTGTACCCACCGTATCGTGTCCTAATTTTTTTAGATTTGTCGTGTCAGCGTATCTGTGTCGTGTTGGACACGACACCCGTGTCCGTGGTACATAGGCTATTTCTAATTTCTCCTCTCACATCTTTGTAAATGACCTATTTAGACTTACTCCTTAATCGATATCACAATAAGCTCATCACAATTCACTATAGTAAAATCCAATCTTTCTTAATTTTATAATATTAATTTTTTCCCGGCGCGTAGCACTGATAAACAAATTCACACAAACTAGTAAACAAATATCAATAATTCTTGCTAAAATTCACACAAACTAGTAAACAAATATTCTTGTAGCTTAATCTAAAAGCTATATTACAACAACCAATTGGCAATCCGGGTTTTCAATTGGCTCACCCTCAACCACCTATCATCACTACAAATAATATATACAAAAACTAATGAAATATGTAACATCGTTAAATGTTAAAATTTAAGAATAGAGTACGTACATACCATCGGCAACAATAGGCTCATATTTGGTGGCACTAACTTGATTATTATGACATTATATACCTAATTCAACCAAAACAGAAAATCAAAGTGATAAACAATAATGATTATTACAAGCACACGTTAATGTAAGATACACACATTTGAAATGAACAACTACAAAACTTGTTTACAAAAACATACCTTTAGCTGCTAAAAATTCAAACTAATTGAATCAATCATGTCACAAACACAAAATGAACAACTGTTAGTCCTTGAAACTTTAAGTCCAAAAATGCAAGAATGAAAAAACGTATCAAATGAGAATGAAAAAACAAGAATGAACTAATGGATGTATTGAGACCTTTGGCAAAATTTCAACACAAAACATATATGGATGAATTTTCAAGGGGTTTTATTTGGTTTAGGCTACGATAATACACAAAACATATATGGATGTATTGTTATTTGGTTTAGACTACGATAATACACAAAACCTTCAAAAACAATCAACATCAAGATAATATATTATAAACAGCGAAATTTACCTAACGAAACCTTTGGAAAAATTTTTGTAAAAAGAGAGAGAGAGAGAGCAAAGAGAGACGAGGGAAAGAAGGGGAGCGGGAGCGGGAGCTTGAAGAGGAGAGAGGAAATAAGAAGGAAATTAAACCTTTTGGCAAAATTTGTGACTGCTATGAGCGGTCACAATTAAGTATTAGGCTAAAATTTGTGACTGCTATGAGCGGTCACAAATTTGTGACTGCTAATAAGAATCACAAATTAAGTCTTAGGCCAAAATTTGTGACTCCTCATAGCAGTTATAATTTTGTGACTGCTTGTAAGAGTCACAACTTAAGCCTACTAATAAATTTATGATTGTTTGTGGCTGTTATAAATTGGTGACTTCTTATAGCAGTCGCAAATAAATTATATGGTAAGATTTATGAGTGTTATTAGGAGTGACCAAATAATTGACTCAAATTTTTATTACACAAAGATTTTATCACTCCTAATGGCAGTTACAAATAATTTTGTGACTGCTCCCGGGAGTGATAAGTTTGTCGCCCCCATTAGCACTCACAACAAAGTAGTCACAAAATTAGTATTTTGGTGTAGTGTGTGAGAGATGACGATAAATCTTCCCATAAAAATTCTCATGTGAATGACACTTCTGAGGCCGTTGAGTGTGCATCCCAAGTGATTGAGTAATAGGATATTTTTGCCAAAGAGTTGAAAGTTGCCTTTAATGATTTATATGTGGAAGTGATAAAAGTGAAAAAGGCCAACATGAAATTTCAGGACAAGTTGAATGAGTTTGCCATAGAGAATAATGATGCTTTGATTGAGGATGTTATGGCGTGAGAGAAGACTTATAAGGAGAAAATGGATTATGTGGAGAAAGAGAGAGATAGTATTTGATTTATTCTTGGAACAAAACATTGTATTTGAGTCATAAATAGATTTATATTGTCTCGATACAACACAGTCTATGACATAAAGTTTATTAAAGATGTTGCAACAAAGCTTCAAAGAGTTGTCATGCCAGTTTATGGTGCAAATTTCGTCTTCAATCAAATTGCATTCCGAGATCGCTCAGGTATGAATATGTAATGTTAATGGAACTTGAAAAATGTTTTAATATGTTTAAGGATGTTATTTTATTAAATAAATAATTTAAATATGTTTTTAAAGTGTTTGAAATTGTTTAAATTTTGTCTATTATGAGATAAACATCATTGAGAATTATGTATTGTTCAAACTCTTACTTACAGTCACGTAAATTACACTGTTGGTCGTTCAAGCGAGATATGCGTGTCATTCGAAAGACATTTCCATCTCATTCGTGCGGACAGGCTATCTCGTTCGAACGACACTCCGCCTTAAGAAAATTATTTATGGCATGTTTCCCTCAGAATTTTGGGAGAGTGCAATATGAAAAAACAGTATACATCCAATATATTTTCTGCACAAAGTTTTCTAAGGTTTTCTAACACTAAAACATCATTAGAACTTTCAAAGATCCACGTTTTTGTTATCATATGCAATAATGATCTTTATTTTTCACTTTGTTGGAGTTTGTTCTACAAATTGAGAATATCATTGGGTTTTGAAGTGAATGAGTTCGTGTGCAACATCATAGACGACATAAAGCCATATCGATGGACATCAAGACATACATCGACGTGTGTTGTGGATGATAATTGTGGAAGAAGAAATTTTTATGTGGACACAGTGGAGGAGCGATTGAAGAGAAGAAGTGTGTAAAGGCTTGTGGGGATCGAGTCGTTGTGTAAGGCTGTCTTATTCTCTCTGTCATTTTCGTATCATAATGATTGTTTGGCTTAGGCCATTCGAGGTTTTTTTTCCCTTTGTGGTTTCCTTGTACATCCGACGTTATGATAATTATTCATTTTACTTTACTTGCTTTCATCACTAGATGCATGTTTAGGATAAAACAAGATAAAATTTGGTTAAGTTGAAATTGATTCACAACTTGGTGTGGTTTATAAAAATTTAGAAAAAGAGTTTTTCAAAAAGATAAATTGTTATGTCATCCTTAGAACACATTCCTCATTAGAAAAGGGGCTTACAGTAATTAACGTCGGTGACATAATTAGATAAATTGATTCTTGGGTGATATCGCATTGATAGTAATTCGGTGAACACATGGAGTTGTGTAGGCTAACAGTGGCAATGTCATAATCTTATGTTTAGGATGTATTGTATGATAAATTTGATGGTGAGAGTAGCCTCAGTAGTGGCAAAACTGAGCAATGCTCTTGATGACATAGCCGTAAAGATTGTGTATCTCATGTAAGGAGACTAGATAACTGAATATAATTCATAAGCATTGATTTTGTGGTGAGAACATATTAGTTCCCTTGGTTGAGGATTTAGGTTAGGTGTACCTTGATTATAATGTGGTGTTAATGAATGGTATATCATGTGGCATCTATAATGTGGGCTTATGTATTTATAGGCAACTCCCGACGTCCAATATCCTACCAAGATCGATATTGTCGTGCTAAGAAGTTGATTAACACATGATATGATATTTACTTAGTGAGGCAATTTAGTTGCCACTGTTGAACATTCTTTAAGGATTAGATGGGGTAAACCTTGAGGTTTATGGGTTACAGGCTATTCCTTGTATCCTTCAATAACCTATAGTATTGTTGGTTGTGATGTGTACGTAACTTCTAGTCACGATGGCTTGGAAGGAAAATAAGATTATTATTTAGATGTAGAGACTCGTTTTAGCCATTGAGGTAATGGCTAGGTTCAAGCTAATCCTAGTGTGAGAATAGCCCATAGGAACGTTGAGATGCCCATAGGGAAAATTGTATGTGGCACAATTGAGGATAAATATTGAATGTTGTGATGCCTTGAGGTCTTTGATGATTAAGGTGAACCATAGATAGAAGCTCGTAGTCAATTCTATTTGCGAGCACCTAATAGATAATGATGTCGGTAATGAAAAGTTTGGAGAGCGCACCTATAGTAATAAAGGTATGGATGATGAAATCTTATGGGGTTTGGTGCTTTTTGGAGACCAATTAAGCTCGGTAAAAAGTGATGAGTAGCATCCTAGTAATGAGTGTGTTGGGGGTCAGGTGATGATCCCAGAGTGTTGCTCGTGTAGTACACGTGTCGAGTGTGGAGTTGTAATTGACATAAATAGGTGGAGTAATCCCTAAGGTAGGGTGATAGTTGTGTCTTTATAGGAGTGATGCTCAAATGTCATGGGGTGACTAGTGGGGTTGTGATGATACTTGGTTTCAGAACGTATTAGGAAATGAATTTGAGGGTAAGAGTAATTACTCCAAGTGGATACTTTAAACGGCTACCGAGGTGGGGTAATAGTGAAACATGAATTTTATGTCGACGTTTCGACGGTATATACTAGGGTGGCCGTAGTAGTTTAAGGATTAGTTTTTGGCATCTTTTTAAGATGGTACGGGTTAGAGGATGTAACCTAGTGTCTATTAACTATCCTTAGGGTGCCAATGATGGAGGGTGTGGTTTTCACGTAAATTATGTGTGGGTAGAAGCCAAAGGTATGTTTGGTGGCAATCTAGTGTGGTCATGAGATACGGAAAGGTGAGTGCCTCATTTGAACTAAGTAATGTCTATGAGAGTTCGTGATTTCGATCACAATATTTTAATGCAAACAATAACCTAGGTGTAGTAGGCTAGTGACATTGTCACTTGTCATTGAACAAGGTCTGTGTAGACTAAAGTGTGAGACGCTCACTAATCGAAATGGTTCTTGTATGCCAGGGATGTGAAATCTAGGGCCTCACTCCCAAGGATGGAAGTCAGGGATTTACTTCCTAAAGGACTATTGATTCGTAAATTGCTTTCCTATTACGAGAATGAATGGTTGCGATTTGGTTCTCCACTGATAGTGAACCAAGTCAGGGGGCATGGCTAGGATTTGTGCTCAGTGAGAACTCTAGGAATGAGTGACATGACTTCAAGTGCACGATGTAGGTTCACTTTTGTAAGTCAGAGTCGGATGCCTATGGGAGAAATTTGTTGGGATAGTTACTTGTTCCTTTTGACTTTCATGTGTTCCTTTTAGTTTTGGAAAATGGGATGCAGTGTTCTCACCTATGAGGTGATAGGATTGGTGCTATTTCATGGTACGGTGCAGTTGGGCCTAGTAGAGCGTGATGGACCGGGTATAGTCTGTGCAACTCGATAATTGGGTGCACCCATCTGAGGTATTCTTATTATTGCATAAATTTATGCATACAGGTGGATGTGTTTTTAGCCACACGATTTGCTCGTAGAATCAATATATCTTAAGACTAGTGGACTTTTGATTGCCCTGATCGACAGTTAGTGGATCGGGTTGCGAAGAGCAGGATGATGGCTTGAGGATATAATATATTGTTCGAAATCGAGGAAAACGTTTTACATGATACTGCTTTGCCACAATGAGTGGATTAGAGTGAGACTCTAGCGATTACTCAAGGATGAGACACCTAGGGTAGTATCAGGTTCATCAGAGTGATGCAACGGAAGGTGTAAACGAGAGGTGTGGTAATGATTTGATGGGATTAGTTCCCCTTGGAGTGAGAGAATAACATAGTATTGTTATCAGCAATCTCATGTGAGTTATATAGTTAGGATAACCTGAAAATTTGTGGAACACATGATGTACGGTCCTAAGCTATAATTGATTAGTGATAAATACGACAGTTGGTTGTATTACGATTTGCTTTGGGTGAGCGTTGAACGCTAGAAAGGGTTTTCCTGGAGAGGCGCTAATGTGCCTTAGGTACTAGCACAAGTAGTGCAAGGAATGGTTTGGACTTGATCATCAGGTGAGTGGAGACTCGAGGCCGATTATGTAATGTCATGGTTAACATAATGGTGAGCATTAGAACATGTCGCATATTAAGTATATGGTGATCTTAGTGTTGAGCACTTTGACGGTTTGTCTTGGAGAACTTTTTGGACTTAGTTTAGAAATTGGTTGACCTCATACGCTTGAGCATTGATGGATCGAGAATTTGGGGGATGAAATTCCCCAATGAAGGAAGTTTGTAATATCCTGCTCCAATAATTAAATTTAATTATGTCTGGATTATAAATGAGGAGGATTTAATGATAATTATGGAAGAATTATGCGTAAATTGGTGAAAAATAAAAGAAGCAGAAAAACGTTCGTTCAAATGACAAGGGAATGTCATTTTAGGGTAAATTTAGTCTTATGTGTAAATGGATTTCTTGAATAAAGAAAATATAGAAAAGCGTGGTTTGGAAATTTTTTAATAAAGTTATTGAATAAGTGTTAATGGGTACACATGGAAAGGATAGTAGAAAAATAGTAACACTTATGAAGTCGAAAAGAAATAAAGAGGTAAAGGTGTTTCCAAATAAGAAGAATATTACTCCAAGGCTATAATGGGTGTTAAGGTGTTAAAACACTTAAGGAATTAGGATGGGTAACTTAATAGTTTTTTGTAAGAAATTAACACTTGTAAAAATGGAGTAAAAGGTAATTTTGGAAACAAATGCGAAAAATGATAATTTTACTTAAAGTGGAATATTTTAATGAAATACAAATGTTAGAAAAAGTGTTACATAAGATGCTCCTAAATGAATATGATTTTTGGAATAAAAATCAAGGTTTAAATTAAATGGACATGAAAATTTCAAAGTGTAACACAAATTGGGTGTATCCCCGGGTTTTGGCTTCGGCCGAGTAAAAAGAAAAGTGGGTAATGTGGACATTTGTAAAATATTAAAACACGTTAAAAGGAACTCGGATGACACCGAGATAAGGAAAAAAAGGCCCAAAACCCTAGGGTGAAAAGCCCAAAACCACTGACTAAAGCATATGGTGTGCATAGTCACCGATGTGGAGCCCATTAAAGTATGCAGTATTGGAAGATTTCGAGAAAAGATAAAAGGACTAAGGAACATGTCAAGAAATGGGTTGTGGGGTAAAATGTGTTAATACAATCTAACTTTAATGAATAAATAAATACTCCGATAAAGGTTAAAATGGACAAGTAAGTGTAGAATTGATAAATGTCCATAAGTAAGGAAAAAGGGTAAAGTGAGTGGGTAAATGGGTGATTATGCAACCTAAGCGGTTAAACTCGTAATTAACACAAGAATGCACTACACCAAACTGGGTGATTGGTCATGGATTTTGTCCCAGTCCAAAGCCGTGGGTCGCGGATTTGGTCCGTGACCAAATCTGTGGGGTGACCTTTTCCTGTGGTCACGGCCTGTGTCCCTGATCATCTGATGATCACGGATCCTAGTCGCAGATGAAGACAGTGACACCCATTTATCATGTTGGTCACAGTCCAAGGTCGTATGCCACCTTTAAATTTAGTTGAATGGTCTCATCCCTGTCCACGACCCTAGGTCATGACCCAACCTTAATTATAATCGGATGGTCACATCACTGGTCATGGCCCATGGCCGTTACCCCCTCTTATATTTTATTGGACGGTCACACAACTAGTCGCGATTATAGTTCGTGACCCTTATTATGCGTGACAGAAAAATAAATATGGTCATGACCTTTAGCCGTGACCAATTTTGGCTATATTAAAATTAATTGATAGGATTTTCTCTATTTTGGGTCATGCCCTCAAATCGAGGGTCTTGTGACCATGAGCTCGGCTCCTATGAGTTACATTCGAAGCGTGCGAGGTGTTGACGCCGCTCACAAGGCCGTGTGGGGGGCACTAAGGGGTTCCATCCCCCAAGAACACGTTTTCAGTCATAAGTGTGGATTTTATCTACTTTGGGTCGTGCACTCAAAGTGATGGTCCTGTGACCATGCGGTTGGCTCCTATGAGTTTCATTGGATCCGTGTGAGGTGTTGTCATTTCTCACGGGGCCGTGTTGGTGGCGCTAAGGGGTATCTCCCCACATCGATACGTTTTTTAGACCAAGCGTGGATTTTCTCTATTTTGGATTGTGATATAAAACTGAGGGTCCTGGGACCACGTGGTCGGCTCCTACGAGTTACGTTGGACCCGCGAGGTGTTGGCCCCGTTCACAGGGCCGTGGGGGGGGGAACTAATGGGTTTTGCCCCCAACGACACATTTTAAAGCCTAAGTGTGGTGCCGTGCTCTCAAATCGTGGGTCCCGTGCTCATGTGATAGTCTCCTAAGAGTTACATTGGACCCGTACGAGGTGTTAACGCCGCTCATGTGGCTGTTTGGGGGGTTCCAATGGGTTTCGCCCCCAACATCATGTTTTCAAGCCTAAGTGTGGTTTTTCTCTATTTTGGGCCGTGCTCTTAAACTGAGGGACCTGTGACCATGCAATCGGTTCCTACAAGTTACATTGGATCCATTCGAGGTATTGGCACTGCTCAGGGGGCAGTGTGGGGGGCGCTATGGGGTTTCACCCCCTAATGGCACGTTTTCAAGCTGAAGTGTAAATTTTCTCTGCTTTGGACCGTGGTCTCAAACTGAGGGTCCCGTGCCCACGCGGTAGGCTCATACGAGTTATATTGGACCGATGCGAGGTGTTGGCGATGCTCACGGGCCGTGTGGAAGGCGCTAAGGGTTTTCGCCCCCCAACGGCACATTTTTAAGCCGAAGTGTTGATTTTCTATGTTTTGGGCCATGCTCTCAAACTAAGGGTACCATGACCACGCGATCGGCTCCTACGAGTTACAATGGACCTGTACGAGGTGTTGGCTCAGCTCACAGGGCCATTTGGGGGGTGCGAGTTTTCATCATCTAAAGGATTGTTTAGCAAGAAAATATGTCTTCTCTGGCCTGGGCAAATACGGCGTGTTGTAGAGATTATGGAAATTGTTCTTAAAAGGTGTACCGAATAATATGATGCATTTTTTCGTCTGGAATTTAATATATTATTCCAAATACTACTCGTCTAAAGGCATGTTTAGTGGATCAGGATAAAGTCCACAATCCCCGTAATGGTAGATATTATTATTACGGGAAGTGTGGCCTTCATCAAGATCCCCCAATCCAAGACACTCCAATAGAGGATTCGTATTTGGAATACTCTACCAAAATTCAAATCGGAAAACACATCATATTATTCAGTAATCCTTTCCAGCACTATTTTAATGAGCTCTACAACTCGCAGGAACCGACCGCGTGGTCATAGGGCCCTTTGGGGGGCACTAAGTGGTTTCGGCCCCCAAAGGATATTCATAAATTTATGTCGTGCCCTCAAACCGGGGGTCCCGTGACCACGCAATCAACTCCTACAAGATACATTGGACCCGTGCGCAGTGATCGTACCCCTAAAAGGTTCGTTTGTAGGGCACTAAGAAGTTTCCCCTCTAACGGCACGTTTTCAAGCCTAAGTAAGGATTTTCTCAAATTATCTTCATATTCTCAAACTGGGGGTCCCATGACCACACGATTGGTTCCTGCAAGTTACATTGGTCCTGTGGGCGGTGATCGCTCCCTTAAAGGGACCGCTTGGGGGTGCTAAAGGGTTTAGCCCTCTAACGACACGTTTTCAAGCCTAAGTGTGGATTTTCTTAAATTATCATCATATTTGTGACCACGCGATCGGTTCCTGCGAGTTACATTGGTCCCCTATGAGATGTTTACGCCTCTCATGGGCAAATTTGGGAGGTGCTGTAGGTTTTTGTCCTCAAAAGGCATGCTTGGAAAGAAAATATGCCTTTTATGGCCTTACCTACTGCAGCTTGTTGTAGAGTTTATTAAAATTATTCTGGAAAGGATTCCCAGATAATATGATGTGTTTTACCTTCTAGAGTTTGATAGAGTATTCCAAATATGACTCCTCTCATTACAGGGAGTGGGGGATTCATTAAGAACCACCAAAATAGGACACTCCAGGGAACTCAAGGTTTCCTCACTGGGAACTCAACTTATGCTCAGGAGACGAAGGATGTGAAGCAGTTTCTACTGAGCTGGCTCGACAATAAGCCCAATGTTTTGAACAATTCGTATTAGCGACCCGACTTCATAGTTATGAACAAAAGAGGTGGCCTTATAGGAAGATTAAGAGCTTAACAACCCTCATTAAGGGTTGTTAAGCTATTAATCTTCTTGTGAGGCCACCTTATAATATTGAGTTCTCTGCACCTTGAAATTAATAACTTACCAACATTACCGCTCTATGTAATCAATAAAATAGAACTCCACCATATGAAATCAATAATAAGAACACTTGATATAGTGGTAAAAATCCAGGGATTCACTCATGATAGACTATGTGTCTTTGCTAGTCCAAAGACTGTCCAAACAAAACTCTAATGAAACCAGCATAGCCACGTAGACTCCCACAAGTGATTCCCTGACTTTTTACAACTATAAAAAGTGTTCCCGTTAAATATTTTAGATGGTGGAGTTAAATTTTTCCATTCTCATATCTAGGCTCACTGCATACAGGACATTCATCCTTCTTTTCGTTCTCGTTACGGTACAATATGCAATCATACTTGCATGCATGAATATATTTATATTTCAAACCCAAACCCTTCAAGATCTTCTTCGTGGTAGGATAATTTTCTAGTACCGTGTTCTCTTTTGGGAGAATATATTTAACCCACTTAAGAATTTCGGTTACGCGATTCCTAGACAAACTAAATTGACTCTTCAAATTATGCAAACCAATCATTGCGTATAATACCGAGTGATGTTCATCGCAATCTTTATAAAACAGTCTAACTACATCAACCTCCAACCGTATGTATTCCCGATCTCCTAGAATTTCAACATCATAATTTTCATTTACTTGGCCATAATGCTTATTATTCGTATCCATAGGTTGATGGTTTTGATAATTTTGTGGAGTTCATAAGATTCATCAATTCAGTCGGTTCATGGACAATGTGTTGGTGAATCATGTACCACTTTCACGTGCAGGGGTTCCATTACGAAGTCGGACACCGACAATTCTTCCGGAGAATAAGGTATATTTTTTTCACCATGATATGTCCATATTTTATAGTCTTGACAGATTCTCCACTATATTAAATGCAACTCAACTTATTCCAACGACTTATATTTTTCATTCTCACAACGGGTGGACGGACATAGAATCTTGTCATTTTTAAGATTTTTGAAAGCGTATTTAACAAATTCTTAAACTCCTTTTACATAATTATTTGAAATTCGGTCAGTCTCTCCCATCCACTCTTTTTATAGTGGGAAATCCATGTAATATCTATAAATTCCATTCATGCGGATATAGGTTAAAACTGAAATCCATGTAATAATCAATGTAATAATCTACACCTGAAGTAATAAAAAAATATTATTAATAATAAAACAAAACCAATATTCTTAAACAGAAACAAATCCAATATTCTTGAACTTAAACAAAACCAAAATTCTTACAATTGAAACAAAACAAAATATTAATCTATCTTTTCCAACACGATAAATTGGCCAAGCAAGAAAATATTTTTTATAATTCCTCAATTCCAGCCCATCCCCCTTGCGACAAACGCATGTACATCTTCACAGCCATTGTATATTTCATCGACCAGTATTTGAGCCTCACCCGTCTCCAATGGTCAGTTGTGTACTTCAGTTCCAACAACCTTGGAGATTTGTGTGCATGTCCCAACAAACCTCTTATGGCTCAGGTCTTTGAAATACTACTTATCAAAATAGTCACCATGAGTTGTTGATGATGATCTAAGTCCCGTAACATGTGGCATTTGGAGGGGAATGCTAGATGAGGAGGCATTTGGGAGGGGAATGTTGGATGAGGAGGCATTTGGGAGGAGAATGATGGATGAGGCTGCATTTGGGAAGGGAAACTTGAAGGGGGGAAAGGTAAAACCTTGAGGAGGAAGGTGAGGGTAAGGGTAACCTTGAGGATGAGGAGGCCGAATTGGGACCCCATAATTTTGGAAAAGGGACACAAGTTGCCCAATTTTATTCGTCAACATTCCTAAGCTATTTTTTATTTCTTGGACATCCCCATCGGTCTTGTCATGTCGTTCGTCAATGGACGAGAAATTATTATTGATCGAAGAGAACTCGTCCACAAGAGGTGTGGTCTGTTGAAATTTTATTTTTGGCGTATATGAGCCAACACCTCTTGTCCTCCTCCTTTTGTCCTTTCCAAAGGTTTGGGTCAGGGCAGCATTATCAAAGTCAAAATCATTAGTAGGGATCGAACCTGACTGACGGCTGATGGACTCTATTGATTTTAGTATCTCAGCCAAGTGCGGAGGGAATGTATTATAGTTACCGTCGAGCATAAACGAAAATGTTGGACCAATTTTGTGTTTTACCCACATTTGGACCATCCTTTGTCCTACTCTCCCATTCATTCTTCATATCCTCATAGGATTTGGATCCCAACATATGGATCTTAGTTTTTTGTGTCCTATTTTTTTTTTGTTTTTCTCCTTTAGACCACTTTTTTTTCATCGCCTCATTCTCCAAAAACTTATTCCACTGCTCCACCAGAATTTCAAGATTGGGAGGCACTCTCTCTTTCAAAGATAAAATATCGGAGCTCGCTGCCTCCTTAGAGAAATGTTTCTTCCGAAGGTTTATCCTATATGTTCTCAATGATTCAGCAACCCGAGATAGAACCTTATTCTTGGAAAGATCGGGAAATGATAAATACTTGGAGAGTTGATTGTATATATCATCCTTGACGGCTTGATCAATCTAGTTCCATTTGTCTGGTCCACCAACCTCCACATTCATTTTCCCAAAGCCAAACACTGGGCTTTAAAGTTCAGCACGTCATTCCTATCACCCGTCAGGTTATTCCCGAGAAGGGAGAACCCAATGGGCTTCTTTTGGGTTGAGCGGGAGGCGTCGGTAGTGTTGCATGGGGGCGGTGGAGCAACGAGAGTGATGGACGGGGGTGTTAAAGCAGTTTGACTTAATGAGGAGACAACCTATGGTGGAGTTGTGTATTGCTCACCAATTGGTGTTGACAATTCGGGTTGTGCACGAGATGGTGAACCTCGTTCCAGTGTTCCCTCAGATGTTTGTTCCCTTGGGTTATTTCCTCCCGACATTATCTACAAAAATGAAAAACCGTAAGTGACTAAAAGATTAAAATAAGAAATTATATTTAATTAATCAAGCTTATGACTATATATATACCTTTTCAAAGTAAAACTTTAGAATAAGTTCAATGTGCCTGATCTCCATCCATTTGGTATTGGTCTTTAAGAACCTATGAATTTTTGCACGTGGACAACTAGGAGGAAGGGTATCTATGATTGATGTGTAGATATCCGTGACATGAACTCGGAATCCCATCATTTTTAACTTGTTAGCAAGATTCAATTTAGCATGCATATGGAGCAATACATCACAGTCCATGTCAATACTCTCTGTACATAGTTGTATCCATAATGGATGGATTTTTTTCCGCCTTCTCCAACTACGTAACCAAGGTCAAGGCTACATCAGCATTCTGCATGTGAAATATATTTTCTATAACGCCATCCCAGTTTTCTGATAGGGAAAATAGAATACGGTCGAACAATAATCTTGTCGAAAATTACTCCACAGTTTTGAAGGTAGTTAAATTGTTTGATCTTTTTATTTTCATACCTATAAATAGGAGTACCCTATATATGACGCTCAGTAATAAAAGAGTTACGTGTGCGGTCTAATTGCAGCCTCACCGACGCTTGTTGCCAATGATTATCACCATGGCTCATTTTTCCTGAGAAAAATATACGAGGACATATAGATTAGGGTATGTTTGATTAGGGTGCGGAACCTAAAATACTCAATTAATTTAAAACTCTAAATAATATAATTTATCTTAATACCTAAGTAACCACATTCAGTCTATAATAATAACACTCAATTAGTTTCAAACTCTAAACAAATTTCAAGCCCTAAATGATAATACCCATATATTTTGCAATTTATTTTAATCTCTAAGTAACCATTTTCAGTCAATACTAACAATACCCAATACCTTTAAATAATGTAGTTAATTTTAACCTCTAAATAACGATCTCCAATCAATGTTAACAATACCCAATAAATAGTGCAATAAATTCAACTCCTAAATTTAAAATCCTTCTTCTTGAAAAACAAATATACACACATACACACATATACACACACAAACTGGGGATACACACACATAAATTAGGGATACACACACATACACATATACACACACATAAATCGGGGATACATCCACATACATAGATATACACACACATATATAGATGTACACACACATACACACAAATTAACACAAATATACACACACATACACAAATATATACACATGTACAAACACATACACAAGCAAACACACACATACACATACATACACAGAAATACACATGTTTTCACACACACATATACACACACTATGGATTAAATAAGAAACACAAAAACTAGGGTTTACCTTTGAGATTGAGAGAGATAAGGGCCGAAATTAGGGTTCGAGAGAGAGATATTTCAAATCGTCGAAATTAAGGTTTGAGAGAGAGAGAGAGAGACATTGACACGGGAAGAAATGAAAATGAGGGAGAATGGTTTTAGTGTAAGGACACTGGTCAAGATTTGGAGCCATGACCTACTGCCTTGACCCTTAAATTTTTTCCGCATTAGCGCGTAGTCAACCATGTGGTCACGATCCTAAGCCGTGATCCATGTTAGTGAAAAGATTGATATGGTCACAGCCCAAAGTTTTGACCCATGTGGTTTGCATTATAGAATTGGTCACGGACATAGGATGTGACCTATCCGTGACAAAACTTAGAGGGAACTTTGGCGCAAAATTGGCGCCATGATGGTCACGACTTGGTCACGGCGGTCGTGGCCCGCATTGTTATGGATTTGGACCGTGACCACTTCCAAGAGCATCCATGACCAAAGTGGGTCATGGATATGGTCACCCCAAAGTTGATATGGTCATGGCTTTGGGCCATGACCCCCTAGGGGTGACCATTCACATGATTTGGTGTAGTGATGTGCTATAAAAAGGTTTTCAAATATTAAATAAATATTTTTCTAACATGGGGTTCGCGTGTCTTGAAAGGGTGAATCTCAACAAAAATACTAAAGTGTAATGACATAAATAAAAAGGGTAATTCCGGTAAAAAAAATGTATTTGGATAAATCAAATATAGTAGTTTCAAGTGTTGAATTGGGCGTGTTAAATACAATGAGGAATATTAGGAACGAGGAAAGAAAATCTTTATAAGATTAAGGTAAATTAATCTGACCAAATAAGGTTTTCAGAAGTGAAATCGATTCATGCATTACGTATGGGTATATGTATATGTGTATATATATATATATATATATATACACGTGTATACTATGTAGTTGCATTTGCACATAGGTATAACGTGTTGAGTCCCCTTTTGGCCGTTCGATTCTATGCTTCATTTGTATGTTTCCCACTGGGCATAGGCCCACACCCTTGATTTTTTACGATAGGTCGGGAGAGATTTCGTATTTTGAGGGCATTATACAGGTAAGTATTTTATTTATCTTTACGTTAGTAGATCTGTATCCTTAGAATTTTTGGTTCTCCCCATGGGTCCCTCACGTAATTTATTTTCAAATTGGAATCGTATTCTAAACAAGTGAAACGTGAAATTAAAATAAAATTGTACTAGAAACTTTATATAGGTTGCTCATTTCACTTTACACCAAACGCACGAGTCGAATTGGGTTAACTACAGGTGAACCATAAATCCGGGTCGGGAAGTTACTGGCAAAACCTAGACTTCAACACTGCAAAAGAGTATACTAGACTCAATGACTTACAGACTACGTATAACTGCACTAAGTATAATGCACAGGTCTTCAAATTTTTCAAAAGATATAGTACAGTCCATCACCATCCATAGGAAGCGGATCTTCCCTCGATATCCATCGATCAGCCTCAGGATTACGGATCCTTTCTTTTTTTACAATAGAGTCTCAGCTCCATAAATCAGTAGTATAGTAAACTCTACAAGTGTTTGATATAGTATTTCGGAACTAGAGTTTGAAACTCAATAAATCATTCTAGGGGATGAGTGATTTGGAAAAACAAATCTTGATTTAAAGGAGCAAAATGATGAACACTTTTGGAATAGGTATGGGAATTTCGTTTTCGCCAAAAATCTTATGAAAAACTTATCAAAACATGTTAGTTATAGAGAAACACGAATTTCTAGACAACGATCTCGTTCAAGAGAAAATAGGGTCTCGTACGAAAGGAAACTATAGGTTCGTTCTAACGAGGTCCAATCTCATTCGATCGACCTTCAAACAACCTTCCAACGAGAGTGGTTCTATTAAACAAAGACCATCTTATTAGATGCTCGTTTGGAGTTCGTTCTAATGAAATTATCATTTCCTTTTAACGATTTTAGACTTCGTTTAAATGAACTACGGAGTTCGTTATAACGAAATCTATATCTTGTTCTAATGAGTTTAAAAAAATAAAAAATTATTT
Source organism: Sambucus nigra (assembly GCA_949130495.1). Lineage (NCBI taxonomy): Eukaryota > Viridiplantae > Streptophyta > Magnoliopsida > Dipsacales > Adoxaceae > Sambucus > Sambucus nigra. The sequence goes on along the minus strand of OX422223.1, from coordinate 59,933,564 downwards.
TCAAAATTTATATTTTTTAAAAATGCCTTGATGAAAAAAACAGTCATCCCGGAATATATTTTATTGAGAAATCAAAACCACAAGTTAATATATCTCCATAAAATGTTGTGATGACTCCAACGTCTTGAATCTCGGACACGATGTTCAGTCACTGACACTTCTTCAAATTATGGTGGAGACAAAAGTGGAAGTAATGTTTGTTTTGTTGCAATGGTTTGTAACGGGATATGCCAAAACAACTAAGCTATGAGCAATTATAGAATCTTGCTCTTACAAATCTCCCTCTTTGGCTATTACGGTACAAAACAAAAAAAAACAAATTACAATAAAACCCCTAAGATAATGTATCCTAATGTCCTCCCCAATACAAAACGGAATGAAATACGAGACTGTCTTTAACAAAAATTCTTGATCTTGTGTAGTCTATGAGATCATCATCAAAGTAGAAGAGACTGACACAGATGAAACAAAATAATACGGTGACTTATATGAGTTTTAAAGAAAAACAAAACTCTCCCTCGATTTGTTGTCCCCCTTTTTGTCCCTAATAGATAAAGGATAAAAAACTAATCATGAATAATAGACATCGCCCAAGTCCAAATGAAATAACATCACAAAGATAATCAATTAAGCACATGTGATGAAATTTTGAAGACGCATAGCATCTATTTTTGCACATTTTTCAAAATTTTCAAGAATAAGAAGTACATGTATAAAAAGTATATATATTGGTAAAAAAACATAACACCGTGGCATAACACTAAAATAGTTGAATCATGAAAGAAAAATATAATTGTGTGAATATTTTCTATGGGAAAATCAATATAGGCATTCATAACATAGGAGTATGAAGTCAATGAGATACTTATAAAGAAATAACTCAATTTCAACCTTATGTGTAAAAATGTTGAACTTAAATGAAATTGATTGGACTTATGAAATATGATATGAATTTAAATGATTCTCAAGTCAATAATGCCAAACTATTTAATGATTTTCAATAGACTCCGTTGTGCAAACCTAATAATCTTCTACTTTATAACACCCTCAAAATCTCACATATGTAAAAATTCACTCTCGATTTTGAAGATATCATAATGCTCATGTGTAGCGAAGTGTCAATGAAATATAATGGACTTGCCACTTTTGTTTTTGTGTTCCACTAATCTTATAAGATCTTTTTCCAAATGATGACTTTTAACGCAAGGAGAATTTTGCTCTTTTGTAGCCCCTTTCCATTATCTAACATATAACAAATATTTTAGGAAATGAAATATGAGGAATAGTTCTTATAAGCATAACTTATCTCTTTCTACATTTGGTTTATTATTAAACACTATTGAGATGAGAACAATGTATTCGACATATGACAAGAAAGTACAATATTCAAAAAGTCTGTGCACATGTACAATAAAGGTGATAAGGAGTCTATCATGAAGAAAGTAATCATCAATGATGAACGAAATACTATCCACACATTATTAAGCACACTAAAGAAGCGTATCCATGTCTCAAAACACCATAGAAAAGTCACAATAATTAATGGAACGTAGGGTGATCCGAATATCTTAAATGTACATCCATATATGGTGAAAAACGCAAATATAAAAATCTTTTTATATTTTTCAAAAATTTTACCAAAATAAAATCTTTTTGGAATTTTTTACACTTTTCCTCAAAAATCAAAAATCTTGTAGATTTTTCACGATATATCATAAAGAAAAAGAACATGTATAGAAATACATAAAAATATAATCTATAAATAGGAATACAAGATCATCACCCTATATTAGATATAGTACCCGAACTCAATCAATGGAGAAATACCCAAAGACTTCCTAAGATTTTCTAATATAAGTGCATCTAAAGGTTACATGAAAATATCGGCTTATAGATGTTCGGTGCTCACAAAGTTAATGGAAACGATATTCTCCTCTATGAGATCACATATAAAATGCTCGCGTATGCTAATATACTTTGTGAGGAAATATTGGAACGGATTACAGGTTTAAAATGTAAAAATGGTTTAAAATATTTTAAACCATTTGGAAATATTTTAAATATTTTTACATTCCAAATGGTTTAAAATGCTTTTTAAATGAAAATTTTGGAAATCTCACTGGGTCATTAGAACGAGTTACTATTTTTATTCGAACGAGGCACACGAGGTCATTAGAATGAGGTTCTCACGATTGAACGAGACAATTTTTCATCCTTCTCTGGAAAATTGTTCGATAGATCGTTGGAAGCAGGTTCGAGGGAAAACGGTATGCCGTTTGAACGAGGTACCAAGTTGGTCAAACGAGCACGCAGAAATTTATTTATTTAAATTAGATATAATCCCAATCTCTAATGTTTATCCTTTTCAACCAACTTCCTTATAAATAGAGATGTGGGATTAGAGTCTTCAAGAATACTTTTGCAATCTTTTTTACACGCTTTTAGAGTTCCATTTATGATCAAACTCTTCCAAATATCATCTAAAGCCCTTCGGAGTTTACAGATCACTTTATCATATCAAGAATAACCTAATACTTATTCAAAGACATTGTAGAGTTCATCTCTAGTGTTGATTTGTGGAACAAAGGCTCTACTACTAAAGAACAAGGCTGATCGGTGGATATCGAGGGAAGGTTGCATCCTGTGGGCTATGCTAGATTGTGCCGTTGCTATAGAAGATTTGTAGAACATCATGTCATCCTTTGTGAGCTAATTAGTTATTAAGTTGACTGTGTCTGTCAATTTTTTTATAGTGCTGAAATAGAAGTTTTTTCCAGGAAAGGATTTTTCCTGCTTCTTTGCGTATTTGCTTGGACTACATCTTTGCATGCACACAAAATTAATTCAAATATAAAATTTTATAAAATTGAATTTGTGTGTGGTTAACCTAATATACGAATCATTCAATTGAATCCCCGCATTCTCATACTGGTATCAGAGCGGGTTACACTAAAATATCATGTGATCCTGATATTTACAAATTTTTTTGAGATACAATTACATAAATGGTATCAAAGAGGTTTGCACTAAAACATTGTGTGATGCTTTTTACAATATTTTTATATCTTTTTTTAAAATTTGGTGATTTTTAAAATTTTGGATTTTATGGATAATTTGTATAATAATATGCCATTTTTTTATGGGTTAAATTATGCATACTGAAAAGATAGAATGAGGCATGCCTTAAAATTAATTGATGTAAGAGTCTGTCTTGTTTGTGAAAGAGGGAGGGCACCACCCACAGTAACCAATGGCGATATCATAGGTCTAAAATATGACTCTACTTGGACAGAAAAGGAATTTAAAGGGAGTAATTTTTAACTCACGCGGTTTAGTGCCATTTCTGGAGCCGTCCCCCTGATGAGTTTCGTCGCATCATGATGTGCACAAGATCTAAAAAAGATTATGATTCCCCCTAACTCACTCACGAGGGTACCAATGCTGTGAAAACTTCTAAGCTTCAAAACCTCACGACATAGTTTGAGACTATTACCATTCTAGAGTCTATTTCATTTGATGAGTTTTATGCACATTTGTCGGAAATAGTAAATTCTAGTTTTAATTTGGGTGATAATATGCCTAAGATGCATGTAGTTAAAAAAAATTTCGATCCCTACTATCCCGTTTTATCCCAAAAGTCACTGTTTTGAATTCATTAGGAATTTTAGAATCTGAGGTTACAAGAAGTTATAGGAGATCTTCAAACTTACAAAATTGATATGTTTCCCAAAGCTAAAAGGAAAAAGGAAAAAGGAAATATGGATTGTTTTAAAAAACCAAGTTAAAAAGAAGAAATAAAATATTTTTGATTATGAGTTAGAATTTGATTTTGATCTTGATGATTTAGCCCTTTTGTGAAAAATTTCAAAATTTTTATCAATTTCACCAAAGGAAAGATTTTTTAAAAATTTAAAATAAGAATGAGGGAAAGAGTGTTCGCGAGAAAGATGAAGTGAGATTCTATGAATATGAAAGAAAAGGACACAAGGCACATGAGTGTCCAATTAGGCTAAAGAGAAAGGGCAATAAAGTTCCACATAAGGTCACCCTTAGTGATAGCGAAGTCGAGTCAGGGGGTTTCGAGGATGAATCACCACATGAACTGTGTCTTGTGTTCATGGCCAGTCACATGAGTACTTCTAGTTTATCCCACACCGATGAACACATTTCTAAATGAGTGCCTTTATGATGTTTCAAACATTTTGGAGAGATTGAGAGTGAGGAGTAGAATTTGAGTGCAAGAGAAACTGGTCTCCAAAAAACCTTTTGTGATCTTTACACCGAGACATTAAAATCGAAAAATCTTTATAAAGATTTATCTCTTAAGGTGTGTGATGTAGAGAAGGAGGTGAATGTTTTGAGAGAGTGTGAGGCATTGGTGAGTCAATTCGAGAATGTGATTATTTTCGATAGGGAGAAATCCGAGTTGACCAAAAATGTGGGTAATCTTACGATAGATCTTCAATCTTCATTGGAGACTCGTGAGAAACTTGAAGACTGTGTATCCTAACTCGAAGCTGATCTCGAACGTGCTCGGAAGGTCAAGGTTACTTTAGAGGACACATCTAAGAAGGTTGGAAAGATGCTCCTCAGGTCCACATTAGGTAACATTGAGGGGAAAGTAATAGGTTATGAATATTCATCCACTTTTTATGTCGCATCCAAGCCAGTTCCCGAGTTTGTGATGGATCCATATGACCCTCATCCTAACCTAGTTAAAAGAGATCATACTAGAGGTTTTAAAAAAGGTGACCCCATTGCAAATTAATAGATCACCTTAGAGAGTGTTGTTTTAAGTTATGGAGAGTTTGTCACATTCGTGTTCCTCGGTATGATCCCACACGAGTTTCTACACATGTTCCCACACGCACTCCCACGCATGTTACTCCACATGATCCTACACATCACCATATAGATTTTGAGAGTTTTAGAGAGCAAGTAGAGTATTTAGTCAAGACTTTATAATGTTTGTTAGAGGAATTTCATAAGATGACTTCTCTTTGTCCTCTGGGCTTAATGATTGAGGTTGAGACTTATTTCCAAAATAGGGTGATTATCATGTTCATATCTTATATCCCTATTGCTATATTGTATTATCATTGTATTGATATGTTTTTCTTTTTGATCTATATTTTGAAAATTTTCAAAAAGAGTTTTGTTTTTATGATAAAGTTTGAAAACTCCAAATTATTTTTATTTTTTAAGAAAAAGATTTAAAATTTGAAAAATATTTTATTTTAATAAAATTTTTGAAAAAGACAAAAATAATTGTATTTTCAATTTTTTACCGTATATGGATGAATATTTAAGATATTCGAGTCACCTTTACATTCCATCCATTCATGTGACTTTTTTGAAGTACTTTGAGACAAGACTTTATTACGTTAGTGTGCTTAATAATGTGTGGATATCATTACGTTTTTCATTGATTGTTACTCTCTAAATGTTAGACTCTTTGTCACCTTTATTACACACGTACACAGAATTTTTTAACATTATACTTACTTGTCATGTGTCGAATACGATGTTCTCATCTCAATTCTTCATAATAACAAACCAAAAGTAAAAAGATATAAGTTATACTTGTAAGAACCATTGCACAGATTTCTTTTCTAAAAAAATATTGTTTAATGTTAAGAAATGGAAAGGGGCTATGAAAGATTAAATTCTCTTTGCTTTAGAAACAACCATTTGCAAAAAAAGCTTAAAAATATTAACAACACGTAACAACATAAGTGTTAAGGCCATTTATTTTATATTCATTGATGCCTCATTACATATGAGGACTATGATTTCTTCAACATATTTGAGATTGAAATCTTATATATCAGAGATTTTGAGGGAGTTATAAAGTAGAAGATCAATGGGTTTGCACACTAGATTTTTTTTAAAAGCATAAAATAGTTTGGGATTATTGTTTTGAGAATCATTAAAACTCATGACATATTTCATAAGTCGAGTCAATTTCATTTAAGTTCAACAGTTTTACACCTAAGGTAAAAATTGAGTTCTTTCTTTAGAAGTATCTCATGACTTCGTTCGCCTATTATATAAATTTTTATGTTAATTTGCCTATGAAAAATGTTCACACAATTACATTCTGTTTTCATAATTAGGATATTTTAGTGTTATTTAATGGTGAGTATGTGTTTTTGTACTTATATTTTTTCCTTGAAAATTTTCAAAAATAGTAGGTGGATAACATATGCCCTTTGCGATTATCATTACATATGATTTTTTATTGATTATCTTTCTGATGATATCTTGCTTCTTCATATGATGCTTGTAATTCATGTTTATATTCTACACCTTTGTCTATTATAGACAAATAGTGGGAGAACAAATTGAGGGGAGTTTTATTTATCTTTTAAAACTCGTATGCGTCACGGTATTTCTTTTATCACATATGTGTAGGTTAATTTTGCCTTGATGATGATTTCTTAGATTGCACAAGATGAAGACTATCGAAACAGCCGAATGGGGAAATTTGTAAGGGCAAGTTTTATAATTTCTCAATGTACTTTTTTATTTTGACTTATCCGTTACAAATACACTTCACCATCATAACTGCTTCTATATATTTGAAGACAAAGTTAAAGACTTTTGGAATATTGAATAATTATTTGTCTCAACAATATTCAGAAGAGTTATGGTTGTTTTGGTAAAGCCTTTAGTTTTTCAGGGGACTTTACATTTTTAAGAGTTTGTATTTTCAAATGGTATAAAATATTTTTTAAAAGAAAATTTTGGAAATCTCAGTGGGTCATTAGAACGAATTACTATTGTCGTTCAAACCAGGTACACGTCGTCGTTAGAATGAGTTTCCCACGATCAAATGAGAAGGTTTTTTGTCCTTCCCTGGAATGTCATTCAATAGTTCATTGGAAGCTGGTTCAAACGAAAAAAGGTACGCTGTCTGAACGAGGTACAAAGTCATTCGAACAAGCATGCAAAAAATTTCTTTTTTAATTAAATCTAATCCAAATCTCTAATGTTTATCCTTTTACAACCAACTTCCTTATGGATAGAGATACAAGATTAGAATCTTCAAGAACTTTTTTTAAGCTTTTTCACACCCTTTTAGAGTTCCATTTGTGATCAAACTCTTCCAAAATTATCCAAACCCCTTAGAAATTTGGAGATGAACATAATCCTTTTTCAAATACCTTGTAGAGTTCATATTTACTGATGATTTGTGAAGAAAAAGACTCTACTGCTGAAGAAAAAGGTTGATCGGTGGATACCGAGGGAAGATTGATTCATATGGGCAGTGATGGACTGTGCGATTGCTCTAGAAAATTTGAAGAAATACGTGTCATACTTAGTGAACTAAGAATTTTATAAGTAGATTTTCTCTGTCAAATCCTATATAGTGTTAAAATAGACTTTTTTTCTCAAAAGATATTTTTCGTACTTCTTCACGTATTTTCTTGTTTATTTTTCTTTATTTAATTTGGACCACATATTTGCATGAATGCTAAATTAATTGAAAAGTAAAATTTGGTAAAATTTAATTTGTGTGTTATAGACCTAATATACGTATCATTCTATAGAATCTTCGCATTCTCTGCAATGTTGGGATGACTGATAGTTATGTAGAGAAGATTATCTATCATGCTCCTGTAATGGGTTTTCTCTACGTCCTTGCCTAAAGTGTCTTTGGAAAGCTTCGTCGATGTTTTTATAGGGGTACGTGAGTGCCTAGAGAAGTCTAAACCAAATTTCTTCACTAGTTCCCTACCGTATCTTGATTGAGATATGAATATTTTATCCTCAAGTTTATGCACTTGGAGACCTTAGAAGAATGCGAGCTTACGAATCATTCTCATCTCAAACTCACTCTTCATCTCCTCAAACTTGTGAGCATTTCGGGAGCCCATGGATCTAAATACTATGTCATCCACATAGACTTGGGCGACCAATATAACAACAATGTTTATCCTCACAAATAACATCTTATTCACTCCCCCTTTATTAAATCCACGAGCTAAGAGATAATAAGTGAGCCACTCATACTAAGCACGAGGTTCTTGATTCAAACCATACAACACTTTCTTAAGATAAAAGACATGTTTGGGTCTTCCAACCCCTTTAGTTGTTCCCTGTACACTTACTCCTATAAAATGCCATTAAGAAATGCACTTTTCACATCCATTTGCTATAACTTGAAGCGTAGATGACATGCTATGGCGAGTAGTAAATAAAAGGACTCAAGCCTGGAATTAGGAATGAATGTCTCATCAAAGACTATACACTCAATATGTGTGTAGCCTTGAGTGACCAACCTAGACTTATTGCAAACTATAGTACCATTCTCATTCATCTTATTCTTATAAATACACTTGGTACCTATCACATTAGTCTCGCTAGGCCGGTGGACTAATTCCCAGACATCATTCTTTTGAAACTGAAGAAAATCTTCTTGGATAGAGGATATCCCATGCTCATCCTTGAATGCTTCTTTCACATTCTTGGTCTAGACTAATGAGGTCTAGTAAAGTTCACTAAACATATTCTCAAGTTGAGCACGAGTCTTGACAGCTAGTGTGGGATCACCAAGTATAGCGGAAGGGTCATGACTCTTTTGAACTCTAGAGGGTGTATCCTCTAAATCAAGAGTGGGGACCATTGAGGTAGTATGAGTAATGATGGGATCGTTACCGTGGGTGCATCATCCTCATACTCGAGGTCAGGTTCAATAGACATCGACATATCATCGTCTCTAATTATGATATTTATTGACACCATAACCTTAGATCTTGCGCGGTTAAACACCCTATAAGCCCTACTCGACAATGAATAACCTAAAATATCCCCTCACCGCTCTATGAGTTAAAATTTCCCAAGTGATCTCTATATCTCAAGATGTAGCAAGTACCCCTCAAAACACAAAAATACGATATGTTGGCTTTCTTCTCTGTCCACGACTCATATGGTGTGTGAAACATATATGGACGAAGATATAACCTATTCATCGTATGGCGTGCGATATTAACCACCTCTACCCAGAAACGTGTAGTCACATTTCTCCTAAGAAGAATGGATCTATCCATCTTTTGTATTATCAGGTTCTTCCTCTCAACTATCTCATTTTATTGAAGAGTACGAATGCCCGAAAACTTATGTTTTGATGCTCACTCCATCACAATAGCTATCCACTTAGGTTTCTTCAAATTTAGTGCCATTGTCACTACACATCTAATTAATAGTGACACCGTGTTGGTTTTGTAGGACAGGACACTTGGTTATTAGGAACTCAATCACATCGGAATTTGTTTTAAAAAAAACCATGATAGAGTATCTCAAAAAATCATCGACCATCACGAGAATGTATCTCTTACTACTTAAGCTCTCCATATGAGTAGCACCCATAATATCCATATGTATTGACTCCAACACGCGAGAAGTGGTAATGATATTCAACTTCTAGAGGGGAGTTTAAACTTATTTTTCTTTTTGCTAAGGACCACAAATCAAGGAAGTTGGTTTTACAAGCGATGGTAAGCCACAAACCAGGTCCGTCTTCACTAATCTCTCATAATATTTAAAGTTTTCATGACCTAGTCATTGATGCCAAAGGTCCATAGAGGAGACTGTGGAATTATTGCACACAAAGGACGATTTGGGAATGATCCCGTAAAAACTAATCCTCGGTCCTCACTCCTTAAAGTAATAGTTCACCTGATTTTTTTTTAAAGAAGATTAAACCCCAAATAACATAAAAGAAAGAGAAAAATGGCCTTTCTCCGGGGACTTACAACTAATTATATGAAATACATAAATCTACAATAAAGGATGAAAGAAACCTATACAATGGTCCTTTGAAAGGTCTAGCTTTAAAAGATAAGAAAATATCAGCATGGATCTAAAAAATAATGGACTTGGAATTCATAAAGATTACTTCAAAAGAAGATTTATTCATGGCACACCATATCTTCTAAAAAATTAAGCTAGGAAGAATCTTGTAAAGAATAGCCCTGATGTTATTTCCTTTCGAGTTGAACCACCATAGTAAAATACGAGATCTAAAACCTGGATTTTGAAATTTAAGATCAAAATTTTGAAGTAAGACCAAACATCTTTAGCGGTTTCAATCGAACCAAATAAATGAATAATGTTCTCTTCATTGTGATGCGAACAACAACGACATCTTGAAACAACAGGAATGCTAATATTTTTTAAATTCCCATCAAGAGGAACAACATCATGTAGAATACGACACATAAACGTAGATAGCTTCGGAGGTAGTCTAGGATCCCATATCATAGAAAATGAAAATTGAATCCCATGCTTTTGTCGCACCATATGCCATGCTATTTTGAAAATAAATCCTTTAGAAAACTAACCACCATTAGGAGAATCAAAAATATTTTCATCAATGATCTCATACACCGATTGCATCCTCTTCCACGTCCCACTAGAAAATGATAGAGAACCTCTAAAATTCAAATGAGATAATTTTTTATATTTGGCATTCATAAAATTAGCCCATAAATAATTATTTTGCAGGAAACAAAACCATATTTTGCATGAAAAAGTGAAACTCAGATTGTAGAGATTGCTTATACTCAAACCATCTACTGATTTCGGTCTGCAAACTGTATCCTAAGAAACCCAATGATGTTTAAATTTTTCTTCCAAATTACCCCTGAAAAAGTTTGCACGAAGCATATTAAATTTTTTTTATAAAAGACATCATGGGAAAGATAACAAAAAAAAACATGAGAACCAAACATCATAGGAATGGTGTGAATCAAAACCAATTTACCTGCCGTAGACAAATACCCGGACTTCCACTAGTTAATATGGTCGACTGTTTTAGAAGTTATTGGACCAAATAAAACACTTCGTTTTCTTCCATTATATAGAGGAATACCCAGACAATTCAGAGGTAAATTTTTAGACGCAAACCCGATGGTTGTAATGATCCTTTGTTTTTGTCTAACAGTACACTGAGGCGTTGTGATAATAAAACTTTTGGCTTCGTTCAAACACGCCCGTATTGGGTTTAATATTCATGTAGAAAGCCTTTAAATGTCCAGATAGATCTCAAGTTACCATTCTGAAAAAAGATTATATCATCCACAAATGACAGTGATGAAACAAGCGGACAACCCCTCGGTATAGAGTAGTGTTTAATCGATCCATCTAACATCAAATTATGAACTCCTCTATTCAGAACCTCCAGTACAATGACAAATAACACAGGAGATAAAGGATCTCCTTGACTTACCCCACGCTTTGATTTGAAGAACCCACACAATTTTCCATTAATAATTACAGAATACAAATAGCTGGATAAAATCCTCCACATAAGATCAATACATGTTTCCAAAAATCCAAATGCATGAAACACCTTGTTATAAAAAAACCAAGTTATTATATCATAAGCTTTAGCCGTATCCAGCTTAATGACCACATTTGTACCATGAATCTTCTTATTGAGAATTGAACATAATTCCCGTGCAAGAAGGATATTTTCTGTGATTTGGCTCCCTTGAATAAAACATGTTTGGGAAGAAAAGATGATCTTTAGAAGTAACTTTCCAAACCACTTAGAAAAAAATTTAGAAATAATTTTGTTGGAAAAATTACAAAGACTAATGTGACAAAAATTCGAACAATTTATAAGGTTGATAGCCTTGGGAATAAGGACAATGTTTATAGATGACCAACATTTGGGAATTTCATGACCAAGAAAAAAGGATTGAATGGCTAGGGTAAGGTCTGCTTGAATGATATCCCAACACACTTGAAAAAACTAACCATTAAAACCATTCAAACCCACCACATTATCTTTGTCCAAAGAAAAAACAACCAATCAAATCTCTTCAGAAGTAGGATTATTAGTGAGAAACTAATTATCACAAGAATCAACGAAAGAAAGAATATGATGAATAATACTTGGATTATTATCAAAATTAGACTGCTCCACTAGAATATTTCTAAAATGGGAAACTACACAATCTTCAATCTCCTTAGAATTCGAAACCAAAACTCCATCATTATTCTTAATATTTTGAATTAAAAGTTTTCTCTTGTTCTTCTTAACCATAGAATGAAATAATTTGGAATTAAAATATCCATGAGTTTCCCATTTAACCCCAGCTTTTTATGTCCAAAATGTTTCTTCAATTTGCAACTCCTTACTGAAACTAGCCTTTGCACAATGCCATGCTTTTTCTATTAACTGAGGTAGGGTCGAGATCAAAAGTAGCTTCCTTAATGGTTAAATCATGTTTAGCTTTTTGCACCCGAGAAAAAATATTGCAAAAACACTCCTTCTTGATCATATACATTACATTCGGACCAGTCAAACTTTATCGCAAAATTTGCATCATATATTTGGCTTATGATAATCAAGTTTGCTTTCAACCATTCGATGTACAACACATTTTCAAGTTTAGGAGGTGTGGGTATCTCAACACAACCACATCCTAAAATACTAGACTTACTCCCATATCCAAAAGTGAGTTTTCCTTCCTTGCGATCCACAAGTCAGTAAAATACATCTTTTCACCAGTCATGTGCCTAGAGCACCTACTATGAAAATACCACTGAGAAGTACTTTGAGCCTTGAGAGTAGTGTGAATAACAAGGGCTTTATCGTCTTGCTATGGTACTGAGTTGGAGGTAGTCTTTTGTTTGACCTTATCATTACTGGCTCTAGTCATAGCATCAGAAGCATTCTCAAAAGTCATAGACATCCTCTGAAATTCTTCCATTAATCTTTGATAAGTCATGACTAGGAACTCAACTTCCAAATTAAGACTGCAAATTTTTCTATAGCAATGCGTGGGAGTATGTGTACGTTTAGTTCTTCCTATTTTGTAGAAAATTTTTGTAAGGTTACCTCTCATTTTTCTATAGGTTCAAACATAAACTTGTTTGGTTATACTTTGGCTTGCTTGTTTTGGTTGAACTCTTTTTGGTGGGTTAGATCGAGGCCATATGGATCCACCATAAACTTAGGAACCGATTTCAGTGAGGCATATAAAGTGGATGCACCGTCGTAACCTATTCCCTAACTCTCCCTAAAACCTAAAGCGGGATCGAGGAACATCTTTCCAACCTTCTTTGATGTATCCTCTATAGTAACCTGACTTCGTGAGCATGTTTGATATCTTTCTCGAGTTGGGATACAAGGCCTTCAAGTTTCTCATGAGTCTCCATTGTAGTTTGAAGGTCTCTTGTAAGACTAGATACTTTGTTAGTTAAGTCGCCATTTTTCCTCTCCATTAAAATGACTCCCTCTCCCAAAAACACTCTCACTGAGGACTCTAAACTCCTTATATAAACTTAAAACCCTAAGAACTAAAAATTTTGTTTTACTTCTTCAATTTAAAAGACTCGGTGTAAAGTTCAGCATAAGCATGTTTAAGGTCACTCTCTCCCTCACTCAAAATGTCATATCCTTTACTCTCTCTTTAATGACTAGAGTCACAGTCGACGTTGTCATGTTTAACAACTTTCTCATTAGTGTGTGGTATACTCGATGTACTAACATGACTGTCCATGAATGTGGTTACATCCTTGTGTTGATTTACCCCCAAAATCCACAGACTTGACATCCATATCACTAAGAGTGGCATTAAAGTAAGCTTTTACCTTGCCCTATCTATTTAACCTCATGGCACACTCGTGATCTTTGTGACCCTTACCCTCTCATTCATATCATATCTTCTCATCTTTCTTAGGGTACTGTCCTCTCACTTTTTCAAATTTTTTGTTGCTCGATTAAAACTTTTTATCTTTTTCAAAACTTTTATTTTCTTAAGAATTATTTTCTTTTCTTAGCTTGAGAATTTTTTGGATTTTGTTTGAAAAATGGGCAAAATCATTTATATCAAAATCATACTCAGAGTCAAAAGGAACCTCCTCTTTTTTTCTAGATTGAACTTTTAAACAAATTCCCTTTTCCTTAGGCGATATAGTTTTGGAAAACATATCGATTTCATAAGTTTGAAGGTATGAATTCATCTAACCTAAGTGTATCTAAAATTCCCAATGAATTAAAGATAGTAACCTTAAGGATAAATCGCGATGGAATGGATCTCAAAATATTTTCACAACGTGCGTCTTAGGAGTTTTATCACCCAAATTAAAAATAGAGTTAACAATATTGGAGAATCATGCATAAAATTCATCAAATGACTTAGTCTCTAGCATACTAATAGTCTCAAATTGTTTGGTGAGATTTTGAAGCTTAGAATCTTTCAAAGCGTTGTTACCCTCGTGAGTGAGCCAGAGGATATCCTACACTTTCTTAAACATGGTGCACAACATTTTGCGGTAGAACTCATCAGGGGTGACGAGTCCAGAAATATCACTTAAATCGGGTGAGTTAAAATTACTCCATTTTAATTCATCCTCCATCCAAGTTATCACATGCTTAGGACTTTTGACATCGCAATTAGTCATAGTGGGTGGTGCCCACCCTCTTTCACAAATAAGCCATAAACACTCGTCAATCACTTTGAAAGTTTACCTCATCGGAGCTTTCCAATAAAAATAACTATACCTATCAAAAACATGTAGCCTGTTATATAGATTCTCCATAAAAACCCAAATTTAAAAGATCACACAAAAACTTAGTGTAACTTGCCCTGATACCAATTTGAGAAAGCGGGGTTGTATGGATAGTCCAGATTTTAGGTTACCCACACATAAGATCCAATTTTAAATCAAAATTTTATCTTCATTATAATGATATGTCATGTAAGATGAAGTTCAAATAAATTAAATCCAATCACACAAACAAACTAAACACATAGAAGCAGAATATGAGGAAAAAATCCTTTTGAGAAAAATTAAATTTCAGCATTGTAGAAGAGTTTGACAGACTCGATGACTTATAGACTACTTAGAACTTCGCCAAGTATAATGCACACGTCTTCAAATTTTTCAACAGATATGGCACAGTCCAGCACGATCCACATGAAGCAGCTCCTCCATCGGTATCCACTGATCAGTCTCAGTATTACAATTCTTTTCTTCCTCAATAGTAGAGTCTCAGCTCCACAAATCAGTAGTAGAGTAAACTCTATAAGGGTTTGATGTACTATTTGGGAACTACGGTTTAAAACATAAAAAATCAACCTAGGGGATGAGTGATTTAAAAACACAAATCTTGATTTAAAGAAACAAAAAGATGAACTCTTTTGGAACAAGCATGGGAATTTCATTTTTGCCAAAAGTCTGATGGAAAACTAATCAATTAAGGTTTTTTATGGAGTAACACAAATTTCGAGGCAGTGCCCTCGTTTGAACAAAAATAGGGTCTCATTCGAATGGAAACTGTAGGTTTGTTCTAACAAGTTCCAATCTCGTTCTAACGACAAGCCTATCTCGTTCAATCGACCTTCCAACGAGAGTGGTTCTGTCAAATCTAGACCATCTCGTTAGATGCTCGTTAGAACTTCGTTCTAACAAAATTGTCATTTCGTTCTAACGACTTTAGACTTCTTTCCAACGAACTACTGAATTAGTTATAGCGAGACCTCCATCTCTTTCTAACGATATTAAAAACAAAGATTTTATTTTCAAATTAAAAAAAAAAATCCTTGAGTAAAAAAAATAAACATCCTAGAATACATTTGACTGAGAAATCAAAACCACCAGTTCGTATACCTCCATAAAATGTTCGTGATGACTCCAACGTCTTGAATCTCGGACACGAGGCACAGTTACTAATACGTCTTCAAATGATCATGAAGGCAAAAGTGGATGTATTGTTCAATTTGTAATAATGGTTTGTAATTGGATACGCTAAAATAACTAAGCTATGAACAATTATAAAATCTTGGTCTTGCACAAAACTACCTAAAGCTATGAGAAATAATGATATACAGAGGTATGGGTGCCTATTTTTATAAATGTCAGACAATAAATGGAATCTAAGCATATGAGAACCTAATTCTCTATAACATTTTTCTCAAATTGGACAAAATTTATCATAATATCTAAAGTTCAACAAATTGTGAAATACCAACATACATTTAACAAAATACACAAGAACTTAATTATTTTCTTCGTCTCCTTCAAACAAGTATCACATTTGCCCCAAAATATGATTTCAGACTTGATTGATTTTTTATATAGAAATAACTAAAATAAATATATGGAGGTCAAATGAATAGTGTTTATGCATCAAAAAAAATTTATCATCAACATATTTCCAATGCAATACCTAAGGTGATGCCAAACCATAAATAACAAGAAAACTAAAAGAAAGCCTATAAAGGACTACAAACTCAAAATAACTACAAAGAAAATAATAAAGTTTGATATTGACACACACACACACACACACACACATATATATATATATATATATATATATATATACACACACACACACACACACATGTGGTTTTCTAACCATGTCTTTGAAATATAGAAATATGGATTATAATCAAGAATGTTTTTACTTGCGGTCAAGCAAAAATGTCACATTTTGGTTTTAGAGTCGCATTGCGCATCGTGTAAGAAATTTGTCCATCAAACTACTCGCAACCCATATTAAGATACTCTAATCCCTCAATTTACTCCATGAGACTGTAACTATATAGGATCTGTGACAAGAATTCGAATCCTAAACATGAACACATCTACATTACTAATCTAAATTGTTCAAATATTTCACAAAGAATATATATATATATGCGTGTGTGTGTGTGTGTGTGTGTGTGTGTGGTGAGGCTCTTCAAAACATCTCACTTAATACAGCAAAGAACACACCTCACTTATCCTTATTAATGTGTACTGGGTTATAACATTTTGGATTGAGTTTTTTTTAAAGAATCCGCCCCAACCTAGTACACTTAAGTGAGAATAAATGAGGCGTGTTCTTTGGTGTGTTAAGTGAGGTGTGTTAGATATCCTCAATATATATATATATATATATATATATATATATATATATATATATATATATATCACAAAAGTAGTAGACAAATTATCTTCTTTCCTCCATCAACAGACACATATAGATATATAAGCATATACTCGTGTTGATGGAACTTCTTTGGTTTTTTCTTGATATACCCATGCCATAAGAATACTAAATTTGTAATTAATTGGGAAAGGATATAATAAATTATAGACACATGACCACTTTAAAGAATCGCCATACAACTTTAGTTAATCATCCTTAAATTTTAGATACATTAAATAATTGTCTTGTAAAAGTAAATGAAGGACAAATCCCTATACAAATAATTTTAAAATAACATATTCTATTACCTTTATGGATAATATACAATTCTTGTGTTATAAAAAGGTTAATCAAATTATATGACTCAATGAGTTAAAAAATAATTGTATGAATTGTCAACTATCTAACACATATGGTGAATACAAGAGTAAAACTCGTATGTAATGTTCAGTTTTTGATGGGTACTCATTCAATTAAGATATGATACCCCACAATATACCCGAAATAAACTCCAAGGTAGAAGCTCGTTACTAAAACATGTTTACGTGTTTGAGATATAAATTATATCTAGTATAACAATAATGATCATGCAACCACATTATAAACTATAAAGCAGGTGTAATAACAAATAAAAATCCATGTTCTTTTATGAGCATTTGTTTAAAAAAACTTCAAATAAATTCGAAGCATCAACAAATAATGTAATATAAATTAGCATACCCCTTTAACATTCATCACCACGTGTGCAATAAAATCAGCATATCCCTTATTTATTTTCTTTCTTCTTCCTACAAAAAAAGTTCCCTTATAAAATTTATAATATTAAATTAAAGATTGAAAAAAATTCAAATATTACTACTTCCCTTGTTCAAATGCATCTAACATGTTAATATTTCATGAAATATGTGATCGGGTACGGTTTTGCCAATGCTTCCTTCAATCCCTCTTGTTGATATATTCCCAATCCCATTTTTTATTTCCTCGAATTCGCGCATAATGCTTTAAGGTGACATCTAAAGCCCCTTAAATTTGTAATTATAGTTGAATAATGAAATCATCAAAATATATGAGGAAAAAATTAATTCAAGAGATGAAGTAGATAGTTTTAGAAATATACAAGACTGGAAAAGGTGAGGAATTAGATCGGAGAAACATGGTCAAGTTGATTAATGAATTAGATTTAAAACTAGATAGTCTTAGATTAGAGAAACAATTGAGGAGCGACCTCAACAATCATTTTTAAATAAATGTAAGTTGTATTAGTGTTACGTTTTCACTGAGGAAAAGGAGAAAAAAATGAACCAAAACCCAAACTATACTCTGGTCCAAACCTAACATTTAAAATAATTATTCATTTCTCGTAAACATAAATTCAACAGAATCCAACAAAACTACAACATTCAAAACAGTATTGAATATATATAAATTTATATGTTGAAAAAAATCAAGAAGCAACCCATTCCTCAACATATATTTTTATTTACAATCTAACTAATAAAGAAAACTAAATAATTGATATAATAAGATAAAGGGGTACATGAGAAACACATTCATACCGATCTTCATGATCCCTCCGTCTCCCACCTCCACAACAAGTTATATATTACCTATAAACAAAAATCATATGAATTTGTTCCAAAGCATTAAGACCAGCACAAGACTTTAACAATGGACTCGAAATCCACTGTACCATAAACCCAATTTCCCCTCACCATCTTTCATAAAGTTCTCGATATACCTACCCCACCACCAGTCCCACACAACCCGTCCCTTGAGGTGGAGGAAAATGATTATAGTGGAGTCAGAGTAAGAGGAGACAATGGTGGGTGGGAGTGTGCATGAAGTTATTTGGGAGCGGGAGATGAATAGGGGGTAGGGGGAAGGGTTTGGGAGTTCTTAAATATTATAAAAGAAATAAGCCAAATGAGGTCTTATTATTTTCTTTTCCTTTTTATTCCACCAGTGTTTAAAATTTTAATTGGCACGATTTCTAATTGTGAAAAAAAATAGAACGTAAATAAACCGTGACAAAATATATAAATTCATTCTAAATTTTATCACGGTTTAAAATGGTGCCACTTTCTCCATCTATAAGTGTTCCAGATTGTCATTTTAGGTGAAATGTTATGAGAAAAATAGAGCCAAAGTAACATGAATGTCTCCAGTAGTAAGTTTATTTCGCATATTAGCTTAACTGTGCTTAATAGGTCATTTTGACTTCTTATCTGAAGGAGTCACTACACCAAAATGGTCAAATTGTCACCTTTCAGCCGACCAGCCTTGTCAAGGTCATTGACCGTGACAAAAAACACGCGTTTTTTGTCACGGTCATTGACCTTGACACGACCGTGACAACTAATTTTCACGGTCATTGACCGTGACAAGACCGTGATAAATTTACTTGTCACGGACTTGTCACGGTCATTGACCGTGACAATTCTTTAAATAATTGTCACGGTCAATGACCTTGACACGACCGTGATAATGTTAACAGCAGAAACCTTTCCCCCCTTCTTTTTTCCCTCCCGCGCCGTTCCCTCCCTCTCTCTCTCTCTCTCTCTCTCTCTCTCTCTCTTCCATTTATATATATGTTTGTGTGTATATATATGTGTGTATGTGTGTATATATGTGCATGTGTGTGCATGTGTGGTGGTGGGGCAGGGTGGGGTAGGGGGTGGGGCGGGGTGGGGCAGGGTGGGGGCAGGGCGGGGTGGGGGCGTGTGTATATGTATGTGTATGTATGTGTATATGTGTGTGTATGTGTGTGTATAAATGTGTGTGTGTGGTGGTGTGTGGTGGGGGAGGGGGAGGGGGAGGGGGGTGGTGGCAGGGGGCAGGGGGTGGGGTGGGGTGGGGTGTGTGTGTGTGGTGGTGTGTGGTGGGGGAGGGGGTGGTGGAGGGAGGCAGGGGGTGGGGTGGGGGTGTGTGTGTGTGGTGTGTCTAGTGGTGTGTGGTGGGGGAAGGGGTGGTGGAGGGGGGCAGGGGGTGGGGTGGGGTGTGTGTGTGTGTGTGTGGTGGTGTGTGGTGGGGGAGGGGGGTGGTGGAGGGGGGCAGGGGGTGGTGTGTGTGTGTGTGTGTGTGTGTGTGTGCGCGCGTAGGTGCGTAGGTGTGCGTGTGTGTGTGGCAGGGGGGAGGGGGGCAGGGGGTGGCGGTGGGGCACCCATTTAATAACTTTTAAAATATTTGGAAAAAACATAATATTACAAAATTGAAACGAAATGGTATTGACGGAACTTACACATACGTTATGTACTGTGCTCTTACGTTGAAAATTATTAGATAGAAAAAGAAAAATATAAATTGAGATAACCTTAGAATATAATTAGGCTAAAAATATAATGGCATCAACTAACATATATACACAACACTAAAAGTAGACATCAATTTTATAAATAATTGATAATAGTTAGATAATAATTGGATAATAAACATCGGGAGGGGGTGGGGGTGGGGGTGGGTGGGGTTTTGAATATTATTTACATTTATATTTTTGGATATTATATACATTCAAAATAAATAATTGATAATAGTTGGATAATAATTGGATAATAATTGAAATTTTCATTCAAAATAAATGTTTCATTCAAAAATATTGGATAATAATTGATATTTTCATTTAAATTGATAATAATTTTATTCATGACATTAATTCAATTAGGTAAAACCCTAGATAATTTTTTAACAGAATTTGATAATATTATATAAAGTTTAGTAAATTCACAAAATGTTACCAATTGTATGTTTTTAGGAATATCATTAGTTAGAATCCATATACATGCATGTTGTTAGAAAGTCTTAAATTTAATTCTCACTTTAATTTGTAGAATTTTTGTACTTGGTTGGATTTATCCCTTTATGATAATAAAATTTATGCTCCAATTATAATTATCTCATGTCATAATTTTATTGATAAACAATATATGTAGTTGTCACGGTCGTGGTGGGGGGAGGGGGTGGGGGTGGGGTGGGTGGGGGTGGGGTGTGTGTGTGTGTGCGTAGGTGCATAGGTGTGCGTGTGTGTGTGGCGGGGGGAGGGGGCAGGGGGTGGGGGTGGGGCACCCATTTAATAACTTTTAAAATATTTGGAAAAAATATTATATTACAAAATTGAAACGAAATGGTGTTGACGGAACTTACACATACGTTATGTACTGTGCTCTTACGTTGAAAATTATTAGATAGAAAAAGAAAAATATAAATTGAGATAACCTTAGAATCTAATTAGGCTAAAAATATAATGGTATAAACTAACATATATACACAACACTAAAAGTAGACATCAATTTTATAAATAATTGATAATAGTTGGATAATAATTGGATAATAAACATCGGGAGAGGGTGGGGGTGGGGGTGGGGGTGGGTGGGGTTTTGAATATTATTTACATTTATATTTTTGGATATTATATACATTCAAAATAAATAACTGATAATAGTTGGATAATAATTGGATAATAATTGAAATTTTCATTCTAAATAAATATTTCATTCAAAAATATTGGATAATAATTGATATTTTCATTTAAATTGATAATAATTTTATTCATGAAATTAATTCAATTAGGTAAAACCCTAGATAATTTTTTAACAGAATTTGATAATATTATATAAAGTTTAGTAAATTCACAAAATGTTGCCAATTGTATGTTTTTAGGAATATCATTAGTTAGAATCCATATACATGCATGTTGTTAGAAAGTCTTAAATTTAATTCTCACTTTAATTTGTAGAATCTTTGTACTTGGTTGGATTTATCCCTTTATGATAATGGAATTTATGCTCCAATTATAATTATCTCATGTCATAATTTTATTGATAAACAATATATGTAGTTGTCACGGTCGTGGTGGGGGGTGGGGGTGGGGGTGGTGTGTGTGTGTGTGTGTGTGTGTGCGCGCGTAGGTGCGTAGGTGTGCGTGTGTGTGTGGCGGGGGGAGGGGGGCAGGGGGTGGGGGTGGGGCACCCATTTAATAACTTTTAAAATATTTGGAAAAAACATAATATTACAAAATTGAAACGAAATGGTATTGACGGAACTTACACATACATTATGTACTGTGCGGTTACGTTGAAAATTATTAGATAGAAAAAGAAAAATATAAATATTGGATAATAATTGAAATTTTCATTCAAAATAAATATTTCATTCAAAAATATTGGATAATAGTTGATATTTTCATTTAAATTGATAATAATTTTATTCATGAAATTAATTCAATTAGGTAAAACCCTAGATAATTTTTTAACCCTAGATAATTGTACTATTAACATTTTTTTTTATCTGTACTAATAACATTTTTTTTACAGCAAAAATGTCTCCTTCAGATGTTAAGGCGAAGATGATGATGATGTTTGTGATGATGTCGTCTGGGTTCGGTGGTAGCGGAGGCGACGAGGGATCCTCCGCCCCTAGGCTCCCCAAATATGGAAAATTTGGGATAACCGTCGAGAACAAGTCGGAGCTATTAGCGAGATCCCTCGAGCTGCTAAAGATGGTCATCGGCCCGGGGTTTATGAGTTGGAAGGAGGTGCCATATGAGGTCAAGTTAGCTGTTTGGGCGGCATGACATGTAATATTTATATGAATATTTCAATTTCAATTTCAATTTCAATTTCATATTTATATTTATATTTATTCGCAACTAACATTGTATTTGTT
The DNA here is from genome assembly GCA_949130495.1 of Sambucus nigra. Lineage (NCBI taxonomy): Eukaryota > Viridiplantae > Streptophyta > Magnoliopsida > Dipsacales > Adoxaceae > Sambucus > Sambucus nigra. The sequence continues at coordinate 59,910,970 of OX422223.1, read as the reverse complement.
GGACAGGAATAATTCAACTTGGATCCAAAGCTACGCGATTCCGTCTTGGAGTAGTTGAGGGAGCAACACAAGACGTGGAAGAAAAATATGCGGACACGGTACTTTGGAAAAACACGAGAGTCCATTTTACAATGGCGCGGATCCGTCCCGCCCAAGGAGCCGATCTCATTGGCACAATGGCAAAAGTTCATTGACAATGAGATCGAGGATCGACAATTGGCATCTCGCCAATCGGGGAGGGAAAATCGGGCTAAAAAGACGGACGTGCACTACTCCGGACGGACCTCTTACGCTGAGGTGGAGCATAGGATGCAGGTAAGATTTAATTTATCTATAACTACAGAAATATATTATTGGATATTATTTTACTTTGCGGGGCCGATACTAATTTTACTTTACTTTATTTTATTTCAGGGGGTAGGGAGTGGGCCAGGGGGTAAGCCACATGGGCTCGATACTTATGTGGCTCTTCGGACGAAGAAGGGGAAGGACAAGGAGGTGTCCCCGAGCATCGCGGCCACGATTGTAAGTAATCCGACAGTTTAATTATTATTAATTACGTTATAATTTTTTAGTTTACTTATTTTACTAATCATGTGCTTTTTGTCGTTTCAGGCAAAGCTTAAGGAAGTGCATGAGTCGCAGTCTGATGCCGACAAGGCATCTTTGTCCACAGACGCACTCAGCCAAGTGCTTGGCTCTGATCTCAAGGGGAGGACAAGGGGAGTGAGCTCGCGGGTGGCCAAATCTAGGATCATCGGATTGGAGACGAGTGACACCGGGTTGGCTCGAACGGTGGATTCACACGACGCGAAGCTGTCCCGTTTGGAGGCGACGGTCCAAGATATGTACGCATTCATGAAGCGTACATTGGGTGGAGACCGTAAAGGGAAAGGGAAAGGGAAGGAGAAGGAGAAGGCGGTGGAGGAGGAGGTGCGGGAGGACGAGGCGCAGGATGACGAGGATGTGGACCTCGCTGCTTCATCACCGACACGTTCGTACTTCGACGATCCACTTCCCTATTTGACGCCCTCCAACAGACCATTGTCGAGAATTGGCTGGCCGAGCGTGTTCATATTGGACGTATTTGATGGCCAGCGGATAGGGCGGGGGTTGAGGGACCTGAATATCGTCGAGGGTGGAATAGTCCATGGACGTGTGCTTCAAGAGATGGAGTCCAGGGTGATCGTCATGCATGTCATACCCGAGAAGGAGAACTCCCTATTGTGGTTGCGCGAACAATGCGGCACGACGTATATTAGTGGGTGCGTCAATTCGTATGTCGTGTGACCTACTCACCTCCTCAGTTTTATCCAAGACATGTAGTAACATTATTTTTAAGTTTGTCCATTTTAATTATATTTGGATTATATCGTCATGTATATTATTTTTACTTTGAATATTTGGATTATATCGTCATGAATATATATGCATTATCTTTAGTTTGTGTTGGATATATGATGTTTGGAACAGGTACAACGTTGCTATAACAAGTACAAATATACTGCTGGGCAGTGGCAGTGGCCACACTGCCCAGCAGATTTTTTTTTAAATTCTGCCCAGAATTGTCTCGGTCATTGACCGTGACAAGCCCGTGACACAAAGTTGTCATGGACGTGTCACGGTCATTGACCGTGACAATTTTTTTTAAAAGGGTCATGGCTTTGTCACGGTTTATAACCGTGACAAACGTGTCACGGTCATTAACCGCGACACGACCGTGACACAAAACGCGAGTTTTGTGTCAAGGTCAATGACCGTGACACGACCGTGACAAAAAAAGTTGTCTCGCCTCGAAATGTCACGGTCATTGACCTTGTCAAGTTGAATTTGTCAAGGTCAATGACCTTGACAAATGGGCAGATTTGGTGTAGTGAGATCCCGCGCAATTAACTATGGTTATTTCTTGAGCAATACCCTCTTCTTCTTTTACGAGAGAGTGTATTGCGTTCTGGAGAAAAAGCATATGATCTCATATGAGAATTGGATCGATAGTAGGCATATGTTCCCAGAACGCACCCAACGAAGAGATTTTTTATCTAGCGCTTCCTATTTTCGTTCTTAAGCTAGGAATTTATAGTTATTACAATAACTAACTCTTTTTGGTGCCAAGTAACTTCCAATTGAAATTTTAATTAATTATCTGCAATAACCACCCATACTTGCCTCCAAATAATCTATAATTTGAATTCAAAAAATAACTTCTTCAAACTACCCACTACATAAACAAAATTCGAGTCTTCGATGGTAGATTGAGCATGTTTTAAATGTCAATCATAGTTTCCCAACAATTGGTATCAGAGTCGTCGGTGGTAGATTGATCATGTTTTGAAAAGCTCTATAGTGTCCAACATTGAAAACCCTAGTTTTTCATGTTATATGATTATGAATCTTTTGTATGGTATCGTAATAATACATTTTTGGAGAGATTAAATGTATATATCCCTTTGATCATGGTCATATAAGTTTATTTTGTGTGTATGGATTATACAGTGGTTTATCTATAGTTATTTTTCGCTTCTTGATTCGATATGGTTGCAATAACTATTTTTTAATTACTTCTTTATTGATGTATTTGGAGGAGTATGTGAGGGTATGCAATGTTTATTTACTTTTATAATATTTTACAAGAAGACTAAATAAGGAATTGATTGAATAGGACACAAGTGGTTACTTTCAAGCCTATGTGACCAATGCACTTCATTTATTTAAATGGGTTTGGGTGATGGACAAAGTTTTGTGAAGTTTCATGAAGATCAGATGAGTTATGACCCTTTTTGCATGTGAATTGCCTAAAAAAGTCAAAGTCATCAAGATATAGGACTTGATCGATCTGAGGGCTCGTTGGATTGATCCTGTGTTGGGTAAGATCAATCCAACAGAGGAAGCTAACAATGGTTTGTTTATTTTTATGGTGGTTTTGGGTTGATTTGCGTGGTGGTTCATCTTGATCATTCTTCCCATAACATTTTCCAGTTGAAAAGATAATCATATTTTAATTAAAGTCTACTTCGAGTGGGACTCTACGTCATGAAGAAGTATTCTCTAATAAGGATTCTTGGACTTAAAGGTTTCTACTTTAAGAAGAGTTATGTGCCATGATGGATATGGGCATATTTAACCTTATTGTTTTATTTTATTTTTATAGTTATTATTTATATTAACATGTTCTCTCTTTATTATTGTGTTGCATAATTTCGTGTGCTAATTAACTGATTAATTAAGAAAACTCGGTTTATGGACAACATGAATTTAATTTTAAGACCGACCTAGATCATGTTTTTCTAGAAAATTCCCTTTTTTATATTTTCTAGAATGAATTTTATCACGTAATGAATTTTATCACGTAATAATGAGTCCGGGTAATTTAATTTGTACAAGTAAAGTGACAGTCACCAAGGATTTAATTCGAGCATTTAGAATTTGAATAAGTAGTTTTTCAAAATACCATCATGTTTAAAATATTAAGTGGAATAGGAAAACATAAGCCCTGCAGTCTCCATTGGTGTTTTGAGAATTGTGATGTGATTACTTTCTCATATCAGTTTGATCTGCCCCCAATTAGATGGATTTAATCAGAGCATGTGGTGCTCTAAATATTCTTAAGTAATAGTCCATTGAAATTGAATGTGAGTGAGTTCAGTCCTCCCATAGAGGAAGTTCTCAAGAGATGGTTTAATTTCAACGAACAAACCTAATATTACACTAAAATATAACATCTAAATAATAACATGAACTTATTAAGATATGAACATGAATAGTAACTAGGTATGATAATAAACTGTAAAAGTGCATTAACATGAAATAACAAAGAAAATCAACACATAGATATAAGTGGTTCAGCCAATTAGCCTACATCTATTTTAAAGTAACTTATTATACCCTAGTTGAATAGTATTCTACAAGTTACATGTTTGGTACTTTTTGTATCTAAAGAGTGTTTTGATAGAATAACAATATATTATTATAATGACTTAACTTATGGAATGACTTACAATGTACATTTATATTCATAGGTGGCTTGGGGTGTATTGTGCAACCCAAGTTAGGGATTGCATTTTTCCTCGAAAATTTGGGTCCTCATAAATACCCGACCCTATCGGGTAGGCTATGGGGATTAAGTTTCAGGTATCGGGGCGGGTTCAGGGTGGTAAAAAAATCCTCGAAATATTTTGGTTCGATGTTGGTGTCAGGTTAAAATATTTACATCGAACCACACTTGAGTCGAGAGAAAACATATTATAATTGCCTCAGCTAGCCCCATCTTTAGACGATCCCCATATCTATCAGATCTTGAACATGTTTGGTAAATCAATAGTGCCGAAACTATCCCGGCTGAGTTTCAGGTGGATTAATTGTTAGTTCGAACTGGTTTTACCCGAGTCTCAAGTGAGCAAGTTAGGGGTTTAAGACAAGTATTATTTCTGGTCGAGTCATGGATTACTGCATTACGGGTTCAATTCGAGTACAGTTTTGGCCTAACATTTGGCTGATATTGTTAAGAGTTGGGGTTGAGGAATTTTGGTCAAGTCTTAAATTTGTATTACTAATAGTTGGCGACTACCCCTTATCGCTCAAGCCTTGTTGGTGGTGTCTAAAACCATGCTTTATGTAATAGTTTTACTTATGAATTTATAGTTAAAATAAAATTAGTTTCTACTATTATAATGTTTGCATCATTTTATACATTGTCGAGGTCTTTTATTCTGTTTTGTAGGTGTTCTGGTGTGTAGAGTACCGCTTACACAAAGAGGATCAGGTCACCAATTCTTATAGAATATAATTTTTATCGTTCACAATCTTAGAAGGAACTATACACACCATTAATATAGTTGTAGCACAATATTTTAGTAGGTCTATCTTGATTACGGGAAATTGTATAGTTTCAACTTATTGTGCTAGTACACTTTATGTGTATTGAATGGGACCACTTTGAGGTCATTGTCTTTATACTAATTTTATAAGACAATGTAAACCTCGTGATTATTAGGTTTACTTAAGGCATTTAATCCAGGTATGATTGATGGATACATGCACTAGTAATTTATTGCTTTGTCTTTTTGGGTGAGATTCATTATTGGATCAATAATCTTAATAGATTGGGTAATGGTGATTTTTATATTGTGAAGGTCTTTTATGGATAAAATTGACGTCTCGATATAGAGACTGGCGATACCTCCTTGAGATGCTTATAAGTTTTGTATGTGTCAAACTCTGCAATGGATTATGTTAATCCGACACTACAAATAAGTTAAGTTGGATTGCTCGAGTACTGAAAGAAGTTGATCAAATAAATTTTCAATAATTTATTTGATTGACGTGTATCTATAACCTTAACGTCGGTAGAATTAAGTAATTAAAAATGAGGAGTTTGCAATATAATTTTGAGTTAAGGAGTGGAGTTGCAATTATAATTAGTTACTGGTATTAACTATAATTAAGGGATTGAGATTAAGATTTGAAAAGGATTATGTTTTCTCACGCCCATTAGGAGACACATTCGTATCTCTCTTTAGGGTCCCTACTATAGCCTATATATATGCACCTAAGGCTCATTCTTTCAAAATATAGCCGTCACTCTTGGATACTCAAAAGACCCAAATTCGAACTTGTGAGAAAGAGAGGCATCAAAAGAAAAAGAGGAGAAAAGAAGGTGGTCACGAAGTTAGAGCCCACCATCTACTCGTGACTGTTCATATTAAGAATACAGTAGAAGACCGTGAGGTGCATCAAGCCTGCATTCTTAATCAAATGTCATCACATATTCTATATGTCTAAAAATGAGATCAAATAAAATAGATCTCGACAGGTAAATCTTAATTCCACCTTGTAGGATTTCATGTATGTATATTTTTTTTGTAATTCAATTTATATTCATTTTTAATAGACACTTGGACTTATTCTCCAACACCTCCTTCAGCCGAGCCTTGTTCGAGGCTTATTGAAGGTTGCAGCCGAGACTTTTGTGAGCTAAGGGAGAATTTTAGTTTGGATTTTTTCCTTGTGTCATTCAGACTTTCCAATGTTGGGCCTTGGTGCGTCTGGCCCAGCTTATATTTTCCCTATATAAGGAGTAGCCTTCATTCACTTTTTACCACTTTAAATCTTTACTCTCAATCAAAAACTTCTCTATATAGGATTTTCAAAGGCCTTCAACTTGTTCTTAGAGTTCTTCACTCGTTGATTATATGCCAGTAAGATTTTCCATCTCTAGATCTTTTTTCGGAAGTGATTTTTAGTCCATAACTTCTTATCACAGACTGTTAAAATCATTAGGCACGTTTAGGATTTTATTCATCACTTTTCGTTCTAGTGTTCTTTAGCTTTAGCATGGTTTGATATTTAAACTCATTGAGTAGATTATGTTTTTGAATTTTTTAATGCCCAATCCATTTATAGAATTCTCGAAAAAGTTTAGGGTGAACATAGTTAGGGAAACCAGGAATTTTGAAAGAGTAGATTAATGATAGTTTTGGTTGACCCTTTGTCTTTCATTCATGCTCATAATAATCACACAGGAGGTCCATCTCCCCCTCATTGTAGCCAAGAATATTTGGATCCCTTAGTTAGGACTAGACCAACAATGTCCCATTGTCCCGGGGATTGATCTATTAAGAGAAATACCACGAGTCAAGACACAAACTACTTTAAGGCTTCCATGGATAACGCTCCATCTATTGTTTATACCCTTTTATCCACTAAGAAATTACCCGGTTATTACTTCTCAAGTCCTCGACACCAAGGCATAGACTTTCTAAAGTCTCATAAATTCCAACCACAATTGGAAGCCATAGTTCTTTTAGGTTAGTGGAGAGTGGGAGTTCTTTGATGGGGAACTGGAAGGAGTTGTGAGGGTCCCTTGTGATTGGTAAATCCTTATCTGAGCAGTACATTTTCATGCCTTTATCTTTACATCTTAAAAATTATTCATTTTACTTGTAATATTGATATTTTTCTTAGTTCTTTATTTTTCCATGTAGAGTATGGTGGACGACATTGTTAATGTCGGAATCAAGACCTTTGAATATCTAGCTCCTTTGGAAAATCTTGAGGAGTTCAACATCATCTCTAATCCTCACCCTTTAGAAGATCTTAGTAAGTTTTCTCCCTGGTAACTTGTCTGTTTTTTAGTTAAAATTTTGATTTTATGGTAACTACCTAACTCTAGTTCATACTTTTTATAGTCAAACCCGACGATTGATCTGCTGAAAAGTGGGATATCGTAGTCCATAAGATTATTAGAGAGTGTAAGGACGAATTTTTTATAAAGTCAATTTGTATGTATTTTGGGTTATTTTGTGTTGGGAAAAAATTCTTTGAGTTATAGGTTAGGAATTGAGTGTGTTGGCCTTTTAAGCTTATGATGTGTTTATTTGAAGATGTAGTGGTGAAGTTTTAGACACCCCATTGTGTTGTGTTTCGTGCCATGTTTTATCTTCATGTTCCAAGGATCTCTCAGGTATGAATGTGTATATATTGTAGTCCTTGGAACTTAGTACTAGGTGTTGGTTTTTATAAAAATGTTTGAGGACAGTTTAGTTTTTCAAATAAAACTATTTTTGTCATTCGAAGGAATTTTGTATACCCAATATAATTTTACACTGAGGTTGATCAAGTCTAAATATAAAATCATACGAGATCGTAAAAATTAAATAATATCATTCTCAGCATGAAGAGATCAAATGAATAATGGAAAATAATTTTGAATAGATGAGAAGATCCTCAAATATATCTCATAATGTCCAACTACCTAATCTATAAACAATGTTGTCTCAACAATAATATATAAATCAACTCCCAAAGAGTTTATGAGTATTATAAACCAACTATATCTCAACATGCAACCAGATATGTTAAAATAAGCTAGACTGAAAAGATAAATTATAGCATGAGGAGATAGAGATCTGCAATAACTTCGGAGCCGATACTCTGAAAGATGTATATCACACGCTGACTGGATCGAAAGGCAATCTAAGTATGGGGTCCAACCATAACACCTAGTTTCCACAAAAGGAGGTTAAACCCTATCAAGTAACTTAGCTATGCAACTCAAAGTAGTTATATGCATAGATGATAAAGTCAAAGTTTGATAATTTAATAACGACCCAACCCATAAACGTAGTCTCACAATATATTATATTTATGTCATTTCATACCATTAATTAATCATTCTCATTAACTAATCAATCAGTAACTGAAATGCTCAAAAGTTCATTAACACGTAACTAACAGGCTCAATAATTCATCAACACGTAACTCACATACTCCCATTCATCTTTGTCATATCATAAACATGAGGTACGCCAAATTCAAATAATCACCTTTATTAATCACAATCACTTTCATTAGTTAATTATACTCATTAATTTAATTATCACGTAACCGACGTGCACCCCTTCATCTCATAAACATACGGTATGTCAAATTCAAATAATCACATTTCATGCCCTGATTCCACATGGTATTCGCATAGCCGGGAAATCACATAACACAATATTTATAAACATCACGTATCACGCCCTGGTATTTGCATGGCCAGGAATAACATATCATACTAAATAAACCATAAACATCACGTTTTATGCCCTTACGCCACTTGATATTCGCATGGCCGACAATTTACACATCATAATATTTGGGTGTCCCTCCACGGTGCCCACCCATTCATTTCCATCTTAGCAAGTTCAAATAATGTTGACATTTTAACATGTAATTATTCACTCTGAGAAAACTACTCATATCTCAATTATCATAGTTACCCCGACTTGGCTCTACTATTTAGAATCATTATCTATATTTTTAAACAGTTTTATAGAGAGATAAAGGGACAAACATTATGCAAGTGATTCTTCGTAACGCAAAGCGTAAAGTTGCAAGTTTATAATTTTATTACTGATATAAGTCGTAACGACAATCTGCCTCTAAACTCCGTGTGTGAAACGTCTCACCGAAGTGAAATCCAAACAAGGAACCCTCCCGATACACTAACGTTTAGATAGAGTAGTTGTTAAGACAAATTATTTAAAGTTTATTACATGAAAGTAGGACATTTAAGCTGTCACGACAACTCGTCTCTAAACTCGGTGTATGGGATGTGTCACCGAAGTGAAATCCAAACAGTTAACCCTCCTGATACGCTTGCGTTTATATAGATTAGTTGCTAAGACAATTCATTTAATGTTTATTATGCAAGAGTAGGGCAAGAATTTAAATGTCTACGTGTGAAATCTCTGAATTGATCCACACTACTATTCAACAACCATACCAATCACAATAATTTCCCGTACTCCTAACGTCTACATAGCAGAGCGCACATAAAAAATAGCATGGTTTAAAACATGGGTTCATATTGAGTTCTTACATAACAGGTGTTGACACCAAAATTAGTATGCTGATGTGGACGAATAATAAGAAGACACGTGTAAATCTACGTGGCACAATAGCAACGAGGAAGATTGTTTCCCCGGCCAACATACTCATTCCGAGGAACACCAACCCTCCGAGGAACTCTTATCCTCCGAGGAACTCCAATGCTCTGAGGAACTTTTGGACGACGAGCAACTAAGGCGGTTCGAGATGCACCTCGACCACATCATTAATTGCCAGATAATCAATAGTTCAACTATTCATTGAATGCTTATCATCTTGATGCGCACGTTTGAAGAACATTAAATGAATTACCCTTTCATACGTATATCATTTAGTGTAACACCCTTTCATTTACAGCCTAAGGGCTATAAATACCTTGTATCACCCTCATTCAAATGGACCAGAATTTCTTGATAGCACTTGTAATCGAGAATTCCCAAACACTCAGCAATAACATAATAGTGGACGTAGGCCATTCATATAAGGCTGAACCACTTTAAAATCTTTTGTCTTATTTATTTATCTGTGATTAAATAATTAGAGTAATCTAGTTTTTTACATCAACAGATTGGCGCCGTCTGTGGGAATCGATTGTTATTATCATTTTTCACCAAAAATCATTCATCATCAATGGCGGATAATCCAGAATCTAGCAATCGAAACGCTGGAAATGCTGGAAATCCTCCAAATCCCTCTGCACCTCCAGATCTGGCCGGAATTATGACGAATCTAGCTCAAGGACAAACCGCCATGCAAGACACAATGAGGCAACTTATACAAACCCTTCATGGCGATGCACTTGCACGTTCAGTATAGCGAAGTGGTCAGAGGCAAACTTATTTACTTTCTTCACGATGCAGACGTACTGAGTCATATCGCAATGAGGAATCTGATGATTTCTCTTATCAACCTGGGCGAACTTCGTCAATAAGGGCTACAGATACTGATCAACGTATCACTCTCTCTCCAGAAAGACCCAGTGCCTTAGAAAGACTGAGTAGGGTGTCTCCTTTCAGTCGATTAGGCCCTAGGAGTAATAAGAGTCCACCTAAGACCATGTCGAGGAGTTTTCGACAACCATCTGATCTCAGAGAAGGATCAGCACAATCACGACCAGTTGCTCGTCAAGATAAATCTCAAGAGGCTACTTCAGAACGATCCATTGCTCGAACCAATAGGCCCGAGGAAGAAAATGAAGCGTGGAAAGGGTCCCTTCAGCGATTGGAGGATAGATTGGGAGAAATGGCTAGGGCGAAGAATCCCCTACAATGAACTTTTGTTCAAGGGACACCTTTTGTCCAGGCCATTGTGAATTTTCCTACACCGTCAAAGTTTAAAGCACCAGTAGTGACCCCTAAATATGATGGAAAGACAGATCCTGTCCTTCATATAGAGCAATATCAAGCTACCGCCGATATCTATGCTGTCCCCGACGAGATGAGATGCAGAGCGTTCTCAAGAACTCTTACTGGAGCTGCCCAGATATGGTACAACAATCTTCCTCGGGGAAAGATTTCAACTTTCTTTCAGTTGTCTGAGTTGTTCATTGGCAATTTCTGTTTTGGAGCAAAGCCAGTAAAACGAGTAGCACACTTATTAAGTGTTAGACAAAAATCTGGTGAGAGTACTAGAGATTACATAACCCGTTTTAATAACGAGAAGCTGAAAGTTATAGATTACGAGGAGAAGACAGCAATCACCGCCTTGATGAGTGGGTTGTTGCCTAATAAGTTGTATTACACCTTGGCGAAAGATCCACCTAAAACTATGTCAGAGTTGATGGCAAAAGAGGCCAAAATCATGAATGCCGAAGAAGCTATGGCTACAAAGAAGAATATAGATAAAGACACCAAGGTGGACGTCGACAAGTCTAAAAATAAAGAGCATAAGGGCAATGGTGGCGACAAGCGTTCCAGAAATAACAAGTCATCATGGGAAGTCCTAAAGAAATTCGATAATTACACTCCCTTAAAAATGGGTATTAATCATGTCTTGGAAGAAATCAAGAATAGCGAGGAAGTAAAGTGGCCAAAGAAACTGAGGTCAGATCCTGATGCGAGGAACAGGGACAAATATTACGAGTTCCACAAAGATCATGGCCATATGACTAAAAATTGCATAGCTCTTCAGAACGAGATTGAAACACTCATCCGAAGAGGAAAGCTAGCAAAATATGTTGATCGGGGAGGTGAAAGAAAAAATAACGACTGAGCTAGAGAGAGGTCTAGATCTCCTCGTTGAGCAGAGGAGAAAAAGAAGAGAAACTATGAAGATGATCCAGATGATGACCCCGACCTTCCCAAGAACCAAGGCAGCCATAACGAGAGGTATTTTCTATACGTTTTGGGTCATTTGATTGTAATGTCATTACAGGAGGAGATGCAGGAGGAGGAGACCTTACTGCAGAAAGAAAGGCTTACCTCGAAGAGGCCCAAGCTTGCTCATACATTCAGCGAATAAATTTGGCGGAGGAAGATCGCCCGAGGAAAGTAAACAAAGATAAGCTCGTCATTGGCTTTTCGAAAAATGACCTGGCAGGTGTTCTTTATCCTCACGACGATCCTTTGGTGATCAAAATGAGGATGAAAGAGGTAGTGATTTCAAGGGTTCTGGTAGATAATGGTAGTTCGGCAGACATCATGTACTACTCTTGCTTTGATAGCTGAAATTTGAAATTATCTCAATTGGAACCTTATCACAGACCCATTCTGGGTTTTGCTGGCGAGAAAGTTTTTCCACTTGGAACGATCAACTTGGATATATTCATTGGAACTTGTCCTGCTTGTCGAACAGAGAGAATACGCTTCTTTGTGATGGATAAGAATGTGCATTCAGCCTACAACATCATCATGGGAAGAGTTGGTTTAAAGAAGTTCGAAGCAGTTCCATCTACAGTACATCAGTGCTTAAAATTCCCAATAAATTTCGGAGTTGGAGTTGTGAAAGGTGACCAAAAAGTAGCTCGAGAATGCTATTATTCATCTGCCGAACAAGAAGAGTTTGAAGAATCAAAGAAAAAGACTAATACTTACCAAGTAGAGCAAGGTACAGAAATTGAAACGCTTGATCCCAGAGATGAATCCCAACTTGTAAAAGGACAGGTGGTGGAATCTACAGAAAATGTTATTCTGGACGACGAGCACCCTGAACGAGTAACCCAGATAGGTTCATTGTTGGATGCTTCAATAAAACAGAAATTGATAACTTTCTTGAGAAACAGAAAGAAAACTTTTGCGTGGAATCATGAAGACATGCCAGGAATAGATCCAAACTTCTTATGTCATGAACTCAAAGTGAATAAGGAGATCAAGCCTGTAAAGCAAAGAAGAAGGGTATTTAGCCCCGAGAAGAATCAAGCTATTCAAGAGGAGGTCGACAAGCTCCAGAAAGCCCAATTCATTGAAGATGTGAAGTATCCAGACTGGTTGGCAAATGTGGTGATGGTAAAGAAGAAAAATAATAAATGGAGAATGTGTGTTGATTTCACTGATCTCAACAAGGCTTGCCCAAAGGATCACTTCCCATTGCCCAGAATTGACCAACTAGTGGATGCTACCTCAGGGCACGAGCTACTCAGTTTCATGGATGCTTACTCTGGCTACAACCAGATCAAAATGAAACCTGAAGACAGGGAAAGTACTTCTTTTATCACCCCTAGGGGAACTTATTGTTATAATGTTATGCCTTTTGGTTTGAAAAATGCAGGAGCGACATACCAGCGGCTGATGAACAAGGTTTTTACCGAACAAATCAGTTGTAATATGGAAGTCTATGTCGATGACATGCTGACAAAAAGCAAGAAAGCTGTTGATCATCTAGTTGATTTAAGCCAGACTTTTGATCAACTGGATAAATATCAAATGAAGCTCAATCCGACGAAGTGCACATTTGGAGTACGAGAAGGAATGTTCCTCGGATACATCGTCAACCAACGAGGCATTGAGGCGAATCCAGAAAAGATCAAAGCTCTTTTAGGGCTGCGATCTCCAACGACGAAGAAAGAAGTACAGAGTCTTACAGGACGAGTTACAGCGCTCAACAGATTTGTATCACGAGCAACTGATAGATGCTTACCATTCTTCAAAACACTTCGAAAAACTTTCGAGTGGAATGAAGAATGTGAAAAAGCCTTTCAAGATTTGAAGAAATACTTGAGAGCACCTCCACTGTTGTCTAGGCTAGTAATGGGAGAAAAGTTGTACTTATACCTAGCAGTATCGGAGAATGCGGTCAGCTCGGCATTGATCAGATTGGAGAATGGAATCCAAAAGCCAATTTATTACACAAGTAAGGCTTTTCGAGGTGCAGAGATCAGGTACCCAAAGCTAGAAAAATTGGCATTGGCGTTAATTGAAGCAAGTAGAAGAATGAGGCCATATTTCCAGGCCCATACCATCATCGTGTACACCGACATGTCACTAAGACAAGCCCTTCATAAGCCAGAGAAATCGGGGAGACTGATGTACTGGGCAATAGAGCTTGGTGAATATGATATTGTGTATGAACCCAGATCGTCATTAAAAGGGCAAGCTGTTGCAGATTTTATAGAAGAGTTTACGTACCCTGATACTCCCGAGGAACAAAAGATACTCGCGGACCAGCCTATGGATGTTACAGGACCAACAGACATAAGTCCAGACCAACTCCGGTTGGTAAAAGGACTTGTGGATGTAGAAAGATCATCAAATTCAAACCCAGACCAACTCCGGTTGGTAAAAGGGCGAGAAGAGATGGTCGACGAAGAGCGAAAAATATCAGAGGAAGTTGAAAGGAAACAACACATATTTCACCGAGGAACTTTGTTAGATAAGAAATTTGAAGACGAGATACCTACGTGGAGATTATATGTGGATGGGTCATCTTGCACAATAGGTTGTGGAGCAGGAATTATTTTGAAAACCCCAGACGAGATTGACATGGAATATGCCCTGCGATTCCAATTCAAAGCCTCCAATAATGAGGCTGAGTATGAGGCCATGATAGCAGGTCTTAATTTAGCAAAGAATATGGAAGCACAACAACTAATGGTATTCGGTGATTCTTAGTTAATTGTGAATCAGATGTTGGGAATATATGCAGTTAAAGGAGAGTTAATGGCCAAGTATTATACCAAGGTGATGGAGTTGCTGGCAGAATTTGATGCCATTCAGTTGATCAGAATACCAAGAATAGAAAATGTACAAGAAGACGCATTGGCCCGACTAGCATCAGCTACTCGTACCGAGCTGCGAAGAACGATACCAATTGAAATATTAGAAAGTCGGAGCATAGATGAAGACCTGACGATGAATATTATTACCCTTGATTTAGGGTCATCTTAGATGGATCCCATCAGGGCATATATTGAGGATGGAGAATTACCAGATGACAAACTCGCTGCCAAGAAATTGAAGTATAAAGCTGCTCGGTATGTACTAACTAATGGTGTTTTATATAGACGAGGAATTATGGCAGGACTACAAAGATGTGTACATCCTTCCGAGGTGAAAGAGTTAATTGAAGAGATACATGAAGGGTCCTGTGGAGCTCATGTAGCAGGTCGGACACTTTTGCAAAGAGTGATGACGCAAGGGTACTACTGGCCGACGATGAGGGCTGATTGTTTAGCCTATGCCAAGAAATGTGATAAGTGTCAACGCTTTTCCTCCATCCGACGAACTACACAAGCATTGTTGACACCCATAACATCCCCTTGGCCATTCGCCATGTGGGGAATTGATTTGGTTGGACCATTGCCAACGACCTGAGGAAGATTCAAGTACCTCGTTGTTGCAGTGGATTATTTTACCAAGTGGGTAGAAGCTGAGCCGCTTATTGATATGACATACGAGAAAGTATACCAATTTGTCTGGAAGAATATCATCTGTCGATATGGTCTCCCTCATGCCTTCATCACAGACCATGGAACACAATTCGACAACGAGGAGTTTTCTGCCTATTGTCAACAATCAAACATCCTGAAGACCCATTCAGCACCAGGTCATCCTCAAAGAAATGGGCAGACTGAGGTGACGAACAGAACACTACTAAATGGTTTGAAGAAGAGGCTAAGTGAAGCTAAAGCTAATTAGATTAACGAGCTACAGTCAGTCTTGTGGGCTTACCGAACAACTCCCCGAGCAGCAACGGGAGAATCCCCATATATGCTAGCATTTGGAAGTGAGGCAGTAATACCTGTCGAGTTGGGTCTTCCAACACACAGAGTGCTGAATTTCAATTCCCCAGTCAGCGACTTAATGAGAAGACTGGATTTGGATATGCTCGAGGAGGTTAGAGAAGAGGCAGCCATTAGGAATGCTGGTTACCAACAACGCATAGCTCTGTTCTACAACAAGAGGGTGAAGAAATGCGACTTAAAAGAAGGGGATTATGTGCTAAAGAAGGTCATTCAGAAGCACAATAAGCTGGAAGCAAACTGGCATGGACCTTACCGAGTTACAGAAGTTGTTCGACCAGGAACTTACAGAATAGCAACTCTAGAAGGAGAGGAATTTAAGAATGCATGGAATGCTGAACACCTACGCAAGTATTATCAGTAATGTAAAATGTAAAGCAGTTCCTTCATTATGAATAAAACGATGATGTTTCACCATCTTCTTCCTTTTATTACAAGTTTTTTGGGGAATACTAGTGTGATACACTACACTAATAGTTCGAGCGTGATCAACTTCGGTTGGTAAAATAGCGAGAACAAATTATACTCCTTTAGTTAGGAAGCGTACACTTGCGTGATCAACTTCGGTTGGTAAAAGAGCTTGTGGACAAGATAGTTCAAAAGAACCTGATAGTTCGAGCGTGATCAACTTCGGTTGGTAAAATAGCGAGAACAAATTATACTCCTTTGGTTAGGAGGCGTACACTTGCGTGATCAACTTCGGTTGGTAAAAGAGCTTGTGGACAAGATAGTTCGAAAGAACCTGATAGTTCGAGCGTGTTCAACTTCGGTTGGTAAAATAGAGAGAACAAATTATACTCCTTTGGTTAGGAGGCATACACTTGCGTGATCAACTTCGGTTGGTAAAAGAGCTTGTGGACAAGATAGTTCGAAAGAACCTAATAGTTCAAGCATGATCAACTTCGGTTGGTAAAATAGCGAGAACAAATTATACTCCTTTGGTTAGGAGGCGTACACTTGCGTGATCAACTTCGGTTGGTAAAAGAGCTTGTGGACAAGATAGTTCGAAAGAACCTAACAGTTTGGACCCACGAACAACTTCGGTTGGTAATAGGGCGAGAACAAAATATACTCCTTTGGTTGGGAGGCAATAGTTCAAACCCACGACCAACTTTGGTTGGTAAAAGGGCAAGAACAACATTCTTAAAACGCCATTCTAGGTTAATTAAGAAACAAATATGCTCTCAAATGCCAATTTATGTTGGTCGGGAGGCAAGATTATTGCAGAAAAATACAATAAGTTCATCGAAAAATAAATATTCCAAACTGAACCAAGTATAGTTGGTCAGGGATAAAAACCCACTAACTGTGGTTGGTCGATGAGGAAAAATCTTTGACCTTGGTTGGTCGGGCACATTTATTGAAAAAGACAAAATTTACCAAGTATAGCTGGTCGGGGATAAAAACCCATTAACTATAATTGGTCGACGAGCTCAATTTAAACAACCTTGGTTGGTTGTAAGAAATTTTAACATTTTTTATACTCATTACTCTGTTATTAAGTGATCGAGCAACATTTTTGATACTTTATTTTGGTCGATGAACCATACAATATTGTTATGCAAGCACAAATATAAAGTGTTTAACAGGCACAAGATAATAGCAATACAGATTTGCAAACAGAAAATGAAAGTCTTTCATTAAAATTCAAAATAAATTACAAGTTACATATGTGTGCTAACTATTACACTGAAAATCCTATTCTATTGGTTTTTTCCCTTCAGCCTTCGATACAGGTTCCTCGCCAGTAGGAGGATCATTTAATGTCTGAGGAGAATTGATAAAATTCAAGTCCTTCAACATTCTGACATTCATTACTGAAGGAGTATCCAAGAGATGCTCGGGACGAGATACGTCAATTTGAGAATGAAGGTTATAGTCACCAAGATAATTCGCAATCAAGCTCCGAGGAATGGCGCGAGCTGGTATCCATTCCATGTCCAACTTGAAAGGTGGCACAGGCAAGTCAAGCACTCCAGGCTCGTAGTAATACCACAAAAAATGTCCTTGCTCGAGCTTTAATACACATAAGGCATTCAGCCAGCCTTATTTATAACCCTCATTATTAGCATTCTGGATACGAGCATCTAAATGAACTAGAGCTTCATTGTATCCAGCCATCCAAAATTCCCTGGGCTGTTTATGGAATTGGAAGGTTAATCTATCCAATTGTTCATGAAGGTTTTTGGTGAAAAGGTCCTTGGTATGTAAAGCAGACTTCGTCGCAGTAAGTTGATCTTCCAAAGTCAGGATTTTCTTGGACATTTCAGACAAAGCTCGATCTTTTACGTTCAACTGGTACGCTTGAGTTTCCAATGTTGACAGAGTACGAGCTTCTTCAATACTACGAGGAGTTCTTGATCGACCCCGAGCAGCTGGAGTGCTTCGTTCCTCGTTATCATCCTGAGCAGCTCTTCCTCGCCCACGAGAACCTCTTCCTCGTCCCCGAGCAGTAGCAGAAATACCATACCTTCTTAAAGTATCCAATTCTTGCCTTAATTTGGCATTCTCAACCTCTAAGAATGAGAACCCTTTGTCGGAGACTGGTACCAAGGCAGTGGAAGATGAAGCTGTAGACTTATACTGTGCTAACTCTTTCTGCAAATTGTTGTTCTCTTATTCCAGCAGCTCGGCGATCTGTCTGCAGGCCTCAACTTCACCTTTTAGGGTTCTCTCCCTGACATCGTAACTAGCAATGATCTTTTTGTGGCCTGTCTCGGAAGAAAGCCGTTGATACCTATCCCCATACCCCTCATGCAACAGGGCAGTCGATTCATTGTGCTGATTCTGAAGATTTCTAAAGTACAATGAAGCTCCTCGATCAAGTCATAGTAGGCCACGTTGTTGACCACAACTCGGTCAAGTAAATCCTTCAGGTACTGATAAGCCTCAATTGCTTGTTCTGAAGCATCATGGCCAAGGATGTTAGCAATTTCTAATACGCTCAAATCTGTGTGACCAGCCTTATAATATTCACGGCATTGCTGCATCAGCTTTGTATCATGGGCAGATATCAGTTCCATTCTAGCCATAAACTAATAAAGAGGAGAAGGCAAGAGTTAATAAATAAAAACAGACAGAGCATCAATAATGTAGAGGAACAAAAAGATGTGATTTTATTACATCATCAACAAGATTACATCGTTTGGAATACAGAGGATAAGTAAAAGAAAAACAAAAAGAGAGTACCGAACAACTTCACACCTTTTCCTTGTCTCCCAAGACTTTCTCGGGAGGCTGGGACAAGGAGCTTGGTTGCTCGGTAGGAACAATGATCTGATTAGTAGAAGCTGGGACTTGTTCTGGAGGAGCAGGCAAGGATAAAATCTCCTCGGTGGCCGTCTGGTTGGGTTGTGGAACAAGGACTTGATCACCCACAGTCATTGAGGATTCCTCAGATGCAGCTTCGTCTTCATCCTCATCTTGAATAACTGGAGGAGGACCAGGGAAATGTTGTTGAAATAGCTCGGAGTCCTCGCTCACCTTCAGTTCCTCTAAGGCAGCAACCCAACCATCATGGAAGTATTTCAAACTTCCATAATTCAACTGGGTCATCATCGCTGCTACCCCCCTGTCCCATCCTTTGTCCCAACCAGTTCGGAAGGACTTCTTCACAGCTGTTATTCTTTGTCCCTTTTTGGACATCAACCTTATTTTTCTTCCCATCTCCAGCAGAGGAAGTCTCTTCGAAGAGAGCGGGAACTCTTCTCTTGCCCATTTTTTGGCTCAAAGGAATAAGAGATTCTCGATCAGAGTCTTCAGGAATTTGCACTGGATCACTGATGCTGACCACAGGACGAGCAGTAAAGGACGACGTATAGCTCCCATACTGCAACAAGTATGAAGCAGACCTGATGTGCTCGTCTGCAACTTTCTGATGCAAACTCCAGATATGTTTCAATTGTCTTATATTAACTTCTGATTCTTTGGGAGTTTTTCTCTTGCTGTCAACTGTAAACAAAAATAAATTGAAATGTCAATCATGCATTTATTCAAACATGATGAAATCATAATTTCGAAAATAAAATAAAATGAAAATAACCTATCCCATTGCCATATGGGGGGCATTTGGGACCTTCATACACGTCGTCTCCGACTGAAGGAGCATGTTGCCAATTTTTGAAAACTAATCCATGTTCAAAATAATCCCTGTTAGCATCAGGGAGGTTGACTACTAAAGCCCTATTCAAAAATCTGGTTTTTAAATAATAAACATTATCTAAAACAGCCCATCTATAGCAATACATAATCTCAGGAATTCCAATACGAGTTCCATGAGTTTAATTTAACTTATCCACCCCATTAACTATTCTCCATGTATTGGGGGCTACCTTTGCAGGAACAACATCGAAATGTTGACAGAATTCTAAGCATAAAGGGTTAGGTGGAAAAGAAAATTCACACTCAGCAATAAAGAGGCTGGGGAACCAATGTCCCTCAGCCAAACGAAAATAGTCAAAGGTCTCAGGAAGATTCTCCAAAGTTACCCAAGACGGAATGGAATAATCAGAACGGAATTTTTCAATAGATTCAATAATATAAACCATGGTGAATAAAAGGAGAAAGAAGAAGATCTTACAGGGAGAATGGAGATCTGTTGACAATGAACGAAAACAAGGATGAACGCACAAGAGAAAGGAAAGCTATGGAGAATTCGAAAGCAAGAAAATTGGAAAAGGTAGAGGACGGTATGATTGCTTAGGAAGTTTAAATACCTTGCCTTGGGAAATGGCGAAAGAAATGATTACAAAAAAGAAATATTACGCTACCGGCGGCTAAAAGGACAAAAAGGGCACGAAGATCGAAGCGCCTGTAAAAATGAAAAAAGGCGGATTCTGCGAATTTGAAAGGAAATTTAAATACGAAGAGAAGGCTCCTAAAACCCAGGAAGGTCATTTAATATCGCCATATACCGAGAAAGAATGTTCCATACTCCTCAAAGTTCGAAATATGAAACATTGGGGGCTTCTGTTGACACCAAAATTAGTATGCTGATGTGGACGAATAATAAGAAGACACATGTAAATCTACGTGGCACAATAGCAACGAGGAAGATTGTTTCCCCGACCAACATACTCATTCCGAGGAACACCAACCCTCCGAGGAACTCTTATCCTCCGAGGAACTCCAATGCTCCGAGGAACTTTTGGACGACGAGCAACTAAGGCGGTTCGAGCTGCACCTCGACCACATCATTAATTGTCAGATAATCAACAGTTCAACTATTCATTGAATGCTTATCATCTTGATGCGCACGTTTGAAGAACATTAAATGAATTACCCTTTCATATGTGTATCATTTAGTGTAACACCCTTTCATGTACAACCTAAGGGCTATAAATACCTTGTATCACCCTCATTCTAATGGACCGAAATTTCTTGATAGCACTTGTAATCGAGAATTCCCAAAAACTCAGCAATAACATAACAGTGGACGTAGGCCATTCATATAAGCCTGAACCACTTTAAAATCTTTGTCTCATTTATTTATATGTGATTAAATAATTAGAGTAATCTAGTTTTTTACATCAACAACAGGGACACGTAATTATTTTACACGAGTATGTTACATCATAAGGGGCCAATTAAAGCATATCAATTGTCCCAAGTCATTTATAATATTCTCATATTGGTTATTATAACATGAATAAGAATCTCGTAACAATTCTCATTGTTTTGGAGCATACATATCAAAAGTATTAATCCTAAAGTGTAATGCACAACCCTACTAAGCAATTGAAATTTCAAGAGATTTTACTTTTAAATAAATTTCACATCGTCCATTCTCGTAATTCAAATTATCAAATTCTACATACGGGGTCCAACTCTAAAATTGGCATTTTCATGCGTTGGGGTCAATAATTAATTTTTGCAAACTAAATAGGCTCGACATAAATTTTCTAGTATATACAACTATTCAAATATACCTAATACAATCATAAATTAGAATTTTGCACACTTTTCTAAGGGTCACTAGGTCAATAGTTAATTTTCGCAAAATTTATAAGCTTGACATGAATTTTTAAGTATATAAGACTACTTAAGTTCACCTAATATAATATCAATTAGAATTATACACTTTTTTAAGGGTCACTAATTAGTTTTATCACTAAAATCTAATTTAAGCGATTTTAACAAATATACACATAAAAAAAGACGAGTAGAACTACTTCCCTCTGAATTTTTTTTCCCGGAATAAATTCCCGAATTGATGAAGAGATCTGCTTGAGAGAACCCTCCTAAATAGCCTCGAAAGTCTTTCTTGATTTCATCGCACATTTTTTTATGCCCTTTGTCTCCTTAATTACTCTTGGTCAACCATGAAAGAATCCCAGCCCTTTGAATTTTTTTAAATGTCGAAAACCCAAAATGAAGTCTACTGGTTCATTCCAAAATGTTGCAAAGAGAGGAAAGAAAGAAAGAAAAAGACACAAGACCTCCAATCATTGTTACATTCTCCCAACCGCCAACTTTGACTAATAACAAAAGGAAGGAAAACTGTTATACTTCCTTGATTTTTAGTGCCCCTCCTGTTATAAGCTTCATTACTTGTTATTCAATTTCGAACGCTGACTTCTCCCTTATTAAAATTCCATAAAATCTCCCAAAAATTGGAATTTTTTTTATCAACAAGTCATGTTTATTAAGTATGCAGTTAAATAGGTCTTATTATTTTTTTTTAACTCTAATAGGTCTCATGAAAAAGAAAATTAGTCTAATAGATCATATTTATAAGCATATAGTAAATATTCACTGTATGTATATATATGACCTATTAAAAAAAATATTATGATAGGACCTATTAAGAAATGTTCTATGTAAATAAGACTTATTTATCAAGTTTCCCAAAAAATTCCTACCCAGATTTTAGTGCCAACACAACCGAACTGTCTCTCCTAAGAGCATCCGTAGTGGTGGAGCAAACGGACACTCAAATTGGCAAACTTACAAACTGTGACCTCTGCAATGGTGTATTGAAATGAACAAATTTTGTAAGATAAAATGTAAGGGATTTGTAACTTTGCTGAATGTGTACTGAATTTGCAAATTATTCCTACGAACTTCATTTGTTCGTAGGAATTGCTATGAACAAATGAAGTTCGTAGCAACTATAAATAATCCCTTATATTATATTTTTGGGTTCTTACGAACTAATATACTTCGTAAGAAATTCCTACGAACTATATTAGTTCGTAGAAACTATAAATAATCCCTTATATGATATTTTGGGTTCTTACGATCTAATATACTTCGTAAGAAATTCCTATGAACTATATTAGTTCGTAGGAACTATCAAGACACAAAAGGTTTCAAGTTTTACACATCACCACTGTAAGCTCCTTCTGTCACGAAAGCTAATTTCATCTTTTAGTTTGGTATAGTTAACTGATGAGAGCATCCACCATTGTGGATGCTCCAAGAAACTCTCTATTTTCCTTTTTCTAATCCCTAAGACAAAAATCAAATTATGCCTTTGAGTACCACTATACAGACCCAGTTTGGTACCCACTTTGGTACCCGCCTAATAAGACAAGGTTGATAAGGGGTTGTACCTTAAGCCCTGGGGGGACCCACAACAACAAGGTATAGCATTTTTATCCTATGCCTTTACAAACTTCTTAGCGTCGTCAACCCCGAAAATGAATAGGGAAGCCTCCATATATACAACGCTAAACACAAACGTATTCCCTTATTTGTCCACACGTGTTGGGAATAGAAAAGGCATTGTGATTTAATACCTTGACTCTTTAAATTCATTCCCATTAGCTCATAAAAATTAAGATTTGCATTAATAATAAATTTAGACCCTTTCATTATTAACCTTAATATTTTAATTAATTAACTAATTAATTAAACCTTATTCTAAAAATAAATTTAAATATAAATTTAAATAATAGGTATATAACATTCATCCATAATTTACATGATTAAGTTAATTAATTATCAAATTTGCCAATTTCACTCCTAATAAAATTTTAAAATTTTATTTCATTGAACCTAATAACACGAAGTGTCTCTCACAATTAATATTTGGTTCTTTGCATAATAAATTTTATTAATTAATTTAGATACTTAGAAATAATGGGTATTACAACTTTGTAGCCCTTGTTCGAACGAGAATAGTTGTTCGTTCAAGCGACTTTTAAACGAACATCAAATGAGGTTTCTCTATTAGCAGAGCAAATATGGTTTGAAGTAGATTAGAATTTGGTTCGAATAAGATGAGTTGTTCCTTCGAACGAGTTTGGTTTTTGTTTGAAGTAGATATAATGTTTTGTTTCACAAAACTCCTTATTTTATTTGAACAAGTCCTCAAAATCTTTGCAACCTCGAAAAATGTATTTTATATATAAAGGGGTTTTAGCGTCTATTTTTAATGAGAGTTTTTGTCAAAATTGAATTAATATACATATAGAAAATCTCCTAAACCCTTTTTTTCACCCAAATGTTCAAGATCCATGTTTCATAGCATATATGTTTTGAGATCTTGTTTGTGGGAACTAATAAGGTTTATACTCTTCATATCTATTGAGTATTATTTTCGTGCAGTGGAATCCGTGTTGTTTGTTGTTTACATACAAGGGACTCCGTATTTGTGGTGTTTTAGTAAATAATCATGCGCCCATATTTCAGATCCATAGACGGTTGGTGAGCCTTATCGGTGTACACCGATGTGTGTTTAGACTCTTGTTACCCCAAACTATGTTCTTATTCGTCACAAAATCTTTTTTTTCAACTCCGATAATCTTCATACACCCTATTATTAACACCACTTATTTTGAGGCGTTCTAAATACATTCTCATACCATAACTTGTTAAATTTTGTCATTTCATCCACTTGGTCAATCTAAATCAAATGCTCCCAGCTACTTATTATTTGGAACTTTAGAGCTCCTGTACCCTAACGAAACTCAGTGGTTCTACTATCCCACTTCTAAACTTGGATATTAAATACTACAACTCTTTGAATATCTCTAGTTATTTACCTTTTCTACTGATAGGAGGTCTTGTTTGTGGGAACCAAGAAGGTTTATACGCTTCATATCTGTTGAGTATTATTTTCGTGAAGTGGAATCCGTGTTGTTTATTGTTTACACACAGGGGACTCCGTATTTGTGGTGTTGTAGTAAAGAAGCGTGCGCCCATGTTCCAGATCCATAGACGGATGGTAAGCCTTATCGGTGTACACTTATGCGTGTTTGGACTATTGTTACCCCAAACCATGTTCTCATTCGTCACAAAGTATTGTTTTTCCTACTTCGATAATCTTAACACCCTATTGTTAACACCACTTATTTTGAGGTGTTCTAAATACATTCTCATACCATAACTTGTTAAATTTTGTCTTTTCATCCACTTAGTCAATCTAAATGAAATACTCCCAGCTGCTTACTTATTTGGAAATTTGGAGCTCCTGTACCCTAACGAAACTCAATGGTTCTACTCTCCTACTTCTAAACTTAGATATCGAATACTACAACTCTTTGAATGTCTCTGGTGATTTGCCTTTTCTACTAATAGGAGATCTTTTTATACAAAAACTATACAGATAGCTGCTTCATCACATTTATTGTACGAATTCATCAAATTTTTGTACACTCACTTGCTTCTAGAATGTAAAGTTATTCAAAAAACATTTTACTTGTACAAAACTACCTTTTGTAGCTTGGGACCCTCTAGCACAACCAATTTCTCTTTGAAATTTAACATTTTACATTCATTAATATAGAAAGGTACTCTTCCCAGTTACAACCTTCATTCATTCCCTCAATAAAGTTCCCAATTACATCCTAGCCTGCCATAACCCCAAATTAAGGTGCAACGGTCACTAGTGCTAGAAATTCTTCCTCTTTATCAAGGGGTCATTGACACGTGGTAATGAGAATTTATTCTATATCACGACCATGTCAACTCCCTTTCATGTTAAAGACACATGTCTAAAGCATATCTTATAAAAAGTTAAAGATTTCTGCTGCTAGCTCCATATCATGAGTGAGATAATTGTCTTTATGAGGCTTAATATTTCGAAAAGTCTAGGCTATATTCCTCTCCTCCTATATCAACATACCTCCTAATCCCTAGAGTGATGACTATATTTTTACCAAGTACTCCATGTTGCCTCATGGTAATACAAGGTCTAACACGGTGGTAAACTTCTCCTCGAGCTCTTTAAACATTTTCTGACAATCTACACTCCAAACAACGATAACCCCTTTCAGTTGAGGTGACTTAATGTCCTGACTAGCTTCGATAATCCTTTAATGAACCTCTTGTAGTACCCTGCCAAATCCATGAAACTCCTAACTTCTATAGGCATCGGTGGTTGTCCCTAATTTGCAACTACAAAAAATTGTCTGGGATCTATCAAAATCCCATCTACTAGTACAACTTGGCCTAAGAACAGTACTTATCAAAACCAAAAACTCACACTTATAGAACTTAGTGTACAAATTATGTTCCTATATTGTCTAGAAATTAATCTCAATTGTTCTATAAACACTTCCTCTATCCGAGCATACCCTAGAATGTAGTCAATATGTACAATGAAAAACTGACCCAGGAATGGTTAAAAAAACCCAACTCATCATATCCATGAGCATTGATGATGAATTGATTAGCCTAAACGGCATGACCCAGAATTCATTTAATCCTTATAGCGTCAGACAACCCATCTTCAAAATGTCCTCCCGAATACGCAATTGATGATACCTTGAGTGCAAATCAATCTTGAAGAATAATGACACACTCTTTAATTGGTCGGATAGGTCATTGATATGAGACAACAATTACTTGTTTTGTATCCTGTCCATGTTCATCTTTTAATATTCCACATATAATCGGAGCGAACAATACTTCTTTAAAAATAAAATTGCCCCCCACCACAGAGACATGCTCCTCCATATGAACCTCTAGCTCAAAAATGCTAACTTGCGCATTCGGCTCCCATAATTCTAACGTAGTCATCCAATATAGTGCCCTCAGAATGGGCCTAGTACCCTACACTAAATCTAAACAAGAGTCTATCACTCTAATTAGTAGTAATCATATGACCTCATCACATATGTCTGTAAAATTCTGGACAATTTGTATCAAGTATAACGATACAGTGACCTTTTCAGAGGAAGTTGCTCAATGTAATACAAATATGTGATAGACCCTCCTTGGGCCATGCATAACAATAAGAAATAACCTTGCCCCAAAAATGGCAAACCTCTGTCACTTATCATATTTTCTTGTGAAGGACCTATGATCTGCCTTCATAGTTGGCCAGTAACAACCCTGTGTGTTGATTCTATGGAATAATGACCAACCAGCTGAATCACCTCCACAAGAAACTTCATGCCCTTCTTTGATTAAATCATCAACTTCCAACAGGTGGACACAGCGCAATAAAGAAACAATATACTCCCTTTTGTATAATACTCCTTTCTCTAACACATATCTAGCTTCTTTGTACCGAAGATTTTTTTTTATCTTTTTTTGGATTTGTTGGTAAGGTTCCTTCTTCGGTGTAAGCTCTAATCGGATCCATCCAAGATGGTCCCAAATCTACGACGATGAAATTGATTATTGGATTCAGTTCTACGTTCCTGGCTACCAATATTTCTATAGGAATGGTCCTCCTAAGTTTTATTCTTATTGTTGAAGCCAGCCGAGCAAGTGCATCAGCTCAGGCATTTTCTGTCCTTAGTATTTTGCTAATCGGTACATCTAGAAATTTGGAAATGACTTCCATTTAATTGTCTAAATATCTCACCACTAGATCTCCTTTGACTCCATATATATGAAGCACTTGGTCGACGATCAACTGGGAATCACTGTGTGCCACTAATTTCTTGGCGACTAATGATTGGTCTAATTTAAGTCCAGCGATTAAAGCTTAATACCCGGCTTCATTATTTGATGCTTGAATTGAAACTTGAGGGTATATTCCACATCAATATTATCAGGAGTATTAAGTGTGATACTAGATCCACTACCAGTTGCGCATGAAGATCCATCCACCTATAAGTTCCATATTGGAATTTCACTGCTAAAGATTTCTGTAGATAGAACTCCACGACGGAATATCTTCTAACTCTCTTTTTCACACTTTTGAGCCATTTCTTGAGCAACGGACGATTCCGATTGATCGGTTATGCTTTGGCATGCTTTTTAGTTAAGCCCTCTTCTGGAGAAGTCTATTCGGAAGGCAAGTTTGGTTGGTCGATAACTTCTAGATATGTAAATTCCCCAATTAAATATGCCAAAGCTTGCCCTTTTAATGATGATATTGGCTTATAAATGATGTCGTATTCTCCCAACTTTACTGACCAATACATCAACCTGCCTGACTTTTCCGGTTTGTGAAGTTCTTGCCGAAGAGGTAGATTAGTGTACACTACTATGGTGTGTGCTTGAAAATAAGGCTTCATCCGCGTAGAGGCTTCAATGAGAGCTAAGACAGTTTTTCCAAGGGTGGATATCTGATTTTGGCTCCCCTGATTGCTTTACTGGTGTAGTAGACTGGTTTCTGGATCCCAGTCCCTAGCCTAACTAATGTCGAGCTAACCGTAAATTCAGAAACGACTAAATATAAGAATAGTTTTTCTCCTAACATTAGTCGGGACCACAATAACAAAGACCCCAAATACTTCTCTAACTTTTGAAATGCTTCTTCGCACTCTTCATTCCATTCAAAGGTATTTTTGAGCACTTTAAAGAATATAAACACCTATTTGTTTCTCCAAAAATAAACCGATTTAAGGCATCCACTCTACCAGTAAGTTTTTGAACATCTTTTTTTCAAGTTGGTGATTGCATTTCAATTAGAGCTTTGACTTTGGAAGGATTAGCTTCAATTCCTCTCTAGTTTATTGTAAAACCAAGGAACATTCCTTCTTGCACACCAAACACGCACTTGGTCGGATTCAATTTCATTTTATGCTTTTCCAATTGATCAAAAATCTGACTGAGGTCCTTAATATGATCTGAAGATTTCCTGCTTTTAGTCAACATTTCATCTACGTACACCTCCATATTTCTCCCAATTTGTTCTTCATACACTTTATTGACCAATCTATGGTACGTTGCTCCAGTGTTGTCAAGCCCCAAAGACATTATGTTGTAACAATAAGTACCTCGGTTGGTAATGAAAGAAGTGCTTTATCTGTCCGCTCGTTTCATTTTTATTTGGTTATACCTAGAATATGCATCCATGAAACTCAACAACTCATGTCCTTTATGGAATCTAGTAACTGATCGATTCTGGGCACAGAAAAATGATCCTTTGGACAAGACTTATTAAGATCAGTGAAATCTATACACATTCGCCACTTATCATTTTACTTCTTGACCATCACAACATTTTCCAACCATGCTGGATATTTGACATCCTCAATAAATCGGGATTTTTGTAGTTTTTATACCTCCTCCTGAATGGCTTGGTTCTTCTCAGGGATGAATACTTAGCACCTTTCTTTGACCAGTTTGACATCCTTGTTAATATTGAGCTCATGACAGAGGAAAGTGGGATCAATCCCAGGCATATCTTCATAACACCAGGCGAATACATTATTTCGCTTTCTTAGGAACGCAACTAGTTCCTGTTTGAGGAACCAATGTGGAGACAATTTGGGTGGTTCTTTCTGGTTTTTAATTATCCAAGATAATGCTTTCAATAGATTTTACTATCTTCCCTTTGATTACCTTTGTCTCCTCTCTAGGATCTAACATATCAACCTCTGATTCTCTATTAGGATCTAGAGTGTCAAATTGGTAAGTGGTGGTCTTTTTCTTCACATCGATCAAGTCATCCTGCTCGACTAAGGACTAATAGAATTCTCTAGTCACCTTCTTATCACCCTTTACAAATCCAATCCCGAAGTGATTAGGTAAATTTAAACATTGGTGGATTGTGGATAGTACAACTTTAAATTTCTTTAGTCCTACCCTGCCGAGGATCACATTGTAAACAGATTGGACATTTTTATCCATAATAGAGAATGTATATTTTCGATGCGAATTTCTCTTCAAGTGCCAAATAACACTTCCAAGTTAACTGTTCCTATGGGGTACATTTTTCCCCAAAAATCCAATCAAGGGTCTGCGGTGCGATTCCAGTTGACTAAGCTTCAATTCCAACTCTAGAAATTGGGATAAAACATGATATTAGTTGAACTTCCATTGTCTGTTAGGATCCTGGAAATGACGACTTCCGGGATTCAAAACTTGATGACCAATGGGTCGTCATGAGGATACAGTACTCCAAAGAGATTATTTTAAAAAAACTAATGAAAAGTTTATCTTTTTTTACTTTCTTGGTTTGATCATCATCATTCAAATTAATACGTTGTATGTAGGAATAGGCTTGTGCTTCATTCAGATAAGCTTTCCTCTCAGCAGTCTAATCTCCTCCTCCTGCATCTCCACCTGTGATGGCATGGCAATTAAAAGAACCAAAACTTATCATAGCTACCTCAATTTTTATTTTTTTTAGTTTCTTCAGTAGGTCTAGATCGTCTTCATAACCATCTTTAAGGCCTCACTTCCTACCATCTCCAGGTTTGTAGGGAGAATTTTTCCTTCCTTTAGTTTCTCGAATTTCGTGTCGATCAATAAATTTGTTCAGCTTTCCTCACCGAATGAGGGATTCAACTTCGTTCTTTAAAGAAATACAATTATCGATCGTGTGTTCATGATCCTTGTGGAATTCATAATATTTGGATTTATCTCTCCTATTAAGAGGTGCCCTCAATTTCTTAGGCCACTTTAAATCTTTATTATGCCTAATTTCCTCCGGGATATGGTGGATACTGATCATCATTGGAGTGTATGCTTTATATTTTTTGGGCTTATCCTCTTTCTTAAATTTCTGCTCATTTTTTTTAGGTTTGGTTACTGGGTTTTACTTTGCATTCATTGCTTCTTCGGCATTCATGATTTTTCCAGCCTTAGCCATGAGCTCTATCATGATTTTGGGAGGATCTTTTTCCAATACATAATATAACTTTTCTGGAAGAAATCCACTCATTAAAACGGTAATGGCGATTTTTTCTTCATAATAAACCATTTCTAGTTTCTCGTTATTAAAATGAGTGATGTATTCTCTAGTTGTCTCTCTTACTCGATGCCTGACACTTAGGAGATAAGCTACTCTCTTAACTGTCTTGTCCTCAAACTAGAAGTTACTGATGAACTACTCGGTAAGTTAATTAAAAATGGATATTTATCCACGGGGCATGATGTTGTACCATATCTGGGTTGAACCAATGATGGTGCTCGAAAAAGCTCTATAACTCATTTCATTAGGAACATAATATCTGTCAGCTGCACCCTCGTGCTGCTCAATGTGTAAAACCCGGTCAATTTTATCATCATATTTGGGGGTAACAACTGGTGTTTTAAACTTGGATGGAGTTGGAAAATCAAAAATTACCTAGATGAAGGGAGACCCCTTAATAAAATTTTACTACAATGGATTATTTGCCTTGGCCATTTCCCCTAACCGATCTTCTAATCGTTAGATCGATCCTTTCCATGGAGGGTTACCTGCACTAGATCTATTCGTACCTGCTCGTCCATCTCGACCATGTATTTGTGTTAAGCTCTCTTTATGAGAAGTCTACTCGGTGTGTACATATCGTCGAATGTTTGACCTGGATCTTACTAAGCCTTCACGATATTTGACTGGGTGTTCATATGGTCTTAATAACTCTTTATGATGATTCTTGTTTGCTCAAGGTCCTTAACAATTGAAAGGTGAGGCTCTGCTTAACCTTTCCAAGGTGCTTGGCCTTTCAAGATAAAAAGAATGGCTATCATAGAATTTTAAGAATCTAAGTGATGAGTTTACTCCCGTATAATAAGACCTATCACGTGAAGTTCTGGAATAACTATGTTGGCTATGCCTAGGAGGCAGAGGTGGAATATCTCTCCTAAGATATGGAGCCCTATTTTCCTTAGAAAGAGCTGGAGACCTGCCTTGTAATGATTGATCCAATTGCCTTCATGGTTTCTTACATTGCATTTTGACCCCTGACTATATTGGCAAGAATTCCAGTTAAGTCAGTTATTAAAGGCGGAGCAGATGGGATGGCAGTGTTACCTTTATTCTAGGCACTACTTTTAGGGTCATTCATTTCCCTTGAATTTAATGGTCTAACAAAGATGCATAAGATAGAGGATGGTAATAGACACACGTTCCCATAGACGATGCAAATCTGTCGAGGTTTAAAATTGGTTGTTATTTAAGATTAAATACGTCAGCCAATTTTATTATCACAGATAAATAATAAGAGTAAATAAATCAGACACAAGGGTTTTTAAGTGGTTTGACTATGAATAAAATCGTACGTCCATTATTATTATTATGAATGTGATGACTACAGAAATCTAGGCACTCTTGTTATTGTGAGAATAACCCATAATCTGTTCTCTCTTGCCACATTTGAAAGGAATACAATGTATTTATAGTGACCCGGAGATCAAGGGCTATAATGCCATTATATATTCAAGCATTTACACCTGTACATAATGAATGTGACGGTTGATGGTCTTGAGCACGTGTGGGATGACTCTTGGCTCTTTCCCACGCGATGATAATTTATCTTCTTTGATGGTCTACATTCTTCACGTTGGTCGGACTTCTAGCCGATCAATTGCCTTGATGGTCGACCAAGGGATTGCTGACTAGGACTAATGCCCTATAAGGAGACATGTGTCCATTTCTAATTGGTCCACATAGATGAATAATTTTTAGTATTTATAGTAAGTTTATTTAGTATAATTTTATAATTTAGGTTATATTATAGCATGATTATCCATCCGATTCTTAACAAAATGCTAAAATAATCAAAATTAGACTAACTATATAATAATTATTTGAATAATTTTAATTGTATAATTAGGTTAAACTGATGTTATTATGAAATATAGATGATTCATCATTATTTAGAGTTTGGTTTACTAGATTGATGATATGGCTATAATATGTTAGAGAATAGAAATCCTGTTGATAATTTCAAGGATTAATATGTAATTGGGTTGAATTGGGATCAACTTATCTATTAGGGTTCTTGAGATAATAATTGGGAATTATACATAAAATATGGGTAAGACTAAGTTAAAAACCTTAGTTATTGGTTAGGATTGATATTGACATATTTACATATAACTATTGTTGGGGTTTATTGTGATTCAGGAGCTTGGAAGATTGGTAATAAAGGTTTTGAGGTTTAAGTTTTGTTTTAGGCAACATGTTCTTTCGATCTGACTGAAATCGATTCGGCCTAGAATCGAATCGATTGAGAACCTGAGATTTGCATGAATTTGAATTATGAATGCGTGAGCATTGGTTTTGTATTTTTTGTATTTTATTGAATTCATTATGAAGATTTTACCAATGGGAACTCAACATCAGTTTGGAAAAATGATCCTTCGCTGATTAATTAAGTTAATAAATCTGGAATTAAAATCAGTAACCCTTAATAGTGAAGGATTACTTGTTTTGTGTATTATGTGTAACATATTGGGCGTGTGTACTCCTAGGATACACAATAGAGGGGATATCCATATGGGGCACTAACAACAATGGTTATGTTTGTACCCTGATGCAAAAGATGAGTTCACTTATGTACCATGATGCGATGAGACGAGTTTACCTTGGTTATTACCATGATACATCTCACTTATGTGCAAGCATGTCATGGGGCCCTTTTATGAGGTTCGGATGTTGGACCGTGCATGTATTATATGGATATAGATGTAATAAGTACGTCTACTGAGATATTATAGAAGTGAGATGTATAATATGATTAAGTAGTGAATACCCGTACTGGTATTATGTGGATGTAGATGCAAAAACTACTTTCTCTTCTGACATTTTAAAATTTTGATGTATAAATGAATAAAAATGAAATTATGTGGACTTGACTAGCATTGATGACACTGATGAGTTCGTCGATGACGGTGGTCATGTGATGGTAAAACGAGTGAAATTAACGAGTTTGCAACATGAACAAGTAGCTCGTTATCTATTTGACACACATAAAGATGTCGAAGAATGGAAAAAGTAAGTTTCAATTATTATAATGTTTCACATTATTTTAGATTATTTTATACATGATTAATTTTGTAATATGCAAAAAATATGAAGCTTGCGAGAACAATAAAAGACAAAAAACAATGGTACAATCAGACAACGAATTTAGGTTGTGGTTGACACAAGAGGTAATTATAATGAAAATGACCGTTATATAACGTTACATTACACTCAAATTTTACCACTAATATAATTAATTTATCTATATTCTCATCTCTTAAAGACGGGTGATGCGACTTCAAGGCTTGCTCGTCTAGCCATTGGACCCTTGTTCGTGGCACAAGAGTACAAAAAGTATCGATTGAACGGTTACATTTTCGGCGCTAAAGTGTACGAGGAAAGTACAAATGTACAGAACTCGGGCATTTCATACAAGGCTCTTACTTTCTTTCGAGCGAGCGCAAAAGATAAAAACCTCGTTGAAGGTGAAATGACTTACTATGGTGTAATCCAAAATATATTTGAATTGGATTATATAAGCTTCAAAGAGATTGTATTTTACTGTGACTGGGTAAGAGTTGAGGATAAAAATGCTTGTAAAGTTGATCCTGCGAACAATTTGATCATGGTTGACTTGTCCAAGTTGAAGAGCAACGACCACGTGAGCGATGAGCCGTTTGTTTGTGCATTTCAAAAGGTTAACCAAGTGTTTTACTCAGAGTATATCAATAACGAGCCGTGGTCAATTGTCCAACACGCGCCAAAGTGTCTAAATAGTAGTGTGGATGACTTGGCTGCTCCTATCGAATATCAATCCATTTTTTATGATAATCCGAATTTCAAACAATTTTTCAATTTGTAATAAATATTCCAATTTGTACTGAAAAATCCATTTTTAATGCTTTTAATTTATTTGCATTTTATCATTTTCACTCTTGTGTAGTGTGCGTGTGTGTGGGCAGTAGGGGTGAGGGTGGGGATGTTTCACTCTTGTACATATTATGAGCTAGATGCTGTTGTTTTGGAATTCAGAATTGAGGTGTTTAACAGTAACAATTCATTTTTGTTTGTAGTAATTGTACATATTTGCATGTCTTCTTTTAATTCATTTTGATATGTACTAATAACATTTTTTTACAGCAAATGTCTCCTTCAGTATTAAGGCGAGGATGATGATGTTGGTTATGATGATGTCGTCTGGGCTCGGTGGTAGCGGAGGCGACGAGAGCTCCTCGGCCTCTAGTCTCCCCAAATATGGAAAATTGAGGATTCCCATCGAGAACAAGTCGGGGCTATTAGAGAGATCCCTCGAGCTGGTAAAGACGATCATCGGCCCGGGGTACATTAGTTGGAAGGAGGTGCCATATGAGCTCGAGTTAGCTGTTTAGGTGGCACTACAAGTAATATATTTATATTTATATTTATATGAAAATAAATATGAATATTTAAATTTCAATTTCAATTTCGATTTCAATTTCAATTTCATTTTATATTTATATTTATATTTATTTGCAACTGACATTGTATTTGTTGGACAGTAACAATTCAACCTGGATCCAAAGCTACGAGATTCCGTCTTGGAGCAGTTGAGGGAGCAACACAAGAGGTGGAAGAAAAATATGCTGACCTAGTACTTTGGAAAGACACGAGAGTCCATTATCCAAAGATGTGGATCCGTCCCGTCGAAGGAGCCGATCCCATTGGCACAATGGCAAAGGTTCGTTGGCAATGAGATCGAGGAGCGACAATTGGCATCTCGCCAATCGGGAAGGGAAAACTAGGCAAAAATGACGGATGTGCACTACTCCGTTCGGACGTCTTACGCCGAGGTGGAGCATAGGATGATGGTAAGATTTAATTTTTCTATAACTACATAAAATATATTATTCTGCATTATTTTACTTTGTGGGGCCGATACTAATTTTACTTTATTTTATTTTAGGGGACAGGGAGTGGCCCTAGGGGTAGGGCACATAGGCTCGATACTTATGTGGATCTTCGGACGAAGAAGGGGAACGACAAGGAGGTGTCCCTAAGCGTCGTGACCACGATTGTAAGTAATCCGACAGTTTACTTTTTTTGTTAATTATATTATAATTTTTTAATTTACTTATTTTACTAATCATGTGTTTTTTGTCGTTTCAGGCAAAGCTTAAGGAAGTGCATGAGTTGCAATCTGATGCCGACAAGGCATCTTTGTCCACAGACACACTCAGACAAGTGCTTGGCTCTGATCGCAAGGGGAGGAAAAGGGGGGTGAGTTCGCGGGTGTCCAAATCTAGGATCATCGGATTGGAGACGAGCGACGCCGGGTTGGCTTGAATGGTGGATTCACATGACGCGAAGCTATCCCGTTTGGAGGTGACGGTCCAGGATATGTACTCATTCGTGAAGTGTTCGTTGGGAAAAAACCGTAAGGGTAAAGGGAAGGAGAAGGCGGTGTGGGAGGAGATGCGGGAGGAGGAGGTGTGGGAGGATGAGGACAAGGATGTGAACCTCGCTGCTTTATCGCCAACACGTGCGGACTTTGATAATCCACTTCCCTATTTGGCTCCCTTCAACAGAATGATGTCGACACTTGGTTAGCCGACCGTGTTTATAATGGACATATTTGATGGCCAGCGGATAGGCGAGAGTTGAGGGACCCGAATATCATCCAGGGTGCACTAGTTTATGGACGTGAACTTTAAGACATCGAGTCTAGGGTGCTCGTCACGCATATGATACTCGGGAAGGAGAACTCCCAATTATGGTTGTGCGAACAATGCGACACGGTTTATATTAATGGATGTGTTAATTTGTATATCGTGTGGCCTAATCACTTCCTCAGCATTAACCATACCCCAGACATTTAGTGACATTGATTTAAGTTTGAATTAAATTGTTTTAAATTATTACATTTGAATTATATTTGGATTATACGGTGATGCATATTCTCTCTTTTTTGAATGTTTATTTGCATTATCTCTATTTTATTTGGATATATGATGTTTGAACAGTACTGCTGGGCAGTGATAGTGGCCATACTGCCGAGCAGAATTTTTTTCAATTTTTCCCAGAATTGTCACGGTCATTGACCGTGACAATTTTTTTAAAGAATGTCACAGTCGTATCACGGTCCTTGATTGTGAAAAATCTTATCGCAGTCAAGGACCATGACACGGCCATGATAATTCTAATGAACTTTTCATCGTCAATGACCATGAC
The DNA here is from genome assembly GCA_949130495.1 of Sambucus nigra. Lineage (NCBI taxonomy): Eukaryota > Viridiplantae > Streptophyta > Magnoliopsida > Dipsacales > Adoxaceae > Sambucus > Sambucus nigra. Next base: position 59,874,197 of record OX422223.1, on the reverse strand, counting down.
AAAAAAGTTATCTCGCCTAGAATTATCAGGGTCATTGACCTTGAGAAGCTGAAGTTGTCAAGGTCAATGACCGTGATAATTCAGCAGATTTGGTGTAGTGAGTTTCAACAAGTTGTAACTCCTTTTGGTCATTAATGAAATCGTTTCATCTTTCTTTGCTATATATGTTGTGCTTATCAATTTTCTACTTTTTTTGATTGGTTGAATGAATTCTCATACTTGTGTCATTGTTGCTCGATAATAATACTTGTTTACTTACACTTGCAATTTTCAACTTAATGCTAGGAAGCAGGCAATAGTTTATGCTGAATCCGACCTACTCAAGTGGAGTAGAAGTCTTTTGGAAGCTGGCCATGTCCCTTTGACTGAAGAAGACTTGGTCGGCTTGCATGGATATGAAGCATCTACCCAAATGAAAGATTCATACGTTTATCTCCACTATTTACTAGAGAGGGCTATAGAAAATAGTGCTACTTACTACGAGATGATTAAAGATCTGCAAGAAAATCACAAATTTTCTCTGACTTATCTTCATGTTAACTATGAATCTAAATATAAAGCTTTGAGTGAAGGTTAGGGATTTGAGAAGAAGTTGGAAGAATATGCTTCCATGTACTAGAGAAAATAATTCTTGTTGAACTAAGAAATAGATGAAGCTAGGGAAATTTCCAAATTGCTTGAGGAGGAAAATAACAAACTAATAAACGAGTTAGATACTTTGAAATAATCTTTTGCTAGTGGTACTGATGAAGTGGAATCTTTCTTGGAGTCTGAGAATGCTAGACTTGTGGAGGAACTTGAAGCTCTAAAGAAATCCAAGCCTAGACAAACTTCCAGACAGTAAAGGATGAGCCGACCGACTGTTGATGAGGCTAGGACTAAGAAAATATTAGTCGACCAAGCTACCCAACTGAAAGCTAAGAGTCAAGCTATTTTTAATTTGTCTGCAAAACTGGAAGCTAAGGATATGGCTATTACCGAATAATCTGCGCAGTTAAAGGTAAAAAGTGATGTTCTGAAGAAACTTCAACATCAAGTTGAAAGGTTAGCCTTTTAATTTCATAAAGAACCCAGATGGGTGTGGATGGAAGGCTACAATGAAGATCTTGGTCATGTTGATGATCACCTCTCCCAAAGATACCGCGAAGGTTATAAGTGAGGGTGGACCAACTGCTTGACATTGCTGAAGCATGATAGTAACATCGAGTTATGGTGTACTGGAATGAGCCCGGTTTCCTAGATTGTGACAAACCTCCTTTTAAGTTAGACATATCATGGTCCTTACTGATGCTATTTCTCAGTGCTTGACCACTAAATATTTGGGAGATTATGACTTACATGATGTTCATGATATAGTTTGTCCTCCTCATCTAATCAAAGCGCTGAGAAGCAACAACAGGGGAATGCTAAGAGATTTTAACTTTATTAATTCTCCTTATACTTTGGATGATCCTCCTGTTAGAATGGAGAGAGTGCAACCTACTCAGCCAATTTCCAAAGATCAAGAAAAATATCCTGTTGAATAGCTTTTTTATATTTTGTTACGGTCAATATATGAATACAAATCCATATTTTTGTGTTGTCAACTCTTGATTACTTAATAAATCAGTCAACTTAGTTATTGTATAATAATGAATTATTAACCTATAATTGTAAGGCTATAGATTCCACTAGTTCACTTAGATTTATTGATCCAAGTTTAGCATTAGTTATTAGTGGTGACCAAGTGTATGAGGAATTTATGTTTGTATTCCAATTATTAAGAATGTTTACATGTCTTTCTGCATTTAACTTAGTCGGGTAAAATTTGTTTGTAACTTTTTTAGTTCGATACGAAGTTTTACAAACTTCTTGTTCTTAACTTGTTCATGACGAAGTCATACATGAAGTAAATTATTGTGGACGACTAAGTGTTATGTAATTAACTTAGTCTGATAATACTTATTATTCGTGACTTGTTAATACAGATTCATACATGAAGTAATGATTACTTCTTGTTAGTGACTTGTACATATGAAGTCATATATGAAGTGTAATCTTGGGCGAACAACGATTGTGCCTTAAGTTGTTGGTTCATCTGGAATTTGATAAATTCAACCTAATTAAGTATGTTCTACTGATAGACAGATAAGTTCAACTTGATTAAGTATATATGTCCTGTTAATCGGCAAGAGATAAAGACTAAGAGACATTTTTACTTGTCGTTCCTGGGGGTATTACTTATAGTTTCTAGGGAATGTATATTGCCCTATTCTGAAAATATTGAAAATATTGAAGGGACTGAAATCAAAATTTTATTGAAACTTGAACAATAGTTATCTTGAACATAAAATAAAAGAAATAAAATTATAGCAATCCCTTGAATCATTGATAATACTTTCGGAGGTGTTCGGCGTTCCAGGGGTTTTCGAATTCTTCGCCTTCCAAGTTCTCAAGTCGATAGGTTCCTAGTCGGATGACTGCTGAAATGAGATATGGGCCCTACTAATTAGCCTCAAGCTTATTATTCTTCTGTATGACCTTCTTATAGACATAATCGCCTTATTTTAAGTTGGTCGACTTGACACTTTTATTGTTGAAGCAAGTTGTCCTATGTTAGTACACAGCATTTCGGATAACAGCATCTTCTTAAATTTCTTCCAACATATCTAAATCTAATCATCGCATCAGGTCACTAGTTCGAGAATCAAAATTCAGGACCCTGTGAGTTGGTAGGCCTATCTCAGATGGCACCATGGATTATGTCCCAAATGAAAGCATGCATGGGGTTTCTCCTGTTGTTGTTCTCTACGTTGTTCGATAGGCCCAAAGAACATAATGTAATTCATTTATCCAGTTTCCTTTGGAATCATTAAGCCTTTTCTTTAGTCCACTGAGCAAAATTATATTTGTGACTTCTGTTTGACCATTACTTTGTGGATGGGTTAGTAAAGAATGGAGATTCATGATTTTGGACGGGACACAATATGCTTTAAAATCATCGTTGTCAAATTGGGTTCCATAGTCTGTAATAAAGGCATAGGGCAGCCAATATATGCATATGATGTTCTTCCAAATGAACTGATACACTTTCTCATATGGCATCTCAATTAATGGCTTTGCTTCCACCCATTTTGTGAAGTAGCTAATCGCAATGACCAAATACTTGAACCTGCCTTTGGTGGTCGGTAGTGGGCCAGCTAAGTCAATTCTTGAAATAATGAAGGGCCAATACGAAGTTATTGTTGCTAGAGAAGCGTTGTGTGTTTTGTGAATTATAGAGAACTTCTAGCATTTTTCACATTTTCTTACAAAGGCTTTACAATATTCCCTGATAGTTGGTCAGTAATATCCCGAGCGTTGATTATTTGGAGCAGAGACCGACCAACTGTGTGAGATCCACATGAACCTTCATGCACCTATTTGATCAACTCTTCCACCTCCATTGGATGAACACAGCGTAGTAAGGAGATCGTTAATCCCCTTATGTATAAAAGCCCTTTGTCCAACACATATCTTATTCCTCTATATCGTAGCATTATGGCCTTTTTGGGATCAGGTGGTAGGATTCCATCTTCAATATAGGCTTTGATTGGGTCCATCCAGGAAATTCCCAAATCTAAAGAAATGAAATTAACCATTAATTCCTCATCAATGCTTCGATTAGCCAAGATTTCTATTGGAATTTTTCTCCCGAGCTCAATTATTTTTACCGACGCTAGCCGAGTAAGCACATCAGCTTGAGCGTTTACTATTCTTGGGATCATGTTTATTTGGACGACAGGTTACTTGGCAATGACTTCCATGGCTTTGGTAAGGTATCTGGTCACCAACTCTCTTTTGACTCTATATAAATGAAACACTTGGTTGACCACTAATTGTGAATCACTATGCGCCACTACTTGATTGGCGCCTAATGAATGGGCCAAATCTAGTCCAACTATCAAAGCATCAAATTCTGCCTCGTTGTTTGATGCTTTAAATTGAAACCTAAGTGCATACTCAATATCCATGTCATCAGAAGTATTAAGTATTATACCTTCTCCACTTCCAGTCCCACATGAAGATCCATCCACGTACAAATTCCACAACGAGATATCACCATTGAAGATTTCTTCAGATAGAACTCCATGGTGGAAAATTTTCTTACTCTCCTCTGTATACTTCTAAGACATTTCTCGAGTTTTGGATGATTTAGGTTGATCGATTGTAACTTCATCTTTCTTTTGAGTTGAGTTCTCTTCCTTAGAAGTTTGCTAGGCAGACAAGTTTTGTTGGTCAGGAACCTCTAGATATGTGAACTTAGTAATAAAATCTTCCAAAGATTGACCTTTTAATGAAGACCTGGGTTCATAGATAATATCATATTTTCCCACTCCCACTCCCTAGTAAATCAATATTCGTGACTTCTCAGGCTTGTGGAGTGCTAGCCAAAGAGGTAGATCGGTATAGATAATTATAGTATGTGCTTGAAAATAGGGCTTCATGCACCTGGAGGCTTCAATGAGTACTAAAACCAAAATTTCCAAGCGTGGGTATATGATCTCGGCTCCCCTGAATTCTTTGCTAGTGTAGCAAAATGGTTTGTAGATCCCTTTATCTAAGCAAACCAAAGACGAGCTAATGGCAGACTTAGAAACAGCTAACTACAAGTACATTTTTTCACCCAAAATAGGTCGGGACAATAAAGGTCATGATCCTAGCTAATTTTTCAATTCTTGGTACGCTTCTTCAATTTCTGCATTCCATTCAAAAGTCTTCCTCAACACCTTGAAGAACAGTAAACATTTATCTATGGCCCGAGAAACCAATATGTTTAAAAGTTGTCACTCTACCAGTGAGCCTTTGTACATCTTTCTTATAAATTGATGATTGGATTTCGATCAAATCTTTAATCTTGGCTGGATTAGCTGCAATTCCCTTTGATTGACTTTGAAGCCGAGGAACATCCCTTCCTGGATTTCAAACACACACTTGGTCGAATTCAGCTTCATCTGATGCTTTTCCAGCTAGTCAAACGTCTGACTGAGATGATGATATGATCTCAGTCCCTATTTATTTTTGTTAACATATCATCCACATAAACCTTCATATTCTTGCCTATCTTCTCTTCAAATACCTTGTTCACCAACCTCTGGTACGTCGCCCAACATTTTTTAGCCTAAAGGGCTTTACATTGTAGTAATAGGTTCCTCGATTGGTGATAAAAACTGTGATTTCTCTGTCTTATGGTTTCATATTTATTTGGTTATACCTAGAATAAGCATCCATAAATCTTAAAAGATCATGTCCAGACATTGCATCCACTAATTGATCAATTCTAGGCAGGAGAAAATTATCTTTTGGGCAGTCTTTATTCAAATCGATAAAATCCACACACAACCTCCACTTATCATTTTTCTTTTTGACCATTACAACGTTGGCCAACCATGATAGATACTTAACATCTTCAATAAATTGATCTTTTTAAAGCTTCTCCACTTCTTCCTAAATAGCTTGATTTTTTTTCGAACTGGAAACCCTACATTTCTTCTTGATTGGTTTGGCATCCTTATTAATGTTGATATCATGATAGAGGAATTTGGGATCAATCCCAGGCATATTCTCATATCTCCAAGAAAATAAATTTCTTTGATGTCTCAGGAACCTAATCAATTCTCGTTTAAGTATTGGATCTAGTGTTGAACCGATCGGCGTAGTCCTCTTCGATTTGTCGTCGTCCAGGATAATTCGTTTGGTAGCTTCCATAATATACCATTTAACTAGATTTATATCATCTCGGGGATCTAAAGTTTTATCCTTTGAGCCACTGTTAGGCTCAGTGGTATCTACTTGATAAGTGGTGTTCTTTTTCTTTAACTCAATTAAGTCATCTTGATCAGCTAATGAGTAGTAGCACTCTCTGGCCACCTTTTGGTCTCCTTTCACAACACCAACCCCAAAATGAGTTGGAAACTTCAAACATTGTTGGATTTTTGATGGTATAACTTCAAACTTCTTCAATCCTACCTGTCGATGATAACATTATAGGCAGATTGGACATTTTTATCCATCATAAAAAGCGTATTTTCTTAATACGACTTATCGGCCATGTGCAGAACAATACTTCTAGCTTGACTGTCCTAAGAGGGTAAACCTTTTCACCTAAAAAACCTATTAATGGCCTATGGTAAGGGTCTAGTTGGCTGAGTTATAAATCCAAACTCTGAAAGCAAGGGTAAAACATTATATCTTATGACCTCCCATTATCAAGGAAACCCTAGAGATGACGACATCCTGAATCCTTAATTTGGCAACCAATATATCATCGTGGGGATAAAGTACCCTAGAGAGGTCATTCTTAGAAAATTCTATTACCAATTTGTCTTTGTTGACCTTCCTGGGCTGATCATCTTCGTTCAGATTGATTCTATGGATATAATAATAAGTCTGGGCCTCATTCAAGTAAGCTTTTCTTTCAGAAGTGTGATCGCCTCCTCCTGCATCACCACCTATAATTACATGACAGCCAAATGAACCAAAACTTATTATACCTACCTCGCGCTTTAGCTTCTTGGGCTTCTTCGACAGGTCGGGATCATCTTCATAATTTCTCTTCCTATCATTTCGAGGCTTGCATGGAGAATATGACCTTCCTCTTTCTTCTCTACCTTCTCTCTCATCAACAAATTTGTTCAGTTTTACTCAGTGATTAAGAAATTCTAATTCATTCTTCAAAGCCATACATTTATCTGTTATATGACAATTATCCTTATGGAATTTATAATATTTTGATTTGTCCCTCCTATTAGGAGGTGCCCTCAACCTTTCAGGACATCGTAAATCCTTATTGTGTTTGATTTCCTCTAGGATATGGTGAATGCTAACACTTAATGGAATATAGGTTCCATACTTCTTGAGCTTTTCATCCTTCTTCGGCTTCTTATCCTTCTACTCTTTTTAGTCCTTCTTATCAGGCTTAGTGGTTGGACTCTATTTTACGGCCATTGCTTCCTCGGCGTTCTTTATTTTTTCTGCCTTAGCCATGAGCTCAATTATGGTTTTAGGAGGATCTTTGGCCAGAGCATAATAAAGTTTCTTGGGAAACAATCCACTCATAAGAGCGATGATGGCTGTTTTTCCCTCGTAATAAATTACTTCCAATATCTCATTATTAAAACAAGTGATGTACTCCATGGTTGTTTCCCTTACCCGATGCCTTACACTCAAGAGATGGGATACTCTCTTTATCAGCTTGGCCCCAAAATATAAATTGCTAATAAATCTCTCGACAAGCTAGTTGAAGTTGGTAATTTTCCCTCAAGGCAAGTTATTGTACCATATTTGGGCAGATCTGGTAATTGTGCTTGAGAACGATCTACATCTCTTCTCATCGGGGACTGAATAAATGTCAGCGACAGCTTGATATTGCTCCATGTGTAGAACTGAATCAGTTTTGCCATCATATTTGGGGGTGACCACAAGATCTTTAAACTTAGATGGAGTTAGAAAATCCACAATCACCTGAATAAAAGGGGATCCTTTAAAAAAATTCATCTGCAAGTTATTCTTTACTTTTTCCATTTCTCCTAACTAATCTTCCAATCGCTTGATTGATTCTCTCTATGATGGATTACCCGCATCAGATTTATGCAAAGCAGCTCGGTTGTCCGGACTATGTGTCTGCTTTGAGCTCTGTTCCTAATAAGTCCACTCGACGTGTTCAGATCGTCAGACGCTTGATCTTGACCTCACCGAGGCTTTACGATGGTCTCTTGGATGTTGTGTGTTTCAGGATAACGCTCTAGGAGGATTTTTGTTTTCTCAGGGTCCCAAATGGTCAAAAGGCGAAGTTCTAGTCAACATGCGATAAGACCTTTGGTTGTACTTCCCATGTGGTGGCTCTTCATTCTCCACGTTGGTCAGCATGCCTACCGAGCAACTATCTGCTGACTAGGATTTATGTCACATAGGGAGACACTTGTCCACTTATGATTGGTCCACGTAGGTGGATAATTTTTGGTATCAACACCTAGATTATTCTTAAACCTACTTCTTAATTTCTTTTCAATCCATGATTAATAAAGGATCTTAGGGGTTAAATTCATCCTAGTTTTAAATTCCAATACCAGTTTCCTAACATACAAACCTCCCGCACCACCTGAGTTTTGAGAAAATTTTAGGTGGGGGAGACTTGGTAATGTAGTCTTGAATAAAATTTATTGGATTGTAGAAATCTGCAAAGCTTCTTCCTAATCTAAGTAATTATCAATTTTGAAGCTCGTAATAAAAAATGGCATACTTTATTTCTTGGTTTCAACTTCTATTGTCACCAAATAAGGCGAAATGTTTCTTGACCCCCATGGGCATTAGATTACCAATGCTGCACCTCGCACCTCGCGCATTCTGGCATCGATCACCACCAAAATATGTCAAACGATACTAAATTAAATACAATATTAGCATGTGACATATATATAAGACATTTAAATATTTTTCACAAGATATCCTAAAATTTCCAACAAATATAACCATTCATGAAATATTAAAATCCATCACCATGCTATCTCCAAAATAAATCAAACTTAAATTTTATAAAATAATATCCAATAAATAATCCCACTACAAATCTCTAACTGAAATCCATAAAAAACTATGGAATCGAATGGCCCATCAGAAATCCATAAATAACTGTCTCAAAATAAAACAATGGAATGGAAAGTAAATATAAACCACAAAATCAGATAAAATAAATTTCCAGTTGCGCTTTAAAGATCTCCAATACATCCTATGTAGATACTCCCGTAACTATACCTGAAATGTTAGTCAACGCAATTGGTCAGAGCCCACGATATGAATACAAGCTCCTCGTCCCAATTAGGTTTCGTAGACCCAAATAATAGCATTATAAATGATAAACATCACAATAGAGTATTTTAATTTAAACGATATATATATATATATACAATGCAAGTAAAATAACTACCACTATCTATCCATATCACTAAGCCACCTGGATTTTCAAGTCCGATTATGACATTTCAACATAACACTAGATCCCTTAATTTAATTTGATTAATTAAATCCAATTATTTTATGCAACACCAATATAGCCAATTCACCCTATTTGAGGTCCTGCACATACTCCTAGTTCGTTTAAGTTCTACACCACACACATTCCCCTCACTATAGCTGATTAGGCATGAATTCTTCCAAATTTATCCCTTTAATTTAATAGCTTTTAGCACCTCGAATAATGTAAAACATATTTATTTATCTTATTTATATGCTACTGACCATTCCCACATAGTGCCTCTAGTTTTGTATTTTTCTTTCTTTTTACAGGTATTTAATGCTAAGTGAAGAAAAGGAAAATCCAAAACTGAGGAATCAACAAAGGAAGGAGAGTCAGAGGACAAAATGGTCAATTTACATCGAGAGTTCGGATAAAGGACCAACATGAAAAATGAAGACTTCCCGTTCACAAGCACGTAAGAAGAAACGACATCCCAGTACGAGCATTGAGTCAGAAGATATGAAACCTCGAAGATGAGAAAATCAAGAAAAGAACACTGGAGCAAATTCAGCACCAGACCGGACCGGATACGGACAAAAATGAACCGGTTCGAAAAGATAAAAACATTATGTCTCATTAAAGGGACTAGATCAATCCGATTATTTGTAAAAATGGACCAGTCTGGAAAGTCAACAACACATTGGTTACTTTTGAGCACCGGACCGATCCGTTTAGTGAAGAAATTGAACTGATCCAGTAATAACCAGACCGAATTGAAGAAGCCAGCCGGACCGATCCGATTGGGATTTTCCCGTATTTTTACTTTCTTATTCAGAGTTTTACTTAGTTCAAACTCTTGCAAAATTCAAAGTGTATTTAATTTGGTTTATTTTCAAATATTAAGGGGTTCGAATTTCAGTAGCTTTTAGAGGGCTATTATAGAGAAGAACCCTAGCTTTGAAGTTTTTCAATTAATTCAAGATTCAGACTTTATTTTCCAGATTTTCTTATTGCATGTAACATTTAATTCTTGTTTTCCATTTCATTATTAGTTATTCAAAGTCTTTGATTCTTAATTCAAAAATTTTCTTCTCAAATTTTCTAAACTAGTCATGAATTCTTGCACTTTAGAAATCGTGTTTTTATTTAATTTGATCATGTGTGGCTAAGTTTTTAAGGGTTATGGTGCATGAACCCAACCCGATGTAATACACCATCGTAGAAAATAGGTTTTCAAATTGAATATTAAAGGAATCATGTAGTGTGACTATCACAACCGTCGTAGTACTTTTGATCTCGTTTGCCCTAAGTAACCAATATGCTTAAGAATGCGACACGCGTGTTAGCTAACACGTCACCGCTTTGTTCTTGCCTTTGATTATGTATGATGCGGACTTGTATCCTCATATATGTAATTCTTAGGATTAATAAAGACTGGGTTCATTTAAAATTCTAATTCAGAAACCTAGCATTCTACGAGTTAAATTTACTAGGGTTCGGGGGATTGTAATCCAACCTATTTTTCTCATTCAGATTTACTCAGTCACAGCTAGTTAGTTCTGCATGCATATAATTAAGTAGTTTAACTTAAATTGCACTTAGGTAGTAGATAAAATTCAAATTCAATCATCTTTTCGTTCTTTTTCTTAGGTCAGTTTAGCGTTGGTCATCTTACCTATCGTCCTTATGATCATTTATTCTATTTCCCCGAGGATTCAAGCCCAACTTACTGGGATTATAACTTGAGCGACGGGCGTGCAATTGAGCCTATATAGCACGCACTAGAGACACATTTGTAGTCGCGTCAAGTTTTTATTTCTTTTGCTGGGGAGATAGGTAGACTGTAGGTTAGATCGAGTTAATCTAAAACTTTGACAAAAAAATCATAAAAATCCAAAAAAAAATTCAAAAAATATAAAAATTCAAAAAGATACAACATTTCTCACTGTCCTTTCATGCTAAATCCGCAACAAACTCCTCAATAAACTCCAAATCGAATTTAAGAGAATCTGTTAGTTGTCTACGATCCTGATAGCTTCCATACTGCTAGCGTACCTCGGTTTTGGTTTCCAAATCCTATACCACCAAACTCCATAGAAAGTCACACTTAGAGTGATCATTCGAATTACCCTTCAGGTTACAATTTAGGTTACAATCTAAGTACAACGAGTGTGGATACTGAGTCACTTTCATAGAGAGACATGTCTGATCAAGCGAGTCATGGTTTGGGGTAGGGAGAGGCACCATATTACTCGACGAGATAATTCTTATATCCCGAGCGATCAGTCACTTTGGGATGCATTCTGCTCCCGTATAATGCAGGGAAATTCCACTTTTAGAATGGGATGATCCAAATGCTTGCCACATATCATGGAATGGAGTCAGAGAAGCCATACCTCCACATTTAAGAATTTTAGGAGGCGTGGGAAACTTTTAGTGTTCAAGCATGCACAACAGATGTGATCCGCCTCAAGCTTTTCCAGTTCTCTCTAAAGGATAAAGCTAAGACCTCGCTATGGTCTTTACCTCCAAACTCGATTACGTCGTGGAATGAGTTACAAACCAAATTTCTCAAAATGTTCTTCCCTCTGCATCGAACGAACTCCATTAAGTCTCAAATTCAAACTTTTCGACAACTAGAAAATGAGTCGTTCGATCGATGTTTTGAGTGTTTTAATGATTTAGTCACTTTATTACCTCACCATGGTATTGATAAAAATCAAATCATTTCTTTCTTCCATCATGGGCCGAATATAAACTCCAAACAACTCGTTTGAACAATGTATAATGGACCCTTTATTGATCTAGACGCTAATGATGATGAGCTCCACCTGAGGTATGTTTCTGATACCACTCAAGCGTGGGACACATCTGACCCTAGTGATCAAAATTGAACTCGTCAAGCGTCCACCACTCCACGGGCATCCGTTTTATACCACGTAGACTTATATCCCGAGTGATCAGTCACTCCGGGATTTATTCTGCTCTCGTATAATGCAGGGTAATTTCACTTTTGGAATGGGATGATCCAAATACTTCCCCCGTATTATGGAATGGAATCAGAGAAGCCATATCTCCACATTCGGGAATTTGAGGAGGCGTGCAAAACTTTTAGCGATCAAAACATGCACAAAAGATGTGATCTTCCTCAAGATTTTCCCGTTCTCTCTAAGGTTAAATTTAAGGCCTGGATATGGTCTTTACCTCCAAACTCGATTACGTCGCGGAATGAGTTATAACCTAAATTTCTCAAAAAGTTCTTCCCTCCGCATCGAACGAACTCTATTAAGGCTCAAATTCAAACTTTTTGACAACTAGAAAATGAGTCATTCGATCGATGTTTTGAGCATTTTAATGAGTTAGTCACTTCATGCCATCACCATGGTCTTGATAGATAGTAAATGATTTCTTTTTTCCATAATGGGATGAATATAAACTCCAAACAACTCGTTGTAACAATGTGTGATGGACCCTTTATCGATCTAGACGCTAATGATGTTAAGCTTATCCTGAGGTATGTTTCCGATACCACTCAAGCGTTGGACACATCAGACCCTAGTGATCAAAATCGAGCTCGTCAAGCGGCCACCACTCCATCGGCATTCGGTCTATACCATGTAGACAAAGATACTATGATGGATCGTAGAATCGATCAAATTGAGAAGGGAATGAGAGAATTACTCGCGACACGCGTAAAAGAACCAACTGGACCCACCCACATACCTATTGAGAAGGTGTGTGCTATTTATGAGGCAGGACATTTAACAAAGGAATGCACGACGATAGCCGCCTACAAATTCATGCTCAAGAGCAAGTGAGTGGTGTAGGAGGATTTAAGGGTAATTTCGGTGCCCCTCACGGAAATTCTTACAACCCTTCATGGAAAAACCATCCTGGTTTTAGCTATAGGTAACCGCAAGCGGCGTTCAACCATAATTTACATGTTACCCCTCCTCCACCTCCACACTTTCAACAAGCACCACCTCCTCCAACGTCGTATATCACTCCACCACAAAGAAATCTCGAGGATACGATACACCTATTCATAAACTCCAAAAATTCAACCAATGCTAGATATGAGTGCATATTCACTGACATAAATGCGAACATTTCGAAGTTCCAATCATCGTTGAGTGTCCACGAGAAGATTAAGTTTCCATCACAAGGCCAAAGACCTCCTGAAGGTCAAACTAATGTTGGATCTACATCCACATAACATCAAGAGCAATGTCAAAACATAACCAATCTACGTAGTGGGAGAGTTGTTGATTTATCACCTCCCCCACACGACACACCTAAGGACAAGGAGATTTCGCCCGGCACAAAAGAGGATGAAGATGTCCCCTTGAAGGAGAGTGAAAATAACGACATTAGTGAGCTCGAAATAGTAGTGAAACCACCCACATCTGCGCCATTTCCTTAACGGTTAGTTCCTTACCAAAAAGGAAATCCCTTTGGTGATTCACTAGAAGTCCTTAAGCAGGTGAAGCTGAATTTACCTTTCCTCGACGCCATAAAGAAAATTCTCGCCTATGCAAAAGTTATCAAAGACTTATTGACGGTGAAAAGAAGGCTAAAGGTAAAAAAGGACGTGTTTCTAGCACAGAACGTGAGCTCCATTTTCTCAATGATCTCCCACCAAAGTTCAAAGATTGGGGTGCACCTACCATTTTGTGCGTCATAAGAGAGAACCGAATTGAAAAGGCCTTACTCGATTTAAGGGCGAGTGTCTATATCCTCCCCTACTCCATTTATAAGCAACTTGGTTTGGGTGACCTCAAGACCATAAAGATCACTCTCCAACTTTCGGATCGTACCGTGAAGATACCAAGAGGTATTGTCGAGGATGTGATAGTCCAAGTTGACACATTCTACTTCCCGATAGATTTTGTTATTTAGGACACGGATCCCTCCTTCACCTCAAGTGACCATGCTCCCATTATTCTTGAGAGACCATTCTTATCTACGGCTAACACCTGGATTAACACTCAAAATTAGCAAATAAAACTCACTTTTAGGAACATGACCTTAGAGACAAATATCTTCAACATCGCCTAACACGTGGGTGATGAGGACGATTTTTAGGCACTGGATCTTATTAAAGAGATCGTAGAGGAGCACATAGAGGAAAATTTTAGTGGAGATGATTTAGGAGCATTCCTTATATCGAGTAGTAAGAGCAAGGGGACGTACACTGACTTCGAGAGGGAGATGGAGAAGTTGAGAGAGTTATTAGATGGGAGAGCATTAGATGAGGACGTGAGAGAGGTAATTTGAGTTTCTAGATTCAAGGAGCTACCACCGAGGGAGTCGCGCTCAGTTCCTTCCAATGAAAAATTTCCTACCCTCAAATTAAAGAAGCTACCCTCCAATGTCAAATATGCTATTTAGGAGAGGATAAGACATTCCTGTTGTTGTCACCAATAGCCTAGATAAAGAGCAAGAGGGTAAATTAATGGAAATTTTGAGGAAGCACCAAAGTGCTTTTGGTTAGTGCATAGTAGATTTGAAAGGTATAAGTCCCCTAATTTGTACCCATAAAATCCACCTCGAGGAGGACGTGAAGCCCTCGAGGGAAATGCAAAGAAGATTTAACCCTACCATGAAAGAGGTAGTGTGATCTGAAATTATTAAGTTATTGGACGATGGGATCATCTACTCAATCTCGGATAACAAATGGGTGAGTCCTACATAAGTTGTCCTGAAGAAGTCAGGTATGCCTGTGGTTGAGAATGCTAAGGTTCATTGATTATCGAAAACTCAATTCGGGCATAAGAAAAGACCATTTCCCCTTACCATTCATCGATGAAATGCTAGAGATAGTAGCAGTACACCCATACTATTGCTACCTTGATGGTTATTCTGGGTATAACCAAATACAGGTAGATGTATTTGACCAAGAGAACATGACTTTCACATATTCTTTTGGCACATTTGCCTACAATTGTATGCCATTTGGATTGTGCAATTCACCCGCGACTTTCCAAAGGTGTATGTTGAGTCTCTTTAGCGACATGATTTAAAGAGGACTTGAAGTTTATATGGATGACTTTAGCATTTTTGGCACCTCTTTTGATATTTGTTTAGAGAATCTAGAAAAAGTACTTGCCCGGTGTGTGGAAAAGAACTTGCTGCTGAATTGGAAAAAATGCCATTTTATGGTCACCGAGGGAGTAGTTCTTAGCCACATTGTATCGTCTAAGGGAATTGGGGTTGATTGAGCCAAGATAGATGTCATATTTGAATTACCCCCACCAAAATCACTAAACAATGTGCGTTATTTCTTAGGACACGCGGAGTTTTATAGAAGGTTTATTAAGAACATTAACCCCATCTCTAGACCCTTGAGTAACCTCCTCATAAAGAACACCCCATTTGAGTGGAATGAAGCATGCCGATGTGCTTTTAATAAATTGAAAAGCATACTTGTTTTCGCCCCCATCATGCAAGCTTCAGATTTTTCTTTATCATTCGAGCTTATATGTGATGCTAGTGATTTCGCAATAGAGGTTGTTTTGGGCCGAAGGAAAGACAAGAAAGCTCCTGTCATCTACTATGCTATACGAAGAAAGAATTGCTAGCGGTAGTGTTTAGTCTAGATAAATTTCACACGTACCTCATCGGTTCACCCATCACATGCTTCACTGACCACGCGACACTAAAATACCTCCTTGCTAAGAAAGATTCAAAGCCGCGCCTCATAAGGTTGATCCTACTCCTGCAAGAGTTTAATCTCTCCATTAAAGATAAGAAAGGAGTATAAAACGTTGTTTCCGATTATTTATCCCGACTTTTGTTCGACGTACCTAGTGATCCCATACCCATAGACAAATATTTCTCAGATGAATAACTTTCTGCTACCTCTTCTCTCCCCTGGTTTGCGGACATAGTTAATTATCTTATCACGGGAGCCGTCCCTCCAGATTAGACATCGCAAGAGAAGAAGAATTTTATTATTTGGTCACACCTGTTTTTCTATGACGATCCATTCCTTTTCAAATATTGTGCGGAGAAAATCATCCGACGATGTGTACCCGATGATGAGATACCAAAATTCATCCAATTATGTCATATGGAAGCATGTGGAGGTCATATTTTGATGAAAACGATGGCCGCTAAAATCCTTCAAAGTGGCCTCTATTGACCCACAATGTTTTGGGATGTTAGCAATTATTGAAAATATTGCGATAAGTGTCAACATATGGGAGCTATTACCCGACGAGACATGATGCCACTAAACTCCCTTACTCATTATTGAGATTTTTGATTGCTGGGGTATTAACTTCATGATCCCTTTCCCCCCATCCTTTTGGATTCCTATGCATCCTTTTTATGGTAAACTGCGTTTCTAAATGGGTAGAAGCCATAGCTACCAAAACTAATAACAATAAAGTGGTGTTAAGGTTCTTCCAGGAACACATACTCTCTCGGTTCAATGCTCTGAAGGTGATCATTAGTGATAACGGCACACATTTCTGCAACAAGTCGTTTGAGAAACTTATGAGAAATTATGGAGTCTTTCACAAGGTTGGAACGACTTATCACCCATAAACAAATAGGCAGGACGAGTTGGTGAATCGTGAAATCAAAAACATCCTTGAGAAAACCGTTGATCCTAACTAGAAAGATTGGTCCCTTCGATTGAACGATTCGTTATTGGGCCTATCGAATCGCATACAAGAACCCCCTAGAAATATACCCATTCCGCTTTGTGTATGGAAAACCTTGCCATCTCCCCGTGGATCTAGAACACAAAGTGTATTGGGCCATTAAGAGGTTGAACTATGATTTGGATAAAGTCGGGGAAGCTCGTAAGCTTCAGTTGAATGAGTTAGAAGAGATACGTAATTTTGTGCACAAGAACGCTAAGATATCCAAAGAACGAATGAAACTTTCTCATGATAAGATTATCCGACACAAGGAGTTTCATATCGTGCAAAAAGGGCTTCTCTATAACTCTAGGCTTCACTTATTTTCGGGTAAATTGCGGTCTAAATAGACTGGACCATTTGTTGTTCGAAAAGTGTTCCCCCATAGAGCTATAGAATTAGAAGATTAAAAATGAGGAACTACTTTCAAAATGAATAGACAACACCTCAAATCTTACTTCGAGGCGTTTGTTGAAGAGGTCGACACCATTTGGTTTTCGGATCCCATTTATGGGGATTGAGTGAGTTGTACGAGAAAGTCGGTTAGGAAGTTTGAATTTGTAAATTAGGTAAATTAGGTATGCGTAGGTTAGGATAGTTAAAATCGGTTAGGAAGTTTGAATTTGTCAGAATAGGATACATAGGATAGGTTTGAGCGAACACGCGTTGAGAGAAAGCCTAGGGTTTTGGAGCAAGAATTGAGTGAAATGGGTTGATTACGTGTTGGTAGAGTGGTGAGTGTATCCCAAGTTCAAGAAAGAGACATAAAATGATGCAGAGGGGACTCTGGTAAAAATTGAGAACCGGACCGGTCCGCCCCTGGGCAACCGAACCGATTTATTTTTGGGAAAAATAAAATAAAAAGGCCCGGGCCAGTCCGGTCCGGTCCTGGGCACCCAGAACGGTCTGGCCTATGGTTATTTTTTAGCAAACCTAGGTGCAACCCCTTACTCCCCAATCACCCTCATTCCCTCTAATTTGTTTTCCTCCACCCTTTTCCCTCCAAAATCCTTCCCACCTTCCCTATAACACATTCCCCTCCTAAACCAACCCTTTCCTCACCCTCACCTACCTATAAATACACCCACTTCCACCCCCTTCTTTCATCACTCTTCTCCAAACTCTCTTTCTCTCTCTCCAAGAATTCTATAATTCACATTCCTCCCTTTACAGTGGCAACCAACCACCTCCCCAAAAATACAACTCTACCCAAGTTATTGATTTCAGTGATGTGCGGTTTCTGTACCCCTCCCTTGAGGAACAAGAGTGGTGCCACACATTTTTTGACCCATCCAGGATGCTACACATGAAGCGTCAAGTGCATTGGACCGAGCTACCTTCTTCTGTCACCAACCTTTTCAATGCCTGGGGTTGGTGCTGATTCATTAACGAGCCACGCGATGAGGTGTGTGCAGTGGAAGTCCGAGCTTTCTATGGTTGACTAGTCCAAACCAATTACTTCACCTCCGAAACCTATATCAATGGCACCCGTGTGCAATTATCCTTCGACTGCCTCATCCGCAAGTGGCGGAAAAATATTTTCCCAGCCCAAATGATTTCACTTACCCTAAACCCCTCTCCCCTCACTCAAAGGCCACTTACATGTCCCGAATGGCACCCGACGAGGTCTGGGCCACTGAAATATTTTTAATAGGCCGACTGGAGGATAAGGACAAAATTACATTCCAAATCATGTGCGATAACATCCTCCAAACATCCAACGATTCCTCCATGCGCCCACTCTAAGCGACCCTACTATACCACCTCTTTGATACCAACACCGTGATCCATTTGGCCCACATCATCTACAAAGACATCATCTTTGTGGCATTGGACAAAAAGGGCACCAACCCACTCCTTTACGCCCAGCTAATCACATCCATTCTCATCGATGCCGGCATTGAACGTCCAACCGGGTTCCCTCACCTACCAAACCCTCTTGGCGAGGGCACCTGTAACAAGAGAGAGCGTCAACGAGAAATTATACGCGCCCGACAGGCCCAAGCAGAGGTGGAGGAAAGTTTGGATGAGGAGGATTCTGAGTCAGATGATTCGAAAGATGATGATGAGGGAGAAGTCACTGGGGCCGATGATGTTAGCATGGCCGAAGGTGAAGAAACAGAATACAACGAGGAGGATGATTCAGACTTTGAGCCAATGGGTGGAAACTTTGACATGAGACTCAATGCGATTGAAGAAAGACTTAACGGGTTCATAACACAATATGATACTGATCAGGAGGAGGACCCTCGAGTGTGTCAATGCGACACAAGCATGATGCACCGCCTCTAAGCCCAAATATTTCAAATGTCATTCGGTGTGTCTCCCCCGCCATATTTTTATGATCCTTATAATTCAAACGCCCTCGGACCTGTTCACCCGCCCCTGCAATAGGTTATTGCTCTAGGCTAGGCGATTTATGTACCTTTTTTTTATTTTCTTCTTTCCATAGATTTTGTATGCTTACATGTAATGGAAAGTGGATTGCCTAGCTTGTGTGTTCTATGTTTGTGTTTATATCTAGCATTTTGCACTTTGTTCCATTCTTTTTGTTCTCTCCTTAATTTAGTTTTTAGTCCTTTTTGCATCAAGACTATGCAAAAACCTAAGTTAGGGGGGGTATGCATGCGCTTTTACATTTCACAAAGTTCAAAATGACCAAAATTTCCAAAAAAAAAAAATGAAGAATTTCAAAAAATCCAAAAATATTTTTCATCAAAGTAAATAAAAATTTAAATTTAAATTTTTCAAAAATATCACCCAAATTTGTTTAAAGTCTCAAATTTGTAAATTTCAAATTGCACAAAGCCGATATTGATCAAATATGGAAATTGAGTAAAAATTGATGATTGAATGAATGAGTGTGAAGACTAATCAAACTCGATGAGATTTTGAACCTTTCACGTTTTTCTGAGAATTTAAATCAATCAGAGCTAATGATTAACTCAAAGTTCAATTCAGAGTTAAAATGAGTCGTTGATGATCTCTAAATTATTGTTTTGATCGGTCAAGGAATAGTGTGTGATGTTGCCTCAAAAAGCACGCTAAAATATCTCAAACTAAAATTCACCTCGAGATGCATATGGGAATATGATTAACATTCCGGACAATGAAGTAGGACCTTATTTGTCACCCAAAAAGATTAGGTATAAAAAATTGTGAAAAACTACCCTTTTTCTAGCCAAGTTGAGCCAAATAAAATTTATCCTTTCGTCTGATAACTCGAAAAACCCATATGACCCGGAATTGGAAAAATTGAAAAATCCAGCAATTAAGTCCAATTTGTGTGAAAATGAAAAAGGGCAATAAAAGAAAAATGTTCAAGAAAAATAGCAAGAAAAGAAAAATAGAAGAAAAAAATAGAAAAAGAAGAGAAAAATGAGCAAAATCCTGAAAAATCACTAATGGACATCATAAGGACATTTTCCAATTCCGAATTTCCTAACTGTTCCCGTATTACGCAATACACCTTATAACCCAAGAAAAGTCCTAACCGAGTCTGGATTGAGAAATTGATTACCGCGTGGAGAGATAAAACACAAAAAGATAATAAGAGAGATAATATGGTGTGAATAAGATGCAGTGTCCCCGTTTCCCTACGACCGTAACCTATTGAAGAGATCTTTTCACCCATAAATTCCGTCTTTGAGTTTGTATGCGTGAATTTGTGTTTCAATGCATTTACTCATTATATCACGCATACCGAGCAAAATAACCACATTTCGAGTGATTCGTTTGTGAGAGTATTCCATGAGCAAATCAATCAAAATGAATTTTTGATAAAGTAACGTGAGGATCAATTGATGGAAATTTATGGTTCAAATTCTGGCTTCGCACACACACACGAAAATTGAGATTTGAGCATATAAATATATGGTGATTATTTTCTAAAAAGTTTAAATAGACAATTTTTAGGTATTTTGAATTTTCATTGAGTCGAAAGCCAAATTTTGTGGGTATATTCACTACAAACCCTCATCAGACACAACTCGTCCTACTAGGATAACCTAGGGATTTATAGGCTTATTTCATATGCTAAATGCAATCGCTTGCCTGCGAAAATGGTATTCTATCTTAATAAAGTGATATTCAAGAGTTGAGCCTTAGTTGAATTCTTTTACATTGCTCAGGATGCGCAAAGTTCTAAGTTAGGGGGATTTGATTAGGCATAAATTCCTCCAAATTTATCCCCTTAATTTAATAGCTTTTAGCACCTCGAATAATGTAAAACGTATTGATTTATCTCATTTATATGTTACTGACCATTCCCACATAGTGCCTCGATTTTTGTGTGTTTTTCATGCTTTTTACAGGTATTTAATGCTATGTGAAGAAAAGGGAAATTCAAACATAAGAAATCAACAAAGGAAGGAAAATCAAAGGACAAAACGATCAATTTACATTGAAAGTTCGGACGAGGGACCAACATTAGAAATTAAGACTTCGCATTCACAAGCGCGAAGGAAGAAATGGCATCCCCATCCAAGCATCGAGTCAGAAGATATGAAGCCTTGAAGATGAGAAAATCAAGAAAAGATCACTAGAGCAAATTCAGCACCAGTCCGGACCGGATACGAACAAAAACTAACCGGTCCAAAAAGATAAAAACATTATGTCTCATTGAATGGACTAGATCAATCCGGTTATTTGCAAAGATGAACCAGTCTGGAAAGTCAACAACACACTGGTCACTTTTGAGCACCAGATCGATCCGTTTAGTGAAGAAACTGAACCGATCCAGTAATAACCAGACCGAATTGAAAAAGCCAGTCGGATCGGTCCGATTGGGATTTCCCATATTTTTATTTTCTTATTCATAGTTTTACTTGGTTCAAACTCTTGCAAAATTCAAAGTGTATTTAATTTGGTTTATTTTCAAATATTAAAGGGTTGGAATTTCAGTTGCTTTTAGAGGGCACTTATAGAGAAGAACCCTAGTTTTGAAGTTTTGCAATTAATTCAAGATTCAGACTTTATTTTCCAGATGTTCTCATTGCAAGTAACATTTAATTCGTGTTTTGAATTTCGTTAGTAGTTCATTAAATTAATTAGAATTTCTTAGCCTTCGATTCAAAAAATTTCATCTCAAATTGTCCAAACTAGTCATGGATTCCATCACTTTAGAAATTGTGTTTTTGTTTAATTTGATCATGTCTGGCTAAGTTGTTAAGGGTTAAGGTTCATGAACCCAACCCGATGTAATTCACCATCGTAGGAAATAGGTTTTTGAATTGAATATTAAAGGAGTTGTGTAGTGTGACTATCACAACTGTCGTAGGACTTTTGATCTCGTTTGACCTAGGTAACCGGGATGCTTAAGAATGCGACACGCATGTTAGCTAATGCAAAACTTCTTTGTTCTTACCTTTGAGTATGTATGATACGAACTTGTATCCTCATATATGTAATCCTTAGGATTAATAAATTCCGGGTTCATTTAAAATTCTAATTCAGAACCTAGCATTCTATGAGATAAATTTACTAGGGTTCAGGGAATTATATTCCAACCTATCCTTATCATTCATATTTACTCAATCACAGCTAGTTAATTCTGCATGCATAGTTTAATTCAGTAGTTTAACTTAAATTGCACTTAGTTAGTAGATGAAATTCAAATCCAATCATCTTTTCATTCTTTTTCTTGAGTCAGTTTAGGGTTAGTCATCTTACCTATCATTGTTATAATCATTTATCCTATTTCCCTGAGGATTCGACCCTGACTTTTCAGGATTATTACTTGAGCGACAAGCTTGTACTTGAGCCTATATAGAACACACTAGAGACACATTTGTAGTCACGTCAATAGCCAGTTCTCCCAATTTCGTTAGCACTGCACAAACTCGTGAGGTTCCACGCATGGCATGTCATTATAGCCAGTTCGCTCGTATTATGTCAGCCATGCACATACTCGGGATGCCATACACACCTACGTTGCTACAGCCATTCGAACCGTATTCTGTCAGCCCTACACATAATCACGACGCAAATTCATCTTAATACCCGTTATTTTTCTTAGGCATTAATTATCAATTTTTTTAAGTTCTCATTATTTTTTATTAGGCCCAGCCTTTTATCGAGCATAAATCCTCAAACCACCCCTATTCCCATATATAGAGGTCTCTAAAGCACAAGTCTCTCCTAACCTATCATATAGGAAGAATATCTACCAATAACTTCTACCTAGTCTCGCACCTTGGCTCAGGATCCAACAAAAATGACGTACAATTAAGCCCCGCCTCGAATTTATCCATGCATAAAACCTATACCAGCTATTCCCATACCTAAAAATCGGTACCAACAACTAAGGCCTACTTACTAGTCGAATAATAAGGTGAAGAATAGAAGTATTTTATCAAGTAACCTAAAATAAGGTGAGAGCAACTAACTACCCCAATAATCTTGTCGTCCCAACAGTGTCAATTATTAGTACGATTCATAAATTACATAAAGCGCATTATTAACTTATCCCCACAATTCTTTCTATTTATTGAAAGATAACTATTTATCCCAATTATGTCCATTTAATTAAATCAATTCTTTTTTACAACAATTTATAGAATTTCTATCCATGTGCATGTTTTTGGAAAGATATAAGAATAAATCTCTACTCTACAATATGTATTTAATTAACGTCATTTTTTCATGACGAAATCAATTTATAACATTCCTATGATTTATTCTACATACAAATGCCATAAATTTTAACGGAATACCAACCTCTAATCTAAGTATGTAAGGGTTTTGAATAGAAACAATCCTAAATTTTAGTTTCACTTTTCCTAATTAGTCTCTCTAATTTATTTTAAGAAAACAATAATTATTAGTGTTTAGGAAACACTTATAACGCATAATACTAAAAGGGAACAATAGAAGTATTCATGCCTATAAAGAAGTCGTCTTGCAAATCTGATTACACGGTTGCATTTCTCTCGCGAAAATAATAAAAACACCTTCTTGGTTACTATTGAGAAAACTTGATTTAGATAATCAAAACTTAGGTTCAAAGTTGTGTTTAATGGGGTTTAGGCTTTGTAGATGAGAGGACACAACAATTTGGTAGGCTACTGAGTTTTAAGAAGGGTTAAAAGTATTTTCAAAAATCTAAACCCGTCCATTATATAAAGGATTTAAAGAAAGAGTCTTAATCAAACACAAATACTAAAAAATCATTATGAACAATCAGATCGTTGGAATTGGCTGAAATTTTGATATGTTGTATCTGATGGTGAGATGAAGCTACTATAAAAAATTCAACTTGATCAAATTGTTTTTCACCTTAGGCTAGATTCTCCCCCAATTTTTTTATATAAAAAGTTATAATTTTCAAGTATTAATCCCAATTTAAATTCCACTTAAGACCTTATTTTTATATATAAAAACCAATATTTTTATACCAAAATTAAATGGATGCCAAAAATTATTTTTTCAAAAATTTTAATTCAACAAAAAAATTTACGGCGCAAAAATCACAAAGTGTTACACACTCCCCCACTAATACAGGAACTTCGTCCTTGAAATTCGACGAAGCGTAAATGTCAAATGTAAAGTCGCGCAAATAAGATAAGGATTACATATGCCTATCCGTTGAATGCTACAATTAAGCGCTCATACACCCAATCCTACACGCACATACCCCATGAAGAAAGATACAATATAGACCCTAACTATATATATACGCATAACTTTGAAAATAACGGATTACCACACTCTCTCACGAATAATCACTCAATTATATCTCCAAAAGACATCGCAAGATTTAATCCTCAAAATAAATCACATCACTGCATCGATACTAGACATATCCAAAATTTATACTAACGATCTACCAAATAAATATTGTTTTCAAAATCAACTCTGAGGATCCTCACATCAAGATTACTATTTCTAACCTCAATGCGTGTAACGTCCTTAACACAAAACTCCCTATCTTTAAGAAACACATCTAACTCGTATGCTAGACCCAATACCTTAAGGAGTACGAATCAACAAAAAGGATCAAAAATCGAAAATTCAAAAGTTAAACAGACTCATAATTTTTGAGACCTAAGACCATGCTCCGGTACTATTTGTAGCACCCCATGCATTCTGGCATTGGCCGCCACCAGTGTAACCAGTTCACCCTATTTTAGGTGCTGCACAAACTCGTGGCCCGCTTAAGTTCTACACCACACACATTCCCCTCACTATAGCCAGTTCACCCAATTCGTTAGCAGTTCACAAACTCACGGGGTTCCATGCACGACACATAATTATATCCAGTTCGTCCGTATTCTGTCAGCCATGCACATAATCGTGATGCCATACACACCCACGTTGCTATAGCAAGTCAAGTCATATTCTTTCAACTTTGCACATACTCACGACACATATTCATCTTAATAATCGTTCTTTGTCGTAGGCATTAATTATCAATTTTCTCAAGTTCTCATTATTTTTTATTAGCCCCGCCTTATTATCGAGCATAAATTCTCAAACTACCCCTATTCCCATACCTAGAGGTCTAAAAAACACAAGTCTCCGCTAACCTATCATATATGAAGAATACCTACCAATAACTGTTACTTGGCTCACGATCTAACAAAAACTACGTACAATTCATCCCCACCCCGAAATTATCCCTTCATAAAACCTACACTATCTATTCTCATTCCTAGAAAGCGTTATCAACATCTAAAGCCTACCTATCAGTCCCATACCTAGCAAGCAATCTAAAATAAGGTGAGAGCAACTAACTACACCAATAATAGTGTTGTCCCCGCGATATCAATTATTAATACGATTAACAAATCACATAAAGCGTATTTTCAAATTATCCCCCCAATTCGTTAGATCTATGGAAAGATCACTATTTATCCCAATTATGCCCATTTAATGAATTCAATTCGTTTTCTCGACAATTTATAGAATTTCTATCCACATGCATATTTTTAGAAATATATAACAATAAATCTCTACTCTACATGATGAACATAATTAACGTGGTTTTTTTGCACGACGAAAACAATTTATAACATCCCTACGATTTATTCTACATTATGAATGCCATAAATTCTAACATAATCCTAACATGTAATCTAAGAATGCAAGGGCTTTGAGTATTAATTTGTATTAAATATTTGAATAAAAACAGTCTCAAATTTTAGTCTTGCTTTTCCTAATTAGTCTCTCTAATTTATTTTAAGAAAATATTCATTATTAGTGTTTAGAAAACATTAAAATGCATACTACACAAGGGGAACAACACAAGTATTCATGCCTGTAATGAAGTTGTCTTGCAAAATCTGATTACACTGTTGCGTTCCTCTCGCGAAAATAGTAAAGACATTTTCTTGGTTGTTCTTGAGAAAACTAGGTTTAGATCTTCAAAATTTAGGTTGAAAGTTGTGTTTAATGGAGTTTGTTTTGTAGATAAGAGGATATAATGATTTGGGAGGCTACTGCTTTTTGAGAAGGGTTAAAATAGATTTAAAATGTCTAAACATGTCCATTATATAAAGGATTTAAAGAAAGAGTCGTAATCAAATTCAAGCACTAAAAGAACATTACGGACGATCCGACCTTCGAAATTGGCTGAAATTTTATATGTTTTAACTGATGGCGAGAATAATTTGCTTTATAAAATACAGCTCAATCGAACGCTCGAATTTTTTTCTCCTTAGGCCAAATCCTCTCTCGATTTTTTTCTTTTTTATATAAAAGTTAAAATTTCCAAATTTTAATCCCTGTTTAAATTCCAATTAAAACCTTATATTTATATATATAAACCAACATTTTTTATACAAAAATTAAATAAATGCCAAAATTTATTTTTCTGAAATTTGTAATTTAACAAAGATTTTTAGGGTTCAAAAATCACGAGGTGCTGCAAACACCTCTATCCAACACTACTGCCGTAATAACAAACAGAGTTGGGGAGATGGATTTACTTGGCGAATTCTCCTTTAGGATTGGAAAAACCATGAGGTTGTCCGTTAACAACTAGGATGGAAAACCAACAGTGGGAGACAATCATCCAAATCACGCCAATCCAAGTCTCACAAAAACTAGAACTCTTAAAACTTTAATAAGAAAATTCCATGAAAGACGATTATATGATTTAGACATATCAAGTTTAATGAAAATGTTACTCCCACGAACTTTATTATGAAAACTAGTCATGGGTTCTTGAACAAGAAGAATGTTATTGTGGATACATAGTCGTTTAATAAAACTCGTCTGGTTGTGAGAAATAATATTGGATTGTATAGAACTTAGACAATTGGCTAATACCTTCGTGATGACTTTATCGGTGAACTTACACAAGCTGATGGGTCTAAAATCTTCACGTCTGGTAGGGTGTGGAATTTTGGGGATGAGCACTAAATTGGTACTAGTGTAAGTTATATTTTATACATGATTCCCAAGATCTTTGAACAATATGATAATCACGTCAATAACATGATAATAACGTCAATAGACATGTGAAAAGAGTAATTTTATTTACCTCCTTTCGATGCCATGGATTCAGTCTCACTGTTGAATGTCGCCATCGAGTGTCGCCGGTGTGATCGCCTTAACAATCCTTTAACGGAGAATTTGGTTTCTTTCTCCTTGCCTATAAACCTTTAGGTATATGTTTTTCATTGATCTCTTGGATGCTCTTTTGATGGAGGAAAGACATTTATTTATAGGTGGAGAGAGGGCTTGAATTCCAAAGGTCAATTAATCTCAACCGTCCATCAAAGTTGAGATTAAGTGGAATTTTAACTCCTTTTTATTCTTTATTTCGTGTGGAATACGAACCATTTATACAGGATATAACATATATTCTTTATTAAAAATGGATTAACAAAGACCACATTTCGGGAAGGAAATAAACCAAAGGTTAATTTCATAATTTCCTTACAATCTTCCACTTTGTCGTTAGGTTAATCCATAAATGTTTTTAATTTAGAATCATAAGGTGCGTATGATATGCTAAATCCTTTCATCACTGGTTTTCATAAGTGCCTTGGTTTGTCCAATAATCAATGGGAGTCATGGCGGTTGCATATCATTATGTAACATGATTCCTTCCATGTACTACATCATTGACAACCTTCTTAACTAGGCCATAATTAGGAGTTTACTTAATGGTCCGATAATGTTTTGAAGTAGACAATTTTCTGTATAATTCATCTAAAAATAATATGTGTACACAATGGAAAATGGAATATAATAGATGTAGAAGTTTTATTAAGAGCTCAACAAATGTCAAATACATGCATAATAATTTGCAGAAAAGAAATAACTAGGAACTATCTTTAAGACCCATGCTTTCAGTATGTCTCTGAAATGTCTTTGGAAGTACTCCTTCTGTAAAAATATCTGCAACCATGAGATGTGTGTATGTGTGTTCAATGACAACATTTTCTCTTCTAACATCTTGCTTCAGTAAGGAGAATCCATTTGTTCGAATCCCTTAGATATCCTATCATACTTGGAGAAAAATATTAATATGTCATCAACATACAGTACCAAAAATATGAACCTACTCCCACTGATCCTGAGGTATTTACATGGATCAACAATGTTTTATTTGAAATCGAAGTTCATAATGATTTCATCAAACTTTAGATACCATTGCCTCGAATTTAGTTTTAGTCCTTCTATTGACCTTCGATTATGAATGTCGCCATCGAGTGTCACCGGTGTGATCGCCTTAGCAATTTATTAAGGGAGAATTTGGCTTCCCTCTCCTTGCCTATAAACCTTTAGGTATGTGTTTGTCATTGATCTCTTAGATGCTCTCTTGATGGAGGAAAGGCATCTATTTATAGGTGGAGAGAGGGTCTGAATTCCAAAGGTCAATTAATCTCAACCGTCCATCAAAGTTAAGATTAAGTGGAATTTTAACTCCTTTTTATTCTTTATTTCATGTGGAATACAAACCATTTATACAGGATATAACACATATTCTTTATTAAAAACGAATTAATAAAGACCACATTTCGGGGAAGGAAATAAACCAAAGGTTAATTTCATAATTTCCTTACAGTCTCCCACTTGGTCGTTAGGTTAATCCATAAATATTTCTAAGTTAGAATCATCTGGCGCGCATGATATGCTAAATCCTTTCATCATTGATTTTCATAAGTGACTTGGTTTGTCCAACAGTCAATAGGAGTCATGGAAGTTGCATATCATATATAACATGATTCCTTCCATGTACTAAATCATTGACAACCTTCATAACTAGGCCATAATTAGGAGTTTACTTAATGGTCCCATAATGTCTTGAAGTAGACAATTTTCTGTTATAATTCATCCAATAATAATATGTGTACACAATGGAAAATGGAATGTAGTAGATGTAGAAGTTTTATTAAGAGCTCAGCAAATGTCAAATACAGGCATAATAATTTGCAGTACAGAAATAATTAGGAACTATCTTCAAGACCCATAGTTTCAGTATGTCTCTGAAATGTCTTTGGAGGTAGTTCTTTTGTAAAAATATCTGCAACCATGAGATATGTGCCTGTGTGTTCAATGATAACATTCTCTCTTCTAAAATCTTACTTCAGTGAGAGATATTTAAGATCCATGTGTTTGGATCCCTTAGATATCCTAATATGCTTGGAGAAAATATTAATATGTCATCAACATATAGTACCAAAAATATGAACTTACTCCCACTGATCTTAAGGTATATACATGGATCAATAATGTGTTGTTTGAAATTGAAGTTCATAATGATTTCATCAAACTTTAGATACCATTGCCTCGAATCTAGTTTTAGTCCATACATTGACCTTCGATTATGAAGTTTTCAGGTTGATGCATATAGACTTTCTCTTGTAAGTCTCCATTAAGAAAGGCTTTAAAACTTTAATTAACATGTAGTAAGATTTGAATATTTTACCATATTATAATCAGATGCTCATGTGGGTAGTCATCACATATTTTAACTTAATACCATTATTTTCGAAATATTCAACATGCATAATTGAGTGATGTATCTATTTAATTTTAATAAGATATATGTGGATATCCTTGGTTTACACATGTACAAACACTCCTTAATTGTGTATTAAACATATGATTATAGTATACCCGTGGGCAACTAATTGATATATGTTAAATAAACAGATTTAAGCATTATAATCACTACTACTTAAAAAGAGGGAAGTATCACTATAATCATCTAAAGTCCAAAATACCCTCAAACTATTTATAAATCCATTGATACCCTTCATATTAGTACACTTATTTTCATTCTTATCCTTACATATACGAATTCGTTGCCCATTTTCTCTCTCTTTTTCAACGCTCTCTCTCTATATCTCTCTCTCTCTCTCTCTCTCTCGATTTACTAAAGTCTTTTAGTCTTCATAAATCTATATAAAATTTCAGTCCTAATATTTGAGACCAGCAAACTCATCGGCTCCCACTTCACCATCAGGTCAACAAACCTCTCTCTTTC
Source organism: Sambucus nigra (assembly GCA_949130495.1). NCBI lineage: Eukaryota > Viridiplantae > Streptophyta > Magnoliopsida > Dipsacales > Adoxaceae > Sambucus > Sambucus nigra. Next base: position 59,844,133 of record OX422223.1, on the reverse strand, counting down.
AAACCCATCTGATTCCATTTTTTTAACCTCTCTACAAATTCTGTCAAACTTATCGTACTTGATGACTGTAGTTTCATAATTTTAAGGAAGACATTAATTTTTATATTGATCATTAGATCTGAAATATTGGTTGAAATAGCACAGATCATTCCCATTGGCAACGTCTCCCCGTTGCTGTCTCCATCTCCGCGGTGTTCTCTGAAATGGTATGGATCGACGTCTTTTTGTTTTCCATCTCAATTTCTTAATTTAATTCATTGATGAAGATTTTGATTTGATTTGGGTACTATATCAGATGAATGTAAATATGTAGTTTATTGTCTTAAACCTTACCCTCTTTCTCTCTCTCCCTCTCTCATCAATATTTTTTTCCTGAGTCTCCATTTGTTTTTATGTAATTTAGGTACCTTGAAGAGAAAGACATGCATTTAACTCTTGTAATGTTGGAGTTTAATCTAGGAAACTAAAAACTTGGTGATTTCCTTTTCTCTCATAATTACTCTTCCCTCTTTACATACCTTTTTTCAAATAGGGTTCTTCTTTATTTATTTGTTTTTAATTTTTTTGCGTTTTGAATTTATTAGGTCATTTTAAGGTGTGATTTTGAGGTAGTTTGAGAAGACTGTAAAATTTTAAATAGTGGTGACTTTCTAGCCCGATGGTGGTTTCAATGGTCATAAGTTGTTTTATAAAGTTTTTCCAAGTCATATGCCACTCTATCAATGTGCATAAGTTGTTCACTAATAAATATATGACTCTCTAAACTATTATCATATGGACCACCCTAATTTTTATGATTTTTCAAGGAATAGCAGTATACAAATCCAATTTTGTAGGTTTAATGTTGTGTTACTTAAAACATATAAAGAGATCAAGGTATTCTACTCATCTTTCAATAAGAATTTTTTCTTTACAATATAACAAATATTTATAGCGATTTTCATCTGAATTTTCTTCCTCTTTTTACAAACGCTCGCTGACACTCGCTAAATGTGTATTCATACCCTTCATTTGCATATGATTTTCAATTTATGTTGAACATTAATTTTGTATTTTTTTTTTTTACAGATTGAGTGCCTTTACTTTTGACCACATTCAGGCCCATATTTTATGAGAGGACCTGTAATTCAAGTAAATGTGTATGCATGAGTTTTATATTTTCATTTAAACATCAATGTTTATACATTGTAATAAATTGTCAACGTTCATGCAATGTTATGATTTGGATTTCAACTCTATGTTTCTACAAACGACATATTATATTACTACCGCGCGAAATTTGCTAAACTTGAAGTTTGATTTATCGGTATGCTTAGTGGTTAATGTATTTAATTACTAGTCATCATGCTTCCTAGAATTATGAATAAAAAGAGCTTCCAACATTAGCTTATGTAGGGCATATGTGCTAAGGATTATTGATGCCCTAATCTCCTAAGTTTTTGAAGTTCTTATAGTTGAGTTATTACATTGACAACGTTTTCAATACTATTTTCTACTCTTCATATTTTTTTAAAGCAACTACTACTTGATTGTTTGATTTTGATGGATTCTCACTTTTGAATTGTGAAAATCGAATTTCACTTGATCCATACTTTTTGTGCTTTATGCATAAGACTTTTTATTAGACTGGATTCAGTTTGGACGCGTGACATTGATTTGAATTTCTAGACAAGTGTCTTTAAATTTTGAATATTTGAACTTGGAATTTGTGTTAAAAAAATACTTAAGTTGTGCCTCTACATGTTTTTTTATTCTTCATTAGCTCAAGCGTATCTTTTTCATTAGATCTAATTAGTCGAAGGACTAATTTAATTATATTGGCATATACTTTTATGCCTCTACATCCATTTAGTTTATACTTGACTACATAATATGTAAAAATGTGTGTATACTTTTATGCCTCTACATCCATATACATTTATACTTTACTACATAATATGTCAAATTTTGTGTTATTTTAATATTTATTTATATATTAATATTTTTTGTGTGTTTTGGTGCAGTGATGTCCCATGGAGAAAAAAATTTGTGACTTGGATGAAGTAATTATTTTCGATGTTTTTTTTAAAAAAAACAACAACTAATTCTAAGTATGTACTTTCAACAATAGTTTGTTTTCTCTTTCAAGGTTAGTTCTCCATAAATGTATCGTTAATGTAAAATGTCTCAAACTTTTTTCCTTATTTCAATTTAATAATCTTTAATTGTTATTTTTTATGAAATATTTTTAATTGTATTCCGTTTTCCTCTATTCTATGTTTTATTTTACATATATTACCCATATCCCTCGATTTCAAGGAGAGTTTCACCAAGGTTGTATTCAATATATTAAAATTCTCTAATGGAATGAAATGTATCTGAAATATTAGAAACCTGCGATGACCCCTGCTTAAATTGAATACTTGGATTCGATAGCACGTGCAACGCACGTGGGCACAACTAGTGGTAATAAATGGCTAATTTGGAACTTGTAAGAATTCCTTAATTGTTTATTCAATATATGATTATAGTATACATGTGGGCAACTAATTGATATGTGTTAAATAAACATATTTAAACATTATTATGGTAATAAATACTAATTTGGAATGAGTAATAATAAGTATCACTGTGGTGATACCTAACTTTAATAATGCAATTGCATTCATTTAATAAATTAATATGAATACTTATGCATATTTTATCATAAAATTCCAAAAGTCATAAAAATACATAATTGTAAAATTCTTGAATAGCAAAAAGGTGTACATTCTATAATTTCATAAGTCTAGAATCCCAAAGGCTTAGAATTTTTAAATATCATTTGTTAATTTAACACATGCTTATAGTATACCTGTGGGCAACTAAACATATTAAAATTTTCTAGAATTCCAAAAGATTTTGAAAATTGTAAAAAAATGCATAATTTCAAGAATTCTAAAAGGCATGGTAGCATGAATTCCAAAAGCCATGGTAGCATGAATTCTAATAGTTGGTAGCATGAATTCTAAAAGGCATGAATTCTAATATACATGAATTCTAATAGACATAATTTTATTAGACATGAATTCTAATAGTCATAATAGATGAAATTCTAATAGACATTATAGCCAGAATTCTAATAGACATAATAGCTGGAATTCTAATAGATAGAATTCTATTAGACATGAATTCTAATAGTCATAATAGCTTAAATTCTAATAAACATAATAGCTGGAATTTTAATAGGCATAATTCTAAAAGACATGAATTCTAATAGACAGAATTCTAAAAGACAGGATTCTAATAAACATAAATCTAATAGACACGAATTCTAATAGACATCATGCTAAAAGACATGAATTCTAATAGACATAATTCTATTAGATATGGTAGCATAAATAAATGAATTCTATGGGACATGAATTGTAATAGACATAAGAATTCTAGGAGTCATGAATATGTCATAAGAATTCTAAGAGTCATGAATACTAATAGTCATAATTTCCAGCAAGTGGCCAAGCCATAATTTTCAATATATATGTAGTGATTTATACCATAAAATATGAAAAAATAATTTATTTTTCCCAAATTGGAAAATTTTGAGTTATCGCTACAATAACATGAATAATATTTTGAGGATCACTCTCCAATTTGCGGAATTGTAAAATCAAATTTTAAACGAGAGTTATAAGCGTTGACATTATTACCCAAAATAGCAAAAATGCATTTTTGATGCTCTAAACGACGTCAAAACGCAAAACTGGGGTGGGGACCATTGTAAACAATGGATTTTGTTTATTTCGACGATTCCAATCGACCACGTCAGTTTCAAAAAATTTCGATCAAGTTTTGACCTTTCACATTCCGACAACAACAACATCATTATCTATTTTAATGGAAAATCATATGTTCTTAACATCAGCTTTGATACCATATAATACCCCGCCTAATAAAATATCGGGTGATCAATCCTATATCAAATTAAAACAGAAGTCTTATATGGTTCATTCTCAGCATCACTGTCGAAAACGAATTTAATTACTAATAACCTATTAGGTTGGTGTCAAAATTTTATCTAACTAATCTTTTTAACCAAACCATTCAATTTAAAACATTCACACAGTTTATATATAAAAACTGAAATGAAATAAAATAACCGAACCCTCGGTTTAACATATTATAAGTAAATCGAAAGCCGCACTAAAAGGCGGTAAAAGAATAAGTAAATACAATTGGGCTTTCGTCCCGAGTGATATTACAATGCTTTATATGTAGATCACAAGAATAGAAGCGTCTAAAAGAAACCTGTATGCATCCACAACTTTTGCAGCAACGTCTGACTCAAATGAATCATCAGCCAGGCGTCCCTGTGTCTAGACACCTATATATATAATATATATAGCAAGAGAGGGGAAAATAGAGAAAACGAGTTAGAGCCCGAGTTGTGAAAATATTTTGCAAGTGCATAAATGCTATATTTAAAATATAGTTTATCTCATATTTAAATTGGTATCGCGCTCCCATGAGATACCCCTCACCCCTCTTCTAATAGCGCACACCTATCGCACATCTTTTAAACAACCTAGTTAAGCTACCCTGCCTAACTAACATTATCACCCATTATCTAAGAATCCTTTTACCCGAGTACTAAGGGCTAAACTTCTCCCCATTCCCAACATTACTCTACGTTCGTGCGTGGGGTGTGTCGCGAAGAGAAATCTAAACAAGGAACCCCCTGATACACTACTATCTGGCAATGTTGATCATCGGGATTCATTAGGCCCTCAGCACCTAACGCGTAAATATATATAGCTCGTATAAATATACATATAGATAGTTCTTACTAGATACTATAATTCATTTTTATATAAATTCGGATATAAACTACCAGAAGGTAGATGTCACCTTAATATTCTCTTTACTTTACTCAAGTCAATTATATATAATATCTCATCTTATATACACGCAAGGGATTATACACAACAAGTATATTTATACCTATCACAACATAAGTATAATAACCATCCCACCAAGCTATAACTCGAGGATGTAGTCTCATAGTGCCTATCCAAATTCGAATTTACTCACTGTACCATGGTACCAAGCCAGACTTACTCATGGTCATGGTAAAATACACAACGGTGGAGGCGATCGTGTTCCCTCTACAAGTGGAGTACACACATCACACTCGAATGCGGGACGAGATGACCTGGGGATATACTCTCCCTACTCCTCAAGCTAGTCGATTCACCCACATCGCACAACCTCCCTGGATCGCACTAGAGAAAATATATAGTCTGGCTGTTCCAACCCTACGCCAAAGGAAGGCCCGTGGAACTAGTCTAAAGTAAAAACATATCAATCACACACACACACACACACACACACACACACACACATATATATATATATATATATATATATATATATATATATATATATATATATATATTTTTTTTTTTTCGTATCATATATATACCATATAACAATGTCGTATATATACTCTATCTCACTTCTCAATACATAAGGCTATAATTGCCTAACTCTCATAGCGATAGCCAAAATCCCGAATGTTCCCATTCGTAATAGTATATAAGCACTAATATACTTAAAATACTAAACCCAAAACTATTCCCTCACTTCATATATAACTCGTAACTTAATCGCTTCTAAGGATTTATATACCCTCTGAATATACCAATTCGTATTAATTAAATCAGTATGCCCTAAACTTATTTAAGTCCCAAGGTATCGTGCCTTTGATAATAACCTTCGTCGATAGACGTAGTGGGTAATCGCTTAAGCATCTAGCCCCTATCCTCAATTTCCATCCTATTCACATCCTAGGGTTTTATTCCGAACATGTAGGCTACACATAAATATATTTCTACGCGCATATTTATCTATATAAAGTCGCCTGTCGAAATATTCCCTTGGGTGTTGCTCGTCCCGAACACCCATAAATAAATAAATCACGGACTTTTACTTAATAAACCCAAGGTATAAATTTCTCTCAAACAATACTTTAGAAGTCCCCACACCATTTTTAGGAACCCCTAATATCTAACTCCACAATTTATTTTCCTCATAACGATACCTTAAGTGTCATATGATTTTTACACCCTCCTAGTCCAAAATAATTTCCTTTAATGGATAGGTATTGAATTCCACTCAAGGGATATTTATTTCCTCAAATAAATAGGCCAAAAACAATTTAAATTTGGAGTTTATCCCATAAAAACTAAACTAGCCGAAATTGCCAGAAATTCTGTAGGATCGATCGATCGACCCTTGGCCATCGATCGATCGATCGAACAGGGCAGCTTCTTCTCCGAAGCCCCTATTTCGGCCATTAACACACAACTAAGGTTTCTATCTACTCCCCCGCCATTAATCAACCTCAACCAACTATATATACTCCAAGAAAATAGGTTCTAATCATCCTAGAACCAAGAATCAACAACAAATTCAATTAATTCCTAAGTTCCTTAAATCGGTTATTGTTCGAGCTTTACTCGTTAATCTTTCGAAAAACCCATTTTGATTCACGAAAACCCGACCCAAAACTTTCTAGTTCGTTATTACCAAATTATGATATGAGATTTATGTATAAAAGAACAAAGCAAGTAAACACTTATCTCGTGGATAAAATCCGACGACCTCGAGTCGAATCCCGCGGAGTTTGGCCAGAATCTCCATTTTCTTCCTCTTTTCTCGCTTCCTTTCCTCTTATCTCTCTTTTCTTTCTTTTCTTTCCCTCACTCATGCCTTATATAGGGATAAATAAGGGTTTATCCCTTATAAACCCAAAAATGACTCGTTTACTCAATTGCGAGTCCCTATTAGTTCAAAAATCCCCGGAGCCTAAACATTACCCCCGGATACTCTATTCTGACTATCTCGGCCATTCTAAAACCAACCGCGCACTCGAAATCTCCATTTGAGTCACTTGACTGCAATTCACTAATTAAACCCAACACCTCTTAATACGGGTTTTCCAATTAAAATGTTATCCTTTATCGCTTTACCCAACTGCGACATGTAATTAAAATAATCCAACTCATTTACTTAGTCTCAAAAGTAAATGTAACACACACTGGTAATAATCAAATATTCATAAATCCCAAAATTACTATTCACAGAATTTTTCTTAATCTCCAAATTACCCCCACTCATGAAATTTAATTATCCCTATAAGTGCGGGGTGTTACATACCACATGAAATTTATATTTTATACATGATTCCCAAGGTCCTTGAACAATATGATAATCACGTCAATAGACATGTGAAAAGTGTAATTTTATTTACCTCCTTTCAACGCCATGGATTCAGTCTCGCTGTTGAACGTCGCCATCGAGTGTCGCCGGTGTGATCGCCTTAGCAATCCTTTTAGGGAGAATTTGGATTCTCTCTCCTTGCCTATAAACCTTTAGGTATGTGTTTTTCATTGATCTCTTGGATGCTCTTTTGATGGAGAAAAGATATCTATTTATAAGTGGAGAGAGGGCGTGAATTCCAAAGGTCAATTAATCTCAACTGTCCATCGAAGTTGGCATTAAGTGGATTTTAACTCCTTTTTATTCTTTATTTCGTGTGGAATACGAACCATTTATACAGGATATAACTTATATTCTTTATTAAAAACGGATTAATAAAGACCACATTTCGGGGAAGGAAATAAACCAAAGGTTTATAGGTATGTGTTTTTCGTTGTCCTTTCAGGAAGGAAATAAACCAAAGGTTAATTTCATAATTTCCTTACAACTTGTCCAAGTTATGGGCATCTCATGCCCGAGGAAGAAAGAGTTTACATTCATGTGGATATCCTCCTTAATAATCTCCCAATATGATTTGTGCAATACACCATTAAAACCATTCAGGCATGTAGAACTAGTGGCATCCTTGGTAAAAACAACATATTTAATCTCTTCCATGTTGGGGTAGCTGGTGAACATATTGCTATCCTCAGTTGAAACCAATTGGGGAATCACAACGCCAGCTATTAGCAAGTCTTTAAAATGGTCAAAGAGAATACTTGAACTTATGAGCATCAATAGAACAATTACCAACCCCATTCCTCACTCTAAGGATGCAAAAGTTGTTGCGATTTTTCTTAACCAATGAGTGGAAATTTTTTGTATGGCAATCCCCTTCTCTAATCCATTTCACCCTAGAATTTTTACACCAATAAACCTCTTCTTTTGCGAGAGCCTGTTGCATCAAAACCTCGGATTTTTTCCAATTAGTAAATGCAGAGCCAGAGTAGTCTGATTGTAATGCTAGCTCATCTTGGATAGGTTTATCTTCTGCATGGCTAACTGGTTGGAAAATATCTTTAAAAACATCAATATTCCACCTCCTAAGAGCCTTCTTAATAGATTTAAGTTTCTGGGAAAACACACACTTGGAAGTTTCAAAATTTAAACTGACGGGAGCTTTGGGCAGCTATAAAATCCAACGATAAAATTAACGGGGAGTGGTCCAAGTTTAGTTGGTATAATTGGTCCACTTTTGTTATCTGAAATAAATTATGCCAAGAAGTATTGCACAAAACTCTATCAAGCCTCAAATTCTCTAGTTGCTCGCTCTCTTATTACACCAAGTATAAGAAGAACTTGTGAGTGCAACCTCCGCAAGACAAACTAAATCCATGGAAATTTTGAAGTCTTCTGCTCCTACTCAATCAATACTATTACCTCCAAATTTCTCGGATTAATCCAATACAATATTGAAATCCCTCCCCACCCCAATGAAGATAGTGACTAAGGCAGAGTTGGCCAAATCCATGATACCATTCCAAAGCTCCCACCTATTATGACTGTCACAACTGCCATAGACTGCCATCATGTGTATTGGACAAGGAAAAGAGTAGTGATTAATTTGAATGGAGATAAATTGATCATGGATGGTGACATGGATCACCTCCCAGTCTCTTTTTCACATTAACCAAATAGAACTACAAGCAGTTAACAGTCCATAATGAAATTGTAATCTCCTACCTACATAGGTCTGGCATTTCTAGTTCAATCAATTTTTGGTTCCAATAGAACAATCACCTATAAAGCAAACTTTTGGGTGAGTTTTTTCATCTTCTGGTGGCAGTTTTATTCTCTACTCATCTAGCATTCCAAAAAAGTGTTCTAATCATTTCGACAATCTCTAGGAGAGAGTTGTTGGTTTCCGAGAAGCGGATCTAGTAAGCATGGTGAGGTTGGAGAATCCATTCTATTTATTTTTCTTCCCGTGTTTTTTTCTTGACAGCAACAAAACCATCAGCATTTTTATTTTGGAGAAAGGTATACTTTAAGGATAGTTTATCTGAAAACTCCAATAAACTTTATGTGGAGATTGATTATTTTGTCCAGTCTTTCTCAGAATCTGAAGCACAAAGAGAACCCCCGTCATTTTTTATTTTGTCTAGTAAAGCACTCGAAATTTAATTGGAGCACCAATAAGGTTTGTTATAGATGAGATTTCCGCCTTAGAGAGTTAAATTTTTTTTTTGTCATGTCGTGTCGTGTCGCATCAGCCCGAAACACGACTTAAATACATGAATTGCCACCCCTAGTCATTATGGCCTAATCGCATTTGTAATCAGCACTCTAGATTCTTCTCTCTCTCCGTTGTGAGTTATTTTTATATAGGGTCTCTTAAGTTAAAACAATGTTCAACTATCTTTTTCAGTCCTCGAACTTTATTCTATTTAAAACTATTTATTTTACGACAATACTTGTGAATGGAAGTTGAATTCATTTTTGAAATCTTAGAATCATTATTGAAAAAATTAATTTTTATTTAAAAACGTAAGAATCATCTTCGATTAAATTTTAGAGTGGCATTCCTCTATAGCCAATAAAAAACTATTCCCATCGAGCATCATATTTCCTTTGTGAAGTGAGATATCTTGATGTGAGATTAACATTCATCACCACGAACTAAACATTTTCATCTTTCAATTGTGTTCTTCGGACAGTCCAGGAATCTTTCATCCTACATAATTGAATAGACGACGTCTTTTGGTCCCACGTCTATTGACATTGACTCCGTGTGACACCCCGCCTAATTAAATACCGGGCGATCACTCCTTTATTAAATTAAATCAAGGTAAACAGTTGGTTCATTCTCAGCATCACTGCCTATAAAAAATAATTTTTCCAATTTAACACCCTAGATAATTAAGCTAAGTGTCAAAACCATTTTCATACATACTTTCCAAATTTTATTTAAAGAAAATCATTTATTTTATTAACAACATTCAATAAGTAAGAGTCACACCACATTAAATATCTGCAACATAGTCCAATTAATTTAAAACATTCGTCAATCGAATGTCAACATGCGAAATATGAAGTAACACAATCGAACTGAATAAAACCCATAGTGACAATACTAGAAATAACTGGAAATACAAATGTCCCAATAACAATGAAATAATAGAAAGGGCGACACATGCCCAATAAATGAGAATGCTCAAAGTGGAGTCAATAAAGGAAGTCGTCTACGCAAGTGACCTGCAACTCCCACCTAAGCTGCAGCACGTTCCTTTCAAGGGATCCTAAGCAAGACGCCCCTGTGGCTGGGCACCTGAAATACATACATATATATACAAGAGAGAGAGAGAGAAAAATAGGTCAGAGCCCGAAAGTGTGTTTGATTTAAAATACGTTTAGCAAGTATTTAAATTGATACAGGCCAATGCAACAACATATTAGAGCGACACTCTCTTGAGAAATTCTCACCTCTCTTCTAATGTGCACGCCTATCGTACTAACCTTCCCAACGGGTTATCTTATCATTTTATCATACTAACCTTCCCAATAATTTAGCCTATCTTAACTTACTCATAAGATTTCAAAACTGAACAATATCATTGTTTAAAAAGATACTTCCAATTAGCATCACAACTCTCGTTTTAGCTTTATTAATTTAAAAAGTTTCCCAGTATCATATTATATTTTCACAAAACAAGTATTTACTATTTGAGTCAGCAACCATGTCCTACTTATCAAATCACAGTAGGCAGTTTCAAGTTTCCAAATCTCATATATATATATTAACTACTCGTATAATATATATATAATAACAGCACCCCAAATAAAACTATGGTGCGTGCATACTTCCACTATCCAAACCCCATACCACTCATATCAAGGGGAATACAAGTTCGGAATCACTCTCGAACTGTATTAACACATACACAAACAATATCGAGGCGAAGCATAGATTCCAAGTCTCTAAGAGGGTGGCACATACTCGCGTCTCTTAGGACCGTCTGAACTATCGATTCGATAGCCTGTACCAAGGATATCTATCTTCTAGGGTACAAGTCAATATCCCCCATAAAGGTCCCATCGAGATAAGACTGTCCCAGCGTGGTAACCTCAAGGATAGCAAGTAGCGTGGTATGTTTTTCACATGTATATAATATATGTACACACAATCATACAAATATACCATTTTTATCACATTAATATAGGTTCCTCTCGTCACCCATAATTACAACATTTACCCTTTATTTCACATTATTAGTATTACGTATAAGGTTTCATCTCTAACCTTACCTCGAAGGGTTTTCTCACTTATTTCGTGACACTTGTGGACTTTATTCTTCCAAATAGAAAATTCAGTAGGTGACATTATTACGTTTCAACGTAACTCTCTTACGCGCCTCACCCTTTAATATATCAATTTACTAACCCTAAAGTAAATATCCCAAAAATACCATTCTCATCGAATATTAATGATCCCAACATTTATTCATACGCCCTACTGGTCCTCTATGTCTCCCAAATCATTATACTAAGAATGCCCAAGAATTATATCACGACAATTCGATTTTTAAATCATTTACAAAGGGAAATAAGAGTCTGCCAGGAGGGGTCGATCGATCGAGGTTTGGGGCTCGATCGATCGAAGCTCTATGCTCGATCATTCGATCAAACAGGTATTTCGATTTTCTGCAGAATTGCAGTTACGGGTTCTACCAATTTTCTTCATCCAAATACATGTTTTCCAACCCCAAACGTCCAAGAATTCTACTACTAACGTTATAACAGTATACCAGATGTTTCTAACGTAAGGCATGTACATATTCATCATTTAAACATGGAATTTCCACCCAAAATTACATCTAATTATCAAGAACCCTAGAATTTTCTTAAACAGATTTCTAACAAATTTTTCTCAAGAATTTCCTTCTTAATATCATCAATAATTTCGTGGGTAAAGTCCTCTACATGGCAAGGTTTCCAGAAACATCATATAAACCATTACTACATGGATTTTCCTGTCACAAATTGGGTTTTCTTCTACATAATTCATCCCTAATCATTCCTAAACTAATATGGAGATTGCACCAACGAAAATAGCAAGTTAAACACTTGCCTGGGATTTCTGGTATTCTTATTTACGGCTGATTTTGGTATGGTTGCATTCCTCTTCTCGCGATCTACGCGTTGGTGGTGGCGGCGGTGCAAACTGGTGACTTTTTGGCCTTGAATTGCCTTGAGGGCTCTCTCCTCTCTTCTTCAATAGCCGTTCTAGGGTTCTGAATATTCTAACCCTAAATGACTAACCTAAATGGCTGATATAGGTTGCTGAATTTCGTGGGTTTAATTACCCAAATATGTAAAATGACTAAAATGCCCTCCCGGGGTACTAATTAGGCCTAAAAACGCCCAGAGACCCAAACTACACCCCCGGGTACACTTTTCTGACTATCTCGACCCTTCCGGACGCGTCGGCGTACTTAAAACGACCATACGGGAAACTTATAAAATATTCATTTTTTTATTTATCAAAATTTAGTCCCGACACGACACGAGCACGTTCCGACTTAAATTTTCGAAATTGTCATTTAACTCATTTATGACATTCAATATAACCAATATAATATATTACTTTGCTCATTAGCAATATTCAACAAATTTCTCATAATTACTAACTCTCGTCACGTTAATAATTATAACATAATTAATTTCCGGATTTTTATTAAATAATTCACTCGCATTAAATTTAATAAATTCCCAAATTAATATAGCATAAAAATACGGGGTATTACACTCCGATGGGGAGGATATCATTAATCGTGTATAAGTGTGCATCATTAGTATATTCGTTAAAATTAAATCCGCTCGTGAAGAACTTTCCATATAGGAGGAATCACACTCACTCACATTTAATTTTAAACAACTATCACTTAAGAATTTTGAAATCCCGTGATGTCGTGATTAATTCCCTCCAATGGGAAGGAAAGAAAAATTCTAACATGAGGAATTAGTCACATTACATTTATAAAATACCAATGAAGACCGCGGGGTTTATGTTGAATCACATCTCTTAATTAGTATTTTAAACTTGAGGGTATTTTGAAAAATAAATCATGCAATTTAATAAACGAATTAAATCCTTAGTAATTTTCAATTTACTTATGCGTATTAAATTTTTCGATCTCACAATTTTAATTTTTCAAAAATAAAAATATTTTTTAAATTAAAAAAAAACTCGAAGATCATAGTTTAATCAATACCTTTTCAATTAATTACCAGGTTAAATTCAATTTAAAGAGGAATAAATGAAAATCGATTTATTAAGAAAAATGTAACCTAGTTCAGTCACAATAATAATTCATATTGTCCATAATAATGTAGGATCCTAATTAGCGCACGATAATTATCAATACAGATTAGATGGAAGAATCATAACAGAGCAAAATAATGTGCAATCAAAATTAAAATAGGAATTCAATTTGCTTTTCTATCATGGCCTAAAGTTTCTCTTGAATTTGAACTCTTTAAGATCAAGAATCCCATTTGAAGTATACTTCATTTCGAATAAGAATCCTCTTCGAAGTAGAATTTAATGTAAAATGGAGTTCTTCACATAAGAAAACTCTACAAAAGACCTCTCTGCTCTAGGAAAAATAAGGATAAAGATCTGTTGCACAATCGATGAAAAATAACAATAAGACAATAAAAGCACTACCGGATCGATCTGATGGCTATCCTGATTGGTCCAACCATATATTATTTCATCTTCATTTCAGATTCGACATTTGCATGAAAAAATGTCTATAACTGATTCAAAATTTCACTGAAATCCATGAAACTTTGTACAATGTCATAATCCGTGTAAATACATGATTCTAATAAGTAAAAACTTTGCATCCCCTCACATACTCTTCAAAATAGATATACTAAATGCAATAACGCAAAAAACTAATTATTACAACTCGAATCCATGAAGAAAATTACTAGAGATAAATCACCGTAGGATCAATTCACAAAAACAGCATTCATATGACCATAATGGATGAGAAATGAACATTAGAATCTATAGAAAACCATTGAATACAAAGTAAGATACAAATATGTACATTCGTACAATACGCAAAACTAGGGTTTTCATGGTGGACAACATGAACCTTGTAAGTAGGTAATGGTACTCTGGTCTATGAATATCTTGAAATGGAGAGGCGTGATAGGCACTTATAAGTTATCGCAATAACAATGTATTGAACTCACGTATTAAATATAAGCATGCGATATTAAATTTAATTTAAATTTCTTGAGGTATCAAATTCATGTATTTCAACTATTAAATTCAATTTCAGAAGTTCATAAAAATATATTTTTAATTAGATTATCATTTTTCCTAATTAAGTTAATAATCGTACTAAAAAAATATGCGCATTTAATCTTAGGAAACATTTAAATCAAATAATACTGAAGGATATCAACAGTGATATTTGAGTGTACCATTGCATTCGTATCGCAAAAATGAGCAACTTTGATTTTATGGCCTTCTTGAAAATATTAAAGTAAAGCCCTCCAAATTTGAGTTGAAGTTCTATTTTAATGGAGATTTAGGGTTCAAGAGAGGCAGAGAAATAAATATTTAGGTTACTCTCTTTGTTTTTGAGGAAAAGTGGGTTTAGAAGTTGTACGCACATTATAAAATAATATAAAAACAAAATATATATAAAAAAATTCCCACTCTTTAAATTCTAAAGCCAAGTCGCCTTTTCCTGTCTCTTACAACCGCAGTCGCGGGCAGTCCCCTCAGTTGTCGTAGATGAGGGTTTAGCCCACACGTGTCTCTCTCTCCTTTCTTGATTCCTTCCCCTATTTTTTATGAAATTAAAAAAAATTCCATGTTTTAGTAACTCTAAAGTAACATTGAATCAAATCGTTGCTAAATATTTAAAAACCAAAACTTGAGGTTTAAGTATTTAGAAGAAGATAATTTTAACCCTTTGGTTTAAATCACAATAAAAAATTATTAACTTAATAATTAAATGAACTACAAATGCATTTAATTTAACAAAAAAGACCAATTCAATTTAATTTAAATATTTCTAACTTAATTAAAGTTCCAAAAATGATAATTTACTTGATTAATTTTTCCAATTATTTAGTTAAAATGGGTTATTAATAATACGGGGTACTATAATAATAACAATAATATCAGAAAGCTTGAAAATGAATAAAAATGGATTTTATTCTTTATAATAAATATGACTTATGTTATTAAGAATTAGCAATAATTGAATACAACATTTTTTAATACGCAAACAATTTTATAATAATAAATAAAGAGCAAGGTCCTCTTGTGAGTGATGATTCTTTGAGAGTGGAGAAATAGGAACTTCAATATATATAAGAGAGATGTAGGGAAATAATATATTTTTTCTTTTATGAATTTTTGTACGGCATAATAATGCTCGTTATGTCATATCTTTTAATGTGTATATGAGGTTCTATTTATAGGTTAAGTTTAGGCCTAACTTGTCATTGCGCACTTTTAGAATATTTTTCGTGATAAATAGCATGGAACATTTTATTCATTACAATTGATCGTCATTATCATAACACTATTTACTTTTAATGGTGTGAAACCGAATGCCAAAAAGGTGATTTTGTTGGCTTCTAGCCGAAAAGATGATTTTTGTACTTTGGACTATATAAAGTTCTGCTCGAAAGTCGGGAAATATTGGAACGTAGATTCTCAAACAAATTCAAATTTTTATGTTTGAAAGGGATGGTTCACTAAATATTTTGATTTTTATAAATCCTTTCAAAATTAAATTATACTTCTTAAACAAGACTTCAATTCAAGTTCTAAATTATGCAAATCAAACCAAACATGAATTTTGCCAAATTAATGATTCCAACTTGAATTAAAGTAAAATAAAACTACCTGATTTAATTAAACACCAATTAAATCATTTTTGTCGTTAAATCAAATTTTATCTTGTTAAACCTAAGTATGCATCTAGATGAATTTGCAAGATAAAATTAAATACAAACACAACGGGAAAAATATCGGACGACCTCGCCACAAGTCCACTAAGTATGGAATTACTAAGGACATGACAGAATACTTATACAAAATATCAATGCCCTCACAAGCCTTGACGCTCTCCATTCTGTCCACCTCCGCCAATAACTCGAAATCCACTAATGGGGCAAAGCTACCATGATGCATATGGAGTACACTGTATGAATATCTAGGAACACTGAATCCTCTGCACGAAGAAATCTCTATGGTTTAGAGAATAAAACTCGGCGCCAAAAATGATCTCAAACAAATTTCATGTTGAAACTTGGATCATACAAACGAACTGGGTGTAAACTTGGTTTTTTATTTTGAAGATTAAACCATTAAAGATTCATACAAACTCAAGGGACTTTTCTTAAAGGTTTGTCTCTTTAGAAGTTTAAAAAGTCTTTTGAAAAAATGCACTCCTGCATTACATAAAGGTTGGGAAAAAGTAGTGGGAGTAAAGGGGGAAAACTACCAAAACACTGCCCATTTTCGCAAAAAACTACCAGGTTATTTGAACGAGAAAATAGAGGCGTTCGAATGACGTATTGAACGAGAATCCAACAAGCTAAAAATCATCTCGTTTGAATGGTCATTCGAACGACATTTGAATCTCATTCGAACGGAAAGACAAATGCGTTATAATGACCCTTGGGAAGCTAGATATATTCGATACGAATGCATGACAACCAGTTTCATATTTTTCTGATTTTTTTAATTAGTTATGATTTCTCTACAGAAAGGTATCCGAGAAAAAAACTTTAGATAATATGAATTCAAAAAAAAATTAACAAAAATTATAACACCCAATAAATATATCTAATACTCAATATAACATATGCATTTATATCTGAGAGATATTTGGAAAGTTGATGACGAGACAAGGCACGAAACGCGACATAGGATGTGATCTTCGTTGACTTGATCACTAGGTCTTCAACTCAAATGTCACAGGCTTGAAAGGTTTCAAACTTCTATCCTATGACTCAAATATTTTTGTCTAGAATTAAGCCAATACTTACAAATTGAGTTAATTGGAAATTTATCATCATAAATCTCCAGATTTGGACATTCTGGGACAAAACCAGAATAAAACCATATGGCCCATCAAGCTCAGCTAAAGATATAATCCCAACCCAAAATAAAAAATACAGACGCATAGGGAATATAACAATATAAATTGCTTAATTAAATTCCCCCCCTTTGTCTAGCAATATCTACCTAATAAAGACATCTCCCCCTATGTTAGATATCCCCAAATTAAAAGAGTTAGATTCCATCTCTCCCCCTTTTTGTTCAAGAATAAACAAATATTAAGATGCATAAAATTAACCCATTTCTCCCCCTAAATGAAACAAGGGATAAACATAATGGAAAAATAAGTATATCGTGCAATGGTGTATAGTCATACAAGAGATAACAAAGAAGAAACTAATCCACACAAAGAGAAATAGATACCAACTAAGATGCGATAGCAAAATGATACCAACTAAAATGTACTAAGACAAGCATGGGATATCAGTTAAAAGTTGCAACAAGATAGATACCTTTTTGAACTAATAGCATACAAGGGCTAGATGACAAAGAAAAGACTAAGAAAAATGATACCATATATATATGAAAAATATATTAATGAAGCACATGCACACATATATATATAGGTATAAACACCACAAAAGACACTAAACACGATAAGCTTTCCACACTTATATAGCATCAATGTGTCTAAATAACCATATGGTAAATAGAGTGGAGGGGTATGAACTAGATATAAAAGAATTATGACCCAATCACTTAAACATGTTCAATGAATTCTATTTGATTGCAAAACTTTATCAAACTTGGATTTAGACTCATGTGATAAGATAAAGTAAAATCAAAGAACAAACAAGCACAATGCACACAAGCCTAGAATTTTGATAATTCTACAAATCAATAGCGTCAACAAAATAAGCATAGCTAGGATTCATTGTCATTGTGCAAACTCGTTGATATTTCCATACGAACTCCCTCATAAATAATAATTCTTTTATTTTATTTTGAAGGATCATATCAAACTAAACTATGTTGGCATTGGATACTTTTTACAATTCCACACTTTTTAAGCTCTTGCCAACAGTGGCTTTCCCGTAAAGGAGATTTTCTCCTTTCGTATCCCTTTTTCGTGCACCCTCATATATTTTCTATATAATTCAAATAAATCTCATGGGAAATGGTTCTTACCTGAAAAAATACTCCATAGTCACAAAATATGTAGATGACAAAATTAATGGGACAATATCTCATAAAGCTCAAATATACATGCGAAGTTAACGTTCAAAAGAGCTTGTGCATGTGTGTGAGGAGGTATATAAAAAGAGAATCCATTAAGAAAATCAAAGTCAAATTACTCCGTGCAAGCATGATAGATAGCACTTTAAGAATTGAAATTCATAACGAAAAGTTTTAGCCACATGAAAGTGGGGGAATGATATAGGATTCAAACCCAAGGATATTCCACACAAACTGTGTAAAACTAAAATACAGAAAAAAATCTTTTTGAGTTTTTTGACATTTTAATCAAATTTTAAAAGCAAAAACAACTCAAATGACATATAAAATCTTTTTGTACTTTTTATAGGACACAATAAAAAATAAAATACAAAAGATACACATGTCATGATTTTAGCAAATGCTATATGATGAAGTATAGACTAGAATATGACTAAAATCATATAACTAGCAAGAATATATCTTGAAGCACAACTATTGTATGTAAACAAAGTCATGCAAGCAATCATCCATAAGATATAGCATATGAGGAATCATATGCAAGAATGTGAGAATCAATAAGTCTAACATCTAATGCCTCCAAAAGTGATTTTCTAACCTAAATAAATGTGTACTTAACGTGACAGGTTACGGGAACCAAGGGAACACTAGATTTCAACTTTCTAGGACATCTTCCAAGATCCTAACAAAATTCCCTAAGGTGGCCTTTTCTACCATAATGCAAACATGTGAAAACGCGAGGAATGTTACCTATGGGAACGACCTTGAATTTGGTTAACCCTCTAAAACAAACAATGGTATTGGCTTTAGAAACGAAAGCATTAGAACAAAATGATCTAGTACTATTACAACAAACACTACTCGAGTCTTTTAAATCATCTTTTAACTTCAAAATTTTTAACTCAATCAAAATATTATAATCCTCTAATTTTAGGGACTCCTTCTATATTAAATCATTTCTAGAAGGATATTTCCCTCCCCCTGAAATTAAGCAAACTTATCCATAGGAGTCTTCTCTCGTTGCTTAAAATCATTAATTATTTTTTCATTGTCCTCAACGACACGTACAAAAAACCTAGAATTTTTTAATTCCTCTAATTCTTTCTCTAAAAAAGGACTCTTCTCTCATTCTCTTTATTGGAAAAATATAAATTTTTAAAATTGCGATTCATGTCCACAAGTTTCTTGCGATCAAAATCTATTAGTTTTGAACAGTTTGCAAAAGATCCATAGCGGATTTAAAATTAGAATTTTCTTTTTCCAAAAATTTAATTCTTTTTGAAAACTTCAAATTCAAATGATTTAAGTCGTCAAAACTACGAGAATTCATCGACAGAAAACAAATAAGAGAAACAACCATAAACCACACTAATAAGCACTAAACAGGATCTAGACAAAAACTTAGTGCAACACGCTCTGATACCTCTTCTTGGAATGTAGATACCCGAAAAATTCTATTTTTTATGTATGAAAGATATGGTTCAACAAATATTTCGATTTTTATAAATTCTTTTAAAATTAAACTATACTTCTTAAACAAGACTTCAATTCAAGTTCTATATTATGCAAATCAAACCAACTATGAATTTTGCCAAATTAATGATTTTGACTTGAATTAAAGTAAACTAAAATTACCCAATTTAATTAAACACCAATTACACCCTTTTTATGGTTAAACCAAATTCTATCTTGTTAATATAAGCATGCCTCTAGATGAATTTTCAAGATGAAATTAAACACAACCACAACATGACGATGTACGAGGAAAATACACAACGAAAAAACCTCGGACGACCTAGCCACAAGTCCACTAAGTATGGAATTACAAGGGACACGACATAATATTTACATAATGGCTCGACGCCCTATTAAGCCTTGATGCTCTTCGTTCCTTCCACCTCCACCTAGTGACAACACTTGAGTCCACCTACGTCTCGAAATCCACCGATGGGGCAAAGCTACCGTCATGCACACGGAGTCCACCATATGAATATAACCAAATATGGAATCCTTCGTAAGAAATAATATCTATGGTGTAGAAAATAAAATCTGGTGCCAAAAATGATCTCAAATAAATATCATGCTGAAACTTGGATCATACAAACGAATTAGGTGCAAACTTGTTTGTTTTTTTATTTTTAAGATTAAACCATTAAAGATTCACAAAAACTCAAGGACTTTTCTTAATGGTTTCTTTATTTATAAGTTGAAAAACGTCTTCTGGAAAAATGCACTCCCGCACTATATAATGGTTGGGAAAAAGTAGTGGGAGTAATGGGAAAAACTGCCAAAAAATTGCACATTTTCATAAAAAACTGTGAGGTCGTTCGAACGACACAACAAAGCGTCAGACGACATATCAAACGAGAATTCAGCAAGGTAAAAAGCATCTCATTTGGAGGATCATTCGAACAACATTTTAGTTTCATTCGAACAAGAAGTCCAAGTCGTTATAAAGATCCATGGAAAGCTAGATGTTTTCGATGCGAACCTGTGGTCACTAATTACATATTTTTATGAGTTATGATTTTTCTGTGGAAAGGTATACGAGAACAAAAACTTTAGATAATATGAATTCAAAAAAAATTAAAAAATTCTAACACGCAATAAATATATCCAAGGCTCAATATAACATATGAATTCATACCTGAGAGATCCTTGGAAAGTTGATGATGAAACAACGTACGAAATGCGACATATGATGTGATCTTCTTTGACTTGGCCGCTACGTCTTCAACTCAAATGTCATAGGCTTGAAAGGTCATAAAATTATATCCTATGATTCAAATAGTTTTGTCCAGAAGTAAGTAGATAAAAATTATTGCGCAAGTGTGGAATATTTCAAGTGACTCTAAGCTTCACTCACTGTTGTGAATTTTGTGTTAGTATGAGAGAAGCCCCTTAGGTTCCTCTGTTTTATGAGTGACCCTAGTTATATGAGTGACGCTAGTTATATGAGTAACCTTTGTGGGACTCACCTATTTGTGTGTTCACAATTTCTTTAATGCATTAGAGTCTGTGTGTCTATGCGAGTGACCAATAGGGTTTATTGAACTACCAATATACCTTTGTCAAATAATTTAAATGGTTGAGCTTTAGCTTTCTCAATAAATCTCACCTCTCAGCCTCCCATCCAAAACTCTTAAACGGTCCCAATGTTGCATGGTATCTCGAGCCATGCTTTCTTGACTAAGGCCTCATGCTAAGTTAATCTATGAAAACAAAGATAATTAATAATAAAATGAAGGGTTCCTAGTGCATCCCTTTATATCTGTTTAGGGGTTTCTCATGCGCCCATTCTCTTTAGTAATGTAGGTTTACATGTGCATCCCTTTAAACTAACTTTGGGGTTGTTTTGGTATCCCTCTGAAATAATTAACCTATGAATAAGGGATCGCTCATGCATATCTCAAAGTTTACTAAGGGGTTGCTCATGCGTCCTTATAAGGTAGCTGATGAGTTGCTTGTGTGTCCCTCTATAATAATTAACCTATTAATGAGGGATCTATCGTGTATCCCCATAAGGATTGGTCATGCACCCCTTTAAAGTAACTAAGAGTTTTCTCATGTACCCCTGTACATTAGCCCCTCATACATAATCCTCTCATTCATTTTAAAAGAGGGAATTATGTACTAAACATCAAAATATTTTGGTGGATATTTATCACAATTACGTCTATGGGCTATTGTTGACACTCTAAGATTGCAATCGAAGTGTGGATCATGTTATCCACTTCATTAATAACCCAACCAAAAACCCCATGAGCAAAAATCTTGGGCACCAAAATAGAATTATCAAAAAAGCCACAAAAGAGGAAAAAAAACTATTAAGGGTCATTTAATTGATCGGTTAAAATCCCCTATCTCGGCTTCGACCGATCGGTCATATCTCCCCTGCAGTCATTGCAAGATCTTTGGAGATATTTTTTTAGCCCTAAACATGTCACTCGCCATCCATCCACCCTATACATGTCACTATGGATGACTAATCGGTGACCGATTGGTAAAACGATCCAAATCAAAACCAATAAATAGAGGTACCACCAACCTTGAAAAGACCCAAAAGCCCAATATTAATTCATTTTTCTAACGTTTTTTAATCTTTAGCATCCGACATATTCGAGTTAGTTCTAAAAAGTCCCAAAGAAGTCCGTACTTCAGAATAGATGGTTTCCCCTCATGGAAAGATCTTACTTCCGCGAAGGAACTTCCCCTTTGGTGAAGCTCGTACTTCAGAAATCCACTTCCTCTAATAAAAAGAGGAAAACCTATGCACATATTCCGTGAAAGTCGATGCTTCTAAACAAAGCTCTGATCAACTAAATTGAGCTCAGCACAATTGGTAACCTCTAGTGGGGACACTCCCCAGAGAAAAAATCGATTCACGCTATGAGGGTAAATAAACTCTATACGAATATCGGGAAAATACCCCATGCATACACATATATTTACCTCTATTAGTTGGGGCACCATTTAGGGGAACGAACACGCATTTTACAACATTTATATTTTAAAGTCTCGGTTCTAACCTAAAACTTTTGTTTATTGAATTGACATTCTCATATACTAAATAAATGCTAATCAAATGACGTGAAAACATAATTTTTAAAATCGATCTCTGGAAAGTGTGAGTGAGACGAGTCAGTCGAAAATTTTGTACAAGCCAATGTCTGAAATCTTTCTACTCCCGCCCCTTCTCCGAGCGAACAAATTCCGTTGTTCTGATAGAATCCCGAATATGTGTATTCTTACAAATACTTGTCAAGCATCTGCCTTTATTAACATGATTTTAATATATAAATAAATCAATCCAACAAAACGAAAATGCTATGTTAAGGAGTAGGCTACATAAATATTGTAATGTTTTATATTATATACCCGGTATCCCATTGCCTAAACACATCAATATGCCTCGTTTGTTAGAACTATGTTGGCATTTATCTTAAGTTTCCTTATTTATGTAGGAACTATACTGAACTAAACTTGTGTAGCCCAAGCCTCATAATACATCTCTAAGTGTATTTTTTCTTCGGGATGCCTCCATCTCTGGCCCAAAACCCGTCCTTCTATAACAAAGAATGTATAGAACATGACATACTTGGCAATACACATCCAAACTAATCTGAATGATAATACCTTTTGTCTAGTGATCACCAAACGATCATAATATGATATGTGAATATCAACGATGTCTGAATCGACTCCCATTCTGACCTTTCACCAAACATACCCTCTATCCTATAGATAGTTTATCCCCCTCTCCAAGACAAGTCCCAAACTGGCACACACATCACATTGGAACACATGAACAATCGAATTACATAGGCTTTGATCTCATGATTACACGAGTAAGCAGGAGAAATACCGAGTCCTTTTCATGAGCACAAAACTTGACAATATGTCTCTTAATATAATGTCCCCCATTGCGATGCATCTATCTCTCATACCCCATCCCTTTATAATTCAAATGAGATATCGAAACATATCAAATTTAGGGCCTCTTGTGCACCTTCATACAAATGTGAGAATTTAGTCTTTGTTCATGTGGAAACATAATACATAAGCATAACACATAGTCCTTCACATGAGAACAAGACTCGAAAATATGTCTCTTGGTATATTTTCCCTAGAGAGATGGAACCATTTCCTACATTACCTTTCTATCTCCCCTCAAACCTTAAATGAGATATCAAATCATCTCAAAGCAAAGCTTTCTTTCACACTCACGTACACACTTACAACCACCATTATAATATAGGGTCATAAATAAGAACTCTTGTGTACACATACTGGTTTAAGTGATGTTCCTACACCTCTCACTAAAATCATTCTCATACCTAAGAACTTATCTACATTTTAAGGGATTCTCAAACTAAGATCTCTAAGCATGTTCTAAAATAAACTAAAAGGTAGTCAAATAATATAAATGGCGATAATAAGAACATAATTAAGGAAGCATAAATAACAAGTGGGGTGCGTAACACCTTCCCCACTCATATCTATATTACCGAACCCAAACAACAAAACTCTAGAAAATTGCAGGCCTAAATTTGCCTTAAGATTAGCTTAAAAGGTATAACCCAAACCTTTTTTTTGTTTCCTATATTAAAAAATTGGCAACTCTAAACAATCGACAAACCCCTTACACGAAAAAACACACTCAGGCTTAAGGCCTAAAATCAGGGGCATGCACAAAAAATTGGATATAGTGACAAATAGCTTCAGTGTGTAAATCATCGACCCACATCAAACTAATAACCCGACCTCATGTGGAGGGGAGAATCGGGAGAAAATCACTCTCGTGTCTACCTTCAACACAAAATCTTTACCCTAGGTGTATCACGGCTCGGGGCCCATAACACCGCAGTGGTAACTTTGTTGGGCAATATTTTTTCCACCTTCGAAAATCAATATTTTATGTTATAGTTAGATTTTCTAGCTATGTCATAGTAGCAACTCTGCTGTGGATAGATACAAATAATCAAACTATCATTATGCTTATTTCCTACAATGCTTAATATATCTCCCCATTATGAGTTCTTTAATCAATTTTTTTATTTATTTAGAGGCCTTAGTTTTAGGGTCCCTCACGGTTCTCATGTACAACATTATACATTTTCCAAACGTATTGGTACGCGCAAAGTAAGTATTGATAAAACAAACATCAAAATATGTAAGGATAAAGATTACGTATTTGAATCACGCACTGCATAGTTTTGATTTTCATAATTTTTTTAAAACTCTATATCCTTAAGGCCAAAATCATTCAGTCGAAATGCTCCATGCTGATGAATATTCTCACTCTTTTCATCTACCCGTTAAGTATATCGAGAAACTTCTCTATTGATCCCAAAGTATCAATGATATGGAGCTTTTGAATTTTTTTCAGTACTGGGTTATATCGAATAGTCTTTCACGGTTATTCACCACTAGGGTAAAGTAGTTTCACATGTACCTTAAAGGTTGTTCAGTCCAAGTAGCCCAGTATATCGTGTTCCGTGGCAATGAAAAGTGATCCACCGATCACCGAGTAATATCGCCTTATGCATATACAAAAAAGCTCTAGGTACACACCCTATTTCACAAAAAGAAAAAATACTTACAAGATAATAGTTGTGACAATTTTTTAAATTGTCAGGCAAATAAACCCCTCAGATTCCAACTGAATGTCTTTTCATTTTTTCGTAGATGATAAACACAATGAATCTGCAAGTCATTGCCAAAACATAATCCTTTAAGTTAGATTCCCCTATCCACATTTTTATTTTAAGAAAATGATAGACCATAGTCTATTACTTCCTCCCTCTTAGTACAAAAATTGAGAGTTCACCCCTATTTACCCAATTCCAACGAGACTCTATTCGGTTCTTGCCTTTTTCAGAATAATTCCAAACAACGAAATAAAAAAAAATACCATCTACATATAGTTAAAACGAATAAAAATTATATCGGGATACATCATACATATGTGAGTCTTTCTTCCCTATGTATTGTCCTCCTATCCATAAAAATTTAAGTGCCCCTACCTTTTTTGCAGTTATTATTGTCAGTAGAGAGATCACACTAAGTTCTTACCCTAGAAACCCAAGTTCGTGGTATGTGTGGCCATTTAGTTTTCATCAGTGATCTAACCACCCATGAGTGTCAAGTATCCTCTATAATACACTCAATGCCTATAGGATAAAACAAGGATCCATATGTATTAAATTTTATCGTGGGATAATTTCAAAACATCACTGCCTTACAGAATGCCATAAAGTTAGAAATTGGGGAACTGGGCTAAGCGCAAGTCCACCTTTAAGAGGCAACTTCAGTGACTAGGATATGAGAGAATTAACTTTCCCCCATCCCCAACAAAAGTATACTAACTATAGAGGCTATCAAAGTAGTATCAACTAATCGCCATGATCTGCCTGCATCAGTCATAACATTAATTACCCATGTTAACATTAGTGCCCATTTTTTCTAAATACCATTTTCCCCTAATGGTTACTTTGAACCCTACCATAAGTACACTGAGTACTCAAACACCGCCTTCCAAGGTCCTCCGTAAGCTGAATTGGTAGACCCTCCACTGGCCAATGAAGTTTCCCTCCACCTCCGAATAAGAAGATAATGCAGGTATAATTTGAATTATGCCTCCTTTAGGAATCCATCCGCAAGATGGAAACTACAGATGGGCTTATTAATATCAAGTAAATGCCTCTCTACCTAGAAGCACAATTTCTAGACAAATTCAAGATGTCAATCTTTAAAGCATACAAAGGATTGGGCTCCCCATTGGCCCATTTACCCAACTACCATATTCAAATGTAAGTTCGAGATCTACGCATATGAGTTCTAGAGATAACGTTATCCTCCACTGTGTCCGGAGGAGCCCTTACAAAGTATATGGGTCTAAATCATGAGGGGACAACTAAAACATGGGATAATGTATGTTTTGTTTACTAAAATAGTACAAATACAATAAAGAATTAGTGTCACACTCAAATATCTAGAAATGATGAAGCAATAAGAAAGACGTGCAGTTGAAACTTTCGTCACTCACTAGAGAGATAAAGCCGATCAGATGCCCAATCACCACTTGGAAAATAATCAGATAGAGATCATGATCAGGAACCTCCAGAGGGAGGTACGAAATGAAATCGGTCTCACTTGGATCCCTAATTTCAAATCCCTAAACCACATAGGTATTAAAAGTAACGAAAGTTTGTTCGCTAAAGCTTCCAAATCTATGGAGGAACCTCGTCTAGCTGCAAATCAGTTTTTTCCTCATAAGATCTCACCTAGAGCTTCCATATCTCACACCAGCACTCTCATGGTCTGTCCAAAACTATAACCACACCCAATTACCAGCACCTCCTAAGCTATGGTAGCCACCTGTACCCCTTTCTAACAAAGACCCCTATAAAAAACTATTAAGTCATTCCTTCTCCTAAAGCGCTTCATGCCTAGAATAGACATTTTATAGATATTCACCACCCAGTTAGGCCTTTTTTGCCTTAAAGTTGGATGGTCTCATGAAATCTCTCAACCCCAGAACACCCCCATAACAAATAAGAACTAGCAGGCCGATTAACATTATGAGTTCCATCAAGGGCGTGATTATATTATGAACAAATGTTGGGCATTAAGATAAAACCTCATTGATGCCGAGAGACTCATCCCACCAAATCTCAATGTTACTAATAACACCCCAACATATCATCCCAATCTGCGCACATATGCCTTATCAGACACTCCCACCCCATTCAGCCTTATAATCCCCATTCATCACAAATCGAGGATAAGGAAACATTTGAACTTCCAAACACCCATCCCATGGGAACTCCATCCCCATTTCTAAATAACTTTAAGAGAGCAAGATCACCACCGATCATATTACATTCTTCATTATGGCCATACACTTCCTGTAAACAAACCATTGCAGCTGAGACTTACTCTTGGTCCCAAAGTCATTCTCTCGAAAGAGACAGGACTGATTGCTCCCAACTTAAAAGAAATATATCACTCTATCGAGTGGGTAGTGATGTACGAAGAAGGCCTCTAGGCAATTGAGCATATCAACTTCTAAGTACCAATTCAGTCCTCCAAATGGGTAGGGTTAACCTCTAAGGCGCATCTATTTTCCCTCATGGATTCAAGAACTGATAGTAGTTCCCACTCACCCACTACTTCAAGCTCATTCTCAATTATCTCTTCGATAAATAGTGACCACTCTACGACTTCCTATCGCCAGGTATAAGAACCCATGGTTTGAACACCCCGATATCCTAGACCCCCAATACAAATGAGTGAGAGGGACCGAAAGCTAAGGGATAATAATCATATTAGCTGGAAATATCGAGTCCATCACCAATTTCTATACGAGGAGGAAAAAAGGTGGAGAGTATAATTTTCCCCAAAGAGACACCTACTAGGAAGCCAAGATAAGGACCAACCCTAGTTCAATCGAGTACGTGCCATGCATAATCCTCCATAAAGAAAATGGAATTGACTGTATGAAACCAAAAGGTCATGGACACCCAGATACTATTCCAAGTGGAGTATAATAGACAACGTGGAATAATTGCCTATGTCCCTTTCGACGAGCTTCGAACACAAGTCTTCCCTTTGGGTACTATTCACATTATATTAACAAACACCAAAAATGACATTAACCCATCTTAACTGATCGATCTGAAGCCTGGGCTAAAACCTACCATAAGAAATACCACCTCCAGTAAATCAGAGCCTACTCCAAGACCTTCAACCACTGAAGATAAATAGTTCTACTATACCCACCTACCAAAAAAAAGGCACTACTGACTACTTTGACCGTCGCTTGATCACTAAAGGTAATACATCTCCAGGACTCATAGATGAATTTATCCTCAACCCCTAAATTTAGGAAATGATAACATAATGGGACTACTCCTTAGGGAAAAGATATGGACTTCATGAACAACGACTTGCATCCTTCAAGACTCCTAACAAGTTGGGATTACAAGTTTAGTATCGGATATAGATCTACCATTGAAGAGATTAAATGACTTGAAAAATATGAACGCTAAACTTGTTGTGTGAAAAGTAAAAGCTACGTTGCAGATAATTTATAGTCGAGTCTCTTGTATGGGGGACCCTCCTCCAGTTCTTTAATAATTAGGGTGAGCTCAGGAACCTCAATGCCAATACATACTAGGGTATTCGATCCATTGAGTGGAATGATTTCCCAGTAAAAATACAAGATGTCATTTTACGAGTCTATCAGAGCAGATCCTAAGCCACCTAAACTTATTCACCATCCTAAAATATACCTCATGAGGAATTGCATCGGTCCCCGTAACAAGTTGGATCTTCTCGTGATATGACTCGACTTTAACATATTCATAGCAGGGATATTGCCATATATCCACCACTACACTACTGTAGGACGCATCTATGTAAATGCATATATATACATGGCTCACATCACTGGCATCGTCGAGTTACAAGGCAAAATGACCCATCAAATCCATGATCCACCAGAAGGTCCGCCTGAATGAAAATATGCCTACAAAATGTGGACCCAGATAGTCAACCCATCTCTCCATGATCACGCTTAGGGATACTTTAATAGCCCTAGATAAGTAATGTCATCTCTAAGAAAGGATATATTCATCAAAGTGATATCACCCTAGGGGTTGAAATATGTAGACTACCGGTACTATTAAGAGAACATTTATTATGAGGGCTCCATTATTGTGAGAGGCATAAACCCGAAGGATCCTAGGAAATCCTTTGATGACAACATCGATGACATCCAAGAACATTGCTATAATAACAAAAATAATGACATGCAAGGATATTCCTTGGACAATAATAGTGAGGACACCCAAGAGATCGCCTCCTATGATGACATCTGGTAAGGATCATCCATGTCCAGAAAACCACCCCAAAAGACCCTGAGTCAAGAGGATGAGCGAGTCCTAACCATGGTGGAAATAATCCCCACCCCACACTAAACTTCGACGTATCCATACGGTGGATAGATGACTCCATGTACATCATGAAGAACAAAGCTCCCAAGATCCAAAGCCTATTTCCTACCCTTGATTAGAATAAGGTGATGACCCCAAATCTAATTTCAGTTGCCTCTGTCTCTACATCCTTGTTTGACCTTTTTCTTTATTTGGAGAAAGATGAACAAAAATACCAGGAAGAACCCATGCTCTCTCTAGACAAATAGGTCAAACTCCTCACCAGGTCACAACAACACTTTACCCCTCTTAACCCATCTAGTAGGGGAAGATCCCTCCTGAGATAAATATCACTCCCCCTCCTCAAAAGAATAATAAAATACAAGAGAAAATCCATCAGACATCATCTAAATCACGACCTGGGAGTTGCTAACTACATCACAAGATCACCAAGTTGCTTTTGTCCATTTTTTGTCTTAAGCTTCTATGCCTGCAGACCTGACCCTAGCCAAAATGGTATCCACTATCAAGTCCATTACCATGCAACATCACACCATCTTATCTAATAAACACCTCCCCATGTAAGTCCTCAATCACTGATTATCTTTACACATCAACACTGAGTCATGTCGACAGATTATTCTCTGATACTGATAGACATTCCATCCATCATCAATGTGTGCCCCCTTTGCACAACCACATGCCTAGGATACATCGCCTTGGGGTTTATGCCATCTTTATTATCCATAAGGGCTTATGATAATTCTCACCGAGAGGTATTGGGAGCTATTATACTTACTATCATAGTCGTACCTATCAAATGTGATGTGGAGTTTCAAGTACTCGATGTCCCATTCAACTTCGATCTTTTGCTCGAGAGGGACTAGATACACCCCATGGGGTCATTGCCCTCATCACTTCTCATGAAATTCAAGTTCCCATTTGACATGGAGGTAATTAAAATTCAATGGAATGATGGATGGGACATAGTGTGCAATAATT
Source organism: Sambucus nigra (assembly GCA_949130495.1). NCBI lineage: Eukaryota > Viridiplantae > Streptophyta > Magnoliopsida > Dipsacales > Adoxaceae > Sambucus > Sambucus nigra. The sequence continues at coordinate 59,813,137 of OX422223.1, read as the reverse complement.
TTAGCATTCACCTCCATGATACCCTCCAAAATAGTTGCTGTAATACCCCGTACTTTTAAAGATATTTAAATTACAAAGGTGGGCGTAATTTGGTAAATTGAGGAATTACTGTGAATAGTAATTATGGAATTTATGAGTGAAATTGAATAAATTCAGAATATAAAGTAAATAGTAAATATTAGTTTGTAAGTGCCAGATTAATATTTACATGGATTATTTTTAATTACATGTCGCAAGTTGGGTAAAGCGACAAAGAAAATATTTTAAATTGGAAAATACGCATATTGAACATGTTGGGGCAAAATTAATGAATTTTAGTTAAGTACCTCGGATGGAGATTTCGACTGCGCCATTAGGTTCGGAATGGCCGAGATAGTCAAAATAGACTACCCGGGGGTAGTATTTGGGTTCCGGACATTTTTGGACTAGTAGGGGCTCGTAAACGGGTACACGAGTCATTTAACAATTGGGCATGTACCCAATTTCGGGTTTAAAGACTTAAGCAGCCCCCTTTCCCTTTCATTTCTACCCTAAGAGAGAGAAGAGAGTAGAGAGAAGGAAGAGAAGAAGAAGAAGAAAGAAAAGAAGAAGAAGAGAAGGAAAATCCGACCAAATTCGCGGGATTCGACTCGAGAACGTCGAATTTATTCCACAAGGCAAGTGTTTAACTTGCATATTGATTTAGTGTGTTAATTTCTCATATTGTCGTTGGTATAAAACTAAAGATTTTTGGGTTGAAATTTCGTGGATCAAAGGGGTTTTCGAAAGATTAAAACGGATATAATTAATTGTTGGATCTGGGTTCTAGGATGATTGGAACCCTTTGAATGTGTGTATTTATGGTTATTTGAGGTTGAATGATGATGAGAGAGGAGATAAAAAGCTTGGATGTGTTTTAATGGAGGTTTGGATTTTTGGAGAAGAAGGTGAATAGTGACTAGCCCACTTCCGGGCTGTTTCGGATAGGAAGACAACCGATTCAGCTCTCGGTCAAAACACAAAAGTTGTAGATAATTTCAATACAGTCGCGTGGGCGCTGACCGAGTATTTTTCTGATTTTTCTTCAAATTGTTATAATTTTTACAAGATGGCAGTTCCGGGGTGAAATCACCAACTCGGAAATGCACTCGGAAATTGGAAAAATAAAGGCTAGAATTATTTGGAGATAAATATTTGGGGTTCCTAAAAATAGTGTGGGGACTTCTAAATATTTTTTTTAGTAAGGCGTGTACCTTGGGTTAGTTGAAAGTAAAATCCAAGATTTACCCAAATAGGGGTGTTCGTGAGGAAAAATACTTAAAGGGGTATTTAAGTGTGATTTGAATGTTAAATAAGGGAACATGTATTGAGGTAGTGTTTTAATTGTGTGACGGCTTGTATTATTGTGAATGAGAATATTCAAGGTTATTGGCTATCATTACGAGAGTTTGGAGATTATAGCCATAAAAGATTGAGAATAGATAAATAATATATATCGGTGTCGTTGGTATTGTCATCGTGCGGTGAGAAAATATCGGAAATGATGTATTGAGGATTAGTTAAAATTGATTAATGCGTAGGATATTCGAGAGATAAATATACTATGTGGGAAATTTATTATACGGGTTGTGCGTATGCTCGAATGTTATTATATACATGGGTTAAATAATTACCTATGGGGAATTATGTATAGGTGAGAGAAATACCTATAATTATAATATGGTTGTGTGAATACCAAATTGATGATATATGTATATAGGTGGAATGTGTACCTATATGAGTTTTTTTATTATGTGTATGACATACCTACCATACTTGCTATCACGGGAGGTTGACGTTCGGAAGAGGACAATCTTATCCTGTGTTGCCTTCGGGGGGATTTTAAATTTGGTACCTCAAGAACATAGGGTTGTGAAAGGCTTATTTGTGAGTTGATAAGTCCGCTGCTTATGGGAGCGTAGGTATGTGCGTGACCCGTAGGTACGTGAACTATGTTCGCCTCCAATACGTGTGATTTGTATTGTTACAGTTCCTGAGTGATGTGGAACGGGTAATCCTTTTTGTACGAGATGTACTTGGATTGGATAGCAGAGTATGAGTGCACCGCAGCTGAGGCTAGGGGTTCTATATATCTATATATGTATTGCGATTAACATATATGTGTACTTGAGATAATTCACGGATGCTTAGTAAATGAGAATGACTAAGCCACTTATATTATAGTTCGGTGGATGATTAATATACTTGTTGCGTATAATATACTGTTGATATATATGAGATGATATATCATATAACCTAACCTTGTATAAAGTGAAAAGAATGAATAAAGTGTGATATTACTTCCGGTAGATTTATATCCGGATTTATATGAATGCGAATAATAGGTTCTAATGAGAACTATTAATAAATACGAGATGGTATAAATATGTTATGTACTGAAGGCCTAATGGATCCCGGGGATCAACATTGTCACGTAGTAGTGTATCGGGGGGGTTCTTTGTTTGGATTTCGCTTCGTGAGACACCCCACGCACGAACGTAACGTAATGTTGGGAATGGGGAGAAGTTTAGTCCTTAGTACCCGAATCGATGAGGTTTATTAGAAGATGGGTAATTACATTAGTTAGGTAGGGTAGCTTAACTAGGTTGTCTAAAATGGTATGCGCTAGTTGTGCACTGTTAGAAGACGGGTGAGGTGTATCTCATGTGAGAACGATACCAGTTTAAAATATGAGAAATAGCATATTTTAAAATATGGATTTTATGCACTTGCTAAAATATTTTCAACAATCGGGCTCTGACCCATTTTCTCTACTTTTCCCCTCTCTTGCTATATATATATATATATATATATAGGTGTCCAGACACAGGGACGCCTGGATAATAATTCATTCGAGTCAGACGTTTGCTGCAGCAGCTGTGGATGCAAGCAGGTTTATTGTAGACGCTTCCATCATTGAGATCTAGATAGGAGGTATTGTAGTCATATTCGGGCTAATGGCCCAACTGTACTCATTTATTCATTTACCGCCTTTTGTGTGAAATTCGATTTGGTTGTATTATTTGGACCGAGTGTTCGGTTATTTTACTTTATTTTATTTGGATGGTTTGATTAAAAAGATTAGTTAATTTAAAATTTTGACGTCGGCCTAATAGGATATTAGTAATTAATTGGTTTTCGACAGTGATGTTAAGAATGAACCACATGAGACTCCTGTTTTAATTTGATATAGGAGTGATCGCCCGGTATTTTATTAGGCGGGGTGTCACAGTTGCAACACCTACCTCTGTGGATTTTGAGTCATCCCACTTGCTCCCATGATAAAGGAGGATTCAGTTATTCACAGTGTAACTTGCTATAAATTTCATAAGATGGGACATATGCGAGGGTTCAAACTTGGGAAAAATTAATAGGGAACCCTCAAAGTCATCACATCATCTCCTAAAGTGCCTTGAATAAATGCAACCATTCTGATTTTCCAGTATGACAAATTTGAGCGATCGAAAATAAGAGGTCTACTAAAATTTCCAAGACTAAGTAATTGAATTGAATCATCCATTAAAAACAAGGTAAAACGAGTTTGACAAAAGTTTTTGAAAATTGTCTTTTTAAAGTCTAACTCTGATACCACTTGAGCATGCGGCTTACAATAGACTATAATGAAGAAGTAAACAATTTTCCGAAATAAACTCCAATTACCTACGAGTAATCTATGTTATTTAAGAGGGGACCAATTCAAAGTTTTCTTGAATTGCTAACTTAGCTAAAACAGGTTTTAGATTGCCAAGTTAATTAATAGTCCAATTTATTATCTTGAGTTAACTAGGTGTCAAAACATATAATATATGATTCAATTAATTAGGTGCGTTTTTAGTATTAAACCTATGTTTTCGTATGCGGCGAGATATAAAAAAATTTTAAAGTAAAGCACAAGGTATTTATTTTACGTCGCAAAAACCATTCCTCGGGAAAAACAACGAACTCCTCTAGGAGTTACCTAATCTATTTCCACTAAAACAATAAAAATAACTAGAACGAGTTACAATCAACAAACTTGACAACTAAAGAAGATAGATGTAGCGATTACCCCACACGACCAAGACTGCTCCCTGGTTTCTTATTCTGCTCCCTCTTTAAGTGTGTCCTTGTTTGATATTGCGTTCTACATTTCGCAGCGTCTCCTTTTTGCTCTTCTAAATCAACATTAGTTCAGTGCCTATTGTGTTATTTTCTAGTGAAGTACTTTTGTGTGTGGTGTACTATCCTAGATGACACACACACACTTAAATGATACACACCAATGCTATGCAACAGATTATATCTCCTATACATCTTCACAAGTCTTGTGTCAACTCAAGTCAAGTCTTCTTAACTTTCAAAACAGTTTTGAAAAGCTTTCTTTTCCTTGTAAATCTTAAACACTAGACTTGTTCAGATTGTTACACAAATAAATGTGTCTACGTGAATACAACGTGAGTGAATATATGTGAGTGGTATGAGATGAAAACAGATCCTGAAAATCACTTTAACAACTAAGAAACCATATTCACAAAATATGACTGAAAATATAATGAAGTTAAGCATACAATCAATGATCAATATTCAAATCGAATATCAGCACAATCAAGGTAAGTTCTATAAGTTTCAGTCCTTTAAAAATAAGGTTCCAACTTTTTAAACCTCTATAAATCTTAACTTTATTTTCAGAAAAAATATTCTCAAGTGATTTTAAAATAAATCGTTTTAAAACAAGAACAAGACTACTCAACATAATATATATATCTAAATAGAAAATCAGCCAATAAACAAAACAAGATCGTTTGTGTAAATTTCATATCTATGTAAACCCTTTTAAAAAAACAATGAGTTTTTCTTTAAGTTTTAACACAAGCAAGATTAGAAAACTTTATACACAAAACAGATCTGAATAAAAGTAGAGTACGCATTACAAAAAGAGATACTCACAAAACGATTTTTCAAAATGAAAAATCAACAGAATCGGAGTTGCGGAGGTTCGAAAAATAAAACCATCCAATCTTGAATCCATAAGGAGACTTTGACTCAGCAATGGCTTTTGAAAAATACACAAACGATTTATCTCTGAAAATATTGGTGTATAACCTCTTTCTCTCTAGAAAGTTTTGACAGATTTTGCCACAAAAATTATTTTTCTCAGCCTCTTAAAAGTGAGACACAAAGGGTACTATTTATAGAGTGCACAAGTGTCTGTTGATTGGTGTAAAACAGAATCACATGGATTAACACTCAAGCAATAAAAACCATAGATAGAAAATTATCTGATGGCTAACAAAGAAACACAAAATAGTGTGGTAAAAATCATACACGTGTAGTGCAAACTATTACCAACTAACTGAATCAAGAAACAAATCGATTTATAAAACTCAGTAGTTTTAAATGATTGTAAAAGCCAGTTGTACTCCACAAAAAAAATTACCATTGTTGAAGAACTAAAGCGACGTCGTTCTATAAAGCAGGAAACCCGTTTTGATTTTAGAAAAAATAAATGCGACGTCGTTTAAAAATATAAAATCAAAAACCGATTTTGGTATAGCAAAACCAGTTTTGGAAAAAGCAGGCAGTCAAATAAAAAACAATCAAGAGGAACACGCTAACAGTTAATGCCATGATTAATGGCAAAAAATCTGCTAAGGGACAAGACACTCACTTGAAGGGACACGCCAACAAAAATAGACAAAAAGGCTTTTGCGGTGAAAGTCGTGCTAGTTGTGACAGCAAAGGCCAAAGACCTGCTAAGGTCACATCTTCTCAGCTAGGGTCAAAAGCAGGCGCATGGGAACACGCCACAGGCTATAAGCCAAGGCGCTATATGACAGGCCAAAGACATACATACAACCATATGGGTAAACAATATCAGACATATATAATAACATATAAGGACATGTATACATCTTACCATATGAACATTATGTACATATAATATATTACACATAGCCATACATATAAAAGCATACATACATGCGTAAGCACAAATAGAAAAGAATTTCGAAAATTAAAACAGTTTCAATAAACTATTTTTAACTTCATAAAAATAATTCTGTAAATTTTATAAAAAATATTTAGTGTTAAAACTTATTTTCAAAAAAAATATTTTTTTTATTAAAACTTTGATTAAAGTTTTGAACTCAAAAAAATTTATTATGACAAAAACCAAAACTATCATAAGATATGATAAACTACATGCACATGCAACGTGGTGTTGTGTCCTATGTGACAAAAATTCCTATGAGCCATAGAGAATGGAAATTACCTTTTTTGACAGGGCGGACTGAATCGAGATCTTATTTGATGTAGATGAACAAGGAGAGCTTGGTGTCGATATGCAGGACATAATCCTAAGTACAAAAATATTTTGTCAAAATTCACGTCCAACTAGATGAAGTCCTATACAGCTAAAGCACGAAAAAAAAACCCGTAGGTGTGCTCTATATTGGTACCTTCAAACTCCCCCATTGGACTAATTTTGACAAAACCCTTGAGTACATCAAATGATATACTAAGAAAAATAACTCCTAAAATGTCATATACAAAAGAGTATCTAACTACCCACCCATCCTAAAAAATAAAAGACTCAACTCAAGACGGCCGACGAGAATACCTGCAAAACATAAATACACTTTCTACCGAGAAATCAAGTTAGTAACATTTGCTCTACCAAAATATTAATATTACAGATTTAAATATGTAGGAAATTATAAGACAGGATATGTATGAATAATATCAACAACACAAGACTAGAATATGTACTCAACTCTCCCCCATTTTGGCTAAATTAGACAATGGTAAGAAGAAAGAAAAAGTAAGTGTTTATAATCTGCAAAATAAGCGTCTCCTACATTAAACAGGGCTTTAAGAGATACCGATTGTTAGTCGATACCTTTATCCTAAAACCTCAGAGATCTAGTAATCAAAGTGCAAAATAAACATAAGCAAAAATTCAAGTACAATCTCTCCAATCAAATGTTGAAGTTACTTCTAAATAAGAGTCATCATAAGGCATAGAAAGCATATCAACAAGCTGAAAATCACAAGCAATAGAAGGAACTACCCTAACTTGTTTAGGAGTTTTTGGAGCATTAAACTGGTAAGAATATCCATTAGTGTCACAATACTTGGTAACTCCATTTTGATTATAATCATCTCTCCCATCATTGAATAAATCTAAGGGTTTGGTGGTGTTTAAGTCCTTAACCTTCTCGTGAGGAGACTTAATGATTTTCTCACTCTCGCAAGCGTCACATACATTCATTGGACATCTTTTTTACTTTAAAAAATCCATTTGAGATCTCAAGTCATAAGTCCTAATCCAAAAGGGCAAAGTTTCAAAGGTTTTTTTGCATTTTGGAATTTAGGATAAAATTTATCTTTTGAAAATGTTTTCTTGTTAACATGAGGCCTAGACTTATTGAAGAAATGATTCCAATTATTATTAGTGCGTTGCCTAAGAAAATTTGTAAATCGCTTCACATTTCGGTTATGACTTTTAAAATTAGTACCGTTCTTGCGATTACTAAGGCATTCCAAGTTTTGGTGACCAAAAACATCACACCTAGTACATAATTTACTAGAAGTAGGTAGGTCTGATTGGTAGTGTTTTTCCTCTACATGCTTGATAGATTCATTATGAATAATCGGTTTAGGAGGTCTATAGAGTCTCTTGGCAGGAGGGAAATATTTTAATGTAGAGGGTCCTACAAAGTTCTTTATGAAATTTTCAGTGTCACTTTCATAATCACTTTCAATTAAAACTTGTTTTCCTTTATCCTTTTCAAACAACTTACTTTCCAACGGAAGAGCCATTTCTTCTTGGGATTTTACAAATAAGATTGGTCTACTTGGATCAACTTTTTCACGAGGACCCTCATATCCAAATCCTCTAGTATCACCCTTATATCATTGTTCAGCAATCATGACTACGACACATCTTGAAGGATGTTTCACAAACTTGTTTGGATTTTTTAACTTGCAAAAGTGCTTCATTATATTTTTCTTCACAAGAAGAAAAGTTTTCATCTAAAGTCGTAATCTCACATTTAAAATCAAATGACTGTTTTTCAAAATCAGGTTTGACATTGTTCATTTCAATGGAATTTTTTTGAACGATCTTATATTGATTCTCTAAGGTCTCACTAAGCATTTTAACCAAATTCGATAATTCTTATCTATTTTGAAAAGTCCTGACATAAAATTCCAAGTGATCATCATAGCCAATAAAATTTTCATGCTCATTAGTGTCCATGTGTGCATTGTTGCTATCATGTGATTTAGTAACACACAAGGCACGTTTAGCATCAAACGGAGCAGTTATTTCAAGCATAAAAGGTTGACTAGCTAATAAAGATTTTGTAGCATCAATTAAATCAAGAACTTCATCAGAATCAAAATCAGAATCATCTTCGAAATCAGTCATTCCTGCTAAGTACACATCTTCGTAACAGTCATAAACTTCTCCTTAAAACGCAAGGCAATTTGATTCAGAATTTTCTTGATTGTCTTCTGATTTAGAATCAGAAGAGTCATCCCAATTTTTAGTTATGTGTGCCTTCTCTTGTTTAGAATGCTTTGACTGTGGCTTAGACTAACACTCAGCAATAAAGTGACCATGTTTCCCACAATTGTGACAAGCCAATTCAGAGTTATTAACCTTGCTACTTATACTATCATAATCAGAATTTCGCTTTGATGTTCTATTATGGTGCCTGATGAACTGACTAGATTGATTATTCACTTGCGTATGTCTCTTAGCAATAGAATTTCTTTGTTCCAAAAGTTTCTTAAATTGAGAGGACATAACAGCAAGTTGATTGTCAATCTTATCAAGATCATCCGATTCTACATCAGAATCATCATCAGATGAAGATTGTTGTTTAACTACCTTATACTTATTTTTATTAGGATAGGCAGTTTTAAAAGAAATTGTAGAAGTATTGGTTAACTCATTCTTAGCATAAGATGCTAGAGTCTTCCTAAAGGTTGATTCAAGTTCCATAGTTGTCAATTTAGAGCTCAACAATCTAGGTGTGAGAAAAGGATAATTAATTTCTTTAATGATATAACGTTTATTGTCAAAGCTAGGGGCAAGAGACCTTAAAATATTAGCACATACTTCCTGATCAGTATACTCTACATCATTAGCATGCAATTGCATAATAATATCAGTCAAACGCATATAAAAATCATCAAATGGCTCGTTATCTTTCATAACAAGCATATTATTTTATTGAACAAGCATTTGAGCTTTACACTTCTTTACCCTATCATCTCCTTCGTGTGCTATTACTAAAGTATCCCAAGCATCCTTGCTTGTAGTGCAGTGACATATACGTTTCAATCCAGCCTCCCTCACACTCATGAAAATCGCATTCTTGCCCTTATTATTGAAATTACTTATCTTTTTCTGATTAACACTTAATTCATTAGTTTTAAGTTTTCTAAAGATAGTGCTACCATCTGTCATGGGAGTAGTGGGGTGCACATAACCATTTTCAATCAAATCCCACACGTCATCTCCTAAAGTGCCTTGAATAAATGCAACCATTTTGATTTTCCTGTATATAAAATTTGAGCCATCGAAAATAGCAGGTCTAGTAAAATTTCCAAGCCTAATTAATTGACTTGAATCATCCATTGAAAATAAGGTAAACCGAGTTTGACAAAAGTTTTTGAAAATGATCTTTTTAAAGTCGAGCTCTGATACCACTTGAGCGTGCGGCTTACAATAGACTATAATGTGAAAGTAAACAATTTGCCAAAATAAACTCCAATTACCTACGAGTTATCTATGTTATTCAAGAGGGGACCAATTCAAACTTTTCTTGAATTGCTAACTTAGCTAAAACAAGTTTTAGTTTGCCGAGTTAATTAATAGTCCAATTTATTATCTTGAGTTAACTAGGTGTCCAAACAGATAATATATGATTCAATTAATAGGGTGCGTTTCTAGTATTAAACCTACGTTTTCGAATGAGGCAAGATATAGAAAATTTGTAAGGTAAAGCACAAGGTATTTATTTTACGTCGCAAAATTCCCTAGGAAAAATGATGAACTCCTTTAGGATTTACCTAATGTACTTCCACTAAAACAATAAAAACAACAGGAATGAGTTACGATCAACAAACTTGACAACTAAAGAAGATAGATGTAGAGATAACCCCCACACAACCAAGACTCTATTATATGCGTATATGGGAAAGCCAAAAAGATAATAATAAATTGGAACGACTTATCTCGAAGCTGAGATGTGTGTTAGACACACAATCCTAAGACAGAAATATTGCCCGCACATTAATCAGTAATGCTTCGAGCCTCAGATAATTGTCCCCAGGATTCAACAACACAATTCATCTGATTGAAACACTCAATGGATGACTTTAAAACCATAAGAGATTATGCCCAGAATTGGAGTATGAAGAAGGAAGTTTGATACATAAGTATTAAATTCAAGAAGATAATTTCCTTTCATGAGATGCGGAAGCGTAAGATGATGGCTCAAATTAAACAAATTCACAAATTTTAATTTCTCTTTCAAAATTAAAATTAAACCAAGTGAAATTAGATTAAACACACACATATTAATTTCACTTATACACAATTAATTAGCCCAAGTCCTAGAAAATTTGCCTAAATCATATTTCTCAATATTAGCAAATTAGGCCAAACCAATTTTAACAAATTAAATTCATGACTTGAATTAACTACACATTACCCAATATTTAATTAGCAATAAATTAAACTTGTAGTGATTAAAACCAAATTTTATCTTGAATTACCTACAAATGCGTTCTAGGTGAGTATACCAAGATAAAATAAGCAATCAATCACTACGCTGCGATGTACAAGGAAAAACCCACAACGGGAAAAAACCTCGGACGACCCTAGCCTCAAATCCACTAAGTACGGAATTTACAAATACAAGCAAGATGACTTACAATACTCGACTCGATCCCTCTCAATCCTCGACGTGTCTTCTTGTATCAACCTCTGCCTAGAGAATAAACATGGAGCTCCACCGCGGTCTCGAAATCCACCGATCAGACTTTATATGGTCACCGTCACCCGAACAAGGAGCCTTTCTCCAAGTGGGTAAATCAACGCAAACATCTTCTTCTTTGTAGAATTTAGAAGAAAACCCAAACGTCTCTTCAAAATGGTAGAGATGAAAAACCGGTGCCAAAACTCCAAGCAATGTATATATATATAAAGAATACTTGGAATAAACAATATGGGTGAAAACTAAAGTGTAAATGAAATTTTCTTTGAAAAATAGACACTTTAAAACGTGAACTTTTTCTTTTTCTCTTTTGCTCTCAAACTCTCTCTTGGAGATAGATGTGTATGAAAAAGTTAACTTTCCAAAGTTGGTTCCCGCACTTAGATATTCAGTCAGAAATTAGTGGGGAAAGATAATGGGAAAGTGGGTGAAAACTGTCAAAAACTGCCATTTAACTGTTCCCGCCAAATCTCGTTCGAACGAGATTTGTCGTTCAAATGAAGTCTCGTTCGAACGGCCTTTTAACGAAGTTCCAATGTCTTTAAAAATGAACTCGTTAGAAATCTCGTTGGAAATCTCGTTCGAACATCCGTATCATTCGAACGACATTTCGAACGAAGTTACAGAGGCCAAACTGGGAACTCGTTGTCAAACTCATTCGAACGACAAATCGAAAGAACTTCCAGAAAGTTGGAAATTTTCATTTTTAGCCCAAAAACTTTATAAACTTTTTTTAAAGTTTTAATTAAATCTTTCTGAAAATAAACAATAGTTTTAATTAAACCTACACCCAATATATATATATATATATATATATATATTAAAATGCGTTCATACCTTAGGAGCAATGGAACAACGGTTGATGACGTAGAAACAAGGCACTAAAACTCGACACTTTGATGAAGCTTTATACACTTGGCCGCTACATCTTCAACAAACTCCTCATAGGATTGAAATATGATCAATTAACTCTATCCTATGACTCAAACATTTTTGTCCGGTATTGAGCCAAAACTACAAAGGACTCAATTGAAAATTTGTGTCCTTATAAATCTCCCCGTTTGGCTATTCTAGGAAAAAAACCAAACAAAATTCCTCAAGGGATTTCAAGATCTACTAGACTAATAAAAAGTCCCACCCAAAATAAAAATACAATGCTTGACTCAAACAACCCAAAGGATCAAAATCATTGCCGGTGAAAGTTGCCGCTTAGAATATAATTCCTGCACACTTAAGCAAACACATTACACGCATAGGGAATATCAAATCAAAATATTTAATGCAAGTAGAGTAAGTACTCCCCCTAAATTAAATCTCTCCCTCTATCAACTATGATCAACTTAGAAAGACGTCTCCCCCCTAAGATAAATCTCCCTCGGCTAAGATATGATAACAATAGGATTAGATACCATTTCTCCTCCTATCATTCTCCCCCCTTTTATTCAGGAATAGACAAAGGATAAAACTAATTTAAACATTATGCATAAAGTGATAAGAACATGAAAGCATATGGGCAACAAAAACATAACTAATCCATAAAAACGAATATCAATTATGATGCGATAACAAATGATACCAATGTGACAAATAAAATTCTAAGCATGTGATATCAAACAAACTACGCAACAAATAAGGTACCAATTATGAATTGAAGCATAAGTGAACTGGTTAAACATGGCAAAGACATAAACAAAATATCATATATATGTATACACAAGAGATACAAGCTAAGCATAAGTACACACATATAGATGTAAACACACAAATGACACAAAATAAGATAAAAATGTGTCATATGGAAACGGAAGTGTTGGGGTGTGAACTAGAAACAATTAAATTTAGACCCAATCACTTAAAACATGTTCACGGAGTTCTCAATTGATTGAAAACTTCGCCACATTTGAATATAACCTCATGTGACAATATAGATTGAACTCAATGAACAAACATACACAATGCATAAAAGCCTAGCATGTTGATGATTCTACAAACCAATAGAGTCATGACATTGAAAGTACATCTAGGATAAATGGACATTGTGCAAACCGCTGATATACCATCCAATCTCCCTCAATAAGCGTATATAATTTTTGAATGAATATATCAATCAAACATAAGCCTTGGCAATTATTTTTCATTTTAATGCCATATTTTCTATTTTTAGGCCTTTGGACCACGTATTTGTTTTAGGTCTAATCAAATGGTGGCTTACTATTTGCAAAGGACAATAAATCCTTTCGGATCCCTTCCCCGTGCACATTTATATTTATCATGTTTTTATTTTTCACACAAATCTTACGTGCAATGGATTTTGACATGCACTAGTCCTCCTAGGTCACATATATGTAGATGATAAGATTGGTAGGAGAATATCTCACAAAGCTCAAATAGACATATGAAGTTAAATTTCAAATGAGCTCGTGCATGTGTGAAAAGAGGCATATAAAAATAAAACCCATTTAAGCAATGATGATGATGAAATCTAGCACCACCAGATAAGTGATGTTGAGCTCAAACTGTAATAACCATGGCAGCCATAGTGATGTACGTGTGTAAGTGTATAGAAGGGGATGAGTAGAAGAGGAATAAGATAATGATGTATAGTGGTTCAGCCAATTAGGCCTACATCCACGGTGAGTGTGTGATCCACTAAGTATGGGCACTAATGGCCTTGGATACAATGCATATAAGCTCCTTCTCTCCCTACTGTGTGTACAAGCAGAGTTTTAGCTAGGGTTACCATTATCGATCCCTTTGCAGGGTTGTAGATGATAAGTATATATAGGTCTTGGGGGGTGTAGTATACCCCCAAGCATGCATGGTGCATGTGAATGATGATCTAGCCAATCTCCTGGGGACATCTGTGGGTGCCACCTGTGACTAATGATGACATAATATTCCCTCACATGAGGGGATGGTATTGTTATAACGGTCTTCCATGTGCCATATGAGCCCCGCGCGCACTGTTCCACGCGTCTCCCAAATCACGCGCTGTGATGATGTCACCCTCGGTCGATGACATGAGGCCGAAGGTAAAGTTCCTGCTAGCAATGATTCAGGCCTAATGCAGTCCTCGTACTGTCGTAGATTTGTAGGGTGGTATGGACCATGATGATGGGTTCGGCCCCTCGAGGGGTCGTCTGAGCCTGATGTGGGGTCGGCCCCCTAGAGGGTTGTCTGGACCTGATGTAGGGTCGGCCTCTAGAAGGGTCGTCTGAGCGTGAGGAGGGGTCGGCCCCCTAGAGGGTCGTCTGGACCTGATGAGGGGGTCGACCCCTTGAAGGGTCATTTGAGACATGATGAGGGGTCGGCCCCTTGAAGGGTCATCTGAGACTGGTCGAGGGATAATATTTTCCTCGTCCAGGTGGAGGACACCCTCGACTCGGCTGAGGGTATATATGGGTATATCAATCACCCCCCAGCCCTCAGCCATCGATGTTGTTGAGATAGCTGAGGGATAGTGTTGCTTTTGAGATGAATGTATGATCTGTTTGGTGAGTGACACCAGTCAAGATGATATAACACCTAGGCAGGTATCCACTGTTGTTCTAGTTTCCAAGGCATGGCGGTTGCACACTTTGCTTGGGACTTTGTGCCCTAATGATGCCCTCCTCATGGGCTGTGTTCTTCCTTGGTTAATGGGACCACACATCAACAAGGTATTTAAATAATTTTTGAAATAATTTCTTTTCTTCTTCTTCGCGCCTTAACTCTCTCTCTCTCTCTCTCTCTCTCTCTCTCTAGCTTCTCAACAGCTTCCATAGCCATTTCTGCAACCTTCTTGTACTATGCTTCATTCAGCCGTTGCTTTCATCTTCAGGTACTTTTCTTTGCCATAAATTCCATTTTTAATCTTCATTTTCATTTCATGCATTGGGGTTGATGCCCCCTTGTATTGTTTCTAGTGTTTTCTTTTATTTTCTGGTCCCTTCTCCGGCGAGTCGAGTTCTTTCTTTTCTTGAATGTTCTTGATCAAAACCTTTTCCTTCTTTGGTTTTGATACAAAAGTCCAACTTAGTCAACTATAAACTTGTTTATAATTGGCTTAGTTAAATTAGCCAAAGTGTAGGGTCTTCCCCTTAATGCTTAGGAGGCTTTACGATTTAGCTGAGGAATTCCCATCCCTGAGAGAGAAGTTCTTCGTAGAGATCAGACGAATAGAGGAGGAGGAGGAGTAGAGAAGATGAGGGACCGACCCTAATTGGGTACGACCCATTTTTCCCATTCCATTAGCCACTATCGTACCCCTAAGTCTTGCGGGTCGTCCGGTCGTCCGGCCAAGAGCCAATCGCTCGAGGGAGAGATGGATCAGAGAGCACTGTCTCCATCAGTTGCTGACCTTTTTGGGAGGGAGGAGACATCTAGTCTCAGCCCAGGCCGACAGGCCGAGGTCACAGCAACTTCTGAGGCTGTCCCTGTAACAGCGTTGTCCCCACATGCATTTCAAGTAGTCTTTCCCGATAGTCCCCCAGTGGTTGGGGGATCTAAGAGAAAAGAGGAAGACAGTGAGGGCTCCTCCGAGGGTGATGATAGTCAGGTTGACACTTCAACTACTTCCACTTATGTATCATCAGTCAAAGACCGTGATCTCTTAGTATAGAGGCATCTCTTTGGCATTCAACCCAACATAAATATGAGAGTTCCCTCTAAATCTGAGAAAGTCTTCGAGGGTGACGAGGGGGAGATCGTTGTTTATGAGCAAATGCTAAGGGTCGGTGTTAGGTTCCCTCTGCACTCGTCCATAGTCAATATATTGTCTGTCCTTGGGGTTGCCCCTTCCTAACTTCCCCCCAACTCATGGAGGACTATTCTTATCTACATCTCCCTTTGGAAGAATTTATTTATCGACGAGCCCTCGACCGATGTATTACTTGCCTGTTATAACATCACCTCATCGTCTAAATAGCCAGGGTACTTCCATTTGGGGGCCAGGAAGTCTGACAAAAAACATCTTCACGTGGATCAAACTTCCAATCACGACCGGAAGAAGAGATTTTTCTTTATCTGAGGGGATTGGGAATTCCCTGCCGAGGTAGATCCCGTGGAAGATGGCCCGAGGGTACCCAGGTTATGGTCCAATCCCTCAATGAAAGCGCATTCAGACCATGGACTTAGCTTGGAGGAGAGGGTCATTGTTGACTATCTGAGAGAGCGAGGGAGAGAGGGTGGACTTGCAAAATTTGATTATTTGATGACCCCTCGTCTCCTCAAAGAAGCTGGTCTGAGGGTCGGCCCCTTGAAAGAACTATGTGAGTAGTTGTTCGCTCAATCTTTGATTTTTTACAAGTGTTTCATCTTTGACTTTGTATTTTTCTGACGTGTCGTCTACTTTTTAGGTCATCCTACAGGTATCTCTAACCATCTTTGGGAAATGACAGCCCCGAGCTTACTGTCTAGTATGGGAAAGAATAAAGGCAAGGAGCCTCAGCAGGCTTCGAGGAAGTCAAAGGCCATAGGGCCGACACCTGTTGAACCATCTGTCGATAGCCATAAAAGAAAGGGTCCTGAAGCTCCTACTGCCCCTCGGGCGGAATCAAGGACGAGGGTGAGGGTGGAGGTGTCTAAAGGGACTGGCTCCTCTTCCAGCATGGGGTCTTTTTGGTCCCAAAACTTAACATTCTTGAAGGTTGAGTCATCTTCCCTGATAGCCAATCTGAGGGCGGCCAAGGCTTCTATGTTCTCTGTCCCCTCAGCCGCCGACTATGACTTCCTGTCAAAGATGCTCCCGGTTAAGCTGTATGACTATGATCTGAACATTTTGACCCACGTATTTGTTTTTGTTTTATTTCCTTAGTTGCATTTTTCACTAACTTTTTCCTCGGCCCCTTAACAAGTGTCTTCTTCTGTGCAGTCTATTTGTGCCTTCACATCAGTTACCAAGTGGATGGCTAAGAACCAACAAAAATTTCATGATGCCAAGAGGGCCATTCAGTACGAGGATGACCTGCAGACCAAGCTCGAGACTGCAAGGGCCGAGTTGGAGAGTGCGAGGACTGAAACATGCAAGGGTCCTGGACGAGCTGACGAAGCATCATGATGCAGATTTGAAGGCCAAGGAATTACTTATTAAAGAGAATGATGAGGCCTTGATCAACCTGGGGGATCAATTCAAGACTGAGCTTGAGGGGGCGGTAAAGAAAGCCGAGGCCGATGTTGTGGAGGCCTACAAACTCTCAGACGAGTTCCAAGGCTTTGGTCTTGAGTAATTAGAGAGGGGAATTAGGATGGCCTGTCGGGTGGTCATTCTTAAGTTTGTTGATGCAGTATCGTCTGTCCGCCCCTCTCTTGAAGCAATTCAACTGGATGATCCCCTTATTGCTGAAGCCTTAGCTCAAGTGGAATCTCAAGTGCATGTAGAAGGTACTGGCACATCTAAGGCTCAACCTTTCTTGGTCGTAGAAGAAACTCCCATAGATGTTGAGGCCTTGCCCTCTGATGTCGTTCAATAGGGTGGTTGTTTGTAGCCAATACCCTCTTTATGTACCACATTTTTGTCCTTACTTTTGTTGGACCAACATTAACACTTTGTAATATGATGCCTCTTTCTGTCTTCTATGCTTGTCTTTTGTACAACTTGCCTTGTGATGTATTTAAATTCACAATCTCACTAACCCCTCCCTCATCTTTCTTGAGGGTAAATGAGGGGTCGTCCCCACCATTTGCCCTCATCATAGCCGAGGGTGATTTTTCACCAACTTAATGTTTTTTTAGATTTTAAGTCCCCCCCCCCCCCCCCCCCCCGTCTTTCTTGAGGTTAAATGAGGGGTCGTCCCCACCATTTTTCCTCATCATAACCGAGGGTGGTTTTTCACCAACTTAATGGTTTTAGATTTCAAGTCCCCTCTCGTCTTTCTTGAGGGTAAATGAGGGGTCGTCCCCATCATTTTCCCTCATCATAGCCAAGGGTGGTTTTTCACCAACTTAATGGTTTTAGATTTCAAGTCCCCCTCATCTTTCTTGAGGGTAAATGAGGGGTCGTCCCCATGATTTTCCCTCATCATAGCCAAGGGTGGTTTTTTACCAACTTAATGGTTTTAGATTTCAATTCCCCCCTCATCTTTCTTGAGGGTGAATGAGGGGTCGTCCCCACCATTTACCCTCATCATAGCCGAGGGTGGTTTCCACCAATTTAATGATTTTAGATTTCAAGTCCCCCCTCGTCTTTCTTAAGGGTGAATGAGGGGTCGTCGCCACCATTGAACCTCATCATAGCCGAGGGTAGTTTGTCACCAACTTAATGGTTTTAGGTTTCAAGTCCCCCTCGTCTTTCTTGAGGGTAAATGAGGGGTCGTCCCCACCACTTTCTCTCATCATAGCCGAGGGTGGTTTTTCACCAACTTAACGGTTTTAGATTTCAAGTCCCCCCTCGTCTTTCTTAAGGGTAAATGAGGGCTCGTCCCCACCATTTGCCCTCATCATAGCCGAGGGTGGTTTTTCACCAACTTAATGGTTTTAGATTTCAAGTCCCCCCTCGTCTTTCTTGAGGGTAAATGAGGGGTCGTCCCCACCATTTGCCCTCATCATAGCCGAGGGTGGTTTTTCACCAACTTAATGATTTTAGATTTCAAGTCCCCCCTCGTCTTTCTTGAGGGTAAATGAGGAGTCTTCCCCATCATTTTCCCTCATCATAGCCGAGGGTGGTTTTAACGAGTGTCACCCCAATCACACTAGAATTAATCAAGCACAAAATGAGGGACCAATGTGACATTCCCATTAACATTCGAAGTGTTTTGTTGGAGAAACAGATTCATTACAACTGTGGTCCAATAGGACTTTACAAAATTATTGATAGTATTTATTCAAATGATCTACATTCCAGGGGTTGGAAAAGGGTTCCCCTTCTAGGTTTTCTAATCTATAGGTCCCAGGGACAAGTTCACCGATGACCCTATATGGGCCATGCCAATTTGTGTGGATCTTGTTGGGCTTCTGCCAAGTCTTTTTGAGTACCAAGTCTCCCACTACAATTGGCCTTTGCTTCACCTTCTGGTTGTAAAACCTGGCAGTCCTCTGCTGGTAGGTAGCTTACCTTATCTCGGCGTCTTCCCTCCTTTCCTCGATTAGTTCTAAGTCAAGTCTCCTCTCCTCCATGTTTCTCTGGGGGTCATACATTTGGAATCTATGGGTAGGAAACCCAATCTCGGTGGGGATGACGGCTTATGATCCATAAGCCAGTATGAACGGGGTTTCTCTGATAGAGGTCTTTGTCGTCGTCCTGTAGGCCCACAGTACAGTATATAACTCCTTAACCCATCTTCCTTTTGCCTCCTCGAGTCTTTTATTAATCCCATCTAGGATTGTTCTATTTGTTACTTCAGTTTGCCCATTGTCTTGAGGTCAGCCTGGTGATGAGATGAATTATTTGATACTCACCCTTTCACAGTACTTCCCTAGAGATGTATTCTTGAATTGAGTCCCGTTATCTGAGATGAGGGTGTTCAGGAGACCATATCTGCATATAATGTTTTTCCAAATAAACTGGAAGGTCTTCTGCTCAGTGATTGTCACCATCGGCTCCATCTCCACCCATTTTGAAAAATAGTCAATTGCTACGATGAGGAACCGATAGTTATTGACGGCCCTAGTCAAGGGTCCTACCAGGTCGATCCCCACACTACAAAAGGCCATGGGGACGTAATGGAGGCAAGAGGCTGATGGGGTTGGTGAGGAATAGTGGCAAATCTTTGACATTTATCACACTTTTTTACATATGCCGTGGCATCTTTCCCCAAGGTCGGCCACCAGTACCCCTGGGTTACTATCCTCTTTGTCAAAGACCTTCCCCCGATGTAGCTTGAACATGACCCCTCATGCACATCTTGAAAGATGTGTGGGACTTCAGAAGGGTGCACACACCTAAGTAATGGGAGCAAGAACCCCTTTTTGTACAAGGTATCTCCGATGACAGTGAATTTTGCAGCTCTATGTCTCAACTTTTTCTTTTCTTGACTTACTTCTGGCATCTCCCCCTCTTTAATGTATCTGATCAGAGGGTCCATCCACGAAGCTTCCCTGTTGATATTTAGGGAAGAGCCAAGTGTTTCCTCGGCATCTTCGATAGTTGGTCGAAGAAAAATTTCCACTAGGACTGTCCTCCTGATATCTGTCCTGGTTGTCGATGCCAACCTATCAAGTGCATTAGCTCAGCCATTATCGTGCCTAGGTATCCTCTTCAATTTCACTTCTCTGAAGCTCTTTAGTAGTGACCTCACCCTTTCAAGGTATTTGTCCATCCTCTCATCCTTAGCCTCATAGGCTCCTAGTATCTGATTCACTACTAACTTTGAATCTCTATGGACCAAAATATGGTCGACGCCAAGAGACTAGGCCAAGGAGAGGCCTTCTATCATGGCCTCATATTTAGAATCATTGTTGGAGGCTTTAAAGTTGAACCTCAAGGCGTACTCAATGTCTGTGTCATCGGGTCGTGATACTATCAATCTAGCTCCACTTTCGATATCGCAAGAGGACCCGTCAACGAAGAGGCTCCACACAGTCTATTCTTGTGAGAAGTTTCCCTCGGTGAGGGACCCCTGTCTAAAGATATATCTTCCTTCTTCATTTTTGACCTCTTTTCCTCCATCGGTGCTTGTCTCAGCTTTGTCTTTGGGAGTATCGGTGAGTCTACCTTTTAGGTTATCTGCCTTCCCGAGGCTCTCGTCTTCAGCTTCATCATCTTCCTGAGTAAACACAACCACGAAATCTGCCAATGCTTGCCCCTTAATGGCCACCCTTGGTTGATATACAATGTTAAACTCTCCCAACTCTATGGCCCAGGCCATTATCCTCCCCAATTTTTCTTGCTTGTGCAAGACCTGCCTAAGAGGGGAGTCAGTGAGGATGACCATTGTATGGAACTGTAAGTACGACTTCATCTTTCTTGAAGCATGGATCAAGGCATAGGCCAACTTCTCCATCTTTGGGTATCTTTTCTCTGCCCCCTGGAGTGCCTTACTCTTTAAATATACGGGCTTTTGTATCCTATCCTCTTCTCTCATAATGGTTGCGCTGATGGCTGAGTTTGAGATGGCTAGGTACACATATAGTCATTCACTTTGTACTGGCCGTGACAACAGGAAGGGAGAATCTAAATATGCCTTTAGATCCTTAAAATCCTCATCACACTCTTTGCTCCACTCAAAAGCCTTTCTGAGAATTTTGAAGAATGGAAAGCACCTGTCTGTGGCTCTAGACACGATCCTTTTCAGAGCAGCAACTCTCCGTGTGAGTCTTTGAACGTCTTTAATGGTCTTGGGGGTCTTCATTTCTACGAGGGCCTTTATTTTCTCAGGATTGGCCTCAATGCCTCTTTGATTGACAATGAACCCCAAGAACTTCCCTGCTCCAACCCCAAAGACATACATCGCCGGGTTGAGCTTCATACGATACTTGTCCATCGTATTAAAGGTCCTCTCGAGGTTTTCCACATGATCCTCTTCTTTCAAACTCTTGTTCAACATGTCATCTACATAGACCTCCATAGACTTCCCAATTTGGTCTTTAAATATTTTGTTTACAAGGCACTGATACGTTGCCCCCGTATTATTTAGGCCAAAGGGAATGAACCTATAATAGTATGTCCCCTTGTCGGTAATGAAGGATATTTTCTTCGAGTCTTCATGGTTCATGAAGATCTGATTGCACCCTGAATAGGCATCCATGAAGCTCATAAGCTCATGACCTACGGTAGCGTCTACCATCTGATCAATGCAGGGGAGAGGGAATCTGTCTTTGGGATAATGTTTATTGAGGTCTGTGAAGTCCACACACATCCTCCACTTCCCGTTGGCTTTTGGGACAATGACTGCATTGGACAACCACTCGGGGTAGATGACCTCTCTGATAAACTCTGCATCTTCTAGCTTCTTGACCTCATCCCTGATGACCTCATACTTCTCCCGATAATAAATTCTCCTCTTCTGCTTTATTGGTTTTTCATCCTCTACCACGTTGAGCTTGTGGCTCATAATTTCAGGGTCGATCCCCGGCATATCTGCGTGGCACCATGCAAAGACACTTTGTCTTCTCCTTAGCAGTTTGATGAGGTCTTCTTTTATGTCTATCTTCAGAGCTTTGCCAATTTGGACGGTTTTTTCCGGCTCTCCTCATTGAGGATGATGGATTATACCTATTCCGCGACTTCTCCTTTATTGAGTTTTCTCTCATCCCTGGGGTCAAGCGTGTCAATATTGTAGGTGGTTGTTGCTTTTTTGTGTGCCTCTCTTTCTTTGGTGGAGTTGAAGTAACATTCCCAAACCATCGTCTGGTCTCCCTGAACTTCCCCTACCCTGTAAGGGGTCGGGAATTTGATCATCTGATGAATCGTAGATGACACAGTTTTAAACCCCTTGAGAGATACTCGCCCCAGTATAATGTTGTAGGCCAAAGATACATGTTCATCCATCACAAAGAAGCTGGCCTTCTTGGTAAGCCATCTCGGCCACTCGTCTCCCATTCGTACATCGGCCTCATACACTCCAAAGGGATGAACCTTTTCCCCATTGAACCCAATCAATGGATGACGGTATGGGATGAGTCTAGCACGGCTAAGGCCTAAGGCTTTGAAGCATGGCCAAAATATTACATCTGCAGAACTACACCCGTCGACCAGTATCCTTGGAACCTCACACCTGTGTACCCTAGTAGTGATGACGAGAGGGTCATCGTGTGGGGCTAAGAGGCCTTTGAAGTCCATTCTTGAGAACCCCACTATCAGAGTATCCATATCAACCTTCTTCCTCTTTTCTGACTTTGCTTCCAGACTGGTTGAGTGCATAATTTTTGTCACTGCCTTGGCCTCAGCTATATGGGCCTTCCTGTCAGCGACCTCTGACCCTCCTCCTGAAACGCCCCCATAGATCATTCTCACTCTGAACGAGATCATATTATGCCTCTTGACAGGTCCTTGGTCGTCTCTCGGAGGGAGGTCAGGGTCGTCCTCATCATCTGAAGGGTCGTCCTCACTCTGAACGAGATCATATTATGCCTCTTCGGCATTCATCACCTTTCCTGCTGTTGACAGTAACTCAGCCATTGTCCTTGGAGGGTCTTCATCAAGCTTCCATAACAGCTTCCCCTTTTGGATTACTCCAATCAGGGCTGTCATAACTATGCTCTCTTTATAGTCTTCAACCTCTAACTTTTCTTTGTTGAATCTGGCTATGTAGTCTCTTAGGATCTCATTCTTCCCCTACTTAACATAGAGCAGGTGTGTGGTCTTCTTCTGTGGCCTCACCCCAAAGCAAAAGTTATGGGTAAATCGGTCAGCCAACTGCTTGAAACTTTCAATGGAGTTTTTTGGAAGAGACATATGCCAGACATGTGCAGCCTCAGTCAGAGTGCCAAAAAAGGCACGACACCTCATCTCATCTGAGATAGAGTATATGTTTGCCGCCGATTGATACATCTCAATATGATGGATAGGTTTTGTACTCCCATCATACCTTGGGGTGATCACAGGTGGCTTAAACTTCGATGGCATTGGGAAGTTGACTATCTTCTCCATAAAGGGTGAGCCTATGGGGTATCCTCTCTGAAGAGGGTCCCGTCTCTTCAGAATATCGCTAATCTTATCCTCCAATCACTGGATCGAGTCATTCCAGGGCCTCGTAGGGTCGGCTTGGCCGATGTTATCCCATGCTGCCTCTTTGAGGTGGACGGGGGGTTCTGCTGCGGCAGGCCTTTGTCGGTTGCTTACTTCCCCATCACCGTCGTCTCGCCTGTGGGGTTATCCCCCATGGGGTCAGCCATCCGCTACCTCCCTTCTGGATCTCACAGCACTCCTTGATCTGGACATTTTTTCTCGTAGGTCATTTACTGGGCCCAGCCTCTCAAAGGCCGACCCCCTGCGCAAGCGATCAAAAGCAGAGCCTCTCGAGTGATCGTCAGGATTTTGCCTTTCACATTTCCCTCTGCTCTCCTAGAGGGGTCGTACAGTATTATTAGAGACCTCATACTGCTCCCAGCATTCGATAGGGGACTCCTCCCCCTCCAGATCATCATACATGTCCTCAGGGCAAGGGTTGCCTTGCCTCCCCAGGCGTAGACGCTGGGGGTCAGCAACATCCCTCCGCCGCTGTGAAGGTAGCAGGTCTTTGCGTGGTGCCTGGGGTGGTCCCCTGGCTTCATGTTGCCCCTGAGCTACTGCCGGAGTAATCATCTCCGGTGAGACCCCTGGTGGTCTTAGTATGTTTTGGCCAAGAGCTGTAAATTTCTCTTGCATAATCCGTTGTCTTGCTGCCAGAGACTTCAAGGCTGCTTCCACATCAACCATATCAGATTGAGGCAGTGGTTGACTGGAACTGGGTCCTACTCCACTATCCGGTGGAGGGAGAGGTGGTGGTGGAATCTCCGGTGCCATATGTTTGAGCTATAGAGAGTTGAATGATCAAAAGACTGAAGAGCTTGGAAACCCTTAATGGGTCTCTTTCAAGGGTGAAAAAGCTCCACAAAGGGGTAGATCTGGTTCACCACCAGAGTGCCCGGTGAGGTCAAGATTTATAAAGGAAGATATGTCTTCTCGTTCCCACAGTCGGCGCCAAACTGATGATGCTGAAATCTAGCACCACCAGATAAGTAATGTTGAGCTCAAACTGTAATAACCATGGAAGCCATAGTGATGTATGTGTGTAAGTGCATATAAAGGGATGAGTAGAAGAGGAATAAGATAATGATGTATAGTAGTTCAACCAATTAGGCCTACATTCACTGTGAGTGTGTGATCCACTAAGTATGGGCACTAATGGCCTTGGATACAATGCATATAAGCTCCCTCTCTCCCTACTGTGTGTACAAGCAGAGTTTTAGCCAGGGTTACCATTATCGATCCCTTTACAGGGTTGTAGATGACAAGTATATATATAGGTCTTGGGGGGGTTTTGTATACCCCCCAAGCATGCATGGTGCATGTGAATGATGATCTAGCCAATCTCCTGGTGACACCTGTGACTAATAATGAGATAATATTCCCTCACATGTGGGGATGATATTGTTATAATGGTCTTCCACCTGCCATATGATCCTCACGCGTCTCCCAAATCACATGTTGTGATGATGTCACCCTTGGCCGATGACACGAGGCCGAGGGAAAAGTTCGTGCTTGCAATAAGTTAGGCCTAATGCAGGTCTCGTACTGTTGTACCGTCGTAGGGTCGTCTGGACCATGATGATGGGGTCGGCCCCTTGAGGGGTCATTTGAGCCTGATGTGGGGTCGACCCCTTGGAGGGTCGTCTAGACCTGATGCAGGGTTGGCCTCTAGATGGGTCGTCTGAGCCTGAGGAGGGGTCGGCCCCCTGGAGAGTCGTCTAGACCTGATGAGGGGGCCGACCCCTTGAAGGGTCGCCTGATATTGGTCGAGGGATCATCTTGGCCTCGTCCAGGTGGAGGACTCACTCGGCTCGGGAGAGGGTATATATGGGTATATCAAGCAACACAACGTCCAACTACTCCATGTAGTCATGGTAAAGAACATAATAAGGATTGACAATCTAAACCAAAAGTTCTAGCCATATGGGAGTGTAAAAGATGGAATTCTAACACAAGTGTATGCCACTTAAAGTGTATCAAACTAAAATACACACAAAATAAAATCTTTTTGAGTTTTTGAAGTTTTTAACCAAAAATAAAAATATATACTCAAAAGACGAACATAAATCATTTGAATTTTTCATTAAGCTTAAATTATCAAGAAATAAAACCCAAATGATGAATAAAAATATTTTTGTATTTTTCATTCAATAGAAACACAAATGAAAAGAATATAATACAAAAGATAAACAAAAATCATTATTCTAACATGTGATTGATCATGAAGCAAAGACTAGAAAATGACTAAACAATCATACATTTAGCATGAGAATATAACATGAAGTACAAAAGCTAAAGTATGCAAACAAAACTAACACATTCAACCTTTAAATTTTGAAAGGGAGGAAGCATGTGAAAGTAAATGAGAATCAAATTCCCTATCTAGTAAAGCTACCCAGTTGGATCTCCTAACCCAAACTAATGATGAATGACTATCTCCGGGTGTAGGAATCTTGGCTACCTTCGTTGCCTTACATTGGGATTTTCTAGGAACTCGTTTAAGATCAAAACAAAATTTCCTAAGATGAACTTTTCGACCACAATGTGAACATTTGAATTCACGGCGAAAAGATTTACCTAAGGAGTGATCTCTAAAGGCATTCCTAGGTTATTCTCCTAAAAAGTTGGTTTTGGATTTTTGAGTAGATTCATTACAAGTATCGAAGCCTAAACCACAAGTGTCATTTTTTATTTGGACCATGCCTAAGATTTTATCAAGTTTTTCGGACCTACACTCCAAATCAAATTTGACTTTAGTAGAGTCTTTTAATTTATCTTCTAATTCTAAAATTTTAGACTCTAACAAAACATTTCTCTCTTCAAACTCGAGAAGCTCCCTTTTCAAGGATTCTATTAAACCCCTAAGTCTATCTCTCTCACCTTCTACATATTCCACCTTCTCTCAAAGAGTCCTCTCACGTGTCCTAAGGGCTTCTACCAACATAATATCATCAACGACCTTGACACGCTCTTTTAAATTTGCTTCTAACTTAAAATTTGCTCTTTTTAATTTAATGTATTCTTCATATAACTGTTGAAAAGCATTTTGAAGTTCACTCACATTAACCTCTTCTTCATTTTCACTCTCTCTTTCTTCTTCACTCTCACTATCATAAAAAATAAGGGAATCAAAAACTATGACCTTAGAAGTGTCATGTGTTAAAGTTTCATCAATGGACGATTTCTCACTATCACACACATGACTAGCCATAAATGCCACAAAGTTGGTCTTAGTGGGGGAATCGGGTCCCTCTTCCTTATCACTATCACTAAGGGTCACATTATATGAAATGGGTGGCTTAACCTCTCTCCTTAGTTTAGTGGGACACTCATAAGACCTATGGCCATAACCCTTACAACCAAAACACCTATTTGAATCATCCCTATTTAAATTTTCATTAATAGTTTTAGGGATCCTCTTGGCTTTGTCATGCTTAGAATTTTCAAATTTCTTAAATTCATTTTTAAATTTATCTTTGTTAATTTTAAGAAACTTTCGAAATTTCCTAGCAAACAAGGCCATATCTTCCGAGTCAGTATCACTCTCGCTCTCTACTACTTATTTATCCTCTTTTCGGGCTTTTAAAGCAACGCCCATTTCAATTTTCTTTTCAGCTTTAGAGGGAAACATGTCCAGCTCATAGGTTTGTAAATCACCTATAAGCTCTTCTAATTTCGTAGAGGCCAAAGTTGGTAAAGAATTGAAAACGGTCACTTTTGGAATAAATCTATCGGGTAGGGACCTTAAAATTTTCTTTACTACTTGGTTATTTAGTATTTTCTCTCCCAAGTTAAAAGATGAATTAACAATATATGAAAGTCTAGCATAGAATTCATTAAAAGTTTTATCATTCATTTTGATAGTTTCAAATTGAATGGTGAGGTTTTGGAGTTTCGAAGCTTTAACGACACTTGTACCTTCATGAGTGAGTTGTAAAATATCCCAAGATTCTTTAGCGGTCTCACACGTCATAATGCGTCGGAATTCATCCGGTGTGACAGTGATAAACAAGGTGTTTAAACAACGGGAATTAAAATTTGAAAGCTTAAATTCATTCTCACTCCATCTATCGGCCAGTTTGGGAACACGTTCATTAGATACTAAATGAGTTGGTGGAGACCACCCGTTAACTATAGATAACCAAACCCTCTCGTCGATAGATTTAAGTGCCGATTTCATACGCGCTTTCCAATACGCGTAATTAGAACCATCGAAAATAGAAAATTTAAAAAATGGGAAAAATTCCATTTTAGCCAAAAATAATTAAAAGATCTTAATGAAATAATTTATTGTTTTTGCTCTGATACCAATTTGATACATAAGTATTAAATTCAAAAAGATAATTTCCTTTTATGAGATGCGGAAGCGTAAGATGATGGTTCAAATTAAACAAATTAACAAATTTTAATTTCTCTTTCAAAATTAAAATTAAACCAAGTGAAATTAGATTAAACACGCATTTATGTTAATTTTACTTATACATAATTAATTAACCCAAGTCCTAGAAAATTTGCAATATTAGCAAATTAGGCCAAACCAATTTTAACAAATTAAATTCATGACTTGAATTAACTACAAATTACCCAATATTTAATTAGCACCAAATTAAACTTGTAGTGATTAAAACCAAATTTTATCTTGAATTACCTAATCATGCGTTCTAGGTGAGTATAAAAAGATAAAATAAACAATAAATCACTACGTCGCGGTGTACGAGGAAAAACCCACAACGGGAAAAAACCTCAGACGACCCTAGCCTCAAATTCACTAAGTACGAAATTTACAAATACAAGCAAGATGACTTACAACACTCGACCCGATCCTCTCAAGCCCCTGACGCGTCTTCTTGTATCAACCTTTGCCTAGCGAATAACCATGGAGCTCCACCGCGGTCTCGAAACCCATCGATCGGACTTTATATGGGCACCGTCACTCGAACAAGGAGCCTTTATCCAAGTGGG
This sequence comes from Sambucus nigra, assembly GCA_949130495.1. NCBI lineage: Eukaryota > Viridiplantae > Streptophyta > Magnoliopsida > Dipsacales > Adoxaceae > Sambucus > Sambucus nigra. The sequence continues at coordinate 59,784,580 of OX422223.1, read as the reverse complement.
TAAATCAATGAAAACATCTTCTTCTTTGTGGGATTTAGAAGCAAACCCAAACGTCTCTTCAAAATGGTAGAGGTGAAAAACCGGTTCCAAAACTCCAAGCAATGTATATATATAAAGAATACTTGGAATAAACAATATGGCTGAAAAATGAAGTGTAAATGAATTTTTCTTTGAAAAATAGACCCTTTAAAATATGAACTTTTTGTTTTTTCTCTTTTCCTCTCAAACTCTCTCTTGGAGATAGATGTGTATGAAAAAGTTAACTTTCCAAAGTTGGTTCCCGCACTTAGATATTCAGTCAAAAGTTAGTGGGGAAAGATAATGGAAAAGTGGGTGAAAACTGTCAAAATCTGCCATTTAGCTGTTCCCGCCAAATCTCGTTCGAACGAAGTCTCGTTCGAACGGCCTTTTAACGAAGTTCCAATGTCTTTAAAAATGAACTCGTTAGAAATCTCGTTCGAACGACATTTCGAACAAAGTTACAGAGGCCAAACTGGAAACTCGTTGGCAAACTCGTTCAAACGACATTTGGTTCAAACGAAAAACTCGGTCTAACGACATATCGAACTTCCAGTAAGTTGGAAATTTTCATTTTTAGCCCAGAAACTTTATAAACTTTGTTTAAAGTTTTAATTAATTCTTTCTGAAAATAAACCATAGTTTTAATTAAACCTACACCCAATATAAAATTTTCAAGATCCTTTTTTTATATTAAAATGTGTTCATACCTTAGGAGCAATGGAACCACTGTTGATGACGTAGAAACGAGGCACTAAAACTCGGTACTTTGATGAAGCTTTATACACTTGGCCGCTACATCTTCAACAAACTCGTCATAGGCTTGAAATAGGATCAATTAACTCTATCCTATGACTCAAACATTTTTTTTCGGAATTGAGCCAAAACTACAAATGACTCAATTGAAAATTTGTGTCCTTACAACGTTTTTGAGAGAGAGAGAGATTGAGAAAAAGTGATTAGAAATTGATCTGCATATCCCTTATATAAAGGGATGCATAAACCACTCACTCCCCCAAAACGTGGATGACCACTTCTCCCTCTAAACCACTCCCAATGGCTAATTAAAAAACGTGTTTTAATTTTAATCATAAAATAATTTTTAATTAAATAAATAAAATGATTTTTAATATTAATTAAAATTGAATTGAATAAAATTATTTAAAGACGAAATTAAAATTAACTGATTATTAGGAGCCAAGACCCAAGACCAAGTCCCCAAGTCCCAAGTCTTGATATATAATATAATAATTATATATCTATTTAGGTATAAATACCCCAAATCCTCTTAAATGCCCTTAGTGGGACTTGAACCCATGACCTCCCCTAAAGGGGACACAAAAGTTACCACTAGACTACAAGGTCTTATTGTGAGTATATCATTCAAACCAATAGTTATACACATATAAACAACAGACTCCTCCCTCGTTGCTTAATCTTCTTTCTCTTTAAGTCTGTCCTTGTTTGATATTGTATTCTACACTTCGCAGCTTCTCCCTTTTGCTCTTCTAACTCAAGATTAGCTTATTGCCAATTGTGTTATTTTCTAGTGAAGTATTTGTGTGTGTGATGTACTATCCTAGATGACACACCCATACTTAAATGATACACACTAAATACTATGCAACAGATTATATCTCCTATATATCTTCGCAAGTCTTGTGTCAGCTCAAGTCAAGTCTTCTTGACTTTCGAAACAGTTTTGAAAAGCTTTATTTTCTTTTTAAATATTAAACACCAGACTTGTTCAGATTTTTATACAAATAAATGTGTCTACGTGAATACAATGTGAGTGAATATATGTGAGTAATATGAGATTGAAACAGATCCTGAAAATCACTTAAACAAACAAGAAACCATATTCACAAAATATGACGAAAAATATAATGAAACTAAGCATACAGTCAATGATCAATATTCAAATCGAATATTAGGACAGTCAAGGTAATTTCTATAAGTTTCAGTCCTTTAAAAATTAGGTTCCAACTTTTTAAACCTCTAGAAATCTTAACTTTATTTTCAGAAAAAATATTCTCAAGTGATTTTAAAACAAATCGTTTTAAAATAAGAATAAGACTACTCGAGATAGTATATATATCTAAATAGAAAATCGGCCAACAAATAAAACAAGATAGTTTGTTTCAATTTCAGATCTGTGTAAACCCTTTTAAAAAAATAATAAGTTTTTCTTTTAAGTTTTAACACAAGCAAGATTAGAAAACATTATACACAAAAGATATCTGAATAAAATTAGAGTAGGCTCTACAAAAAGAGATTCTCACAAAACGATTTTTCAAAATGAAAAATCAACAGAATAGGAGTTGTAGAGGTTCGCAAAATAAAACCATCCAATCTTGAATTCACAAGGAGACTTTGGCTTAGCAATGGCTTTTGAATAATACACAAACGATTTATCTCTAAAAATATTGGTGTATAACCTCTTTCTCTTAGTAGAAAATTTTGATGGAGTTTTTGTGACACCCCGCCTAATTAAATACTGGGCGATCGCTCCTTTATTAAATTAAAATCAAGGTAAACAGTTGGTTCATTCTTAGCATCACTGTCGTAAAAGTAACTTTTCCAATTTAAACACCCTAAATAATTAAGCTAAGTGTCAAAACCATTTTAGACATTACTTTCCAAATTTTATTTTATAAACCATCATTTAAAACTTTTCATAATTTACTATTAAAGAATCACACAACAACTATCCTGAAACATAAAATCCAAATGATCAAACATTCAACTAATTGAACCCAACATTTAATACTCAAAGGAAGACATCCTGATAATAATAAATCCCAAAGTGCAATACAGGAAATAAATGAATTACAATATCCAATAAAACAACTGAATAATGGAAAAGGGCGACACATGCCCAACTGATAAAATAAATGCTAGAAGTGGAATCAAGAAATGAGGTCGTCTAAGCAAGAGGCCTACAACTCCCACCTAAGCTGCAGCGCGTTCCTTCCAAAGGATCCTATGCAAGACACCTCTGTGGCTGGGCACCTGTAATCTATACATATATATACAAGAGAGAAAAGAAAATGGAAACGGGTCAGAGCCCGATTGTAAAAAAGATTTAAAATTTGTTTAGCAAGTATTTAAAATGTTTACTGGCCAATGCAACAACATATTAGTGCGACACTCCCTTGAGAAATTCTCACCTCTCTTCTAATGTGCACGCCTATCATTCCCAACGGTTTAACTTATCTTATCTTATGTCGCTCGTAAGATTTAAACTGACAAATTCAACTTTTTAAGAGGTTCATTTCATTTAACAACATAGTTCTCATTTAACCTTATTTACTAATAAAGTCTCTCCGCAATATATTATACTTTTCAAACACTTATTCCCAAATTGAAATAATTATTCATATCGTACTTACGATAAACACAGTAGGTAGTTCCCAAATTCCAGAATTTAATACATATATTAAATACTCATATAATATATATATTCTAACGGCACCCCACATAATAATTATGGTGCGGGCATACTCTGCTATCCAATCCCCGTATCACTCGTACTAAGGGAAATACAAGTTCGGAATCACTCTCGAACTGTACTAACACAAACACAAACAATATTGAGGCGAAGCATAGATTCCAGGTCTCTAAGAGGTCAGCACATGCCCTCGCGTCTCTTAGGACCATCTGAACTATTGATTCGATAGCCTGTACCGAAGGATTTCTATATTCTAGGGTACGAGTCAATGTCCCCCATAAAGGTCCCATCGAGATAAGACTGTCCCAACGCGGTAACCTCAGGGATATCAAGTAGCGCGGGAATGATTTTCACACGTATATAATATATGCATAAACACAGTCATATAAATATACTACTATTACCATATCAAATTTAGGTACATCTCATAACCCATAATTATGACATTTGTCCTTCTTACTCGTTATTTAGTTATCACGTAACACGTTTGCCTCTTACCTAAATTTGTGGGATTATTCCAACTTATCAAGTGGCACTCGTAAATTTCTATACTCCCAAGTGTAATTTCAGTAGATACTCATTTATTTTCCAACGTAACTATCTTACACGTCTCCTTCTTTAATACATAGTTCCATCGTCCCTTATATGTAAGCATCCCCGAAAAAGTGAATCTCGTCTTACCTTAAAGGTTTCATATTTTTAATAAGTCCTACTGGTCTTCTTTACCTCCCAAAATATTTTAATAAGGATGTCCAAAGATTATTACACATTTAAATTGAATTCAACTATTTAGAAGGGCAAATATGAGTCTTACAAGAGGGGTCGATCGATCGATGGCAGGAGCTCGATCGATCGATGCGTCGATCGATCGATACTCCTGGTTCGATCGATCGATCAAACAGGTATGATGAATTCTGCAGAAAACCAGTTACGGGTTCTATCATCCAACATCATTCAAATCCAAAGTTTTAATTCCCAAACTCCCAGAAATATATACTACAAACGTCCTAAACCCAAATGGACAATATTTAACGTAAAGCATGTGAGTTTTCATCAAGATTCATGGATTAAAGTGCCCAAATTTATACAATTCTCATGAACCCTAAAAGTTTCTTTAACTTAATTCAAATCATTCTTTCTTCAGAAATTCTACTCCTAATTCATCATAAATCCGTGGTTAAACCTCTACATATGAAGGGGATTTCTAGATTATCAATTATATCACTAAAACATGAAATTTTCTAATCTTCAACATGGGTTTTCTTTCATTGAACTCGTCCTAATCAACCCTAAACTAACATAAATGAAGCATTAACGAAATTAAGCAAGATAAATACTTGCCTGGGGATTTTTGGTCTCTGATTTGTGCTGAAATCAGTGTGGTTATGATCCTTGCGACGTGATCTATCGTTTGGCGGCGACGGCGGCGCAAACGGAGGAGTTTTCGGCCTAGAACTCCTTAGCAAGCTCTCTCTTTCCCTCTCCTATGGCCGTCACTTGTCTTTGGTTGTGTTAACCCTAGAAGAAAACCCTAGGCATCTAATATAACCCTTGCAAATTTGTGGGTTTAATTACCCAAAATTACAAAATATCCAAAATGCCCTCCCGGGGTACTAATTAAGCCTAAAAACGCTCCGAGACCCAAACTAAATCCCCCAGGTACACTTTTCTGACTATCTCAAAACGACCATACGAGCAACTTATAATTTATTCACTGTTATTAATCAACATTTAGTCCTGACACGACACGGGCGCGTCCCGACTTAAATTTCCAAAAATTATCATTTTATTCATACTAAATCTCATATATTACTATACGCATCCAGTAACATTCAACAAATTTCCAATAATTACTAACTCTCGTCACGCTAGTAAATATTTAAAACAACTTTCCGGATTAAAATTAAATTAATTTATCTCAATTAAATTTAATAAATCCCTAAATTTAAAAGCCATAAAAATACGGAGTATTACATTTTGCCATAAAAATTATTTTTCTCAGCCTCTTAAAAATGAGACACAAAGGGTACTATTTATAGAGCGGAAAAGTGTGTGATGATTAGTGCAAAACAGAATCACATGGATTAACACTCAATCAATAAAAATCGTAGATAGAAAATAATGTGATGGCTAGCAAAGAAACACATAATAGTGAGGTAAAAATCAAACACGTGTAGTGCAAGTTGTTACCCACTAACTGAATCAAGAAACAAATCGATTTATAAAACTCAGTCATTTTAAAAGATAGCTTTAAAGGTTTTATTGGAAGCTTCAAAAGCACTATTTGTTTCGAGTTGATAGGGAGAGTATTTATGTCTCTGAATTCTATGCTCATTGACTAGTTCCATGATCTCAATTTCAAAATGGAGCCCATTATATAATACTAACTCGTAGGGAACTCCGTACCAACTGATGATGTTCTTCTGATAAATATGGCCACTTTTTTGGCATTTAGCACCACGTAAGACTCGACTTTGACCCATTTGGTGATGTAATAAATGGGAACCAGGATGAATTCATGACCATTTGAAGCTTTGTGAGTAACTTTCCCTGTTATGTAAATTCCCTAGGTGGAGAAGGGTCACATAGAGTTTATGTTGTATAGCTCACAGGGAGGCAAGTGTTGGTGATTGGAAAATTGTTAGTATTTGAAGCATCATTAGGCAAAGGTAGTGCAATCCTGAACCATGGTGGTCCAATAATATCCCTGATGGATGATATTTTTAATAATAATGCGATTGTTTATGTGGGTGGGCCCCTTATTCCCCACTATGGATCTTTTGCATCATTATGCGTTGCAAATGGGTTCCGTCAACATTTTTCTTGAACATTTATTTATCGCAGATGATATACTAGGAAACCAGTTTGCGATGAGTCGTACGGTCTTTCTTATCGACATCTTGGGGATACCTATTATATTTAAGGAGGCACTAGATGTCATAGTACCATAACCTGTCCATATCTTAATCCTCATCGGGAGCGAGTTCAATATGGTAGTAGTTCGTAGGCTTATCTTGTTTCTGAACTAGGAAAGGGGATGTTGTTATTCCCTCGGGCATGTCAACCATGAAGGCCTAGGTAGTAAGGGCGTCAACCAGGTTGTTCTTTGCACGAGGAAAGTAGCGAAAGGTTACATCATTAAACTATGAGGCCAGTTCTTCTAAGTGTTCATGGATGGGTGGAAGCTTTTCATTTTTGAATTTTTATTTTCTGAGGATTGGGCCGATGATATGGAAGGAGTTTCCGTAGACTTCTGGATTCCATTCCGGAGGTTGATTTTGAGGCCTACAGTGCATTCCTTATACTCAGACATGCTTTTGGTGCAGGGTAAGTCTATCTTGATGGAAACTGAGGTGTGATAGTCATCATGGGCGATTAGGAGTATCCCAATGCCATATACCATCTTATTGGAAGCTCCATTTAAGAACATTTGCTATCGGAGGTCCTCCTGAGAGTTGCAGAGAATATATTTGTCTAGGAATTCAGTTACCCAAATATCGGTGTTGATTTAAAAAACTAGTTTTGATCTAATTAATTAATCACAGATAAATATGAATAAAAAAATAAGACAAGAAATTTTTAAAGTGGTTCAGCCTTAAGGAAAATGGCCTACGTCCACTGTTTTGTATTATTGGGTATCTTGATTTGATCTTGATTATGTTTCCTCATGATTCCTTTCCCTACCATGAGGGTATTACAAGGTATTTATAACCCTTGGGCTGTCAGTGCAAATGGATAATAGGCCTTTATCGAATAGGCATATACATCCGTACATGATAAGGAATGATCATAATACAATGAACATTGAATCTGTCTTGGTAGTTTATTACAAAGAAGTTTCTCGGTATGTTGAGTCGCTCGCTACATTGAACTTATGTCATTTTGGATGACACGTGTCTTCATATAATTAGTCCATGTCAGCTAACTAATTTTTGTATCAACAGAAGCCTCCAATGCTTCACAGTTCAAGTTTGATGTGAGAGTGTGGAACATTTTACCAAAAAGTTGCTCGGGCATATTTCTCATGTTTTGATAAACTGCAGACCTTCTATTCTTGGAAAATTTTTATACTTTATGTAACAGTTTTGATCACGAAATGGAAAATTTGTAAATATTTTGAATTTTTCGCGAACACTTAGGTACTTGCGTCTTTTCCCTCGATTAGCCACCGAAACGCAATTGTCGTCACTCGTGATCATTACTTTTCTCATTTTCCAAGGCAGTGTATATAAAGATGGTAAATTCCGATTTTTTTCTACCTTTCACCATATAAATTCCCAAACTCCTTATTTTCTCGCTTTTCTTTTTACAATCGTTCTTTCTGTCATATGCCTTAGCTGATTTCTCAATTCTCTGTATGAATTTCTTTCTTCTTTATTTGTTTTAGTCATCATGTCTTATGTTATCGAGTCGTTAGATAAGTTTAGAGCATCCGACTTTAAAATTCCTTCTTGGGTTATCTTGGAAGAACCTCCTTGCCCTTCTGATTTATTTTCTCTAGCTGAGGGACATTGGTTTCCCTCTATTTTTGTTGTAGAATGTGGTTTTTCTTTCCCGCCTAATCCCATGTGTTTGTAATTTTCCCAATATTTTGATATTGTACCTGCAAAAGTAGTTCCAAATACATGGAGGGTAGTTAATGGTGTACATAAGTTGAATTAAATTCATGAAACTCGTCTAGGAATTCCTAAAATGATGTACTGTTATAAATGGGTCACTAGGGACACCACCTTTTATTTGAAAACTAGGTTTTCCAACAAAGATTCAGTGGTCAATCTCCCCGATTCCAACAAAGATTATTTTGAACATGGGGTTTTGATGAAAAATTGGAAATACCTCCCATTATAGGGGAAGGATGTGTACCAAGGTCCCAAATGTCCACCTTATGGAAATAGGATAGGTTGTTTGTTTTTCAAACTAGATCTATTTTTGTTTGATAAAATGTGTCACTGACTTTTACTTTTTATTTTGTAGTTGATAGTAAAAGAAAACCCCCAAAATAGAGTGATATCAATATAAAATATTTAAAATTTGTCTGGGGGTTTGCATCAATCAGTTGGTAGGGAGCACGTGAGAGATGCTTCCTATTTATTACAATATAAGCACACCAGTTCCTCTTTCATTGCTCGTCCTACTACCCCTCCTTTGGTGATTTATCTTGAGCAGGCTCCAGCATCTTCTTCATCTGTTAAAGAATCTTCTTCTAATTTATCTACCTCTATTATTGATTTAATAATGAAGAAGAGAAGAATGCCTCATCTATTTTCCAAGACTGTCCCTGATGCTGATGGGGAAAAAAGATCAAGGAAGATGTCCCAACTGAAGGGACTAAGAAAAAGGATATTTCTCTGTCTGGGGAGCAGTCATAGCTATCAAGAAGGTAGGCAAGAAGCCCCATATTTCTCCAAAAGAGGCAGAACCTTTGATTAAAGGAGTTGTTATTGTTCGAGAAGAGGTGTCACTTTTGATTGAAGAGTCTGCTCCTTTGAAAAGATTGAGAAGGGGTCTTGTTGAGAAGACCATTGATGTTGCTGCTCAACTTGTTGGGTTTGATATAACATCTTTGAGAGCTGGTCCTCCAGCATTCATTACTCCTGGATTGGACAAGAAATTGATATGGTCTGGAACTCTTCCTGACCACAGAGTTGCTGAGACTTTTACTCCTCGGGGGAAAGTCACTGACTTGGCAGCCCAACACCTTGCATCAGTAAGTGTCATTATACTTGTCATTTAAATTCTCTTTTTAATTTTAATATTCTAACTTGATTTTCTCTTCTTTTTGCAGTTTTTAGTATATTTCAATAATATCTTGGAGAAGGATGAAGCTATCAACACCGCTTCCTCTTCCAGGGTAGTAGAAAAAGGCATGTTGGGTTATCAAAATCTTTGGAGGAGTACCGATAACAGTATGGAGATGACAAGACTTCTTGGGAAAATAAAATCAAGGCTGCTGAGATAGCTCAACAGATAGTTGTGGATACTACAAAGGAAGCTGATTTAGCTCGGCAAAGAGCTGTGGATGTTTCCAAGGAGGAAGAGGATAAATTGAAGGTTTTGATTACCAGTAAGGAAGAAGCTGACGGCAAGTTTTAAGAGGCTGAACGACGTAAGAAAGATCTTGAACAGAAAGTTAAATCTATTGAAGATTAACTTAGGGAGAATGCTTCCTTGGAAAGAACGAAGAGGAAGTCTAGTGTAAAGAAGTCCTTTAGCTCTGGCTGGGACAAAGGATGGAACAAAGTTGTAACTGCTGCCTCTACCCAAATGGAGTATGCAAGTTTGAAGTTCTTTAGGGATGGATGGGTTATAGCGTTAAAGGATTTGAAAATTGCTGAGGACTCTAAACTATTTCAGAGACATGTTCATGACCCTCCTCCTACTATTAAAGAAGAAGAAGAATATGAAGCTGGATCTGATGAATCTTCTTTGATGATAGTAGAACAAACACTTGCTGCCACTATCCCCTAATCTTCTGAGCAAGTTCAACAGATAACAACGTCTTTTGAACAATTAGCTTCCCTCTGAGAAACAAATCCCTTCTTCAAAATCAGTTGAAGATATTGTAAAGAATAAGGAGAAGTAGTAATATTGTTCGGTAAGTTTTTGCTTTCCTCTGTTTTCCCTTTGTTTTGTACTTTTGGTTGTACCGTCCTATATTATGATCAATAAAATGGACTTGTTATTTATTCTAAATTTCTCCTTTATTATTCAATATAGTTGTGCTGTTGTTGATCTAGTTTTACTTTTCCTTGCTAGTTTATTGCCAAGATGGGACTATTGTCAGCTCATGATACAGAGTCGATAAAGAAATGTACAAGTTAGTTCAAAGCTGGTCGTGAAGATTTTAGTAAAGCACAAATAATTGATATTCTTGGATCTGATGCTTCTGAACAAGCAATTGAGGCTTACCAATATTTAAAATGTCTACTTGATCTTGCAGTAGAAAATAATGTAGCTTACTACAAAATGATAGAAGATCTTCAAGGAATGATTGATGAACTTCAACTTCAACACAAGGAAGCCACTGCTCTTCTTTATGAAGGTTATGAGAAGAAGTGTCAATAGTTGAGTGTTGATCGGGGTTATGACAAATTTATCTCTGCCCATAATAAAAGAGAGATCATGCTAAAACTTAAAATTAAAGAACATAGAAACATTGCTAAGTTACTGGAGGAAGAAAATATTGCTTTAAGAGAAGAACCGAGACAACTAAAATCTTATTCTTCCTCTGTAGCTTTGATCCCAATTAATTATGAAGGTTTTTCCTTTTTGGAGACAGAAAATGCTTCGTTAAGAGAAGAATTAGAAACTTTGAAAAGAGTCAGACCTGCATCCACTTCCCGGGGTAGAACGAGAGCTGGTCGGAGTAAAATTGAAGAGACTAAAACTCAACAAGCTTTAGAAAATCAAGTTGTTCAATTGAAGGCAAAAACTCAAGATCTGGATGAGATGTCCCAGAAGATTCAAACTCTTACCGAGCAACTATCCAATCAGAGTTCGACATTACAGAATAAAGAAAATGTATTGAAAAGATTTTATCGAAATGATGAACGATTAACTTATCAGTTTCACAAGAAACCTAAATATTTTTGGATGGAAGGATATAATGAAGCTTTATATCATCTTGATGCCAGACTTAAACAGTCAAATAATAAAGGGTACAAGCAGGTATGGTTGAATTCTTTAACTATAATGAAAGTTGAGTAAGGAACAGAGCTGTGGGATTGGTATGAGTCTGGGTTCCTTGATCTGCTAGTACCACCATTCCAGCTTGATATCGTTTGGATTCCAGTTAGCTCTATTCCTAAGTGTTTGATTTCCAAATACCTTGGTGATTATAGTCTTCACGAAGAGTTTGAGATATCCCGACCTCCACATTTATTAGACCGACCAAGTTCGAGCAATACCAGAATACTGCAGGACATGAACTTTATCAACTCTTCTTTTGATTTAGATGATCGTCCACCTAGAATGGATCCTGTATCTAAATCTTAATGAAAGAACCCAATAGAATAGACTATTTGTATTCCGTTAGTAATTGTTGGTGTGATTGAAGAAAAGATCATATTTTTTGTAATTTTATTTCCTTAGAAATAAAATAATTGCATGATATTTAATCTGTCAATCTTTATTTAACTATAGTCGTGTTGTACTTTACTTTCCAATCATTGAGTATATATATACTTGAATGGACAGTTTGCCCTTTGTTGATTTATTGCCTAGATAATGGAACTTTGCTCCATGTGTTTGTCTAGTTGTAGTGACGTATCACCCATAAGTGCCTAAGCAATGTAATTCGTATTCCATGTTCCTGCTTAGTTATAACAATCATTTAAGTAAATATTTGCCCTGGTACCTAGGCAGTGGACATTTTACCCATCTTCTTACCTAGTTTAGATGCCTCTTCGATCATCCATGATCAAGTAGACTTTGCCTTGATCGATTGTTTATCCAACATTGTTGGTATTTATGTTGACACCGACCAACTTTTGGTTTGTGGTTACTGATGCCGACCAACTTTTAGCTGGTGGTTATTGAATACCAACTAACTCTTAGTTAGTGGTTGCTGATGTCGGCCAACTTTTAGCTGGTGGTTGTTGAATACCAACCAACTCTTAGTTAGTGGTTGCTGATGACGACCAACTATTACTTGATGGAAAAAAAATTGTGGGTTGCTGCAAAGTGTAGTGTGTAGCACTAGTCCTCTAAAAAAATAAAATAATTGAATGGGGAAATCATCATTTTCATTCATACTGAAATATTTGGTACATTGGCAGTTACATTACTTATTGTATTTGCGCAGGTGCTCTGCATTCCAGGCATTTTTGAATTCTTCCCCTTCAAGAGTTTCTATTCTGTAAGTATCGGGTCGAACAACAGTTGTGATACGATAAGGCCCACGCTAGATGGCCTCCAACTTATTATGCTTTTGAATTACTTTCTTGAGCACGTAATCGCCTTCCTTGAGATCACATTTCTTGAGCCTTTTGTTATAGAACATGGGGGTCCTTTACTGATAAACTGCATTTCGGATTTCTGCATCTTCTCTAACTTCTTCGAGCATGTCCAAGTCCAAGCGCCTCATTAAATCACTTACTGGAGAATTCAAGTTAAGCACCCCGTGAGTAGGTAATCCTAGTTTGGCAGGTATCACCGCTTCACTTCCAAAATCCAACATTTAAGGAGATTCCCCAGTTGTTGTTCGGGGAGTTATTCAATAAGCCCATAACACTGACTGCAACTCGTTGATCCAATTCCCTTTAGCATCATCCAATCTCTTCTTTAACCCAATCAGTAGAGTTATGTTTCTCACCTCGGTTTGCCCATTACTTTGGGGATGACATGGAGCATAATGGATCTTTTGAATGTTGGACTGTAGACAGTACGCTGCGAATTCATCATTATCAAATTGGGTACCGTGATCGGTGATAAAAGCATGGCGTAAATAATATTCTTCTAGATGAATTAATAGACCCTTTCGTAAGACATATCGATGAGAGGTTCAGCTTCCACCCATTTTGTGAAATAATCGATAGCTACCACCAGATATGTGAATTGTCCTCTTGCAGTTGGTAGTGGTCCGACTAAATCTATTCCCCACATAGAGAATGGCCAAGGCGAAGTGATTGGCGTTAGCAGCGCCTGAGGAGTTCTTCGTATAGTAGAAAATCGCTGACACTTATCGCATTTCTTAGCATAAGTTGTACAATCAGCATGAATTGTTGGCCAGTAGTACCCCTGTGCATTTATTCTTTGTAAAAGAGTTCAACCTGCTACGTGATCTCCATAAGATCTTTCATGAATTTCCTCTATTAGATCTCTATATTCTATTGGATTAACACACCTTTGCAGACCAGCTATCAAACCTCTCCTGTATAGAACTCCATTATTCAAAACATATCTGGCAGCCTTATACTTCAACCTCTTGGCTGCAAGTAGGTCGGATGGTAAAATACCTTATTCAATATAAGCCCTGATGGGATCCATACAAGATGGTCCCATATCCATGGCGATAAAATTCACCATTAAATCTTTATCAATACTTCTTCTTGTAAGTATTTCAATGGGGATTATCCTTCGTAGCTCGGTGCGCGTAGCTGAAGCTAAACGATCAAGTGCATCTTCCCTTGTATTCTACAGTCTTGGTATTCTAATCACTCAAATAATTGCCAAATTGGATACAATCTCCGTATCCTTAGTTAAATATCATGACATGAACTCCCCTTTTTCTGCGTAGAGACTTAGCATTTGATTTACCACTAGTTGCAAATCCCTGAACACCATAACTTGCTCTGAATTCAATGATTTATCTAAACTAAGGCCCACAATTACGGCCTCATACTCAGCTTCATTATTGGAAGCCTGGAATTGGAAATGTAGATCATATTATATGTCTATTCCGTCTGGCCTGTTGAGAATAATTTCAGCTCCGCAACCTGTTGCAAATGAAGAACAATTAATATATAAATTCCATATATGGATATTCTCATCAAACCTTTAGTCTAACAATATCCCTTGATGAAATATCTTGTCCTCCCATTCTTCATACCTCTCCTTCAAAACTTGCCCCTAACTAGAAGATTGTGGTTGATCGACGTCCATCCCTTTTGGAAATTCTACTGCTGGGAGTTGATCAGGGGTAGTTTTTGTTGGTCCTCTTTCATCCTTTAGTTGTGTGGAATTATCTCCCTATTGGTTGAAAACATCTGGGTAGGTAAACTCAGCAATGAAATCCGCCACTACATGTCCTTTAAGAGAGGATCTCTTCTCATAGATAATGTCATACTCCCCTAACTCCATTGCCAAATACATCAATCTTCTAGACTTTTTTGGATTATGTAAAGCCTGTCTGAGTGGCATGTTAGTATATACCACTATTGTTTAGGCTTGAAAATATGGTTTCATTCTCCTACTCGCTTCAATCAATGCCAGTGCCAACTTCTCTAGTTTTGGGTACCTAACTTCTGCTCCCCTGAATGCCTTGCTAGTATAATAAATTGGTTTCTGCACTCCACCTTCTATTCTTATCAAGGCCGAACTGACCGCACTTTCTGAAACAGCTAAGTACAAGTATAATTTTTCCCCTGCCACTAACCTGGATAATAAAAGAGGTGTCCCCAAGTATCTCTTCACTCTAAAAATGCTTGCTCACGTTTATCGTTCCACTCAAAGGTCTTTCTTAAAACTTTGAAGAATGGAAGACATCTATTAGTTGCTCGGGAGACAAATCTGTTGAGAGATGCAACACGCCCCGTAAGTCTTTGCACTTCCTTCTTGGTGGTTGGCGATTGTATCTCCAATAAGGCTTTTATCTTGTTAGGATTTGCTTTAATACCTCTTTAATTCACAATGTACCCGAGGAACATACCTTCTTGTATGCCAAAAATTCACTTGTTCGGGTTCAGATCCATCTGGTACTTCTCCAACTGATCAAATTTTTTACTCTAATCATCTATATGGTAAGTAGATTTCTTAATTTTGGCCAATATGTCGTCGACGTACACCTCCATATTTTTGCCAATCTGCTCCACAAACACCATGTTGATCAGCCGCTGATATGTAGATCCTACATTTTTAAGACCAAAAGGTATAACATTGTAATAATATGTTCCTCATGGGGTAATAAAAAGGTACTTTCTCTGTCTTCTGGTTTCATTTTAATTTGAATATATCCAGAATAGGCATCCATGAAGCTTAACAACTCATGCCCTGAAGTTGCATCTACCAGCTGATCTATCCTAGGCTGATGGAAATGATCTTTTGGGCCAAATTTATTCAGGTTTGAGAAGTCCACACATATTCTCCTTTTATTATTATTCTTCTTAACCATTACAATATTAGCCAGCCAATCAGGATATTTCACGTCTTCGATGAAAGAAGCTTTTTTCATCTTTTTTACTTCTTTTTGAATAGCCTGGTTCTTCTCCGGACTAAAGACTCTTTTTCTTTGCTTCACTGATTTCATCTCCTTGTTGACATTGAGCTCATGACATAAGAAGGTTGGGTATATCCCCAACATATCTTTATGACTCCATGCAAATACCCATTTTTAATTCTTTAAA
Source organism: Sambucus nigra (assembly GCA_949130495.1). NCBI lineage: Eukaryota > Viridiplantae > Streptophyta > Magnoliopsida > Dipsacales > Adoxaceae > Sambucus > Sambucus nigra. The sequence goes on along the minus strand of OX422223.1, from coordinate 59,769,049 downwards.
AATGCCACCAGCTCTCGCTTCACTACTGGATCAAGTGAAGCACCAATCTGAGTTTTTCTTTTTGGTTGCTCGTCATCCAGAATAATACTTTCGATTGCCTCCATGACCTGGCCTTTAACAACTTCCGTTTCCTCACTTGGGTCTCAGGTTTCAATCTCAGACTCATTAGATTCATCCACTTGATAAGGGGTGGTTTTCTTCGGAGCATTCTTCAATTCTTCTTGCTCCACAAATGAGTAATAGCATTTCGGAGCTACTTTTTGATCGCCCTCCAAAATTCCAACCCCAAAGTTAGTCGGGAACTTTAAACACTGATGTAAAGTGGATGAAACTGCTTCAAAATTTTTCAAGCCTACTCTCCCCATGATTATATTATAGGCTGACTGGATATTTTTATCCATCACAAAGAAATGCACCTTCTCTGATCTGTAAGCAGGTTAGGTACCAATCAACATGTTTAACTTGATCGTTACAAGTGGAAAAAAATTTCTTCTGAAAATCTAATGAGGGGCATGTGATACGGCTCTAACTTCCCAAGTTTTAAGTTCAAACTATCAAAATAAGGGTAGAACATGATATCTGTCAAGTTATCGTTGTCCACAAGCACTCTTGACATGATTTGATCCTTAATTCTCATTTTGATCTCCAGAGGGTCATCATGAGGATATAAAATGCCTTCCAGATCATTTTTAGAAAAACCAATAACCAACTTATCATTGTTAACCTTCCTTGGGCGATCTTCTTCTGCTATATTTATCCGTTATATATAGGAACAAGCTTGAGCCTCATTGAGGTAAGCTTTCCTTTCAGCTGTATAATCACCCCCTCCTGTGTCTCCACATGTAATCATGCTACAATCGAATGAACCAAAATGAATTGAAAATACCTCATGCTTACGTTGTCTTAGCTTTTTGGGGAGATCAGGGTTATCTTTAGGGTCATATTCATGGTCCCTTTTCTTATCGTCTCTTGGTCGGTAAGGATATTTGGACCTCTAACGAGCTTTATTGTTGGTCCTTCCACCATTCTGGCGATCAACATAACTATTCATCTTTCCTCGTCTAATGAGTTCCACTATCTCATTTTAGAGAGCTACACACTGCTTGGTCGTGTGACCATGATCTTTATGGAACTCACAATACTTAGATTTATCCCTTCTTTCGGGAGCTGATCTTAGTTTTTTTGGCCAATTTAGTTCCTCGATGTTCTTGATTTCCTCAGAGCGTGGTTTATATCCATCTTTGAAGGAGTATAATTTGTATACTTCCTCAAGTGTTCCAACATTTCTTTTCCTTTTGTCTGCTTGCTACCACCGTTATGCTTGTGCTTTTTCCTCTTTGACTTGACTTCAGATTTAGTTTATGCTTTTGCCTCAGCATTCTTTTTCGCAGCCATAGCTTCTTCGGCATTCATAATTTTGGTTTCTTTAGCCATCAATTCAGCCACGGATTTTGGGGGTCCTTGGCCAAGGTGTAGTATAGCTTGTCTGGTAAAAGACCACGCATGAGAGCTGTAGTGGTTGTCTCCTCCTCATAGTCGATGACCTTCAGTTTCTAGTTGTTAAAACGAGTGATATAGTCCCTGTTACTTTCTCCTGCTTTTTTCCTAACACTCAACAGATATGCTACCCTTTTAACTGGCTTTGCACGAAAACAGAAATTTCCTATAAAGAGCTCTGCCAGTTGATGGAATGTTACAATATGCCTCCGAGGAAGGTTATTGTACCATATCTGAGCGAATTTGGTGATGGCTCCTGAGAATGACATGCACCTCATTTCATCTGGGACTGCATAAATATCCGGTGCAGCTTGGTACTGTTCTATGTGGAGAATAGGATCAGTTTTTCTATCGTATTTCGATGTGATCACATGAGCTTTGAACTTTAATGGTGCGGGAAAATCCACAATTGCCTATACAAATGGAGATCCTTTGATAAAGGTTCTTTAGAGAGGGTTTTTGGAATTAACCATCTCCCTTAACCTGTCTTCCAATCTCTGAATAGATCCTTTCCATGCTTCATTTTTAGCCTCAGATTTCTTTATGTTTGCACGAGTAACAGATCGCGCATAATTCTCCTCTTGGGATATTTCTATGCGAGTTACATGCTTGGGATTCGGAAGTGATTGGGCTGAGACTTCCCTTAAATCATTTGGCCATTAAGAATTTCTCGATGCAATCCGAGGAGGATTTCTGTTCCTCCTAGGGCTCAAATGGTCGAAGGGAGAAATTCTGCTCAACCTTTCCAGAGAGCTTGTTCGCTCTGGAGTTAGAGTGACATTTTCTTGAGAATCCATAATTCTTATACTATAAGTCAAACTAGGGTGATAGGATAGATCACTTTAATTACCAGTATGATGGATTTCAGTACGTCTGGATCGTGAAGACGGTGGACACGTGCTTTTATGAACGTTTCATTGGCCTGACTGGGTAGACGCTGTATTTTGAACATTCTAAATAAACTATCGCATAGTGTCCTGCATAGTCGTTTGTCGGCCCCTAGATAAGCCTACCAAGATTCATGTGATAGCACTTGAATTAGGGGGGATTAAAGGGTTAGGAGGATTCCCTTCATTATTCCTATTGCTAGATTCTAGGATATCAGCCATTTATGATGAGTTTTGGGGTGAAAAATTCTATGTATAGTTATTCCCATAGACGACGCCAATCTGTTGATGTAAAAAACTAGATTTGATCTAATTAATTAATCACGGATAAATATGAATAAAGAAATAAGACGAGATTTTTAAAGTGGTTCAGCCTTAAGGAAAATGGCCTACATCCACTGTTTTGTATTATTGAGTATCGTTCTTTGATCTCGATTATGTTTGCTTATGATTGCTTACCCTGCCATGAGGGTATTACAAGGTATTTATAGATCTTGGGCTATCAGTGTAAATGGATAATAGGCCTTTATCGAATAGGTATACACATCCGTACATGATAAGGAATGATCGTAATACAATGAACATTGAATCTGTCTTGGTCATTTGGTCTTCCTAAGAAGTTTCTCGGTATGCTGAGTATCTCGATACTCTGAGTAGCTAGGTACATTAAACTTTTTCCATGTTGGATGAAACGTGTCTTCATATAATTGCTCCACGTTAACTGAATAATTTTTATATCAAAAATTGGTTTCTTCCATGGGTTATTAACAAGGTAGTCAGAGATGGCTCTCCCTTTCATAGCTTTCTCTGTGATGCACACAATATCAAAGTCGATTAGTAACATCAACTAATGGGACTTTTGACTGGATAGAGCAGGCTTTTATAGAAAGTAATTGATGGGATCCATATAGGATATAAGTGTGATGGGGAATGTAAGAATGTAATGTCTTACTTTCTACATGACCCATACCAGGGAAATAAATTCTTTGTCCAAAGGAGTGTAGTTGACTTCATACCTGGATAATTTCTCTTAGGTTCACTAAATGGCTCTTTACTTATAGTATTCTTTAATGTATTGGTATAGCAAGGCCCTAGCTATTGTATCCGTAATAGTTAAGTACGGGAGGAGGGGGAGACCTCACTGCGGATACCTTAGCATCGGAGGTCGGGTAAGGTATTGCTTGATTCTGTCAAAGGCTTCTTGGCATAACTCATTCCAGACTTTATTAGAATCCTTTCAAAAAATCTTGAAAACGGGTTCACTAATATAAGTCAGTTGGCTGATGGAGAGAATGATGTACTATGGGTTTCCCAGGAATCCTCGGACTTTCTTCTCCATCTGTGGTGGTGTCTTCTCATGTATGCCTTTCAGTTTTCCAGGGTCTACTTTGATTCCCTTTTTATTGAACATGATTCCCAAGAGTTTTCCTTTTGGGGTGCCAAAAATCCATTTATGTGGGTTTAGCCGTATTCGGTATTACCGAACATGCTTGAAAAACTTTTAAAGGGAAGGATTATGACCTTCCCAATTTTTAGATCTTATGAACATATCTTCCACGTAAAATTTAACCTCTTTATGAATAAGGTCGTAAAGGATGGTATCCGCATATTAAATTTCCAATTAGATCATTCTCAACATCAACTGATAAAATCAATTAAAACATAACTAACCCCCCAAAATTTAATATGCGAATGCCAAAATTTCAAAAAATGTACAAAGAATTTCAAACCATCATTTGACATGACTACAAAACATGATAATATAAACACGAGTGTAACCAAAGATATACCTGAATATGTTGTCGGGTCACAGACATTGCAACATTCAGTGATAAATATATAAAAGAACAGCAACTATACAACCCTTGGGTATAGAGACCCGACATACAAAAATGGATGCTTAACTATATTTACAATAATAGGAAGCGACTACAACAAAATCTTGTAATATTCCTCATCTGCTACAGCTCCAAAGACTCTGGATAGAATAGGCATCATTGGCATCCTTGCGACGGGACACCTATAATATATTACCACATATGTATAGCAAGAGAAGAGATATAAATGGGTCAAAGCCCGAGTTTTGAAAATAATTTTTAGCAAGTGAATTAAAATGCATAATAATTATGAATTCACTAATTTCATAATTATAGTGGTGTCGTACTCTCTTTTGGAACTTAACCTCACCCCTTATCTATAGCGCACACCTAACGAATGCATATGAACCTCAATAAGCAACCCGATACATTCTAGGGATAGTTCATCTTAATATACACATAATCCTCTTTAGCATAGCTCACTATATTTAAAACATAACCATTTATCTACTTCTTTTATCTCCTCCTAAGTTTATGCCCAAACTTATACATAAATATACCTCATTTATATTTTCTCGGTTTCTAATTATTAACTTCATACGTTATTAGCATAAGATATCACACATCATCATTCATGCTAGAAATATGCACCCTCTATTTTACATAGACCCAAGAACTAAGGACCAAACATCTCTCCATGCCCTACATTGCACTAAGTTTTGTGCGTGGGACATCTCGCAAAGAGAAATCCACACAAGGACCCCCCCATTACACTACTATCTAACACTGTCGTTCGAGGGAATATGTTAAGCCCTCGATCCAAAGTATGCACCCAATTACTTCCCGTTTATAGGCATAAGAGTATACTCATCAACTCTCATGCTACAAAAGAAAACACATAATACATATTTTTATAACTTTCTTTAGTTATAATATTAAGATATCACACACTATTTATAAAGCTTGTATAATATTACTTGCACGTATTATACATAATTTATCATTCTCTAGCAAGTACACATACATAAGACACATAATATATGTATACTAATAGTCTCTATAATGCTAACATCTTCCAAGGAATCACTCACATGTTCCTTGGTTACCAACAGTCGGACTAGCTCACACCGACTTGGCAGGAACCTAATCACAACGAATGGTAAGCGGCCATAGTTCTTCACTGTAAATGAGAACGAAACATACCCTCCAAGTCTCACCCCTGATAAAAATCACACAGTATAAATAATGGATGCTATGACATAGGGACTATACTCTCCCTGCTCCTCAAGCCGGGGAGATTCACCCACATCACGTAACTTCCCATGATAGCACTAGAGGGGTATGCTTCACTTAAATATATATATATATATATATATATATATATATATATATATATATATATATACATACAATCACATCATATATGCAAACCATCAAACAAGTTATACACACTCACACACACATATATATAGGTGCATATCATCTCACGTCTGCATGTATAAAAGTAATGAATCCAACTATATGTGTATAACTCTCATTTTACTCACCGATACACTCTCGCGTATTGTAATACCCCGTACTTTTGGCTATATTTATTTTTGGGATTAATTAATTAAATGCGTATTAATTGGAAATTAATTCGGGTTATAAATACTAACGAGATGCGGGTTGGTGTTTGATTATGTGCATATATGATTATATATGAATTTGGAATTATGAAATTTGTCGTGAGATTTATATACGGCAATTTGGAAATTTTGTTAAGACGCATGTGACCGCCGTGTCATGGTATAATATTTTGATTATAAAAGTGAATTTAAAATCTATAATCCGTATGGTCGTTTTGAGAGCGCCAACGCGTCCGGAAGGGTCGAGATAGTCAGAAAACACTAGCCGGGGGTGTAGTTTGGGTTTCGGGGTATTTTTAGGCCATACCGGCAACTTAAAGGGTATTTTGGTAATTTTACATTTTTAGGAATTAAAAGTGACGAAAATTGGGAGTTTTAATCTGATTAATTATTGGCCCACTAAACCCACTATCCAACCCACTTTAAACCATTAAGCTACGGAGGTTATCAATTAGGTTTCCAAGTTCCCCAAAACAAACCCTAGCCACCTTAAGCCACCATTGGAGAAGAGAGCTTGGAGAGAGAAGAAATTCTGCAGAAATCTTCATCAAACCATCATCCAAAATCAGAAATCGAACCAAGGCAAGTGACTTTATTCCATTTAATTTCAGAGAATGTCTTTTCCATGTTAGAAATTGAAGAATTTTAATTGTTCTTGAAAGATGAATGAGAACCCATGTTAATTGGATTTAGATCTTGAATATTGAGGATAAATCGCATGTAGAATTACTTAGAGATAATTTTTCTGGTATTAATGTATGTTGGTTGTAACAAAAACGGATTTAATTCTTGGATTTGATGATGATAAAAATCTAGGGTTCATGTTCTAATAAAAATTGGGGAAAAATATAGAATCTTGTGATTTGATGATGTATAGGGTGCATTAAAGTCTTAAAAGATGTTAGTTTATGACCTTAGCATGTTTTAGGATGATTAGAGATCTTAAAACGTTGATTGGACAAACTTTAGAGGATATTTGAGGTGTTAGAATGGTTGAAAAACGAATTGGGGAAAAAAATCTGGGCCGAAACTGGTCAGTCGTTAGAAGCAGTCCCCAGGTCGTTCGAACGAGCTCGTTCGAACGAGCTTCTAACGAGTTGACCAGTCTCTTCTAACGAGGGGTAGTTTCGTTCGATATCTCGTTCGAACGAGATATCGTTAGAAGGTACAGTTCGTTCGAACGAACTGGATCTCCTTCGAACAGTCTCGTTCGAACGAGACTTCTAACGAGCTGACAGTTCAAACTCGTTCGAACAGTCTCGTTCGAACGAGACTTCTAACGAGCTGGCAGTTTGGGCCATTTTGAACTGTTTTGATTTTTGGAGTCCCGTAAACTTGTTCGAGGATATAGTTAACATTCCGATGATGATGTAGTGATAGGTTTGGGACATTTGGGTATTTATGAGAAGGAAAATTATATACAAGTGAGTTATACTAGATGGATAGTTTGGGTTGAGATGTGAGCGTCTACTACGAACGTGAGGATAATTTAAGGCGCGTATAATTATAAAGTGGGTTAATGCGATTTGTATATTCTAAATTGGTACTGAATTGAGAAGTGTACCACCTATGACTACTACGATTACTAAGATGAGTGCTTACTTAGTATTGGTATATGATATTATGTGTATGACATACCTACCATACTTGCTATCACGGGAGGTTTACGTTCGCTTAGGACCTTCTAATCCTTGTGTGCCCAGATTTAGATTGGAACCTAGAGGACATAATTCAAGAGAATGACTTGATTATGAGTTATTGAGTCAGCTGACTGTGGAGCGTAGGTATGTGCGTGACCATGGATATGTTGAATTATGTTCGCCTCCATTTTTGTGTGTGGTGTAAATTTTATAATTCTTGAGAGATTCGGAATTTGTAATCCTTTATGTACATGATGTACCGGGATGGATAGCAGAGTATGTGTGTACCACAGCTTAGGCTCGGGGTACTTGTATTGTATATAATGACGTGATTAATATACACTCAGTAAAATGGGAATTTGCATATGGTATTGTGTGTAACTAGGGAGTTAAATAAACAGGGATATTCTATAATGAGTTGTATTACTTTTATATGAGAACCTAAATTTACGTTAAGCCCCTATTTAATTGTTAACGTTATACTGATAATGGGAACTGAGTAAAGAAAGGGTAGAATTTACAACGGTCTAGCTAGGTAGTATGTCACTTAGATAGTTAGTAATGTTTTTAGATGGGTACTTGCGTTAGGAGTGCACAGTTAGACGAGAGGTGAGAATATCATGTGAGTGCACGTCCTAACATGTACTTTGCATTTAATGTTTTAAATGTTTTTAAAGCACTTGCAGGTTTTTAAATATAACTCCACATTCGGGCTCTGACCCGTTTGCTTTTCAAATCTCTTTTTCTTGTAAAACCATTTTAGGTGCCCAGCCACAGGGACACCAAGCATAGGATTCTCATTCAGGTGACGAGCTGTAGCTGTTTGTGGAAGCTACAGGGATTTGCTTGTAGACGCTTCTATCTTTTGGATTCCAGAGTTACTATCTATCAGTTGTAGGGCATGTTGCCCATTTCTATTAGAGACATCTTTTACATTACAGTTTTCAGACTTTGATTTGTATTGGTTTAGCATTCAGTTATTTATTTCAGTATGGGATTGTAGTGAAGAGTTTTCCTCCAGACTTTATTTATACTATGTGATGGTTATTCGTTTTACTTCAGTTTGGTGAATGGTGTTATTTATTTCTTCATTACACTTGTTTCATGTTAATCAGACTTAAATTAAAATTTGGCAACTTACTTTTTAAATACTAGGTGGTTAGTAATAATAAAATGTTTTCGACAGTGATGCTATTAACTGAGCCAACTTGGCATTTTGAATCAATTTAATAAAGGAGTAGCTACCCGGTATTTAATTAGTCGGAGTGTCACAGGTGGTATCAGAGCAATAGGTTCTAGTGTCCTTTAGGATCTGTACGGCCATTATGTTTTTCGCTGAGCTTTCTTTGATATAGAGCCCTAAATATTAGGAATGTTGTATTCATCTCTGTACTTTGGGAATACGTACTTCCGCGGTTTGTTTATTTGAATGATGAACTCATCCAAATTTACTTAAATTTTCAGATGGATCGTCAAGAAGAACTAGCTGGAACGGTTGAGGGAATCAACGGGCAAGATCGACTCACACCTCGGGTATCCCTGGAGAGAATACCAACCGCCGAGTTAGCGGGTATCGTGGCACAAGTAGTTACCACTGCAGTTTTACAATACCAAGAACGCAACATACTACTAGAAGGAGGCAAAAGACCTAGAGAGGTTAGCCAAGTGCATGTGAGTAAGGCTGACAAATGTGCGAGGACCCCGAAAATTCAACTACAGATTGCCCAAGACCGAGTCGGTTCTAATCAACAACATGGTACAATGAAGCATTTTCGAAAGGGGAATAAAGTTCCAAGTCTGCAAGGACGACATCGTCAACAGCAGATTCAGAGGGGGAGTAACTTCAGAGGCCGATGTTTTGTGTGTGGCACGCACAGCCATAGACGCCAGGATTTCCCAGAGGGTGTTAGAGCTCCCCAGCAGCAGGGGGCCCGTAATGATCCACCAGGGCCACTGTTTAGAATCGCTCTCCCAGAACCAGCTCAGGTACTAGCCCTACCAACCTTTCCAGTAGCTCCAGTGCAACAGGGGCAGAATGGTCAACAACAGTTTCAACAGGGCCAGCAATGTCAGGGCAGAAATGATAACGCTCACCGGGGCCGTGGTCAGCATGGACAACGAGGAGGAAACTTCCAAGGGAAGTGTTTTCAAATGTGATAAGATTGGCCACAAATGTCAGGATTGTCCTGATAAGAGCGGAATACCACCGCAGCAGCAGCAGCAGCAGGGTGCCCGACATGAGCCACGGAGGCCGCCTTTCCCACCTGCTCTTCCAACTCCAGCCCAGGTGACAGAATTACCAGCTATTCCAGCAGATCCTGTGCAGCAGGGACAATTACAGTATGGACGTGTCTATAACGTCCACCTGCCACCAGTTCCACAGGCACCGCCCGCGACTGAGGGTATGTTTCCTATCCATGGCACTATGGGTCGGGTATTGTTTGATACGGGTGCTACACACTGTTTTATAGCTACACACTTCGCGAAAGCTTTAGGATTGTTAGCTACGGCAGAGAGCACAGTGACGTGTGTCGACTCACCATTTGGGGAGTGAGTCACTTATATTCTTTATATGCCGGGGAGTGGGAGTAGGGATTGGTAGTCTGGTATTACCTACCGATATGTTGGTATTAGATATGCATGTTCACGAGGTGATCATCGGTATGGATTGGCTCGTAGCATATAGGGCCATGATTGATTACTTCAGCGGAAGCATTGTTTTTACCATTCCGGGGCAAGAGATGTTCGTAGTGGCGATGCATCGCCCAGAGGGAGGATCGACCGCTCATCTGTATTACATAGAGGAGGATACCTCTAAGGAGGTTGTGATCCCTTTAGATTCGATTCCGGATTGTCAGGGAGTATTCAGATGTGTTTCAGGAGATACCAGGCTTACCCCCAGTCGAGAGATAGACTTTGTTATAGATTTGCTACCGGGTACGATACCTATAGCATGCGCACCGTACCGTATGGCTCCAGCTGAGATGAGGGAGTTACGGGATCAGATAGAGCAGCTGTTAGGTCAGGGCTTTATCCACAGGAGTACCTCACCTTGGGGCGCTCCAGTTTTGTTTGTGAAGAAGAGGGTCGGTTAACTGAGATTGTGTGTGGACTACCGAGAGTTGAATAAGGTCACGATACGAAATAAGTATACGTTGCCTCGAATCGATGACTTATTCGACTAGTTGAGAGGAGCTTCTTTCTTCTCGAAGATTGAATTGAGATCGGGATACCATCAGTTGCGTATCAGGGAGGAGGATGTCTCGAAGACTGCGTTCTTATCGAGACATGGTTCTTACTAGTTTCGGGTTATGCCTTTCGGTTTGACCAATGCTCCAGCAGTGTTTATGGACTTGATGAACAGAGTGTTCAGGGATTTCCTAGATCAGTTTGTCATTGTCTTTATTAATGACATTTTGGTTTACTCCCAGACAGAGGAGGAGCACGCCGAGCATTTGAGGCAGGTTTTGCAGACACTTCGTCAGAACGAGTTGTATGCAAAATATGAGAAGTGCGGGTTTTGGCTGAAGGAAGTCCAGTTTTTGGGGCATATCATTTCCGATCGGGGAATATCTGTTGATCCGGGGAAGGTGTCAGCGGTGAGGGAGTGGGGACAGCCCACGACATCAACTGATATTCGTAGTTTCTTGGGTCTAGCAGGATACTACAGGAGGTTTATTCGGGGTTTCTCGGAGATAGCAGGCCCTTTGACACATCTTACTCGTAAGGGTGTGCCCTACATCTGGAGTGATGCCTGTCAGTTGGCATTCGATGAATTGAAGGACAAATTGACCTCAGCACCTTTGTTAGCATTGCCGAGACCGGGAGTTGAGTATTTGGTTTACACTGATGCGTCCTTGCAAGGACTTGGAGGTGTATTGCAGCAGGAGAGACAGGCCATAGCTTATGTTTCCCGTAAGCTTAAGCCTCATGAGAAGAATTACCCCACGCATGATTTGGAGTTGGCAGCAGTGGTATTTGCCCTACGAATTTGGAGGCATTATCTTTTGGGGGAGAAGTTTCGACTGTTCACGGACCACAAGTCCCTACAGTACCTGTTTACGCAGAAGGAGCTGAATATGCGGCAGCGTAGGTGGCTTAAGTTTGTGAAGGACTACCAGTTTGACATCCAGTATCACCCAGGTAAGGCTAACGTGGTAGCAGACGCGTTGAGCCGCAGGCCAGCAGATGAGGTGGCAGAAGTGTGGAAGGCTAAGTGGAAGGAATTGGGACACCAGGATGCAGTGGCCCGATCTTTCATGTCTGTGATGACCGTTACACCGCAGATTATCATGAAGGTAGTGCTGGCACAGGCTAATGGCTCGTTCTGTCAGGGGCAGATAGTTCGATTACTAGCAGAGGGAGCCGAGTCCTATACCGTTAGCTCAGACGGGGGATTGCGCTTCAATGGGAGATTGGTAGTTCCGAAAGGGGAGAAATTGCTACACGATGTGATGGTAGAGTCGAACGGCTCACGGTTCGCGGTACATCCCGGAGTGGACAAAATGTACCAAGACATGAGACGGCAGTATTGGTGGAGCAGTATGAAGAGAGATATCGCTGAGTTTGTTTCGAATGCGCCACTTGTCAGCTTGTAAAAGTGGATCATCAGAGACCGGCAGGATTGTTACAGCCATTGGAGGTCCCGGTGTGGATGTGGGAGAGCATATCCATGGAATTTATCACGGGGTTGCCTACGTCGCAGAGGGGTCACGACTCCGTTTGGGTAATTGTGGACAGGTTGTCCAAAGTCGCTCACTTTTTACCCGTAAGGACTGACTACACTACGGGACAGTATGCCCAGCCCTTCATTTCAGAGATTGTGAGACTTCACCGTGTGCCCCTGAATATCGTGTCTGACAGAGACAAGATATTTGTTTCGAGGTTTTGGGAGAGTTTCCAGGAGGCCATGGGCACAGAATTGCGGTTGAGTACGGCATATCATCTGCAGACTGATGGGCAGACTGAGCGCACAAATCAGATGTTGGAGGACATGCTACGCATGTGCATTATTGACTTTGGTGGTGGATGGGAGCAGTACCTTCCACTGGTGGAGTTTGCTTACAACAACTCCTATCAATTCACTATTGGCATGGCTCCGTTTGAGGCATTATATGGTAGGATTTGTCGTTCCCCATCATGTTGGTTAAAGGTGGGGGACAACAAACTACTTGGGCCAGAAGTGATTCAGGACACTTCGGCAAGGATTGAGTTGATTCGGAGTCGCATTCGGGTAACTTAAGACAGGCAGAAGAGTTATGCTGATGCGAAGAGATTTTTCAGAGAGTTGCAAGTGGGGGACCAGGTTTTTCTCAGAGTGTCTCCTATGAAGGGGATTATGCATTTCGGGAAGAAGGGGAAGTTGGCACCAAGGTATGTGGGGTCGTTTCCTATTATTGAGCGGATCGGACCGGTTGCGTATAGACTTGAGTTACCGGAGCATTTGCATCGGATTCACGATGTGTTCCATATTTCCTCGCTAAGGAAATACCTTAGAGATAATTTGGCTCATTCTCACATTGCTGTGGAGGATATCGATCTCCATCCGGATAGCTCCTACGAGGAGGGGCCGATTGCTATTTTGGACCGAATCAAGAGGAAACTGCGGTCAAAGATAGTACCGTTAGTGCGTGTTCAGTGGCGACATCACAATGTCGAGGAGTCCACATGGGAGCGCGAGGATGAGATGCGCGAACGTTATCCAGAGTTATTTTTAGCAGGTACTTTCTAGTTTCGAATTTCGGGACGAAATTCAGTTATTAGGGGGGAAGTATGTAATACCCCGTACTTTTGGCTATATTTATTTTTGGGATTAATTAATTAAATGCGTATTAATTGGAAATTAATTCGGGTTATAAATACTAACGAGATGCGAGTTGGTGTTTGATTATGTGCATATATGATTATATATGAATTTGGAATTATGAAATTTGTCGTGAGATTTATATACGGCAATTTGGAAATTTTGTTGAAACGCATGTGACCGTCGCGTCATGGTATAATATTTTGATTATAAAAGTGAATTTAAAATCTATAATCCGTATGGTCGTTTTGAGTGCGCCAACGCGTCCGGAAGGGTCGAGATAGTCAGAAAACACTAGCCGGGGGTGTAGTTTGGGTTTCGGGGTATTTTTAGGCCATACCGGCAACTTAAAGGGTATTTTGGTAATTTTACATTTTTAGGAATTAAAAGTGACGAAAATTGGGAGATTTAATCTGATTAATTATTGGCCCACTAAACCCACTATCCAACCCACTTTAAACCATTAAGCTACGGAGGTTATCAATTAGGTTTCCAAGTTCCCCAAAACAAACCCTAGCCACTTTAAGCCACCATTGGAGAAGAGAGCTTGGAGAGAGAAGAAATTCTGCAGAAATCTTCATCAAACCATCATCCAAAATCAGAAATCGAACCAAGGCAAGTGACTTTATTCCATTTAATTTCAGAGAATGTCTTTTCTATGTTAGAAATTGAAGAATTTTAATTGTTCTTGAAAGATGAATGAGAACCCATGTTAATTGGATTTAGATCTTGAATATTGAGAATAAATCGCATGTAGAATTACTTAGAGATAATTATTCTGGTATTAATGTATGTTGGTTGTAACAAAAACGGATTTAATTCTGGGATTTGATGATGATAAAAATCTAGGGTTCATGTTCTTATAAAAATTGGGGAAAAATATAGAATCTTGTGATTTGATGATGTATAGGGTGCATTAAAGTCTTAAAAGATGTTAGTATATGACCTTAGCATGTTTTAGGATGATTAGAGATCTTAAAACGTTGATTGGACAAACTTTAGAGGATATTTGAGGTGTTAGAATTGTTGAAAAACGAATTGGGGAAAAAAATCTGGGCCGAAACTGGTCAGTCGTTAGAAGCAGTCCCCAGGTCGTTCGAACGAGCTCGTTCGAACGAGCTTCTAACGAGTTGACCAGTCTCTTCTAACGAGGGGTAGTTTCGTTCGATATCTCGTTCGAACGAGATATCGTTAGAAGGTACAGTTCGTTCGAACGAACTGGATCTCGTTCGAACAGTCTCGTTCGAACGAGACTTCTAACGAGTTGACAGTTCAAACTCGTTCGAACAGTCTCGTTCGAACGAGACTTCTAACGAGCTGGCAGTTTGGGCCATTTTGAACTGTTTTGATTTTTGGAGTCCCGTAAACTTGTTCGAGGATATAGTTAACATTCTGATGATGATGTAGTGATAGGTTTGGGACATTTGGGTATTTATGAGAAGGAAAATTATATACAAGTGAGTTATACTAGATGGATAGTTTGGGTTGAGATGTGAGCGTCTACTACGAACGTGAGGATAATTTAAGGCGCGTATAATTATAAAGTTGGTTAATGCGATTTGTATATTCTAAATTGGTACTGAATTGAGAAGTGTACCACCTATGACTACTACGATTACTAAGATGTGTTCTTACTTAGTATTGGTATATGATATTATGTGTATGACATACCTACCATACTTGCTATCACGGGAGGTTTACGTTCGCTTAGGACCTTCTAATCCTTGTGTTCCCGGATTTAGATTGGAACCTAGAGGACATAATTCAAGAGAATTACTTGATTGTGAGTTATTGAGTCAGCTGACTGTGGAGCGTAGGTATGTGCGTGACCATGGATATGTTGAATTATGTTCGCCTCCATTTTTGTGTGTGGTGTAAATTTTATAATTCCTGAGAGATTCGGAATTTGTAATCCTTTATGTACGTGATGTACCGGGATGGATAGCAGAGTATGTGTGTACCACAGCTTAGGCTCGGGGTACTTGTATTGTATATAATGACGTGATTAATATACACTCAGTAAAATGGGAATTTGCATATGGTATTGTGTGTAACTAGGGAATTAAATAAACAGGGATATTCTATAATGAGCTGTATTACTTTTATATGAGAACCTAAATTTACGTTAAGCCCCTATTTAATTGTTAACGTTATACTGATAATGGGAATTGAGTAAAGAAAGGGTAGAATTTACAACGGTCTAGCTAGGTAGTATGTCACTTAGCTAGTTAGTAATGTTTTTAGATGGGTACTTGCGTTAGGAGTGCACAGTTAGACGAGAGGTGAGAATATCATGTGAGTGCACGTCCTAACATGTACTTTGCATTTAATGTTTTAAATGTTTTTAAAGAACTTGCAGGTTTTTAAATATAACTCCACATTCGGGCTCTGACCCGTTTGCTTTTCAAATCTCTTTTTCTTGTAAAACCATTTTAGGTGCCCAGCCACAGGGACACCAAGCATAGGATTCTCATTCAGGTGACGAGCTGTAGCTGTTTGTGGAAGCTACAGGGATTTGCTTGTAGACGCTTCTATCTTTTGGATTCCAGAGTTACTATCTATCAGTTGTAGGGCATGTTGCCCATTTCTATTAGAGACATCTTTTACATTACAGTTTTCAGACTTTGATTTGTATTGTTTTAGCATTCGGTTATTTATTTCAGTATGGGATTGTAGTGAGGAGTTTTCCTCCAGACTTTATTTATACTATGTGATGGTTATTTGTTTTACTTCAGTTTGGTGAATGGTGTTATTTATTTCTTCATTACACTTGTTGCATGTTAATCAGACTTAATTTAAAATTTGGCAACTTACTTTTTAAATACTAGGTGGTTAGTAATAATAAAATGTTTTCGACAGTGATGCTATTAACTGAGCCAACTTGGCATTTTGAATCAATTTAATAAAGGAGTAGCTACCCGGTATTTAATTAGTCGGGGTGTCACACGTATCTTCCCAATTCATTTATTATTCAATCCCTCACTTGAAACTTTCTAATCCGTCACGCCTAATATATGCATAATAGCCCAATTTAATCAACATTAATGACACACAATATCCCTCTCTCACCCAGTCCATATTCGACGTTAAGTAAATTCCAACTACTTGTAGAATTTACGAAAGGATTTGGTATTTTAAACTCCCAAATATGCCTCCATAATAACCCGTAACCAACCTCAAAAGAATCCTCATTCCTTGGAGGATTTACTAAAAGAAAACAACCCAATTTACTCTTACCAATACCTTTATTATAGCCACCAAAGTGGCCTCTCTTTTATATCCTAATATGAACCCTCATAATATCTTACAACTACGCTTACTACACTCTATTAGAGGGACCCTAAGTAATAAAACCAATTAAAAAAGGGTTAAAATAAGAGATGGCAAATTGCAGTGATCGGACCGGATCGAGGTTCCTAAAAAATGAACCGGTCCGGTTCCTTATAAATAACAAAGAACTTTTAATGGTCAAACCGATCTGATATCCTCTAAAGATGAACCGGTCCATACTGCTAAAATGAACCGATCCGATGGTCCTCTAATTGAATTGGTCCAGTGCTGTGCAACCTTAATCCTATGAAATTTATGCTCAAAACCTTACTTCTAAACTTTAAAAGATTTAACCTACATCTCTAAATCCCAATTCTACTTCACTCCAATAATATCTTAACATCAAAATCCATCCCATATATTATCTCCACCATTTTCATCAACCAACCCACACACATATGTATATATATATATATATATATATATATATATATATATATATATATATATATATATATATATATATATATATATATATATATATATATATTTTCAAATTCTAGGGTTTAGCCATTCAAGCTCAAAATCAACTAAATCACCAACAAAATTATGAGATAACTCACACACACAATTATTTACCTAGTTTAATCTCGTGCCTCAAAGTTATAGAGGTTGAATTTCAAGTTTTCTCCTCTTTTCTTCTTTTCCTCTTCTTCCTTTGCTCTCTCTCTCTCTCTCTCTCCAGAGATGTTCTCACAAAAATGAGATAAGCCTAAGTCTTCCAAGCTTAAATAACCATTATCTCTAATAACTCCCAACTTTAAATGATAATACACACTTTAAATGACTCGTTTACTCATATTCGTGTCAAACTAGGTCCAAAATATTCTGGATCCCAAATTAAACCCCCCGAACAATCATTTTGACTTTCTCGACCCATTCCGGATCAACCGTGCACTGTAAATTTTTATCCGAGACTTCAAATAAACTAAATTTATTTCAACCCAAAAACTTGACTTCCTATGTCCTATCAATTATTGGTGGACCTTCCCTTGAACCAGTCACGGAGCTCTCAACTGAGTTGTTTAGGTTCTTAAATTCTATCTCTAGTTGGGAGTTTCAGTGAAGACGTCCATGAATTCCTTCAGTATCTCTTCGAATTGTGCACGTTCATGCTCGCTAAGGGTGGACCCTATCGTGATCTCGCGTTGATGGATACTAGAATCGAGATTATTAACAACAGTTTAATCATCATTGATTATAATGCGGTTATGTTCTTAATTATTTTCCTAATTAAGATCAATTTAGAATTATTCATTTGTAAAATCATTATCATCAAGAGTTTGATTAGAATCGAGACAATTATTGTAAGGCATAATAAGATTCTTGAAATCTTTGTTAATTTCATTATCGAGAAAAAAATTGAGAACCTCGTGAAAAGTGGCCTTAGTGACATTGATATTAGAAAAAAAATAGCATCAGATGAAGATATTTAGATAGGGTACACAGCAGGGTCAGGATGAATCTGAGCAGGTTTGATAGGCACGACATTCCAGTTGAGGAGAGGCATATCAGCAGCTCTGATTTGAGTAAATGGCTCCTACGATGCGGCATTTGAATGAATAATGGAGAGACTCAGCCCCAGTGTTTGTAGATTAAAAGAGTTCTCGAAATCATTTTCCTTAGAATCCCCGGTAACTGTCACGAATTTCTTAGTGAGAGGTTAAAATTCACGTTGGCAGTCTTCGACCAAAGGGTTGATGTATGGAAAGAATATTTCCAGCCCCAGTCTTATCTTCTTATCGACATGGTCATACCGTGGCTTGGGTAAGCCACCAGCTTCCTTGATAAACCTTCCATTCAAAGAGTCCCTCAAAATAATTCTTTCTTCTTTTAAATTTCTTTTTGGTCATATTCGCCAGGGTGCTTTGAGTTCTTCTGGTAATGGCTAGTAACCCAGGCCACATAAGGGAAAGGCCTCCTTCAGGACTATGACTTAAATATTCCTTGTTGGCATTGCTCTAGCCCCATTCTGGGCATAAAGTGCAAGTTTTTGAACATTTGAATCACGTTGATGCTACCATGAGGTATGTGTTCCGAAAAAACTCAATCTTTGATTTATTTATTTTTTGGAAAATACCTTAAGCCCTAATTTATTGGATAATGGAGAAAAAGCCTCTCCATGGTGGCCTTACAAGCAAACTAAAAACTGACAAAGAAATTAAAAAGTTCTAACGCTAGGCAAGCCATATATATCTAATTTAATAAAACCTTCGATCATCTTTGACAAATCAAGAAAATTTGAGAAAGTTTTGGAAGATTTAGACTTTGAAGAAATGGATGCAAGGCCACCAACTACTAAATTTTTTTGCCTCTAAATATGCTTAATTTTTATCTGATCAGAATTGAAAAGACTTATATTCTCATGAATATACCTTTTATAGAACCAAGGAACCTTCCATTCACTTTGAATCATCTTCAAATATGTTAAAGAATCAGTTTCAATTAGGAGAAAATTGAAACCAATTCCCAAACAAGCCTTGATGCCTATAATTATGGCTAGAAATTATGCTTCCAAGCTAGTTAAATGGTCAATGAAAACATGTTAAGCTTGAATCAAGCATCCATTTGAACCTATGATGATAAACCCTATACCACTATCATCCGGATTACCTCTACTTGAACCATCAGCGTTGAGCTTAATATCACCAATAGGAGGAGGAAAACATTTGGTAATTAAAAGAATAGGACTCTTAGGACATACTTAAATGCAAAATTGATCAATCATATTTTGATCCATTACTAGAATAGGACTCACAAACTTCATCACAACAGCCTTCTCTGTACATTATGAATAATGTTTTTTATGATATTTTTAGATACCATAGAGGTTTCTTCAAAGTAGGCCTTACACCTAGATTTCCATAATTCCCATAAAATAGTCATAGCTAGAATTTTTAAGAAGAACTTGAGATAGTCCTTATTAGATTTAATAATCCACCAAGACATTCGGAGGGAATGAATAGAAGAAACATTAGGGCATATATAAAAAAATATTATTAAAATACTACCAAACTTCCTTAGCTATTAGACCATTGATGAACAAGTGATTGATTGATTCCTCCTGATTAAGGCAACAAACACATCTTGAGACAATGGGTATATCAAGAGATTTTATATTAGGATATAATGGAAGAGTATTATGAATCAATTTCCATAAAAAAATAGATATCTTAGGAGGCACCTGAACAGACAATATATTGGAAAAAAATAAAACTTTTAATTTGAGGAGTATATTAAAGAGGAACAACATATTTTAGAGTGAACTCCCTAAAACTTAAAGGTTTCCATATCATAACATTTTCAATGACTCTTGAGTTTCTTATAACATTTCATCTGCTTGCAAAATTCTCTTGTAGACCACTGATCCATTTGACCTTTACAAATACCTATACTTGTTTCTCATGAATGTTGCCCAAATGCCCTCAGAATTATGAAATCTCCAGTTTTAAACCAAAATCCTTACAAATAGTACTCATGTCAACAATCCTAAGACCTCTCTCATTAGTAGGTCTGAAATGGAATTCTAGTTATCCCAAGCATATTTAGGAGCCCCTTGATCATTGTACCCCCCAAAAAATCTATAAAATATCTGATTTACTTTGTGAAATATATATTTTGAAGGCTTTAGGGAAGCATGAGTATAAATTGGAATAGAAGTCAGCACATGTTTAATTAAGATCAATCTACAAACAACTGATAAAAAACTGGACTTCCAACCTGTTTACTTAGCTCTAGTGTTAGAAATTAGATCTGAATAATCTCTAATTCTATTTCTCCCTTTGAAAAGAGGGTATACTAGATATTTAATTGGTATAACCTTACAGGTGAGACCAAGGCATTGAGCAATGGCATATCTTCTAACCATAGGAGCTTTAGGATTAATTGAGAAAGAGTTTTTCCTCCTGTTACTCAACTGACCAGAAGCTTGTTCATAAGAACTCAAGAACTTCGTAAGAGTATTTAGGCTTCTTTTACATTCATTAATAAAATGATAGTTTCATATTAAAAACAAAGGTTAGAAACAAGTTGTTAATTTGAACGATGAGATAAGGGAATTGTTTTTTTTTTTTAATAAAATGAGGTCTTGTATCCCTCTACTCAAAACCTCCGCCATCGGGACAAATAAGGAAGGAGAAAGACGATTTACTTGCTTTAATACTCTATAGAAGGAAAAAAACCACCAACTCTTCCATTAATAATGATGGAGAACTATTTTGAATAAATAATTCTCCAAATGTAATCTATAAATCCTTCACAAAAACCAAATCTTCTTAGGACTTTAATAAGAAATAACCAATCCACCCTGTTATAATCTGGTTCCATATCCATTTTAATGAGAACGTTAGATCCAAATCACTTTTAATTGAGCATAGAGGTCATATCATGGGCCAGTAAAATGTTATCCTGAATATTGCTACCCTTAATGAAACTAGTTTGGATGGGAGAAGTTATAATAGGAAGGTACTTTGAAAGCCTATCATTCAAATATTTTGAAATAATTTTCAGATTAAAATTACTAAGACTAATAGATCTGAACTGAGAACATAGGTCGGGATTAGAAACTTTAGGGATTAACACAATAGAAGTACTGGAACAACTTGTAGGAATTTAAGCTTTGAGAAAAAAATTGAATGTCTTGGAATATATCATTTTTAATAATCACCCAACACTTCACATAGAAAATTCCTCCAAAACCATCAGGACCTGGGACGTTATCTCTATTCAAATTAACCACTACATTGTAAATTTCCTCCTCGTTAGGAGCTCTATTAAGATGCTCATTCATATCATCAGATACAATCTTTGGGATGAAATCTAAAATATCTTCTTAGCCTAAAATATTGGCATCCCTCCATCTATGTTGAAATTAATCTAGAAAGGTTTCTTTAATATCCTCTTAACTAGTCTTTCAATTAACATCTTCATCTTTAATCTTATGAACAACTATAGCTGCAATCGTAGCTTTCACAGATGAATGAAAAAACTTAGTGTTTCCAACTCCTTCTTTGAGCCATTTCACATTTTATTTCTGTTTCCATTAAGTCTTTTCCAATGATAAAGATTTATCTAGATTAGCTTTGAACTGCTACAAATCCATTGTTTTATCAGTAGAAGGGTCCAATTCAAACTCATATGATTTTAAAGAAAACCTAGAGTTCTTTGAGAATCTGTGCCTTGTGACATTTTATCTCATGGACCTCGATTTGAAGGTTATTAATACTAGCACTGAGTTGGCCTAAGACGGTCATTATATTAGGCTGCACATTTGGTGCTTGGTAAACGTTCTCTATATATATCATGTGAAGCTAAATCCAAACTTAAATGGGGTAGCAGAAGAATTAACAAAACTTCGGGGAGATTTGATAGAAGATCGAAGAAAATTAGGAGCCATGCCAAAATTGGGTATGCGATTAACCCGAGAGGGAAAACGGTTCAAATTTATTTTTGAAAGAAGGAATGTGAAAATTTTGGGTATTTCGGAAGGAGAAAAAATGTTTTTGGTACTTTTTTAGAAAAGAAGGGAAAAAAGGAAAGGAATATCAACATAATTTTTATTATTGTTATTATTAGGTTCTTACTTGTATTAGGTTTTCCTCAATGCGGAATAAATGTCGGACATGACCCAAGCCTGAGGAAAAAGGGTTTGAAAAATATATAAGACACGATTAGACTTGTTATCAAGCTCACAGACGGGGTCCTGTTTTAAAAAAAGGTAAAATTTCACAAAAACTCGGGCGATATGCCGACTCGAAATTTTGGAAAAGTTTTGCATGGTAATCAACAAACAAAATATAAATGTCCTAGGTTTGAGAACTATATGAGGATTATACAATTTTGGGTTAGTGGAAGGTTTCCCCCCTTTGGCATGACTTCCACGATATACATCTTGCCTATAAGGGCAATCATTCATCAGTACGTTTAGACAAGTCATTTGATATACCTGAGTGTACGTGAATTGCCTAAACATAACTCATGGTGATAGTACGTGTGAAAGTGAATACCAACATGTCTGTTGAAGGTCTCTTGGTGCAGGAAGTTAATGGGTAGGAAGGACCAGTCTACTATCTAAGCAGGATCATATATAGACTAGACGAAAGGTATAGTATAATATAGAGACATTGCTTGGCCTTGGTATTTGTAGCATAAAAACTTAAACATTACATGCTGTCTTTCACAATTCATATTATGACGAGATGTTATCCCATTAAGTTTTTATTGGCAAGAATATTTTAATTAAAATAGCAGCTAATTGGTTCCTCATCCTTTCAGAATATGACTTGAAGTGTGTGGTCCCTCACATAATTAAGAGCCAAGCATATGAAGATTTATTGGCGATCTTTTCGTCTGGAATATTTGGTCCACCCCGTGAGATAATTCATGTAGATGATTTTCATGCCAACTTTTTGGATGCAAACCTTAAAGAATGGACTATGTAGTTTGATGGTTCTTCGACAGAAAAGAATGGGGGAGCAGGGGTTATTCTTTCTAAAGGGAAGCAAGAGATTTGACTTTTACAGAAGTTAGATTTCCCTTGATCTGATGATGAAGCAGAGTATGAGGCGTTAGTGCTAGGGTTGATACATGCCCTTCGAAGGGGCATCGGTTCACTGTGCATCAAAGGTAATTCAAACTTGGTGGTTCAGCGAGTGAATGGGGAATATTCATTATAGAACTTTAGCATGGTGCCTTATAGAACAATCATCCAATAGCGAATTAACCAGTTCCATCAGTTCAAGATAATGAGGCATACTAGAATAATGAATAGGCATGCTGATGCTTATGCCACCATTGCTTAGAAAGTGTCCATGAAGAGCGACACAACAATGGTTGTGATATAACAAAGAATAACTCCCTCGGTGGTATAAACGATCATGCTGATGGAAGATGATTCGGATTAGAGAGGCAAGATTAGGAACCAATTGGAGTTTGGGGAAGGCGAGATGGAATTGAGAAAGCTAGCACAATAGTTTGCTAGCCAAGGAAGTCTTTACTCAAGAATATGGGAGGATAATAGTTAAGGTGCATTAGTTCAGAGGAAGCAGAGCAGAAGTTAAAAAAGACACATAACGAACATTGTGAAACAACTGAAATCCCTTTATATAGAAGAATGTAGAGAGATGGATAATTATGGCCAACAATGAAGCAAGATTCAATAAAGTTATAATGAAGGTGCAATAAATGTCAACTTTTCTTTTAGGCAACTGAATGTCACTTCGTTAAAACTCAGACAGATTGAAGGCAACCTTAAATTGATTTCATCAAGGATGGAGTTATTTCGACGGAGAAAATTGATACGATAGGACTCAAACTAAGGGCTCCACAGTTCTACGTCCAAGAGGAGCAGCTCTATCACAAAGGATACTTCAACAAGACGTTAAGATGCATCACGAAAGAGGAGGTAGTGGAAGTCTTGAAACAAGCTCACGATCCAGCTCACATTCGAGGGGCAAAGTTATATGACCAATTAATGACCTTGGGTTATTATTGGCTAACCATGGATAAAAATTTGTTGAGTTTATTCAAAAGTTGAAGACATGCCAACTGCACAAAAATACGATCTATGATCCCTTGGTGGACTTACACTTTTTGGCGACTCCTTACCCACTAAACACTTGGGCATTTGACCTAATAGGGGCAATACATCCATCTTCGAGGGGAAAAATTTGGATATTAGTTGCAAAGGAGTGATTTACAAATTGGGTTGTGAAGAAATCAACATGTGTGGTGGACAACTTCATTAGAGAGTATATAATTTATCTACATGGGATCCCAAAGGTTATCCTCTCTGATAACGGGACCCTATTTGTCAATGAAGAAGTAATGATGCTCACCGATAAGTACTTCATCATTTATAATACCTCAACAATGGTATATCCTAAATGCAGGGTCAATCTAAGGAACAAACAAGACCTTAATCAATATCCTGGCCAAGACGATGGAGGATTTTCCAGGTTCTTCGGATGATAAAATTCCAGCAGTTCTCTGGGCCTATAGAACAACAAAGAGGAAACCCACAGGGTATAAATCGTTATCTCTTATGTTTGGAGTTAAAGAAAATCTGCTAGTGGAGATGGAAGTTCCCTCGTCCTTATATGCCTTACGAAGCAGCATGCTCCCACACGTATAGTTGGAAGCACTAGATGAACATAGGGACAATATGATGCAACACTTCCAAATGTACAAGATGTATCTATCCAGGTCATATGACCACTTGGTGAGAATATGAAAGTTCATAGAAGGGGATTTAGTTTTGAAGGCATGGGAAAAGCAAATTCAAAGACTCCCATTGCCTAAATTTACTACGAATTGGGAGGAACCTTTCATTGTAAAGGAGGCTCACGATTCAGGTTACTACTTAATCTCTAATATAGAAGAGAATAAACCTTTCAAGATTAATAACAAGTGGTTAAAGGTCTATCATATTTAAGCGAATAACCTCTGTTAGAAATTTATTTTGTGTTAAAGTTATATTGCAATTCATTATGAGTTATTGCTTTTTGTTATGATGAGTTAAGAAGAAAGAGTTTTCTCGTAAATTGCAAGAGTTTAATCTTTGCAATAAATATAAGAGTTGTAACAAATCATGGCATGGTAACAATCTTGTTTTTTCATTCATACACTTAAAAGGATTACAAAATTTGGACCTGTTTCCCAAGAATTACATATGAGGAAATGAAAAAATTATGACACAACGAAAGATGGGACTTCAACTCAGAAGAAACCACAAGTCAGAAGAGGAGAAGAAGTCCCCAAGTAAGCCAAAAGAAGCCCCCAAGCATGTTTTTTTAGCAATAATGCAACCTCAAATTCTGGTCTGGACTTGGTCTCGTTCAATCAATAAGGCTTCATACTTTTTCTTGGCCTTTAGCAGAGCTTATTCTGTAGCCTTAACTTCCCCATCAACCCCTCCTAACAGTGGGGCCGACTCTAACAACCTAGCCTCCTCATCCCGTTGAGCCTCCACATGTTTCAGATAAATATCCATCTGGCTCTCCAACTATTTTCACTTTAAAAGCTTCAAGTGGCTAATCGAATCAGTTCAGTTGGAAACCATCCTTACCCATCTCCCTCAAGCTACCTAGGTATCGATTGATGAGGGGCTTAGTAAGGCTGGACGTTTGAGTATTGACAACATCAGCAATAATGAAGGGCAAACCCTGGAGCCTATACATCATCACCAATATGTTTGAACGTAAACAATCAGTAATGATAGTTTGAGGGTGATGGATGATGATTTGTTAAATGATAGAATGATTGCACATAGAGACTTGAGGAGAGTGGCGTAAGATGTTGGCTGGAGGAACCTCACAACCGGACTTGATATCAACTAGCGAATTTGTTGTGGAACCACAAGTAATACCCCGTATTTTTACGCATAATTATTTTTATGGAAAATGAGGATTAATTAAATTAAAGGGAGAAATTTAAATTTAAATTAATCCAATTTTATGATAATAGTCACTAGCGGGATGAGAGTTAGTAATTATTGAAATAATAGTATGGCCGGGAATGAGATACACGACAGTTATGTTATAAATAATTGGGACACGTATGAGTCTCATCATTTATATATATTTGGATGGTCAAAAGATAATTTATTTTTGTATAACTCGGACGACTAGTTTGAGTGCGCCAGAGTGTCCGAAAAAGTCGAAATAGTAAAAAAAACACTATCCGGGTATTTTATTTGGAGTTCGGCGAAATTTAACCCAAAACGACACCCCGGAGGGGTATTTTGGTCTTTAGGAATTTTAGAGTAATTAAATGGACAAAAATTGGATTAAATTAAAAGATATTTTTGGTTAGTGGCAATCAGTTTCAACCTACGTGAGAAGAGAGGAAAAGAGAGAGAGAACCAAGGAAGAAGAAGGAGACTCCATTAGATCCTAAGCCAAGAACTCAACCTTTCACAACAAAAAGTACACCAGCGCGTATATCGTGTTAGGAGGATCGTTTCTATACCAATTTCAACCCGCGAATCAGAAGTTTATTTTTAAGGCTAGTGATTATCTTGCTCTTCTTTTAGCAATTATTATTCTTGTTAATATATGTTGAGGTTTTAGAAAAATAAATACCAATTCGGGTTTACCTATGTTGAGATCGTGTAGGAAAGTTAGAAAATTTGATGGGGGTTTACATGTAGAGGATTTTCCCCTTAATAGGAATGAGAAATTGTTGAATTAGATGTTAATCACGAAATAAAAATGGAGTTTTTATGGACAAATAATTCTAGGTTATGTTAAAATGGTTGATGGTAAAACTTAGGAAATTATTGAAATTAAATGATGATTAGAATGATTTGACCCCAAAAACTATGCTAAGAAGTATTCTAGGGTGACTCATAGTAGTTGGGAACCTTGAAATTGGACTAGAATGGATTTAGGGTGAGATTGGAGAAGAGAAAATATGGAAAAATGGACTTTGGAGATGAACTGGGCGACTTCGGAAATTTCGTTTGAAGTCTAGCCCAGGTCGTTCGAACGACCTCGTTCGAACGAGACTTCTAACGAGATTTCAGTAGCCTTCTAATGAGTTTGGTGGTTCATTAGAAGTACCTTCGTTCGAATGACCTCGTTCGAACGACCTCGTTCGAACGAGATTTCTGGGTCTTCTGACGAAATTCCAGAATGACTTTTTTAGGTCGATTTTAGTTTAAACTTTCCGTAGGCTTATTTATGTGAGTGTTAAACCAGTATGATCGTCGAGTGACTTATTTTAATAATTAATGGTGAGCGGAGAATATGTCGACCCTAGGAAGGTATAAAATCCATAGAATTAAGGAGGTGCGAAAATACAAGGTAAAGTATATATGAATAAAGTACGGGTTATAATAAGAGATATAATATATGTGCTTCAAACACTAGACTTTGGTAAAGCTAATGAATTTATATAAGTTTTTTGTATTCTTATTGATTAAAGTATTATGTGTATGACATACCTAGCTACTGGCTGTCGAACGGAGGTTAACGCATTATGGACGACCGGATCCTGTGTGCCTTCAGGGGATTTAGAGTCGTACCACTAGAGCATGGAATCTTGGTATGAGCTATCTGTGAGAACGATAGTGATGACAGTCATATGGGTGCGTAGGTATGTGCGTAGCCCATCGGCTTGGGACTATGTTCGCCTCCAATTGGTGTTTATGTTTTTATCGGTTCTTGAGAGATTGAACATGTGGTCCTATATGCGTGAGCTTTGTAAATGGACTAGATAGCCGAGTATGCGTAGCACCAAGGGTTTCTCAACCAAGGGTGAATATTGTTATATTTAAATAATTTATTATGTATACATTAAGTGAATAATGGGTGTATATCACAAATCATGTTTGGTGTCTTATGCTATTGACGCTATTTTATATATACACATGTGGTACTACCAGTTGGGTATTTAGAAGAATACGAGAATAAACTAAAGAAATTCTAATTCTATATCGAAATCATAAGTACGTCGGTTTTGAGTTGTTTAGGGAGACCTTCAAACAACATATTATACACTTAGTAGTCCACCAGCGTATCATGACTAGTATGGGTAGTTAGGTTCGTTAGACGTACACACTAGATCGAGGGGTGAGTACGCTAAGTTAACTTGATTAACAATTGTGATAATTGAATCAATTTAATAACTTTCTATTTTAAACTGTTTTCAACTCGAGCTCTGACCCGTTTTTCTGTATATCTTTCTATTGCTCCATTATTTTAGGTGCCCAGCCACAGGGACACCAGCCTTAGGAGACCCTTTTCAGTTATCGTGTTGTAGCTGCTGTGGAAGCTGCAGGATTATTACTAGTAGATGACTCAACTCATTCTCTCCTTTTCAGTTATCCATTCTGATGGACATATCATCCTTACCTATGTTTATTTTCAGAGACTTAGTCGTTTTAAATTCTCTATTAGATTTTATTTCTCTCGCAGAATTTATTGTATGGGATTGTACCTGGAGTTGTTTACTCCAGACATTTATTTTACTTCATTCAGACCTTACTTATGTTACTGTGATGCATGGTATTTATTGGTATTCTTTCAGTAGTAGGTAATGAAAAGACAAAATTTGGACATCACCCTTTTTAAATATTTGGTGGTTAGTTTTATTAAAATAAAATTTGAGTTCTCGACAGTGATGTATTATCTGAACCAACTTGATATTCTGAAATTAAATAATTAAGGACTGATCGTCCGGTAATTAATTAGGCGGGGTGTCACATCACGATTGTTGTGACTAGTTTCCTCTGAAGAGACTATCCGTTAATCCGCAGAGGCAATAGGAGAGGGACCACACTAAGTTGGCTCTTCAGCTGTAAAAGGCTCCCTCACAACCTGAAACGTGATAAAGAGGAATGAGTTGGATAAAAAAATCTTAACAAGTGGTTTTCATTTTTAATTCACCAAAATAGGTGGAGTTTACGAAAAATCTTAATAAACGGTTTTCATTGTTAAGTCACCATTATGGGCGGAGTTGAGAAAAATCTTAACTAACAGTTTTCATTGTCAATTCACCGTTGTAGGTGGAGTTTGAGAAAAATATTGGCAAGTGGATTTCATTGTTAAGTCACCATTATAGGTGGAGTTTGAGAAAAATCTTAACAAATGGTTTTCATTGTTAAGTCACCATTATAGGTGGAGTTTTAGAAAAATTTTAACAAATGATTTTCATATTTAAGGCACTATTGTAGGTCGAGTTTGAAAAAAATCTTAACAAGTTGTTATCATTGTTAAGTCACCGTTATAGGTGGAGTTTGAAAAAAAAATCTTGGCAAGTGAT
Source organism: Sambucus nigra (assembly GCA_949130495.1). NCBI lineage: Eukaryota > Viridiplantae > Streptophyta > Magnoliopsida > Dipsacales > Adoxaceae > Sambucus > Sambucus nigra. The sequence continues at coordinate 59,739,685 of OX422223.1, read as the reverse complement.
TTTCATTATTAAGTCACCGATATAGGTGGAGTTTACGAGAAACCTTAACAAGTGGGCTTTCATTGTTAAGTCACCTTAAAGGTGAGAATTTGCGAAGAAACTTAATAAGGGGCTTTCATTATTAAGGAATCTATATTTTATACTTAGTTTTAAAATCTATAATGATAGGCCTTATGCAAATGAGGGAGAAATCAGTAGTTACCTCAGTGGAAACTACATGAGTAGCAGATGCAAAAGTGATTTCAATATCCCTTTGAGTTTCTGCTGAGACTTTAGAAAGAGGAAGCTCAGCCCTTGGCAATGCACCTTCCTCGCGAAAGGCCACACGTAACACGGTTGGGGAATGTCCCACTGAAGTAGTTTGAGTTCCTGTGATGCATTCAAACTTTACTTATGTTACTGTGATGCATGGTATTTATTGGTAATCTTTTAGTAGTAGGTAATGACAAGATAAAATTTGGACATCACCCTTTTTAAATATTAGGTGGTTAGTTTTATTAAAATAATATTTGAGTTTTCAACAGTGATGCATTATCTCAACCAACCTGATATTTTAAAATTAATTAATTAAGGACTGATCACCCGATAATTAATTAGGCGGAGTGTCACAGGTGGTATCAGAGCATCCGGTTCTAGTGTCCTTAGGATCTGTACGGCTTATTATGTTTCTGCATTGCGTCCTTTGATATAGATCCCTATACATTAGGATTGTTGTTCTCTTCATACGTTTTACGTACTTCTGCTACAATGTTATGTATGGAGAGTTGTTTTATAAAATTCATTTAAATTTCCGATGTCGCCTATAAGAGAGAGACACACTAACAGCGTTGAATAAGTAAATGTAGGACAAGGTCAACGAATCCCTCAGGTACACCAGGGAAGAGAGGAAATCACTGAGATTGCGAACATCATGGTACAAGCAGTGACTATCGTAATATTGCAGTACCAAAATTGCGGGGTACAGCTTACAGGGGCAAAAGAACAAGTGAAGTTTATTAACATGACATTTCAAGGAATAATAACAATAGGAAAATACCGTCGCAATAGAGGCAAGATCCTTGGAGATATCGGGACCAAAAAGACTATAAGAACCAGGGGAAGAGCCAAACTCGCCAGGACTAACCCGGCCATCAGGGCCAGTAGCATGTTTAGCAGGGCCAGAATGGCCAAGGGAAGGGTGGTAACGGCCATCAGGGTCGGGGGCAACAAGGACAGCGGGGAGGACCCTTCCCAAGAAGATGTTTCACATGTGGCAACACTGGCCACAAACGCTAGGATTGCCCTCGAAAAGGTAGAGGTCAGCGAGACCATCAGGGCCAGCAGAGCATAAATTGTGTGGGTAAGTGTTTCATATGTGACGAATGGGGTCACAACCGTCAAAATTTCCCTAGTAAGGGCAGGGTCCTGCAACGGTCATTGGATGCTTACCCGAAACCACATAATACCTAAATTGGGGAAACAGGGATAATCACACCAGCAACACACACTTCACAGCAGCAGTAGGTAGTATAGTATGGACATATCTATAATGCCCGATATGAAGTTGTGCCACTAATACCTCATCTACCAACCAAGTTTGGAGGTACGATACTTTATCATTTATAGTTCTTCTTTTTACTACGAGGAAAAATTTCAAATAACTTGTGTGTGTTACAGTTTACTTGTACTACTTGAGAATCATGAGCGTAAAATGTATTAATATCCCGATTTCGAACCGGATCATTCAAGTTTGTGTGGTAATAAACCATTAAAATGATATCAAGTGTCCATTAGTCCTAGACATGAAATAATTTGTGCTAAATGTCATCCGAGAGGAAAATTTAAATCCTACAGAGACTTGTGGAGTATGTCATCGGGTTATACCAAATCCCGGTGGGTAGGAATGTTTACTATAGTGATTCAGGAAAGAATGAAATATCTCTAGGCATGGGAATTATTTTGTTGTCAATTTGGATAACCTAACGCCAAATTAGTAGGAGTAATGTGTCAAGTATTTTTTTTAACATGAGAATAGATGCGCTACTATTAGTAGGAAGTAGGGATGTGGGGTACGAGATAATTACTGAGTACCACAACTTTCATTGACCGAAAATGTTAGTTAGTAGTGTATCGGGGAGTCCTTGTTTGGATTTTGCTTTGCGAGACGTCCCACGCATGAAACCTAGCGAATGTCCAGAGCCGAGGATGGTTTGTCCTTAACACATGAGTTTGGTACCCTGGTTATCATCCATAAGCTAAACCATAACCTTACCTTTAATTTTATTCCTATGCACGACCAATAGAACCGTACAATATGACGTAAGAAGTGATATCAAATGTTTTACATCGAGAATATATTGGTGTAATAAGGAAAGATGATAAAGTCACGACATGAAATAAGTATTCATTTCCCAAAATCGATGACTTATTCGATTAGTTGAGGAGAGATACCTTCTCCTCAAAGATTTACTTGGGATCAGGATACCCTAAGCTGTGTATCATGGAGTAGGAAATGTTGACGACCACTTCTTGATGAGATATAGGTTCTATGAGTACATAGTCATGCCTTTCGGGATAACCAATGCCCCATACGGGTTTATGGACTTGACGAGCAGGGTGTTCAGAGAGTTCCTGGACCAGTTCGTCATCATATTCATAGATGACATTCTGTTTTACTCGCAGACATAGGAGGATCATGCTGAACCCTTGAGGCAAGTTTTGCAGACACTGCGCCAGTATGAGTTGTACGCGAAATACGAGAAATGAGGGTTTTGGCTGAAGGAGGTATAGTTTTGGGGGCATATCATCTCCGATAGAGGGATATTCGTAGATCCGGGGAAGGTATCAGTGGTGAGGGAGTGGGGACAGACCATGACATCGACCGAGATACGCAGTTTCTTGGGTTTAGCCGAATACTACAGAAGGTTCACTCAAGGTTTTTCAAAGATAGCGGGTCTGTTGACGCACTTGACTCGCAAGGGGGTGCCATTTATCTGGAGTGACGCCTGTTAGCTAGCCTTTGATGAGTTGAAAGATAAGTTAACCTCAGCACGAGTGTTAGCATTACCCAGGCTGATAGTGGAGTATCTGGTCTACACGGATGCATCCTTATTAGGACTTGGAGGTGTACTTCAGCAGGGATATCAGGCTATAGCTTATGCTTCCCGTAAGCTTAAGCCTCACGAGAGGAATTACCCCACCCATGACTTGGAATTAGCAGCAGTCATATTCGCGCTTCAGAATAGGAGACACTACCTCCTAGGGGATAAATTTTGCTTATTCACGGACCACAAATCACTAAAGTACCTCTTCACACAGAAGGAGTTAAATATGTGTCAATGCCTGTGTCTTGCGCTCATGAAGGATTATCAATTAGATATCCAATACCATCTGAAGAAAGTTAATGTGGTAGCGGACGCGTTGAGCTGTAGGCCAGTTGGTGAGGTGGCCGAGGTGTGAAAAGAAAAATAGAAGGATTTAGGGAACCAGTATGTGGTGGCTCAATCATTTATGTCTGCAATGATGATTATGCCCCAAATTATTATGGGAATAGTACAGGCTCAAGAAGATAATCCGTTCTGCCAAAGTCAGATAGTGAATCTTCTAGTCGAGGGGGATGAGTCTTACACCGTGGGTTCAGATGGGAGCCTACGTTTTAATGGGATATTGGTTTTTCTCGAGGGTGAAGATTTGTGATACAAGGTGATGACAGAGCCTCACGGTTCCCAATTTGTAGTGCATCTCAATGGGGATAAGATGTACCAAGAGATGTGTAGACAGTATTAGTGGAGAGGAATGAAGAAGGATGTTACCGATTTTGTTTTGAAATGTTCCACTTGTCAATTGGTAAAGGTGGACCATCAGAGGTCGGCAAAGATTTTACAGCCATTAGAGGTTCCTATGTCGAAATGGGAGAGGATTTCCATGGATTTCATCACGGAATTACCTACATCGCAGAGGGGTCACGATTAGATATGGGTGATAGTGGATCGGCTGACCAAGGTATCCCCCTTTCTGCTAGCCAAGACAGACTACATTGCGAGATATGTTACGAATGTGCATCATTGATTTTGGGAGAGGATGGAAGAAGTACATTCCGCTGGTGGAGTTTGCCTATAATAATTCCTACCAATTTACTATCGGTATGGCTCCATTCGAGGCCTTATACGGTAGACCTTTTCGTTCCCTATCATGTTGGCTAGAGGTGGGGGCCAACAACTAACTGGGTCCGAAGGTGATTCAGGATACTTTGGCGAGGATAGAGTTGATACGGAGCCATATTCGAGCAGCTCAGGATCGGCAGAAGAATTACGCTGATGCCAAACGTTACTTTTGAGAGTTCAATATTGGAGATTAGGTGTTATTTTGGGTGTATCCTACAAAAGGAGTTATGCATTTTGGAAAGAAGGTAAATTTGGCGCCTAGGTATGTAGGGCCATTCCCCATTATCGAGAGAATGGGACCAGTTGCTGATAGACTTTAGTTATCAGAGAACTTGCATAGAGTCCATGACGTGTTTCATATCCCTTCACTGAGGAGATTTCTTCTAGATGATTTAGGCCCATACTCATATTGCGTTGGAGGAGATTGACTTACATCTTGATAGCTCATACGAGGAGGGGGCGGTTGCTATCTTAGACCGTAGCGAGAGGAAGTTGAGGTCGAAAGTAGTACCACTAATACGTGTCCAATGGCGACACCATAATGTTGAGGAATCAACTTGGGAGCGCGAGGATGACATGCGTGAACGTTATCCAGAGCTATTCTTTCCAGGTATATATATATTCTTTTCCGAATTTCGGGACGAAATAATGTTATTTGGGGGAAGTATGTAATACCCCGTATTTTTACACATAATTATTTTTACGGAAAATGGGGATTAATTAAATTAAAGGGAGAAATTTAAATTGAAACTAATCCGATTTTATGATAATAATCACTAGCGGGATGAGAGTTAGTAATTATTGAAATAATAGTATGGTCAGGAATGAGATACATGGCAGTTATGTTATAAATAATTGGGACGCGTATGAGTCGCGTCATTTGTATATATTTGGAGGGTCAAAAGATGATTTATTTTTGTATAACTCGGACGACTGTTTTGAGTGATCCAGAGTGTTCAGAAAGGTCAAAATAGTCAGAAAACACTATCTGAGTATTTTATTTGGAGTTCGGGGAATTTTAACCTAAAACGACACCCCAGAGGGGTATTTTGTTATTTAGGAATTTTAGAGTAATTAAATGGACGAAAATTAGGTTAAATTAAAAGACATTTTCGGTTAGTGGCAGTCAGTTTCAACCTACGTGAGAAGAGAGGAGAAGGGAGAGAGAACCAAGGAAGAAGAAGGAGACTCCATTAGAGCCTTAGCCAAGAACTCAACCTTTCACAATAAAAAGTACACCAGTGCGTAGATCATGTCAGGAGGATTGTTCCTATACCAATTTCAACCCACAAATTAGAAGTTCATTTTTAAGGCAAGTGATTATCTTGCTCTCCTTTTAGCAGTTATTACTCTTGTTAATATATGTTGAGGTTTTAGAAAAATAAATATCAATTTGGGTTTACCTATATTGAGATCGTGTAGGAAAGTTAGAAAATCTAAAAGGGGTTTACATGTAGAGGATTTTCCCCTTAATAGGAATGAGAAATTTATGAATTAGATGTTAATCACGAAATAAGAATGGAGTTTTTATGGAAAAATAATTCTAGGTTTATGTTAATATGGTTGATGGTAAAACTTAGGAAATTATTGAAATTAAATGATGATTAGAATGATTTGACCCCAAAAACTATGCTAAGAAGTATTCTAGGGTGACTTGGAGTAGTTCGGAACCTTGCAATTGGGTTGGACTGGATTTAGGGTGAGATTGGAGAAGAGAAAATTTGGAAAAATGGACTTTGGAGATGAACTGGGCAACTTTGAAAATTTCGTTAGAAGTCCAGCCCAGGTTGTTTGAACGACCTCCTTCGAACGTTACTTTTAACGAGATTCCAGTAGCCTTCTAACGAGTTTGGTGGTTTGTTCAAAGTACCTTTGTTTGAATGACCTCGGTCGAACAAGATTTTTGGGTCCACTAACAAAAATCCTGAATGACCTTTTTAGGCAGATTTTAGTTCAAGCTTTCCGTAGGCTTATTTATGTGAGTGTTAAACGAGTATGATGGTCAAGTGACTTATATTAATAATTAATAGTGGTCGAAGAATATGTCGACCCTCGGAAGGTATAAAATCCATAGCATTAAGGAGGTTCAAAAATACAAGGTAAAGTATACACGAATAAAGTACGGGTTATAATAAGAGATATAATATATGTGCTTCAAATACTAGACTGTGGGAAATCTAATGAATTTATATAATTTGTGTGTATGCTTATTGATTAAAATATTATGTGTATGACATACCTAGCTACTGGCTATCGAACGGAGGTGAACGTGTTGTGGACGACCGAATCCTATGTGACTTCGGGGGATTTAGAGTCGTACCACTAGAGCATGGAATCTTGGTACGAGCTATTAGTGAGAAAGATAGTGATGACAGTCGTATGGGTGCGTAGGTATGTGTGTATCCCATCGGCTTGGGACTATGTTCGCCTCCAATAGTGTTTATATTTCTATCGGTTCTCGAGATATATAAACTGTGGTCCTATATGCATGAGCTTTGCAAATGGACTAGATAGCCGAGTATGTGTAACACCAAGGGTTTCTCAACCAAGGGTGAATATTGTTATATTTAAATAATTTATTATGTCTACATTTAGTGAATAATGGGTGTATACCGGAAATCATGTTTGGTGTCTTATGCTGTTAACGCTATTTTTATATGTACACATATGGTACTACCAGTTGGGTATTTAGAACAATATGAGAATAAACTAAAGAAATTCTATTTCTATATCGAAATCTTAAGTACATCAGTTTTGAGTTATTTAGGGAGACTTTCAAACAACATATTATATACTTAGTAGTCAGCCAGGGTATCATGACTAGTATGGGTAGTTAGGCTCGTCATATGTGCACACTAGAACGAGGGGTGAGTGTCTCAAGTTAGTACGCTAAGTTAACTTTATTAATAATTGTTATAATTGAATAAATTTAAGAACTTTCTATTTTAAACTGTTTTCAACTCGGGCTCTGACCCGTTTTTCTGTATATCTTTCTATTGCTCCATTATTTTAGGTGCCCAGCCACAGGGACACCAGCCTTAGGAGACCCTTTTTAGTTGTCGTGTTGTAGCTGCTGTGGAAGATGCAGGATTATTACTAGTAGATGACTCAACTCATTCTCTCCTATTCAGTTATCCATTCTGATGGACATATCGTCCTTACCTATGTTTATTTTCAGAGACTTAGCCATTTTAAATTCTCTATTAGATTTTATTTCTCTCACCGAATTTATTGTATGGGATTGTACCTGGAGTTGTTTACTCCAGACATTTATTTTACTTCATTCAGACTTTACTTATGTTACTGTGATGCATGGTATTTATTTGTATTCTTTCAGTAGTAGGTAATGAAAAGATAAAATTTGGACATCACCCATTTTAAATATTAGGTGGTTAGTTTTATTAAAATAAAATTTGAGTTCTCGACAGTGATGTATTATCTGAACCAACTTGATATTCTGAAATTAAATAATTAAGGACTGATCGTCCGGTAATTAATTAGGCGGGGTGTCACATCACGATTGTTGTGACTAGTTTCCTCTAAAGAGACTAGCCCTTAATCCGCAGAGGCAATAGGAGAGGGACCACACTAAGTTGGCTCTTCAGCTGTAAAAGGATCCCTCACAACCTGAAACGTGATAAAGAGGAATGAGTTGGATAAAAAAATCTTAACAAGTGGTTTTCATTTTTAATTCACCAAAATAGGTGGAGTTTACGAAAAATCTTAATAAACGGTTTTCATTGTTAAGTCACCATTATGGGCGGAGTTGAGAAAAATCTTAACTAACAGTTTTCATTGTCAATTCACCGTTGTAGGTGGAGTTTGAGAAAAATATTGGCAAGTGGTTTTCATTGTTAAGTCACCATTATAGGTGGAGTTTGAGAAAAATCTTAACAAATGGTTTTCATTGTTAAGTCACCATTATAGGTGGAGTTTTAGAAAAATTTTAACAAATGATTTTCATATTTAAGGCACTATTGTAGGTGGAGTTTGAGAAAAATCTTAACAAGTTGTTATCATTGTTAAGTCACCATTATAGGTGGAGTTTGAGAAAAAAATCTTGGCAAGTGATTTTCATTGTTAAGTCACCGTTATAGGTGGAGTTTACGAGAAACCTTAACAAGTGGGCTTTTATTGTTAAGTCACCTTAAAGGTGAGAATTTGAGAAGAAACTTAATAAGGGGCTTTCATTATTAAGGAATCTATATTTTATACTTAGTTTTAAAAGCTATAATGATAGGCCTTATGCAAATGAGGGAGAAATCAGTAGTTACCTCAGTGGAAACTACATGAGTAACAGATGCAAAAGTGATTTCAATATCCCTTTGAGTTTCTGCTGAGACTTTAGAAAAAGGAAGCTCAGCCCTTGGCAATGCACCTTCCTCGCGAAAGGCCACAAGTAACACGGTTGGGGAATGTCCCACTAAAGTAGTTTGAGTTCCTGTGATGCATTCAAACTTTACTTATGTTACTGTGATGCATGGTATTTATTCGTAATCTTTTAGTAGTAGGTAATGACAAGATAAAATTTGGACATCACCCTTTTTAAATATTAGGTGGTTAGTTTTATTAAAATAAAATTTGAGTTTTCGACAGTGATGCATTATCCCAACCAACCTGATATTTTAAAACTAATTAATTAAGGACTGATCACCTGGTAATTAATTAGGCGGAGTGTCACAGGTGGTATCAGAGCATCCGGTTCTAGTGTCCTTAGGATCTGTACGGATTATTATGTTTTCGCATTGCGTCCTTTGATATAGAGCCCTATACATTAGGATTGTTGTTCTCTTCATACGTTTTACGTACTTCTTCTACAATGTTATGTATGGAGAGTTGTTTTATAAAATTCATTTAAATTTCAGATGTCGCCTATAAAAGAGAGACACACTAACAGCGCTGAATAAGTAAATGTAGGACAAGGTCAACGAATCCCTCAGGTACACCAGGGAAGAGAGGTAATCACTGAGATTGTGAACATCATGGTACAAGCACTGACTATCGTAATATTGCAGTACCAAAATCGCGGGGTACAGCTTCTAGGGGCAAAAGAACAAGTGAAGTTTATTAACATGACATTTCAAGGAATAATAACAATAGGAAAATACCGTCGCAATAGAGGCAAGATCCTCGGAGATATCAGTACCAAAAAGACTATAAGAACCAGGGGAAGAGCCAAACTCGCCAGGACTAACCCGGCCATCAGGGCCAGTAGCAGGTTCAGCAGGGCCAGAATGGCCAAGGGAAGGGTGGTAACGGCCATCAGGGTCGGGGGCAACAAGGACAGAGGGGAGGACCCTTCCCAAGAAGATGTTTCACATGTGGCAACACTGGCCACAAACGCTAGGATTGCCCTCGAAAAGGTAGAGGTCAGCGAGACCATCAGGGCCAGCAGAGCATAAATTGTGTGGGTAAGTGTTTCATATGTGACGAATGGGGTCACAACCGTCAAAATTTCCCTAGTAAGGGCAGGGTCCTGCAACGGTCATTGTATGCTTACCCGAAACCACATAATACCTAAATTGGGGAAACAGGGATAATCACACCAGCAACACACACTTCACAGCAGCAGTAGGTAGTATAGTATGGACGTATCTATAATGCCTGATATGAAGTTGTGCCACTAATACCTCATCTACCAACCAAGTTTGGAGGTACGATACTTTATCATTTATAGTTCTTCTTTTTACTACGAGGAAAAATTTCAAATAACTTGTGTGTGTTACAGTTTACTTGTACTACTTGAGAATCATGAGCGTAAAATGTATTAATATCCCGATTTCGAACCGGATCATTCAAGTTTGTGTGGTAATAAACCATTAAAATGATATTAAGTGTCCATTAGTCCTGGACATGAAATAATTTGTGCTAAATGTCATCCGAGAGGAAAATTTAAATCCTACAGAGACTTGTGGAGTATGTCGTCGGGTTATACCAAATCCCGGTGGGTAGGAATGTTTACTATAGTGATTCAGGAAAGAATGAAATATCTCTAGGCATGGGAATTATTTTGTTGTCAATTTGGATAACCTAACGCCAAATTAGTTGGAGTAATGTGTCAAGTATTTTTTTTAACATGAGAATAGATGCGCTACTATTAGTAGGAAGTAGGGATGTGGGGTACGAGACAATTACTGAGTACCACAACTTTCATTGACCGACAATGTTAGTTAGTAGTGTATCGGGGGGTCCTTGTTTGGATTTCGCTTTGCGAGACGTCCCACGCATGAAACCTAGCGAATGTTAGGAGCCGAGGATGGTTGGTCCTTAACACATGATTTTGGTACCCTGGTTATCATCCGTAAGCTAAACCATAACCTTACCTTTATTTTTATTCCTATGAACGACCAATAGAACCGTACAATATGACGTAAGAAGTGATATCAAATGTTTTACATCGAGAATATATTTGTGTAATAAGGAAAGATGATAAAGTCACGACACGAAATAAGTATTCATTTCCCCAAATCGATGACTTATTCGATTAGTTGAGGAGAGCTACCTTCTCCTCAAAGATTTACTTGGGATCAGGATACCCTAAGTTGTTTATCATGGAGTAGGAAATGTTGACGACCACTTGTTGATGAGATATAGGTTCTATGAGTGCATAGTCATGCCTTTCGGGATAACCAATGCCCCATACGGGTTTATGGACTTGACGAGCAGGGTGTTCAGAGAGTTCCTGGACCAGTTCGTCATCATATTCATAGATGACATTCTGTTTTACTCGCAGACATAGGAGGATCATGCTGAACCCTTGAGGCAAGTTTTGCAGACACTGCGCCAGTATGATTTGTACGCGAAATACAAGAAATGAGGGTTTTGGCTGAAGGAGGTATAGTTTTGGGGGCATATCATCTCCGATAGAGGGATATTCATAGATCCGGGAAGGTATGTGTGGTGAGGGAGTGGGGACAGACCATGACACCGACCGAGATACGCAGTTTCTTGGGTTGAGCCGAATACTACCGAAGGTTCACTCGAGGTTTTTCAAAGATAGCGGGTCTGTTGACGCACTTGACTCGCAAGGGGGTGCCATTTATCTGGAGTGACGCCTATTAGCTAGCCTTTGATGAGTTGAAAGATAAGTTAACCTCAACACGAGTGTTAGCAATACCCAGGATGGGAGTGGAGTATCTGATCTACACGGATGCATCCTTATTAGGACTTGGAGGTGTACTTCAGCAGGGATATCAGGCTATAGATTATGCTTCCCGTAAGCTTAAGCCTCACGAGAGGAATTACCCCACCCATGACTTGGAATTAGCAGCAGTCGTATCCGCGCTTCGGAATTGGAGACACTACCTCCTAGGGGATAATTTTTTCTTATTCACGGACCACAAATCACTAAAGTACCTCTTCAAACAGAAGGAGTTAAATATGTGTCAATGCCAGTGTCTTGCGCTCATGAAGGATTATCAATTTGATATCCAATATCATCTGAAGAAAGTTAATGTGGTAGCGGACGCGTTGAGCTGTAGTCCAGTTGGTGAGGTGGTCGAGGTGTGAAAAGAAAAATAGAAGGATTTAGGGAACCAGTATGTGGTGGCTCAATCATTTATGTCTGCAATGATGATTATGCCCCAAATTATTATGGGAATAGTACAGGCTCAAGCAGATAATCCGTTCTGCCAAAGTCAGATAGTGAATCTTTTAGCCGAGGGGGATAAGTCTTACACCGTGGGTTCAGATGGGAGCCTACGTTTTAATGGGATACTGGTTTTTCTCGAGGGTGAAGATTTGCGATACAAGGTGATGACAGAGCCTCACGGTTCCCAATTTATAGTGCATCTCAACGGGGATAAGATGTACCAGGAGATGTGTAGACATTATTAGTGGAGAGGAATGAAGAAGGATGTTACCGATTTTGTTTTGAAATGTTCCACTTGTCAATTGGTAAAGGTGGACCATCAGAGGTCGGCAAAGCTTTTACAGCCATTAGAGGTTCTTATGTCGAAATGGGAGAGCATTTCCATGGATTTCATCACGGAATTACCTACATCGCAGAGGGGTCACGATTAGATTTGGGTGATAGTGGATCGGCTGACCAAGGTATCCCTCTTTCTGCTAGCCAAGACAGACTACATTGCGAGATATGTTACGAATGTGAATCATTGATTTTGGGAGAGGATGGAAGAAGTACATTCCGCTGGTGGAGTTTGCCTATAATAATTCCTACCAATTTACTATCGGTATGGCTCCATTCGAGGCCCTATACGGTAGACCTTTTCGTTCACTAGCATATTGGCTAGAGGTGGGGGCCAACAACTAACTAGGTCCGAAGGTGATTCAGGATACTTCGGCGAGGATAGAGTTGATACGGAGCCATATTCGAGCAACTCAGGATCGGCAGAAGAATTACGCTGATGCCAAACGTTACTTTTGAGAGTTCAATATTGGAGATTAGGTGTTATTTCGGGTGTATCCTACAAAGGGAGTTATGCATTTTGGAAAGAAGGGAAAGTTGGCGCCTAGGTATGTAGGGCCATTCCCCATTATCGAGAGAATGGGACCAGTTGCTGATAGACTTAAGTTATCAGAGAACTTGCATAGAGTCCATGGCGTTTTTCATATCTCTTCACCGAGGAGATTTCTTCTAGATGATTTAGGCCCATACTCATATTGCGTTGGAGGAGATTGACTTACATCTTGATAGCTCATATGAGGAGGGGGCGGTTGCTATCTTAGACCGTAGCGAGAGGAAGTTGAGGTCGAAAGTAGAACCACTAATACGTGTCCAATGGCGACACCATAATGTTGAGGAATCAACTTGGGAGCGCGAGGATGACATGCGTGAACGTTATCCAGAGCTATTCTTTCCAGGTATATATATATATATATATATATATATATATATATATATATATATATATATATATATATATATATATTCTTTTCCGAATTTCGGGACGAAATAATGTTATTTGGGGGAAGTATGTAATACCCCGTATTTTTACACATAATTATTTTTACGGAAAATGGGGATTAATTAAATTAAAGGGAGAAATTTAAATTGAAACTAATCCGATTTTATGATAATAATCACTAGCGGGATGAGAGTTAGTAATTATTGAAATAATAGTATGGTCAGGAATGAGATACACGGCAGTTATATTATAAATAATTGGGACGCGTATGAGTTGCATCATTTGTATATATTTGGAGGGTCAAAAGATGATTTATTTTTGTATAACTCGGACGACTATTTTGAGTGATCCATAGTGTTCAGAAAGGTCAAAATAGTTAGAAAACACTATCCGAGTATTTTATTTGGAGTTCGGGGCATTTTAACCTAAAACGACACCCCGGAGGGGTATTTTGTTATTTAGGAATTTTATAGTAATTAAATGGACGAAAATTAGGTTAAATTAAAAGACATTTTCGGTTAGTGGCAGTCAGTTTCAACCTACGTGAGAAGAGAGGAGAAGGGAGAGAGAACCAAGGAAGAAGAAGGAGACTCCATTAGAGCCTTAGCCAAGAACTCAACCTTTCATAATAAAAAGTACACCAGTTCGTAGATCATGTCAGGAGGATTGTTCCTATACCAATTTCTACCCACGAATTAGAAGTTCATTTTTAAGACAAGTGATTATCTTGCTCTTCTTTTAACAATTATTACTCTTGTTAATATATGTTAAGGTTTTAGAAAAATAAATATCAATTTCGGTTTACCTATATTGAGATCGTGCAGGAAAGTTAGAAAATCTAATAGGGGTTTACATGTAGAGGATTTTCCCCTTAATAGGAATGAGAAATTTATGAATTAGATGTTAATCACGAAATAAGAATGGAGTTTTTATGGAAAAATAATTCTAGGTTTATGTTAATATGGTTGATGGTAAAACTTGGGAAATTATTGAAATTAAATGATGATTAGAATGATTTAACCCCAAAAACTTTGCTAAGAAGTATTCTAGGGTGACTTGGAGTAGTTTGGAACCTTGCAATTGGGTTGGAATGGATTTAGGGTGAGATTGGAGAAGAGAAAATTTGGAAAAATGGACTTTGGAGATGAACTGGGAAACTTCGAAAATTTCGTTAGAAGTCCAGCCCAGGTTGTTTGAATGACCTCCTTCGAACGATACTTCTAACGAGATTCAAGTATCCTTCTAACGAGTTTGGTGGTTCGTTCAAAGTACCTTCGTTTGAATGACCTCGGTCGAACAAGATTTTTGGGTCCACTAACAAAAATCCTGAATGACCTTTTTAGGCAGATTTTAGTTCAAGCTTTCCATAGGCTTATTTATGTGAGTGTTAAACGAGTATGATGGTCAAGTGACTTATATTAATAATTAATAGTGAGCAGAGAATATGTCGACCCTCGGAAGGTATAAAATCCATAGAATTAAGGAGGTTCGAAAATACAAGGTATAGTATACACGAATAAAGTACGGGTTATAATAAGAGATATATTATATGTGCTTCAAATACTAGACTGTGGGAAAGCTAATGAATTTATAAAATTCGTGTGTATGCTTATTGATTAAAATATTATGTGTATGACATACCTAGCTACTGGCTATCGAACGGAGGTGAACGTGTTGTGGACGACCGAATCCTATGTGCCTTCGCGGGATTTAGAGTCGTACCACTAGATCATGGAATCTTGGTATGAGCTATCAGTGAGAAAGATAGTGATGACAGTCGTATGGGTGCGTAGGTACGTGCGTATCCCATCGGCTTGGGACTATGTTCGCCTCCAATAGTGTTTATATTTTTATCGGTTCTCGAGATATGTAAACTGTGGTCCTATATGCATGAGCTTTGCAAATGGACTAGATAGCCGAGTATGTGTAGCACCAAGGGTTTCTCAACCAATGGTGAATATTGTTATATTTAAATAATTTATTATGTGTACATTTAGTGAATAATGGGTGTATACCGGAAATCATGTTTGGTGTCTTATGCTGTTGACGCTATTTTTATATGTACACATATGGTACTACCAGTTGGGTATTTAGAAGAATACGAGAATAAACTACAGAAATCCTATTTCTATATCGAAATATTAAGTACATCAGTTTTGAGTTATTTAGGGAGACTTTCAAACAACATATTATATACTTAGTAGTCAGCCAGGGTATCATGACTAGGATGGGTAGTTAGGCTCGTCAGATGTGCACACTAGATCGAGGGGTGAGTGTCTCAAGTTAGTACGCTAAGTTAAATTTATTAATAATTGTTCTAATTGAATAAATTTAAGAACTTTCTATTTTAAAATGTTTTCAACTCGAGCTCTGGCCCGTTTTTTGTATATCTTTCTATTGCTCCATTATTTTAGGTGCCCAGCCACAGGGACACCAGCCTTAGGAGACCCTTTTCAGTTGTCGTGTTGTAGCTGCTGTGGAAGCTGCAAGATTATTACTAGTAGATGACTCAACTCATTCTCTCCTTTTCAGTTATCCATTCTGATGGACATATCGTCCTTACCTATGTTTATTTTCAGAGACTTAGTCATTTTTAATTCTCTATTAGGTTTTTTTTCTCTCACCGAATTTATTGTATGGGATTGTACCTGGAGTTGTTTACTCTAGACATTTATTTTACTTCATTCAGACTTTACTTATGTTACTGTGATGCATGGTATTTATTCGTATTCTTTCAGTAGTAGGTAATGAAAAGATAAAATTTGGACATCACCCTTTTTAAATATTAGGTGGTTAGTTTTATTAAAATAAAATTTGAGTTCTCGACAGTGATGTATTATCTTATCCAACTTGATATTATGAAATTTAATAATTAAGGACTGATCGTCCGGTAATTAATTAGGCGGGGTGTCACATCACGATTGTTGTGACTAGTTTCCTCTGAAGAGACTAGCCCTTAATCCGCAGAGGCAATAGGAGAGGGACCACACTAAGTTGACTCTTCAGTTGTAAAAGGCTCCCTCACAACCTGAAACGTGATAAAGAGGAATGAGTTGGATAAAAAAATCTTAACAAGTGGTTTTCATTTTTAAGTCACCAAAATAGGTGGAGTTTATGAAAAATCTTAATAAACGGTTTTCATTGTTAAGTCACCATTATGGGCGGAGTTGAGAAAAATCTTAACTAACAGTTTTCATTGTCAATTCACCGTTGTAGGTGGAGTTTGAGAAAATATTGGCAAGTGGTTTTCATTGTTAAGTCACCATTATAGGTGGAGTTTGAGAAAAATCTTAACAAATGGTTTTCATTGTTAAGTCACCAATATAGGTGGAGTTTTAGAAAAATTTTAACAAATGATTTTCATATTTAAGGCACTGTTGTAGGTGGAGTTTGAGAGAAATCTTAACAAGTTGTTATCATTGTTAAGTCACCGTTATAGGTGGAGTTTGAGAAAAAAATCTTGGCAACTGATTTTCATTGTTAAGTCACCGTTATAGGTGGAGTTTACGAGAAACCTTAACAAGTGGGCTTTCATTGTTAAGTCACCTTAAAGGTGAGAATTTGCGAAGAAACTTAATACGGGCCTTTCATTATTAAGGAATCTATATTTTATACTTAGTTTTAAAAGCTATAATGATAGGCCTTATGCAAATGAGGGAGAAATCAGTAGTTACCTCAGTGGAAACTACATGAGTAACAGATGCAAAAGTGATTTCAATATCCCTTTGAGTTTCTGCTGAGACTTTAGAAAGAGGAAGCTCAGCCCTTGGCAATGCACCTTCCTCGCGAAAGGCCACAAGTAACACGGTTGGGGAATGTCCCACTGAAGTAGTTTGAGTTCTAACTGTATCAACTACCATAAGGGCTGAAGGAATCTCTGGGTGAGAAGATGAATTAACGGTAGCCTGAGGAACTTGTGAGGTCCCAGAACAAGAGGGATGAGTCAAACCTAGAGAAAGTTGAAAATAATATCAAAGAGAGAGACACAAGAAACACCATATAAAAGAGTGAATTTCACAATAAAGGAGCTTACCTTAGTGATGGTGGTAAAAGGGGCAAGAATCATGACAGGCCTTACCAATGGGAACTGTATAAGTGATCCAGTAAGAGATATAGCTATGTTAGAAGAAGCTATAATCTGTAAGACAAGGATATAAAAAGGATACAAGATAACCAGGTGGAAAATATAGTTTAAAGAAAAAAGGTATTACCTTTGGAAGACTGGAAGATACTGGAACAACGTCCATAGGAACCACAAGAAGAGTAATTGTCTCAAAAGAAGCCAAAGGAGTCTCTTATGGCTGATGGGAAGCTCCAATGGACTCCACTGAAGAAGTAGCTCTCCAGGAAGCCTCCTTTGCATATTGGGAGGTAGAAAGGTGAGAATAGGTAAGCTCAATCATAGGAGAACAAGGAGGAGATTCAACAATATTAGAAATATTGAAACTTGCTCCCATAAAAGGGATCATGGGCAGAGAGGTCTATCTCTTTCAACCTCCTATATAGACAAAAGAAATTTGCAAAAATGTTAGAGAATATACCCCACTATGTTAAAAATGGGTAAGTTTGGGAAAAGATACCTCTTTCTCTTGACAAGAATGGGATAAAATGACAATGGGCGAAGAAAGAGGTAAAGGTATTGAAAAAGCTCCTTTAGTGGGACCACACTCAACTTCATAGCTATCATAAAGGGTAATGGCCTTAACGGGAGATGGAGGAGGAGAAGTCCCGATAACAGAGGAAGAAGGTGGTGGATACACTTCGTAAGCACGTTTCTTCTAGGATTTTTTAACCAAAGTCTTCTTCCATGTACTAGAGCCACCAATAGTAGAGGGGACTCTAGAACTTTTTCTTTTTGATGTGTCCCCCTCAGTGGGATCTATCAGTATTTTAGGAAATGCTGTAAGGGGAGGAACATGAGGAGTATGTAGTTGAAACTCATAATGTACCTGTTCAAGTTCTGCTTGGCACTTCGCTCATATCTCCCCACTCAAATCTGCAGACATTGTAAGAGGAATAAAGGTAATAGGGAAGCCATTAACAGGGGTTTGGGACTTGGACTTAGACGTGGATTTCGTAAAAGCCCAACCTTTTGTTATCTATGACTTTTTTGAAGGGGATTGAGATGGCCCCTCTCTATACACACCTATGATAACAATACCTTCCATAGAGGCTCCTTTGGTAGGGGAAATTATTTTTATAATTGGATAATTTTGGAGGCAGCTGCAACTTCTAAGGGGCAGTAGGGAGGCAACTCACTAGGTGGGTGTTTAGGGGTGTTGCTCAGAGGTAATTCAACCCCCATGGCATAATTGCCTTTGAGTGCCAACCTTGAGGATGGGAAAGTGAGAATAGGAGGATAGACTGTGGGACTTTGAATGAATTTTCTAATCCTGTCTAGATGCATCGGCTAGTATTTGGTCAAAAAAGAGAAGTCACATCGCCCATCCTTGTTGCAATCGTCGAACAAATAAAAGAGCCAGTTGATGAAGTATAGAAAGAGCACATTTTAGAGAAATTAGCCCTAACATGGGATTCTTGAAAAACAGGGCGAGAAACCCCTTGGTCGAAGAGAAATTGACAGGAGCAGTGATTAAGGTTGTAGTGTTCGGAGGTGTACCCCCACTCAGTGTAAGAAGGAAGATGACCTTGGGTTAACAGGAGCACAACGAAAAAGGAATGATCTTCATTGATGAGGTCTTTTGAAGTGACTTGAATTATTCTATCTATATGGGTAAATAAGGACCTAGTATGGCCAAATAAATCTTCATCGTAGGGACACATGGCGAAGAAATTAGGTCTATCAAATATGGGAAGAAAGTCCTTTTTGCTCTTCTTCTTGTGAAACGAAAATAACTCATGGGGATTTAGGTATTCACAAACTAGATAAGGTTTTTTATTCACTGTTATCTCGGGAAAATGGATGTAAATAAAACTTGTCAAGATGATGGTGTTGGCAAAATTAGCCAAGTTGAACTAGCCAATGGATTATTTAATGTCCAAATGGGTCCTCTCCAACCAGGTATAGAGGGATCCCAAGGCTATGGCTGCAAGAGGGAGCTTAAACACCCTTGCTAAGCGAACGAATATGTTGATGAGATCTCGACGAGATTGATCATTGGGTTTTTCGGTCATCACGAAATGAGAAATAATAACAAGTATATAAGCTGGTAATTCTAAAAGGGTAGTTTTTCCTTGGTCAAAAACCAAAGAACCATAATTTTCATAAGTAAATAAAATAGCTAATGAGAGGGGAGAATGTATATCTGTTAGAAGATCCTATGCAACTTCGGCATATCCGATCCAACTTCACCCGGGCATCAGTTGCTTCAGGGTCTAAAGCCTCATCAGAGTAAGTAGAGAAACTTTTGGGCTCAATAATAATAACTCACAAATATCCTCTAAGATCACGGTAAACTCCCCCTGTAACCATAAAGGTGTGAGTTGTAAAGTTATAATGGGATACAAGCACTTGGATCCCAAGATTGTGTTTGGAAAGAGTAAACTCCTTAAACCACTTAGCCTGATAGAGACTAACCTTTGTGAGTGCGTAAGCATAAGTTGTCTGCATGTAGGTGTTCGAGGCAACAAAGTTGGTCAGGGAGCCTTCTGGACCTTCGAAGTCTATCTGAGA
Source organism: Sambucus nigra (assembly GCA_949130495.1). NCBI lineage: Eukaryota > Viridiplantae > Streptophyta > Magnoliopsida > Dipsacales > Adoxaceae > Sambucus > Sambucus nigra. The sequence goes on along the minus strand of OX422223.1, from coordinate 59,720,042 downwards.
GCAAGGGAAGTCACCTCGGTCCAAACGAAAACATAGAGTCCCCTCTGGGGGGAAGAAACCCTAAACGGTAGCATCGTCGTCTTCATCACCAATTGTTAAGGAAGCACATTTAGCATTAAAAACAACGGTTTTGAACATGTCTGAGTAATCACAGTCCTTAGAAAAAAATATGAGCACAAAGGTAAAAGCGGAGTTGATCTTGATAAGATGCCATCAGGGTGGTGGCATCCAAGGAGGTGGAAGAAAAATCAGTGGTGACAGTAGAAACAAGAGTGTCTAAAGCAACTATAACATCAAGGATGTTAAATGAATATTCCATGGGAGTTTGTGGTGAGGTAATGGTGGAAAGAAGAAAGATTAGGCTAGAAATAATGGAACAATAGGAGGTGAAGAGGGAAAAGAGAAGAAGAGTGAGATAAAGGCTTAAATAATATTGGCAAAAGAAAACCTTTTTCTCTCTCTAAGGCTTTGTAGATGATGATATCACAAGTGTGAAAGAGAAAAGGGTAAGAGTTTGAGGTAATGAAAGTTTGGAATACAAATAAACGTTTTAGTTTTCCCACTAAAGCACACGTATGTGGCCTCCAATGATGATTACAAAGGGACACGGGGAACTTCGGGGAGTTCCCTGACAGTTGAAAAGATAATCTCATGTCATTAATGAGGTGGAGATTGGGAGAAAGGGTTACTTTCAAAAAACTTTAATGATCATGGCACCAAAAATTTTGAAATACATTTAAAGCTAAAACTCCTAAGTAAGGAAAGTCCTCGTGTTGTAAGACCGAACGATGATACAATAGGTTGAAGATGCATCAGGGAGAATTTTGACCTCCTAACAATAGGTGGTTTCTCACAGCACAGTTCAAATAATTCACGATGTTCCGTTGCCATAAGTCTAAATCAAGATAACTTTGACTCAGGTACATTGGGGAGAATTTTTTCTTTTTGAACAAGTTGAAATGTTGATGTCCACAGCTCAGATATATTGGGGAAATTTTTACAAGTTCGAGAAGAGAAAATGGAGAGAATTCATGTTACTAGGGGTTGTCCTAATGAAAATGTCCCCTGACTGTAATTTCACTCAACGGTGGAATGGAATGAAGCAGATTGTGGAGAATTTCTATTTTTTTAAAAGTTAGAACGATGACAGACTAGATTCACAGGTGTTTTGGGGGAATTCCAATAAGAGGTGAAGAAAACGGAATGACTGGGATATAATAACATAAGAAATTTACAATGTCCCCTCGCTATACACCCAAAATTTGCAATGCTTTGGTTCGGTACATCAGGGAGAATTTAAATTTTTTCTAACAGGAATAGCGGTCGTAGTAGCAATGTAGGCAAATAAGGAATATTTTAATCTCCTAAACGAATACGATCCATGGGATTGAGAAGTTTTTTTTTCACACATTTATTTTGCTCATAATAAATATCTACACAAAGGGGCAAATGTAGGGGGGCTTGAAGGTAATCTATGAGTTAGGGAAATCTTTGACAATTAATAGAAAATACTCAAGAGATGTAAGAATCATGAAGATGACGAGGTAGCTCAATGAGGCAGCTCAGCGAGGAAGTTCGCTCAGCGAGGAAACTCAAAGATGCAGCTTAGTGAGGAAACTTTTCGAGAGATATCTTCTTTATCTTCTGTTCGTACTTAGTTGAATTGTATCTTTTAAATACATTGCTTGTAATGTTGTAACAATTGTAATATTGAGTGTGAGGTCAAATGGTACTCGTGAAAGACCAGGCTTGGAAGGGGCTGGAAGAGCTTACATGCTCTATCGAATGACCACGTCGTGGGAAGTTTTTTGGGACATGGTTTGGGTGATTTAGAAGTGAGGTGGTGTTAAGGCTTGTCTTAACCATCTTAAACACACCTGGTAAAATAACGAGAGATCTTTCATCGTGGAAGCTTGTGCAGCGTAACCTTGAGTTACATCGTATATTGAGCTTTGAGCAAAATAGTCCCCTACCAAATGTGACATCTACTTTAGGTGATGTCATCATCCATCTAAACACTTTCCAATCCAAACTCGAGTAGACCATTGTGGTATTAGTGCTATCAGATAGTTTGGTGAGCCACCTCTATGGTGACAGTCCTATGACTCATAGTGGTTACGCAAAAAGGCACGTGCTAGCATTTAATCATCATGACACTGGGTGTGCTAACCCGTCAGGCATTTAATGCTTATTACGTAAAGTGTGATAAGGAGGTATTTCACGTGCAGGTGGACTGTAACGTCTTAGAAAGGGTGTGGGTCTATTTATGGGACTCAATCACTTTTGAGGAAAGGGGGTTATTTCTAGAGAGTTTATTTCTAGAGAGAAATATATTTCATGAGAATTTATTGAAAGCTAGAGTGAGTTTACTCACCTACCATTATCATTTATTGTGAAGCTTTTAATATCTAACTAGAGATAAATCAGAGGTGGTTAGTGTGTTAGGTGTCTGCTAAAGTGTATCTAGGGTGCTTACTTCTTTCTCCCTTTGAACAAGTTGTTTATGAGTTTTCTTTATTATTATTTGAGTTATACACGAGAGACTTGTCAGTTCAATCTGAGTGTCGATTATATATAATATTGTGTGTTAATTTGTCTTTGTTAAATAGTTCTCGGGTTACCATTTATTACCATACCTATAGGAGTTACGCCTCTACTAGTATTACTATATTCCCACACTTCAAGGGGTGACATCTCAAAGATAATATATTTTGAGCCACTTATAGTCAATTGATCGAAGACAATCATTTTCTAGTTCTAAAATTTGTAAGTAACAATACTTACCTACTCATCTGACTATGAATGGACCCTCCTAGTTAGGCTTGAACTTTGAATTAGATATTCTCCTCAAGTGGTGAGTGGATACTCAAAGGATCACATCACCTACTTGGAATTCCCTTGGTTTACCCAAATTCTCATAGGCTTGTGATAGCACCTAAGTATAGAATTTGATTTTTTTTTCTTTTCTTCATTTCAGTGCTCATTTAACACTTACAATTACATGTGCCTGTAAGTGAGAGTAAGTCAAGGTTCAAGGTCAACCTTGCAGAGAGTTCTCCTAATTCCATCGGAAGGACAACTTATGTTCCACACATAAGAAAAAATGGAGTAAATCTTGTTTACTTTTTTTTCAAAGTCATATAAGACCATAAAAGTATTGGTAAATTGTCATTCTAAGTCCCTGTTTGGTCCTCTAATATTTTCTTGGGGATGTTGATTAGAGTCTTGTTAATTAACTCTGCTTGCCCATTCTTTTTTTAATAAGAGAGATGTTGTGAAAGATTTTATAGTTATCTATCAACAATCCCATTTCTTTGCACACTAAATGTTTCTCATTATCAGTGAAGATGGCCTTTAGAATGTCAAATCTACAAATGATATACTCGTGAATGAAGTGGGTTATTAATTGTGCCCATTTAGTACGTAACTCTGTGGAAAATAGAATTAAGGCCTTGCCTCGAGAGGTTGGTGTTATCTTTTCTACTAAATCAAACACCCATATATGGAAGGGGTATGGAGACATTAAACTTTTTAAGCTAATTGACCGGCCATGCACCATATTTTATGCACTTGTCATGACTTCCATTGCATTAAAATCAACCTCCATCATGGTCTGTAAGTGCGGTGATATGCACTTGACTTAAAAGACTTTGATACTAATTTGAGAGTGCAGTGCAGCAGAATATTTCAAAGTGTTCTCAAATTAATTTTATAATAATCCAACCAATTTAAATTAATCCCAAATTTTAGTGAAATCCTAAATCATGTATCTAAGTGATTAGAAAGCATTAAATTAGAAAGCTTGAAAAGGAAAAAAAATAAGGAAACAATCCCCGAAGGGAAAAAACCTTTTATTTCACTAATAATTTGTAAATCGCAACTTACAATATTACTAGCGAAATCTGCAATGAATATTCGTAGATACCCATAAGGCCGTAACCTAAACCAATAATGGACTCCCATACCGAATCCACAAGAATATGCAGTTCTGTCTTCAGCAACTCATAAGCACTCCCAATGATTGCACTCATAGTCAGCCAACACCTCCCTCAAGCGGTACCAAATCAGCCATAGATTTACTCTCTTTATAAGAGAAAACTTCGACAAGAATTTATCTTGGGTTCCAAAATAATTCACTAAAAGTTTGGGATGTTTTGTGAATTGAAAAATAAGGTTTCAAACCCTAAAGGAGAAGAAAATATATTTCTGTTGTTTACAGTTTTCGTGTATCTGAAAAACTCCGGTCTCCTCTGGGAAAAATCTCATTTAATGTGCTATTTATAAAAATTTGAGTCGGTGCATCGCTCAAACGAAATCAGGATATCGCTCAAACGAGAACAGATGTCTCTCGAACAACATCGCACGAGATACATTTGTTGTTTGAACGACATTGATAGGTCTCCCAGACGACCTGAGCGAAAATTATTTTTTTAATAAAGCTCTGCCTCAACACTTATAAATAAATTCTTTTGATGGAAAACAATGCCTCGTCACTAAAAAAGTATTTTACAAAAAATTATTGTGACACCCTGCCCAATTAAATATCGGGTGATCAGTCCTTTATAAAATTTATAACAGAATGTCCGGTTGGTTCATTTTTAGTATCACTATCGAAAACTTAAATCCAATTAATTACCTAACATTTAATTAAGCTAGTGTCAAAACATTTCCCAATTTAATTTGAAACCAAATAATTCAATTAATTTCTGAAAATTGAATTATAAACCACACACAAGAAATAAATGCTGATTAAATTAAATACTGAATAATTAAGACTGGATAAAACCTTCCAGTTCAAGTCACAAACAAAACCAAAATAAATACTCAATCCAATAGAAAAGAACTACAAAGGAACTGAGTACAATCCCGCTAATGAGGATGGGCGACACATGCCCAAACTGAAGTATTTGAACTAGAAACTGAATAAAATGAGAGAAGCGTTTAATCTCAATGACCCGCAACTTCCACAATAGCTGCATCTAGGCAAACCATCCAAGTATCTAGAACCGGTTTCCTTGTGGATAGGCACATGTACTGATATATATATATATATATATATATATATAGCAAAAGAGAGGAGAAATACAAGAAACGAGTCAGAGCCCGAGGTGTAAAAATGATTTAGTAAGTATTTAAAACTGGTTCTTAAAACAAGTCTTATATGCATGTTAGTTATCGAACTCTCACATGAGTTTCTCACCTCTCATCTATTGTGCACGTCTAACGTACATCTAATCTCCCCCTAGTTATACCACCCAATTTAACTAGTCAGGAACCATACTACTACTAACTATGCTCACTAGTAGTATTCTCGTATCTCCCATACAATATGCTATTCAAATAGTTTATCTCAGATACTAAGTTTCATTATTCACCGTTTGAATTATTAAATCTTTTATCCACTAAGATTATTTTATTTCTCATTTCCATTTTATCTACTAGTTTCACAAAGTAGAAAGTTACCCAAGTACACTTATACATATATATAGTCTCATCATCCCTCTCTATATATACAATAATCCTGCACCCGTAGGTTAAGACCACTCGGTGCAAAGTAATGATTATTATTATTACCAAGTCTACTAATTTCACACAGTAGAAATATTCACAAGTTCATATATATATATATATATATATATATATATATATATATATATTAATCCTGCACCCCCGAGCTAAGACTCATTAGTGCACCTATTAAGAAAATCCTGCATCCCCGGGTTAGCACCCATTAATGCACCTATCAATAATAATCCAGCACCCCCGGGTTATCACCCATTAGTGCGCCTAACAATAATCATCCTTGTACCCCCAGGTTATCACCCATTAATACACTTATAAATAGAATTTTTACACCCCCGAGTTATCACTCATTAGTGCGCTTAACTATAAGATTCTTACACCCCCGGGTTATCACCCATTAGTGCTCCTATCAATAATTTCCCATGATAGGCATACACACATCCTATTATAATTTATAGGTATTTATCCAACCTACATATATACTCCTCATACGTATTTTAATCTCATCTCTACGTATAGTATAAATATTTAGATTACTATCTCTCTCGTAATCTCCAAGGTATATTCTCTCTATACCAAAATAATTAAAGTATTTATTCTCACATACTTTTCCCAAAATTTCGTCTTATTTAAATTTACTATTGGGAAGTTTCTCCCACTCCAATAAATCGGTAAACTCAAAACTGGACTCTAAGAAAATTCTCAAAAATTCCTTCTGTCACTCAAACCAGATGACATGTCGTTCAAACCAGAATGACATGTCGTTCAAACCAGAATGACATGTCGTTCAAACCAGAATGACATGTCGTTCAAACTAGAATGACATGTCATTCGAACCACTTTCACATGTCGTTCGAACCACCTCACGTGATTTCGCGCGAGACCCACTGTTTCGTCTTCTTCACCAAATTTCTGCGTTTTCTACCATTTTTGGACCTAAAAACCTCTAAGATTAAACACCCAATGCCTCATCATCAATACCCATCAACACCTAATATATTATAAATCATTCCCAACATCCTAGGGTCATTAATTCGTCATTAAACATCATAATTATTTAAAATCCTCAAATTAATTCATATGAACCCTAGTTTCCAAATTTTCATATAAAGAACCTAATCAACCAGATTCGTCCATCAATATATAATCCAATTTCGTGATTAATCCTCTACATACATGAAGAAATTTCAACTACTAATTAAACCAATCCTTAATCATAATTTAAATCTCCAATTTTCACCCAATTAACATGTAAATCGTGATTAATTTCACATATTCTAACATGAGTATGATTATTGCTAAAAGAAAGCAAGTAATAAACACTTGCCTCAAATATGACGGTCTCATCCGTTGGTGATGTTGGTATGGGTGTGTTCCCCATGTCCCGATCTACACGGTGGTGGTGGTGATTGTGCAAGGTGGTGTTATCTTGGCCCTTTTCTCTTGGAATTAGATCTCCCTCACACCTCCTATAGTCGTTCTTAACTTCCTGTAACTTCTTAATCCTAATGGACCTTCCTTGGATGATATAATTACTCTTAATTTTAGTCCATTAATTTAGCCAAAAATTACAATTTACCATAATGCCCTCTCGGGGTGCCGATTAGGCCTAAAATCGCCCCGGGACCCAAACTAAACACACGGGTATACTATTTTGACTATATCAACCCTTCCAAACTCAACGGCACACTCTAAATGACCATACGAGTTAATAAAAATAAATTATCTTTTTATTCCATTCAATTAGTTCCGACACGACTCACACGCGTGTCAGACTTAAATTGCCAAACTGTCGTATTTCTCACTTCCGACAATTTATCAAGTATCATAATTCCATATTACATATCACACAGTAATATTCAATAATTATAAACAATAAGTATTAACCCTTGGCATGCTAGTTAATAATTATTTTAATCCGGATTAATACAAAATTAATTTCTCGCATTTTAATTTAATTAATCCAACAACAATAATTAATCGCATATTTATTCTCATAATAATAATTAATCACATAATTATTTAAATCGTCAAAAATAAGGGGTGTTACAATTATACCAACACTTATAATGAATTATTAAGGGACTTAAATACAACCTTACCAAAATCCATCTCAGAGAGGCTTGAATGCTGAAGAACATTGATACATGGATCCTTCTCGATGCTTGATTGAACTTGAATAAATCTTCGAACATTGTAGTGGTATACGACATACACTAGTATAATCAGGACTTATAAAATATATCCTTACAAATCTCCTCCTCTGTCTATGTCGTTACAAAATAAAAATATTTGAATTATCAAATCAAAATGCCTATACAAATCTAATACCCTCCCACGAACCCAAAGCTGAAAAAGTACTAAAAATGTTAAGACTTGAATCTTTACATCAAAATCTTCAGCTTCAAATCTTCATGTCTTTGAGCTTTTCTTTGCCATCGTCAGGGTTTTCAAAATATGATCTTTAATATTGTACCTACGCATATAAGACAAAGTAAATACCTCATGGCATATCGAGTATGATAGGAGATAAACATAAATCAAAACATATATCAAATCTCAAATCTCCCCCATAATACAAAACTCCTCCATTAAATCATAATTCGTTGTCTCCCTTTTTATTTCTCGAAAATAGACAATGAAAAGAATAAACAAAATAAACATGGAGTGTCACGATAAACAAAGAAAAAAACTCTAATCCCCAAGGATAAACTCCAAAGTATCCATATACTATTTTTGAGTTTTCAATTTTTTCAAGCAAAAAAATGCAGAAATAATTTACAAAAAATCATACACCATGAATTTACATTAAGATAGCCAAATCGTGAAAACGGAATGAAATGATGTGAACTAATTCGATAGAAAAATCAATGCAATCAAACATAACATATGTGTACGATGAATACAGATACTCATAACGAATGAACTCAAAATAGTCCTTAGGTGTCAAAAATGTGAATTTAAATGACATCGAATCAATCTAATCGACACATCAAAGCCAAGAATGATTCCCACACCAATAACGTCTAAAATTATGTAATTCTTTTTCAAGACTTTGTCAGGATGTGGAAACCCGTTAATTTATTTCTAACCAATCTCCCTCATAAATAATAAATCTTTTATTTTTCAATTGAGGTGATCTAAACTAAATGGCCCCTTTTTGGAATATTTATCTTTTTATTGCCTTTAAATTTTTTCTGCCTCTTTTCCAACGGTGGCTTTCACGACGTGATTATTATTCATTCACATCCCTTTCTCGTGTTCACTAATTATTTTTTCATATTAAATAAATTCCTCACGGGTAATGATTCTTACATGCACTACTTTAATTGTAAAGTTTTATCGCATTCGGTTCATTTTAAAGACAGGATTGTGATGAAAACATTTCGACCAATATGCGATAGACAAGTACAATAATCAAACAAGTTCGTGCAAGTGTACATTAAATGAGACTAAGAGTCAACCATATAGGAAGTACTCTCAAATTACATCTTAATGAGTTCAAACATTATAAAGTACAAAATGAAATGATGACACATATTAAAACATTATTAAATAGTCACATGAATACGGAATGAAATTGTGACTTGGTTATCCTAAATGTCCATTCATAAACAGTGTAAAACAAAATACAAAACTCTTTCTATATTTTTCCAAAAAAATTATCAAAATAAAATCTTTTTATCTTTTTCAGTTTTTCTCAAAAAATAGAAAATCTTTTTGCATTTTTTCAAAAAAATTCAAAAACAAAAATCTTTTTGGTTTTTTGAAAACTATATCAAAAAAATAAATAAAAAAGTACACATGTCATAAAACTAGCAAGAATAAATCATGAAGCACAACTAGCGTATGACAAACATCCAACACGATCAATTGAAAGATCTAACATGGGGTGAATTACGTGCAATCAGATAAGAGTCATGAACAATTAATCGAAAAGCTTCTAAATTCGATTTCCTAACCCAAACAGATTTGTAACGACACATGGGGGTTTTAGGAATCGAATTTACTCTACTATTAAACTTCCTAGAAGTATTTTAAGTTTGTAACAAAAACGCCTAAGATGACCTTGCCCTGCATAGTGTGTGCAAGTGTAGATATAGCGGTGCGTGTACTCAAAAGGCTGCCCTCTCCTAAAGTTCCTAGGTGGCTCTCTCATAATATTCCTAGGGTTCTCTCTCCTGAAGAACCTATGTGGCTCTCTCCCACATGTGGGGTTGGCTTTAGTAATGGGTGCAACATTATCATCGAAGCCTATACCACACCTATCATCCTTGATTTGAAGAGTGTCTAACATCTTATCTAGATTTTCTAACCTAGACTCCAAATCAAACTTTACCTTACTTGATTCTCTCAAACTCTTTTCAAGCTCACATATCCTCGACTCGATTACAAGTCTAGAATCCTCAAATTCTAACATCTCCTTTTGTAGAGTCTCCATCAACTCTCGAAGACTATCTCTCTCCCCTCGACATATCCTAGCTTCTCTTTAAGAATATTCGCACGTTCCCTTAGATCCTCAATCAACGCATTAGTATTATTATTATCTAAGGCGTGTTCTTTCTATTTAGATTCTAATTTCAAGTTTTCCTTCTTTAGATTTATAGATTCCATATACAGGTTATTGTAGGCAACTTGCTACTCACTCAAATCTTCCTGTTTCTCCTTACTCACGTCACTCTCACTATCATTAATAGACAAAAGGGTGGTAAGCTCTATATTAGTAGCATAAAATACTTCTTTTTCTGAATCACTATCAAGAAGGGAAGAAACATGAGATGTCGATTTATTATAATTCTTCCCCGGATTAGTGGGACACTTATCTATCGTATGACCAATTCCCTCACAACTAAGACACCTCTCGAAGTCATTTTCAACAGAAGATCTAAAACAAGAGTTCATGTGAATTTTCCAATTATACCTTTCAAACAGTTGACATCTGAAATCATCAATACCACCAAAAGTCATGCTTAAGAAAATTGGTATCTCAAAACAACATCAGTGAAAAATCAGGATTAAAACACAACAACTTAGTGCAAACTCTTCTGATATCAATTGTAAGTGCGGTGATATGATGTTGGTTTAAAAAACTTTGATACTAATTTGAGAGTGAATTACATCGGAATATTTCAAAGTGTTCTCAAATTAATTTTATAACAATATAACTAGTTTCAATTAATCCCGAATTTTAATTAAACCCTAAACGATGCAACTAAGTGATTTGAAAGCATTAAATCGGAAACCATGCAAAGGAAACCAATTTTCAGGAAAAAAATCCCTGAAGGGCAAAAACCTTCTTTTTTCACTAAAAATTTACAAATAGCAACTACCAAGATTACAAGCAAAATCTGCAATGAATATCCGAAGATACCCACAATGCCGCAACCTAAACTAGCAATGGACTCCTGCAGGGAATCCGCAAGAACACACAGTTCTGTCTTCAGCAAGGAACACTTGCAAGAACTCCCAATGACCGCACTCGTAGTCAGCCAGCACCTCCCTCGAGCGGTACCAAATAATCCGTAGATTTATCCTCTCTACAATAAAAAACTTTGATAAGATTCTATCTTGGGTTCTAAAACAATTCGCTAAAATATTGGGATGTTTTGTGAATTGAAAAACAAGGTTTCAAACCCTAAAGCAGAACACAAAAAGTTTCTACTATTTGTAATTTTCATGTATCTGAAAAACTTGGGTCACCTCTAGGAAAAAGTCTTATTTAATGAGCTATTTATAAAAAAATGAGTTGGTACATCGCTCAAACGAAATCACGACGAATGAGAACATATGTCACTCTAACGACATCGCGCGAGATACATATGCCGTTTGAACAACATTGATAAGTCGCTTGAATGACCTGAACTAAAATTATTTTTTTATTAAAGCTCCACCTCAACACTTAGAAATAAATTTTTTTAACGAAAAACAATGCCTCAGCACTTAGAAAATATTTTAGAAAAAATCATTCCAACACTTATAATGAATTATTAAGGAACTTAAACACAACCTTACCAAAATTCATCTCACAAAGGCTTGAATGTTGAAGAACTTTGATATTAGGATCTGTGTCTATGCTTGATTGAACTTAAATAAATCTTTGATAGTTGTAGCGGTATACGACATACACTAATGTAAGCTAGGTTTTATAAAATATGTCCTTACGTGGTCCAATAGTATCCCAATGTCATCAGTTTATCATATACCTTGGCTCCACACATATAGTATGATATGTGAGTTTCTTTCAATACTATCATAGACTCCTCTTTGGCAATACATCGTAAGTCCTTCTCATTGTACCTTTTTCCTATATAACTCCTCATTGACTATGTAGGAATTAGCAACCTTTTTATTCAAATAAATCTCGTATTCTCTTTCAATGGGTATTTATTCATCTCTTCAGATGAGCTATGTAGGGCTTCCTCCAGTCATTTAGAGTTTTCACAAAGTTAGTTCTATTGGTTGATCCAATCGAGTTTGGCACTTCAGAAAATTTATTGCAATTGAGCAGCCTCTTTACTCATATTACGCTAATAATATCCCCTCGCAGAAAGCATTTATGGATAGGGATATCAATATCTCCATAATGGGCTTTTTGCATTGATCACAACTTATATTGGGCTTCTACTTACCCCATACTTCTTGCTAATTAGCCTCCAAAAATTTTGAAGTACAAAGTACCTTGTAGCAAATAAAAATTCGCCAACTTTGACAACTTTATTGACCCTTAATGCATTTCTAAATACTTAACCATAGAATATTTCTAGTCTTGGGGTTCGTTAGTGGGAACCACAAAATTTACTATAGTGGGCACCATTCTTCTTCGAATAGTTATTTTATCCAAGGGAACATTCATCTCAAATTTATTTACAATTGTTGCTAATGCATATGGATGTCTACTCATTATTCGAGGATCTCTTTGAATCTTCACTGACGGGAATTGTTTTAGTATGAGTTGAATGATTGCTCGATAAGGAGCAAGATTTTCATACTTTAGATAAAACTCGTCATTGAGTTATTTAACCATGAGGTTTGAATCTCCTCGTATGCAAAGGAATTGGACTCTCATCCTCAATGCCTTTGTGAGGCCCAATAGGAGTTCTTTATACTCAATTTCATTATTCAAGAACTTGAAATCTAATTTATAAGAAATGGTGATCTTCTTTTATGATTTTGAGTGTATGATTCCTGCTCCATGAGTGCCTTACACTAAAGATCCATTAAACTCCATCTTCCATTCTTCCATTTCTTCACATATACAAGCTTATAAGTCATCCCCTAATAGCCCTTCATTCGAATTTTCAAAAAGTTGACTGGGAAAGTTGGCTAAGTAATGATTCAATGCATTGACTTTTAATGGCCTTTACTTAAAGACACTTTAAATCATACTCAGACAAAATGAGGAACCAATTCTCTTCTCACGCGATCAAATTAAATCTAGCCAGAAAATACTTGATTGGGTCATATTTATCCATAATGTTCATCATAAATGTGAGCATCTCCACAAACACTAAAGCTAAGTAATGTCTTTACACAATTGTGTATTTAGACTCAATTCCAAATATTACCCTTGACAAATGGTACACTGACTTTTTATTCCCTTCTTTCTCTTGCACAATCAATGCTTTAATGGATTTTTTCTGTAAAAATTAAGTACAAGAGCAAGGTATTAACTAATTTAGGTGGAATCATTGTCAAAGGGGATGCTAATATATCTTTGATCATATCAAATTATTTTTATTGCTCATTAACCTACATCCATTTTACTTTATCCTCCATTATGGCCAGAAAGGATAAGTAATCTCTTTTAGAGTAGGTATGAATCTTCTGAGATAAAAAAAAACTTTTCCTAGAGAAATTTTGAGTTAGTTCTTAATCTTTAGAGGTGGCATCATCAAAAATGCTTTTTGTTTCTCCATATTCATGTTCACACCTTTTATATTAACAAAAAATCAAGAAACTTGTCTGTTGTAACCCTAAAAGCACATTTAGAGGACTTTATTTGCATCTTATACTTTCTGCATTGCTCAAAGACTCTCCTCAAGTCTTGGATATGAATATCCTCTTTTTTAAAATTCACCACTAAATCATCCATATAAAATTCCAATATATCAAGAAACATATTAAGAAATATGGCCATTATCATTCCAGCATTCCTGAAACTAAATGGCATGACAATATAGTGGAAATTTTTATGAGGGGTTCAAAAATTTGTCTTTATGCAACTTTTGGATCCATTTTAATAGGATTATGACCAACGAAACAATCCATAAAATTATAAATCCCATGTCCTATAGTTGCATCTACCAGGATGTCTATGCTCGACAATGGGAATTCATCTTTTGTTCATGGGAGATTAAAATCTTTAAAATCCACACAAATCTGAATTTATTTTTGTGTTTCATAGCTATTGGAATAATGCTGGAAATCTAAAATGGGTTATTGAATGATCTTTATGAAACCTATCTTGAGAAGATTATCCACCTCCAGTTTTATCTTTAAACCCAACTCTGCTGAGTGGTCTGTCTCAGGGGTAGAGCATTAGTCAATATATTTAATTTACAAGAACTTACCTCAGGATCTATTCTTGGCATATTTTTATACTTACACGTGAATAGATCATTAATTCTTTAAGTAATCTCACGATGTCTTCCCTTTGTTTTAGGTTTAAACTTTTGGAGATGAATATGGATCTCTAATAGTCACCTTCTTCTCCTAAATTTAATTATTCAATTTCATGCAACTCCTCTTTTGATCCGTCCTGCATTTATTATTCAAGGTCCTTTGCCTACTCAATGTGCTCCACTATATGAGAGTTGTCGATCACAAAGCATTCTATCATCAGGTCAATATTCTCATTCCATAGTGCTTCATAATCACACCATTACAAATTCTATATCACTTTCCCATTAGGCAGAACCGTGTTCTTACAAGTCTAAGCATGCATGGATTTCTCTTTTACATTTTTTTCCTTTATTCTTTGCTTCTATGGGCACTACTCGAGGACCGAATCTATCATGGATGGACTTCCTTATCGAATTCCCTCCATGGATTGCTTAGGGTTCTTAAACATCTTTTATCAAGCGATCATTCCTTTTTTATCTAACTCGGTATAAAATGTCTCATCCACCATATGAGCTTCTTCCATAGAAGAAGGCCATTATGTTGCTTTGATGACAATTTGTGTTCCCCAAATGTTAGCCTTTTAACATTAGTGAAATGTGGAGGGAACAATCCCATGATTGTGCATCCAAACGCTTATAATCAGTAAATAATATATTGTGGTAGCATTAATAACAAGGAATTTGACATGGGAAGTAAAATTCCTTAACTTTAATCTAACATTCAAATAACCTATGGATTATAACCCTACATTATCAAATCATTAAATTACAAAAGGAATTGCAATAATATTTCCTTCGGGTATCCCTATCTCATATAATGTGCTAATGTGCATGATGTTAATCAAAACCCCACCATATACAAATGCTCATGGGAGGCTACCAGTTATATATATTAGAATTCTTTGGAAGAATGGTACTTGCATGTTAGACTTTGAGAATACTACCTCTGATGTATATCATTTAATGAGCCTCCTAATTTTCCTATGCTAGTTTATTGAGGCATATCTTTTTCCTTCAAAATCTTCCTGAATACTCTTAGTTATTACCACCCTTCTTTCTTATCTAACCCTAATTTGGTCGAAGAACCATTTAAACTTAGGGCTTTCATCGATTTTCTTGCATTTTGAATCTAACTTCACTATATAATTTTGAGCATTGTAAATGTATTGTGCCTGTAAAGTTCCCCTCCATCTAGTTTAAGAGCTTATCTTATATTAAATTTTTCAATCTCCAACTCTTCATTCCATTCACGTTTATAATCCACACTGGTTAGATCTTGCAACAAATCACCACATGCCTGGTGATTTTCTTTCCACTCCGTGATTCATCATTTTTTTTAGATCATGAGCAACAACCATGTTCACATACTCATATATTGATGAGCTATGAGTGGGTTCTTATTTACATATAATGGAGGGATCTAAAGAGTACCTTTAGAGACTTGCTCGTTGATTATGTTGCATAGAAAATAACACCCCTTTGTTGAGTATTCGTTTACCATCATGGGCGTTTTGTCGAGTAGGTTGGGTGGAGTTTTTATTCCTTCTTATATGAGAATGGGACATCAATCCATTACTTCTTCCACACTATAGGTTAAAGTTTCCTATTTCCATTTCCCCCATTCTTTGGAGATCCTGGTGCATTTTCTTCCATTTAGCACTGCCATCCATATAATTAATAATTTATCTTCGAGTGACCTCGAATCTTCCTTGTTGAGGAGATGATGCTGCTTTCCATCTCCAAGATTTTGGTTTGATGATAATAGCAATGTTCATTGCCTCTTGGGTGAATTATATTTATGTACCTTCTCTAGTCTCATTGATCAAGTGAATCTTGTACTCTTACAGCAACTTTTTCGCACATATTTTTAACAATTTGGACTCTATGTCTTCTTCTTTTTTTTTTAGAAATCTTGATCTGAATCCCTAGATGTATTGAATCAAATCATCTCCAGGTTTTTTGACTTCCTGGGCCAAGTTCATCAAGGTGAACGCATTTTCTCCATTAAATAATTTATAAAGAAATTACATGTGCATATCTTCCCAAGTAGGGATGCTATTTGGTTCCAAATGATAGTACCACGAGTAGTCCTTTTTATTAAGGGTTTTCAAGAACTCTCTCAGCCTTAAGTTCTTATCATTACAATGCACCCCAAGGTATTCAATAAATCTTTTGACATGTAGGATAGGAAGATAAGGCACACCATCCAACATCAAAACCACAGAAATCATATCACACAAGCCAAGGCAAGGATTCATTTACAGTTTCTTTTGAAGTTATAAAGCCCATGTTGTTAGGGTTTTGAAATATATTGATTAAAGTCATGTTCTTGGAAGAAAAGAATAATTTAAATCCATGTTATGGGTGGTATTTCATGTAGACTAATTGTACTCATATAGAAGTATGAAATCAGATCATGAGTGATAATCTAAATGAGAAAAAATTGGGCCTTATGTTGTGTATAAATGAAGAACATGAAATTTAGGGTTTTGATGAATAGTTATAATGATCCATGCTTTATTAGAAATTTAATGTTTTAAGGATTATATTACTTTGGAAATCATCTTAATACATGTATATAATGTTTAAGACAATTGGTTTGATTTGTGGGAAAGAGCCATGCAAAATTGCATGAGAAAATGGTGAAAACACAATTGCGTATTGAGGAAGAAAATAATCTGCGTAATTTCAAATCGATTTGATCCAGAGGCGAATCGATTCGGCCTCCTGGAGAATCGATTCGTTTTCCCAAAAAATGTGAAGTTTCCTTTTAAGCCTAGAATTCCTAAAATTTGGTCTGGGAAACTTTTGGTACCTTGTTAAAATATAATAAGAGATTTGTTATATTACAATAGGCTTGTGATGGGATTACGACTTAGTCTTAACGAGAGGATTAAGGGGAGATTTAATATACTTAAAGTATGGCGCAATTAATTTGAGAGAAGGATAATGAACTACGGGGAATTTAAGTGAATTTATATTATAAACCAGTAGTGTATGATAGAACTAGCTACTGAATTTCATTAAAGGGGTAACTAGGACCCTTAGAGTAGAGATTAATACTTGAATTAACATGGTAGCGATATTAATCGTAAATTGATAGTATGGTGAGTATTGGAGAGAGAAAATACTACGTACAAAGTATGATAATTAAATTGATGGTACGGTGAGTATTCGAGTAACTAGGTCGTGTGTATAATTATTATATGATTGGTGTTACATGTGAGCATACCTACTTTGCTTGCTATCATGGAGGATCCCGCACAGTGGGCAATCCCACCTTATCGATTCAAGGGAGGTATGGATTTGTGTCCAAGGACATAGAACTTAGGGCGTCCCACTAGGTGTCATGTATTAGTGAGACTGACAGATCATTTGGGTACATTAGGTATGTGCATAGCCCAAAGACGAAGAACTACGTTCGCCTCCATTGCTTGTTATTTGATTTTTTGGTTCGAGGAGACATGTTAAACCAATAATCCTTATTTTAGTACGATAGGTACATGGAATAATAGCATATTATGCCTACTTCCACGGTGGTGTATGCCTACTTCCAAGGTGGTCCTTGTGAGAGACACCATAATTATATATATTAGTGAGATAAATATATATAATCGCTTGAATAACCTACTTATGTGTGGTAGTAAATAGATTGATAGCGTGTATATAAATGATGAATTAAGTAGTGAAACTTAATTAAATGATTAAATCAGAAGATATGGAGAACGTTACTCATGATATCAATAACATACAAGAGATGTTAATTCAGATAGCGTATTGTATGGGCGGTACGGGGACTTATTGGTGTTAATAGTCGAGGTAGATACTTACGTCTAGTTAGCTTGGGTAGCATGGCTACGTGGGATATGTAGAAAACATTAGGTGTGCACAACAGTTGAGAGGTGTGAAAACTCTGATACGACGCAAATATTTCGTATTTCACCCGTTAACCTACGCGTTATTAGCCCCCTCGGGTATCTTAATCCCTATATTTATGCTCGTTAACCAGACAACCTCGGATTTCGATGTTAACATGTTTTGCAGGGGTTAATTGAGCTTTTGTAGGTATTTGGATGCTTAGTATGAAGTTCTGATGCATTCCGGCGAAGTTCCGTACACAACCGCACATTCGAGGGCATTTGAGTCTCTTCACAGCTTGGGTACCTGGCCCGACATCTCACGGAATTTGTAGCCCTCCTCGCTAGCTTCGCGTGGCCGCGAACGGTATGCAATTCCGATGCATAACGAAGAAGTTACGGCGTTTTTTGCGGAGGAAATAAAGAAAGCAAAAGAGGAGAAGGAGAAGAGGAAGAAAAGAAGCAGGGGCTGCTGCTACAATCTGCCCTGCTTGATCTATCGATCGACCATTTTGGTTGATTGATCGACCTTTCAGGATTGTCAATATTTTCCCTTGATCGATCGATCTACCAAAGGGGTCGATCGATCGATCCCCTGTTTTTCTGCAGATATTTTCTTTTCTTTTCTTTCTTCTTTTCTTTTATTCTAACTTACTATATAAGCCAAATTTTGTTGTAATAACAGGGGGACCAGCCCATATACGTTTTTAGCTTAGTTTAGTTAGGGTTGGAGGGGTTTTGATTGGTTCTTCTTCCTCTCTTGGATTGACACACTAATTGGTTGTAAGATTGACTATTCTTCTTCCCTCTCCATTAATATAGTTTGTATTTCTTCATTCCCTTGCTTTCTAGATAATTTCCATGCTTTCTAATTAGGTTTTCTTGCTTTAATTTATTGATTTCTTAGTTAATTAGTTTAATTTAGTTTAATCATGCTTAGTCCCTAGATAAATAGGGTCGGGATTGCATTTCCGCCATTTTCGGGTTCGGACCTCGAAATTTAGGGTTTCGTGTAAAATTGCATTTAATTGAAACCTCGCGTATTAAAGTTGGATTATTATGCGTTTAACTTCCTTTGTCATGCAACGTTAGTATTTATAGCGATTATCCGAATTTAATCCGCGTGTGACCATTTTCCGTTAAATGTTTAATCTCGCAACTTTGGCTTAAATTCCTTATTGCGTGATGTTTATGCTTAATTGAAAATGATCGATTAAATTGCTTTCGAACCGAAATCCTAATTAGTAGTTGTTCTGATCCGTTTGGTAGGATGCGATCCTGATCCTCACTTTACTTTAATTTAGCGTAACTTCTCTTTTTATTTATTCACGACAACCAACCATCACCTTTTTATTTATTTATTTTACACTTTTATTCCTGAAGTAATTAAACAATTAACATCTAAAATTCAATCACTCCCTGTGGATTTACGATACCCGACTTACTGATGTGCTTGCTTGTCAAGTGTAGTAGTATATTAGGTTTTCTTTTGTATCGCGGCGGTGAAACACATGACGATTGTGTCCTCACACGAACACACTTTTTCCGCCCGGTCACAAAATGGCGCCATTGCCGGGGAGTGTGTTTTAGATTGTAATTGTTTTATTATTTCGTAGTATTTTTCCTTTTGTATTTGCATTCTTTGTTTTAACCTTTTTTTGCAGGATAGCATACTTGAGCGCTAAGAAACTTTGATTCGCGGTTGTTCACTTTTTTTTTGCTCTGATTCTACATCTACAAACAACGAGGTAATCATGTCCTACTATTATAGTTATTACAGTCATTCTAATGATTCTTACTTTGGGGATAGTTTTCAAGTTTTCCATTTTCAAGATTTTCTTGAAAATGAAAGACTTGAAAACATTTATCGGAATGAAAATCGTTATTGGGAGCTTGAGTTGGATTCATTATTCGAATCCAATGACGATTCTTATTTCATTACTTTCGAAGACGAGTTTCAACCAAATGAGGAGTCCGAGGCTCTTGAGCCGAGGAACCCTACTTTGGAAGAGACTTTGCTTCTTTGCTCCCAAGGTTTGGAAAGCCTAAATGATTCTAGAATGAGACTTGGTGCACTTTGCGATGAGATGAATTCTTTTCCACAAAACAACGAGGAGGTGGAAACTTGTGTTTCACCTCAATTTTTCAAAGAATTTCTCATCGAGTGTGCATCTTTCTCCCCCGAAATTCAATCTCCTTCCGACGATGAGTCGATTGAGATTGAATTTGTTTCATCACCATATTTGTTTTTCGTGATCGAACCATTAGAATTACCGATTGATTCCTGTGAGTCGGTAGAAACTTTTAAAACTTCTACACTTTTTACCGATGAGGACGCTTTACCGGACTTGTTTTCGATGGATGTTATCCTCATGTGTGCACCATCTCCCATTCCATTTGAAAAATATTTGGGAGATGAGTCGATTTTTCTTGGTCCTCTAGTGTTCCTTTCCCCCTTGTTATCCAAATCCCCCATCGTCCGCCCAAAATTTCAAATTGGCGATGGTTCACTTTTTTCACCACCCACATGCCTTCCGTTGTTCAAACGGAATTCTTATTTTTCGGGAGGCATGTTCGCTTTGGAGGGTCCACCATTGATCTTTCAAAGTCAAATCCCTTTTTGGGTGGACCCTCAACTATTTAGACTTCTAGTGTATAGTTAGTGTGAAGCCTAAATAATAGGTTGTAAATAGTTAGCTTTTTAATTTTCTTTCTTTCCTTTTTTTTCTTTCCTTTTTAATTTAGTCTAGTGTAATTAGTTAACTTTTTGTTATTTGTTTTTGCTATGCTCGGTACTAACTTGTTTTGTAGATTCCTTTGGACTCGTGCTTATGGAGATCGCTCCAATTTTGAGTAATATCGTTCTTTTCCTCTCTTTGTGTTGTGTTCTTAATGCGCATTGAGGACAATGCAACATTTAAGTTAGGGGGTGTAGGATATTCTATCCATTTCTTTGTTTTGTCCATGGATTTTCTCACATTTAGTTACTAAGTATGCCTTTATGTGAAAAATTTGAAAATTTTCAAAAATATTTTCTTTCTTTTTTCTCCTTTGTTGGGCATTTTGCCTTGTTTTCGATAATAAATTTCAATAATTGCCCGATCCGATTGACAACTCAATGATGCATGTTCTCGATTTTAGAAGTTATTAGACTTTAGTCCTCAAATCATTGATATTGTGAATAACTTCATGAATTAAACTTTATCCCATGAGCATATGCACTTTCCTTGTCATATTGATTTGGTTAAAGATTTTTATAATTCAGTAATCTTTTGTTGCATTGTATATACTTACACCGAGTAAGCTTCGTACCTTTCGTCGTTTGTGAGTGTTATACACTATTCTTTTCTCTTTGAAAACGTTGAATTCATTGGTAATCTCACTTATCTTTCATTTGACCGTTCATTAATTGATTTCATACTTGAAATGTGTTACTTGAGCATGATTTTCATGTATTGTTTTGACTCGAGAATTGCGTAAACTTTGTGAAATGATCATAGGCCCTCTTTGATATATCACCCATATTAGCCTTGACCTCACCCTTAAATGTTTACCCTCGTTAACCACTTTAAGCCTAAATATAACCTTTCGTTTCATAACCCCATTCCCATAACCAACTCTAAATTGGAGTTTTAGCCCATACATACACTTTCCATACCTTTGTTTGGTTTGTTACTTGGGATTGAATGATGTTGTTATGATGTCGGTTGAAATTTAGGCATATGAGAGTTTGATAAGTAAAGAAAAGAAAGTAGTGAAAAAAGTGAAGAAAAAGAGAAAGCAAAAAGCAACAGAAAACAAAAGAGAAAATGAGAAAAAGAAGAAAAGAAAAGAAAGAGAAAGTTGTGTGTTGTGTTGTGTTCAATAAGCTTTGATTACTCTCCCCAATGATATATCTAATGCTCGTTTGGAAGTTACTTTCCATTTTTGATATTGCCCGCATTCTTCCCATTATCCCGAGTTTTCATCCCGAACACTTTGAATCCGTACATACATTCCTTCGTTTCGCACCCTAGCCATACCTACATCATAACCCTATTAAAGTCCTATGAGATCTTAGGTTGATGTAATTCAAAAGTCATAATAGTTGTGATAATCTGTGAAAATGCATTTCGCCTCTTTTAGTGTGCGGCATCCTTTCATTGAGATTACAGTTTTTCAGTTTATATATAGCGTTCTTCTTCTGTGACATGTGTGCGGCCTAGTTTCCATTTACATTTACTCTTAAGCCCACATGTTCCGTGTGTTACCTCCCTGTTTTGAGTGAATTCGCTTGATGAGCGTAATGCCCGTGAGGATTGAATGTATGCTTGCTTTGATTAGTATCCGGTTTATATAAGTTTTTCACCAAATCATATTGTGCATGTGCTTTCTCCCCCCTCTCACTTTTAAAGTTTCAATTCTATGAGGTGCATTCAACTTGTTGATAACAACGGACTTTAGCTTGAATTCGTTAAATATGCTAATAACATGTTTGAAATCTTTTTCGTTGTTGTTGAGTTTGTCGCATGTTGGGTTGGGCTTATTTTGAGGAAACCATATGATGTTTGTGGGTTTCATCCCTGAAAACCCTCACGAGACGACACTCGTCCACTAGGGTAACCTAGGGGTTTAACGGCTTATTGCATACGCTAAATGCAATCGTTCGCCCGCGAAAGTGGCCTTATCTTTTTATTGCTTTTATACCATACTTTTGTTCTTTCTCCTACTTTTGGTTTGCTTGTAGTTCTTGTTGTTTCCTATTTCATTGCTAGGGACTAGCAATGTGTAAGTTAGGGGGTGTGATACGACGCAAATATTGCGTATTTCACCCATTAACCTACGCGTTATTAGCCCCCTCGGGTATCTTAATCCCTATATTTATGCTCGTTAACCAGACAACCTCGGATTTCGATGTTAACATGTTTTGCAGGGGTTAATTGAGCTTTTGTAGGTATTTGGATGCTTAGTATGAAGTTCGGATGCATTCCGGCGAAGTTCCGTACACAACCGCACGTTCGAGGGAATTTTAGTCTTTTCACAGCTTGGGTACCTGGCCCGGCATCTCACGAAAGTTGTAGCCCTCCTCTTTAGCTTCGCGTGGACATGAACGATGCGCGATTCTGATGCATAACGAAGAAGTTACGGCGTTTCTTGCGGAGGAAATAAAGAAAGCAAAAGAGGAGAAGGAGAAGAGGAAGAAAAGGAGAAGGGGCTGCTGCTGCAATCTGCCCTGCTTGATCGATCGATCGACCATTTTGGTCGATCGATCGACCTTTCAGGATTGTCGATATTTTCCCTTGATCGATCGATCTACCAAAGGGGTCGATCGATCCCCTGTTTTTCTGCAGATATTTTCTTTTCTTTTCTTTCTTCTTTTTTTTTATTCTAACTTACTATATAAGCCAAATTTTGTTGTAATAACAGGGGGACCAGCCCATATACGTTTTTAGCTTAGTTTAGTTAGGGTTGGAGGGGTTTTGATTGGTTCTTCTTCTTCCTCTCTTGGATTGACACACTAATTGGTTGTAAGATTGACTATTCTTCTTCCCTCTCCATTAATATAGTTTGTATTTCTTCATTTCCTTGCTTTCTAGATAATTTCCATGCTTTCTAATTAGGTTTTCTTGATTTAATTTATTGCTTTCTTAGTTAATTAGTTTAATTTAGTTTAATCATGCTTAGTCCCTAGATAAATAGGGTCGGGATTGCATTTCCGCCATTTTCGGGTTCGGACCTCGAAATTTAGGGTTTCTTGTAAAATTGCATTTAATTGAAACCTCGTGTATCAAAGTCGGATTATTATGCGTTTAACTTCCTTTGTCATGCAACGTTAGTGTTTATAGCGATTATCCGAATTTAATCCGCGTGTGATCATTTTTCGTTAAATGTTTAATCTCGCAACTTTGGCTTAAATTCCTTATTGCGTGATGTTTATGCTTAATTGAGAATGATAGATTAAATGTTTTCGAACCAAAATTCTAATTAGTAGTTGTTTAGCCCGTGAATGCGTGTGTGCGATCCCGACCCTCGCTTTACTTTTATTTAGCGTAACTTATTCTTTTTCTTTTTTCACCATAACCACACATCACCTTTTCTTATTTCTTTTACACCATTTTTATTCCTGAAGTAATTAAAACAATTAACATCTAAAATTCAATCACTCCCTGTGGATTTACGATACCCGACTTACCGCTATGCTTGCTTGTCAAGTGTAGTTGTAGCTTAGGTTTTCTTTGTATCGCGACGGCGAAACACACGACGATTGTGTCCTCACACGAACACATTTTTTCCGCCCGGTCAAACTCAAAGGAGTGTACATGAACCTAATATGTGTAATCAATAACTGATTTTTAAATTTTGATAAAT
This sequence comes from Sambucus nigra, assembly GCA_949130495.1. Classification (NCBI taxonomy): domain Eukaryota; kingdom Viridiplantae; phylum Streptophyta; class Magnoliopsida; order Dipsacales; family Adoxaceae; genus Sambucus; species Sambucus nigra. The sequence continues at coordinate 59,695,693 of OX422223.1, read as the reverse complement.
ACTTGCAAAATATTTTTAAAATGTTTTGGATTCTAAATATTTCTATAAATATTTTTCAAAACCCTTTAGGTGTCCAGCTACAGGACGCCAGACTTGACGATCTATTTCCAAGGACGATTTACTGCAGAACTGTGGAGGCTTACAGGACTTGATTAGATGCTTCCACCTTTCATTCTTAGTGTAGGATTTCATATCCGTATATGAGTTGCACATGTTGCCCCATTCAGATTTCAGTTATTTCAGTTTTTATTTTAGACTTGTAGTGAGATTTATTCACTATGTGTTGGACATATTATTTGGAGTTGGATTTTGGAGTCGATGGTTTATTCGGCAAGACAATATTTATTTATTCCTTGTGATGGTTTAGACTATATTCATTGTGTGAATGTTTTAAATGTAGTTTTCATCACATTATTATAAATTGTGTAATGAAAGATAAAATTTTGACACCGACTTAATTAACTAATAAGTGTTTAGTAATTAATGTGGTTTTCGACAGTGATGCGAAGAATGAACCAAATTAGAAACCTCTTTTAATTTAATAAATGATTGATCACCCGATATTTAATTAGGCGGGGTGTCACATATACTTGTGTTTTTCTACATGCTTAATCTATATACTTGTGTATTTATAGATGTCTAAATTATTTACTTTGTATTTATACATGTCTAATCTAGATACCTATGTTTTTATACATGTCTAATCCATAACTCCAGAACCAAACCCTAGTTTTTATCAAAAATGAACCCTAAGTTAATGTAGCAAACCAAACCCTAGTTTTTTACATGTCTGTTGAAATTGGATTTCTCACGGTCTCCCATAACCGTAGGTGATGGGTTTCCACAGTCAAGTTCACTCGTGGCACTCATATTCCCAATTGCAATGACAAATAAAGTTTTCATATCAACAGCCTAAGTTATTTGTGATTATTCAATAAGTCGCGTCTTGGATTGGCCGTAAATTTCAATTACTCACGGCCTAACTAGGCCGTTGATTGCATGAACTCACGCTTTATGGTGGTCATTTTTTTCTTTCAAGTTTAATTTGTTCAGTTTAGACGATTATTCTCATTTTAAATTATTATTTTCACTTTTTATTGCAGATCCATTAAATGGGGAGATCTGGTAGACCATATTTGACTGCACCTGTGACTACATTAGTGATTAGGTGCTAGGTAATGAGGTTTGCTGGTATAATCACTCAATATCTCAAAGTTCATATGTAATCCCATTTGTTTAAATTTAATTTATTTTACACTAGCGTGTCAATTATCAGTTATCTAAAATTTCCTTTATAACACTAATCTCTCAAATATTAATAAATTTATTTATTAATTTTTCTTGTCCTCTGGATGATCTTGCTCACTTAGCTGCATTTTGGGACTTGAGTGAGATGCTTCAAAAAATGAATCTAGTAGTGGGGGCAGGGTCACAATATAGAGCGCAATAGAACATTCATCTCTATTATGCAATAGAGACAAATGTTCTATTGCGCAGCTCCATTCCTCTATGTTGTGGTCTTACCCCCATTTCTAGATTCATTTTAAAAAAGCATCTCACTCGGCATAGTATCAAGTTCGAATTGCAGCTAAGTGAGGAAGATCATCATGAGGATAAGCAAAATTCATAAATAAATTTATCAACATATGACAGGATAGTATTATAAAGGGGGATTCTACATTGCTAATAATTAACACGATATGGTAAGAAAAAATAAATTTAAAGAAATGGGATCACAGACATAACTATACATATGAGCGAGTACACCTAAAAAACCAAGTCACCTACCACAGACGGAGAAGGACGACCTGAATCCTAACATAAGATGTGCCCTTACAACTTCACGGAAAAAATTGTGCCCAACTTTATTACTTTGTTAAAAAATGTGATGATTTGTATATTTTATTACTAAACATTGTGGTAAAGATTTTGGTTGTTAATAAGTGTGATTGTTTGTACAATGTGGTATATTTTATTACTTAAGACTTGTTAATAAATGTGATTGTTTGTACAAAAATAATTAATCAATTGTTGAAGAATACGTAACGGTGGAATCATCGTTATATGCTTGGGGACATATGCCACAACAAGAGGTGAGGAGGTTTAATCCTCATGGAGAATGAGTGATCGAGGAACCTGATGAGTTTGAGGATGAATTTCCATTTGTAAACCCTAAAGAGGTGAAACTCACAAATATACGATACGAGCAAGAACCTCGTTATGTCTTCGAATCACAAGATGAAGTCGAAGACTGGAGAGAGTGAGTATCTACTGAATTCTTCTTTGTTAATTATATGTTTTTTTATATTTTATGATCTTACTCTTCAATTTACTGGTAGGAAGTATGAGAACGAAATTTCCCAAAATCAAAGGAGAAATTGCATGACAAGTGATTTTAGGGCATGCCTATAAAAAGGGGTAAATTTCACATCTTATGTGTTTGATTATTTATTCATGTGTCATAAAAACATGACCTGATACAAATTCATTAATAAATGCATATTTTAAGGTAAATTCATCGAATGTTTAGTTACTTTCACAAGACGCTCGGCTTGAGAATAGAGTCATTTGAGTTTGTGATTGGATCAAATTGACCCAACTCAATTTCCACGTGTTCTGTACATATACATATAATGACTAGTTGAAGCCCTTATACTTTTGACTCATTTGAGTCTAGACTGTATAAGAGCTCATCTAGTTTGGAAATTGTGACAAAGTTGTGTCCATCCTAGAAACCAAAGAGCCTCAGAGATTGGTTTGCTTCTTCTCCTATTCATCTTGTAATGATCCTGAGACTATAGCCATCACTCACACACTTAGAATTTAATTCTTGCATTTCATATTGCACCTTTATGTGTATTAATGTGGTGAGTGTGTTTAAATCCCTTAATTTGATTTTTATTAATTTTTTGGGAATTTTAAACATATTTTAATTAAGGTTTTATTAAATTAAAACTTGATTTAAAAAGTCTTGGGGTTAATATCTAAATATGTCATGTTGTGATTTTTGGCCTTAAGTTACTTTGGGTAGAAATCGAAAGCGCTAGAGACTCTAGGGTTGGCTTTGTAATTAGTTTGGGAGGCGCGTTTGCATTCGTCCTATGGCCAACACTTGCTGCTCTCTGATTGGCCAGAGTTGTGTTTCTTTACAGAGACAAAGCCTCGCATGTTTACAGCCCTTGGTTCACCCCTTATCAATGGCCTGCATGTCGCCTGAGTGAATCCCCGTGTAAACCTTTAAGCCAATCACATCCTGTTTAATCCACCGCCTGTTGTGAGCCCTTAGATTGAAGTCAAAGGAGATTGACTCAATCTCAGACGTTGCTTTTGAACGATGGTCTGGAATCTTCTTCCCTTCCTATTTAAAGGACCCTCATCTCAGCCTTCGAAAGCTTTTGCCATTTTGAAAAGTCTTAGAGAATAGAGAGAGAGAGAGAAACCAGAGAGCCAAGTTAGAAAAACCCTAACTTCGTCTAAATCCTTTCCAACCTAAACCACTTACCTCTCCAAAACACCATAACCAAATAAACACCATACTTAGTGTTTCTTGAGTTTATGAGAGTTTGAGTTGAGTGATTTCTGGGTTGCAGTAACCTTGTGTTCATAAAATCTTATTTCCAACTTAGACACTTACTCAGATCTTGTTTCTGATTCAATAGAAATCATAGATCTGAAGTTTTTCATGTCACAACACACTTAGTTACATTTTATTTCTCATCTTGAGAAGTTCGTTGTTGATTGTTTTCTGTTAAAACATTTTCTTACTTCAAAATCAACAATAGATGTTTTTCTGTTTCTGTTTTTACAAAACTTAACCTGACCTAGTTGGATTCGCACTTGGAGGGTTTTCAATCTCCTAAATATTTTCAAAATAGATTGAAAAAGGTCTTGTCCGATTTCTTAAGCAAGATCTCCGTGGAATCTGGGTTATTCTGAAAGGTCAAAAGGTTCTTGGTTTTGTAAGAAAGAAAAATAACAAACTCACTGCATATAGACTTATATGTAATTTGTATAGGACTGTTTGTAAATATAAGTGTGTGTGAGTTCATGCATGTGTGATAGAACACTTTTCACAAACATCTTCACACTACATACACTGAAAGTGTTGGCTATAAGATTTGGTGAACATAAGTCGACGTAAAGTGATGAAACAAAGGAAGAGTTGACAAACTGAGAAGACTTCATCAACAATCAAGATCTGCAGAAAAGTTTAAAGGACGCCAGAGGGTATAATACTGAACTTGTATAGACTTGTTATTGTGTGCATGTTAGTTAAATAGATTGTAACACACATATTTGTTTTAGTGATATTTTCTTGTTTTACTCCGTAGAGGGAGTCGTGGATGTTTCCTCAAGGTTAAGGTTTTACCACGTTAAAAATCCTGAGTATTAATATTTCTACATCTTCTCATCCCATTCTGATGTGTGCTGAGTTTAAAATATTTTAAACTGTTTACTAAAACTTGTTATCAAATCTTGTCCATATCTCGTACATAATTTTTGTTAACACATCTTGTGTTCAAAATCATTTTGATTTAAGTAAAGAGTTTCTTCAACAAACTTTCGGAGTTGCTTAAATAGTTTATTTTTAATAAACGGCTTTGGCAACGCTATTTCAATTGGTATCAGAGCTTTTGGTGAACTTTTTCAAAAAGATCCTGAGTTTCTGAAACTATTTTCTCAAAATCAATCATGGACGAGAAAAATGAAAGATATGGTAACTTGACCAGACCGCTTTGATGGAACCAATTTTTCTTACTGGAAAGTAAGAATGATTGCTTTCATTCAAGGAACCTTGGGAGATGATGTCTGGGACATTATTGAAAATGGATACTTTTATCCTACTAAACCAGCCACTGAAGGAAGTACTGAGAGGGTTAAGAAAATATTAAGTGAGTTTACTCAAGAAGAGAAACAAGTTTCTCGCAATAATAATAAAGGAAATAATGTTATATTTATGTCTATAAATGAACATGAGTTCAAGAGAATCTCATCTTGTACCACTTCTAAGGAAGCATGGGATACCCTGATTACTGCCCATGAAGGAGACTCTAGGGTTAAGGCTACTAAAACTCAGATGTTAATTCAACAGTATAATTCCTTAATCATGTCTGAATCTGAGTCTTTTGATGACTTCTATATGAACCTGACTGATATTGTCACTAAACTGCATGTTAATGGTATAACTTATGATAGACAAGAAATTGTGTCTAAAATTTTGAGATCATTACCACAGAAATTTGACAATAAAAGATATGTTATTGAGGAAATGTGTGATATAAATCTCACTCCTGAATTACTCAGTAGTAAATTAAGAACTGTGGAAATGGAATTGGAGTTTAAGAAACAATTGACCCACACTCATAGGAAACATACCAATTCTAATCTTAGCTTTACTTCTAAGATGACTAAGCCTGAGTTAAACACTCCTAGTAATGATTCTGATGAGGACTGTGACTTAGAAAGTCTAGATAATCAGATTGCCCTAATGTCAAAACAATTTAAGAAAATTGTTAAATTTAGAAACAGTATTGCAAATAGACAGGGCAAGTCTAATTATTCAACTCCTTCAAATCACAAACCTCATGAGAAACCTCATGACAAACAGAACAAGGACAACACAAGACCTCAGAGAGACCTCAAGAAGACTGAATGCTATTGATGTGGTAAACTAGGACACATTGCTCAAGACTGTAGAGTTAATTTAAATACCCAAAACAAACACTCTAGAGCCAACATCTGCAAAACATGGGATGACTCAAGTGATTCTGAAAATGATGAACCTGAGACATCTGATGGTTTTGATCCTTGTTTATCCTTCTTTGCCAAAATCATATATAATGATGATATGCCTGTGCTTGATAGTGAGGATGAGCCTAGTAATTCTAGTTCTGTTGCCTTGAATCATACTTTAACTGGTTTAGATGCTTTACTTACTGAGAACTTTAATACTTCTTCCTCGGGGTGTGTGAGTCAAAGGGGAATCGATACTGCTGATGTCAATGGGTCCGTGAGTTTAAGAAATGAAACCTTAGGGGTCACTTCACACACCTCACTTAGTGACTCAGACAATGAAGATCTCCCAGACATTCACACTCTATATGCAAAAACTCTTAAAAAAAGCACTAGACTAGAAAAGATTGTGAAAGATCTTACCAAAAATCTAGAGGATCTAAGTCTGATGGTAAAACTGAATGCTGAAGAGTATACTACTCAATGCATGTCTCATGAAAGTGATATCAAAGTGTTTGATGAAAAACTGAAAACTTTGACTGAAGCATTTGAAATTCTGGAGAAAAAATACAAAGGGACATTATTAGAATTGGAACAAACCAAAGAAAAGATAGCAACTGTTTTCAAAAAATTTACAAAATTTGAAAATAATTCAAACTGTTTTGATGAATTTGTTGCTTAATCTAAAACCAATTCTGATGATCGAACTGGTATAGGGTTTTGCCCCATTTTGAAGACACAAACAAAACATATTGAACCTATCAAATTTGTGTCAGGAGGCAAAAGACCTATAGAAACATGTCCAGACTTTCATTCACTAAAAACTGAGTTTGATCATCAAAACACTAACACTGGAGATGCAAGTTGCTCTAAGCATGAAAGTTTAACAAAAGGAAAATATGTCTGCCCCCCTATTAGGAAAAGTGAGCCTTCTTTCAAACCTGTGCTACCTAGGAATAAAATTCAGCCTCAAAATCTCTCAAAACCTTTGTTTAGAGACTTTCCTAAGGTAAATCCCATTCTGAGCAATCTTTATTGCTCCTATTGTGATATATACGGACATTCTTTCGATGATTGCTATGCTAGGAGACTGATTAAGCCTATCTACAATACTTCCATGTATCAAAATTTTAACTACTCTAGGAGGAGTCATAACAACTATGTCCTTCCCAGGCCACCAGACAAAAACTCCAACTATAGGAATAGAAAGACTAAACCTAAAAGGACATTTACTAGAAGGATTACCAGAAACTTTTCTAAATCAAATGCTCACATGTTTAAATTTACTCAAAATCATGCGCAAAATGTTTTTCAGCAAAAATCTAATGCTCGCAAATTTTATCAAATAAGAGCAAACAAGCGCAAACAGAAAACCAGAGCAATTTGGGTTAGAAAAGATGATCTAGTACCCCAGATGAAGTGTAATATTGTTGTTTCTGCTTTAAAAGCTGAACTTACATCTTCTGGTTGGTATCTGGATTCTGGATGTTCCAAGCATATGACAGGTGATGATACAAAACTTTTAAATAAAACCATCTTTGATGGTGGAAAAGTTGTTTTTGGTGATGGTGTATCATCCCAGATCATAGGCAAAGGAACTCTTAAAGAAAAAGGACTTCCTGTTCTTGAAAATGTTCTCTTAGTTAAAGGTCTTAAGGCTAATTTACTTAGCATTTCGCAATTTTGTGACTCAAACTATACTGTTACCTTTTTAAAGAACAATTGCAAGATTTTAAATGAAAAGGGAGAATGCTTAATTACAGGATTCAGGACTCCTAACAATTGTTATACTGTCATGTCTAGTTCTGAAATCTGTAATGTTGCCAGAATGGATGACAATGAGATATGGCATAACATAATGGGTCACATTAATTACGAAAATTTAAGTAAATTGTCCTCTCAACAAATAGTTAGAGGAATACCAAAAATTAAACCCATTCATAACATTGTCTGTGGTCCCTGTCAAGAAGGAAAAATTGTTAAAGCACCTCATAAAAGGGTTAAAGATATCCTTACCTCTAATCCCTTAGAACTCATCCATATGGACCTAATGGGTCCTTCTCAAACTGTTAGTCTCTGTGGACACGGTTATATTTTAGTTATGGTTGATGACTTCACCAGATTCACTTGGGTAGCTTTCTTAAAACAGAAATCCGATACTTTCCAAACTTTTTTAAAGATTCTTTTACGGATTGAGAATGAGAAAGACACTCAAGTGAATAGAATCCGAAGCGATAGAGGTGGTGAATTCAAAGATACTGGTATTATAGAATATTGTGACTATAATGGTTACAAACATGAGTTCAGTGCTCCTAAGACCCCTCAACAAAATGGTATAGCTGAGAGAAAGAATCGAACTCTTCAAGAGATGGCACGTGTCATGCTCCATGCCAAGAACTTACCTAAGTATTTTTGGGTAGAATCTATTCGTACAGCTTGCCATCTTATTAATAGGGTCTATCTTAGAAAGAATTCCAAACAAACCCCTTATGAACTTTGGTACAATAAAAAGCCTAATCTTAAGTACCTTAGAACCTTTGGTAGTACCTGCTATGTGTGCAAAGATAGGGAACACTTATCTAAATTTGAGAGTAGGGGAGATAAAGCCATATTCTTAGGATATTCACCTAATAGTAGAGCTTATCGGGTGTATAATCTTCGCACTAAAACCTTAATGGAATCCATAAATGTAATTGTTAGTGACACTACTGTAGAAAGCAAGACTAGTGAATTAACTATAGAAGAAGAAGCGTCAAATATTTTAGAAAATGACTCTTCTGAAATGGATAATTCATTACCTATTGAGTCACCTGAAGTACCTAACTGGGTTTCTAAAGACCATCCCATAAACAACGTAGTTGGTAATCCTAGTGAACCAGTACGTACAAGATCCCAACTTAGAAATTATGCTCTTTATGCATGCTTTGTTTCTCTTGTGGAACCAAAGAATGTAAATGAGGCATTGAATGACTCTCACTGGATTTCTGCTATGCAGGATGAACTTTTACAATTTGTCATTCATGATGTATGGTATCTTGTTCCACGTCCTGATCACAAAAATGTTATTGGTACTCGTTGGATTTTCAAAAATAAAACTGATGAAAATGGGATGATAATTAGAAATAAAGCTAGACTAGTTGCTCAAGGTTATTCCCAAATAGAAGGACTTGATTTTAATGAGACGTTTGCTCCTGTTACTCGTTTAGAATCAGTTCGTCTGCTTCTTGCTATAGCTTGTCACATGCATTTTACATTATATCAAATGGATGTTAAATCTGCGTTCCTAAATGGAATACTTGCCGAGGAAACCTATGTAGAACAACCTAAAGGGTTCATTGACCCTAATTATCCTAATCATGTATTTCGGTTGAAAAGGCTTTATATGGTCTTAAGCAAGCTCCTAGAGCTTGGTATGACCGCCTGTCCAGTTTTCTGCTGGATAAAGGTTTCAAAAGAGGTGTAAATGACCAAACCTTATTTGTCAAACATTTTAGCAAACACATTACTATCGCTCAAGTCTATGTAGACGATATCATATTTGGATCCACTTCTACCTCAGAAGTAAAATCTTTTGCTGAAATTATGAGTAAGGAATTTCAGATGTCCCTTATGGGAGAGTTACAGTTCTTCCTAGGTCTCCAAGTTAAACAACAACCAGATGGATTGTTTCTTTCGCAGACTAAGTACGCATTAGAGATAGTTAAGAAATTTGACCCCGAGAGTGCTAAAAGTGCTAAAACGCCTATGAGTACTACAGAAAAATTATCTAAAGATGAAAATGGAAAATCTGTAGATCCTACTTTATATCGTAGTATGATTGGCACATTACTCTATCTGACTGCCTCGCGTCCTGATATCATGTATGCTGTGTGTGTTTGTGCGCGATATCCAAACAACCCCAAAGAGAGCCATTTAAACTCTGTTAAATGGATAATTAAATATGTTAAAGGCACTCTAAATTTAGGAATTTGGTACACGCATGACACACCTAGCACTATTATTGGGTACACTGATGCTGATTGGGCTGGTTGTACTGATGATAGTAAAAGCACTTCAGGCGCATGTTGTTATATTGGTAATAACTTGGTAGGATGGAGTAGTAAAAAACAGAATTGCACATCTCTCTCGACTGCTGAATCTGAATACATAGCCGCTGGTAGCTGTTGTGCCCAATTATTGTGGCTTAAACAAATGCTAAGTGATTATGGTATTCTAGAACCCACACTACATCTCTATTGTGATAATCAAAGTGCGATTAATATTTCTAAGAACCCTGTTCAACACTCGCGAACTAAGCACATTAAAATAAGACATCACTTTATTCGTGAATTAGTTGAAACCAAGGAATTAGAAATCAATTATCTCCCTACTGATCTACAACTTGCAGATTTATTTACCAAACCTCTTGATTATAATAGATCCATTTCTTTACGTAAATCTATTGGTATGATTTGTGTCGAGTAAATACCTGATTATATGTTCCAAGTTCCTTCCCTTTGTCCATTTGAGACAAAATGGGGGAGAAATTTGAATCTATTTCTGCATATACTAAACATCTTGATCTTAGTAATTCTTTGCAGGTATTCTTCGTGTACAGTCATTCTCTATTGTAATAATAGGATGTTAAACTGTATATAGTTGAGTTATGTAATTTTTGCTTTCTAGGATTAGGGTAGATAGAACTTTTATAGGAATAGGTTTTTCTTACTTGTTGTCGCCCTACGAGTTCTTGATGACTCAAAGGAGATTCTGTCTCATATTTCCAAAGGGGGAGATTGAAGCCCTTATACTTTTGACTCATTTGAGTCTAGACTGCATAAGAGCTCATCTAGTTTGGAAATTGTGACAAAATTGTGTCCATCCTAGAAACCAAAGAGCCTCAGAGATTGGTTTGCTTCTTCTCCTATTCATCTTGTAATGATCCTGAGACTATAGCCATCACTCACACACTTAGAATTTAATTCTTGCATTTCATATTGCACCTTTATGTGTATTAATGTGGTGAGTGTGTTTAAATCCCTTAATTTGATTTTTATTAATTTTTTGGGAATTTTAAACATATTTTAATTAAGGTTTTATTAAATTAAAACTTGATTTAAAAAGTCTTGGGGTTAATATCTAAATATGTCATGTTGTGATTTTTGGCCTTAAGTTACTTTGGCTAGAAACCGAAAGCGCCAGAGACTCTAGGGTTGGCTTTGTAATTAGTTTGGGAGGCGTGTTTGCATTCGTCCTATGGCCAACACTTGCTGCTCTCTGATTGGCCAGAGTTGTGTTTCTTTACAGAGACAAAGCCTCGCATGTTTACAGCCCTTGGATCATCCCTTATCAATGGCCTGCATGTCGCCTGAGTGAATCCCCGTGTAAACCTTTAAGCCAATCACAGCCTGTTTAATCCACTGCCTGTTGTGAGCCCTTACATTGAAGTCAAAGGAGCTTGACTCAATCTCAGACGTTGCTTTTGAACGATGGTCTGGAATCTTCTTCCCTTCCTATTTAAAGGACCCTCATCTCAGCCTTCGAAAGCTTTTGCCATTTTGAAAAGTCTCAGAGAATAGAGAGAGAGAGAGAGAGAGAGAGAGAGAGAGAGAAGAGAGAGAGAGAAACCAGAGAGCCATGTTAGAAAAACCCTAACTTCGTCTAAATCCTTTCCAACCTAAACCACTTACCTCTCCTAAACACCCTAACCAAATAAACACCATACTTAGTGTTTCTTGAGTTTATGAGAGTTCGAGTTGAGTGATTTCTGGGTTGAAGTAACCTTGTGTTCATAAAATCTTATTTCCAACTTAGACACTTACTCAGATCTTGTTTCTGATTCAATAGAAATCATAGATCTGAAGTTTTTCATGTCACAACACATTTAGTTGCATATTATTTCTCATCTTGAGAAGTTCGTTGTTGATTGTTTTCTGTTAAAACATTTTCTTACTTCAAAATCAACAATAGATGTTTTCTGTTTCTGTTTTTACAAAACTTAACCTGACCTAGTTGGATTCGCACTTGGAGGGTTTTCAATCTCCTAAATATTTTCAAAATAGATTGAAAAAGGTCTTGTCCGATTTCTTAAGCAAGATCTCCGTGGAATCTGGGTTATTCTGAAAGGTCAAAAGGTTCTTGGTTTTGTAAGAAAGAAAAATAACAAACTCACTGAATATAGACTTATATGTAATTTGTATAGGACTGTTTGTAAATATAAGTGTGTGTGAGTTCATGCATGTTTGATAGAACACTTTTCACAAACATCTTCACACTACATACACTGAAAGTGTTGACTATAAGATTTGGTGAACATAAGTCGACGTAAAGTGATGAAACAAAGGAAGAGTTGACAAACTGAGAAGACTACATCAACAATCAAGATCTGCAGAAAAGTTTAAAGGACGCCAGAGGGTATAATCCTGAACTTGTATAGACTTGTTATTGTGTGCATGTTAGTTAAATAGATTGTAACTCACATATTTGTTTTAGTGATATTTTCTTGTTTTACTCCGTAGAGGGAGTCGTGGATGTTTCCTCAAGGTTGAGGTTTTACCACGTTAAAAATCCTGAGTATTAATATTTCTACATCTTCTCATCCCATTCTGATGTGTGCTGAGTTTAAAATATTTTAAACTGTTTACTAAAACTTGTTATCAAATCTTGTCCATATCTCGTTCATAATTTTTGTTAACACATCTTGCGTTCAAAATCATTTTGATTTAAGTAAAGAGTTTCTTCAACAAACTTTTGGAGTTGCTTAAATAGTTTATTTTTAATAAACGGCTTTGGCAACGCTATTTCACTAGTTTCATTGATGCAGTGTTCATAAAATGAAGATAGATTAGCTTAATTTTATGAAGATTGTATTAAAGAAACTAATCAAAAATGTACAAGTAAAAGAATACGTTGGGGTTCCAGGATCAATTTGGTTTACTCACATATTCAGAAGATTCTATTTAATGGCCTTCTTGGATACCAGGAATCAGTTACTCTTAAATTTAACTGAAGTAGTTATATAATTGATATGCATTATCTTTTCAATCTTTTAGATGATAGAAGGAGTACGGGATAATTATTAGTTTTGTTTGGTTTGGCTGTTAGATAATTATTGGTTGTTGGCTTGTTGTTGGATAGTGTGTTAGAAATAGTACGAGATAATAATTTGTTTTGTTTGGTTTAGTTGTTAAATAATGATTGGTTATTGGCTTTTGGTTGGATAGTACGTTGGAAGGAGTACAAAAAAATTATTGGTTGTTAGCTTGTTGTTGGTTTTTGGTTATTGGATAATCACAGGACCCCCAGTTTGATAACACGATATTAACTTCAAAATATCTTGAGTTAGGCTTAAAAACATGTCATTAGGGGGCAAAACCCCGAAACACCCTTCAAACGTGGAAAATCACTCGCAAGAGTCGAAAGAGTTTAAGAGCCTCATGATCAGATGTTGATCATAGACAATTAGTCGAGAGATGTACCAAGCATCGACGACGGTGGATTTGTACTCCACCTCATAGTCGGGATTCTCCATCATATGGCATTGGAAACTTAGAAAAGTGTCAAAGCTAGTGTAGTGTTTGTATAGAGTAGCATGGGGAGTGTGTGTGAAATACAAAAAATTAAAAAAAGGCACACTTAGGCTTTAAAATGTACCGTGGGGGTATGGGCACCCCCAGTGGCACCTGAATGGACCACGAGTGGCACAAACACCTCATTTGTAACTGTTTTGAGCTCGAGAGTTTTGCGAACAAGATATTAATTGGAGAGAGATTGTTAGAGACCATGGGAATCCTACATGCTACGACAACCAATAAGTATCCAACATATTATTTAACAATCAGACATTGGTCCCGTACGAGGTGCAGGTGCCTCTCACGGGGCCATTTGGGGGTGTTTTGTTTTCTCACCCTCTAACGGAATGTTTTTAAGATAAAGTCTAGATATTTTAAAATTAATTTTATATTCTCAAATCGAGGGTCCTGTGATCACGTGATCAGTTCATGCAAATTACATTGGTCCCGTGCGAGGTGTTCGCGCCTTTCATGGGGACGTTTGGGGGGTGTTTTGATTTTTCTCTCTCTAACAACATGTATTTAAACTTAAGTCCAGATATTTTTAAATTATCATCATATTCTCAAACCGGGGGGTCCCGTGACCACGCGGTCAGTTTTCATGAGTTATATTGGTCCCTTGCGAGGTGTTTGCAGCTCTCATGGGGCCGTTTTGTGGGTGCTTTGTGTTTCGCCCTCTAAAGGAAGGTTTGGCAAGAAAATTTATTTTTTCTTTCCTTACTATATTTAACGTGTTGTAGAGCTCATTGAATTTTTTCTAGAAAGGAGTCCCAGATAATATGATGCATTTTCCCGTTTAGAGTTTGATAGAGTATTCCAAATACGAATCTTCTCAGTACGGGGAGAGTGGCATTCATCAAAATCCACCAATAGAGGACACTCCAATAGTATTTTCCCCCATTATTGATGTTTCTCATTTACAACACTCCTCTTACCTTTCTTTGAGTGTTCATTCTCCGTGATTTTCTCACCGAAAAGCTTCTCATACAAATTATAGCTTACTCCCAGTATGCTTTTGTCTTTTTACCATGAATACACCTTTGACACTCGTACAAATTATTTACTCGCACACTTTTTCTCTTGGAGAAGCTCAAGATCTATATTTCATTTCTAGATTTTTCAGGATTGTTGAGATTATGAAATGGGAATTCAAATTTCCATTTTTTATCAAAAAATTGGAAATCTAAAAATACCCGATTCATAAGCTCAACAATACTGAGAAATCTAGAAATAAAAATATAGAGTTTAAGCTTCTCCAAAAGAAAAGGTGTGGGAGTAAACAATTTGTACGCATGAAGTAGGTGTATTCATGGAAGAAAGACCAAAGCATCTTGGGAATAAGCTATAATTTGTATGAGAAGCTTGTCGGTGAGAAAATCATGGCAAAGGAACACTTAAATGTAACACCTCGTGATTTTTGAGACGTAAAAAAATCTATATTAAATTTAAAATTTTGGAAAAATAACTTCTTTGAATCTATTTAATTTTTATATGTAAAAAGGTTGGTATTTATATAGAGAAATAAGGTTTTAAGTAGAATTAAAATTGGGATTAAAATTTTAAAATTATAACTTTGTGTATAAAAATCGGGGGAGGATCCGACCTAAGGAGAAAAAAAATAAAAATATTTGATTGTCCAATCGAGATGAATTTTTCGTGTGGCTTCGTCCCGCCTTCGGCTAAGACATACTAAAATTTTAGCTAATTCCAACGGTCCAATCGTTTGGAATAAATTTTTTAGTGTTTGTATTATATTACCACTCAAATTCTTTTTGGTATATAAACAGAAATTGACGGGTTTAGGAGTTTTAAAACACATTTTAACTTTCTCAAAAATCAGTATACTCCCATAATGTCATTTTCTCTCATCTACAAAGCCTAAACCCATCGAACACAACTTTCAGCCCAAGTTTTGAAGGTCTAAGTTTAGTTTTCTTAAGATCATCCAAGAACGCATCAATATTATTAATTTTTATATAGGAACGCAACCATCTAATCAGAATTTTCATTCAATTTTTCTTTAGGCATGAATATCTCTATTCTCTCTCTTTACTATTATGCATTTTAAATGTCGCCTAAACAATAATCTACATATTTTTTTAAAATAAATTAGTAACCTTAATTAGGAAAATTGAAAACTATTTTGGGACTGTTTTGGGAAAAACTCTTAATATGAATTAAGACATGTAACCCTTGGGTGCTTACGATATAAGTTAGGTTTTTGGATAATATGGGTGTGAATTCACATGTATAGATTGTAGAAATTTCATTTAAATAAAAAAGGAACATGTACAACCACGTAAAAATCATGTAGGTATGACTAAAGTGAATTGTTATTGTGTGTTCCCTAAACTCTCATGATGTTAAATCTACAATTGTTGGATAAAATTAAATTGTGTTAATTACAATGATGGATTGACGAATTAAATTAAACTAAATTGTGATTGTATGAATAATTGAATAATTTGATGAGAAAGTAATGTTTAATTAATATTATGATCAAATGGACATTAATTGAATAATTAGTGATGTTGAATTTAATTGGAAATATTATTTTGATAAAACGGAAATTTTGCCTTATGCCACTTGTTAACTTTTAATATATTCGACATCGCGGGGACGACGGGTTTGTGGGGTAGATATGACTTTCACCTATATTTGGGTTACTTTATAAGTATGGAAATAGTTAGCAGACCTTTGGGTTGTTATCGCTTTTTAGGTATGAGACTAGATAGTGTAGACAAGTTACAGAGAAATATTTCGGGGTGGAGCTGATTTTTATGTCGTTATGTGGATTGAGATGGGCTAGGAACGACACTCAAAAGAGAAAAAAGTTAGAAATTCATACTACATGATAGGGTAGGACGTGTTTACATTTTAGGGACCTCTAGGTATGGGAATTGGGTTAGGTTTAAGGATTTATGCTCTATAATAGGGTGGGGCGAATATAAATAATGTGGAAAAAAGATAAGGAGAAATTGAGAATTAATACCTAAGATAATAAATGGGTCTCAAAATGAATTTGCGTCGAGAGTGTGTGAAGGGAAAATAGATAAACAGGTAGACTGGCTATAACAACATGGGTGTGAGTTGGCGTCACAAGTATGTGAGGGTTGACGGGCTATAGTGACATGTCATACGTGGAACCTCACGAGTGTGTGGAGAGCTGACAGTAAAACGGGCTCACTGAACATAATGAGGGGAATGGGTGTGATGTAAAACATTAAGCGGGAGTCCCGCAGCTAAAATGGTGTAAAACTTTAAGCGGGAGTCCCGTTAGTGATATTAATGTTGAATAAAAAACAATAATTTGGTAAATTAAATTAAAGTAGACGAATAGTTGTTGATAAAAATCAAATAGTTGGACTTTGGACTTTGGGGTGACTTAGATGTGGATAGATAGTAGTTTATATTACTCGCTGGTTAATATATCTCGTTTAAGTTAAAATATTCTATTGTAGTATTTCTCATGTATAATGTTATTGTCTGGGTTCACGGACCCTAATTGGGGGAAGTAGCTGGTATTCATGCATTGGGCTCTGACATATTTCATTGAATAATATTTTTCAGGTGTAGTGCTGGAATAGTCTCTCAGGAGTAATTGGAGATATATTTTTTAGGTGCAGCTGGAGACTTATTTATTTTACATGCTTAGTCATTTAGACATATTTTCCTTTTCGTCACATTTATTGTGAGACTTTATTTATGAATTTGGAGGGCCATTCATTTCCACATTTTTTTACGATTTTATTCAAATATGTGTAGCGGAGTTATTTCATTTGAGTTTATATATATTGGAGGTTTGATTTATTTTGGAGATTAGCATGGTAATGGATTTTATTATTGCACGAATGGTTATATTTATTGGATCGATATGATTATTATCTTGTGGAATGAATTTCTATGTCTCATGTATGTCAAATACTAAGAATGATTATTTATTTAGTGACTCACAATGTGGTTTGGCGGTGGTGGTTGGCTACCCTACTGTTCAGATTGTTCGGGGTGTTACAGATGGAATCAGATCATGGTCTTAGGTCTCGTAGGATGTGAGTCCGTTTAGCTTCCATGTTATCGATCTTTGATCACCTTTGTTGATTCGTACTCTGTAGGGTAGTGGGTCTATCATACGTATTAGATGTGTTCATGGAGATGTGGAGTTTTGTGTTAAGGACGTTGTAGGCATTAAGGTTATGACTAGTAATCTGGATGTGAGGATACTTAGAAGTGATTTTGATAGACGAGATTTATTTTTAAGATTGTTAGTGAAAATGTTAGGTATCGTAATTATCAATTTGGTGATATGAATTGACATGACGACTTAAGTGTTACGGTGACATTTGATGATAGAATCGAGTGATGATTCGTGGGGGAACGTGGTACGCCGTTATTTTCATAAATATGCCTACTTATATAGGTATGATATATATTGTATGTTTGTTCATGGGGTAAGTGTGCGTAGGATTGGGTGTATGGGTGTCCAATCAGGGTATTTTATGGGTAGGCTTATGTGAGCCTTATTTTATTTTGTGCATTTACGCTTCGTCGAATTTCGAGGACGAAATTTTTGTTCTAGTGGGAAAGTATGTAACACCTCGTGATTTTTTAGCCATAAAATAAATCTTTATTAAATTAAAAATTTTGAAAAAATAAATTTTTGGATTCTATTTAATTTTGGTGTGTAAAAAGGTTGGTATTTATATATAAAATTATGGTTTTAAGTGGAATTTAAATTGGGATTAAAATTTTGAAATTATAACTTTCTGTATAAAAATCGGGGGAGGATCTGACCTAAGGATAAAAAAATATATAAAAACATATGACTGTCCGGTCGAGATGATTTTTTTGTGGTTTCGTCTAGACTTCAGCTAAAACATACTAAAATTTCAGCTAATTTCAACAATTCGATCGTCCGAAATAAATTTTTTAGTGTTTGTATTTTATTGGGACTCAAATTCTTTCTGGTTTATAAGCATAAAGTGACGGGTTTAGGACTTTTAACACACATTTTTGCCTTCTCAAAAATCAATATCCTCCCATAATTCCATTCTCTCTCATGTATAAAACCCAAACCCCATTGAACACAACTTGAAACCCAAGTTTTGAAGATCTAAATCTTGTTTTCTCAAGATCATCCAAGAATGCATCGTTATTGTTTTTTCGAGAGGAACGCAACCATATAATCAAAATTTTCAATCAACTATCTTCATACATGAATATCTTTGTTCTCTCTCTTTAGTGTTATACATTTTAAATGTCACCTAAACATTAATCTACATTATTTTTTAAAATATAGTAGTAACCTTAATTAAGGAAAGCGAAAACTAATTTGGTACTCTTTGGGAGGAAAATCTTAATATAAATTAAGACTTGTAACACTTGGGTTCTTAGGATAGAAGTTCGGTTTTGGATAATATGGGTGTGAATTCACATGTAGAGATTGTATAAATTTTATTTCAATAAAAATGGGACGGGTACAACCATTAATATCATGTAGGTATGACTAAAGAAATTTTTATTGTGTGTTCCATGGAATAGCATGATATTAAATCTACAATTGTTGAATGAAATTAAATTGTGTTAATTACGATGATGGATTGACGAATTAAATTAATTTAAATTGTGATCGTATGAATAAATTGAATAATTTGATGAGAAAGTATTTCTTAATAAATATTTTGATTAAACAGACATTAATTGAATAAGTAGTGATGTTGAATTTAATTGTAAATATTATTATGATAAATTGAAATTTTTTCCTATGCCACTTGTTGACTTTTAATATATTCGACATTGCGGGGACGACGGGGTTGTGGTGCAGATACAACTTTCACTTTTATTTGTGTTTTTTTCTAGGTATGGGACTAGTTAGTAGACTTTTGGGTTGTTATCTCTTTGTAGGTATGGGATTAGATAGTGTAGACAAGTTAGGGATAAATATTCCGAGGTGGAGCTGATTTTTATGTCGTTTCGTTGATTGAAATAGCCTAGGCACGAGACTCGAAAGAGATAAAAGGTAGAAATACATACTATATAATAGGGTTGGATGTGCTTATGTTTTGGAGACCTCTTGGTATGGGACTACGGGTAGGTTTAAGGATTTCTTCTCTACAATAGGGTGGGGCTTATATAAAATAATGAAGAAATAAGATAAGGAGAAATTGAGAATTTGAGAATTAATACCTAAGCTAATAAATGGGTATTAAAATGAATTTGTGTCGAGAGTATGTACAGGGTTGACAGTTAAACCGGTCGACTAGCTATAACGACGTGGGTGTGAGTTGGCGTCACAAGTATGTTTGGTCTAACACTTGAATGGACAGATGGATTATAGTGATGTGTTATGTGTGGAAACTCATGAGTGTGTTCAGAGTTGACAGTCAAACGGGCTGACTGGCCATAGTTAGGGGAACTGGTGTGGTGTTAAACATTAAGTGGGAGTCCCGCAACCGAAGTGATATAAAACATTAAGCGGGAGTCCCACAATTAAAATGATAAAACTTTAAGCGGGAGTTTCGCGAGTGGTATTAATTTTGAATAAAAAATAATAACAGTAAATTAAATTAAATTAAATTAGACGAATAGATTTTGATAAAAATCAAATAGTTGGACATTGGACTTTGGGGGTGGCATAAATATGGATAGATATTAATTTATATTACTCGTTGGTTAATATATCTCATTTAAATTAAAATATTCTAATGTGGTATTTATCATGTATAATTCTATTGTCTGGGTTCACGAACCCTAATTGGGGGAGTAGCTGGTATTCATGCACTGGGCTCTGACCCGTTGCGTTGACTAATATTTTTTAGGTATAGTGCTAGAGTAGATGCATATGAGTAATTGAAGATATATTTTGGAGGTTCATCTAGAGACTTACTTATTTTAGATGCTTAATAGTTTAGACACATTTTCCTTTCCGTCGCATTTATTGTGAGACTTTATTTATGGATTTGATGGGCCATTCGGTTCCACGGTTGTTCACGGTTTTATTCAGATATTTATAGTGGGATTATATCATTTGAGTTTACATATATTGGAGGTTATATTTGTTTTGGAGATTAGCATGGTAATGGATTTTATTATTGCATGAATGGTTATATTTATTACATCGATCTGATTATTATCTAGTTGAAGGTATTTTTATATGTCTCATATATATCACATGCTAAGAATGATTACTAATTTAGTGACTCAGGATGTGGTTTGGCGGTGGTGGCTAGCAACCCTGATGTTCAGATTGTTTGGGGTGTTAAAGATGGTATAAGATCATGGTCTTAGGTCTCCTAGGTTGTCAGTCCATTTAGCTTCCGCATTAGAGATCATTGATCCCCTTTGTTGATTCGTACTCCTTAAGGTAGTGGGTCTGGCATACGGGTTAAATGTGTTTGTTGGAGATATGGATTTTTGCATTAAGGAAGTTGAAGGCATTGTGGTTAGAACTAGTAATCTGGATGTGTGGATATTTAGAACTGGTTTTGGGAGACGAGATTTATTTTGAAGATTGTTAGTACAGATGTTAGGTATCATAATTATCAATTTCTTGATATGAATTGACATGAGGACGTAAGTGTTACGATGACTTTTGGAGATAGAATCGAGTGATGATTCGGGAGAGAACGTCTTACGCCGTTATTTTCATAGATGTGTCTATTTATATAGTTATGATATATATTGTATTTTTTTTAATGGGGTAAGTGTGTGTAGGATTGGGTGTATGGGCATTACGCTTCGTCAAATTTCGAGGATGACATTTATGTTCTAATGGGGAAGTATGTAACACCTCGTGATTTTTTAGCCGTAAATTTTTTTTAAATTAAAAAATTTGGAAAATAATTTTGGGGAATCTATTTAATTTTGGTACGTAAAACATTATATATATATATATATATAAGGTTTTTAGTGTAATTTAAATTGGGATTAAAATTTGGAGATGATAACTTTGTGTACAAAAATCGGGGAGCATCCAACCTAAGGAGAAGAAAATATATAAAAACATTTGACTATCCGATCGAGATGAATATTTTGTGGCTTCGTCTAGCCTTCAGCTAAAACATACAAAAATTACAGCTAATTTCAACGGTCCGATCATCCAGAATAAATTTTAAGTGTTTGTATTTGATTAGGACTTAAGTACTTTTTGGTATATCAACATAATGTGATGGGTTTAGCACTTTTAAAACACATTTTAGAATTCTCAAAAATCATTAGCCTCCCATAATTTCATTCTCTCTCATCTACAAAATCAAAACCCCATTGAACACAATTTTCATGTTTTGAAGATCTAAATCTAGTTGTCTCAAGATCATCCAAGAACGCATCTTTATTATTTTTCGTCTATCTAATCAGAATTTTTGTCCACTTTTCTTCACGAATGAATATCTCTATTATCTCTCTTTAGTATTATACGTTTTAAATATCACCTAAACATTAATCTACGTTTTTTTTTAAAAAAAATAGTAACCTTAATTAGGGAAAGCGAAAACTAATTTGGGTCTGTGTTGGGGGAAAATCTTAATATGAATTAAGACTCGTAACCCTAGGGTGCTTAGGATAAAAGTTGCGTTCTTGGATAATATGGGTGTAGGTTCACATGTAGATATTGAAGAAATTTATTAAAATAAAAACGGGACGGGTACAACCACGTAAAAATTATTTAGGTATGATTAAAGTGAATTGCTATTGTGTGTTACATGAACTCGCATGATGTTAAATCTACAATTATTGGATGAAATTAAATTGTGTTAATTACGACGATGGATTGACGAATTCAATTAATTAAATTGTGATCGTATGAATAAATTGAATAATTTGATGAGAAAGTATTGTTTAGTTAATATTATGATTAACGGACATTAATTGAATAAGTAGTGATGTTGAATTTAATTGGAAATATTATTGTGATAAATTGGAAATTTTACCTTATGTCACTTATTGACTTTTAATATATTTGATATCACGGGGACGACGGGATTGTATTATAGGTACTACTTTCACCTTTATTGTTACTTTCTAGGTATGGAACTAGCTAGTAGACCTTTGGGTTGTTATCGCTTTCTAGGTATGGGCTAGATAGTGTAGACAAGTTACGGATAAATATTCTAGGGTGGAGATGATTTTTATGTCATTCCGTTGATTGAGATAGACTAGGCACGAGACTCGAAAGATATAAAAGATAGAAATTCATACTATATAATAGGGTAGGATGTTTTTGTGTTTTGGAGACCTCTAAGTATGAGACTAGGGGTAGGTTTAAGGATTTATGCCCTATAATAAGGTGGGGCTAAAATAAAATAATGAGAAAATAAGATAAGGAGATATTAAAAAATTAAAAATTAATACCTATGATAATAAACATGTATTAAAATGAATTTGCATCGAGAGTGTGTGCATGGCAGACAGTTATATGGATCGACTGGCGATAACGATGTGGGTGTGAGTTGGCATCACGAGTATGTGCTGGCTGACAGTTAAAAGGGATGACAAGCTATAGTGATGTGCCATACGTGGAACCTCACGAGTGTGTGTAAATCTAACAGTAAAACTGTAACAATCCGAATTTTTAAATGGGTATTTTTTTAAATAAAATTGAAAAATTCGAGAAAAATAAAATTTTGAATTATATGATTTTTATTGGTTATATATGTTGGTCATGATTTTAGAAGAATATAACTTCAACCGGAATTGAAAACGGAGTTAAAACGAATTTTTAATTGATTTTGAAAGATTTTATCCCTTAAGTTATTTCAAGCCGACAGTGTCACAATACCTAAGTGGTCGATTGATCGACCCACTATGAAACGTGGAGATTCGTTTTCTCCATAATTACTTTTCATAATGTGTGCATTTAAGTCCTAATTAGTATGTTGGTTAAGTTTGATGCAAATTCCAAGGAATGATTGTGATACGATCATGGTTCATGTAATGCGAATTTTGGTCGCGTGTCGCGCATAACGCGAACTAACGCGATTTTTGTAGGACTATTTGAGATGGATAAAAATAGTGTGACTACATATTTGGGACCCTAAAAATACATATGAAAATACCATGGGGTCAAATGTCACAAAATAAATAAATAAATAAAATATTATTATTTTATTCAAAAAATAAAAGTCCTCATAAAATTCTGAAAATTATCATACTGACTAAAAGTTTAATTTTGAGCAACTTTTCCTTCTTCGATATCGCCCAAAAAAAAATCATTTAGACCCAATTTGGGCCATTTTCTGTTCGACCAGACCTCCTTTTTTAGAGGTGTTGAGGTAGGTGAGTTACATCTTGGTTTAATTCTCAACTATCCATTGTGTTACCACCTATTCTAGCCGAACATCTGACCAAAATGATTGTGTTCTTAAAAATTAAATGGATGATAGAGTTTTGGGTTAAACAAATGAATTAATTAATGGGTTATGGGGGTATAAGTTGTATTAACCTTTGGAGTTGGAGAGAAGAGAAAGCCATCAGATTTTTGTCATCTCTCCCACTCCCTTAAGCTCTGACAAACCAGTAGTAAGTCGCAAATTCATGACCACCCCTTGAGCCACCATTAAAACCATTTTCAATCTCAACTTTGGAGGCATACACAAATTTGTCCCAAGTTGGTTCAAGAGTAGTTTTTGTTCAATTTCTCAAGAGGAACTCGGATTTCTAATCATTTTCTACATTTAATCATAGGCATGTTTATCCTATTCTTTTCCTTTATGTGCCTTGATTTTAGCCTCCATTAAACTCATGTGTTCTAAAAAAAATTATGAACATAAAATCTTAAGGAATAAATATTGGGACTGTTTTGCATGAAACATTAATGCTACCAAATACTAATAATTTTGTTATTATTTGAGTTGTATTTGGGTAGTAGGGTATGTTATGGGCATATGCATGTAGAGGAGCCCTTAGAAATAAAATTTGGATGTTTCATGTAAAAATCCTAAATTACTAAATTACATGTGCTAGAAAAATAATAGCTAAAAAATTGGATTTTTCCCGGATTTTTAAATGGGTATTTTTTTAAATAAAATTAAAAAATTTGAGAAAAATAAATTTTTGAATTTTATAATTTATATTGGTTAAATATGTTGGTCATAATTTTAGAAGAATAGAACTTCAAAGGGAATTTAAAACGGAGTTAAAATGAAATTTTAATTGATTTTAAAAGATTTTATCCCTTAAGTTATTTTAAGCGGGCAGTGTCACAATACCTATGTGGTCGATCGATCGACCCACCATGTAACGTGGAGATTCGTTTTATCCTTAATTACTTCTCATAATGTGCACATTTAATTCCTAATTAGTATGTTGGTTAAGTTTGATGAAAAAATTCCAAGAGGTGATTGTGACACGGTCATGGTTCATATAACGCGATTTTGCCCGCGCGTGTCGGGCAAGACGTGAACTTGCACGATATTTGTAGGACTATTTGAGATTGATAAAAATAGTGTGGATACATATTTGGGACCTAAAAAATACATATGAAAATACCATGGGGTCAAAAGTCAAAAAGTAAATAAATAAATAAAATATTATTATTTTATTCAAAAAAATAGAAGTGCTTAGTAATTGATCGCATGGTCACGGGACTCTTGGTTTGAGAATATGGCAATAATTTGAAAATATATAGATTTAGGCTTAAAAACATGTCGTTAGAAGGCGAAAAATCAAAACACCCCCAACCGGCCCCGTGAGAGGGGCAAACACCTCACATGGGACCAATGTAACGTGCAGGAACTGACCACGGGACCCCAGTTTGAGAATATGACAATAATTTAAAAACATATAGACTTAAGCTTAAAAACATATCGTTAGAGGGTGAAAATCAAAACACTCCCAAATGGCCTCGTGAGAGATGCGAACACCTCGCACGGGACCAATGTAACTCACAGGAACTGACCGCGTGGTCACGGGACCCCCGATTTGAGAATATGACAATAATTTAAAGATATCAAAACTTAAGCTTAAAACCTGCCATTAGAGGGAGAAAAACCAAAACACCCGCCAAATGATCCCGTAAGAAGCGCCAACAGCTCGCACGGGACCAATGTCCGATCGTTGGATAATATGTTATATAGTTATTGGTTGTCGTAGTACATAGGATTCTCAAGGTCTCTAACCATCTCTCTTCAATTAGTGTCATGTTCGCAAAACTTTTGAGCTCTAAAAAGTTACAAAACTCTTATGTTCGAAACAGTTACGCACTAGGTGTTCGTGCCACTCGCGATGTCGTTAGGGTGTCCCTGGGGGTGCCCACACCCCCGCAGTACGTTTTCAAGCCTAAGTGTTATTGTTTTCGAATTTTGTTATATTTCACACACACACACCATGCTACTCTATACAAACACTACAATTTCTTTGACACTTTACCAAGTTTCCAACACCATACCTATGATGGAAAATCCCAAATATGAGGTGGAGTACAAATCCACTACCGACGACCCTTGGTACACCTCTTGACTTAGGCTTGAAAACATATTGTTAGAGGGCAAAACCCCAAAACACCCCCTTAAACAGCCCCGTGAGTGGCGTTAACACTTTGCATGGAACCAGTGAAACTCATAGGAACTGATTGCATGGTCATGAGACCCCGGTTCGAGAGCACGGACCAATTTTCAGAATATCTACACTTAGGCTGGAAAACATGCCATTAGAGTATGAAACCCCGAAACAACCCCCAAACGGCCCCGTGAGCGGCGCAAACACCTCTCACATGACTAATATAACTCGTAGGAACTAACCGCATGGTCATAGGACCCTCGGTTCGAGAGCATGACCCAGTTTTTAGAATATCTACACTTAGGCTTGAAAACATGCCGTTAGAGGGCGAAAGAACTAAACACCACCCAAACGGCCTCGGGAGAAGCCTCAACACCTCACACAAGACCAATGTAACTTATAGTAGCTGACCGCGTAGTCACGGGACCCCCGATTTGAGAGCACGGACCAATATCAGAATATCTACACTTAGGCTTGAAAACATGCAGTTAAAGGGCGAAACCCCAAAACGTCACTCAAACGGCCTTGTGAGTGGTGCCAACACCTCAAACGGGATCAATGTAACTCGTCGGAACCGACACATGGTCACGGGACCCCCGGTTTGAGAGCACGGCCTAATATTCAGAATATCTACACTTAGACTTGAAAATATGTCGTTGTAGGGTAAAATAACCGCTAAACGTCCCCGTAAGCGGAGCTAACAACTCGCATGGGACCAATGTAACTCGTAGAAACCGACCGTATGGTTACAAAACCCTCGGTTTGAGAGCACGATCCAATTTTTTAAATATCTACACTTCAGCTTGAAAACATGTCCCTTGAGGACGAAATCGTGAAACATCCCTCAAACGACTCTATGAGTAGTGCCAACACCTCACACGGGACCAATGTAACTCGTAGGAACCAACTGTGTGGTCACGCGATGCCCGGTTCGAGAGCATGACCAAATTTTCAGAATGTCTACACTTAGGCTTGAAAGCATGTCGTTAGAGGGTGAAACACGAAACACCCTCCAAACGGCCTCACGAGCGATGTCAACACCTCGTAGGAGACCAATGTAACTCGTAGGAACAAACTACGTGGTCACGGGATCCTCGGTTTGAGAGCACGACCCAATTTTTAGAATACGTACACTTATGCTTAAAAATATGTCGTTAGAGGGCGAAACCCCGAATTACCCCCCAAACGGCTCTGTGAGCGGCGCCAACACCTCGCACGGGATCAATTTAACTTGTAAAAACTGACTGTGTGGTCATGGGACCCCCGATTCAAGAGCACGTCCCAATTTTCAGAATATCTACACTTAGTCTTGAAAATATGTCGTTGAAAGGAAAAGCCATGAAACACCCCTAAATGGCCCCGTAAGCGACACCAACACCTTGCACTGGACCATTGTAACTCACAGGTATCAACCGCGTGGTCACGGGAGCCCCAGTTTTAGAGAATGGTCCAATTTTTAGAATATCTACACTTAGGCTTGAAAACATGTTGTTAAAGGGATAAACAACCCCCAAGCGGCCCCGTGAGCGGTCTCAACACCTCGCACGGGATCAATATAACTCATAGGAACAGACTTCGTGGTCACAGGACCCCCCCCCCCCAATTTGAGAGCATGACCTAATTTTCAAAATATTTACACTTAGGATTAAAAACATGCCGTTAGAGGTAAAACCCCTTAAACGCCCCTCAAACGGCCCTGTGAGCGGTGCCAACACCTCGAATGGGACTAGTGTAACTCATAGGAACTGACACATGGTCACGGAACCCCCGGTTTGAGAGTGCGACCCAATTTTCATAATTTTTAAACTTAGGCTTGAAAACATGTCGTTAAAGGGAAAAACCCAAAAAAAACTATCAAACGGCCCCGTGAGCGACATCAACATCTCGCAGGGACCAATGTAACTCATAGGAACTGATCGGGTGGTTACAGGACCCCCAGTTCGAGAGAACAATCCAATTTTTAAAATATTTATACTTAGGCTTGAAAACATGTCGTTATAAGGTGAAACACCCCCCAACGGCCCTGTGAGGTGTGCCAACACCTTACACGAGACCAATGTAACTTGTAGAAACCGACCACGTGGTCACAGAACCCCCAGTTCGAGAACACATTCAATTTTCAGAATATCTACATTTAGGCTTGAAAACATGTTGTTAGATGGCAAAACCCCGAAACATCCATAAAACGACCCCGTGAGAGGATTCAATACCTCGGATGGGACCAATGTAACTCGTAGGAATTGACCATGTGGTCACGGGAAGCTCGGTTCGAGATCACGGCCATATGTTCAGAATATCTACCCTTAGAAAACTTGTCGCTAGAGGGAGAAATAATGAAACACCCCCCAAATAGCCTCGAGAGCGGCATCACCACCTTGTACAAGACCAATGTAACTCGTAGGAACTGATCGTGTGGTAACGGGACCCCCGATTTGAGAGCACAACCCAATTATCATAATATCTACACTTAGGCTTGAAAACATTCAGTTAGAGGGAAAAGCCCCAAAATGCCCCTCAAATGGCCCCATGAGTGGTGCCAACACCTCGAATGGGATTGATGTAACTTGTAGGAACCGATGCATGGTCACGGGACCCTCGGTTCGAGAGCACATCCCAATTTTCAAAATATCCACACTTAGGTTTGAAAACATGTAGTTATAGGGCGAAACCCAGAAACACCCCCCAAACGGCCCCGTAAGCGGGGCCAACACCTCGCACAGGACCAATGTAACTCTTAGGAATCTATCGCATGGTTACGGGACCCTCAGTTCGAGAGCAAGGCCCAATTTTCATAATATCTACACTTAGGCTTGAAAATATGTCGTTAGAGGGAAAAACACCCCCCCTAAACGGCCCCATGAGTGGTGCCAACACCTCACACGAGACCAATGTAACTCGTAGAAACCAACCGCATGGTCATAGGACCCTCAGTTAGAGAGCTTGACCCAATTTTCAGGATATTTACACTTAGGCTTGAAAACATGCGGTTAGAGAGAGTAACCCTGAAACGCCCCTCAAACGGCCCCGTGAGTAGTGCTAACACCTCAAACGGGACCAATGTAACTCGCAAGAATCGACCCATGGTCACAAGAACCTCGATTCAAGAGCACGGACCAATTTTCATAATATCTACTCTTAGGCTTGAAAACATGTCGTTATAAGGAGAAACCCGAAAAAAACTCCAAACGGCCCCGTGAGTGGCATCAACACCTCGCTCAGTACTAATGTAACTCGTAAGAATCGATCTTGTGATTGTGGGTCCCCCGGTTCAAGAGCATGGCCCAATTTTCAGAATATCTACACTTATGCTAAAAAGCATGCTGTTAGGGGGTGAAACAATCCCAAACGGCTCCGGGAGTGGCGCTAACACCTCAAGGGGACCAATATAACTCGTAGGAACCGATCACGTGGTCACTGGACCCTCGATTTGAGAGCACGACCCAATTTTCGGAATATCTACACTTAGTCTTGAAAACATGCCCTTAGAGAGAAAAACCCCAAAACATCCCTCAAACGGCCCCTTGAGTGGCGCCAACACCTCGCAAGGGACCAGTGTAACTCGTAGGAACCGAATGCGTGGTCACGGGATGCCCGGATCGAGAGCACGATCCAATTTTTAGAGTATCTACACTTAGAATTGAAAACATGTCATTAGTGTGAGATATAACAAAACACCCCCCAAACAGCTCGTGAGAAACGTCAACACATCGCATGAGACCAATGTAACTCGTAGGAACTGATCGCGTGGTCATGGGACCCCAGGTTCGAGAGCATGATCCAATTTTTAGAATATCTACACTTAAGCTTGAAAAATATCGTTAGAGGGCAAAACCCTGAATCTCCCCCTAAACGGCCCTGTGAGTGGCGCCAACACCTTGTACGGGACCAATTTAGCTTGTAAGAACTGAACGCGTGGTCACGGGACCCCCAATTAGAGATCATGGCCCAATTTTTAGAATATCTACACTTAGGCTTGAAAACATGTCGTTAGAAGGAGGAACCCTGAAGAACCCCCCACCCACCCCCACCCCACCACCCCCGCTCGCCCAAACGGCCTTGTGAGCGGAACCAACACCTCGCATGGGAGTAATGTAACTCATATGAATTGACTGCATGGTCATGGGACCCCCGATTTGAGAGCACGACCCAGTTTTCAGAATACCTAAACTTAGGCTTGAAAACACGCCGTTAGAGGGCGAAACCCCGAAACACCCCCTAAACGGCCCTGTGAGTGATGCCAAAACCTCGCACGGGACCAATGTAACTCGTAAGAACCAACTGTGTGATCATGATACCCCTAGTTCAAGAGCACGATGATAATTTGAGAATATCATCGTTCTCTCAAACAGGGGTCCCGTGACCACATGGGCTTTTATAATTTATTGTTTAGCATTATGGTCATGCGTGGTTTACATTATGCAGGTTTTTTAATGTCCAGAAAATAGAGGAAATTCTGCCTATTTTTTTAATATAGTTAAAATTGGTCACGGATCTAAGCCGTGACCATCTCTATTTGTTATCACGCATAAATAGGGTCACGACTTAAGGCCATGACTATTTTTGTAAGGTCAAAGCGCAGGTCACGATCTTGAACTGTGACCATAGTCATGACCATTTTCATATTACGAAAGTTGAGTCATGGACTTCAACCATGACCATTCTTATATATTAAAGGATGGGTTACGGACATGAGCCGTGACCCTTGTCATATATTAAGGGATGGGTCATAGCCAATAGTCGTGACCATATGTGTGTATGGGTCACGGCTAGAGTCCTTAACCATTTTTTGTGACCCCCTAAGTACATGACCCTTTGTTTGGTTAGGGATTTGGTCCGTGGCCCACAAAAATGGTCACGCCTGAAATGGTCACGGCCCTTGGCCACGACCCACAGTCCTAGTCAGGGACTTTGGCAGTGACTATTCGCTTAATATGGTGTAGTGTCAAATAAATGATACCATTATGTAAAAAATATAATCCAATCATGATTAACAAATGTGCTCATCAAACAAAACTCCCCCTATATCACATACGATCTATCCCCCTCTTGGTCTCTTGTAGACTATAACACCCCGTATTTTATTATATTAAATAATTGTGGGATTTATTATTAATTAATTAAATTAACAATGTGATAAAATTAACTATTAATTAATTCGAATTAAGAATAAATATGAACTAACGTCACATGGGTTAATACTTGTTGTTGAGAATTATGGAATATTACTGTGTGAATACTTAATACGGAATTATGAAATTTATAAATTGTCTAGAGTGGGAAATACGATAATTTGGTACATTAAGTCAGGACGCGCGTATGAGTTGTGTCAGGACTAATTTAATGGATTAAAGAAGTAAATTATTTTTAAGTAACTCTTATGGTAATTTTGAGTGCTCCATTGAGTCCGTAAGAGTCGAGATAGTCAGAAAACTCTACCCAGGTATTTTATTTGGACTTCGGGATGTTTTTAGGCCTAACCGACACCTTGTAGAGGTATTTTTGTCCTTTGAATTTTTAGGGAAATACTATGGACGAAAATTAGGAAATTAAATATGGATGTACGTGGGTTAGAGGGGAGTTATCAGTTCTAAACCTATAAGAGAGAAAAGAGAGAGGCACAGAGGAAGGAAGAAGGAGTCATAGGAGTTCTTGGTGCATAACTCAAGAACTCACACCAAAAATCTCACCAAAGCGTAGATCGGGAGACGAGGAACGCACCTATACCAATATCACTAGTGGATCAGACCTTCAAAATTGAGGCAAATGTTTATTACTTCTCTTCTTCTATCACCATTCATGTTCATGTTAGTGTAAGATTGTAGAAACCAAATTTATACATAATTTTGGGGAAATTAAGGAAGCTAAATTCTTAATCTGGTATGAAATTGAGGATATATTGATTGATCTATTCATGTAGAGGAAAAAATATGATGTTTTATGTTTAAATGATGAAATAATAAATAAATTTAATGCTCTTGGGTTCGAGATTTAAGAACTAGGGTTCTGATTTGTTAAATTGGGGATTTTAGATTTTATTGATGAATTATGATGATTTAATGCTTCTTAGTTAAGGGAAATCATTTATGCATGTTAGAACATCAATTAGGATTGTTATTTAGGTGTTTGGGTTGATAAATTTAGAGGTTTTAGGACTGAAATTTTGCGAAAGATGAAGCGGTAACATGAAAACGTAACAGGTCGTCCAAATCAGAGAAACGGTCAATCTCGTTCGAACGAGATTAAGTCTGGTTCGAAAGAGACAAGGTCTTGCGTGATGTCGTGCAAACGACATCAGGTTTTGTTTAAACGACAGTTCCAAAACTGGAAAATTTCCAGTTCAATCCAAATTGAGTTATGCGATTATTTTGAGTGAGGGTGAACTACTAGTGGATGATTTTAGGCCAGTGCAGAATTATTTGGGGAAGTATTCCTAGCGTAGAACTTTAACATTTGTATAGATGAGATAACCTTGGAAATTTTCAGAGAGTGAATAATCGAATTAATTATATAATAAGTAGCAATGAGAAGTATACCACGTGTAAAAATATATGCATAGTTGGGTGATTACCTGGATTTTTGTAGGATGTGGGGAGTGCCTATTATTTTATAATTATAATTATTATTGTGTGTATGGCATACCTACGCTACTTTCTATCAGGAGGAGGTTTTTGCGTAGTGGATAGTCTTATCCTTTGTGACCCATTGGGGGGATGTTTGACTTGTACCCTGAGCATATGAACTTTGATACGTGCTATCTAAGATGTAGGATAGTTTCGACAGCTAAATGGGAGCGTAGGTATGTGCGTGGCCCATATGGTTGGTGAGTATGCTCGCCTCCAATATTTCTGTTATGAGATTATGGTTCGTGAGAGACGTCGAGCCAATTGTCCATGTGTAGCGAGCGATGCACCGGTACAGGATAGGAGAGTACACATTGCGCCAAGTGGTCTTAACCAAGGGGCGCATGATTTGTGTGTGTGTGTGTGTATATATATATATATATATATATATATATATATATATATATATAGGGATGATGTGACTATATATATATATATACTTGTGAATTATTCTAATGTGTGAAATTAGCAAATTTATAAATGTTGATAAGCAAAGTAAATTCAGTGGGTAAAAAGAGTTACTATCAGAACAGTGAATGTAATACACAGTTAATTGGAACGAATGATCTTAAAAGTGTATTGTATGGGAGATACGGGTTATTCCTTTGAGATATATTTATAAGTATGAGTCTATGGCCTAGTTGGGAACGTTATGGGTAATTATGTTAGAATAGACGAACATGAGGTGCGCGCAATAGTGGAGAAGTAAGAATCTCATGCGAGAGTTCGAAACTAACATGCACATAATAATTGCATTATTGCAGTTTTAAATACTTGCTAAAACAATATTTTTACAACTCGGCCTTTGACCCGTTTCTTGGTATTCTTCTCTCTCTTGCTATATATATATTATTTATCAGGTGCCCAGCCACAGGGTTACCAGACTTAGACGCGTGGGTCATTTAGCAAGATGCATCGGTCATGGAGTTGTAGGTCCTTGCATTAGACTCCTCTATCGGTTATTTTTGTTCCTTTTTAGGCATTTCTCTTAGGGCATGTTTCGCCCATCCTCAGTAGTATTATTAAAGATTGTACTCAATTTACTTTAGTACTTTATTTTTATTACACTTGCTTATTTTATGATTTGTTGGTTTTAGACCTGAAACTGGAATGTTTTATCCAGTCTGACTTATTTCAGTATTTGGTTCATGTCGAGTATTTATTATGTTCTTGTGGAATGTGAGTAGCTTATATCTTAAAGAATGGGAATTTATTAATGGATTAATTGGGTATAATTAAATGGGAAAATGTTGACACTTAGATGAATTATTTATTAGGTGATTAATAATATTACATGTTTTCGACAATGATGCCAAGAATGAACCCACTGAACATTCTGTTTTAATTTTAATAAAGGGCTTATCACCCAGTATTTAATTAGGTGGGGTGTCACCATTGGTATCAGAGCATCAAGTTCTAGCGTCCTTAGGATTTGTACGGCTTATTATGCTTCTAGGTTAGCATCCTTGATATAGAGCCCTATTTTTAGGACTGTTTTATTCTTATTTATGCGATTACGTCTTCACATAATTGAGATATAATGATAGATGTGGACTAATAAATCCCTTCTCATTTTAGATGCCTTCTAGATGAGAACTGAGAAATAGAAATGCCCACCCCGAGCAACCAGCATCTCGGGCTTAGGGAACGATGAATGCAGCTGAGGTCGCCGCTATAGTTTCTCAGGCGGTGAATGTAGCTCTAGCGGGGGTGCAGCAGGCCCCACCCCAGATTCAAACTGGACGCCACTTTCAGCACAGTTTCCCACTGCATGGGAGAGGGTTAGGGATGCCTTTCAAAAGGCACATTCCCCAAAGTTCTCGAGAAGTGTTGACATCATCATAGCGAGCCAATGGAAAAAAGACATCCAGAGGCATCTTCGCATGTATGAGTGTACCGATATTCAGAGATAGCTACCGTCTTCCTTCAAGCTAGTAGGGGCTACCCTAAAATGGTGGGAATCCACAACCACTTTAGAGGAAAAGGACAACGTGTCGATTTATAGCTTCTAGGTGCGGTTTGAATGCAAATACTTTCCTTCCGCCATGCAGACAGAGATGAGGCGGAGACTGCTAAATCTCAAGAAGGAAGGTATGACTGTTACGGAGTATGAGGAGGAGTTCATGAGACTGCTTACTATAGTGCCAGATGAGGAACCTATCGAAGAGAAGAAAATTCAGGTATTCATGGATGGATTGACCTGAAGGATTCGTCAGCACCTCATAGGTAATCTGTCATTGGGTACTTACATTGATGTACTCAACGCCGTCCTATTGCATTACCAGGACCACCGCTTCCATCAGCAGGGGAGCAAATAAGACGGGGAGTCCAGCCAGCACGGTCAGACAGGAGGTAGTAGTGCCAGTGGGGCACCAAAAGCTCAGGGGTAGGTCCGTCAGGGTGAGCAGAGTTCCCATTAGGGAGACCGTGCTAAACGATTTCGATTTGGTCATTATAGGCAGGGATATGAGAGTTATAGGTTGGGCCAATCCAGTCAACAGGGCCATCAGGGCCAACATCGTTATCAACAGGGCCATCAGGGCCAATAGTTGCATCAGCAGGGTCAGTAGAGGGGCGATAATGGCCAATAAAGCCGAGGCCAATAGGGGCAGAGGGGAGGTAACTTTAGCAGCAGGTGCTTTTATTGTGGCAAAACTAGCCATAGGAAATAATATTTCCCAATAAGGGCAGGTTTCCCCAGCAGTAGGGTGCCCAACAGGAGCCCTAGAGACCCATTTTTCCCACCGCCCTACCAGCAGTGGCACCAGTCCCAGCTTTGCCCGCACTCTCGATTTAGTAGGGACAGTTACAGTATGGATGTGTTTATAACGTCCACCAGGAAGCAGCATCGCAGGCACCACCCGCCATTGAAGGTATGTTCTCTATCCATGGTACTATGGGGCACATTTTATTTGACACTGGGGCATTACGCTGCTTTGTAGCGACTAGTTTTGCACAGGCCACGGGGTTGTTAGATACGGTAGAGAGTACAGTGACATGTGTAGACTCACCACAGGGTAATCGGTCTTTGATTTTCTTTATATGCCGTGGAGTAGGTATAGAGATTGGGAGTTTCATTTTTCCTATAGACATGCTAGTCTTAGATGTGCACGAGTATGACGCCATTATTGGCATGGATTGGCTTGTTGCTTATAGATCCATGATAGACTGTTTCAGTAGGACCATTATTTTTTCAATTTCGGACCAGGAGATGTTTCTAGTGGCGATGCCTCATCCTTAGGGAGGATCATCCACCCATTTATATTATATAGAGGAGGAGACCTCTAAGGAGATAGTGATTCCTATTGATTCGATTTCTGTAGTTCGTGATTTTTCCGACGTGTTCCAAGATATACCGGGACTACCACCTAGTTGAGAGATAGATTTTGTTCTAGATTTGATGTTGGGCATTCGGTCGATAGCCCGCGCACCATACCGTATGGCTCCAGCTGAGATGAGGGAGTTACGATAGCAAATTGAGCAACAGTTGGGGCAGGACTTCATTCTAAGGAGTACCTTGCCTTCGAGTGCTCCCGTACCATTTGTAAAGAAGAGATATGGATCATTGAGGTTGTGTGTAGACTACTATGACTTAAACAAAGTCACGATACAAAATAAGTATCTGTTGCCTCGAATCGATGACTTGTCCAGTTGAGAATAGTTGCCTTCTTCTCGAAGATAGATTTAAGGTTGAGATATCATTAGCTACGGATTAGGGAGATGTATGTGTTGAAGACTACTTTCTTGATGAGTTATGGGTCCTACGATTTTCGAGTCATGACGTTTGGGCTGACAAATGCACCAGTCGTATTCATGGACTTAATGAACCAAGTGTTCAGAGAGTTGTTAAATCGGTTTCTCATTGTCTTCATAGATGACATCCTGATTTATTCCCAAACTGAGGTGGAGCATGTTGAGCATTTGAGGTGGGTCCTTCAGACTCTGCGAGAGCATCAGCTTTATGCCAAGTATGAAAAGTGCAGATTTTGGTTACGAGAGGTGAAATTTATGGGGCCCGTTGTGTCAGAATTGGGGATATCAATGGACCCGGGCAAGGTGTCGATAGTGAGGGAGTGGGGACAATCCACGACACCGACGGAGGTGCATAGCTTCTTGGGGTTATCCGGATATTACAGGAGGTTCATCAGAGGTTTCTCGAAGATTACGGGCCCATTGACAAATTTGACTCGCAAAGGAGTGAAGTTCATTCGGGATGATGCTTGTCAGTTGGCTTTCGATGAGCTAAAGGATAAGTTGACTTCGGCACCTGTTCTTATTTTACCCAGGCCAGGGGTGGAGTACCTGGTATATGTTGACACTTCTCTATAGGGACTTGGTGGAGTACTCTAGTAGGAGGAGCAAGCTATAGTTTATGCCTCCCGCAAGCGTAAGCCTCACGGTAGGAATTACCCCACCCACGACTTGGAGCTAGTAGCAGTAGTGTTTTCCCTACGGATTTTGAGACACTACTTGTTGGGGAAGAAATTTCGCTTGTTCACAGACCACAAGTCACTGCAATACTTGTTCACTTAGTAGGAGTTAAACATGTGTCAGCACAGGTGGCTGGAGTTTGACAAAGATTACTAGTTCGAGATACAGTACCACCCGGGAAAGGCCAACATAGTTACCAATGCATTGAGACGTCGACCAGTAGGTGAGGTGGCGGAGGTATGGAAGGAGAAATGGAAAGAGTTGGGACATCGGGATGTAGTGACTCGATCCTTTATGTCCGTCATGATAGTCACACCAGAGATTGTTACGAGGGTGATCCAAGCCGAAGATGATGATATATTTTTCCAAGACCAGATTGTACAACTTCTAGTCGAGGGCGCAGAGTCCTACTCAGTGAGTTCAGATGGAGGTTTGCAATTTAATGGGAGATTAGTTGTCCCGAAAGGGGAGGACTTATGTCATACAGTGATGACAGAGTCACATGCATCCCAATTTACGGCACATCCCAGAGGGGATAATATGTACTAGGATATGAGGCGACAATACTGGTGGAGTGGGATGAAGAAGGACATTACGGAGTTCGTGTCCAATTATGCAACTTATCATCTGGTAAAGATGGACCATCAAAGACCACCAGGGTTACTTCAACCGCTAGAGGTCCCTATGTGGAAATGGGAGAACATCTCCATGGATTTCATCACTGGGTTGCCTACCTCATAGAGGGGTCACGATTCTATATGGGTAGTGGTGGACCGATTGACCAAGGTAGCTCATTTTCTACCGATACAGACAGAATACACTACGAAACAGTAAGCCCAGTTATTTATTATTGAAATAGTGAGGTTGCATCGGGTGCCGCTGAATATCGTGTCTGACAGAGATAAAATTTTCGTGTCACACTTCTGCGAGAGCTTTCAGGAGGCTATGGGTACCGAGCTGCGGTTGAGTATAGCTTATCATTCGTAAACAAATGAATAGACTAAACATACTAATCAGATGCTGGAGGATATGTTACGCTTATGTGTCCTGAATTTTGGTGGGGGTTGGGAGCCGTACCTCCCACTGGTGGAGTTCTCTTATAATAACTCCTATCAGTTTACGATCGGCATGGATCCCTTTGAGGCATTGTATGGCAGACCTTATCATTCTCCCTCTTGTTGGCTAGAGGTGGGGCACAACAAGTTACTCGAACTAGAGGTGATTCGGGACACATCATCCAGGATTGAGTTGATCAGGAGGCGTATTCGGGTATCCCAGGAAGGCAGAAAAACTACGCCAATGCAAAGCGGTCATTCAGGGAGTTTAACATGGGGGACCAGGTTTTATTGCGAGTGTCTCCTATGAAAGGAGTAATGAGGTTTGGTAAGAAAGGGAAATTGGCTCCAAGGTACATGGGACCATTACCCATTGTCGAGAGGATCGAACCGGTGGCAAACAGACTTGGGTTGTCGGAGCACTTGCACCGTATTCACGATGTGTTCCACATTTTGCGTTGAGATGAATATCTTCGAGATGAGTTGGTCCACACTTCGAGATGAGTTGGTCCACATTTTGCGTTGAGGAGATTGACTTGCATCCCGACAGTTCTTATGAGGAGAGACCTGTGGCTATCCTAGACCGTAGAGAGAGGAAATTGAGGTAAAAGGTAGTTCCAGTTGTGCGAGTTTAGTAGGAGCACCATAATGTAGAGGAGTCTACTTGGGAGCGAGAGGAGGATATCCGCGAGAAATATCCAGACTTCTTTTTACGAGGTATGCTTTACTTTTCGAATTTCGAGGAGAAATTCCGTTATTTTGGGGGAAGTATGTAACACCCCGTATTTTATTATATTAAATAATTATGGGATTTATTATTATTATTATTGGATTAATTAAATTAAAAATGTGAGAAAAATAATTATTAATTAATCTGGATTAAGAATAAATATTTACTAACGTGACAAGGGTTAATATTTATTGTTGAGAATTACGGAATATTACTGTGTGGATACGTAATATGGAATTATGAAATTTTATAAATTTTTGAGAGTTGGAAATACGAAAGTTTGGTACATTAAGTCAGGACGCGCGTGTTAGTCGTGTCGAGACTAATTTAATGGATTAAAGAAGTAAATTATTTGTAAGTAACTCGTATGGTAATTTTGAGTGCGCCATTGAGTCCGAAAGAGTCTAGATAGTTAAAAAATTCTATCCGGGTATTTTATTTGGACTCCGGGATGTTTTTAGGCCTAACCGGTACCCCGTAGGGGTTTTTTTGTCCTTCGAATTTTAAAAAAAATATTATGGACGAAAATAAGGAAATTAAATATGGATGTACGTGGGATAGAGGGGAGTTATTAGTTCTAAACCTACGAGAGAGAAAAGATAGAGCCACGGAGTAAGGAAGAAAGAGCCATAGGAGTTCTTAGTGCATAACTCAAGAACTCACACCAAAAATCTCACCAAAGCGTAGATCGGGAGATGAGGAATGCACCTATACCAATATCACTAGTGGATAAGACCTTCAAAATTGAGGCAAGTGTTTATTACTTGCTTTCTTCTAGCACCATTTATGTTCATGTTAGTGTAGGATTGTAGAAACCAAGTTTATACATAATTTTGAGGAAATTAAGGAAGTTAAATTCTTAATCTGGTATGAAATTGAGGATAGATTGATTTATCCATTCATGTAGAGAAAAACCCATGATGTTTTATGTTTAAATGATGAACTAATCTGTAAATTTAATGTTCTTGGGTTGGAGATTTAAGAACTAAAGTTCTGATTTGTTAAATTGGGGATTTTGGATAGATGAATTATGATGATTTAATGCTTCTTAGTTAGGGGAAATCATTTATACATGTTAGAACATCAATTAGGATTGACATTTCGGTGTTTGGGTTTTTAAATTTAGAGGTTTTAGGACTGAAATACTAAGGAAGACAAAGCAGTAATAGGAAAATGTAACAGGTCTGGCCAAACCAGAGAAACGCTCAATATCGTTCGAACGAGATTGAGTCTAGTTCGAACGAGATTGAGTCTAGTTCGAATGAGATAGGGTCTCGCGTGATGTCAT
Source organism: Sambucus nigra (assembly GCA_949130495.1). NCBI lineage: Eukaryota > Viridiplantae > Streptophyta > Magnoliopsida > Dipsacales > Adoxaceae > Sambucus > Sambucus nigra. The sequence goes on along the minus strand of OX422223.1, from coordinate 59,655,797 downwards.
TCAAATGACATTAGGTTTGGTTCGAATGACAGTTCCAAAACTGGAAAATTTCTAGTTCAATCCAAATTGAATTATGCGATTATTTTGAGTGAGGGAAAAATGCCAGTGGATTATTTTAGCCCAGTGCAGAATTATTAGGGGAAGTATTTGTGACACCCCACAAAATAAACCCCGGGTGATCAGTCCTAAATTAAGTTAGAACAGGTTTCTCAGTTGGTTAATTCTTAGCATCATTATCGCCTTTTTAATTACTAACCACCAAAGTGAGAAAATTGGACTGGTCCTAAGTTTTATCTTTCATTAACTAAATGAAACTCATGCGGAAATAAAATAACCCAAATAATCACAATTATTTAAAACAATCATTCACAATTTGTTAACTGACCAAATAAACCATCGGCCCAAAATCCAACAAATAGAAAATGAAGACAAGTAATAAATCCCAACATGTCTAAAAAAATTTAAATGAACTGTGAGCAACATGCTCAGAATATAGGATAAGAAGTGTCTATACTAGAAATGAAGGAATGAGGCGTCTATCAAAACTCCCGCAACATCCACATATGCTGCAGCAATGGATCCTTGAAATAGAGTCAAGCTTGGCCTCCCTGTGGCTGGACACGTAAAAGGTTTTAAAAAAAAAAATTATATCAAGGGTTAGTACCCAAAAACATTTGAAAAATATTTAGCAAATGATTAACTTGGAGTAACAAGTAAATATGCATGCTCTCCATATTTTAGTTAGTGTCGCACTCCCTTGAGGAAATCTTCACCCCTCCTCTAATGTGCACTACTAACGCCTTTAATAAATTCACCTAGTTCTTCGTCTTATGACTAAAGAAATTCTAAAACCCCTTGCAAACACCCTACTCTAACCGAGTATGTCTTAATTATGATTTTTTTTAAGTTATTATCAACATCAATTTAATTAAATCATTTCTCTTTTTAATTTCACATAACTTCCACATCTATCATACATACAATACAACTTATGCTTTGTATTAATTATCCCGTATATAATTATTTACCTAATTATATACTTAATCATATTACAGTATTCACAAATATACTGAAATAACATTTAAATAATAGTATTCCCCCGAGTAAAGTCTCACCGGGTATAAATTCTCTAAAGTTCTATCTCACTAGGTAAAATCACATAACCTAGTTACCCCAAGTCAGCGTCGCTCACTAACTTGGTTAATACATAAATATTGGAGGCGGTCATATTCCTTCCCTGAAAGTGAGATGCCCCTCACCCATATAACGGACGCTATGACCTGGGATTATACTCGCCCTACTCCTCAAGCTATTCCACTACGCGCAACCTCCCCCTATAGCACTAGAGTTTATAATAATAATATATATTACTGATATTGATGGACACGCCATATATATATATATATATATATATATATATATATATATATATATATATATATATACTATCACACACCGTATATATAGAAATATAAAATATCCCGGCTATACCGTGTACTAAGTCCGTGACACAAGCCTATTCCATGTTATTATGAGTTTATGGCCCAACTCGAATTATTTATTAATTTGCACATTAATGTTCTTTGGTATCGCCCCAACCAATATTCGGTCTTACTCTCATGCCCCGAATTAAAACAACACCTGAGTCTATATCCCCGACTCTAAATTATTTAGCCTTCACCTAAATAAAATTTTCGTATCGGTATCGCCCAACCAATATCCCCGGACTTGTCCACTCAGTCCGTATTTAAAAATTTGAATCGTAATTCCCAAAATTTTAACTCTAGTATATCACACCTAATTTCCTCCACATCCCGATTAATTTTAATCATGATGTGCCACACCAAATCACCCTCAAATCCTAATTAATTTTTATTCACAATTAATTAGATTTAAACCCATGTATTAATTACTCAACAATTAAGGCATGGTAGGATGTTTAATTAATCTCCCTATATATAAAAGAAAACTGGGCGAACTGTCAAAATTTCTGGACCATCGATCGATCAATGGTCCCCCTTTGATCGATCGATCGATCAGGTTCTCGTCTTCCCCGAGTTGGTTGTTTCAGCCATGGATGCCCACCTCTAAACCCTAGTTTCTTCTACACTGAAAATTAAACTTTCCCATCGACAATAGACATCAAAAACCTTATAAGGAAACTTCCTAAAGTCTAGAAACATCACTCAATTTCTTTTCTCTACTGTTTTCATGAGTTTGGGTATAAAATTCAATTCAGTCTTTAACCAATTTAAACATCAATTCCATAACACCAATTCGTTTCTAATTCCTCCGGTTTTACACATCTTACCAGATAACTAACACACAACTCAGATTAAATATGAATTTCTACTCAATTAAGAAATTAAATTTAATGGTTTACCAAAACCCATGTTTATACCCCTTAAATCCCAAAACAAATTTCTTTGATTAACCACATCACATGAATATGAATTGAAATACATTTTAAATGCTACAGCAAGTTAACCACTTGCCTTAGGGTTCGTAGAGTCTGAATTTGGAACTGTGAGTGCTCAAGGTTGAAGATGACTCTTTTTGTCTCTCCTATGATCCCAAAATTTGCCTTTGGCTGCTCTTAGGGTTTCCTAGCCCTTTATGTCTTCTCTAAAATCAATTTAGTCATTCCTTTGTTTTTTTTAATTGTTTAATTAACCTAAATCCCGTTTTTGTCTAATGGGCCAAGCCCAAGTGACCCAAACACCTTCGTGTGGGCTCGGCTATGTCTAAAAACGTCCCGTGACCCGTTTACTATCCCGGAGTACAATTTTCTGACTATCTCACCCCATCCGGACTCAACCGTACACTCAGAATTGACATTCTAATTAATTTATAAAAATTCCTATTTCACACGCAAATTAGTCTATATCAACTTTCGGCTGAAATAAGTACATAGCTCGTCATTAATACTTGAAATGACGTAAATACATTATTAATATTCACTTAGTAAATAAATTTCCCTAAATATTAACCATTCACTTCCCGATTAATATTTAAATATAAATTACCATAATTAATTCAATTAAAATTACGACACATAAGTAATTTTGAATTTTTGAATTAATTAAATATATTATGCACAAAAATACGGGGTGTTACATACTCCCCCCCCCCCCTTACAACGAAATTTTGTCCCCAAAATTAGGTCGTACCTGTGGTGAAAAGCTCTGGATATTGTTCCCCCATATCCTCCTCCCGCTCCCAGGTAGACTCGTCAACGTTGTGATGACCCACTGTACTCTAACAAGTGGAACCACCTTGAATCGTAACTTCCATTCACTACGGTCCAGAATATCCACTGGTCTCTCCTCATATGAGATGCCTGGCTGTAAATCAATTTCCTCGAGAGGAATGTGCCAGAAGGCCCTCTCGCTCCTGCGATATTTCTTCAGCGATGCCACGTGGAACACGTCGTGTATCTGCTGAGGGTGCTCTAGCAATCCCAGACTGTAAGCTACTGGTCCCACCCTCTCGATAATAGGGAAAGGTCCCACGTACCTCGGTGCTAACTTACCCTTCTCGTCGAACCTCATTACCCCTTTCTTGGCAGACGTCTCCTGAACAATCTCCGGCCCCAATAGTTTGTTATCCCCCACCTCTAACCAACAAGCGGGTGAACGACAAGGTCTCCCGTAAAGTGCCTCGAATGGTGCCATGCCGATCGTGAATTGGTAAGAGTTGTAATACGCAAACTCTACCATAGGAAAATATTTCTCCCAACCTCCCCCAAAGTCTAATATGCACATTTTGAGCATATCTTCCAGCATCTGATTGACTCTCTCAGTTTGCCCGTCAGTCTGTGGGTGATAGGCTGTACTCAAACATAATTCCGTTCCCATGGCCTCTTGAAAACTCTGCCAAAAGTGGGCCACAAAGATATTGTCTCTGTTAGACATAATATTTACCGGTACCCCGTGCATTTTAACAATCTCCGCTATGAATAGCTGCGCATAACGCATCGTCTCAAAATCTGTGTGAACCGGTAGGAAGTGGGTTACTTTGGTCAACTGATCCATCTGCGATGTAGGTAATCCTATAATGAAGTCCATGGAGATGCTCTCCCACTTCCACACGGGAATCTCCAGCGATTGTAGCATCCCTGATGGTCTCTGATGGTCAACTTTCACAAGCTGACACGTGGCACATTTCGAAACAAACTCTGTTATGTCCCGTTTCATTCCTGCCCACCAATACTGCCTCCTCATATCCTGGTACATCTTATCCCCACCGGGATGTACCGCGAATCTCGACCCATGGGACTCTGTCATAACAGCGTGCCTCAACTCCTCATCCTCTGGCACAATTAACCTCCCATTAAGGCGTAAGCCTCCTTCCGAGCTGACTGAGTAACCCTCTGCTCCCTCAGCTAGCAGCTGGCTCACCTTATGCTGGCAGGTATGATCCTCTGCTTGAGCCCTCACAACCCGCATAACGATCTCAGGTGTGATGGATAATGCTGACATGCAAGCCCTGGCTACATCATCCTCATATCGAAGCTCTCTCCACTTTGCTTTCCATACTTCTGATATTTCCCCCGTCGGTCTCTGGCTCAATACATCTGCTACCACATTAGCCTTACCAGGATGATACTGAATATCAAACTGGTAGTCTTTCGCGAATTCTAGCCATCGCCTCTACCTCATATTCATATCCTTCTGAGTGAAGAGATACTGAAGTGATTTGTGATTCGTGAATAACGTGAACTGCTCTCCTAGAAGATAATGTCTCCATATCCTTAAAGAAAAAATGACCGCTGCTAGCTCCAGGTCGTGAGTGGGGTAATTCCTCTCGTGGGGCTTTAGCTTTCTGGACGCATAAGCTATAGCCCTTTCCTCCTGCTGAAGCACACCCCCAAGTCCCTGTAAGGATGCATCAGTGTAAACTCGATACTCTAATCCTCCCTTCGGCAAAGCAAGTACGGGTGCACATGTTAACTTTTCCTTTAACTCGTCAAAAGCTAATTGATAATGATCACTCCAAGTGAAAGGTACCCCTTTCCAAGTCAGATTCGTCAAAGGGCCCGCAATCTTTGAGAATCCTTTGATGAACCGCCTGTAATAATCGACCAATCCTAGAAAATTGTGCGCCTCAGTCGGTGTCATGGGCTACCCCCACTCCCTCGTCGTCGATACCTTACTCGGATCCACCGCAATACCCCGGTCTGACACCACGTGGCCAAGAAACTGTACCTCCCATAGCTAAAATCCACACTTCTCAAATTTGGCATAGAGCTGGTGATCCCGTAGTGTTCATAAAACCATACGCAGATTCTCTGTGTGCTCCTCCTCGATGTGCAAGTAGATCAGGATGTCATCAATGAACAAGATGACAAACTGGTCGAGAAACTCCCTGAAAACCCTGTTCATAAAGTCCATGAACACTGTTGGTGCATTGGTGAGTCCAAATGGCATCCCCCTGAACTCATAAGATCCATATCGAGACAGGAAAGCGGTCTTAGGAACATCCTCCTCTCGGATACGCAGTTGATGATACCCTGACCTCAAGTCGACCTTAGAGAAATAAGACGCCCCTCTCAACTGATCAAATAGATCATCAATCCTAGGTAACGGATACTTATTCCGTATCGTTGCCTTGTTCAACTCCCTATAGTCCACACATAACCGTAGTGAATCGTCCTGCTTCTTCACAAATAACACCGGTTCACCCCACGGTGATGTACTCCACTGAATGAAACCTTGACCCACAAGCTGTTGAATATGCTCTCTCAACTCACGCATCTATGAAGGGGCCATACGGTATGGGGCCCGAGCAATCGGCCTCGTTCCCGATGATAAATCTATCACAAATTCGATTTCCCTGCTAGGTGGCAAACCTGGTATCTCCTGTAACACATCCTTAAAGTCTCTCACCACTGGAATTGAGTCCAATGGAATAGCCACCTCCCGTGAGGTTTCCTCCTCGATGTAATACAAATGTGTGCGTGACCCTCCCTCAGGTAACGGCATTACTATCAAGAACATCTCCTGTCCTGGAATGGAGAACACGATCATCCTCTCATAACAATCCACAGTCCCCCGATAACCAGCCAACCAGTCCATACCCAGGATGACAGCGTACCCCTCTATATCTAACACTAAGAGGTCCGCTGTTAAACCAAGACTTCTAATCAAAATGTTCACTCCCCGACAAATCAAGTGAATCGAAGCCCCACTACCTACTGGCGACTTTACACACATCCGAAGACTACCCGCGATCTCTAATAATTCGGCCCGTTTAGCAAAATTAAATTTAATGAATTAATGTGATTCTCCCGTGTCAAAAAGAATACTACCCTCATAACCATGAATGAGAAACATACCCTCAACTGTTGGCGGTGCTTGCTGCGCTGGAGGATTGGGAACATCCCGAACGTTATACACTCGCCCGTAGTTCATCTGCCCCTACTGTGGTGGGGCGGGTGGAGCGGGTGCTGCTAGCGGTATCTTCCCCGATTGCCCCTATTGGGCCTCCTGTTGTTGACCTCTACCCCTCTGTGGGCACTCCCTCTTGAAGTGTCCTGGCTGGCCACAGACAAAATAGCATCTCTGACCATCCCCCTATCGTTGGCCCTATTGGCCCTGACGTGACTGGCCTTACTGGCCTCCCCCATTGTTCTCTTGGTCCTGACGGCCCTGAGGAACCTGTTGCTACTGATTCGGCCCCGGCTGCCCCTGCCTGAACCCCTGTCCTCACGATCTGAACCCACTAGGCTTAAACTTCTTAGCCTGATTCCCTTGCTGACTGCCAGTCTGCTACTGAGTACCACTCGCCTCACCACTAGTAACTGCCTTGCCCTGTTGGCTCATCTCCCCTTCGCATGGAAGCGATGATCATGGCAATGCACGAATGCGGCATTAACGACATCTGTATAAGTCACTAACGCCGGATTCCCAATTAAATGTTTCCTGATCCGCCAGGCTAGGCCATCCATAAATCTCGATGTCCTCCTCTCCTCATCGTTCACCTCATTTGGCACAAAGTTTTCCAAACGGGTGAACTCTTACTCATAGTCTGCCACTGATCGGTCACCCTGTACTAAATCACTAAACTTCTTCCTCATCTCAGCCTCTACTGTTGGTGGAAAGTATTTGTGGTCGAACCGCACCCAGAATTCTGTTATCGTCATCAAATCCCACTCCTCATCTGTGGTAACTGACTCCCACCACTGTAAGGCTTCCCCTGACAGACGAAAGGTGGCAAGCATCTGCTTCTGCACCTCGATACACTCTAGCATGTGCAGATGACGCTAAATGCTCTTCTTCCAGTCACAATCTTCTACTACATCTGTGCTACCCCGAAACTCAGGTGGGTGACCCTTCTGAAAGGTCTCCCTAACTCGCTGCCAAGACGGTAGCCCCACTGGAGCCTGAACTACTGGTGCCACTGGAGGCGGTGCCTGGGGTTGTGGAAAGTGAACTTCTATAGATCGCATTGCTGTCTCTACTTCCTGGGCCACAATCACTGCCACCTGGGTAGTGGAAATCAACTCAGGTGGGGATGGGGGTGGCAGTACCTGTGGCTCCTGATGAGCCTCCCTGATCTCATCCCTAACCTCAGCCCTCTCCGCTCTCTGTCTCCTCGGTGGCATCTGAAATAGATTGAATTGTATAAGTATACAATTTCTACAAAAAAATTCACAACAGAAATACGATAACTCACAAGCGAAAAAATGGATCAACAGTCCTAATAATAGGTCTCTATAATAAACGAATGCTACGCTGAAACGTAGTAAGACACACAGATCCTAAGGACACTAGAACCTGATGCTTTGATACCATCTGTGACACACCGCATAATTAACCACGGGTGATCAGTCCTAAATTAAGTTAGAACAGGTTTCTCAGTTGGTTCATTCTTAGCATCACTGTCGCCTTTTTAATTACTAACCACTTAAGTGAGAAAATTAGACTGGTGCCAAGTTTTATTTTTCATTAACTAAATGAAACTCATGCGGAAATAAAATAACCCAAGTAATCACAATTATTTAAAACAACCATTCACAATTTGTTAACTGACCGAATAAACCATCGACCCAAAATCCAATAAATAGAAAATGAAGATAAGTAATAAATCCCAACATGTCTAACAAAATTTAAATGAACTGTGAGCGACATGCTCAGAATAGCGGATAAGAAGTCTCTATACTATAAATGAAGGAATGAGGCGTCTATCAAAACTTCCGCAACATCCACATATGCTGCAGCAACGGATCCCTGAAATAGAGTCAAGCCTGGCGTCCCTGTGGCTGGACACCTAAAAGGTTTTTAAAAAAATTTATAGCAAGGGTTAGTACCCAAAAACATTTGAAAAACATTTAGCAAATAATTAACTTGCAGTAATAAGTAAATATGCATGCTCTCCATATTTTAGTTAGTGCCACACTCCCTTGAGGAAATCCTCACCCCTCCTCTAATGTGCACTACTAATACCTTTAATAAATTCACCTAGTTCTTCGTCTTATGACTAGAGAAATTATAAAACCCCTTGCAAACACCCTACTCTGACCAAGTATGCCTTAATTATGATTTTTTTTAAGTTATTATCAACATCAACTTAATTAAATCATTTCCCTTTTTAATTTCACATAACTTCCACATCTATCATACATATAATACAACTTATGCTTTGTATTAATTAGCCCGTATATAATTATTTACCTAATTATATACTTAATCATATTACAATATTCACAAACATACTGAAATAACATTTAAATAATAGTATTCCCCCGAGTAAAGTCTCACTGGGTATAAATTCTCTAAAGTACTATCCCACTAGGTAAAATCACATAACCTAGTTACCCCAAGTCAGCGTCGCTCACTAACTTGGTTAATACATAAATATTGGAGGCGGTCATAGTACTTCCCTGAAAGTGAGATGCCCATCACCCATATAACGGACGCTATGACCTGGGATTATACTCGCCCTACTTCTCAAGCTAGGGGATTCATCCACTACGCGCAACCTCCCCCTATAGCACTAGAGTATATAATAATAATATTTATCACTGATATTGATGCACACACCATATATATATATATATATATACTATCACACACCGTATATATATAAATATAAAATATCCATACTATACCGTGTACTAAGTCCGTGACACAAGTCTATTTCATTTTATTATGAGTTTATGGCCCAACTCGAATTATTTATTAATTTGCACATTAATGTTCTTTGGTATCGCCCCAACCAATATTCGGTCTTACTCTCGTGGCCCGAATTAAAGCAACACCCGAGTCTATATCCCCGAGTCTAAATTATTTAGCCTTCACCTAAATAAAATTTTTGTATCGGTATCGCCCAACCAATATCCCCGGACTTGTCCACTCAGTCCGTATTTAAAAATTTGAATCGTAATTCCCAAAATTTTAACTCTAGTATATCACACCTAATTTCCTCCACATCCCGATTAATTTTAATCATGATGTGTCACACCAAATCGCCCTCAAATCCTAATTAATTTTTATTCACAATTAATTAGATTTAAACCTATGTATTAATTACTCAACAATTAAGGCATGGTAGGATGTTTAATTAATCTCCCTACATATAAAAGAAAACTGGGCGAACTGTCAAAATTTCTGGACCATCGATCGATCGATGGTCCCCCTTCGATCGATCGATCGATCAGGTCCTCGTCTTCCCCGTGTTGGCTGTTTCAGCCATGGATGCCCACCTCCAAACCCTAGTTTCTTCTACACTGAAAATTAAACTTTCCCATCGACAATAGACATCAAAAACCTTATAAGGAAACTTCCTAAAGTCCAGAAACATCACTTCATTTCTTTTCTCTACTATTTTCACGAGTTTGGGTTTAAAATCCAATTTAGTCTTTAACCCGATTAAACATCAATTCCATAACACCAATTCGTTTCTAATTCCTCCGGTTTTACACATCTTACCAGATTCCAAACACACAACTCAGATTAAATATGAATTTCTACTCAATTTAGAAATCAGATTCATGGTGTTGATGTAAAAAATTAGATTAGATCTAATTATTTAATCACAGATAAATAAAATGAGACAAAGAACTTTTAAAGTGGTTCAGCCTTATAAGAATGGCCTACGTCCACTGTTTTTGTTATTGATGACTGCTTGGGAATTCTCGATTACAAGTTCAATCAAGAAATTCTGGTCCCCCTCCAATGAGGTTGATACAATGTATTTATAGCCCTGAGGCTGTAGTGTGAAAGGGTAATACATTAAATGCTGTAATGTGAAAGGGTAATACATTCAATGCCCCTTAAGTATATACGTCTGAATGATAAGCATTTAATGAACAGTCAAACTGTTGGTTATCCGGCTATTAATGTTTATTCGAGGTGCATCTCGGACCGCCTAAGCTGCTCGGACCGCCTAAGGTTCCTCGGTGCTCAAAGTTCCTCGGTACTCAAAAGTTCCTCGGAGAGTTCTTGTAGGTCGGAGCGTCTGAGTTACTCGGGGAAGCAGTGTTCCTCGTTGTAGTATGGTTCTTCAGAGCTTCTGAGTTCCTCGGAAGTGTTTGTTATTGCCACGTAGATTGCCACGTGTCTTCACTCGATTGAGCCATGTCAGCAGACTAAATTTGGTATCAACAGAAGCCTCCAATGTTTCATAGTTCGAAATTTAAGGAGTGTGGAACATTCTTTCTCGATATATGGAGGTTTTAAATGGTTATCCTGACATTTAGGAGTGTTTCCTTTGTATTTATTTTTCCTTTCAAATTTGTAGAATCAGGCTTTTTTGAATTTTTATAACCGCCTCGATCTCCGCGCACTTTTTGTCCTTCTAGCCGCCGGTAGCGTAATCGTTTCTTTTTGTAATCATTAACTTTACCGTTTCCCAAGATAAGGTATTTAAGCGTCACAGACAATCCCATCGTCTTCTACTTTTTCAAATTTGTATCTTCGAGTTTTCCATCGTCTCTTTCTCTCCTGTGTATTCATCTCTTCCATCGTTCGTTGTCAACAGATCCACTCTTTTTCTGTAATATCTTCTTCCTCCTTCTTCATTTCCTTTATTCATCATGGTTTACCTTGTTGAATCTCTTGATAAATTTCGTTCTGATTTTTCTATTCCTTCATGGGTTGTTCTGGAGGAACTTTCTGAACCTTCCGATTATTTCCGTTTGGCTGAGGGACATTGGTTCCCCAGTCTCTTTATTGATGAATGTGGATTTTCTTTTCCGCCTTATCCTTTATGTCTGGAATTCTGTCAATATTTTGATGTTGTTCCTGCAAGAATAGCCTCCAATACATGGAGAATAGTTAATGGGGTTCATAGACTAAATCAAATTCATGGAACTCGCATAGGAATTCTAGAAATCATGTTTTGTTATAGATGGGTTGTAGGCGATAATACTTTTTATTTAAAAACTAGATTTTTAAATAGGGCTTTAGTGGTCAATCTCCCGGATGCCAATATGGATTATTTTGAGCACGGGGTTGTTATAAAAAATTGGCAACATGCTCCTTTAACTGGAGATGAAGAGTATCAAGGTCCCAGATGCCCTCCCTATGGCAATGGGATAGGTTATTTTTATTTTATTTTATTTATTTTCAAAATTATGCTTCTTCTATGTTTGATACAATGTGTCACTGATATTTTAATATTTATTTATTTGCAGTTGACAGTAAAAGAAAGTGTCTAAAAGAGTCAGACGTTAATATAAGGCACTTAAAACTTATCTGGAGTTTGCATCAGACTATTGTCGACGAGCATATTAGGTAAGCTTCATATCTGCTTCAGTACAAGAGTTACACAACTTCTTTTACTGCTCGTCCGGTGATAAGTGATGCAGAACCCATACCAGCTTCTACCAGTTCTTCGCCTGAGTCACACGTTCCTTTAAGTGAAAGGATGAAGAAAAGAAGACCTCCTACTCTCTTCGAGAAACCTTCCTCTGCTGCTGGAGAGGCAAAAAGAAGTAAACATAATGTCCCAGAAGGGACAAAGAAAATTTAAGCACCTTCCTCGGCTGCCCCTGTAAAGGTTGTCGAGAAGCCCCTAGTGGCCCCGAGCAAGGCTGCTGCTCCAGGTGAGGTGATTGTCATATCACCGACCAAGAGTTCTTCCTTGGTCGAAACTATTCCTGTTCCTCCGAGGAGGCTGAAGAAGAGCTCCTAGGTTAATTTGGTTGACACCGTCTCTCAGCCCCAGACTAGTGGAGTTCCCACTTTTATTCCCCCGAGCTCTGCTATGAGCTCGGTGAAGACTTGGATCATTCTCGAGATCCAAGGTATTGAAGAAAACCTTTCTCGGGACACTGTTACTACACTAGCAGCTCGTCACATTGCTTCTGTAAGTCCCATAGCCTCAAATTTTCATTCTTTCCTTTTTGTTTCAGTGCATTGACTTGCTTTCATTTTCTTTTCACAGTTGGTGAGCTGTTATAATACGATTTTGAAGAAAGATGAAGCTATTAAAGATTCAAGCTCCTCGTCTGGTGTAGAGGAAGCTTTGGTAGGCTTGGCGTAGTCTCTGAAAGATTCTCGCCAGAAATATGCTGATGATAAGGCAGTCGGTGAGAAGAAGCTTGCTTCGACTGAGCAGGAAAAAGCTCAGGCTATTGATGTTTCCAAGGAGTTGGAGAAAAAATTAAATAGTCTGGAGGAGAAAAATAAAGAGCTTGAAGGGAAGCTCAAGAATGCTGAGGAGTTTGAAGATAAACTCAAGGTTGCTGAGGAGGAGTTAAGTCGACTTCGGGAAATAAGTCGTCAGAAGGAGGAGGTTGAGAATAAATTGAAAGATGCTGATAACCTTCTTTCCGAGAAGATTTCCTAGGATAAGACAAAGAGGAAGTTGGCTGTGAAGAAATCTTTTAACGATGGCTGGGATAAGGGGTGGAACAAAGGCTTGGCTTCCATGATGTCGCAAGTCGAATATGGCAGCCTAAAATAATTTAGAGATGGGTGGGTCGCAGCTCTTCAGGAGATGAAGGTTGATGAAACTTCTGAACTCTTCCAGCGACACATCCCTGGTCCCCCTCCAACTCCTGAAGACGAAGAAGAGGACGAAGCTGCCTCTGAGGAGTCTTCCATGGTGATGGGAGATCAAGTTTCTCATCCCCCAGCCATCCAGCCTGCTAACGAGGAACTTCAGTTACTCGTTACTTCATCCGAGCAACTGCCAGTGCTCCCCGAGCAACTTTTTGTTCCCTCTGAGCAACTTACCTCCTCGTCCCAGTCTCCCGAGAAAGTTTTGGGAGACAAGGAAACGGTGTAGAGTTGTTCGGGTTTCTCTATATTTTATTTTTCTTGGTCAAATGTAACTTCTGAACATGTAACTCTGAACCTTGTACTTCTGACCTTTGTAATGTAATAAAATATGAACTTTTGTTTATGCATACTGTTGTTTCTCTTCTTCATGCTCTGTTTGTACTTCTTATCAATTATTGATTTTTCTTCCTCTACTAGTTTCTGGCCAGGATGGAATTATTGTCTGCTCATGATACAAAGATGTTATGACAATGCAATGAATACTTTAAGGCTGGTCACACAGATCTGAGTGCAGCACAAATCGTCGACATCCTCGGCCAAGATGCTTCGAAACAGGCAGTTGAAGCTTACCAATATTTGAAGTGTCTGCTTGATCGTGCGGTGGTCAATAATGTATGATATGATTGAGGATCTCCAAGGCACTCTTGAAGACCTTCAGCAATAGTATAAGGAATCCACTTCCCTCTTGCACGAGGGGTATGAGAAGAAGTACCAGCAAATCATTGCCGACAAGGGATACGAGAAGCGTTTTGCTGCTTACGACGTGCGGGAGAGAACGTTGAAAGCCGAGGTCGAGGAGCACAGGCAAATAGCTGAATTGTTGGAGCAAGAAAATAACAATTTGCAAAGATAAGTATCTCAATTAAGATCTGTTGCCTCCACCTCAAATGCTTTGATCCCAGTGACTGACGAGGGATTCTCGTTCTTGGAGGTAGAGAACGTCAACCTGAGGGATGAGTTGGAAACCTTGAAAAGAGCTGGCCCTTCTACATCTTCTCGTAGACGAGCAAGAGTTGCCCGGGTTCCTGTCGAGGAATAGAGGACTCAATCTGCTTTAGAGAACCAGGCCTTCCAACTGATGGCGAAGAGCCAGGCATTGGCTGAGATGTCTAAGAAAATCAGGGACCTGGAAGAGCAGCTTTCTGCGCAGAAATCTATCTTGGAGAATAAAGAACTCTTCATCAAAAACCTCCACGAGGAGCTGGAATTATTGACCTATCAATTTCACAAGCAGCCCAAGGAGTTCTGGATGGCTGACTACAACGAGGCTCTCTACCACTTGGATGACCGTATCCAGAATGCAAATAATGAGGGCTACAAATAGGGATGGTTGAATGCCTTAGGTGTGCTTCAATTCAAACAGGGTCATTACCTGTGGTATTACCATAATCCTGGGCTGATCGACCTACCCGTGCCACCATTCAATCTTGATATGAGTTGGATCCCTGCTCAGGCCATCCCTCGTTGTCTGATTTCCAAATACCTCGGTGATTATAATCTCCATTCAAATGTCGAGATATCTCGTCCCGAGCACCTCCTAGATCGACCGTCCGTGATGAATGTCAGGATGCTAAAAGATCTTAACTTCATAAATTCTCCTCTCACTTTAAACGATCCACCTGCTGGCGAGGAACCTGTTTCAAAAGCAGAGGGGAAGAAACCAATAGAATAGGAGTATTGATGTAATAAATTTGTATTTCATTCCTGATGTATTTTGTTCTACATTTAATGAAATAATTTTATTTGCAAATCTTGACTGCTATTGTTTTGTGACACTTTACATCTGTGTATGTGTATCTGTTAAAAACATAACAATATTGTGTAATTTGTCGATCAGCTTATTGTCGAGTAATTTGAATTTGTGGTAGTCAGTTGGCAAAAATGATGTTTTGTTTCTCGACCAACTTAGTAATAATCAAAAATTCTGCTCGATCACTTTCTTGTATTCATAAAATGTTTCCGACCAACCAAGGTCGGTAAATTTCCCTTCTCGACCAACTACAGTTAGTGGGTTTTTATCCCTGACCAGCCATAGTTAGTGGATTCCTCTATGAGGAGCTTTGGCACTTTCTGGAATAATTTTACCTCCCGACCAACTTTAGTTGGCGTTTTCGAGAATATATTTACTTCCTAACCAACATAAGTTGGCGTTTTTAGGAATACATAGTTTTACTTCCCGTAGGAATACATTATTTTACTTCCCGGAGGAATACATAGTTTTACTTCCCGGAGGAATACATTACTTTACTTCCCGGAGGAATACATTTACTTCCTAACCAACATAAGTTGGCATTTTTAGGAATATATAGTTTTACTCCCCGTAGGAATACATTGTTTTACTTCTCGGAGGAATACATAGTTTTACTTCCTGGAGGAATACATTGTTTTACTTCCCGGAGGAATACATTTACTTCCTAACCAACATAAGTTGGCATTTTTAGGAATACATAGTTTTACTTCCCGGAGGAATACATTGTTTTACTTCCCGGAGGAATACATTTACTTCCTAACCAACATAAGTTGGCATTTTTAGGAATACATAGTTTTACTTCCCGTAGGAATACATTTGTTTCTCGACCAACCTTAGTTGGCGTTTTTGAGAATAAATTTGAGTAGTCCGAGTTCCAAGTTTTTCCGAGTAGTGTGTAGCACTAGTATTCCCCGAAAAACTTTCAATAAAAGGAGAGAATTTGGCAGAATATCTTCATTTTATTCATACTGACGGACCTGTGTTACATGAGAATATACATCACTGATAATACTTGCGCAGATGCTCTGCATTCCATGCATTCTTAAACTCCTCCCCCTCTAAAGTTGCTATTCGGTAAGTTCCTGGTCGAACAACTTCTGTAACTCGGTATGGTCCGTGCCCGTTTGCCTCCAGTTTGTTGTGCTTTTGAATCACTTTCTTTAGAACATAGTCTCCTTCTTTCAGGTCGCACTTCTTCACCCTCTTATTGTAGAACAAAGTTGTTCGTTGTTGGTATGCAGCATTCCTGATGGTTGCTTCTTCTCTAACTTCCTCGAGCATGTATAAATCCAATCTTCTCATTAAGTCGCTGACAAGGGAATTGAAATTCAGTACCCTGTGTGTTGGGAGGCCCAACTCGGCAGGTATAACAGCTTCACTTCCAAATGCCAGCATATATGGTGATTCTCCAGTTGCTGCTCGGGGAGTAGTACGATAAGCCCACAGTACTGACTGTAACTCGTTGATCCAGTTTGCTTTTGCATCACTTAGTCTTTTCTTTAAGCCATTCAGCAACGTTCTGTTTGTCACTTCAGTTTGCCCATTGCTTTGAGGATAGCCTGGTGCTGAGTGGATCTTCAAAATATTTGACTGATGACAATAGGTAGCGAACTCCTCGTTGTCGAATTGTGTTCCATGGTCTGTGATGAAGGCATGAGGAAGACTATATCGACAAATAATGTTCTTCCAAATAAATTGGTACACCTTGTCGTACGTCGTATCAATGAGAGGCTCAGCTTCAACCCACTTAGTAAAATAATCCATTGCGACGATGAGGTATTTAAACCTTCCTCTGGTCGTTGGCAGTGGCCCGGCCAAATCTATTCCCCACATGGCAAATGGAAAATGGCCAAGGAGAAGTTATGGGTGTCAACAATGCTTGTGGAGTTCTTCGGATGGAGGAAAAGCGCTGACATTTGTCACATTTCTTAGCATAGGCTATGCAATCAGCCCTCATCGTCAGCCAGTAGTATCCTTGCGTCATCACCCTTTGCAAAAGAGTCCGACCTGCTACATGGGCTCCACAGGACCCTTCATGGACCTCTTCAATTAAATCTTTCACCTCGGAGGGATGTACACATCTTTGCAAACCTGCCATAATTCCTCGTCTATATAGAATACCATTAGTTAATACATACCGAGCATCTTTAAACTTCAACTTCTTGGCTGCGAGCTTGTCAATTGGTAATTCTCCCTCCTCAATATATGCCCTGATGGGATCCATCCAAGATGGTCCTAAATCAAGGGTAATGAAATTCGTCATCAGATCTTCGTCTATGCTTCGACTAGCCAACACTTCAATTGGGATTGTTCTTCATAGCTCGGTACGAGTAGCTGATGCTAATCGAGCTAGGGCGTCTTCTCTCGCATTCTCCATTCTTGGTATTCTGACCAGCTGAATAGTAGCAAATTCTGATACCAACTCCATCACCTTTGCATGATACTTGATCATTAATTCTCCTTTGGCTTCATATATTCCTAACATTTGATTTACGATCAATTGAGAATCACTGAAGACAATAACCTTTTGTGCCTCCATAATTTTTTCCAAATTAAGGCCTGCAATCATGGCCTCATACTCAGCCTCATTATTGGAAGCTTTGAATTGGAATCGTAGGGCGTATTCCATGTCGACTTCGTCCGGGCTATTCAAAACGATCCCTGCCCCACAACCTGTTGTGCAAGATGAGCCATCTACATATAGCCTCCATATAGGTAACTCGTCTTCAAATTTTTGATCTGACAGAGTTCCTCGATGAAATATTTATTGCTTCCTTTCATCTTCCCCTAGTATTTCTTGCTCTTCGTCGATCATCTTTTCTTGCCCTTTTACCGACCTGAGCTGGTCTGGGCTTGAATTTGACGATCCTGTAACATATACTTGCCCTTTTACCAAGCTAAATTGGTCTGGGCTTGCATTTGATGATCCTGTAACATCCACAGGTTGATTAGTGAGCAAATTTTGCTCCTCGGGGGTATCAGGATAAGTGAACTCTGCTATAAAGTCTGCTACAGCTTGCCATTTTAGTGATGATCTGGGTTCATAAACTATATCATATTCACCAAGTTCTATTGCCCAGCACATCAATCTTCCTGAATTTTCTGGTTTATGAAGGGCTTGCCTCAATGGCATATCAGTATATACTACTATGGTATGCGCTTGAAAGTATGGCTTCATTTTTCTACTTGCCTCGATCAATGCTAGTGACAATTTTTCCAGCCTTGGATATTTGATCTCTGCTCCTCGGAAGGCCTTACTTGTGTAGTAGATCGGTTTTTGTACTCCATTCTCCACTCTTATCAATGCCGAACTGACTGTATTCTCGGACACTTCTAGATACAAGTACAATTTTTCTCCCATCACTGGCCTGGATAGCAGTGGAGGTGCTCCTAAATATTTCTTCAAGTCTTGGAAAGCCTTCTCACATTCATCATTCCACTCAAAAGTTTTTCTGAGCGTCTTGAAGAATGGAAGACATCGATCAGTTTCTCGTGACACAAATCTGTTAAGTGCTGCTACTCGTCCTGTAAGACTTTGCACCTCTTTCTTCGTCGTTGGGGATCGCAGCCCTAACAGAGCTTTGATCTTTTTAGGGTTATCTTTAATGCCTCGCTGATTGACAATGTACCCGAGAAACATGCCTTCTCGTACTCCAAATATGCACTTCGTCGGGTTCAGCTTCATTTGATATTTATCCAGTTGATCAAAAGTCTGACTTAAGTCAACTAGATGATCGGCAGCTTTCTTGCTCTTTATCAGCATATCGTCAACATAGACTTCCATATTGCAACTGATTTGTTCAGCAAAGACCTTGTTCATCAACCGCTGATATGTCGCACCTGCATTTTTCAAACCAAAAGGCATAACATTATAACAATAAGTTCCCATAGGGGTAATGAAAGAAGTACTCTCCCTGTCTTCAGGTTTCATTTTAATCTGATTGTAACCAGAATAAGCATCCATAAAGCTCAGCAGCTCGTGTCCCGAGGTAGCATCCACTAGTTGATCAATTCGGGGCAGTGGAAAGTGATCCTTTGGGCATGCTTTGTTGAGGTCGGTGAAGTCTACACACATCCTCCATTTGTTGTTCTTCTTTTCACCATCACCACATTTGCTAACCAGTCATGATATTTAACATCTTCAATAAAGCAGGATTTCTGGAGCTTCTCAACTTCCTCCTGTATAGCTTGATTCTTCTCAGGACTGAATACTCTTCTTCTCTGCTTCACAGGCTTGATCTCCTTATTCACATTGAGTTTGTGACATAAGAAATTTGGGTCTATCCCAGGCATATCCTCATGACTCCACGCAAAAATTTTCCTTCTGCTTCTTAGGAAAGTTATCAATTCCTGTTTTAGTGAGGCTTCCAACGATGAACCTACTTGAGTAGTTCATTTAGGGTACTCGTCGTCCAGAATGATGTTTTCAGTAGCTTCCACCAGTTGACCCTTCACGAGTTGCGACTCATCTTTAGGATCCAATGTTTCAATTTCTACACCTCCATCCACTTGATAGGTAGTGGTCTTTTTCCTTGATTCCTCTAGTTCCTCTTGCTCGGCGGATGAATAATAGCATTCCCGAGCTACTTTCTGATCACCTTTCACAACTACTACTCTAAAATTTATTGGAAATTTTAGGCACTGATGTACCGTAGATGGTACAGCCTCGAACTTCTTCAATCCTATTCTTCCCATGATGATATTGTATGATGATTGAACATTCTTATCCATCACGAAAAAGCGTATTCTTTCCGTCCGACAAGCAGGCCATATACCAATGAATATATCCAATTTGATCATCCCAAGTGGAAATACTTTCTCGCCAGCAAAATCGAGGAGGGGTCTATGATAAGGCTCCAGTTGAGATAACTTTAGATTTAAACTATCGAAGCACGAGTAGAACATGATGCATGTCGAGCTACCATTGTCTACCAGTACTCTTGAAATCATTACCTCCTTCATCCTCATTTTGATCACCAATGGGTCATCATGAGGATATAGAACACCTGCGAGGTCGTTCTTTGAGAAGCCAATGACCAATTTCTCTTTGTTTACCTTTCTCGGGCGATCCTCTTCAGCTAAATTTATTCGTTGAACGTATGAGCAAGCTTGAGCCTCACAGAGATAATTTTTTCTTTCTGTAGTAAGGTCTCCTCCTCCTGCATCTCCACATGTAATAACATTACAATCAAATGACCCAAAGTGTATTAAAAATACCTCACATTCTGGCTGCCTTGGTCTCTTGGGAAGATCGGGGCCGTCTTTTGGATTAACTTCATGGTCTCTCTTCTTGTTATCCTCTGCTCGATGAGGATATCTAGACCTCTCTCTTACTCCGTCGTTATTTCTTCTATCATTCCTCTGATCAACATACTTTGCCAGTTTTCCTCGTCTGGTGAGTGTTTTGATCTCATTCTGAAGAGCTATGCAATCTTTAGTCATATGGTCATGATCTTTGTGAAACTCGCAATATTTTGCCTTATTTCTCCTTTCGGGGTCTACCTTCATTTTCTCTGGCCAATTTAATTCCTCGTTGTTCTTGATTTCTTCTAGGACATGGTTGATGTCTTTCTTCAAAGGAGTATAATTATCAAATTTCTTCAATACTTCCCATGTCGACCTTATTCTTGAATGTTTGTCATTACCATTGTTCTTATGCTCTTTCTTTTTAGCTTTATCACCTTCCACCTTGGTTTCTTTGGCATCCATATTCTTCTTCACAGCCATAGCCTCCTCGGCATTCATAATCTTGGCCGCTTTTCCCATCAGATCTGACATGGTTCTAGGTGGATCTTTGGCCAAAGTGTAGTACAACTTGTTGGGCAGTAGTCCACTCCTCAAGGCGGTAATCGCTGTCTTTTCCTCATAATCAATGACTTCGAGCTTCTCGTTATTAAAATGAGTTATATAATCTCTGGTACTTTCACCAGCTTTTTTTATAACACTTAACAAATGCGCTACTCGTTTAACGGGCTTTTCCCCAAAACAGAAATTCCCAATGAATAATTCGGCCAGTTGAAAGAAAGTTGAGATCTTACCCCGAGGAAGATTATTATACCACATTTGAGCAGATCTGGTAAGAGTTCCCGAGAATACTCTGCATCCCATCTCATCTGGAACAGCATAGATGTCGGCTACAACTTGGTATTGTTTTATATGAAGGACAGGGTCGGTCTTTCCATCATATTTGGGGGTCACAACAGATGCTTTAAACTTTGATTGTGTTGGAAAATCTACAATGGCTTGGAAAAAAGGTGTTCCTCGAACAAAAGTTCGTTGTAGAGGGTTCTTGGCTTTAGCCATTTCCCCTAATCTATCCTCCAGCCTCTGAATAGAGCATTTCCATGCATCATTTCCTTCCTCGGGCCTGTTGGTTCGAGCAACTGATCGAGTTGATGTGGCTTCCTGGGATCAATCTTGACGAGCATCTGGTCGCGACTGGGCAGATCCTTCCCTTAAATCTGATGGTCGTCAAAAACTCCTCGATACGACTTTAGGACGACTTCTACTCCTTCTAGGTCCTAATCGATCAAAAGGTGATACCCTGCTTAACCTCTTTAGCGCACTAGTCCTTTCTAGAGAGAGAGTGATACGTTGTTCAGTATCTGTGGCCCGCACTGATGAAGTTCGTCCAGGTTGATAAGAAAAATCTTCAGATTCCTCAGTACGATATGAATCAGTACGCCTAGTACGTGAAGAAGGTAAACGGGTATTTCTTTGAATACTTCGCAGTCCTGAATGGGTTGGTGCACCGCCATGGAGGGTTTGTAAGAGTTGTCGCATCATTTCTTGCATGACTGTCTGGCCCTGGGCCAGATTTGTCATTATTCCAGTCAGATCTGGCATATTAGGCGGAGCAAATGGATTTGGAGGGCTTCCAGCGTTTCGATTGCTGGGTTCTGGAATATCAGCCATTTGTGATGAGTTGTTTTCGATGAAAAACGATATTACCAGTCGTTTCCCACAGACGGCGCCAATCTGTTGATGTAAAAAATTAGATTAGATTTAATTATTTAATTACAGATAAATAAAATGAGACAAAGAACTTTTAAAGTGGTTCAGCCTTATAAGAATGGCCTACGTCCATTGTTTTTGTTATTGATGACTTCTTGGGAATTCTCGATTACAAGTTCAATCAAGAAATTCCGGTCCCCCTCCAATAAGGTTGATACAATGTATTTATAGTCCTGAGGCTGTAATGTGAAAGGCTAATACATTAAATGCTGTAATGTGAAAGGGTAATACATTCAATGCCCCTTAAGTGTATACGTCTGAATGATAAGCATTTAATGAATAGTCAAACTGTTGGTTATCCGGGTATTAATATTTGTCCGAGGTGCAGCTCGAACCGCCTAAGCTGCTCGGACCGCCTAAGGTTCCTCGGTGCTCAAAGTTCCCCGGTACTCAAAAGTTCCTCGGAGAGTTCTTGTAGGTCGGAGCGTCTGAGTTACTCGGGGAAGCAGTGTTCCTCGTTGTAGTATGGTTCTTCGGAGCGTCTGAGTTCCTCGGAAGTGTTTGTTGTTGCCACGTAGATTGCCACGTGTCTTCACTCGATTGAGCCATGTCAGCAGACTAAATTTGGTATCAACACATGGTTTACAAAAACCTATGTTTATACCCTTTAAATCCCAAAACGAATTTCTTTGATTAACCACATCACATGAATAAGAATTGAAATATACTTTAAATGCTACAGCAAGTTAACCACTTGCCTTAGGGTTCGTAGAGTCTGAATTTGGAAATTTGAGTGCTCAAGGTTGAAGATGACTCTTTTTGGCTCTCCTGTGATCCCCAAATTTGCCTTTGGCTGCTGTTAGGGTTTCCTAACCCTCTATGTCTTCTCTAAAATCAATTTAGTCGTTCCCTTGTTTTTTTTAATCGTTTAATTAACCTAAATCCCATTTTTGTCTAATGGGCCAAGCCCAAGTGATCCAAATGCCCCGTGTGGGCCCGGCTATGTCTAAAAATGTCCCGTGACCCGTTTACTACCCCCGGGTACACTTTTTTGACTATCTCGACCCATCCGGACTCAACCGTATACTCATAATTGGCATCCGAATTAATTTATAAAAATTTCTATTTCACACCCAAATTAGTCTATACCAACTCCCGGCTGAAATAAGTATATAGCCCGTCATTAATACCTGAAATGACGTAAATACATTATTACTATTCACTTAGTAAATAAATTTTCCTAAATATTAACCATTCACTTCCCGATTAATATTTAAATATAAATTACCATAATTAATTCAATTAAAATTACGACACACAAGTAATTTTTAATTCCTGAATTAATTAAATATATTATGCACAAAAATACGAGGTTTTACAGTATTCCTAGTGTAGTACTTTAATAGTTGGATAGGTGAGATAACCTTTAAAAGTTCGAGAGAGTGAATAATCGAATTAATTATATAATAAGTAGCAATGAGAAGTACACCACGTGTAAAAATATATGCATGGTTGGGTGAATAGTTGGATTTTTATAGGACGTGGGGAGTGCCTATTATTTTATAATTATTATTATTGTGTGTATAACATACCTACGCTGCTTGCTATCAGGAGGAGGTTTTCGCGTCGTGGACAGTCTTATCATGTGTGACCCATTGGGGGGATATTTGACTTCTACCCTGAGCATATGAACTTGGATACATGCTATCTGAGACGTAGGATAGTTTCGACGGCTGAATGGGAGAGTAGATATGTTCGTGACCCATTTGGTTGTTGAGTATGCTTGTCTTCAATATTTGTGTTATGAGATTATGGTTTGTGAGACACCGAACCAATTGTCCATATACAGTGAGCAATGCACCGGGACATGATAGCAGAGTACACATTGCATCAACTAGTCCTAACTAAGGGATGCAGGATTTGTATATATATATATATGTATAGGGATGATGTGACTGTGTGTGTGTGTATATATATATATATATATATATACATATACTTGTGAATTATTCTAATGTGTGAAATTAGCAAATTTATAAATGTTGATAAGCAAAGTAAATTCAGTAGGTAAAAAGAGTTACTATCAGAACAGTGAATATATTATATGGTTAATTGGAACAAATGATCTTAATAGCGTATTGTATGGGCGATACGGGTTATTCCTTTGAGATATGTTTAGAAGTTTGAGTCTATGACCTAGTTGGGAACGTTATGGGTAATTAGGTTAGAATAGATGAACATTAGGCATGCACAATAGTGGAGTGGTAAGAATCTCATGCGAGAGTTCGAAACTAACATCCATATAATAATTGCATTATTTCTGTTTTAAATACTTGCTAAAACAAATATTTTTACAACTCGGGCTCTGACCCGTTTCTTGCTATTCTTCTCTCTCTTGCTATATATATAACAGGTTCCCAGCCAGAGGTTACCAAACTTATGATATGTTGGTTTTAGAGTTGGAACAGGAATGTTTCATCCAGTTTGACTTATTTCAATATTTGGTTCATGTCGAGTACTTATTATATTCTTGTGGAATGTGAGTAGCTTATATCTTAAAGAATGAGAATTTATTAATGGATTAATTTGGTATAATTAAATGGGAAATTTTTTTGACACTTGGCTTAATTATTTATTAGGTGATCAATAATATTAAATATTTTCGACAGTGATGCCAAGAATGAACCCACCGAAGATTCTGTTTTAATTTTAATAAAGGATTGATCACTCGGTATTTAATTAGAGGGGGTGTCACATAGACAACTAGAGAAAAAGATAAACAACTATCTAAAATGAGAATAATCATATGAAGAAAATCTAGATAAACATGGATAGCCAGCTAATAATAATAATCACATGATACCGAATCGTAGCTAGCAAACAGTCACACAAATGAAATCATCAATATCAGGAATCATGTGACTAAGCAAATCAATGCAGTATATTAATTAAGCACGAATAAAATAATATTGACTGCATGAACACAACCCAGATGTACTAATCTAGTGTAAGATCATCACATATATGAAGCAGGTACAAAAACAAAATGAAATAGCTAAAAAGTCAACTCTGGTCAACATAGGTCATTCGAACGACAATGCATTGTCGTTTTAACGAGATAATATCTCGTTTGATGTATGCAAGAAACGACCCAAAACAATGTGTGGTCGCACGAAGCATATACCTAACGACCCTTCTAATGACCATACCTAACACTTTTAACACCTCGTTTCTAATGTCGCGTAATCCAGTCTTCGAACAACATCTATAAGTCCTTTGAAAGACATTAAAAAACTTATATTTCAGCTCTAAAAATATACAGGATTTGCCCAGTGAAAAAATTTCATGAAAACAACTGGAAATACGAAGCAATAGCAAGACAGACTCAAAACAGAAAAATAAAACAAGTATGAGTTTCATCCTAACATAGTATTATTGTGTTCAAACATGGATATAGAATAAATGGGCGTGAACTACAACAAATGAATAACAATCTGGACACATCGAAACGATTAGAAAGCTCTAATTGATAGCTAAATGTCTTCAAACTAAGTTTCAGCCATATGTGACAATTGATATATTGAGCTTAATGAACTAAACGAACAACATGCACATAAATCCGGAATTTTGACGATTGTACAAGCAATAGCACCATGACAAGATTTTTCAACATTAGAATTCGTGGTGCAAACCCGTTGTATTTTCCATCCAAACACCCTTATATATTCATATTTCTTTTTCTAGATCTTTTGAGGTTTCTACTTTTCTCACCTTAGAGAAATCCTATTGGCCCTATTTTGGCATATGTCTCTTTTTATTGCCTTAATTTTTTCTCGGGCTCTTTTAAATAATGGATTTTACGACGAGATTATTATTCTCTCGCAGCCCTTTCTCATGAACACTCATCATTTTTCAATATAAGAAATATGTATCCTCACGGCAAATGGTTCTTACATGCACACCTCCTCCTACGTATAATTACACAAATGACAAAATTGAGAGGAGAACGTCTCACCAAACTCAAATATGCAAAAGAAGTCAAACATTGATAAAAACTCAAGCATGTGTGTGCGATGGCATATATATAAAGTCGAACCCAAATGCAAATTAACTTTGAAACTACCCCATTAGTCAATGGTTAAGATCATTTTAAGCATCTATAATAATAACCAAATGTCCTATCCATGTGGATATATGAAATTATGGGGGTCCAAACACACCAATATACCATATCAAACATGAAAACTCATGATACAAAAATAAACCGAAATCCTTTTGTGTTTTTCAAAAAATATTTTTGACTCAAAAATAAAATCTTTTTGTATTTTCTCGAAATAATATATGAAAAAAAATATTTTTGTATTTTTCAATAAGACTCAAATAAATGAAAATATAATACAAACAAATACACGTGTCATAACACTAGAAAGATATATATCATGAAACAAATACTAGCGTATGATAAACATGGCTAACACAATCATCCTTTAGATTTAGCATGAGAATCATCATGTGAAAGCAAACGAGAGTCATGAAGTTTAATTCTTAAAGCCACTAACTCCAATTTTTTAATCCAAGTAGGTGTGTAATGACGCATAGGGGTTTTGGGAACCGAAACGACTTTATTCTTAAACTTCCTAGGAGCATTTTTAAGGTCATAACAATAACGTCTAAGGGGACCCTTCTTACCTCAATGAGTTCAAGTGTAAACACGATGAGGGATGTGACCTAAATGTGGACCTCTCTTAACGTTCGTAGTTAGCTCTCTCACAAGATTGGTATTGTCTCTGGGAATAGGTGCAATACGATCATCGAAGCCTATACCACACTTATCATCCTTGATTTGGACGACACCTAAAATCCTATCCAACTTTTCTGACCCTGCCTCCAAATCAAACTTTACCTTACTCGAGTCTCTCAGTCTCTCCTCAAGCTCACTAAATCCTAGACTCAAGCAAACTCTTAGACTTCTCAAACTCTAGAATCTGTTTCTTCATAGCCTTCATCAAACCACGAAGACTATCTCTCTCACCCTCAACATATTCTAGTTTCTCCCAAAGAGTCTTCTCTCGTGCCTAAAGATCCCCAATCAATGCATCATTATTTTCTACAGCACGCTCTTTCAACTTAGCCTGCAACTTCAAGTTTGCCTTTTTCACCTTTATCGCTTCCTCATACAAATCATTAAAAGAAACTTGCAACCCTACCACATCTATCTCCTCTTCCTCACTAGCGCCACCCTCATACTCTTAGGAATCACACAAACCAGCCTTAAAAGTGTCATTCACATGAGTATCTTCATGACAATATTTGTCATCATCGCTCACATGACATGCCATAAATGTTACAAAGTTTCGCCTAAATGGGGAACTCTCTCCCTCTTTCGGTTCACTATCACTTAAGGTGACATTGTATGCTATCGGTCTCTTGCCATCATTCTTAAGTGCAGTGGGGGTACTCCGCTACCTTATGGCCATAACCCTCACAACCAAAACACATATCCGACTAATCCCTTTTATCATTCTCACTTTTATTCTTAGAGACGTGATCGGCTTTGTTGTTCTTGAATTTCTCAAATCTTTTGGCATCTTCCGATTGCTTTTGGAACTTAAGAAACTTTTGGAAGTTCTTTGCCAACAAATCTACATCTTTGAAATCGGTGTTGGAATCATCATCCAAAACTTTAGTCTCCTCCTTACGGACTTTTAAAGAAATGTCTTTCTTTGGCACTTGCTTGGAGGTAAACATGTCAAGTTCATAGGTTTGTAAGTAACCTACAATCTCTTCTAGTTTTGTTGACTCGAGCATACCCAAGGAGTTTTAAACGGTCACTTTTTGATCAAATCTACTCGACAATGACCTTAAGATTTTCTTTATGACTCGATTGTCGGGTATTTTCTCTCCCAAGTTAAAAGACGAGTTGGAAATATGGGACAATCTAGTGTAAAACTCATCAAACGTCTCACTTTTTGACATTTTTATCATCTCAAATTGGGCAGTGAGATTTTGAAGTTTAGACGCCCTAACCATTCTAGTTTTCTCGTGAGTGAGTGCAAGAACATCCCAAGCCTCTTTCGACGTCGCATACATCATAATATGATTATACTCTTTCAGGGTGACAGACGAGGAAATAACATTTAAATCTTTAGAGTTATAAAGTGCAAGTCTATGTTCAACTTCGGTTCATGACCATGACCCGTCAGGTTTTAAATTAGTGGCCTCTCCATCTATCGCAATCGGTGGTGACCACCCTTTTTCTACCGCTAACCAAACACGCTCATCAATAGCCATAAGTGCACTTTTCATTCTCATTTTCTAATAAGCATAATTAGTGCCATTCAAAACAGGAGGTTGAAAAGCATCAAAATTTCCAAAATTCATACCTTTAAGTACAAGGGATCACACACAATAAAAAAATATTTCTAGCTCTGATATCAATTTGTAGGCCCCTTTTTCTTATGTGTGCTTTGGTGAAAATAATTTTTTTTCCAATTTTAATTCGCACCAGTTTTTTGAACCAATTTAACTTAACCCAATTTTATCTTGTTAATCCTAAACATGAATCTAGGTGATTAAGCAAGTAAAATAAATTAAGTCCACAAACACACAACGCCGATATACTAGCAAACCACTAAGGAAAAAAATCTCGGACGGCCAAAGTCAGACAATCACTATGATACAATATTACAAAGTACAGACAATAGACTTACTCAATGACTAGATACCCCACAAGCCTTGACGCTCTTCTATGCTTCAATTGCTCCTCCACAATGCAACGCATAGATAATCCACGCCAGGTTCACAACACATGAGTCCTTGTGTTCTTCGGTATCCACTGATGCCGTTTTGGCAACCGTCTATGATTCAGAACATGGAGTCCTCCCCTTCTTCATCGCAAAACTCAACGAAACAATGTTCGAAGAGAACAAAGTCCAGATGGTGCGAAACACAAGATATCTATAGCATATGTATATGAAAGATCAGATCTTATAACACAAAGGATGTTTTTATACTTGAAAACCCATTGTAAATGAGAGCAGAAAAATGTAACTGTTTGTTCTGTAATTTTGGTTCTGCACACATGAAATTCTGAGAAGAAATTTCCTTAAATAAAAAACTTAAGTCGGTAAGTCTTTAGAACGATATTGGCATGTCGTTCGAACGATATGGCAATCTCGTTAGAACTAGAACTACATGTTGTTTGAATGACTTCCACATGTCG
The DNA here is from genome assembly GCA_949130495.1 of Sambucus nigra. NCBI lineage: Eukaryota > Viridiplantae > Streptophyta > Magnoliopsida > Dipsacales > Adoxaceae > Sambucus > Sambucus nigra. The sequence goes on along the minus strand of OX422223.1, from coordinate 59,626,861 downwards.
TTAGAATGACTGTAGATTCAGAAAACGAAGTAAAAATATTTTAAAATCATTTTTATATAAAATACATCCTTAAAATATGAAATCAATCCCCGTAAACATTATGCGTTCATACCTGAGAGTATCTCGGAATGCAATATGATATGAAGACGTGAAACGTACACCAATAAACACGGGATGCTATATCTTTGAAGCTTGGTTGCTATGTCTTCAAACAACACGTCATAAACTATGTGGAAATCATGATAAGTAAAAATCTATATATAATATAACTATATATAATATGTACCATTATAGCTACTCTTGAGGAACTCATGAAGGAGAAGTTGTTGTTTTCTAAATGACTATGGGAGAATTTAATTCAAGCTCAAAAAGGGACTACTCACTATGGCATATAGTGACTATGTTAATAAAAGGAGGGAAAGATCTTTTCAATTTGGTGATTTAGTTTTTCTCAAATTACAGCAGACAATTGTGGCTCTTATAAGAAATATGAAATTTACATCTCCTTATTATGGCCAATTTAAAGTCACAACAAAGGTGGGTCATGTAGCATACAGACTGGAACTTCCTCCCGGCTCAAGAATTCATCCTGTCTTTCACGTCTCTCAACTGAAGAAGAAGATTGATTCCACTGCAATTCACGTCCCTCCTTTACCTTTGGTTGGTACAGAAAGTCAACTCTTGGTTGAGCCCATAGAAGTTTTGGGGAGGGGGATGATCAAAAGAGGTAACATAACAGTTCCCGAGGTGCTAATTCAATGATCGAATTCCATCCAAGATTGGAATTTTATATATTCTAGTTTTCCTTCGCTTGACGCTTGAGGACAATCTCTTGGTCAACGGAAGGGGAATAGTCATGATCATAGCTATACCATACCGTTTTGGGTTATATATTCAGTTTACGTGATATTTATTATGATAGTTTGTCTCTTAGGCAGTTATGAGTTATTTAGTTATAGCTTTAGTCATTAGATTGTAATTCTCTCTTTCTTTCATTTCAATCAGGTAATTCTAGTGATGTCATAGCTAGTATATAAACTAATGTTGTGTAATATGTAACCACTACTGATCATTTGCTTAATACACTCCAGGTTTAGCAATAAACCTTAATTCCCTCTTCCTCAATTGTTCTTTTCTTGTCCAAAGTGTTACAGACTTTCCCACTTTTTTAGACCTTTTTTCTTGTGGATTCAAGTTCTACCTCATATTTTTACCTAATATTTGTAATTCATATTAAATTTGAGTATGCACCTAGTCAATTATATTGACACCTCCATGCATTTAAAAAATACATATAATATTCCATTGCAATTTAAACATGTAGTTATATTATATATAGATCCTCTTGTTTTTTTTTTTTTTTTTTAATAAGTACTAATAACCAATGCAGAAGACAACTATAATTATATTTGTTATAGGAAAAAGCAACTAGATACTTTCACATAATAAACACCACAATTTACATATTTTAGCCGGAAAAGACTATCTAGGACTCTAGGTATATCACACTTATCAACTTTTATGATAAAAGTGGTGCTTCAATGTTTTCTTCATTGTCCTGCGAGTCATTGATTGGTGGTGCTTCTGGTTTTATCCCCCAAGCACAACATAATGAAATCACCTGATACAATTTAATATATGTAGTCAGGATACACACACAATTTAATATATGCAGTCAGGATACACACACAATTTAATACATGTGCTACCTGGCGATGAGCGCAGAGAAGAGAGAGAGTGTGCCTATAATTTACCCTATAATTCTCGGCTCACCACCAAGTGACACATGTCCAATTTCGCACTCTTAAAATGCGGACTGGTATGCACAAAGACCAGTACACACACACACACACACACACACATATATATATAGATAGTGTCCGGCTCTCCAACATACCTCATTAAACATACCTATTTTTTTTTAAATAGTAAAAAAAAAGTTTGCTGATATTTTTTATACGGATTCATAATATTTCAATATGCGCCTGTGAAAATATTCAGTTCAAAATACTGTGTTTTGTTATTTTTAAAAAATAGGTAAAAAAACTGACATTTTTAAAGGGTAAAACTGTCAATTTTTTTACCTATTTTTTAAGAATAACAAAAAACATTTTCAGTTGATTTTTTTTACAGGGGTACAATGAAATATCATGAACCCATATAAAAAATATCATCTCAAAATTATTTTTTTACTATTTTCAAAAAATGAATATGTTCGTAGGTATCTTGTTAGGAGGTATGTTGGAGAGTCTGACTATATATATATATATATATATATATATATATATATATATATATATATAGAGAGAGAGAGAGAGAGAGAGAGACCAAGGATAAAGATGCACAGATAATACTGAACCCCTTGCAATTGAAAGGAGCATTTGTGGACAAAAACCATGCTGGAAGAACATCAAGTGAAAACAGTTAAAGAAATTCACTTTAAATGGTTTTGAGGTTTGTACCAAAAAAGACAAAATGACCAACTCACATGTCAATGGGCTCATTGCAAGTGGTGATAACAAGCTTGCTATTGATTGGACACCAGCAACAAAACCTTGTGCTTTTCCCTGCAATTTTAAATGCACTAAAGATGAGTTTGGTTGGCATTACAATTTTTTCCATACAAAAAACCTTTTTTAAACCTTCAAGTTACATGTGGATGTGAGCCTTGTTCTTTTTTTATTTTTTATTAATCAGATTATTATTTAGGGTTCGTTTGGTTCGAGGTAAAATATGTTTTAATGCGGTAAAAAGTAATATGGTGAAACACGTTTTCACTTATTTAAAATTAAATTTTTGTTGGGTTGACATTATGAATAAGTGCACACCCTATAATTATGAAACTTTAAATAAGAATAGAGAAGAAAATTTAACTCCAAATATGTGAAAACATATTTCACCATATTACGTTTCAACGCGTTAAAACATATTTTACCCCAAACCAAACGGACCCTTAGAGACATTATATTTTAGGTGACTATATTTTATATGGTAGTTTCTTAGTCTCCTTCTCAAAAAAGGGTTAGGGCTAGTTTTAACTTTATTTAAAACCATTACCCCTCTTGTAATCACTTTAATTTGATTATGAATGAGAGGAGAATGGATTCATGAGAGCAACACTAATTTCTTTTATGGTGCAAGTCAAGTGTATCGAGTCTTTAGTTGCATATTTAGCATTTGTATAGATGTAAGGCCATTGGCCCTTTCGTGTAATTACTTGAATTTGATATTGATTAACGGGAACACGAGATAGATTGAGAGAGACCATTCTGAGTTCTTTTTGAGTGCGAGTGTGTATTAAATCTTCCGCTCCATTTCACATCAAAATGGTATCAGAGTACGGTTTGCACTTGGTAGTAAGTTTAAGCGGTCTAGGAGCCATGGAAAGAGCTCAAGGCAACTTACTGCTCGTAGAGCGCACGTTGACGATAAATGATTCAAATCCGACCTAACACACATGGAGTCCCATTCTTCCAACAACAACAATTTGCAACTCAAGTTCCAGATAGATCATAAAACAACTAACAGTATCTAAAATCTCCAGAAGTATTATATTGGGATTGATTTAAGGAAGCCGTGGATGAATTCTTGACGCAATAGAGGCTCCACAGCCTCAGCCCTTCGAGTCCTCATTGACATTGCTGATTCAACCGTCAAAGCGACACAAGTTGGCTTTCTTGGTCTCACTGCCGTTAATCTAACTCTACCTTCGCCCTCTCTGATGTGGTTCATCCCAATAAAATTGCATGCTCTAATTGAACTACTGCTCTGGATTGTTGATCTCCACTGACTAAAACAACAAAATCCCTTTCCCTTCTCTTTTAACCCCATGGGAACCCAGCACAGTGGACAAACAATAATAGAATAACTACAAAGGAAATAAAACCAATGCAACCCACAAATAGCTCATTTGCACAAAAGAAAAATACCCTAGCCTCCGCCTCCACCTCCACCTCCACCTCCGCCCATTACATACATCACTTTACGAGAAGATCATCAAAGAGAACCACTTCGGGGGGACTATCTGGGCACTCCCGCACCATGGTGATATTGAGACAGGTTTTCTGGCTTACTATGATGCCTGGCACTAACACTTTTAATTAAAGTTACTACGTTTGCCAAATGGATGAGGGCTGGCATGGGTATACCCTCCTCCCCATTCCTGATAGGTCATGGTAGGACGTCTCAATGATTACTTAGTGAGCCTATTTTGGATGGCCAATGGCCATGATTCTATTTTGTGGTTGTTAATCAGTTTTCGAAGATTGTCCACTTTATTACCTGCAGCGGGACCACTGAAGTGTTGCATGTCTCAGTCTTGTACTATCCTGTGAAATCATCTGATTGCAAGGCTTTACACACAGTATCATGTCAGACAAAGATGTTCACGTTACAGAGCACTTTTGGCGTTCACATTAGCAGCTATTGTGATGTTTATTGTGGTTCTCCACCACCAGCATACAAAGGTTGTCAACCATAGCGTTGGAGATCTGCTCCGATTCTTAGCTACTGACAGCCCCAGAGTTCGGACAGGGTGAGTTCGCCTTCAACAACATAGTCAATCGGTCCACTAGTTTTTCTGCATTTCAGATTGTGTTGGGTGACGGCTATGCCCATTAAGCTTCTAAAGCTTCCCCTGTAGTACCGGTTAGTCCACCAGCTGCCGACTTCTTTGCCCTTATGGTATCCATACACGCTGATGTGCAGGAGCACTTGACCTGTGTATATAGCTCCTATAAAGAGATTTCACAATGGGAGGTTTTCCATCCAGGAGATCTAGTCATGATGAGAAAGATATGAGGGTAAGGGCCACAAATCGCAGATGTGAAGGTTTAGGCCCTTCCCATCATGTGTGCCCATGGGATGAATGCATATGAGATCAACTTCCATTCAATGCACATTTAACGTGGCAGGCATATCCCATTCGGTCCCACCACATTCAGCCGATCCCTTTACCGACTAATGATTCTCAGCCTGTTTGTTCCCACATCCAGCTGAGTCGATAGTATCGTGGACTCGGAGACATTCACATTCCCTACCTTGTTAGTTCCGAGAGTTTGTGGTCCATTGAGACTATTATGATACAGTAAGAGCATTTAATGCCCGCTTCTCATCATATATATTTTCGTCTCAAAGAGGGGGCGGGGGGGGGGGGGGGGGGGGGGGGGGGGGGGATGGATGGGGGCATAAATGCCATTTCCCTTTCTTTATTAGTTTCTTTTATTAGTTGGGAGTATCATTTTATCTGTCCATCTTCACCTATACATATATAGGGGGGTCATTAGCTTTGTATTTCTTTATTATTACATCTTGATTAACATGAAAGACAACTAGAGAGCATTTCCGCTCCAAATTCTGTATAGTTGTTATACCCCCAACAACATTTTGAGTTGTTATTCGGGCCCAAAATTTGAATGTAGTAAAAATTTGAGTTGCGTGTTTATACGCTTCCACCAAACTACATAAAAGCACTCATTTTTCAACTAGTAATCAAATGTACTCTAAGAGGCAATGAAAGGGTAAATAATAAGAAAACTCAAACAACGAAAATATGACAAAACTGTCTTCTGTTAGGACAAAAGACCAAAAAGCAAGAAACAGAGACTGAATTAAAGGTCCTGTCATGATTTCAAATTTTTGATCATTTGTAGAAGCTTTCAAATTTTTATGCTCAAGGCATTGTTGGCTCTCACATGTTAGCAAACCTATGAAAACTCTGAACAATAGTAACATGAAATTAATGTATATGTCAATGTTACTTAACAAACCTGATTGGTTGAACTTGATGCTTTTGATATAACGGCATAAGTCTGTCATATAAAGAAATCATCAGGGGAAAACAGCCAAACAGAAAAGTGTGATTTTGACTAAGGCTCCTCGCTACTGGATGAAAAACTTTGGTACTACTACAATTGTCCTTTTAGACTTTGTTACTGTTTCATCACTAAAAGTTGCCTTCTGGGGTCAAATTTTTACATTAAACAATGAAAAGTGTACGAAAGAGGTAACAAAGTCTGTAAGTCAATACGGTGGTACAAAAGCCTGATGTTGAACATTAGTGAGGTACTTAAGTTTAAATAACAAGTATACATATTGAATATAGAGTATAATCATTTACATATTTCAAATATGGTGTCAGAAAAAAAATATGTACTTAGAGGTAATAAAACTTACAGCAGGTTTCACAAGGACATAGATGACTCCAAATGAAGCACTCAAGTATGGTACCTGTGCAGGCAATAACTTGCATTTAACAATAATATGATAATGTATTCGCCAATTCAAATTGTAACAATATAAAGAAATTTGAAATACTATATACAGCCTCAATTGCGAATGTCTTTGTTGTATTTACTAAGGCCTTGTTTGGTTGTCCCAAAATTGTCAATTGACCCATTTATAAATTGGCGCATTTACAAATTGGCTCAGTAAGAGTTTTTGGTTTCATTAATGAAATGATTCATTAATTGGCCAATTTTAGTTCCTGCGTAAAATCTGAAATTGGGGCATTTCACAAAAAACGTGAAATGCATCCATTTGAAATAGAAGTCACATAATGTTCATTCGGCTACTCTTCTCCCTCTCTCTCTCTCTCTCTCAATTCGTTTTAAACATTTTTTCTGATTGAACTTTAACATCAATTTCGGATTACCAAACATCACTTAAAATTGGATGTAAACTCATTTCAAATCCACTCATTTACAATTCACTAATTCACAATGAACCAATTTACATAATCAAGCAATTTGCGAAATCAAACTGGGCCTAAGATAAATCTTAATTTAGGAATTTAGAAGATTATAAGAGTACACACCCATGGAGCCCATGCCAAACCATAAAGAAGTGCCTGCAGATGATACATTAAATTTCTTTAGTAAGATTAACGCCAGAGTTTCTGGAAATTCAGTTGTGTTTAAATGGACGTCTTACATATGCTATCGATGCAAGTAAGGCTGCGCATAATATCAGTTTCTCTCCGACCAACGGATTAAGTAGAGGAAGCACTACTATCTGGAAATAAATCACAACAAATAAATTATAAAGTGAAGCATATAATAAAAATATTCCCACATTGAGAGAGAGAGAGAGAGAGAGAGAGAGACCTGTGAAAAAATTGAACCTATTCCCACCATCGACAAAATTTCCGAAAATTGATTTTTGTTGAAACCAAAAGCTGACTTCAGATAGTACTGCAGAGGAAATTAAGAGAACTTATATGAGCTTAACATGACACAGTAGTCAATGGCGGATCCAAGATTTGAAGTGAAGTGGGGCGAAATGTTTTGACGAAGCCTGGGGGTTCGGGGGCGGGAGTCCCCGAGGCGATTTTTTTGGGGGGTTTTAACTTATATTTTTGCAACTTTTAACCCTAAAAAAGTTGAGGTATTAATTAACTAAATTTGGATTCCTAAATTTTTCCGATTCGGATGCGGTTGAACCTTATCTTCAGATTGGATTGAACCTCAGCTGTGGATACAGTTGGTGTGTTGTCTCCTCTTTTCCGTTTAAAAATTTTCTCCATTGACTTTCTATATTTATAACAAATTTAATTTAATTTCAGATTAATAGATTCACACTGAATTTAATTTCATTTCAGACTAATTTTACATTATAAATTAAATTTCACACTAATAGATTCTAGGGATTTATTTTAATATTCTTTATAAATTTAAACACATATAAACAAAAACACATATTTTATTTTGCTAAACAAACACATATAAACATACCTCTATCTCTATGAACAAATTCATATAGATAAACATATAAACAAACACAAAATATAAACAAATTCATATAAATAATAAACTGTTTATAAACAAAAGGAGAGAATAGAAGAGAATAGATTATGAGATTTGAGAGCTGAACGTTTAAGTTTGGCTTTCGTTTTTAATTTATTACACATTTTTCCCTCATCTTTGAATATAATTAGAAGTAACCTCCAAGTTTAATTTTTTACCAAAAAACCCCTAATTTTTTTTTTTTTTTTTTTTTAAAGTTGAACTGGGGCGGCCGCCCCGCTTCGGCCTGGGCTGGATCCGCCCCTGACAGTAGTTCCGTTATATCTAGCAAAAGTTGGTAGCTATCATTTTTCACAGAATTTTTTTATAATTTTGGCTGATCTTTTAAACAAACTCAAAAGAAGCTATTTCAAATGAAAAGAGAAAGAAAGAATCAGTTATATTTTCCATTTATAGAGAATAACAAAATCTTTAAAAAAATAAAGAAAGAAAGAACTTTTCCATGACATTTGTGTCAATGTGTAGTGTCAATGTTTTAACACTCATACATATATTATTTTTATATTTCCACAATGTAAATTCGTATTACAGAAAAAAACATCAATTTTGAGCCGTTGGGAGATGATTGTATGGAAAGAACGACATCTGAGTTGCAACCCTGCTGTACTTCAAAAATCATTTCAGATACATGCATAAACTGACTTTTATAAAAAAAAAAAAATCCCTTTTAAATTCCGTTCTTCGTCTTATACAGAAGGCTGTTTCATATCAGTGGCTTAATAGTATTATATCGGGGTAAATTGCCAAAATAATGAACTGTGCAGATTTTGCAATAAATTCTAAGGCCAGAAACCTCCATGATTATGTCTTTTTTTGCAAGACCCCCCGTGTCACTAAGACAGTAGCTAAAAATGTGTTTTTCAACAATTGGCTAACGATATTAATAAATGGAGTATATGTGATGTATGTGCATGGTAAGATTGGGTGTATGGCAACCCCAATGTGACATATGTTGAATCTAAATTGAGCAAAATTAGTATTAAAAGAGCATAATAGAATTAACTAGATTTCACTATCACATTTATAGATCACATACCAGTAAGACACTGCTGATTCCAGACATTCCCAATTCATAGAAGAAGGAAACAAGAGAGATGCTTTTCAGTGTTTCACTGAGGAGTCAGAACGGTGCACATTAGCGAGTTAACATAAGATGATATTTGAAATGTCGATGCAAACCATCACAATTAAGTTGAAATTGGTGCACTTGAAAAATCATGGTAGGTGTAGAGACAAAGGTACCTGCTAATAACAATAGTTGCGGAATATTTCATTGACTCGTATCGTTGTGTGACAACCTTAAAGGCCTTTTTCAAGCAAGCTAAACTCTGATCCTGTTTTGGTGCTGGCTTAACTGTCTCAACCAGAAACAGTGCCATGTAAACTGGACAGAAGATCAAGAGAGCTATTGAAACCTGAAATTGAACACACATGAGAAGTGAAAGAAAATGGGAAATTAAATATTTGATGTAATTGCAATTTCAAATTTTAACAACTTGCTTTTCAAATGGTGAAGAACCAAGTACCACACTTGTTCCTTTTCTCCTCGTGTGGCACGTATTTGTTGCAAGTGGGTTTGAAATAAAGTAAAATGATGTGTTTGAAGTAGGATAAAATTGTGGCATGTGAGATCGTGTTATCGGCAAGGGTGGGTTTGTATTATAAAAAGAGCCACCTAATACAAACACAAAACAATGTTCTAAGAAAACTACTAAACAAAACAGCGTCCCAACTAGCCTATCCCCAACATATGTTGTATGAGTCACAGCATACTGGGTACCCGTAAACTTACAGAGAATCGAAGCGATCGATCCCAAGTAACATTGCTGGGAATTTTCGGCGAAACATAAGGCAGTGCTTTCAACAAATTCCATAGTTCAGTCAAAAAAATTTGCATTAAAATTGTTGAGCTGGGTTTCTTATTTATTTTTTTCATTTTTTGCAATTTACCCTTTAAAATATATAAAAGCCAGAGATAACCACTGTTAATATAATGCTAAAGTCAAAAGAGTCAACATGCCTCGAAAATGTACTTTTGGGGAAGAAAACGTGCTAAGAGATTTCCCAATACATGTGATGCAGAAAACAGGCCTGTGATCCAACTAAAAACTGCTGCCCTCTTACTGTTATCGACGATATCTGCCTGAAATAGGAAAACAGAATGTCATTTCTTACAACTCCTAGCCACAGTTTAATAATCACTGAATGAAAATACTAACCACATAGGCAACAGCAATGCAGAAGATACTCCCTTGACTTATGATGTATGAAATTGTACGAAGCACATAATAGGCATACACAAAATCCTTTGACTGATTGATGACAAGTAAAGCTGAAAGAAGATAAAGCAATAGGAACCCTGTGAATTCTTGTGTAAAAGACCACAACATAATTTCAAGTGCAACGATGATAGTGTTGTATTTGCTTCATATCATAAATAATCACTTCATTTGAAAGGTTAAGAATTTGGAAATGGATATATATGAAGATTTTTTCGTTACTAGTATTCAGGTACTTCCGTGAAAATAATTGTGCATTCGATTACAAAGTTGAAAAACATTATAAAAAATTAATTTTTACAGGAAGTTGAAAAAATAGTGGAAAAACAGGTGTGATGTTCTTTTACTTTTCAGGTTTTCTATTGAAGGTTGAATTCGATGAAAAACAGAAGAAAAAAAGTAAGAGAAAACCTGACGTGACGAGTCGATGACACCAAAAAGAAAGAATAACCACCAAGACAAACTCCCAGAAGATGTATTAATGATTTGCCCCAATGGGGAATAAGTTCGAATATTCTCCGAAAGATGCTAACTAATTGCGATAACTTCTAGTTTTAGTTAGTTCATGTCCGATGTCGCTAATAGGAAGCTCTAAATTTCTTATAACTAGCTAATATACCTATATAGCCCTTTTTCTTTTCTAGTAAGAGTAAACTGTCTTTGCCATGCATCCAGCTCTCGGTCTAGAGCTACTGGTTACTGCTATTGGCAGTTGTAGTGGTGCTTCAATAACATCATCAATAGCATTGCCAAAATCAAAACCGTCATCGACTGCTCCTACCTATGAGTCAGGGATTGGTTCTGGTCCCTGCCTGCAACAGGGGGTTAATCCTATAGCTTTCTTCGATCAAAGATATTTTGATTCTAAGTCGACCAACAAGCCCTTCATTATTATTAGTAAGATGGAGCGGAGAAGTATAAAGGTGCGAAACTTCTACCACATGGATTTGAAGACTCAAGCTACCCCTCTCTCGTGATTCCTTAGGGCCCCTATTCTATCAATAAGTACTCCTTACCCGTCTTTGGTCAAGGGGGGGCAAAAGTTCAAGTGGTGCTGAGGGTTCGGGGGCGGGAGCCCCCGAGCCGAATATTTTGAGGTTATTTTTAGTATTTATAAAAAAATGATGTAATTTATTTATTCTAATGGAAAGAGAAACAAATATTTAAATCAAAATTTCGGCCCCAAATTTAAACTAACAATATCCTTAATTATACCCTAAAATTAACCCTAAAATATAAACCAACAATATTAAAGCAAACTCTAACAAACATTAACATTATTACCCTAAAATAATCCTCAAATTTTAACATCAATATAGTTAGTTCGATGCAACTTAAATTCAGTCCTAAATTACCCTAAAATTCAGTCCTAAAATTAACCCTAAAATATAAACCAACAATATTAAAGAAAATTCTAACAAACATTAACATTGATTGACACAAAAATTAAAACCGTAAAAAATGAATGAACCCATAAAAATTAATAGAGTTAATGAGATAGAATAATATTTATATACAGAAAATTAAATAACTTAGAATCTTACCTAACAAATGGAATGAAATGTTGCCTTTCTCTACGTCCCTACTTGTATTGAGAAGAAGAATGGAAGGTATTTAATGGAAAAATGAAGGTATTGAGAAGAAGACGAATGGAAGAATGAAAGAAGCTCTTGCTCTGTTTCAAAAACAGGAGGCGTGCGTGTGTTTTGAAAGGCTTTAAGGTATGTGTGGTTAAACTAGTAGTATTCACGTTTTTTACCCTAGGTTTTATAAAAAATCAGTTTTTACCCCTAATATTTTTTTTACCCCTAAATTTTTTTTTTCAAACTTCAACCTAGGCGACCGCCTCTCTTGGGCCTATAGTCCGTCGCCCCTGCCACACGCCCTAGCATAACCTTTCCCGCAGGAACACAATAATTATAAAGTAGTGGAAAAGGAGATGAATGACTGAATGAGATGCTCTTTTACTCTTTCAGTTTTCCATGGAATCTAATTCTTTGGGATGGGTAAGGAACACGTTCCATAAAAAATGAGGAAAAGATGTAGCACATGTTACATTAAGACTAATGTCCTCCTAGAATATATTTCATTCAAACGCCACAATGAGTACAAATAAGTATTTCCCTGGACCTAACTTTTTCCAACTTTGTATCAAACGCACCTAACAGAAAGTGCTTAAAACTCATCATATTTTCAGCAAATAGAAGATTGTATATCAACATTTGGTTTCCCCAGTCATTATATCAGTCAATTATCCTAGGTTACGCACACAGCTCAAAAATGGCATTGCATAATAACAATGAATGTTAATGTTGGGTTGTATATGCCATTTTGGTGAACCGTATCAAGAGTTAAGATACAGTTCATGCACTGTCTTAAATTTTTATTTGGTTTGTTTTCAGTTGCACTTCAGTGGCTGTTCGGAATCCATGCCAACTGGAAGGAAGAAAACTAGCTTACAATTACAAGTAATGTCGTCCTTATTCCAATACCAGAGGATACATCTTATGCAGCCAAAAATTACCTTGTGCTGCAGGAGCATTATAGATGAGGGGTCAGTTCCTTATTTTGCCCTTTTTAGTCTTTTTCCTATTTGGAGATAGCTTGAGTAGCAAGCTATCCTTTTCCTTCAAATAGGACCTTAGGTTCCTCATTTGTACCCATTCCGATATTTCGAGAGATTGATTTAGTCATATTTCTTAGGCCCTTGGCTTCTTAAGTATTCAATGATGAGTGTAGAAAATTACAATTTGGGTGGTGCCACCCGAACGAGGCATGGAACGCCATTCAAAGCAACTTGCCAGCAGGAAAATTTTCCGGCAACCCTCCAACAAACCAGCGGCCCCTCCGAGAGGGTTTTCCGGCCAGATCTGACCTATTTCCACTGGCCGGGAGCAGATTCAGCGCATGGGTGATCCTCCACCACCGACCAAACACTTTCCAGCCAGATCTGGCCCTGCTGAACCTCTACAGCAGCTTTCCCTTAGCCGCTCACTGCCATTAACCTTTTCTGGCGCCGCAAAGCTTGCAAACCAGTCAACCGAAGTCGCGAACTACCCTTCCGACCCTATCCGACCAGTTCCGACCTGGATCCACCCTTGTCGGTACAGATCCGACCTGTATCCGAGCTCGTCCCAGCTCCGGCATCCCCTCTGACGGTAGCCAACCTCCCTTCTGGTGTATTCTGCTCCGGGTTACAATGGACCTCATAAAACTGAGCCACCTGCCCATTCTCAACCCAAATCCTCTCTTACATTAAACCTTAAACCCCCATCGACCCACTTGGAACCTGATTTATCCCCCATGTATGCTGGATGTCCCTCTTTGGATATTTTACCGATCCCATCTATGGTGTCTCTTCCGGATGCTCGCTCCATGTACTGTCAAAGGGCCACATTTTGCCATCTCTAGGCAAAACGTATGACTATCTCCCCTTCCCAGCCTACAGATGATTTTATCTATACTTTAGTGATTTCCCCGACCCTCACACCACAAGCCGAACCTCTTGAGGATTCCAGCTGGCTTCATACGAGCCTATTCTTGACATGTTGCATGGCTAAGGGCCGTTTGTGTACCGTTATCTTTGATGGAGGGACAAGTGACAATCTAGTCGCTCTGGAAATGGTTGATAAATTGACCCTCCCCATAGATATCATTTCTAGACCATGCCGTATTGGTTGGCTCAGCAGCAGCAGTGGGTCTATTGCTCCAAGTCGGCAGTGTCATGTTGCTTTTTCAATCGGTGCTTACACCGATGAGTTCTGTGCACAGTTGTTAAGATGAAGGTGCGTTATTTGCTCCTCGGTCGTCGTTGGCAATATGATCATTCCAGCATGCACGACGAGCTTGCCAACACCTATACTTCTCAACATCAGGGGCAACAGTTTCAGTTACGGCCAATGTATGAGATCCGTCCCACTCAGCCCTCCGCTCTCATCATTTCCCATGAGGAATTGACCACTGGGGCCTCAATTGTCGGTCTCTGTTACGCGCTCATCAGTCCCATTAGTACTCCAGAGACAGATGGTTCCTCGGTGATTCAAGATCTTTTGGACTCATATGCCAATGTTTATGCCCCACCAACGAGCTACCACCGCTCCACGACATACAACCACTGATTTTGTGTTGGGAGCTTACCCCACCAATTTACTCTATTACCGCATTTCCCCCACAGAGCATGAGGAGTTGCAGCGAGGTTACAGACTTGTGTGACCGGGGTCTTATTTTAGAGAACATGTCTCCGTATGTCATTTCATCTTTGCTCGCCCCAAAGAAGGATTGGAGTTGGCGCATATGCGTGGACAATCACACCATTAACAAGATCACCATTAAGTATCGCTTTCTTATTCCCAGGCTCAAGGACATGCTAGACCAGTTGCATGGGGCCCGAGTCTTCTCTAAGCTGGGCTTGAAAAGCGGTTATCACCAGATCAGAATGCGACTCGAAGACAAGTGGAAGGCAGCCTTCAAGATGAACGATGAGTCATATGAGTGGATAGTGATGCCCTTTGGGTTATCAAATGCTCCGCCCACATTTATGCGAGTTATGACTCAAATTCTTCACCCGTTCATAGGCTTATTTGGGGCGGTGTATTTTGACAACATGCTCATCTATACCGGGTCAAAGGAGGAGCATTTAGATCATGTCGTCTGGATCCTATCCGTTCTTCGGGCTGAGCGCTTCTACCTCACCTTGAAGAAGTGCGTATTCATGGTTCCTTCGGTTACATTTATGGGTTATGTCGTATCAGGAAAGGGAGCTCGCATTAATACCTCCAAGGTACATATTATAATTGATTGGTCCACACCTACCTCTACATCCCGAGTCAGAAGTTTCTCGGCCTTGTTGGCTTTTACAGGCATTTTACTATGGGGTTCAACACATTTATGGCTCTCATCACAGACTTAATGTTCATCTCCTCAAGCACAAAGTTTTGGTCTACAGATAAGGCAGACAACGCCTTCTATTGCATCAAAGAGTTGATGACCTCTGCCCATATTCTTACACTCCCAAATTTCACTCACCTATTTGAGCTCTCTTGCGATGCTTGCAAGATTGGCATAGGAGAAGTCCTTGACCAGAGTGGGAAGACGGTCACTTTTTTTAGTCAGAAATTAACAAGGGTGGCCCTAAATTACCCTACCTACGATGTCGAGTTTTATGTCATCGTTAAGGCGGTTAATTTTTGGCAGGCCTACCTCCTTAATAAGGAGTTTGTTATCAAATCCGATCATGAGGCTCTCCATTTTCTCCACAGCCGCGTCGGGTCAGCGATCGCTACGCTAAGTGGATGGCCTATTTACAACGGTACACATTCCATCTCCATTACAGACCTGGGAAGGAGAACCATGTTATTTATGCTCTTAGTCAACGGACACATGCCTTGGTCACCTTACTCAATCAGGTGTTTGGTTTTGATAAGGTTCGGGCCCTCTACCTAACGGATGTCTAGTTTGGTCCCACCTACGCTGCTTGTCAACAGAACAACGGTACTTTGGGTGACTATTTTCTCCATCACGGATTTTTATTAGAGGCATGGCTCTTTGTATTCTAACTTGAAGATGATTATTGAGATCCATTCTGGGGGGTTATCCGGTCATATAGGATAGGCCTGTACTCACTCCACAATGCGTGATCATTTTGACTGACCTACTATGAGACGGGACACAAACGCCTACATCAGCCGATGCTACACATGTCAAATGGCCAAGTGCCAGCACTCAAATGTTAGCCTATACTCCCCGTTACTGATACCGGATCGGCCGTGGTGAGACGTTTTCATGGATTTCATTGTCGGACTTCTCCGCACTACACGCGAGCATAATTCCATCTTTGTCATGGTGGACAGCTTCTTGAAGATGGCCCACTTCATTCATCCTGTGGCCAAGACTTCCAATGCCTCCCACATGGCAACCCTATATTTTCAGGAGATTGTTTGGCTTCATGGGTCCCACGCAGCATCACCTCAGATAGGGACGTTTTTTTATAGATTACTTCTGGCGCATACTTTAGGATTTTCTCAGTTGCGCCTTGCAGTTTTCCACCGCCTTCATCCCAAGACTGACTGCCAGATGGAGGTCGTTAACCGGAGCGTGGGTAATCTCCTTCGCTGCCTAGCCTTAAAGACTCCGAAGCGTTGAGACATAGTTATTGCTCAGGCTGAGTTTGCGTTCAATGATGCGGTAAACCGTTCTACCGGCCTCTTTCCGTTTCAGATACCATCCCAGTAGATCTGTCGAGCTTCTACCTATTGTCCCATTAGCCCATTTAAAGCTGAGTTCACACCCGATTGGTAGCTATACAGTCTGATGTTCGAGCCCGCCTGCAGTGGCTCTACACCTCTTATAGAGATCGTGCAGACGAGCACTGCAGTTTTGTAATCTATCAGCCGGAGGATTTTACAGTCTTTCTAAAGGCACGCCATAAGGGGAAAGGGCATAAGTTACAGATGCGTCATTTTGGTACCTTCTCGATCATTCGTATTTGTGGGGACAATCAAGGGCGGATCCAGGGGTGGGCCCACCAGGGCTGTAGCCCACCCCTCCCAAATTGAAAACAAAAATCTGTTAGGGTTAAAAGTTGCTATTTGAATTTAAAATGTTATTGAAAAATGACCCCAAAATTTATAAGGGTTAAAAATTGCTAGAAAATAAAAAATAATATATATAAATTAATAAATACAAAAACTTTAAAAATTTCTCCTCTTGGAAAATCGCCCTCAAACCCGGACATTGGACGAAACTTCAACCTCATTGACAAAAATTCTCGGGTCCGTTACTAATTTTAGCCCACCCCTTCGAGGAATCCTAGCTCCGCCCTTGGGGACAATGCGTATGATGTTGATTTACATG
The DNA here is from genome assembly GCA_949130495.1 of Sambucus nigra. NCBI lineage: Eukaryota > Viridiplantae > Streptophyta > Magnoliopsida > Dipsacales > Adoxaceae > Sambucus > Sambucus nigra. Next base: position 59,609,928 of record OX422223.1, on the reverse strand, counting down.
TTGAGTTCCGGATGCACCGCAGGTGCTATGTAGCGGATATATCTCCACTCCGGAGTACGCATGTTCCACCGATTCCACTGCCCCAGCTGAGGGATACCCTGTCCATTCACATGTGGACCGCATCAAAGGCTCCTTGGCATGGCCGTCCCGAGGCAAAAGACTCCCCCCGGCCCTTCACCCAGATTTATACCGCTAGTATACATAGCACATGACGATTTCTCATGGGAGGGAGAGTGATACAGGAGCATAATAGTAAGGGTTATTTTGTCATTTGCCTTTTAATCTTTTTCTTATTTATCCTTTTCCTTTAAATAGGACCTTAGGTCCCTCATTTGCACTCATTCCGATATTTTGAGATATTGATTTAGTGATATTTCTTAGGCCCTTAGCCTCTAAACATTATCTTCTTGTTGTTGTTGTGTAGTTAATAACTAATCGCTTCCGCTCCCACTACACATCAAAATTCAGTATTTTAGAGCTACAAAACAGCAGGGAAATTGTTCATATTGGTCTGTTATCAGATTCTCCTGCATTAGGAGCAGCCTATTTTCGTACGGATTATTCGGAAGAATTGAAATAAGAAACAAGCACAACAGCAAACCAGTTAGCATATTCTTCTACGTGCCATTGCCACCTTAGCAAGATAGAAATAAAATAGAGTACAATGCATCCCAATTTACCCAAAAATTTTGTCAAACATTCTACATAAACATTTCGTAAGGAATCCAGTTAATATGGTACATACCAAAGGGAATTATAGTCGTAGATACAGTAAGTAGAAGCAGCGGTTTACGCCCATACTCATCTGCAAGCTGACCTAGGACTGGGAGCACCACCATTTTGAAAATTCCAACAATCTGTAAAAGAAAAAGAATTCCTAAGCTTTGATAAAGAACAATCCATATAAAAACGGAAAACGACAGTGAAGCCCCATGGGTGGCTCAACCTATTGGAAAATAAACAAGTGACTAGGGCCCCAAATTTGTTAGGCGCCGAGTTTTCTTAGAGCCTATAGAAAATCGGCACATGTACAGAAAATTATAAAAGAAAACAAATAACTGAGCATTTTTTCCAAAAGAGATTGTCATTCAATCCACTGAAAAATAGCTCCACATATTTTGATAAAATTAATTTAAAATAGTATTTATCACTATATTGTTAGGGGTGAACCTGGAGCAACAGTAAGGTTGTCCCATTGTGACCTGGAGGTCACAGGTTCGAGTCGCGGATATAGCCTCTCTGCATATGCAGGGATAAGGCTGCGTACATCTAACCCCCCGGTACCCCGCAGTGGCGGAAGCCACGTGCACTGAGTTTGACCTTTTATTTATCACTATATTACTGTAATATATAATTTTTTTTTATACATTCAAAAGGGCCCCATTCCGAGTTTTTTGCTTGGGATCTTGAACCATATGTGTCAAACATCAACTTGTTCTATTATGTTTACCACAAAGTTCTTTTATGGTGTCTTAGAAGCCCCAATACCGTGCCATGTAATTGAAATTGGAATATTTTCAGTTCCAAATTTTTTTGAATTGAAAATATTCCAATTTCAATTACATGGCATGGTATTGGGATTTCCAAACACAGTCTTACAGAAATCTCATCTCACTATCTAAATATGCCATCTTTGTCCTTTTCACTTCAAGTGTCTGTTCAAAATAAAAATTCTTCCTGGTACTGCCCACTTTTCATCATGTATTTTCACCAGGCTAACTATCAATATTCTCTTACTTCTTGGAAATATGGATTCCGAAATTTGTTTCCTCAACACAATCTCAACAACTTGGGTGTATAGTAATTCAATTGGATTATATATTTTTACGAATAATAATAAGAGTCCATAAAGTTTCAAAAAAATAAGAAAATGAAGCAATAACATTCTAAGAGAAGGATAGGACAATAGCTAAGGAACTGATCACCGGACAAAAATATCAGATAAAAGAAAAAGTTACTGATTCACCCACAATTGATTGAATAAGGACAAAGGAGAAAGCATAATTGCATATGGTCCCCCCCCCCCCCCCCCCCATCTTGACAATGAAAATGAATCTTCAGTCTATGTTTAAATGCCAAGAAAACTTTAATACATATAAAGCTAAAAAGTCATGATCTAGACCACAGTTCTAAAGAATGGTAGTCCATGGCTATTGGCATCAGCTGGGTCCTTGTAGATATTTAACAAAATAAGCACTCTTTTTAATCGACCATAATGGAACAAAAATTCAATTTATGTCTATTTTCAATCCTTCACGAATACGCCCTCAATTTCCTTTGGACACTCTTATGAAATCCCAACAGTTAAAATTAAACTTCATCTTAAGAGGACCAGAAGCATCAACTTTGATGGTTGACCCATAGACATAAGATAATAATATACCAATATCGTTATTTGAAAATATTAAATGAGAAAATGAACATCATAAACTCAAACAAATATATAAATATATACAATACTCCTCATGCGCGGACTGACCCGCACATTAACAGTCCGGACTGGACATGTGGCACCGACGGTGAGCCTCCAAAATAGAGAGAGAGGGCCGATAATTTCATCAAAAATTTCTGGGGGCAAAGAAATGGGTATAATTTGGATGGTTCGTATTATACCTGTGCGGGTCAGTCCGCACATGATCATTTACGTGTGTATATATATATATATATATATATATTGAAAATCTTTCTATTATCCACTGATTGGTAAAGTCTACATGCCCTGCAGTACTATAAATGACTGAAAAGGTCCCACCACCCATAATCAACTTCTTATCAAAGTAAAAATACAACAAAATTATAATTTGGATGTAATAACATATACATGACAACAAAGAACTAATATTTGGTGTTTTTAAACAATTAAACAAAGAAAAAAAAACAGAATAGCTTTTTTGTAAAATCCACGTTTAGATACCATAGCAACCAAAAAGGACTTTTTTTTAAGACTATTATCATCTCATACTTATCAATACATTAAGCAATCATAGTAATCAGTGGTTATCTGTCAAAATCAACCTGCTTTATAATGTAACAAATAAGCCTGTCAATGGATTGGATTTTATCCAAATCCGAATCCGAATCCGATCCATTTAAACGGATATGGATCATGCCTAAAATCCGATCATCCGATTATCCGTTTATTAAATCGAGCGGATTTGGATTCATATAGTCCGATCCGTTAATAATCCGATCCGATTAATATTTTTAATATATATATATATATATATATATATATATATATATATATATTATATATAATATATTTTTAATTAATATATATTGTATATTTAATAATATTTTAAATATATATTTTTAATATATATTATAATAGTTCTTTATTTCATTATCTGTTTTTTTGGAACATTTGCAAAATAAATTATGAAATAAGAGTTGAAAATAAAAATGTTGCAAATCAAGTTACATAAACGGATAATCGGATAGTCGGATCGGATCCGAATCAATTTAATATAAACGGATATGGATTTGGATTTGCCTGATCCGATCCGATTAATAAACGGATCGGATCCGAATCCGTTTAACATAAACGTATATGGATTTAGATTTGCCTGATCCGTTTACGCCCATAGTAACAAATGTACTAGCTTCTAAAAAGATACCTTACAAGAACAAAGATAAAGAGAAAACTTCTCAATCATTAACAGTAACATGTACCAACTGCTGTTTGCAGAAGTAAATATAGATTTGACGTTTTTAGATGTAAAGAAGAAAAAGATGGCCACCAGATTATCATTAAAAATAACAATAGCAACAAGCAACTCAAAAATTATGAATAGAATAATCAAATCTTAGGCTCCCTTTTGTCACTGATAAATAAAAATATGAATTTTCTCTTAGTTGAATTCTTGAATTTCATTATTTGTGAAAAGAAAAAGGTGAAAACAGAGCCATCTTTCTTAGTTATAAGAAAACAGGGTTCATTTTATAAATAAAAAATTAGAAAAAAAAAATCAAATTTTGCAATTTCCCATAAATAGGGAAAACCCACTTTAACAAACTTTCCACCTATATCCAAAATAGCCCAATATCATGTTTAAACCCCTAAACTTTCTATAATCTATTTTTAGACCCTTGACATTTTGGTAAATAATATTTTGACCTTCAAACTTTTTGTAAATTACATTTTAGCCCCAGAACTTTTCACAAATTACCTCTTAACCATTAAACTTTCTGTAAATTACAATTTGGTCCCTGCACTTTTTTTAAATATGTACTCCAATGTATCTATAACTTACATTCTACAAACAATAACTCGTATCTACCAAATGAATAAAATTCTCTATTGAATTTACAAAACCGTCACAATTTATTTTTTACTACATTAAGGCCGGAGCCGGGGTGGACACACATGGCTGGTAGCCCACCCGAAAGATATAGATTTCAGATTTTCTTGATACTTGTGGTCCTAATCAAACTCAATGAAGTTTAGCCTGCCCCAAATATCTTTTCATAAGTTAAACCCAACCCAATCAACCCAATCATTAATTTTAGGGTCATTTGGCCTTTGGTCCCCATTAGTGTCCCCATTAGTTATGTCGTATATCACTTTGGGTACCAAAGATTAACGTAATATCACATTCAGTACCACTTTCACTTCTTGCGACACTTTTGTGGGAAAAAATGCTTGGTGCCCAACATGATATGTGGCATAACTAATGAGGGCCAAAGGTCAACCATAATTTTAACCCACTTAATTACCTAACCTGAACAGAAAATTTTCATTTATGCACTCAAATTGGGGCTTTCTAGTCTTAGATATTTCACAAATCACGTCCATGCGATAATTTATTCTGGTAGTTGATTGAGTTTCGAATGGTTGAGTGTTTGAGACATTGAGTATTTGTGGAGTAATTAATTGATTGAGTATTTATATTTATCAGCTAAATATTTGAGTTATTATATTAATTAAGTATCTGAGTTTATATTTATGAACAATTAATGTTTAGTCCCTAGGAGCTAAGTACAGTTTGTACTTAATCCATCTTATTTTCTTATATTCCAAAAACTCCCTTGTCTATTTTTTGGACGAATTTTTCTTAGAAAAGAAAAAATGTTTGTGAATGTATTATATGGTGAACGACTTAATGTGACAAAATAAAAAAGTATGGGCTACATATTAATAAATAAAAATGTCCACGGACTTCTTGTCCAATGACCCTTATACTTATTGTTTATTTATAAAGGGTTAATTATACTTTGACCGCTCAAATTTTTCCCTTATTTTCACTTCACCACTCATATTTTCATTTTTTGCAACTTTTTAGAGCAGATCAAATTACTCCCAAACCCTAATAATGTTAAGTATTGGATGGGAAATTAGTAGTGTGCATGGCACATGAGAGTATTTTTATAGAAAAATACCCTCATAAGTCACGATAATTTTCCCTCCAAAACTTAGCTCCATTTGAGTTTAGGGATTAAGTAAAAATTTAGGAGGTTTAATATAAAAAACTGAAAGTATGGATGATAAAGTGAAAATAGAGACAAAGTTCAAGGGCTCAAAGTTTAATTAACTCTTTACGAAAATCTCCAACATAACCCAAAACGAAATTGGCCCAGAACCCGCCCTTTCATGGCATTGGAAGGAGATAAACACAATTGTAGAGAGAGAAAAAAAAAATTAATTCTTGGTAAGTTTAACTTTTGAAAATTGGGTTACCAAAAACACCCTAACTTAAATTGTTGAATTTGAAAACACAAAAGTATCAAATTCTTCTTTCATTTCATCTCCACTTTTCCAACAAAGAGAGAGATGGGGGTTGGGGTTGACTAATATTTAGAGGCAAACAAAAATCTAAAGAGAAGGAAAAATAAAAAGTTACCGTTTGCTGCAGGCCATTAATATAGATAGCTTCAGAACAAGTAGTTTCAGCCGGACAAAGAGCTGAAGTAGTAACATCAACAAGTACAGAAACAGTCATCTCTTCAGCAATCCAGTGTACACATAGTGGCAACAGCAAATGAAGCAGAGGTCTCAGTTCTCTCACACTTCCTCTCCAACCCACCTCCATTCTTCACAAATAATTTACCCCTCACCTTGTGTTTTTTATTTATATGCTATCATACAAATATATAAAAAATTTATATTTATGGGTTGGCACAGGTAGTTTGTTGAAATGGAGTATATGTATTAATAACGGTCTGCGTCATGCCCGATGATAATAGACAGGCTTCTTGAGTGGGGTCCAACGTTTTACTTTGTACCCCAAAATGGCAGAAGAACATCAATAATCAAGTATTGTACCATCAAACATGTGTTAAACAATGGTAAAAAATATTTGTTATAATAAGAAAATCAATAATATTAGTTAAATAAATTGAATTGTAAATTTTATATATATTATACATTTTGATTTCGTCATAAATGCGGTTGTCATGGATTTGGTTATATATTTGGAGTTGAAACTATTTTTGAACCACCTTGACATTTTAATGTGATATTTTTGCATGATTCTCCAAAGATGGTTTTAAAAATATGAAAAGCTAAAGAATTGGAAGAGTTTATTTATATTAAGTATACTATTTGAAGAGGGGTCAAGAGTGAGAGACAAAAATGGTGATATTGTGAATATTGAGCTTATTGGACGGATAACTCTAGGACAAATTGTTTTGTGAGGTAGATTTTATACTAAGATTATGGATTGTAATATTTTGTAACTTTCAATTTTATGTGGAAATTTGAAAGGTCAACAAGGCACAAACATAACGTAAAGTTTTATAAAAGGAGAAAAAGTTGATGGGCGTAAATGTATAAGTATGCTAAATCATTTTTTACACCGAGTCCTACGCCGACTCACAAATACGACAAATTTAGTGCATCATGCTAATGTGTCACATTCATATTAGCTTGTATTCGAGTCCAATAATGGTGGAGTCAGACACAAAATAATGCAGATGTGACACGTCAGCGGGTCGTAACAATGCGTGTCACATTTCTGAGTCGGTCGAGACTTATTGTTTACACTATTATAGAAGCAAACTTATTTTTAAAAATATATAAATGATACAAAAAATAATTATGTATACATAAAACCAGCTCAGTGGTAATATTCATCTTTAGATTCTCATTATTGAATAATAATTCCTTATATATGATAAGAGTAATTATATGAGTCTCAAACGTATCATCAAATTATCCACCAAATTATGTCTCATAACAATAAAGTGTTGTATAGTTATATTCAGTTTTTTTTTAACTTTATACTCCATTCATCTCATATCAAAGTCATGGTTTTCAAACCTAACATTTTAAGGAAGAAAAATTACTTTTCATATTTGTTTTCTAAAATTGATGAATAGATTTGAATCCACTTGGGTGAATGATTCATCTCTAATGGGTGGAATGAATAATTTTGTTATCTCAAGTTAGTTGTATGTAATTTTTTATAAACATGAGTAATGTATAATTAAAGAGATTTTGACAAATAGATTTTATTTATATAAAATATTTTTTAATAAGTCCTATCAAATTATTTTTTACTCAATAGGTCATATTTCTTCATGTAGTGAATAATTAATATATGTTTACAAATAGAGTTTATTGGAGCAAAAAAAAAAAATCATGAGATCTGTTGGAACAAAAAAAAAAATCGTAGAATCTATTAAATTACAAACTTAGTAAATAAAGTTAATTAGTGAAAAATTCATATTTAACTTATAGGTTGAGAAAGGGGAATGTATATATTTTTTAGAGTTATACATCAACAATTTAGATGCTGTGTATTCACTTTGATTTTATGTCTAAACCAACCTAAAACGCCTTTGTACATGATTGTTTGTGTGTGTGAATTAAATGGTCAAGATGTGCGCAGAGCAGAAGGGTGGATTGGATATATATTAGTAGATAAAGTGGGCTGGGCGCACGCATTTGCACGCTCGGCTGCCTGTGAGCTTGTGGAATGAACGAGTTTGCTTGTGGCCTTTTGATGATCCTCTCACTTATTCTCCACGGTTGACCAAACAGTCGCGTTATTTATTTATTTTTTCTTTATAGCATATCATGTATTGTTCGGGTCAATTTATGCGTACTTCGACTAATCACTATTCACAGTTCATAACTTTCACTGTCCAAATATTTTTTTTACAGTACCAGGGATCGAACTGGGGACCAAACTCAATCCACCCTCAAGACTGTTGCAGTGACAACGTTATACCACTGAGCTAAGACGCTTCATTAGTCGCGTAAATTCACTATATTTCATCTATATAAAATATATTCAAATAACTTCTATGTTTTTTTTAGTTAACCAGCTTAAAATAATAATATTATATTTTTATATAATTTTTCGAAAGATAAAATATCAAGGCATAACCTTTCAAAACGTGGCAAACGTTACTCTCAGTTAAAATACTCCCATCAATCTCTATTTTGAATTAACCCCCGCTATATCTTCAACGAAAAATGTCCTCCTTCTTTTGGGAGAGTTATTATTATAGGAGGTTAAATAAAAAAATCAATTTTTTAAATAAAAATAGTGTCTTTTAAAAAAAATATTTTATCTATGTTAACTGCTAAAAAAAAACTGCACGTGTTTTTTACCCAATGTTAACCTATTCATATAAAAAATTGTACATTAATTAAAAACTATTTCAAATGTTTTTTTTAAATTGTATGCTTTTTTTAAATCGTGCGTGTTTATAAAAACTATTTTAACTTTTTTTTAAGTGTACATTAATTAAAACTGTTTTCAAATTTTTTTAAATCTTCTCATTTAAAAAAAGAAGGTTAATTGTTATTTAAAAAAATATACATTAATTTAAACAATTTTCAATTGTTTTTAACATGTACATGTTTTTTTAATTGTGCGTGTTTTTTTAAACTATTTTAATTGTTTTAAAAAAATTGTATGTGTTTTTAGTTATTTTAAATGTTTTAATAAAACATTGTACATGTTTTAAAAGCACATGTACATTTTTAAAAAATAAATAGTCAAAAAAAGTTTAATTAAGGTACAAATTTTTATATAAAAAAACTAACAAAAAATGTACATTTATAATAAAAATAGGGTAAAACGATGTATAGTTTTTATAAAAAATAAATAGTTAAAATATTTTTTTTTTTAAAAACATGCATGATTTTATTAAAAAAATACGTATGATTTTTAAAAAATATTTGGAAATAATTTTAATTATTGAACATTTTTTAAAAAACAATTAAATAGTTATTTATCTAAAATATTTTTAAAAATATCATCATCATCTTTGCCTTAATCCCATCACATTGGGTCGGCCACATGGATTCTTCTTTTCCATTCTAATATATTATAAGCAATATTTTCAGTCAAGTTTAAATCATTAATATTTCTCCTCATAATTTCCTCCTACGATAGCTTAGGGCGGCCCTTTCCTCTTTAACCCTCTATTTTTTATAATCTTCCTCTTGTTATAAGTGCATCTAGTGATCTATGCTAAATATGTCCGTAACATCTAAGTCTACTTTCTTTTAATTTATCGCTAATGGGAGTTACTCCTAACTTTTCTCTCACATAATGATTTTTAATCTTGTCCTTTCTAGTAATTCCTATCATTCATCGGAGCATTCTCATCTCACTAACATGGAGACTTTGTTCATATTTTTTCTTTAAAGCCCAACATTCCGCTCTATAGAGGGTCAGTGGCCTAGCAACTGTTCTATAAAATTTTACTTTTAATTTATTAGTTATCCTCTTATCGTATAGCACCCCACCTGCTTGCCTCCATTTTCTCCAACCAGTTGATATTCTACTCGTAATATCCTCGTCAATATCCTTATTACTTTGTATCACTGAACCTTAATAACGAAATTTATTAGTTTGGTTTTTTACCTTTTCTTCAATCTTTAATATTATGTTATCAGACACCTCATTATTAAATTTATATTCCATAAATTCAATTTTATTTCTACTGATTTTTAGTCATTTAGATTCTAAGGCATTTCTCCAAGTATATACTCTCATTGCTAAGGTCTCTTTTAAAGTGTCTACTAAAACTATATCATCCACAAACAACATACACCATGAGACATCTTCTTGTATGTCCTTAGTAATCCCATCCAATACTATGACAAATAAGTAAGGACTTAAAACCGATCCTTGATGTACGCCACTTTAATCGTAAAATCATTAGTTTCTCTACAAATAGTTATTACTCTAGTTTTTGTGTTATCATACATATCTTCAATAATTTTAATATGAATCATAGGAATTATTTTCCTCCTTAAGGCCCGCCATATTATATCCCTAGGTACTCTATCATATGCATTTTCTAAGTCTATAAAGACCATATGTACATTTTTATTCTTACTTCTGCATTTCTCCATTAACTGTCTTAATAAGTAAATAGCTTATGTGGTGGATCGCCCTAACATAAATTCAAATCGATTGTCCGAAACAGTTGACTCATTTTTTTAATCTTTGTTCTATAACTTTTTCCCCATAATTTTATAGTGTGATTCATCAGTTTGATTCCTCTATAATTATCGTAGTTTTATATATCCCGTTTATTTTTATACAAAGGTATTATGGTGTTTTTCCTCCACTCATCTGGCATGTTTTCTTCTTTTAAAATTTATAAATAAACATGTTAACCATTTCACCCCTATACTTTCAAGGGTTCTCCACACCTCTATGCGTATTTTATCCGAGCCATATCTATTTTTTCAGTAATCGGACATACTATTCATATATTCGGTTATATGTTCTCGACATCTTTTTTGGGATATTCTTCATTTAATAATCCTTGAATATAATGTTCCCATCTATCCAGAATTTTTTTATCGTTAAATAATATATTTATATTTATGTCTTTAATACACTTAACTGGACCCATATCCCTTGTCAATCTATCTATATTCTTTTCCAATTTATATATCTCCTTTTCACCCTCCTTGGTACCTAATTTACTATAAAGATTATTAAGTGCGTTTTGTTGTGCATTTCTAATAATATTTTTTAATTTATTTTTTAATTTCTTATACCTTTCTAAGTCTTCTTGATTTTAACTCTTTTGCCCATCTTTGAAACTTACTCGTTTATTTTGTATAATGTTATGTACTTATTCATTCCACCACCAAGTCTCTTTCTTATGAATATTTTTTTGTTAGTCTCATCTCACCTAAAGTTTGCTTACCTATTTTCTTAATATCATTCGTTGTTCTTGACCAAATGTTGTTAACATTATTGTCCGAATTCCACTTCATGTTTAACAGGAACTTTTTCCTAAAATAAAGAACATTAAAAATATCCAAGCATTTAAAAATCATCAAAAATTTCAAAGTCTCTAAGAAAAATAAAAAACTTTCCAAAAAATTATCACATCACCACATATCCTTTCTAAAACTACTCACACTTCTTAGGTCTGTGGAATTAACCTTCTCACTTCTTGGGTCCGCATAATTGACCTTCTCACTTCTTTGGTCCGTAAAATTTACCTTATCATTCTTTATATCCTCATAATCGACCTTGCAATCCTCTAAATCGGTTGCATACACTCTTTAGGTCCTCAAAATTGACCTAGGCCCTTAGAATTTGACCTTAATCCTTTGAATCGTTCGTATGCACTCTTTAGGTCCTCAGAATTGACCTTGGACCTTAAAATTGGCCTGAATTGGTCTCATTCACTCTTTAGGCCCGCATAATTACCCTCAACCTTCGAAATTGGCCTCCACCCTCTGAATTAATTGCATACATTCTTTTGGTCCAAATAATTAACCTCAACCCTCGGAATTGGCCTTGACCCTCAAAATTGGTTGCATACACTCTTTAGGTCCGAAGAATTAACCTAGGACTGAAGATTTAGGCCGCGATCCTGTGAATCAATCGGATACACTCTTTAGAACCTCAAAATTCACTTTGGCCCTTATAATTAGTTGTGATCCTCTAAATTGGTTGCATACACTCTTCTGGTCCTCAAAATTGACATATGCCCTCAGAATTTAACTAGACCCATGAATCTTCCGACTTACACTCTCTAGATCATCATAATTAGACCTTCATCCCCAACATGATCGAAATAAACTCATCCCCATCAGAGTTTCGAAGTGACAAAACTTAACTCTCGGAACTTCCATCAAAGTGTATATCTATGTGACACCCCGCCTAATTAAATACCGGGTGATCAGTCCTTTATTAATTAATTCAAAATATCCAGATGGTTCATATTTTGCATCACTGTCGAAAACTTTATAATTAAAACTAACCACCTAATATTTAAAAAAGCTAATGTCAAAATTTTATCTTTTCAATTAATATAACACCAAGTAATGAAATAGTTACACATTCACCATTCAATCCAATCTCACAAGAAATGAAATAACTGACATAATAAAAGGGACCGGAGTAAACACATCCAGTCAAAAATCAAATACAGTAATCCGACTAAATAAATCCAACAACTGAGAGTAATGATCTAAATCAAATCACTGAATATAATAATAAGAAGGGACGACATGTCCAACTGAAGCGAATAACTCAAAAGTAAGAAATGATAGACAGAGGCGTCTACTACTAAGGTCCTGTAGCCTCCACAATAGCTACAACTCGTCAAATGAATGGAACTTCTAAGCCTGATGTCCCTGTAGCTGAGCACCTAAAAATAATTTGACAAGAAAAGAGATTTGCAGAAAATGGGTCAGAGCCCAAGTTGAAAACAGTTTAAAAATTAGTAAGTGCTTAAAATGATTTATTTGCACATATATTTTTCATGTTAAGTTATCGAACATACTTGAGATGCTCACCTCCCATCTAATGTGAACGTCTTGCGAATAGTCAAATCTCACTAGTTATAATCCCATACTAACTAGTCCATACTAATTAGTCCTTCCTGCCTAATAACTAATCGTAATCCGACATCGCTTTCCAGGGATTTCCTCGCAATATAATACATATAACCAATTCCTCCTTAGCATAAATAGACACTTCTAATTTAAAATAATTAAGTGTTCACTACTTAATTCATTTCAAATTTCATTATTAATCCCACCTACTTAATTCACACAGTAGACATCATTTCAAGTATATACATATATACTCTATCTTATATCTATACAATATTGCACTCCGAGACACAGCTACGGTGCTTACATACTCTGCTATCATGTCATTTTGCATCGCTCATTTCATAAAGGACTAAAGGTTCAGTCTCTCACGAACCATCAAAACAAAACAAATATATTGGAGGCGAGCATAGTCCCAAGCCAATGGGCTACGCGCATACCTACGCACCCATACAACCATCATCACCATCGTTCTCATAGATAGTACGTACCTAGGTTTTATACTCTAGTGGTACTAATCAATATCCCACCCGAAGGCTCCTCAAGGCATGATCGTCCACAATGCGCAACCTCAGCTCGATAGCAAGCAGCGTAGGTATGTTATACACATAATAGTTTATTCAATAATCATACACACAGCCTAATATACATACAATAGGTATTCTCGCAACCCAAGTCCTCGAGTTTATAAATAGTATTATCGTCTCTAGTATTCACATTGTTACAACCCTTCAACTTATCTCTCTAACATAAACCTTCTTTCTAAGGCACCATTACCCCGCTGTACCCCCTTGAATAGTCACGCTCTCAACTCACTACTGACTAGAAAATTAAGTCATTCGATAATAGCGTAGGTTAATTTCTCTCACTCGGACCAACCTAGAAGGATTCTAAATTGTCCGGGTCATAAATAAGCATTCTAGAATCTCGTTAGAAGTCCAGGATTCTCGTTTGAAAGAGGTCGTTCGAACGACTTTCTTACTTCGAACGAACTCAAAAATCTCGTTAGAATTCTCGTTGGAATTTCGTTGGAACTCTCGTTCGAACGTGGTCATTCGAACGATCTGGGCAGGTCTTCGAATGAAAAATTCGAGATCACCCATGTCCTTCCGAAATTCATTTTTCCAATCTTTTTGTCATCCAAATTCGTCTCAAACTCATCCCAACTCCCAATCAATGATTCTAAACTATTCCTAATCATAATAGGGTACTTTCTAACATAATTTAAATAACCAATCCTTACATAATCAAATGGAATCTAAACAAATTCCTAAATCTTTAAAAGTCCTTTAATAATGAACCCACCATTAATAATCATTCAAAACGTCCAATTATATTTCGTGATTTTAACCTAAAATTTTCAGAATTATCAATACTAGAATAGGGTTATTCATCTACATTCAAACCTATCTTCAAATTTTAAGATTTATTGACAAATGAGTCTCAAATTTGTAGTATCATAGTTATCTCGTCAACTAAGATTAACATGAAACACATATGCTCAAAAATTCAGCAAGATAAACACTTGCCTTTTTTTGGACCTCTGAATCGTTGAACGAAGTTGGTATGGGTATGATCCTCTCTTCGCGATCTACGCGTTGGTGTGATTTTCGGTGGGAGAACTTGAATCTTTGGCCCAAATCACCTATGTGTTCTTCTTCTCCCTCTTTGGTTCTCTCCTTCTCTCTCACGTAGGTTAGAAACTAACAACTCCCTCTAACTCACGTACATCCCTAACTAAACTCCTAATTTTTGTCCTTTTTAATTTGCAAAAATTCCAAAAGACCAAAACACCCCTCCAGGGTGTCGTTTTGGGCTAAAATGCCCCCCGAAATTCAAATAAAACACCCGAGTATTATTTTCTGACTATTTCAACCCTTCCGGACACACTAGTGCACTCAAAACGGCCATACGAGTTACTTAAAAAAATAAATTATCCATTTTATCCCAATAAATTAATATTGACACGACTCACACGCGCATCCCAACTAAGTTTATTGTAACTGCCGTATATTTCACTTTCGGCCAAAATAATATTCTCGTATGCATATATTACTTTACTCGCTAAGTAATATTCAATTTAATTATTCCCGATATATACTAACTCACGTCATGCTAGTAATTATTACAATTAAATTCGGATTAATTATAAAATAAATTTTTCTCACAAAATTATGGTGTATTACATACTTCCCCCCTAATAATAGAATTTCGTCCCGAAATTTAGAAAAAGTCTAAATCAAGATATACCCGGTGGAAATAAATCTCGATAATATTATCTCATGTCATTCCCATGATCCCAAGTAGACTCCTCTACATTATGATGCCGCCACTGTACTCGAACTAAAGGCACTATCTTTGACCTTAGCTTCCTCTCACTACGGTCTAAAATCGCAATTGGCCCCTCTTCATAGGAACTATCTGGTTGTAGGTCAATCTCCTCTAAGGAAATATGGGTGTGGGCTAAGTCATCCCAAAGATACCTCCTCAGCGATGAAATGTTGAACACATCATGAATCCTATGCAAGTGTTCCGGTAATCTAAGTCGATAAGTTGTTGGACCAATCCGCTCAATAATAGGGAATGGACCAACATACCTTGGATCCAACTTCCCTTTCTTCCCAAATCGCATTACCCCCTTCATAGGAGATACTCGCAACAACACCTGATCCCCAACACTGAACTCTCTGAAAAATCTTTTGGCATCGGCGTAACTCTTTTGTCGGTCCTGAGCAACTTGAATGCGACTCCGTATCAACTCAATCTTAGTTGAGGTGTCCTGAATCACCTCCGACCCAAGTACCTTGTTATCCCCCACCTCAAGCCAACATGCTGGAGAATGACAAGGTCTTCCATATAACGCCTCAAACAGAGCCATGCCAATAGTAAATTGGTAGGAGTTATTATAAGAAAACTCCACCAGTGGAAGGTACTGCTCCTATCCACTGCCAAAATCCATGACACACATCCGCAACATATCCTCCAACATATGGTTTGTCCGCTCTGTTTGCCCATCCGTCTGCGGGTGATAGGCCTAACTCAACCTTAACTTCGTGCCCATAGCCTGCTGAAAACTCTCCCAAAATCTGTACATAAAAATCCTATCCCGATCGGACACAATATCAAGGGGTACTCCGTGGAGTCTCACTATTTTGGCAATGAAGATCTGAGCATACTGACCCGTAGTGTAGTCTATTCGAACTGGCCAGAATTGAGGTACCTTGGTCAATCGATCCACAATCACCCATACGGAATCGTGACCTCTCTGCGATGTAAGTAGTCCTGTATTGAAATCCATGGAAATGCTCTCCCATTTCCACATAGGGATCTCTAATGGCTGTAGTAGTCCTCCCGGCCTTTGATGATCTGTCTTCACCAACTGACAAGTGGCACACCTCAAAACAAACTCGATGATGTCCTTCTTCATTTCGCTCCACCAGTACTGTCACCTCATATCCTGGCACATCTTATCCCCTCCGGGATGTATCGCAAATCGTGAACCATGCGACTCTGTCATCACCGCATGTCGTAGCTCCTCCCCTTCTAGGACTACTAGTCTGCCATTAAAACGTAGGCCCCTTATCCGAGATCACTGAGAAGGACTCTGCTCCCTCGGCTAGAAGTTGGACAATCTGATCCTGAAAGAATGTATCAGCTGTTTGAGCCTGTATCACCTTGGTAACTATCTCGGGTGTAATCGTCATCGCTGACATAAATGAGCGAAGAACTACATCCTGATGTCTGAGTTCTTTTTATTTTACCTTTCACACCTCGGCCAAGTCACCTGTTGGTCTATGGATCAATGCGTCTGCTACCATGTTAGCCTTCCTTGGGTGGTAATGGATATCGAACTAGTAGTTTAAAAATTCAATCCACCTCCGCTGACGCGTATTCATCTCCCGCTGCGTGAACAGAGACTACAGTGACTTATGATCTGTGAACAGGCAAAATCTCTCCCCCCAAGAGATAATGCATCCATATTCATAATGCAAACATGACTGTCACTAACTCCAAGTCGTGGGTGGGGTAATTCCTCTCGTGAGGCTTAATCTTATGGGAAGCATAAGCAATTGCCTTATCCTCCTGCTGAAGCACACCCCCGAGTCCTGACAGTGACGCATCAGTATAAACCAAGTATTCCAACCCCATCTTGGGTAGTACTATAACGGGTGCTGAAGTCAACTTGTCCTTCAGCTCGTCAAATCCCAACTGGCAGGCGTCATCCTATATAAATGGCGACCCTTTGTGAGTCAAATTTGTCAACGGACCCGCTATCTTCGAGAATCCCCGAATAAATCTCCTATAGTATCCTGTCAGCCCCAAGAAACTACGAACCTCAATCGGTGTAGTGGGTTGTCCCCACTACCTCACCACTGATACCTTTCCCGGATCTACTGATATCCCCTCCTCAGAGATTATGTGACCTAAGAGTTGAACCTCCCTTAGCCAGAACCCATATTTCTCATACTTTGCCTACAATTCGTGCCATATAGTGTCTGTAAAAACCATCCTCAGATGCTCGGCATGCTCCTCCTCAACTCGTGAATAAATCAAGATGTCATTAATGAAGACGATGACAAACTGATCTAAGAACTCTCTGGACACCCTATTTATTAAGTTTATGAAAACGACTGGAGCATTCGTCAGTCCAAATGACATTACTCAGAAATCGTAGGACCCATATCTCGTCAAGAATGCGGTCTTTGATATGTCCTACTCCCGGATCTATTGCTGGTGATAACTCGATCTTAAATCTATCTTTGAGAAGAAGGTAACTCCTCTCAATTGGTCAAACAAGTCATCGATTCTGGGCAACAAATACTTATTCCGTATTGTGACTTTGTTCAACTCGTGGTAATCTACACACAACCTCAACGACCCATCTCTCTTCTTTATAAACAAAACTGGAGCACCCCAAGACAAGGTACTCCTACGAATGAAGCCCTGTCCCAACAAATACTCAATTTGGTCTCGTAACTCTCTCATCTCAATTGGATCCATACGGTAGGGCGCTCGGGCTATCGACCGAGCGCCCTGCATCAAATCTATGAAAAAGTCTATCTCTCGACTAGTAGGTAGTCCCGGTGTATCCTGGAACACATCGAAGAACTCGCTAACTATGAGAATCGAATTAATGGGTATCACTATCTCCCTAGAGGTCTCCTCCTCTATGTAATATAAATTGGTGGATGATCCTCCCTCAGGACGAGGCATCGCCACTAGAAACATCTCATGTCTTGGTATTACAAAAATGATTCTCCTACTAAAACAGTGTATCATGGCTCTATAAGCAGCAAGCCAATCCATCCAATAATGGTGTCATGCTCGTGCATATCTAAGACTAGCATATCTGCTGGAAAAATCAAACTCCCAGTCTCGATACCTACTCCCCGGTATATAAAGAAAATTAATGACCCATTCCCTAGCGGTGAGTCTACACAAGTCACTGTACTCTCTACTATGTCTAATAACCGTGTGGACCGTGAAAAACTAGTAGCTATAAAGCAGTGTGATGCCCCCGTGTCAAACAAAATATGCCCCATAGTCCCATGGATAGGAAACATACCCTTAATAGCGGGTGGCGCCTGATGAATTGGGGCCTGATGGACGTTGTAGACACCCTCGTATTGCAATTGCCTCTGCTATAACGGAGCTGCTGGAATAGCTAGCAATGCTGGAATCTGTGGTGGTTCTAGGAGGGCGACTGGAAATAACGATCGTTGGGGCTCCTGACGAGCGCCCTATTGCTGCTGCTACTGCGGGCCCCTACCCCTCTAAGGACAGTCCTGGTGCTTGTTTCCAGTGTTGCAATAAGTAAAACACCTCCCAAGAAAGTGTCCTCCCCCTTTATCCCTGCTGCCCTCGGTCCTGATGGTCGTTCCCACCCCTCCCTTGGCCCTGGTGAAAACGCTGTTGCCCCTGTTGCCCTAGCTGACTAGTCTAGCCCTACCTAAAACCTCCCTATCCCTGTCTGAAATCTCCAAAATGGAAACGCTTAGTAGGATCCCCCTGTTGGAAACCCTGCTCACCCCAACGGACCTATCCTTGAGCTGCGGGTGTGCCACCAATACTACTACCTCCTGTCTGGCCCTACTGGTTGGACTCCCCAACTTGTTTGCTTCCCTGCTGGTGGAAGCGGTGGTCCTAACAATAGTAGGGAAGGATTAACCACATCAAAGTAAGTGGCTAATGAGAGATTCCCTAACAAGTGTTGGCGAATCTTCCAAGTCAAACCATCAATGAATTTATGAATCTTCTTCTCCTCTGTCGGTATCTCGTCTGGAACTAGATTCAGAAGGTCTGTAAACTCCTCTTCATACTTATCAACTGTCTTTCCTTCCTGCTTAAGGTTCAGTAGCTTCCGCCTCATCTTGGTCTGCATGGTGGAAGGGAAATACTTGCAGTCAAACCGCACCCAGAAATCTCTGATAGTCAAGCTGTCTCTTTCCTCCGTAGTGGTGATGGAATCCCACCATTGTAGCGCTACGCCTACTAACTTAAAGGTAGCCATAATCTGCTTTTGCACCTCGGTGCACTCATACATCCTCAGGTGCCTCTGTATATCTTTCCTCCACTGTCTCTCCTTTACCACATCTGAACTCCCCCCGAACTCTGGAGGGTGTGCCTTTTGAAAGGCATCCCTGATGCGCTCCCATGCAGAAGGGAGAGCGTGGACTAGTGCTGGAGCCACTACTGGTTCCTGTGGTGGAGCCTTCTATACCACGGCTAATGCTGCGTTAACTGCCTAAGCTACAATAGCGGTAACTTCCGTAGCTTTCATCGTACCCTGGGTCGGAGCTGGCTGAGGCTCGGGATAGGCATCCCTATTGGCTCACTGTGAATGTTTGGTGTGACAACCCGCTATCCGAAATAAAGGGTGGCCAGCCCTAAACCCCGATGAAACAGGAATCATGGATAGATATCATTCTCAGCATCACAATAATCATACAGAGTACCAGGAATAACCACACAATATTCCAGAAAACGGGTTATCAAAAAATTTTAGTTTGTAATTTAAAGAAAACACTTTCAACACCCATAATAGAAAAGGAGGGTGGAAACTCCCACAAACATACATAAGATAATCCAATAGATAAGAAAGGACCGAATAAAGCATCGGTCGATACAATCCATACAATACACAGTAAGTTCCATGTGTTACTTAATACAACATTTACATAATTACAACCATTTGGGCCACACGCCCGAATAAAAACTCATCTTAGCTAGGAAACAATAATAGAGGCGTCTACACAAAATATCCCGTGATACCCGCAAAATGTCACGGCTCCTCAAAAGACTCGGAGAAAAGAAAGTCATTACGGGCGACCTTGGGGCGGAACACCTGAACGAATATAGAATATACATACACCACAAGAAAACGAAGAACCGGTCAGAGGCCGGTTTTATATGATCTCTAGATAAATGACTGGTATGACAATAATGTACAGGTAAGCATGGATAATATCATAAAAAGAACTAAGACAGTTAAATGATTATTAAAATGAAATTCAATTATATAAAGAAATAAAAGTACTTATAAGCCTTTATCATCTTTCATCATTTTCAATTCCATCTTCTTTCCATTCCTTATCAGGAATGCATTTATTACCATGTGCTCTTTATGGCACTTATCTCAGTAGTATGCTCTTTGTGGCATATACTTTGCTCTTTATGGCATTAATGTTCCATCGAGTCCAACTCGATAATAGAATAGTTATAAATATATATATAACGATTCTAAGACCGCCCGTCCGGGTTTCCCCACTGTGCGCGTCCCTAAATAACCATCATCTTCCAGGGCCTAACATAAGACAACTTGGGATCCTATCGCAAACGTCGGGAAGCGGCCATATGCCTGCGGGGTAGTCAAGACCACACCCAAAATCTCCTACCCATCGCAGAAAAATATAAAACAAGCGCTCATATGGCCTAGGACTATATCCACCCTGCATTCACTAGCCAGGGGGCTTCACCTCATGCACGGACTTCCCTTAAGATGGTATTTAGAGAGGTGTGTAACATCCATTTCATTAATTTCCATTTCATGATTCAGTAAATTATATTTTACTTTATCCATTTTACATTTTATCAAATGTATTATGGTATACTTCACATCATCATAATAACCTCGAAGAATATTTAAACTCCCAAGTTATCTCTCCAAAATGTCCTTGTTTGGACTTGATAATAACTCTCAAATGAGATCTAGTTCGCATTTACTACTAAAGTCTCAAAATTCGACCTTAAGATTTCTTAGACTCTTATGGAACTACCTGACAGAAGAAATTCCTAAACATTTCTTTAAATCTCCCCCCCCCCCCTTGACAGGAACCCTAGATGAACCCCTTCGAGTCTAGGGAGTCGTCCGAACTCAACTAATACTCTAAGACTCTATTTTTACTTCATTTAAGAAGCTCCCTATGTTCCTGTGAAAAGAAGAGATTAAAGAATGAAAATAAAATGTTTGGGAAGGAAACAGGGGACCGATCGACCGGTCCCAAGACCGCAGTCGACCGCGTCTCAAAATTTGGCCTAAGAAGAAAAGAAGAAAATTCATTTCGGTAGGGCCGGTCGACCGGTCAGGGGACCGCGGTCGACCGCGCCACAATTTTAGGCCTATGAAAGAAATGCAGTGATCCCTCTCCCGTAAACCCGGTTGATCGATCCCTGCAGACCTAGACCAAGACTTCCTATTTTCAAGCAAATCCCAAAGCCAACTCATCTATTCTCACCCCCACAACATAAATACTACTACCACTACC
Source organism: Sambucus nigra (assembly GCA_949130495.1). Lineage (NCBI taxonomy): Eukaryota > Viridiplantae > Streptophyta > Magnoliopsida > Dipsacales > Adoxaceae > Sambucus > Sambucus nigra. The sequence continues at coordinate 59,588,394 of OX422223.1, read as the reverse complement.
ATCAACATCAACAATCATTCAACCATACTCTAATGATTCAAAACCAACCAACATCCAAACCCTAAACTAGTAAACCATAAACAAATACATCATTCTCACACAAACCATTTATCTTAAACCATAAATAGCAAGTAGTAAACTTGCCTCAATGAAGAAAATGCATATTTTCTTGGTGTGGGAGCAAGAATCCTTCTTGACTCTTCAATTTCCTTTTCTTCTCTCTACTCTTTCTCTTTCTCTCTTTAGCTCTCTAGGTTTAGAAAATACAATTAGGTGAATAGTGATTCACTCAAGACATAAATCGTGCCTTTGCCAAAATCCCAACTCAATTGATCGATATTGCGATAAAATAATACGCAATTGCATATTTAAGGCATAATCAGTCAAAAATGCCCAAAATCTCAAAACACATAATGGCACAATTTCTGACTATCTCGCACATTCCGGAATCAACTGCGGCCTCCAAATTATCATTTGGACATTTTATAATTAAATTTAAGTTCCGGTCTCATTATTAAGCCAAATATCATTTTAATTCATATGATATTAATAAGCATAACATAGCAATATTCACCCATAGTTATGGTATATATGCAAACTCATAGTGAATATTAACTTTTCTTCATTAAATTAGCACTAAATTCATAATCCAAAATTTATATCTAATTACCATACCTAGTAATTAATATAAAATACGTTCTCATAAGCGAGGGTTATTACATACTCCCCCCCTTATGAGGGAATTTTGTCCCCAAAATTCAGGCGTACCTTATATGAAAAGGTGTGGATATTTCTACCGCATCTCGTCCTCACGTTCCCACGTTGATTCTTTCACATTGTGATGACTCCATTGAACTCTCACTAAGGGCACCACACGAGACCTTAACTTGCGCTCCCCACGCTCAAGAATAGCAACCGGTTGTTCTTCATATGAAACAACGGGTTGTAAGTCGATATCTTCAAAAGGGATGTGCCAAAGGGCACCCTCACATCTTCTATACTTATTCAAAGAGGAGACATGGAATACATCATGGATTTGTTGCAAAGGATCCGGTAAAGCAAGTTGATACGCCACGGGACCAACTTTTGCAATAATTGGGAAAGGTCCAACAAAACGCGGTGCAAGCTTTCCTTTCTTCCCGAAACGTTTAATGCCCTTCATTGGAGATACTCGCACCAACACTTGGTCTCCAACCTCTAACTCCATGTGTCTCCTACCCGCATCGGCATAGCTCTTTTTACGGTCTTGGGCTATCCGAATGCGATTTCGAATAAGTTCAATCTTTGAAGAAGTGTCCTGGATCATTTTAGGTCCAAGGAATTTGTTATCACCCACTTCCAACCAACAAGAGGGCGATCTACATGGCCGGCCATACAAAGCTTCATAAGGTGCCATTCCAATAGTAAATTGGTATGAGTTTTTATAAGCAAACTCAACCAATGGGAGGTATTGTTCCCAACCGCCCTTAAAATCAAGCATGCACATACGAAGCATATCCTCCAACATCTGGTTTACCCTTTCAGTTTGACCATCTGTTTGAGGATGATAGGAAGAGCTTAACTTCAACTCGGTCCCCATGGCCTCTTGAAAACTTCACCAAAAGTGAGATACAAATATTTTATCTCGGTCAGAAACAATATTTAAAGGTACCCCATGGAGTCTAACGATCTCCTCGATGATCAACTGGGCGTAACGAGCGGTATCATAATCCGTACGTACAGGCAAGAAGTGTGCCGATTTAGTCAAACGATCGACAATCACCCAGATCGAATCATGACCTCTCTGTGATCGAGGTAAGCCCGTAATGAAATCCATCGAAATGCTTTCCCATTTCCATACTGGAATCTCCAGCGGTTACAACAAACCTGTTGGTCGTTGGTGGTCAATCTTAACCAACTGACAAGTAGTGCATTGGGATACAAACTCCGAGATATCCCTCTTCATACCAGCCCACCAATACTGACGGCGCATATCTTGGTACATCTTGTCCCCACCTGGATGTACCGTAAACTTTGACCCGTGAGATTCCGCCATCATCGCTCGTCTCAAGTCCCCATCTTCGGGAACAATAAGTCTTCCATGGAAGCGTAATCCACCCTCAGAACCAATCGAGTACGACTCTGCTCCCTCAGACAACAGTCGGTGTATATGATATTGACAACCTTTATCTCTTCCCTGGGCTTCAACAATTCTTGCTATAATCGTAGGAGTAACGGTCATCACGGAAATGAATGCTCTTACCCCCGCATCCTCCTGACTGAGCTCTCTCCACTTAGCTTTCCACACCTTAGCTAAGTCTCCATCGGGCTTCCTACTCAAGGCATCTGCTACTACGTTCGCCTTTCCAGGATGATAATGGATATCAAATTGGTAGTCTTTCACAAACTCCAACCAACGACGCTGACGCATATTCATTTCCTTTTGGGAAAATAAATATTACAGCGATTTATGGTCTATGAAAAGACTAAACTTTTCCCCCAAGAGATAATGCCTCCATATCTTCAAGGAAAAAATAACTGCGGCAAACTCTAAGTCATGCACCGGATAGTTCCTTTCATGAGGCTTCAACTTACGAGAAGCGTAAGCGATAGCTTGTCTTTCTTGCTGAAGAACACATCCTAACCCTTGAAGAAATGCATCGGTGAAGACTAGGTATTCCAATCCCGGTTTTGGCAATGCAAGGACTGGAGCCGAAGTTAATCTATTCTTGAGCTCATTAAATGCATCTTGACATGAACTATCCCAAACAAATCTCACTCCCTTTCGAGTTAAATTCGTCAATGGGCTAGCGATTTTTGAAAAACCCTTAATAAATCGACGGTAATAACTCGCCAAGCCCAGAAAACTACGAACCTCAGTAGGCGTCGTGGGATGACCCTACTCTCTCACCACAATCACCTTGCCAGGATCCACAGATACACCCTGGGATGACACCACATGACCCAGAAATTGAACTTCCTTCAACCAAAAGCCACATTTTTCAAACTTTGCATACAATTTGTGATCCCTCAATCTCTGCAGAACCAACCGTAAGTGAGTAGTATGATCAGACTCTGTTTGAGAATAGACTAGGATGTCATCGATGAATACAATAACAAACTGGTCAAGGAAATCCCTAAACACCCTGTTCATAAGATCCATAAATACAGCAGGAGCATTGGTTAGCCCAAAGGGCATAACCAAGAATTCATAGGATCCGTAACGGGTCAGAAATGCAGTCTTGGATACATCTTGCGCCCGTATTCTTAATTGATGATACCCCGTCCTCAAATCGATTTTGGACAAGTATGATGCTCCCCTAAGTTGGTCAAACAAATCATCGATGCGAGGCAAAGGGTATTTATTCCGGATGGTGACTTTATTCAACTCCCTATAGTCCACGCATAACCGGAGAGAACCGTATCTCTTCTTCACGAATAATACCGAAGCACCCCATGGCGATGTTCTACGCCTAATAAAGCCCTGCTCCAATAGCTGCTGAATTTGATCTCTCAACTCCCTCATCTCCACAGGAGCCATCCGATACGGAGTTTTAGCAATCGGTCGAGTTCCCGGCATTAAATCAATCACAAACTCTATCTCACGACTTGTAGGTAATCCGGGTATCTCCCGAAAAACATCTTCAAAGTCTCTAACAATCAGAAGAGAATTTAGGGGAAACACAACATCCCTAGATGCATCTTCCGCAATACAATATAAATAGGCACTCGTACTCCCTTCCATACAAGGCATAACAACCAGGAACATTTCTTATCCCGGAACTGCAAAAACTATGCTTTTCCCATAATAATTTACTATCGCGCGGTATTTTACTAGCCAATCCATACCCAATATTACATCATACCACACCATGTCAAGGACGAGCAATTCGGCCTCAAAACACAAGTTAGCAAGATTAATCCCTACGTTTTTACAAACAAAGAAAATCAATGAACCATCACCCATAGAGGATTCAACGCTAGTGAAGGTACTTTTAGCAGATTTAATCAAACCCGTGGTCTGAGCAAAACTCCTAGAAATAAAGGAGTGTGTAGCACCAGTATCAAATAGTACTCGAACCATATTCCCATGAATGAAAAACTTACCCTCGATTGCTGGCGGTGCCGGAGGAGCTGGAGGAAGCATAGCCTCCTGAATATGGTAAACCCGTCCATACTGCAGTTGCCCCTGCTGAGGAGGAGCAATTGGATTAGGCGCCTGGGGCGGAAACTGTACATACGGCTGTTATGGAGCCCTAGGAAGATGCCCTCCAACCAACTGAGGACACGCCCTTTTATAATGGCCCAACTCCCCACACTGAAAACATTTATTAGCCGCATTCTCCTGATTCCTACCTTGATTGTTTCGGAATTTCCCCGCACCCCAGCCCTGCTGGCCCCTACCTCCATTTCCACCTCTACCTCCCTGTTGTTGTTGTCCGCCTTGAACTGGCCTGTTATTATTATTATTGCCACCAGCATTAAACCCACCAAAATGTTGACGCTTGGACAAATCCCCTTGCTGAGGATCCCTCTCCTTCTGCTTGTTCCCCGAGGATTGGGACGAAGAATATGTTCCCCCTCCGATCCCATTACTTCCCGATTTCACCACTTGCCCCATTACTGCAGCCTTCTTATTGTTTTGCACAAATAGTCTATGCTCTTGACAGTGAAGTAAAGCAGCATTCATCACGTCCCCAAAGGTTACCAAAGATATATTTCCAAGAAAATGTTGTTTTATGCGCCAGTGCAAACCTCCTACAAATTTGGAGATCCTCTTCGCTTCCGGAGTCACTTCATCCGGTATAAAGCTTGCTAACCGGGTAAACTCCTCTTCGTATTCGGCAATCGATCTCTCCCCTTGTACTAAATCTTGAAGCTTCCTCTGCATCTCCCTTTGAACTGCGGGAGGGAAATACTTTCCATCAAACAAAGCCTAAAAATTGGTGATTGACATTGTATCCCTTTGATCGGGTGTCGTTATTGGCTCCCACCAGTGTAAAGCCGATCCGACAAGCTTAAAGGTAACAAGGATTTTCTTTTTCTCCTCACTACATTCCACCATCCTAAGATGGCGCTGCATGTCCTTCTTCCACTGGGTTTCCTTTATAACGTCCGAACCTCCCTCAAATTCTGGGGGATGACCCTTTAGGAAAGACTCTCTTACCCGTTCCCACTGAGAAGGTCCCGTAGGAACTGGTGCTTCTTGTCCCCTCGCTTGAGCTTGTGGCAATTGTTGTGCCACTGCAATCATCGCTGCATTAACGGCTTGGGCCACGATATTTGCCACATCAGCGGCACTGATATTCCCCGGTGGCGGCGATGGAGGACCAACCTCATCCTCGACAACCCTATTGCGTCTAGCGGGACGTCCTCTCTTTGGCGGCATCTGAGATAGAGAAGAGATGGAGTTAGAATATTATATAAAACAATCTATCTAGCAGAAGATCGTATACATAAGCAGCTAAACAATCCTAACATTAAGCTCTATATCAAAGAACGCTACGGTAGAACGTGACAAGTACGCATAGATCCTAAAGACTCTAGAACCTGATGCTCTGATACCATCTATGACAACCCGCTATCCGAAATAAAGGGTGGCCAACCCTAAACCCCGATGAAACAGGAATCATGGATAGATATCATTCTCAGCATCACAATAATCATACAGAGTACCAGGAATAACCACACAATATTCCAGAAAACGGGTTATCAAAAAATTTTAGTTTGCAATTTAAAGAAAACACTTTCAACACCCATAATAGAAAAAGAGGGTGGAAACTCCCACAAACATACATAAGATAATCCAATAGATAAGAAAGGACCGAATAAAGCATCGTTCGATACAATCCATACAATACACAGTAAGTTCCATGTGTTACTTAATACAACATTTACACAATTACAACCATTTGGGCCACACGCCCGAATAAAAACTCATCTTAGCTAGGAAACAATAATAGAGGCGTCTACACAAAATATCCCGTGATACCCGCAAAATGTCACGGATCCTCAAAAGACTCGGAGAAAAGAAAGTCATTACGGGCGACCTTGCGGAGAAAAACCTGAACGAATATAGAATATACATACACCACAAGAAAACGAAGAACATGTCAGAGGCCGGTTTTATATGATCTCTAGATAAATGACTGGTATGACAATAATGTACAGGTAAGCATGGATAATATCATAAAAAGAACTAAGACAGTTAAATGATTATTAAAATGAAATTCAATTATACAAAGAAATAAAAGTACTTATAAGCCTTTATCATCTTTCATCATTTTCAATTCCATCTTCTTTCCATTCCTTATCAGGAATGCATTTATTACCATGTGCTCTTTATGGCACTTATCTCAATAGTATGCTCTTTGTGGCATATACTTTGATCTTTATGGCATTAATGTTCCATTGAGTCCAACTCGATAATAGAATAGTTATAAATATATATATATATAACGATTCTAAGACCGCCCGTCTGGGTTTCCCCACTGTGCGCGTCCCTAAATAACCATCATCTTCCAGGGCCTAACATAAGACAACCTGGGATCCTATCGCAAATGTCGGGAAGCAGCCATATGCCTGCGGGGTAGTCAAGACCACACCCAGAATCTCCTACCCATCGCAAAAAAATATAAAACAAGCGCTCATATGGCCTAGGACTATATCCACCCTGCATTCACTAGCCAGGGGGCTTCACCTCACGCACGGACTTCCCTTAAGATGGTATTTAGAGAGGTGTGTAACATCCATTTCATTAATTTCCATTTCATGATTCAGTAAATTATATTTTACTTTATCCATTTTACATTTTATCAAATGCATTATGGTATACTTCACATCATCATAATAACCTCGAAGAATATTTAAACTCCCAAGTTATCTCTCCTAAATGTTCTTGTTTGGACTTGATAATAACTCTCAAATGAGATCTAGTTCGCATTTACTACTAAAGTCTCCAAATTCGACCTTAAGATTTCCTAGACTCTTATGGAACTACCTGACAGAAGAAATGCCTAAACATTTCTTTAAATCTCCCCCCCCCCTGACAGGAACCCTAGATGAACCCCTTCGAGTCTAGGGAGTCGTCTGAACTCAACTAATACTCTAAGACTCTATTTTTACTTCATTTAAGAAGGTCCCTATGTTCCTGTGAAAAGAAGAGATTAAAGAATGAAAATAAAATGTTTGGGAAGGAAACAGGGGACCGGTCGACCGGTCCCAAGACCGCGGTCGACCGCGTCTCAAAATTTAGCCTAAGAAGAAAAGCAGAAAGTTCATTTCGGTAGGGCCAGTCGACCGGTCAGGGGACCGCGGTCGACCGCGCCACAATTTTAGGCCTATGAAAGAAATGCAGTGATCCCTCTCCCGTAAACCCGGTCGACCGGTCCCTGCAGACCTAGACCAAGACTTCCTATTTTCAAGCAAATCCCAAAGCCAACTCATCTATTCTCACCCCCACAACATAAATACTACTACCACTACCATCAACATCAACAATCATTCAACCATCCTCTAATGATTCAAAACTAACCAACATCCAAACCCTAAACTAGTAGACCATAAACAAATACATCATTCTCACACAAATCATTTATCTTAAACCATAAATAACAAGTAGTAAACTTGCCTCAATGAAGAAAATGCAGATTTTCTTGGTGTTGGAGCAAGAATCCTTCTTGACTCTTCAATTTCCTTTTCTTCTCTCTACTCTTTCTCTTTCTCTCTTTAGCTCTCTAGGTTTAGAAAATACAATTAGGTGAATAGTGATTCACTCAAGACATAAATCGTGCCTTTGCCAAAATCCCAACTCAATTGATCGATATTGCGATAAAATAATACACAATTGCATATTTAAGGCATAATCAGTCAAAAATGCCCAAAATCTTAAAACACATAATGGCACAATTTCTGACTATCACGCACGTTCCGGAATCAACTGCGGCCTCCAAATTATCATTTGGACATTTTATAATTAAATTTAAGTTCCGGTCTCATTATTAAGCCAAATATCATTTTAATTCATATGATATTAATAAGCATAACATAGCAATATTCACCCATAGTTATGGTATATATGCAAACTCATAGTGAATATTAACGTTTCTTCATTAAATTAGCACTCAATTCATAATCCAAAATTTATATCTAATTACCATACCTAGTAATTAATATAAAATACGTTCTCATAAGCGAGGGTTATTACATTTGGGAGGCATTTGAAATGAGAGAGAAGCTTTATAAGCCCACAGTAAATATCTCAAATAGCTGAAGACGTAAAATGCGCCATTGATGAATACAACAATCCTAAATATAGGGCACTACATCAAAGATAGCTACGCGAAAGACATAATAAGCCCTACAAATCCTAAAGACTCTAGAACCTGATGCTCTGATACCACCTGTGACACCCCGCCTAATTAAATACTGGGTGATTAGTCATTTATTAATTAATTCAGAATATCCAGTTGGTTCAGATTATGCATCATTGTCCAAAACTTTAGAATTAAAACTAACCACCTAATATTTAAAAAGGCTGATGTCAAAATTTTATCTTTTCAATTAATATAATTCCTAGTAATGAAATAGTTACACATTTACCATTCAATCCTATCTCCTAAGAAATGAAGTAACTGACATAATAAAAGGGACCGGTGTAAACACATACAATAAAAAATCAAATACAGTAATCCAACTAAATAAATCCAACAACTGAGAAGAGTAATGATCTAAATCAAATCACTGAATATAAGAATAAGAAGGGACGACGTGTCCAACTGAAGCGAATAACTCAAAAGTAAGAAATAAAAGACAAAGGCGTCTACTACCAAGGTCTTGTAGCCTCCCCAGCAGCTACAGCTCGTCAAATGAATGGAACTCCTAAGCCTGATGTCCCTGTGGCTGAGCACCTAAAAATAATTTGACAAGAAAAGAGATTTGCAGAAAATGGGTCAGAGCCCGAGTTGAAAACAGTTTAAAAATCAGCAAGTGCTTAAAATGATTTATTTGCACATATATTTTTCACGCTAAGTTATCAAATTCACTTGACATGCTCACCTCTCATCTAATGTGAACACCTAGCGAATAGTCAAATCACACTAGTTCTAATCCCATACGAACTAGTCCATACTAACTAGTCATTCATTTCTAATAACTAACCACAATTCGACATCGCCTTCTAGGGATTTCCTCGTAATATAATACATATAACCAATTCCTCCTTAGCATAAACAGACACTTCCAATTTAATATAATTAAGTGTTCGCTACTTAATTCATTTCAAATTTCATTCTTAATCCATCTACTTAATTCACACAGTAGACATCATTTCAAGTATATACATAAATACTCTATCTTATATATATATATATATATATATATATATATATATATATATATATACAATATTGCACCCTGAGACATAGCTGCGGTGCCTGCATACTCTGCTATCATGTCATGTTGCATCCTTCATTGCGTAAAGGACTAAAGGTTTAGTCTCTCGCGAACCATCAAAATGAAACACATAAATTAGAGGAGAACATAGTCCCAAGTAGATCGGCTTCGCACATACCTACGCACCCATATGATTGTCATCACTATCATTCTCATAGATAGCTCGTACCTAGGTTCTATGCTTTAGTGGTACCAATCAATATCCCACCCGAAGGCTCCTCAAGGCATGATCGTCCACAACGCGTAACCTCAGCTTGATAGCAAGCAGCGTAGGTATGTTATACACATAATAGTTTATTCAATAAGCATACACGCAGCCTAATATACATACAGTAGGTATTCTCGCAACCCAAGTCCTCGAGTTTATAAATAGTATTATCGTCTCTACTATTCACATTGTTACAACCCTTCAACTTATCTCTCTAACATAAACCTTCTCTCTAAGGCACCATTACCCCGCTATATCCCCTTGAATAGTCACGCTCTCAACTCACTACTGACTAGGAAATTAAGTCATTCGATAATAGCGTAGGTTAATTTCGCTCACTTAGGCCAACCTAGAAGGATTCTAAATTGTCCGGGCCATAAATAAGCATCCTGGAATCTCGTTAGAAGTCCAAGATTCTCATTCGAATGAGGTCTTTCGAATGAGGTCATTCAAATGAGTTTCTTACTTCGAACTAACTCAAAAATCTCATTAGAATTCTCATTAGAATTCCCGTTCGAACGACCTCGACATGTCTTTGAACGAAAATTCTGAGATCACCCCTGTCCTTCCGAAATTCGATTTTCCAATCTTTTTTTCATCCAAATTCATCTCAAACTCATCCTAACTCCCAATAAATGATTATAAACGATTCCTAATCACAATAGGTTACTTTCTAATATAATTTAAATGACCAATCCTTACATAATCAAATGGAATCTAAACAAATTCCAACTCTTTAAAAGTCCCTTAATAATGAACCCACCATTAATAATCATTCAAAACTTTCAATTATATTTCGTGATTTTAACCTAAAATTTCTAGAATTATCAATACTAGAATAGGGTTATTTATCTACATGCAAACCTATCTTCAAATTTCAAGATTTATTGACAAATCAGTCTCAAATTCATAGTATCATGGTTATCTCATCAACTAAGATTAACATGAAACACATATGCTCAAAAATTCTGCAAGACAAACACTTGCGTTTTTTGCGAACCTCTTAATCGTTGAACGAAGTTGGTATGGTGATGATCCTCTCTTCGTGATCTACGCGTTGGTGTGATTTCTGGTGGGAGAACTTGAATCTTTAGCCCAAATCACCTATGTGTTCTTCTTCTCCGTTTTTGGTTCTCTCCTTCTCTCCCACATAGGTTAGAAACTGACAAATCCCTCTAACCCACGTACACCCCTAACTAAATTCCTAATTTTCATCCATTTTAATTTCCAAAAATCCCGAAAGACCAAAATACCCCTCCGAGGTGTCGTTTTGGGCTAAAATGCCCCCGGAATCAAAATAAAACACCCGAGTAGTATTTTCTGACTATTTCGACCCTTACGGACACATTGGCGCACTCAAAATGTCCATACGAGTTACTTAAAAATAAATTATCCTTTTTATCCCAATAAAGTAATATTGACATGACTCACACACGCGTCCTAACTAAGTGTATTATAACTGCTGTATATTTCACTTCCGGCCAAAATAATATTCTCGTATACATATATTACTTTTTATCGCTAAGTAATATTCAATTTAATTATTTTCGATAAATACTATCTCTCATCACGCTAGTAATTATTGCAATTAAATTCGGATTAATTCTAAATTAAATTTTGTCTCACAAAATTATGGGGTATGACAATCTATTGATGGTATTTTCTTATCCTAATATCTCTCGCCAAGGGGATCTATAGACACTCCATTCTAGTACCCACATACACTTTCATAGGGTCCAAACAAAGTCCCTTCAACCCCCGAACCCCTGGTCCTTCTTTAAGACCTAACTAGAAGTCATCAAATTCTTATTGAGCTCCATTTTACTTTGATTCGCTATCGAACACAATATCATCTCAACACACATTCATAGGTTTAGGAATCCCCTTTCCAACGGCCTATAACGTCCATGAATCGGACTTACGATTCATATTTGGCAAGCTTTTTATCATAAAACCCTAACCGAAAGTCACCGGATGCTTCCTAATCTCCATTTGACTTTGGTAAACTCTAGGACCTGAGAGCATTCCAACTTAATTTCATAGGTATCTGAATCCACTTAACAACAGTCTTTACCATGTGCAAATTAGAATTATGGTTCGCATTAAGCAACCTTTTTACCCCAAAGCCTAACAAAAGGTCACTAGACGCTTCTTGAGATCCTTTTGACCTTTGTGAACTCTTTGAATATTCTTTCCAATGGTCATTTCCTTGAGCGAAATGGACTTGCGATTTGCATTTTACGACCGTTTTTCTGAAAACCCCAATTTACCTTACTTATAAGTACCCTTTTCCCCTTCCTATCGACAGGGGAAGACATTAATTATCCATGAAGTGTTGTAGGAATAACTATCGGCACCCCTAATACCATGCCTATCGAAACCCCCTAGGAGAAATCTGGTCATTTAACCTTTTAGGGTTCCTTATATAAGGAAAGCTTGACCTTATTATTCAAGGTTTTTTCCTTGAAATTGGTGCCATAACTTTCCATCACATCACTTTCCAAATATTCTCTCAACATTCCCTTACATCACTCACACCTCACATTTTCGACCACTTGGCTACCATCCCACCACCATCAACATCAACTTACAGTACCTCAAAAATCAAAGAGTGGTGCTATGGGTACCAAATAACTCCCCTAAATCTCCCCCAAATAGCATTGATGAGTTGTGCCCTGGCGGGACCCATACCATAAGGTCTAACACTTAAAGCTATTTGGGGGATGATTTGGGGGAGTTGTTTGGGACACAGCATTTTCCAAAATCAAAATCCATGCTCTTTAGAAAGTCTGCATTCCATCTTTCCAAACTTACTAAATTAGTGTCATTTCCTACATTTTACTTTTAGTATATTTCTTAAATCAATTTTCAATTTTTCCCCACTAATCACTTTTTTATTATTTATATACTCATAAACCTATTTTCATTAATTCAAAACCCCCCCAAAGAGAGTTTAACTCATAAACCCCAAATTAGACTTTTCTCCCACCCTTTTTCACTTGTTCACCACTTGTGTAGACTTTTTTAGAAATTAAAATAGAAAACTCCACTTTCAAATTTGTGGGTTAGACGCCACCTTTATTTTCTTTTCGAACTATGTGGACTTTGATGTTCGTTCCGACTACATAGGCGTCCCAAGTTTACCCTAGGATTGGAGTCCTCATTTTCCTTATTTTGATTTTCTCACTTCATTTTTCATTATTATATATATATATATATATATATATATATATTAGCTTAGGTATTTTCATTTTCTACCGATCCTGGTAGACATGCGTACTCACTTGTTTATAGCGAGTCATGATCTGGCGCATCGCTCATAGTTTATCTATTATTATATATTATATCACCCCCTTTAGCAGTCCCATTAACATGTGTACTTGTTTATTCATAATAATTCACGATTTGGTGCACCGCTAATATCCTAGTTATCTATATATTCTTACCTTCTATGATTCGGGCGCGATGATTTTCCTCCTTTCGCACTGTTCACATATATAAACATTTTTACCCCACGCACATTGTACATGTTTTAAGAGGAGGAGAATATTTTTTTATATATTTCCATGAGATACCGAAAGGGGCAGAGTGGGTGCATAACACCTTCCCACTTCGTAACATGGTTTCATATGTATTAATAATCTTTTATAACATTCCATTGGGAGCAACTATATGTTTTGCCTATGCTGAGTAAAACAGTTGGGGACTCCAATCTTTACACTTTCACACACCCTTGAAAATGACAACTTTTTATGTCCTTGGAAGCTCGCTAACGTCGGGCGAATAGCAGAAGGATAGTTTTCTTCCTTGACCCTATTTTCACACAAGTTTTCTCAAGACGAACCCGTCTTAGGATGGCCACACATGTGTATGTATAGTTCACTTAGAGCATTTAAACGAGCCTACTGTGTTTCGTGCCTACACCCCCATAATTTATATGCATTTAAGGTTTTGTACGTGTATCGAATCAGGTCTAGCTTTGTCAAAGTTTTGGTATGCATAGACAATTTAGTTTCTCTGCACTTTATTTAATTTATTTTTGAAGGAAAGTTTTATTTATTTACACTCCAAGTTGTAAAAAGAGACTTTAAATATTAATGATAAAATCGATGTTAATTCCTTAAAAAATTATCTAAGCTTATGCAAATGTTTAATTTAGTCATTGGACATTGATTAAATTGTTTTGAAAAAGTTCCTATTGGCACGTATTTTTTACTTTACTTTTAATATCACCTTTTGGGTTGTTATGGTGGTTGTGAACCATGATGTCACATTCTCTAATACTCTTGATGATGAGATTAAATGTGAAGAGAGAGATCTTAAGTTTTGAGAGGTTAGGAGAGATAGATTTGGTGAGTCCAGTGAGAGTAGAGAGACCTTATGGTAATGATAAGCACCCAAAAGTGTACATTTTATACTCCGAATAGACATATTTTAGTTACTAATTCTCAGCAATTTGGGTCTTATGCGCTTTATTGTGTATTTTATAGGTCGAATACGCGTTGCGGTGTTCAAACGCGTATTTCAAGGCAATTGTGCGGAGTATGGAGCTAATTACCCTTGTCCCATACCCTAGCCTACTCTAAACCTACCTAAACCTGTCCCGAACCGTGTGTGAATAGTTTGTCCCATTTTATTTTTTGTGTCATTTTATTTTTAGGGTTTATTTTATTGAGTCATGTATATATTTTTAGGATTTTTATATTTTAATTTTTAGCGCGTCGTGTATTAGTTTTTATATTTTCTTAGTTTTTAGTTAATTTATTATTATTTTATTATTTTATTTTATTTTTATAGTTTTTATTTTAGTCGTGTTTAGTTTTTTTTAGAGTTTGTATAGTGTGTCGTGTCGTGTCATTTTTATTTTAGTCGATTTTTATTTTTATTTTTAGTTTAGTTAAATTTTTATTTTAGGTTAATTTTGTTTTATTTTATTTTTATTTTTAGTTTATTTTTTTTAGGGTACAATCTAAACACCACACACACATTAACTTACAACACCTACACCGTATCACTACCTAGCCTCATCCTCACCTACACCTTACCACACACAACACATAACACAAACCACCCCATCTTCTTCCTCTCACCCAACCACACTTTCTCTCTCCTCACCCAACCTCCCTTAACACTACACCCACTTTTCTCTCTCTCTCTCAAACCAAAACACAACAACAAAATCAAACCCATCCCACTCTCTCTCTCTTCTATACAAATTGGACCACCCCATATCCACCACTCAAATTCGGCAACCCGAGCCACCTGAACCAGCTGTCATAAAACCGAAAACCGTCAGCCCTTGTTTTCCAACCCTCTTCCCTAACTCGCCTACCAGCCCTCTAACCCAACCGCCGGCCATCCTTCCAGCTTAACCTCCACCAGCGCAACCCCAAATTGGAGACCTCCCTGAGATCCCAACCAACCCGCGACACCAACCCGTCACCGTCGACCCAACCACCTTTAACCCGCGGCCAAGACCAGACCAACCCCGACCCGCTGCCAAAACCATCTCCCATCCATTTATTCCAAAGACCCATACCCATTTTATTCCAAAACCCATTGACCCATTTCACCTTCCACGATTTTATCACCTGCCAAATGCCAAAGCCAATCTCGAAAAGCAAACCAAAATAAATTAAGCCACATGTGTTAAAACCCACTTAATTCCTCTTTACCCAATATACCCCCAACTAACTCATTTTACCCCAAAGTCCAAAATACCCTCATTCTCCCCACTATCATGACCTCACACCCAAACCACATGCACCATCTATTAATTCCTAAATTAACCCTTACCTACACCTTATACAAACCTCTTGCACCTTTATCTTCCCATTTTTACCCCTTTTCTCCATGTGAATATATAAGATGGATGACCCAATTTGAAGAATCATCAAAATAGCAAATCAGGGTTTTAGAGAGAGAAATACCATTTTAGTGTAGTTTTAGATTAGAATTTTTGTTTTATTTTTTTAGATAGTGAGGGGAAAATAAATTGCTGTGAAGATTAATTTGAGTGAATTTTTTTATGTAATTTTGTTTGGATTATTCAAATTGAGGGATGTTAATTTCAACTCATGGATTGAAGTTCAATTAAGCATCAAGAGATTGGGTTTGACTATTCTCTTCTCTTCTCATTTATTTTATGCCTTTGATTATTAAATTGTCAAACTTCATACCATGTAAGGCTAAATCCTCTTTCAAGGGGTGGGGGGGGGGGGGGGGACCCTTATTTGATGTTATTTTAATTTAATTAGTTTGATTACTTAAAAATTCTCTTTGAATATTATTTTTGATCCCTCACCCTTAAATTTATGCCTCGAGAGAGGGTAAATGATTTTCGAGAGAAAATCGAAATTCTAAATTATAATACCCATTTTAGATTCTCACTAGAGATATGAATTTCTTAAGTGTGGTATTATTCCTTGAATTTAAACTCTAAAATTCAATTTCTATATTTACATAAATTTTGGTAAATCGATCCTAGCGGGTAATTAATTAAAAGGAGTGTAGATCTATTTTTCTAGAGTTGTGAAGGGTTAAACTTAAGTTTCTAAAAAGTTGCTATTAAAATTACATTTGCAACAAGAGTTGATTTGTAATTTTGATATTAATTTGGGAGAATTCAATTAATTAAATTAATTAGTCAGAATAGCTAAAATTTGTGGTGTAGACCCACTCCTTGATTGTTCTCACACTTATTTACCTCACTTTATCTCTTATTTTTGTGTTAGACTTCATTTTTCATTTTAATCACTTTTTAGTTAGTTGTTTTCATCTCTCATTTAGTTTAGTTTAGTTTAAATCCTCATCTCACGAAAATGGTTTTAATATTTGAAAAGATTAAAAAAAATAGAAAAAAGTAAAATTCCAAAAAGAAAATAAAATTTGAATTACAATTGAGTTTGTCTCTAGCTTACCCCCTTGATGTGGATTGATACCCTTAGTTATCTCTACACTTGAGTTTGATATTATTTTGTAGGTATTCTAAGATTTTGATTAACTTGGCTTTCAACAATGACATACGCACAAAAAGATAAGTTATCAGGTAACTTCTTCCCAAAACATGTCTCAAATTGAGAGGGTTGTACCAACTTGGATTCAAACGAAACACATACCATTTGAAACCATTGGAAATCTTGAAATTTTGGTAAGAATTAAAAAATCAACTCTAAAGTGAACTCAACTTTCAATTTTTTAGTTCACAAATTAAACCAAAAAATGTTAAAGAAGTTTTAAAGATAAACGATGTTAGTAAATTTGACAGGCTTAAATAGTGAGAGTTAAACAAGGCATTATTGGTATGAAATGGTTGTTCAAGAACAAACTAGTTGAGAATGTGGTCATAATGTAAAGTAAAGCGAGACTTGTCAAACAAGGATATTCATAAATAAAAGAAGTAGACTTTGATGAGACTTTTTTTCTCTAATTGTTAGCTTAAAAAACGCACATCTCTTGTTAGCAACTACTTATGACATGAAATTCAAATTTTACCAAATGGACGTCAAAATATCTTTTCTAACTGTAATTCAAAATGAAGAAGTTTATATTGATCAACCAAAGTATTTCAAAGACCATATGCATCCAAAATATTTTATGGATACATAAAGCCTTGTACGATTTTAAACAATATCCTAAAGATTGGTATGAAAGGTTGAGTGCATACATTCTAAAGAGTGGTTTTAAGAGAGGAGGGGTCGATATAACACTTTTTGTTACAAAATTTGGGGATCACGTTCTCGTAGATCAAAATTACGTTGATGACATAGTATTTGGTTCAACCATTAGTAAGTTTGCTCATGGTTTTTCTAAGGATATAAAAGGTGATATTGAAATGAGCATGGTTTGTGAGTTGACTTTCTTCCTTGGATTGTAGGAGAAGAAAATTCCAAATGGTATTTTTATATACCAAGATAAGTATTCAAAGGAATTTTTCAATAAATTTGGAATGGAATTGGCAAAACATTCGAATACACGTATGGGTGTTGACTCTAATTTAACCAAAGATGAAGAAGTAAAGGATGTGAAAGAAAACACTTTTTCGGTGTATGATTGGTAGTCTTCTTTATCTCACAACTAGATAATCTGATATTTCCTATAGTGTAGGAGTGTGTGATAGATATCATGTTATCCTAAAGAGTCACATCAACGATCGATCAATAGAGTCATCTATTATATGAATGGAATACAAGAGATATGCTTCTTGTATCCTTTTAATTCCATTGAATCACTATATGCATACTCATACTCGGATTAGGTGGAAATTGTCTTTGATTGGAAAATTACACCAAGAGGTTTCGAAATGGTGTCATGGGTTTCGAAAAAGAAAAGTTATATATCGTTGTCTACACTGAGGTCGAGTATATCGTCATGGGGAGTCATTTCACTCAATTTCTTTGGATAAAGCAAATAGAGATTGAGTACATGATATTACAAGGATCTATAGATTTATTTTTTGATGACATAAGCGGTATTGATATTTCCAAAACCCAGTGAAGCACACAAGGACATACCATATTCAATTAAAGAATTGGTAGAGAAAAAAATCATTAATATAAATTATGTCCAACCTAAAAGGTTATTAGACGTTGAGAGTGTTCCTCTCGATGGTAGATACCCAAATAAAATTTATTTCCCTTAATTTAAGAAAAATATTTGTTAATTTATTATTATAAAACGGTTTAACAATCCAAAAGTATATGTGACAAAATATTTACTAAATTTTTGAATCTTCAATTTTTATTTTCTTATTAAGACAACGATTCTAAAAGATGTAGAAAGAGTAAAATAAGAATAAGATAGGATGTACGAGGGAATAACCCACTAATGGGAAAAAACACGAGATACGAAAGACAAATGCACTATGGTAGACCTTCATGATGCAATGGACAACTAGACACTCTTTTTCACCATATTCTTCGTAGATGGCATCGGTAGATGGAGCACGCCGCACAACCATGACATGCTATGTTAATTAACCAATGCATTTATATCTTTTGCCAAAATTTTATTATTTAAAGTTGAAGCAACTTTAGTTCCTAGACGGAACCTTCAAACAAACAAAATGCTACATCTAAGATTTTGAGTGATTCCTAAAGACATATGTGTTGGGGTGTTTTTAAAAGTGTGGTGATTTAACTCTCAAAACGACTTTTCCAAGACAATGAAGAGAAAATATTTACTCACTAATAAAAATAGACTTTTGAACACATGGTGAGTGAATATTGCTCTATTAGAAACAATGGCTTGAAGAACCTAAAGAAGAGGAGTGGAAAAATGTGCTCTCAAATATATGAAATATTATTATCAGCAAAAATATTTTTTCAAAGCTCTCACTATTGATTTTGAAGAGTAAAAAACAATTAACTTGTAGCCTTTGGATTTTGAAAAGGGTTAAAGGTTAAATTTCTAGGTGTTACACTCTTATGGTGTCAAATATTCACATCAGGGTCTTAGTCACCCAAAACATTAGTTTTGAACCACTTTCCAATATGATCATTAAGGAATATCTTATGAAAAATTAACTTTTGGCGTTGTCATACACGTTTTGCCGAATTGTCGCTACAACGAGGGAAATGCTCACTAAAGCGAACCTGAAACAATCCAGGATGCGCTAAAGACCAGATAATGTTTCATGGGACATAAAAGACCGGTGAAATACTGTTGTTATAGTGAGGAGGTTTGTCACCGGAGTGTCGCTGTGATGAAACTGGTTGCAAGAGTGTCCAGAGAATTTTATCCAGTTTTCCTTAGAAAAAAAATTGAAAATAAGTTTTGAGGCAAACTTTAAGTATGTATGATAAAGATAAGACCATCCATACTTAAAATATACAAAAATATTTAACTATTTATAAAATATATTTTTCTCCATGAAACGTATGTTTGCATGTACATTTGACAAAATAACAAAACCAAGGTTACTTAAAAATATTTTACAATTGTAAAAATAGATTAACCAAGGAGAATATAAGTCATTTCTTAAGTGGGGTACTTGAGGTTCGACATTGAGTGAATCGGGGATGTTGATGAATATTTTACGTGACCTATTAGAGAAAGATATAATAAGTTTTAGCAAGGAATTTAGATAATCTATTCTATGGAGCACAATGAGTATACTATACTCTTATAGCCGACATTTTCACAAAACCTCTAAACTCCTCTAGGTTTAGTTACCTATGAGGTTGTTTAGGTTTTCATGAAATTGAGTGGCTAATATCTTTGTAAATTAAAGGTGTAGTTTGTATACTAAATAGGTTGTATAACCAATGTAATTGAAATATGTTTCGTTGTTTGTGAGATTGTGGTTGAAATGGATTTTCGAACGTGTTTGCAAAAATAAGATTTTCAATGATAATATAATAAATGACAATCTGTGTTTGATAAATTGAAAGCTTGTACTCACCACACCGTATACATGCATAAATTTCGATATATTTTGTTTTTACAAAAAGAATATGTTGATATATAAGTTGAAAGTCGATAATGCACGAGTTTCAATTACATCCATGGTCTACTTGTGAGAAGAAGAATTCTATGTTTTGATGGAGTTGAAAAGGAACCATTTTATGGGATGATAAGGACTACCACTGGAGTGTTAATGCTTAATTTGAATTTAATTATCATTGCATAGGTCACATCCAAAGAGTGTGTGAAAACACAATGATCGACAAAAGCCTATATGTTGAAAAGAGTCACTAGCCAAATGCTTAACCGACATTAAAAACAAGGTAGGAATATAACTTCAAATTCAAATGAATAGTTACTTTAGTTTGACAAATGCATAACAACATATAATGAGGGAATTTAAACAATATTAATAAGTTTTTCTACTCAAACTCATGATCGTATTGCATTTTTGGCATAAGAAAAACAAATTTGTATAAAAATGCAATTTTTTAATAAAAAAAAAAACTTATGTTTTTCCACTCTTCCCTAACATATGAGCTTAAATGAATCAGTTGATAATATTTGTGTCTTTGGAATATGAATTGCAAATTCTTAGAATTCCTCACATATGTATACAATTTTAATTCCACGATCTTAAGTGACTTTACATACGTATGTCATGTTAGAATGTTAATTTTCATACTTACATGAACTTTGGGATTTTCTTTTGTGTTTTCTTATAAAATATCATTTTTGATTATATTATTGTTTACCGCACATATCTAGCGGTCAATAAAAGATATCCATATGGAAATTTAAGCCAATAATTATAATTGAGGATGTGGTAAACCAGGTTAATACAAATGGATGTGAAAGTATTTGACACTCATCAAGGCCTTGAAATTGAGCACCTTAAAAGCAGTTATGGGGGAATGAGTGCACCTAGGCGGGAAAATTCAATTGGGTAACCACCCAGTAGTTACAAATTGCAGTTGCTTGACAAGGAACTTTATAAATAAGTTGCTAAAGGACGAAGGAAAGAAGGAATCCCCCAATTAAAAAACTACATTTATTATTTATTTTTTTCTCTTATTTTCTTTCCTTTAATTCTATGTATTTTGCAAGGTAGATTTCTTGTAATTTTCTTTACATTTTATGAAAAGTTCCTTTGCTTTTAGATTTAAACTGTTTTTTTTCTTTTCTTAGTATAATTGTTTCCATTACTTTGTTCATTTTATGTTATTGTTCAAGCTTTCTTTTATCTTTATTTATGAACTTTCCATTTGTTTCTTTAGATTCTACTTAAGTAAACTTATTTAGAACTCACATAAATTCTTCCTTAAGGGAAGAACTAGTCTTATTAATTGAATCATCGTATGGTACACAATGGATTGATTATTGCAAGGCTAAGATAATCAATTGGTTGGCAAGACCAAAATCTTGCCTGACACGCTTGCACACAAAACAAGCCATCAAATAAAAAATTATTGATCCTTCTTCTATCTTTAGTTTTGAGAATTTCACATTACATGGGTGGAGGTTGTGAAGTTGGTATTGAGACGTCTTGAATGAAAAGTGTCGATATAACTACTCTTGGTGTTGCAAAGGTTATAAGGAAAAAAAAAATTCTCAAATTTTACCAAGGTTTTTGCCCGGGCTCGTTCGCACTGATGATTTTTAAGCCATTTGCACGGTTGAGAAATACTTTTTGAGAAGGGATACTGGCCAAATCCATACTAATAATGAACTTTTTTCCCTACGCATGGTGTCTGATGTATATTCTTGAGGTTTGATTCTATCAAAATTTGTCCGTAGGGGTTGGTTTTATGTTTATTCTCATAAATGGTTTGTCTTTTTGGTTATGGTGGCTATTGCCTAGATCCGTATATAAGATACTGATTCATGATCGTATACACGGTCAACTGATATGGAAAATTTTAGTTCGTTTTTTGGGTACTATTTATTTTGATTCTACATGTTTCTATTGATTGTAATTATTGAAGATTTACATATACCATGTATCCTTTGATGATATATTCACATGTTTATACACGCATTGTTGCTTGTTGTCATACTCGTGTATTTTCTATATTTTTTCTCCATGATTAACATTAGATATTCCACATATTTTTTAGATTTTCTTGACATTGTTTTTACTAGTTCATCGTCATTACTTGTTATCCTTCTATCATCTTGTTATGTTTGACTTTTGCATGTCAAAAAGGAAAGATATTATTTTTTTGATTTCTTGGACATGGGGAGCTTATGATATAGGGAAGCTATTCTAGAAAGGATTCTTGATTTGATGGAGAGTATTACATTTCTATACATTACTACTATGCCTTTTCATTCTTACTGATATTATTCAGAGGATTCTCGAGAAGGGGGAATCACTCTTAGAACAATTATTTTCTCTTATTTTGTTTCTCTTATATTATTGTTTTATTCAATTTAAGCTTTCTTTTATGTATACTCACACACTTTACATTAGTTTATTTATATTCTAGTTAAGTAAATTTATTTAGCATTTATAGTAAAGTATTCAATAAATGAAGCACAATTTTTCTTAATTGAAGCATATAAAGGTGCATTATTGCTTGATTAGTATAAGGCTAAGATAATCAATTGGTCGAAAAGACCAAAATTTTTCCTAGCACGCTCTCACACAACCAAAACACACAAACCAATCCAACAAACAAACATATTTTTGGTACGCTCGGTAGGACTCTAGTGCTATTTAATTGTTTACCAAGGCTAGGACTATAAAGAGCGATAATGGTACTGGAAATACTGCTAATATTGGTCCAACCAACCAACATATCACTTATACAGAGAAAACAATGGTTGGAAATGTCCAAGAGTTGAGTCCAATTTCTCAAAGCCAAGAGTTTAATATAACATCTATTCCAAGGGCTGAAAATCTCAATGCAACTCTTGTTGTTGATGTGTCCTCAAATGCCCAAGATCAATTAATATACAAGTTAAACCCAATACTTGATAAACTTGTGAACATAATGCAGAATATTAGAACAATGATCACGATAATGACTAATAGGTTATATACTCCTACTGTTGCAGTGTACAATGGTCAAGGATATGCACCACAAATTGGTTTAAATAAAACTAATCCACACAATCCTTATCACCCTATGTATTACAAACCTAACACTGGTGTAACCAACTTTGGAACAAACCTAAGGATGGGAAACTACTTTAGGTGTGAACAACCTACTAGAGGGTTTGGGAACATCTAACACTTAACAAAAAAATAGTTATAATAACCCAGTAGGAATAAAGCATGTTTTAGAAGTAGTAAGGAATAGGATATACTAAAATGAAAGCAATTTAGGCTTTTTAGGAACTTCGAACTATGAGGTAATCAATAATCCTGTATTCGAAAATGAACCCAGTGATTGGTAACGAACAAGAGATTTGTCAGTGAGCTTCTTTAAAGGGAAGATAACCAAATTCTTCAGACATCTCAACCAATTCCTTTCTAAAAACAACAAAATGTTCCTCCACAAATTCCATCTCCATTGGTAGAACAAACACCCATGGTGAACCAAATAATTTCCCTAATAAACAAGCAGTTACCTGTGGGTCATGGGATAAATGAAATTGTAGATCTCAAATATGAGATTTGTGGACCAATGGCTTGGGGGTGCAGACCCTAATCTCTATGAAGTCATACCTTGTGTGGGTGGATATAATTGAACTTCCAAATCACTTTAAGTTCCCATAATTTTCTCTTTTCTCAAGACATGGGAACCAATCCATAGTGAAACACATAACAAGGTTCACTAGTCAATGTGATGATGTCGGGACTAATGAATATCTCAAACTACGATTGTTTTGATCTAGTTCCATCCTGATGTAAATTTTTCTTGGTTCATAATCTTACCACCTAATGCTATCGAAACTTGGTAGAAAATGGAAGATATGTTTCATGCATAATTTTTCCAAACTGAGCCAAAAGTATCCATGGATGACTTGGCTAGACTAAGCCAAAATCTAGATGAAAAATAAACTACCGTCATAAATTGGTTTAAAAGATCTAGGAATAAAATCAAAATAATAATACATGAATTAGAGTTTATAAAATTGGACCACAATGGGATGGAATCTAGGCTTTGAAAGAATTTCGATGCTATTAAATTCATAGGTTTGGTGGAATTAACTACCACGATGTCCAAATATGAAGCCCTTTTAGAGGAAGATCATGAGAGAAACACTTCTTCTTTCAAAACATATTAGAAGGATCAAAACATAAAGAGAAATGTTTTTGGAATTATTGGAACTAAATCTATAGCATGTGAACCATTACTTTGAAAGAACATAGTAGTATAATCCTATGCCCCCAAAATCAAAAGGGATTATTAAAATATTCCTTTGACATCTCTAAGGCTGATGTAATTTTTTATTACCTCTTAAAATTCAAAATGTTAAAACTTATTGATGATGCAAAAATTCCAAATGATGTTAGGAAAAAATTATTGCAAAATGGCATAATATTTTCTCTTATTCAACTAATGTTTGTTATATTTTTTACAACGTGATATATGAGTTGATTAAGAGAGGGAAACTCAAATTTCCTAAAAAGGATTAAAATAACATGGGGATTGATGAAGACCCATTTTCTAATGTGAAAGAGATGTGGACAAACATGAAATCCATTCAAATGTCTCGAAATAAGGGCCACGTTGAATTCAAAATGATGACAAAGTCTAAGTCTTTAAAGATTGAAGCAATTGCTGACCCAGATTAGAAAGTAATGAAATACCTGGGCATTAGATATGGAGAACAATATGATGAAATGTGTGATTTGTTTCCACAAATGGGAAAATACAACAAAAGTTCAAGAAAATGGGAATAATGGTCATTCTACCAAGACCCAAGGGTTGACAAGATCATTTTTAAAGGAATGTCCCAAAGAAAATGAGGTTGTTTACTAGCCACTATCACCCTTAAGGAAATATCAAAACATATAGAAATTACCAGTACATTAGGCTGGTTTCAATGAAGAAAAATTACACCAGTATTTGGGAGGTTCCGGGCCCATGAAAATCTCAAAATTAGTGCCTATAGTGAAAGGGGTGCCTAATTAGGTTGTTTCTCAAAACCCAATGGTTGCCAACGGTTCAATGAGACGCCTAAGTGGCCAAAAATAGTGAACAACTAGCAAGTAGCTCGAGCGATATGGTATCTAGTTCAGACACAAAAATCAAGGAAAATAGAATAAGATATTATGATATATCGCACTAAACAAAAGCATTCAAAGAAAATCTAGGACCTAGTGAGAGGCTTTAAAGATTGTGCACCCAAGTAGATCAGAAGGAATTGTGTCTTTATCTTAAAAGTCAAATCCAAGGTTCCATAGAAATCCAGAAAGAAGTAAATATTCTTCAGATATGCCGGTGGGGAAGATTATAGAACTAAAAAAAATTA
Organism: Sambucus nigra; assembly: GCA_949130495.1. Classification (NCBI taxonomy): domain Eukaryota; kingdom Viridiplantae; phylum Streptophyta; class Magnoliopsida; order Dipsacales; family Adoxaceae; genus Sambucus; species Sambucus nigra. The sequence goes on along the minus strand of OX422223.1, from coordinate 59,562,923 downwards.
CGGCAGATGGAGAAAGCACATATGTTGGTATCTCATATAATTAAGAAGAAAGGGAAGAAATGATGGTTGTGGATGCAATAGGATCTTATTTAGGGACTGCTCAATAGTAATTCATCTCATTTAGATCACTATCTTAACAAGTTCTAATTAATATGGATGTAGTTCTCCCAAAGAAGTTTGAAGGTGAAGAGGTACATGAAGTTCCAGAAATGTAATTGCATGAAGACAACAAATCAAAAGTAGATAACTTTAACTTGTTTATATCTGGTCTAGATTTAATATATGGGTTCAAAGTGCCTACTAAGAACATGACTAGTCATATTAATTACGTGTTTATAAAATCATGGATAAATATAACACTAATAAATAAAATATTGGTAGATAATGGGATTGCTATTAACATAATGCCATACTCCATGCTTTCCATAATAAATAAATAAAATGCTAAATTGGTCCAAACTCAAACCATAATCTTTGTCTTTGCTTGAGATAAAAATTTGACCAAAGGTGTACTACTAATAGATCTTGAAGTAGGCACTAAAAATTTTAAAACTGATTTCATTATCATTAATGGTAAAACAATATTCAATGCTTTACTTGGTAGATGTTAGATTCACTCTAACAAATGTATCCCTTCTTCCATACATCAAAAGCTCCTATTGATGAAGGATTATTGGAACGTGGAAGAAGTTTAAAAAAATCTTTTAACTCTCCACACCATCTCTATCTTTGTTGAGGTTGAGCTCTAACGGCAGAATGTGGTACATGTGAAGGTAAATTCTTTGATACCAGAGTTATCAGAAGGAGAAGTATTATATTAAGATTGGAAAGAATCAACTTTTGGTCTGATGGGACCAACTAATAAAGATAAAGTAGTCAGTTAATGGATAGCACGCCCATTGATGTTGAAAAGGGCAATGAATGTTTAGCCATTATATTATACAAATTTAGAGATATAGACATGAGTGCAAAAATAAGTGAAGAAATGACCATAAATTGGGTTATTTATGTTTTCAAAGAAGATAGAGAGGATGAAACACTTTAGGACAATGGTGACTTACAAGTTCTCCAAAAGATTAGAAGATTTCATGTTGAACCAACCTTCTCCTTTATTGGAAGTAAACTTAGGAACAACCGAACAAAATAAGTAAATGATTTATACCAGTGTAAATCTTGGTAAAGAAGATAAACAATTGGTTGTATACTAACTACATTAGTACAAGAACTGTTTTTCTTGGAAATATTATGACTTTCCTAGATTAGACAGGAAGTTGGTTCAACATAGCCTTGCCAATGAAATAATAGTACAAGCCTTTCAAATAACTTCCATGACAAATGACTCAAGAGGTTACAATAAAAATAAAAGAATAAATTAAAAGTCTACTAAATGTTGGATTCATTAGAACAACTAAGTATGTTAAATGGCTCTGTAACATAGTGTCAGTTATTAAGAAAAATAGCAAACTAAGAATGTTCATTGACTTTCGAAATTTAAATGCAGCCACTCCAAAAGATGATTATCCAATGCTAATGGTAGAACTATTAGTTGATAGACCTATTGGTCATGTTACAATGTATATGATGGATATTCATTCAGGTTACAACCATATTTTGGTAGCTAAAGAAGATGTGCATAAGACTACTTTAAAATCGCTGTTAATTTGGGGACCTTCAAATGGATTAAAATGATATTTTGATTAATGAACGGAGGGGCCACCTACCAAAGTTGAATAAATATCATTTTCCATGATATGGTTAGCATATTTTTGGAGTGTAATATTGATGATATAATTGTCAAATATAAAATAATGACTGATCAAATAAGACACCTCCAAATGCCCTTTAAAAGAATGAGACTTTATAAATTTAAAATGAGCCTTTTGAGTTTCTGCAGGGAATTTTCTAGGGTATCTAGTATACCAAAAAAGGATTCGGGTTGATGTGAACACGGACAAAGCCGTAATTAAAAACACAACCTCCCAAAATAAAAAATAATTACAAGGGTTTTTGGGACAAGTTAATATACTTCATAGATTTATATAATGAAACTGGAAAAACTAAAGTATTTACTCCTTTCATGAATCTAAAAGACCAAGAATAGATGGATTGGAAGGAAGAACATGAGCTAAATTTCCAGGCGCTCAAGTGATACTTGGCTAAGCCACCCATTTTGTCACCTCCAAGGGAAGACATACCACTAAAGCTGTACATTTCTGCCAGTGATACCTTAACCCGAGTTCTGTTGGCATAAAATTGTGAAAAGAACAAAAAGAAGGTTATGTATTATCTCAGTAGATTCATAAATGATCGTGAGTGTAGATATTATTCCATGGAAAAACGATGTTTAACTTTGTATTTTGCGGTAATGAAATTAAGATATTATTTATTTCCTAAAGAGGTGTATGTCATTTCAAAGTTTGATTTAATCAAATATATATATATATATATATATATATATATATATATATATATATATATATATATATATATATATATATATATATATATATATATATATATATATATATATATATATTTCCAAGGCCTATTTTAAGTAATAGGATTGCTAAATGGGTGTTAGATATGTCTGAGTTTTGCTTATACTATGTAGATCAAAGAGAAATAAAAGGACAAACATTGGCTGACTTTGTGGCAGATAATCCATGTGAGGATAAAACTTAAGGAGAATGTGAAATAGGGTATATATCCGTAAGCCTACGGAAGCCATGGTTTGAAGACTGAAATAAGGTCAGGAATATAGGTGGTTATTGAATCCCCTAAACATTTTAAAACCAAACATGGATATAAATTAAAAGAAAATACAGGTTCCAATAATCAAGTGGAATATGAAGCTTTTATAATAGGTTTCGAGATCCTTCCCAACTGTAATGCTTCTATAATACAAATCTATGGGGATTCTCAACTAGTTACTAGAAAGTTAACTTGTGAATACAAATGTGTATTGATGGTTTGATTTTATAAAAACAAGTGGCTTAGAATTTACTGTCAAAATGTGATGAAGTCACATTAAACTATGATCCCATGTATTTTATAAACATGTCGATGAATTGGCTCAAATGGCTTCAAATTTTAAGCATGCTGATAACTTAGAAGAAAAATTAAAACTGATATCCATCAATGGAGTCTTACCACTAGTGCATAACAAGTGGCCTTTAGTTGAAATTAAAAATATAGATTTTCATGAAGATTAAATAAGACCATCAATTGAATATCTAACTGACCCAAATGTTAAAACTAATAGGGTTGTCAAATTAAGGACAAAAAATTATGTTATGTTTGCTGGAAGTCTATTCAAAAGAGGTGATAATGGAATGATCCAAAAGTGCCTAAGTAAGGACGAAGTTTTTACTTTCATTTCCCACATGAAGGCCTATATGGGGTTCATCAAGCTGGTTCTAAGATGACATGGTTGTTAAGAATGCATGATTTTTATTGTCCATTCATCTTAAAATATTTCATTGACTTTGCTAAGGGATATAAAAATTTCCAACAACAAGGTCCTCTAAATCATGTGTTGCTATTGATTTGAATTATGTGGTAAAAACATGGACATATAGAGGATGGGCAATTGATGTCGTTATTAAAATTTATCCTCCATATTCAAAGTTGAACAGTTTTGTACTTGTGCCAACATCTTATTTACCAAATGGATGGAGGCTAAATCTTTAAAGTCAGTTCCCCAAAAAAAACTAGTATACTTCTTACAAAATATTGTGTATATATTTGGAATTCAAAAAATAATAACGTCAAATAATGCTATCTCACCCCGCTAAATTCTGGTGTCGGACACCACCAAAACTAAGTCGGGCACGAGTAAATAAACACGATTCTTAGCATGAAACATATATGAGACATATAAAATTAATCCATAAGATAAATGATAATTAATTCCAAAAAAGAAACCATCCAAATAAGCGAAAAAATATCCATCTCCATGCTAATCTCCGAATATATCCAATCTCCAATAATGATTAAATAAAATCTGAATAAAAAAGATCTGAATGATCCAACTAAAAACCTCTAACAACTTTGGAACCGAATGGCCCAAGCACAACCTTAAACTGAGTCTCAATACAAGAGCAAAAGAATAGAAAACTAAATTAAATCAATACGGATAAGGTAGAGTAACTCCAACTGAACCTCCAAGCAATTCTTCAAATAATGCTATTCAGCTTCTCCAAATACTATTTCATACAAACAAGCAATATAATCGTCGTACAAAACTACGCATAATAGTTCAATTCAATTAACTCTTAACTTCACCAAAATTGATCCCGATTAATTATTTTAATATAAACACTGAATTTCATCATTAATATGATAAAATCTTAATTCCATTGTTTATACATCAAAATCCAAGTTTCATTAACTCTACACAAATTACATCAGTTATACGTCCACAAATTCATTTATCTCAAAACTAGGATTTTTCTACATGCAACCTACACCCACCAAAACCCAAAATTCACTCATGAATCCTACGTACCCAAAGGTTATGAATGTTATTCATATAAAAATATTTCATAAAAATAGCCCAAAGTTTTATGTGTCCACTTTCTCTAATTAGATTGCTAATTGATTTTAAGAAAACATTGATTTAATGTTTAGGCAACACTTAAAACACATAATACTAGAGGAAAAGAATAACGTATTCAAGCCTAAAATTAGTTGGATGAAAATCTCAGTAGAAGGTTGAACTCCTCTAAGAAAACACCAGCTGAATCTTCAAAACTTTGTGAAAAATAGGGTCTAGGGGTTGAAGATGAGAAAAATGTGTTTTGGAAAAACTTTCTGGAGAAAGTTTGAGAGGAAAGTGATTTATGACTTCCCAGCCCCATTTCTGCCTAGTATATAAAGGGTTCAAGAGTTAAAACACAATTAGGAGGCTCCCATCCATCCACCTCTATAGTCGTTCGAACGAGCACGCATGTCGTTCTAACGACAATGGGACGTCGTTCGAACGACAGGGCATGTCATTCGAAGGAGCCCCACAATTACCACAATTAAATCTTTTAAAATCCGACTTAATTTTCTAACAAAAATATTAGCTGAACAAATACGCACCTGCCAGTTAAATGTTTAAATAAAACCTTTTAACCTTTTTATAAAAGACTCGAATTCATTCCCAATTGAAAATTTTAAGAATAAAACCCAGTCAAATACTTAAAGACGATTAAATCCAAAAAAATATTTTACTCCAAATTAATTAAAGTCAATTAATTAAAACACAGGGTGTTACATACTTCCCCACTAGCAAAGAATTTTGTCCTCAAAATTAGACGAAGAATACACATTAACGCGTAAATCTCGCAAAAGAAAATAAGGCTCATATATCCCTACCCGTAGAATGCCATAATTGGGCGCCCATACACCTAATCTGACGCGCACCATCCCCACGAACATAATAGTATATATATTGCCTATACTTCTACGCATAACTATGAAAATAATGACGTACCACACGCTCTCACAAATCCCTACTCGATCCTATCTTCGAAAGTCATCAAAATGCTAATGTCCTCTAATTAAGTCTCAACACCAAAAATGGATACCTATGATACCTAACATCTGCACTAAAATCTCCAAAATAATTATCGTCTCCATAATTGATTCTAAGGATCCTCACATCAAGCTTACTAATTCTAAACTCAATGACTACAACGTCCTTAACTCAAAACTTCGCATCTCTAAGAAACACATCTAACACGTATTCTAGACCCTCTACCTTAAGGAGTACGAATAAAAAAAGGGAATAAAGATCGACAACGCGAAAGTTAAACGGACTCATAACCTAGGAGACTTAAGACCATGCTCTGATACCATCTATCACACCCCGCTAAATTCTGGCGTCAGCCTCCACCTAAACTAAGCCGGGAGCGAGTAAATAAATACTATTCTTAGCATTAGACAGATATGAGACATATAAAATTAATCCATAAGATAAATGATAATTAATTCCAAAAGATAAACCATCCAACTAAGTGATAAAAGATCCATCTCCATGCTAAGCTCCGAATAAATCCAATCTCCAATAATGATTAAATAAAGTCTGAATAATAAATATCTGAATGATCCAACTAAAAACCGCTAACAACTTTCGAACCGAATGGCCCAATCACAACCATAAACTGAGTCTTAATACAAGAGCGAAAGAATAAAAAATGAAATTAAATCAACACACATAGGTTAGAGTAACTCCAAATGGACCTCTCGAGTATGAATACACACTACTACCCTCAAATAGGATCCTTGAATCCAAACATTAGCATTATACGCAATAAATATCACAATATAATATTTTACTTTAAACGAGATAATTAAACGTGATAAATATAAATCACTAACTACTCACAGAAATTCGCATTTAAAAAGGCGCACCAATATGATTTTAAATTCTCAAGTCCCACGATTGTTAATTAATTAAATTAACCAACTTTTCTTATATCCTCAATTTTTATTATGGCGGGCCTCCTACCTCGAGGGATTTCTCCACCAAAATACACATCCCCTCGTCAAAATGCCGGCTAGGCCATTTAAACTACCGGCCCTCGCTGATTGACGAGGTTCCACACACGACACGACATAAAACGTCGTCTGGCCCGTTTAAACTGTCGACTTTCGCTGATTATGTCGCCAATATATTTCAATACCCATCTTATTATCATAGGTATTAATTCTCAATTTCTCAATTTCACAATATATACATTACCCCACCCTTATAATCGATGTGAGATCTTATAAAATACCCCTTAGTCCCATTCCTAAGGGTCCCCAAGTTATCAATACGTCATTCCCTATGTATAGGATGAATCTCTAACATTACCCTCAACCTAGTCTCATGCCTAGGCTAGCTTAGTGATAATAAAGTGACAAACATCAGCCCACCCCTGACATAATAAAGTCGTAATAATCTACCCTCACTTGTCTGATACCTAGAATGTGTAAATCATAAAAAGGCCTACCCACTAGTCCCATACCTAGAAGGCATCCTAAAAATATAGGGAGAGTAAAAATACCCAACAACCCTTCGTCACAATGGCAATATAAAAACACCAATAATTCATACAATTGAGCAATATAATCGTCGTACAAAACTACGCATGATAGTTCAATTCAATTAACTCTTAACTTCACCAAAATTGATCCCGATTAATTATTTTAATATAGACACTGAATTTCATCATTAATATGACATAATCCCAATTCCATTATTTATACATCAAAATCCAAGTTTCATTAACTCTACATAAATTACGTCAGTTATACGCCCCCAAATTCATTTATCTCAAAACTAGGATTTTTCTACATGCAACCTACACCCGCCAAAACCCAAAATTCACTCATGAATCCTACGTACCCAATGGTTATGAATGTTATTTATATAAGAAAATTTCATAAAAACATCCCCAAGTTTTATGTCTCCACTTTCTCTAATTAGATTGCTAAGTGATTTTAAGAAAACATTGAATTAAGGTTTAGGCAACACTTAAAACGCATAATACTAGACTTAAAGATTAGAGTATTCATGCTTGAAATTAGTTCAATAAAAATTTGAGTAGAAGGTTGAACTCCTCTAAGAAAACACCAATTGAATCTTCAAAACTTTGTGAAAAGTAGAGACCAGGGTTTGAAGATGAGAGAAATATGTTTTGGAAAATCTTTTTGCAGAACGTTTGAGAGGAAAATGATTTATGAAGTCCTAGCCCTGTTTCTGTCTAGTATATAAATGGTTCAAGAGTTAAAACACAATTAGGAGTCTCCCATCCATCCGTCGCCACGATCGTTCGAACGAGCACGCCTGTCGTTCGAAGGACAATGCGACGTCGTTCGAACGAGCCCCATAATTTCCAAAATTAAATCTTTTAAAATCGGACTTAATTATCTAATAAAAATATTAGCTGAGCAAATACGCACCTTCCAGTCAAATGTTAAAACCTTATAACCTTTTTATAAAAGACTCGAATTAATTCCCATTTGTCAAATACTTAAAGACCATTAAATCCAAAATTTTATTTTACTCCAAATTAATTAAAGTCAATTAATTAAAACACGATGTGTTACATACTTCTCCACTAGGAAAGAATTTCGTCCTCAAAATTAGACGAAGCATACACATTAACGCGTAAATCTTGTAAAAGAAAATAAGGCTCACATATGCCTTCCCGTAAAATTCCATAATTGGGTGCCCATACACCTAATCCTACGCGCACCTGCCCCACAAACATAATAGTGTATATATATATATATATATATATACACATAACTATGAAAATAATAGCATACCACACGCTCTCACAAATCCTTACTCGATCCTATCTCCGAAAGTCATCAAAATGCTAACGTCCTCTAATGAAGTCTCAACAACAAAAATCGATACCAATGATACCTAACATCTGCACAAAAATATCCAAAATAATTATCGTCTCCATAATCCATTCATAGGATCCTCACATCAAGCTTACTAATTCTAAACGCAATTCCTACAACGTCCTTAACTCAAAACTTCACATCTCCAAGAAACACATCAAATACGTATGCTAGACCCTGTACCTTAAGGAGTACGCATCAACAAAGGGAATCAAGATCGGCAATGTGAAAGCTAAAAGGACTCAAAATCTTCGAGACCTAAGACCATGCTCTGATACCATCTGTCACACCCGGCTAAATTTTGGCGTCGGACGCCATGAAAACTAAGTCGGGCGCGAGTAAATAAATACCATTCTTAGTATGAGACAGATATAAAACATATAAAATTAATCCACAAGATAAATGATAATTAATTCCAAAAGATAAACCATCCAACTAAGCGAGAAAATATCCATCTCCTTGCTAAGCTCCGAATAAATCCAATCTACAATAATGATTAAATAAAATCTGAATAACAAAGATCAGAATGATCCAACTGAAAACCTCTAACAACTTTGGAATCGAATGACCCAATCAAAACCATAAACTGAGTCTCAATACAAGAGCGAAAGAATAGAAAAATAAATTAAATCAATATGCAAAAGGTAGAGTAACTCTAACTGGACCTCTAAGCAACTCTCCAAATAATGCTATGCAGCTTCTCCAAATACTATTTCCTGAAATATTAGTCAACACACGAGGTCAGATCCCTAGAGCATGAATACACACTACTCCCCTCAATTAGGATCCTTGAATTCAGAAAGTAGCATTATATGCAATAAATATCACAATAGAATATTTTAATTTAAACGAGATAATTAAACGTGATAAATATAAATCACTAACTACTCGTAAAAATTCCCATTTAAAAAGGCACACCAATATGATTTTAAATTCCCAAGTCCCATGATTGTTAATAAATTAAATTAACCAAATTTTCTTATATCCTCAATTTTTATTATGGCGGTCCTCCCGCCTCGGGTGATTTCTCCACCAAAATACACATCCCCTCGTCAAAACGCTGACTGGCCCGTTTAAACTACCAGTCCTCGCTGATTGACGAGGTCCCACACAAGTCACGTTATAAAATGTCGGCTGGCCCGTTTAAACTGTCGACCCTCGCTGATTATGTCGCCAATATATTTTAATACCCGTCTTATTATCTTAGGTATTAATTCTCAATTTCTCAATTTCACAATACATAAATTACCCCACCATTATAATCGATGTGAGATCCTCAAAATATCCCTTAGTCCCATACCTAAGGATCCCCAAGTTATCAATACGTCCTTCCCTATGTATAGGATGAATCTCTAACATAAACCTCGACCTAATTGTGACACCCCGCCTAATAAAATACCGGGTGATCAGTCCTATACCAAATTAAAACAGGAATCCCAGTTGGATCATCCTTAGCATCACTGTCGAAAACTTTTTAAAACTTACTAACCACCTAGTATTCTAAAAACTGGTGCCAATTTTAACTTTTTAATTAAACAAAACAATACATGCGGAATAAAAATATAAACCATTCACACAACTAAATGAAAGTAAATAGAATAATAATTACACACTTGCCGAATAAATCACCGGCCACCAAATAAATAATCCAATACAAATATTCAACACCTGAATGAATTACACCTGAAAACTGTACCGAGAAGTCTGGGCTACAAGCCCTAAATAAAACTGAGACTGATACAAGATTCCTACTCTAGGAATGAATGAATCATGCGTCTAATCTAAACTCCTGCTAGCATCCACATATGCCGCAGCTCCGTGTCCCTGGAATAGAATATCAATCCTGGCGTCCCTGTGGCTGGACACATAAAGGTTTTGAAAATAGTTTTATAGCAAGGGTTAGAACCCAAAACATTTTGAAAATATTTAGCAAGTGAATTAACTGCAGTAATTTAAAATGCATGAATGCGCTTCATATTTAAGTTAGTATCGCACTCCCTTGAGGACATTCTCACCCCTCCACTATTGTGCGCACCTACCGGTTACCTTAACCCCACCTAGTTGTACTACCCCGTCCAACTAGTCCTGGTATAACCTTCCCTTGCCATATTACTCTAACCCGGGTATAATAATTTCTTGAATTATAAGTTATCTCACAATTAACTTAATTAATTCCTCTTCAATAGTAGCATATAACCGTCTCACAAGTTATATAAAGTAAATACATCACACAGTGTATTATTCCAGCAAATGAATAACTTAATTAATTTCTCATTAATTAACAGCATATAACCGTAACCCGAGTTATATAAGGTAAATACATCACACACTGTATTATCACCTACATATAATATTTACTACCATATTATACGTACCTTTACTAACATCCACACATATATCATACGTGTATCCATCCTTCCGAGTATACCCTCACCGGATGATTCACTCTAAAATGCCATCTCACTAGGTGTGCTCACAAAACCTAGTTTTCCAAGTTGGATTCGCTCACCAACCTGGTCTACTACATAAACGAATTGGAGGCAGTCATATTCCTTCCTGAAAGTGAGATAATCTCCTCACCCATGTACCGGACGCTATGACCTGGGGATATACTCACCCTACTCCTCAAGTTAGGGGATTCACCCACATCGCGATAGCATTAGAGTATACAGTTTGAATAAATATCTAGTCACTGATATTTAATATCACACACAATAGATATACACGTATATATATACTATCACTACACCGTATATATATAATATAAACCCCTGTTTTACCGTGTACTCAAAATATCCCGTATACTGTCTGAAATTTAATATCACGCACAATATACACGTATATATATATATATATATATATATATATATATATATATATATATATATATATATACTATCATTACACCGTATATATATATTATAACCCTGGCTTCACCGTGTTTAAAATATCCCGTATACTGCCTTAAATTTCCTGAGTCTGTGGCTCGACTCAACGTAATTAATTTTCTCACTTAATAATTTACCGTCTTCCCGAGTCTATGGTCCGACCCTAATATATTTAATTCACACTTCAATGTATATAATACTTTCCCTGAGTCTATGGTCCGACTCCAATTAAATTAATTAACACACCTATTAATTTAATATCTCCCCGAATCTATCACCCAACTCTAATTAAATTAACTAACACACATATTAATTTAATATCTCCCCGAGTCTATCGTCCAACGCTAATTAAATTAACTATCACACATATTAATTTAATATCTCCCTAAGTCTATCGTCCAACTCTAATTAAATTAATTATTACACCCATTAATTTAATACTTACCCGAGTCTACAACCCACATTTTATATAATTAATTTACACATTAATTAATCAACACATATCCGAGTCTACAATCCGACTTTTATTTAATTAATTTACACATTAATTAATCAACACATATCCGAGTCTACAATCCGACTCTAATTAAATTAATTATCACATTTATTAATTTAATAACTTGGTGTCACCCAACCATTATCCCCGGACTCTCTCACTTGGCCCGTACCTCAACATTTCCCGAGTCAATGTTCCGACTCCAAAATAATTACTTTCTCTCAATAATTAATTTAATGCCTTGATGTCACTTAACCAACATCCCCGGACTCGCTAACTTGGTCCAATTTACATCTCATAATATAATACCCACATTTTCGCCTACAATGTGTCACACCTTTATTTCTATAATTTTCCCAATTATATTTGCCTATAATTATTAACATACCCGGACTCGATTCACTTGGCCCAAAATTAAATATTTCCCGAGTCTATATCCCGACTCTAAATTACTTAGTTTATCTCCAAACTTAATTCACTACCTTGGGGTCACTTGACCAATATACCCGGATTCGCTCACTTGATCCGTATCTCACTATTTTGGAATAAAATCTCTCAAATTCATCCATTAAATGCCCCACATAAATTCATCATAGTCCCAATTACTCTTTCCCATAATTACTAGGAATAGGTGTTTCAAAATTAATTATCACAATTTACAGTATGGAAATTAATTTATAATTAATTTCCCCCTTATATCACACACAGGCCGAACTGGCCAGAATTTCCCATCATCGATCGATCGATCGACCCCTTCGTTACAGCTCTTCTTCCCCACTGTTTTCCACCATTAACGAACTTTAAGGTTTCTAAACCATAATTTAAACCTCTAATTACATCATCCCATCATCTACACATGGTTAATCCACATCCTATTCATCATAGAGACCATTAAGATAATCAACTTCTCTACTTATCTCATAATTTTCGAAATGGGTCTTTCTCCATAAAATTCAATTATCTGTTTTAAATTCCAATTTCCAGATTCGATTTCCACTCTTTTATGTTCTGTATTTCTCGTTCAAATCATATATACATATTCAGATATCAATCACCCATCTAAATCTTACTTTGAATCTCATTCAAGTGTTTCAAAAATAAAAACCCCATTTCGTATCCATTTACACCAAAAAACGAATTTTGGTTTACACATCACTATGATATGAATTGATTATCATGCTTTAAGAATCAAAACAGTTAACCACTTGCCTCTAAGTGTTTGTAGTGTCTGATTCGTTGTTGATGTCCCTTAATTTGGCTCCAATAACCTCCAATTTGCTCTTGATTTGTTTTTCCCCAAATCCCCTCTCAAACCCTAGGTTTATAATTGTGTTGGCTGCTGATTTCCTAATTCCTCACTTAGGTTGAAAACCCTCCATCCCGTTTTTAGCCTAATGGGCTTAATTAAAGTGGCCCAACTCACCCCGTGTGGGCCCGGCTATGCCCAAAATTATCTCGAGACCCAATTACTACCCCCGAGTGCTCTTTTCTAACTATCTCGACCCATCCGGACTCAACCGCGCACTCAGAATTGGCGTCCGAATTAATTTATAAAAATCCTTATCTCATACCCAATTTAGTCTATACCGACTCCCGGCTGGGATAAGTGTATACCTTGTCATTAATACTCGAAATGACGTAATTAAATTATTACTATTCACTTAGTAAATAAATTTCCCTAAACATTAACCATTCACTCCCCGATTAATATTTAAATATATATATTACCATAATTAATTCAATTAAAATTACAATACACAAGTAATTTAAAATTCCCGAATTAATTAAATATTAAATGTACAAAAATACGGGGTGTTACACTAATCTCATGCCTAGGCTAGCGTAGGTGACAAACATCACCCCACCACCGACATAATAAAGTCGTAATAATCTACCCTCACTAGTCCCATACCTATAAGACGTAAATCATAAAAGGCCTACCCACTAGTCCCATAGCTAGAAGGCATCCTAAAAATATAGGGAGAGTCAAAATACCCAACAACCCATTGTCACAATGGAAATATAAAAATACCAATAATTCATACAAACAAGCAATATAATCGTCGTAAAAAACTATGCATGATAGTTCAATTCAATTAACTCTTAATTTCACCAAAATTGATCCCGATTAATTATATTAATATAAACATTGAATTTCATCATTAATATCACATAATCCCAATTCCATTATTTATACATCAAAATCCAAGTTTCATTAACTCTACACAAATTACGTCAGTTATACGCCCACATATTCATTTATCTCAAAACTAGGGTTTTTCTACATGCATACTACACCCACCAAAACCCAAAATTCACTCATGAATCCTACGTACCCAATGGTTATGGATGTTATTCATATAAGAAAATTTCATAAAAACAGCCCCAAGTTTTATGTATCCACTTTCTCTAATTAGATTGCTAATTGATTTTTAGAAAACATTGAATTGAGGTTTAGGCAACACTTAAAACACATAATACTAAAGGAAAAGAATCGAGTATTCATGCTTGAAATTAGTTGAATGAAAATCTGAGTAGAAGGTTGAACTCCTCTAAGAAAACACCGATTGAATCTTCAAAACTTTGTGAAAAGTAGGGGCTAGGGGTTGAAGATGAGAGAAATATGTTTTGGAAAAGCTTTTTAGATAAAGTTTGAGAGGAAAGTGATTTATGAAGTCCTAGACCCGTTTCTATTTAGTATATAAAGGGTTCAAGAGTTAAAACACAATTAGGAGTCTCCCATCCCTCCACTGCCACGGTCGTTCGAATGAGCACGCCTGTCATTTGAATGACGGGGCATGTCGTTCGAACGAGCCCCATGATTCCCAAAATTAAATCTTTTAAAATCCTACTTAATTATCATATAAAAATATTAGTTGAACAAATACACACCTTCCAGTTAAATGTTTAAATAAAACCTTATAAACTTTTTATAAAAGACTCGAATTAATTCCCGTTTGAAAATTTTAATAATAAGACCTAGTCAAATACTTAAAGACCATTAAATCCAAAATTTTATTTTACTCAAAATTAATTAAAGTCAATTATTTAAAACACGGGGTGTTACATACTTCCCCACTAGCAAATAATTTCATCCTCGAAATTAGACGAAGCATACACATCAACGCGTAAATCTCGCAAAACAAAAGAAGGCTCACATATGCCTACCCGTAGAATATAATATTGGGTGCCCATACACCCATTCCTACGTTCACCTGCCCCATGAACATAACAGTATGTATATATTTCCTATATTTTATGCATAACAATGAAAATAATGGCGTACCACATGCTCTCACAAATCACTACTCGATCCTAACTCCGAAAGTCATCAAAATGCTAACGTCCTCTAATTAAGTCTCAACACCAAAAATAGATACCTATGATACCTAACAACTGCACTAAAATCTCCATAATAATCATCGTCTCCATAATCCATTCTAAGGATCCTCACATAAAGCCTACTAATTTTAAACTCAATGCCTACAACATCCTTAACTAAAAACTTCACATCTCCAAGAAACACATCAAACACGTATGCTAGACCCTCTACCTTAAGGAGTACGAATCAACAAAAGGAATCAAGATCGGCAGCACGGAAGCTAAACGGACTCATAACCTACAAGACTTAAGACGATGATCTCATACCATCTGTCACACCCCGCTAAATTCTAGCGTCGGTCGCCACCAAAACTAAGCCGGGCGCGAGTAAATAAATACCATTATTAGCATGAGATAGATATGAGACATATAAAATTAATCCAAAAGATAAATGATAATTAATTCTAAAAGGTAAACCATCCAACTAAGAGATAAAATATCCATCTCCATGCTAAGCTCCGAATAAATCCAATCTCTAACAATGATTAAATAAAATCTGAATAACAAAGATCTGAATGATCCAACTGAAAACCTCTAACAACTTTGGAACTGAATGGCCCAATCACAACCATAAATCGAGTCTCAATAAAAGAGCGAAAGAATAGAAAACTAAATTAAATCAATACGCATAAGGTAGATGTAACACCCCGCCCGCCCGGGGAGAGCGAGCGGAGCGCCACAATCGATAAAACTAATCAAATCTACAATATAATAAGGTATGGAGCATCTAACTCCCACAATACAAAGAAAACCACTAATCTCAATCTCTTCAAGTTAAATACAACCAATAATCTCTCGAAATAATTACAACATGTAACTCGAAATACAAATAAATCTCCAAATGCTCTATACATCAAAATAAATACAATCTCCTAATCTTCCCAAAAATAATCCACGCTAAAAATCAATCTCCATAGCGCCCCAAAATTTGCGCTAACTTGCCACTAACAGAAAATATTGGGAAGTACACAATACGGCAGGAAAGATGCTCAACAAATATTAGCAGTGAATAAAACGTCACAATATGAATACGAATATTCAAATCAAAAGCGAATCTCATAAGCAATTATATCAATATAATTTCTCAACAACACATTAACCGGGTCACCAGGCCTCACCACCATACCGTGCCTATGCATTTTTAAGCATATCCGGAAAAAGAAATATTGGAGGGTGCCCAACCTCAATGCCATATTAAAATCTCATGACAACATGCCCAACACAATAATAATACCACAGGAATCAAAATCAGATTCCAACAAATATTTTCAAATTTTTAAAAGAATTTAACAATTCAAATATGAGTCAATAATCACATGAAACCAAAGGGAGAAACACTCGCGAGATTAAGGAGCATATTGTGTAAAATTCCATACCTCAAACCACCAAAAGAACTAATCACCAATCTGCCCAGAAAAGCAGATTACACCATCAAAATCAGTCCTCAAACATCATCAAAACTTCCTCCAAGATCAACCTCAAAATATCCCCAAGAACAACTCAAAACCTAAGGTTGAATGCATAAATTAAAGGGCATGCTTGTGTATAAAAAGAGAGGAAATAAAAATATGTTTTCTGAGTATTTTTGTGTGCCACAAGGCTATTCCAAAGCAATAGCCAACGATCCCTTTTTATAACGTATTAATATAAGAGTTTGAATCAAACCACAACTCCTCAAAAATACTTGTTGTTCACGTTTCCTAGAACCATCGATCGATATATGAAAATCATCGATTGATCGATCATGCCTAAAATATGATAGTTTCCCTTAAAAATGCCATAGGGCAAAATATTAAAAAATTCATATAAAATCCGTTTTAACTCCGACTTCAATTCCGCTTGAAGTTTTATTCTTCTAAAATCATAACCAACATATTTGAGCAATAAAAATAATTTTATCTCAAAATTTATTTTTCCTCTTTATTTTGAAAAATACCCCAAAAATTACGCGGGTTGTTACAGTAGAGTAACTCTAACTGGACCTCCAAACAATTCTCCAAATAATGCTATGTAGCTTCTCCAAATACTATTTCCTGAAACGTTTGTCAACGCACGAGGTCAGAGTCCCCGAGCATGAATACACACTACTATCCTCAATTAGGATCCTTGAATCCAGACAGTAGTACTATACGCAATAAATATCACAATAGAATATTTTAATTGAAACGAGATAATTAAACGTGATAAATATAAATCACTAGCTACCCGCAGAAATTCCCATTAAAAAAGGCCCACCAATATGATTTTAAATTCACAAGTCCCACGATTGTGAATTAATTAAATTAACCAACTTTTCTTATGTCCTCAATTTTTATTATGGCGGTCCTCCCGCCTCGGGTGATTTCCCCACCAAAATACACATTCCCTCGTCAAAACTTCGACTGACACGTTTAAACTGTCGACCCTCACTGATTGACGAGGTTCTACACACGGCACGACATAAAACGTCGGATGGACCGTTTAAACTGTCGACCCTCGCTGATTATATCGCTAATATATTTTAATACCCGTCTTATTATCTTAGGTATTAATTCTCAATTTCTCAATTTCACAATACATAAATTACCCCACCCTTATAATCGATGTGAGATCCTCAAAATACCCCTTAGTCCCATACCTAAGGGTCCCTAAGTTATCAATACATCATTCCATATGTATAGGATAAATCTCTAACATAAACCTCAACCTAATCCCATGCCTTGGCTTGCATAACGACGATAAAGTGGCAAACATCAGCCCACCCCCGACGTAATAAAGTCGTAATAATCTACCCTTATGTATCCCATACCTAGAAGGCGTAAATCATAAAAAAGGCATACCTACTAGTCCCATACCTAGAAGGCATCCTAAAAATATAGGGAGAGTAAAAATACCCAACAACCCTTCATCACAATGGCAATATAAAAATACCAATAATTCATACAAACAATCAATTTAATCGTCGTACAAAACTACACATGATAGTTCAATTCAATTAATTCTTAACTTCACGAAAATTGATCCCGATTAATTATTTTAATATAAACACTAAATTTAATTATTAATATGACATAATCCCAATTCCATTATTTATACATCAAAATTCAAGTTTCATTAACTCTACAAAAATTACGTCAGTTATATGCCCCCAAATTCATTTATCTCAAAAACTAGGGTTTTTCTACATGCAACCTACACCCACCAAAACCCAAAATTCACTCACAAATCCTACGTACCCAAAGGTTATGAATGTTATTCATATAAAAAGATTTCATAAAAACATCCCCAAGTTTTATGTGTCCACTTTCTTTAATTGGATTGCTAATTGATTTTAAGAAAACATTGAATTAATGTTTAGGCAACACTTAAAACGCATAATATTAAAGGAAAATAATAGATTATTCATGCCTGAAATTAGTTGAATGAAAATTTGAGTAGAAGGTTGAACTCCTCTAAGAAAACACCAATTGAATTTTCAAAACTTTATGAAAAGTAGGGGCTAGAGGTTGAAGATGAGAGAAATATGTTTTGAAAAAGCTTTCCGGAGAATGTTTGAGAGGAAAGCGATTTATGTCATCCCAGACCTGTTTCTGTTTAGTACATAAATGGTTCAATAGTTAAAACATAATTAGGAGTCTCCCATTCATCCACCACCACGGTCGTTCGAACGAGCACGCCCGTCGTTCGAACGACAATGCGACATTGTTCGAACGACAGGGCATGTCGTTCGAACGAGCCCTACAATTCCCAAAATTAAATTTTTTAAAATCCAACTTAATTATCTGATAAAAATATTAGCTGAACAAATACGCACCTTCCAGTTAAATGTTTAAATAAAACCTTATAACCTTTTTATAAAAGACTCGAATTGATTCCCAATTGAAAATTTTAATAATAAGACCCAGTCAAATACTTAAAGACCATTAAATTCAAAATTTTATTTTACTCCAAATTAATTAAAGTGAATTAATTAAAACACGGGTTGTTACAAATGCAAGCATTTTTAGTTAGAGATAGTTTTGGAATTTACTTTATCGTTAAGAATAATTTTGACTAAGGAAGCACCTTATTATGATTAATTAAATGGTCAACAAAAGGCTACAAACAAAGTAATTAAAAACAACGTGATCAAAGTGATTGAGAAAAATCCAAGAGATTGGCACAACTTGTTGCCAAAGGTATTACGGGCTCATAAGACTTCTAAAAGGTCGAGTGCTGGAGTAACTTCCTATGATTTGACTTATGGATATGATATTGTCCTTCCAATTAAAATCAATCTAAGTTTATTAATAGTGATAGCCAAAAATAAGCTTACTATAAAAGGTTATGATCAAGCTATGCACACAAAATTTGAAAAAATAGATAAGGATAGAGTTCGATCCTCAAATAGATTTTCGATCCAAAAGAAAAATATAAACGATATCTATAAGAAAAGAATTAAAAGAAGGACCTTTAATGAAGGACATTTGGTTTGGAAAACCATTTTACCTTTGGGATTAAAAGACCCAACCTATGAAAAATGGTCTAAAAAATAGGAAGGACCTTTCCAAAATTATAGGGAATTTAAAGGAGAATCATACTATTTTAGACACATGAAAGGCCATATACAATTGAGGAAAACAAATGATATATTTTCAAAGGCAACCATTTGGAAGAAAGACAGTGAAAACATAAAAATCATAATGATATATTAGCAATTATGAGTTGGTTAAATGTCTGAATACAAAAGACCTAAAACTGCTCTAAAGATTATGACACGTGACCCTCCTGGTTTGGATTTTAACTATCCTCTCTTCGAATAATGATGCACGAATACCAAATAGATTCATATCTCCTACCAATTGATTCATCTATAATTGGAAGTCAGCCTCCTCTATGGCAGTTAAATTCAACTCAACATTGACTTTGTCCAGCCTTCTCTCTAACTCATCTTTCTTTGTGAAGAGGGAAATCCTTTTAACCTAGATGATTTTCAACCCTTATAAGCCTTGGGTTGCCTTAGCCATTTGGTGAGAAAATTGGGCTTGGTCTATAAATAAAGAAACTTTCTCAGCATCCACTTGGATCATTGTGTGTGGAAAGAATGGGAGAGATAGGACACTGTAACACCCCGTATTTCTGTGCATTTAATATTTATTTAATTTCGAGAAAATTTTAAATTACTTGTGTGTCGTAATTTAATTAGTTATGTTAATATTTATTTAAATATTAATCGGAGAGAAAATTAATAATATTTATGAAAATTAAATTACTAAGTGAATAGTAATAATTTATTTACGTCATAACGTGTATAAGTGACGTGCCATTTATTTATCTCAGCCGAAAGTCGGATATAGAATAAGTTAGGTGTGAGATAAGGACTTTTTATAAATTAATTCGGATGTCAATTCTGAGTGCACGGTTGAGTCCAAATGGGCCGAGATAGTCGGAAAAGTGTACCTGGGGGTGGTAAATGGGTCACGGGATATTTTTGGGCATAATCGAGCTCATTCGGGGGTATTTGAGCCATTTGAATTAGGCCCATATGATTAAAAACGGGATTTGGAGATAAAAAAAACCTAAGTTCTGGAGTTGTGGGCAACCATAACTCATTTTGGGAGAAATTTGAGAACATAAGGCACAAAAAGGGGGGACTCTTGAGAGCCAAAAAGGAAGAACAAGGAAGGTGTTCTTCATCACACAACGATCTCTACACCTAAGGATAATCAGACACTACGAATTTATAAGGCAAGTGGTTAAATTGCTTCAATGTAAATTGGTGATGTTCAATTCTTATCATAGTAGGTGTTATAAAAGTAATTTTTGGATTGGGTTAATACAAATTGGGTTTTGATTTGGGGAAGTTACGAATCAAGTTATTGGGACTGGTTTTGATTCGTAAGGATTTTAGTGGATAATTTTGGGTAAAAATCTTCACAGAAGCTGTTAATGGCGATTCTGTTTGCGTTGCCCTATAGAAAATGGCATTTTCTAACTTTCATTCTCGAATACGCTTTTTCCAAAACGGCCCCAAAATGCTCCAAAACGGCATTTTAAAAATCTGGGCAGATTGAGTAAATTGAAAACCTCAGATATAGGGATATTATTTTATGGACCAAGGGGGTGTCTGGATATTTTGGTTGAGTGATGGCATGATAATAGATTAATTAATGGGGGATTAATTAATTAAAGCTTATAGCTGGAATAATTTATTATAGGATGATATAATAAATTGTTAAATATTATTTAATTAGGAGCGATCTTTTTATAATGAAATTTTGAGGAGTACGTTCTAAGAGATAGAAATTCGGTCCAGGTGAGCAAGTATGGGTACATTGGTTGGGTGACACCAGGGAGATATTAAATTAATTAATGAGTATATTAATTAAATTAGAGTCGGACCATAGACTCAGGGAGATAATAAGTTAATTAATGGGCATATTAATTAAATTAGAGTCGAACCATAGACTCGGGGAGATATTAAGTTAATTAATGGGCATATTAATTAAATTAGAGTCGGACCATAGACTCGGGAGTATGTTGGCTAGTGTTACGGACTTTGTATACAGTAAAGCCGGGATTAAATTTTATATATATATATATATATATATATATATATATATATATATATATATATATATATACGGTAGTGTGATAGTATATATATATTGTGTGCTCATAAATATCGGTGGCTAGGAATTTATTTAGAATTTTATGCTCTAGTTCTATCGGGGGAGGTTGCGTGATGTGGGTAAATCCCTTATCTTGAGGAGTAGGGCGAGTATATCCCCAGGTCATAGCGTCCAATTAGAGGTGGGCATTGAGATGATTGTCTTCACACTCGGGGGAATATGATCGCCTCCAATACGTTTATATTTATTAAATAAGATTCGGCGATTACTAGCTGTCTCAGAAATCCAGGTGGGATTGAGTAGACCTGGAAAGATAGAACATTAGAGAATGCATCCGATGATGTATTACTCGGAAGGATGGTTTTAATTATATTCAACATATGTGTGATTGTGGAATATAGTTCTACGTATATAATGGAGTAGATAATTATATACGGGTAATTAAATACATGAAGAGAATTTGTATTACTTATATAACTAGTGAATGTTATATGGCTTTCAAGAGCGATTTTATTTATATTCAACATATGAATAATTGTTGAATATAGTTCTACGTATATAATGGAGTAGATAATTATATATGGGTAATTAAATACTTGAAGAGAATTTGTATTACTTATATAACTAGTGAATGTTATATGACTTTTAAGAAATGGTTAATTAAGTTAATGCGATAAATAACATATGAAGTAAAGATACAAATTACAATGATTAGAGTAGAGTTCAAGGAGTTTCATGACAAGGCTAGTTAGACGGGGTGGTGTAACTAGGAGGGTCAGGAAGAAAGAGTTAGGTGTGAACTTTAGAGTAGGGGTGAGATGTATCTCAAGGAAGTGCGACAGTAACTTCAATATGAAGAGCATTCATACATTTTAATTCACTTGCAAAATATTTTCAAAAGGACTTTGGGCTCTGACCCATACTTGCAAAATATTTTCAAAACCTTTTAGGTATCCAGCCACAAGGATGCCAAACTTGCAGATCTGCTCCAGGGATGCGTAGCTGCAACAGGTGTGGATGTTGCAGGATTTGGACATAGACGCTTAAGTCATTTCATACCTAGATTAGGATGCAACTTGGTATTTCTTTCGAGCATGTTTCCCCAGCTATTTTCATTTGAGTCGGACTTTGTGCTGGTTAATATTCTTTGTTGGATTATATTAGTAGATGTTGGTTTTCTGCCGATGGTTTATTCGGTCGGTCATTTATTGATTTATTCAATATTGCTTTAGATTCATGGTTTGTGTGAATGATTCGTATTGATATTTATATGGTTATTGTTGTTAAATAAAAAGATTAAAATTTTGACATCAGCTTTTGAATACTAGGTGGTTAGTAAGTTTTAAAAAGTTTTCGACAGTGATGCTAAGAATGAACCAGAT
The DNA here is from genome assembly GCA_949130495.1 of Sambucus nigra. NCBI lineage: Eukaryota > Viridiplantae > Streptophyta > Magnoliopsida > Dipsacales > Adoxaceae > Sambucus > Sambucus nigra. The sequence continues at coordinate 59,539,798 of OX422223.1, read as the reverse complement.
GAGATTCCTATTTTAATTTGATATAGGACTGATCACCCGGTATTTCATTGAGCGGGGTGTCACGGATGGTATCAGAGCATCAGGTTCTAGTGTCCTTAGGATCTGTGCGGCTTTTCACGTTTCAGCTTAGCGTTCTTTGATGTAGATCCTTATGATAAGATTGTTATATTCCTCTACATATGCGAGTTACGTTCTCTTGCTATCAATTATAGTGAGGTGATTCATATGCAAGTTCGATTGGGCTTCGTATACCGAACATTCTTTGGGACGACCAACGAGGGTCATAGGAGAATTGCAGGAGGAGAGGCTCAACAGAAGACATAGGGTATTCTGGAGATGGTGATCGTGATAGGAATCACCTTGATTGTTGTTCAGGCCAGTGGGGATAGAATAATCACCTGGGAGCGATAGTCTCCCAAAGCACTATTGTAGATAACAGTCGCACAATTTCAGTCTTAACTAGCGTAGTCAACAAATGGTGGGGAAAGTGTGTAAGGACCCTTTTGGAAGGGCTATCTATAAGGATTCGAGTAGCAGAGTAGCGCGATAAGTCAATTGGAGGAAATAACCCAAAGACGATTGTGTAGGGTGGTGTATGGTGGCACCCAGGACTAAATTTTAAATGAAATTTTTGGCTCAGTGGGGCGGTGTTGTAGTGGTAGGAGTCAGTCACCACAACCATGGAGAAATACCATAAATAATAAGAAATTTAGGGTGCAGTTTGACCATAAATCTTCGGATCATCCGTTTGAACTGGTAGGCAAAGGAGATTGCAGTACTTACTTCAGAAGGGCCGAACATAAAGGAAAGTTGAATTATGCAACAAACTTCATACCCAATGAGGTGGATGCAGAGGTCAATAAGGGGTCCATGAGTTAATAATGGACTCGTGGGTAATATACAATCATGGATGGAAAAATCCGGCTAGGATGACTGGGGCTATAGTAATCAAGGTAGTATGTTTTCGATTTGATATCAATACTTCTATGAGAAGGAAGCCAAGGAAGGTGGAGAATCTGACCAAAAGGCAAGATCGTATTTAGCAGTGCTAGTGAGGCACCACAAGGGGATACCCAGTAAAGGAACCCATCTATATGATTTATATCAGTTAAATTCCTACCGATTGGCAGTGGATTTAATCCGGGTCGTCGAGTCCAGCAACGAGTCCCATAGGGCTAGCAAAGCCAAAGGGACAACAAGGGTAAGAATTTGGGTTAAGACTACCAAGTACGCGAGAGGTACAACCCCGACATGCCATTGGGGACAGAGGCAGGGGATTGACACAAAGAAGTGTCTTATGTATGGAAAGTGGAACCACAACAATTGATTATGTCCACAGTTAATCAGGGGATATGAGTGGGATGCCTAGTAGGGACAACAATTATGAAGTTTTGGTTCGGTTGGATGAGAATATTATGTCCAGGAACCATTTGGGCCAATGGTGTATAGGCGTGTGGAAGTATGAGTTTTATCCTCGGATAGATGCGGCGAACTTTGTGACACAAGTGGTCACAGTATTCTTCTTAACACTATATTCGCAAGGGAGATGAGTGTAGTGGGTGTATCGTAGTGTTACTATTAAGTATATGTTTATCGCGGTGTAACGGGGATCTCTTTTATTTTACCTATAGGGGAGTAGGTTTGAACACTGAGAGGGTACATTTTATAAGGTTAACTCATTTTGAGAAGTGCTATGCGAGCATGATTTTATCCTGGGTACAGATTGGTTAGCGATGGGTAAGCGATAGTGGGCGATTACAGCAAGACTATCATGTTCGCTATTCCAGGGCAGGATGTATATTCTTTGCGAGGTTTCACCCGAAAGAAGGTTGGGCTCACGGAAATATTTTATAAAATAGACTTCAGAGGGTATGGTTGTCTAGTATATTATATCCCAGTGCGTAAGAATTTTTACTGATGTGATTCGGAGCATGGCGGATTGACCATGGAGCAAAGAGATTTAGCTCGTTAGTGACTTAGCGCTGAGGACTTAGTGATAGTGTGAGCGCGGCATTATATAACTCCTTTAGAGACGATGGAGTCGATAATTAGACCTTTGAGTATAGGGACAGAGTTTGGGTGTCCCGGTTATATTCTCGGGTCTACAAAAATTTATGAACGACAATGCTAGTGTTTAATGCATGGGGGAAAGTTTTTTTAGGGCTTTATTGTGAAATGTTATGCGCATAAGCCCTAATAAACGTCAGTAGTGGAAAGAAGTTATATGATGCTAGGACACCAGTTTAAAGGGTGATTTTTGAACGTGTGGAGTTACACTTTGAGGTGAAAGCTATTATTCCATAAGGCTAGTATAGCCGGGTAGTGCTGTGAAAGAAGCACTGAGAAAACTTTTACACTGCAAGTTAATGGGCGGGGCAACATCGAGAAGATTAAATTGCGATTTGGGGAAATATCGAATGTAATCATATGATATAATGTGATTTATGGGATATCCTTTAAAGAAAAATATTACGTATGTGACGTCTGTGATGTTATGCAAATATGCATGGGATTTAGGGTATATGGGCTCCCTTGTTAGTGTGATTTTAGAGTCGTCTTAAATAAAGGGATGTGTGAATGAACATATTGAATGTATGCCTGCAGGGCAGTCAGAAAATAAGTGGTAAAGTGAAGTGAACTGTACTCCATTTGAAAGAGGAAACAATCCGACTATATGCATATCAAGATGAACTATCTCCACCGTAAGGAGTGTAAAGATGGTGGAGGCGCATGTAACAAAATATCTTAATGCAAGAAAGAAGTATCGTTTATGGGAAAATAGAAAGAGTATCACTTAGTTATATGCTTAGAGTGGTCTTACGCATAGACAAGGTGTAGATTCCTATTTGACAAAAACGGCACAAGGAATATAGTTCTTGAGCATGGGAATTGGTGTCGAGTGAGACATAGTGAATTTGTCTCCGGATAAACCATTTATGAATGGGAAAAATGTTGATTTGAGGGTATCAACCAAGAATTTTTTGAAATTTTATGGTTCCAGAGATAGAATTCATGCTCAGGTTGGTACAAATCGTGGAGGGGGTCAAGGCTTCCATCGAGTTGTTGAATGGATTGACCTGAACACGAATTGTTATCTCGAAATGGGTTATACTATCGAGTAGTATTCCCAACTTTAGTATTAATGGGAAGGAGTGAAACATAACAAGGTGTCGTTCAATATTGTTGGGAATTTGGGTGAGATCTTTCAGTCCCACCTCTGGTAAAAAGTGTCAGGAGGTGATAGGGACAGAGTTACATATTGGGTTGAATATGTCACCCATAAGTTGATGGGTAGACGGGAAGCGAGGATTGTGCATTCTAGATTTTTGGGGTAATTCGGGTATAGTAATTACCACAGGTAGAGTTACGTGTGATGCCTCGTAACAATTTAGTATCTGGGTGACACCTTGGGAGACTTTATGGGAAATGTTTCATTATCCACCTTTGGTTGATAAGAGGTGGGGAAATAATAAGATGCTAGGACCCGCAATGGGTTATGGTCCAGCAACGGGAATTGAGTAATTTGTATCCTTTCATATAGTTATGGGACGTAAGTAGGGAAATTTCCTAACATAGAGATAGTGGAGTCGGTGGAGTATAGGCTCATCCTTTGGGGCACTATGTCGTCAGGGGCCATCGAGTTAAAGATTTGTGACCGAGTATTTGTTGGGGTGTCTCCTATGAAAGGAGTGGTGAATTTCGACAAGAAAGGGAAGCTAGCATCGAGTTATGTTGGTCATTTCCCTATCTTTGAGAGGGTGGGACCGGTGGCTTATCGACTGGGTTTTCCAGAACATCTTCAGTGGATACGTGATGTGTACCACGTGGCATAGCTGGAGAGACACAGGAGCAACGATAGGGCTTTTTGGGCACGTTCCACTCGAGGAGAATGACTTGCAATAAGACACCTCATATGAGGAGAGACTAGTAGCTATGTGAGCGCAAGCTGCAGTTTAAGGTAGTACTACCAATTGGAGTGTAGTGGAGTGGGGTCGTCATTGATGAGTATACGTGGGAGCGAAATTAGGATATATGAGAGAAGTATCCAGAGTTATTCACCGCAGTTATGACCAAATTTTGGGGACGAAATTCCTTTGTAAGGGGGGGAGTATGTAACACCTCGTATTTATGTACATTTAATATTTAATTAATTCGATTTTTTTTTAAATTACTTGTGTGTCATAATTTAATTGAATTAGTTATGTTAATATTTATTTAAATATTAATCGGAGAGAAAATGGTTAATATTTATAAAAATTAAATTGCTAAGTGAATAGTAATAATTTATTTACGTCATAACGTGCATAAGTGACGTGACATTTATTTATCTCGGCCGAAAGTCAGATATAGACTAAGTTGGGTGTGAGATAGGGACTTTTTATAAATTAATTCGGATGTCAGTTCTGAGTGTACGGTTGAGTCCGAATGGGCCGAGATAATCGAAAAAGTGAACCCGGGGGTGGTAAATGGGTCACGGGATATTTTTGGGCATAATCGTGCCCACTCGGGGGTATTTGGGCCATTTTAATTAGACCCATATGATTAAAAACGGGGTTTGGAGATAAAAACCTAAGTTGTGGAGTTGTGGGCAGCCATAACTCATTTTGGGAGAAATTTGAGAACATAAGGGACAAAGAGGGAGGACTCTTGAGAGCCAAAGAGGAAGAACAAGGAAGGTGTTCTTCATCACACAACGATCTCTACACCAAAGGATAATCAGACACTACGAATTTATAAGGCAAGTGGTTAAATTGCTTCAATATGAATTGGTGATATTCAATTCATATCATAGTAGGTGTTATACAAATAATTTTTGGATTGGGTTAATACAAATTCGATTTTGAATTAGGGAAGTTATTATTCAAGTTATTGGGACTGGTTTTGATTCGTAAGGATTTTAGTGGATAATTTTGGGTAAAAATCTTCACAGAAGCTATCCGCGAATCCCTCTAGAAAATGGCATTTTCTAACTTTCGTTCTCTAATACGTTTTTTCTAAAACGGCCCCAAAATGCCCCAAAACGGCATTTTAAAAATCTGGGCAGATTGAGTAAATTGAAAACCTCAAATTTAGGGATATTGTATTATGGACCAAGGGGATGTCCGGATATTTTGGTTGAGTGATTCCATGATAATAGATTAATTAATGGGGGATTGATTAATTAAAGCTTATAGCTGGAATAATTTATTATAGGATGATATAATAAATTGTTAAATATTATTTAATTAGGAGAGTTCTCTCTATAATAGAATTTTGAGGAGTACGTTCTAAGAGGGAAATTCGGGTCAGGTGAGGAAGTCCGGGTGCATTGGTTGTATGACACTAGTGAGATATTAAATTAATTAATGATTATATTAATTAAATTAGAGTCGGACAATAGACTCGGGAAAATAATAAGTTCATTAATGGGCATATTAATTAAATTAGAGTCGGACCATAGACTGAGGGAGATATTAAGTTAATTAATGGGCATATTAATTAAATTAGAGTCGAACCATATACTCGGGGAGATATTAACTTAATTAATGGGTAAATTAATTAAATTAGAGTCGGACCGTAGACTCGGGAATATATTGGCTAGTGTTACGGACTTTGTACACGGTAAAGCCGGGATTAAATTTTATTTATATTTAAATTATATATATATGCTCTAGTGTTATCGAGGGAGGTTGCGCTATGTGGGTGAATCCCTTAGCTTGAGGAGTAGGGCGAGTATATCCCCAGGTCATAGCGTCTAAATAGAGGTGGGCATTGAGATGATTGTCTTCACACTCGGGGGAATATGATCACCTCCAATACGTTTATATTCCTAAAATAAGATTCGACGGTGGCTAGCTGTCTAAGAAATCCAGGTGGGACTGAGTAGACCTGGGAAGATAGAACTGTAATACCCCGTATTTTTATGACATTTATTTATGGGATTAATTGAATTAAATGTGTATTAATTGGAAATTAATTTGGATAAAAATACTAGCGAGATGGGAGTTGGTATTTGATTTTAATGAGTAGATATGGATACATATGATTATTAAATTATGAAATTTGTCGTGAGATTGAAATACGGCAATTGGGAATTTTGTTGAGACGCGTGTGACAGTCGCGTCAGGAATATTACTATTTAATTAAAAAGTGAATTTTATTTCTATTAACCGTATGGTCATTTTGAGTGTGCCAACGCGTCCGGAAGGGTCGAAATAGTCAGAAAACACTAGCCGGGGGTTTAGTTTGGGTCCCGGGGCATTTTTAGGTCATGCCGGCAACGTAAAAGGGTAGTTTGGTAATTTTGGATTTTTGGGAATTAAAACCCACGAAAATTAGGAAGTAAAAATCTGATTTGGTAATTATCCACTAAACCCACTAATAACCTAATGGGCTACGGGGGTCATTGGAATTAGTTCCAAAAAGTTTCCTAAGGCAAACCCTAGCCACCATTGTCACCTTGGAGAAGAAGACTTGTAGAGAGAGAGAGAGGAGAATTCTGCAGAGAGAGAGAGAATCATTCATCAATTCGACATCAAAATCAGAGATACACATAAGGCAAGTGGTTTAATTTCATTAGTTGCAGAGAATGCTCCTTCCATGCGTAGGAAATTGATAAAATTATATTATTTTTGGGAGATTGATGAAAACCCATTAAATTGGAATTAGAAACTTGTATTTTGATGAGGAATTGCATGTAGAATTGTATGTAGGTAATTAATCTGATGATAATATATTTTGGATGAAACAGAAACGGATTTAATTAGGCTCATTGGGGATTTAAGAATTTCTAGGGTTCATGTTCTTGAGATTGGGGAAGAAAATGTAGAGATTTGATATTTGAATGATGTTTAGGATGAATTAATCCCACAAAACACGTTAGTATATGACCTAAGTGTGTTTAGGAATGATTAGAAACCTTGAACAATTGTTGGATTGATGTTTAGATGAGATTAGAGGTGAAGAAAAGATGGAAAAATGAGAAAAGGAATTTCTGGGCTCGAAACAGGCCTCTCGTTAGAAGACCTGCCCAGGTCGTTCGAATGAGCTCGTTCGAACGAGCTTCTAACGAGTTGACAGTTTGACTTCTAACGAGAGGGATGTCCGTTCGATGACTTTCGTTCGAACGAGATCTCTTTAGAAAGCCCACTTCGTTCGAACGAACTCTCGTTCGAACAGCCTCGTTCGAACGAGACTTCTAACGAGCTGACAGTTTAGGCTTTTTGGCCTGTTTTGATTTCGCGTGTCCCGTAACCTTTTTTAATTGTAGAAATGACATCCCCTTGATGATAAATTGTTATGGTAGGGACATTTGGGATATATAGAGGAGTAAAACCTAGTAGTGTGATTGTAACCAAATGGAAATTATGAATTAGGACGTGAGTGTCTATTACGACGTGAGAACAATTGACGGCTTGAATTATTATATTAACCGGGAATATGTAAATTGTGTAGCATTATATGTCGGTATGTGAATGAGAAGTGTACCACAAATAAATTATGGTGATTACTAAGATGTGTGCATACTTAGTATATGTATATGATTTTATGTGTATGACATACCTACCATACTTGCTATCACGGGAGGTTTACGTTCGCTTAGGGCCTTCTTATCCTTGTGTTGCCCGGATTTAGATTGGTACGTCGAGAACATAGGTCAGAGAAGGACTTATTGGGAAGTTAATAGGTCTGCTGATCGTGGGAGCATAGGTATGTGCGTGACCCATGTGATGTGACTGTGTTCGCTTCCATTGTTTTGTGATTTGCTATTATTTGAGTACGATTCCTGAGAGATTCGGAATGCGTGATCCTTATGTACGTGATGTACCGGGATGGATAGCAGAGTATGTGTTCACCGCAGCTAGTCTCGGGGTGCTTGTATTGTATATTTATGACGTGAATAATATACACTTAATTAATGAGAACTTTCATGTGGTATGGTGTGTAAATATGGAAACGTTTTGAGAAAATATAAAGGGATAACCTGAAATGAGTTGTATTGCATAATTGAGAATCCGAGTGTATGTAAAGCCTCTTTTAAATTGATAACATTTGAATGTATAATGGGAACCGAGTAGAAAGGTTAGAACTCATGTCAGTTAGAGAGATGTATTTATCACTTAGATGGGTGCTATACGTTAGGAGTGCACAACTAGTCGAGAGGTGAGTATTTCATGTGAGTGCACGTCCTAACATGTATTTTGCATTCGTTGTTTTACTGTTATTAAAGCACTTGCTGTTTTTAAAATACTCTCCACTTTCGGGCTCTGGCCCGTTTGCTTTCAAATCTATTTTTGTAAAAACCATTTTAGGTGCCCAGCCACAAGGACACCATGCTTAGGATCCTCATTCAGGTGACGAGCTGTAGCTGTTTGTGGAAGTTACAGGACTTTGCTAATAGACGCTTCATCTATCTTGACTCTATAAACAGTTTCATTAGTTGTAGGGCATGTCGCCCATTTCTATTAGAAACATTTCCTATTTCAGATTTTCAGACTTTTGGCATGTAATTAATTCAGGATACATTGTTTTACTTATTTCAGTTGTGGGATTGTTGTGAGGAGTTTTCCTCCGGACTTATTATTATTTGTGTGTTATTTCATTACTTAGTTATGGTGAATGGATTATGTTGTTCTTCCATTATTCTTTTATTGCATGTTAATCAGACTTAATTTAAAATTGGGCAACTTACTTTTTAAATACTAGGTGGTTAGTAATCATTAAAATGTTTTCGACAGTGATGCTATTAACTGAACCAACTTGGCATTTTGTATTGATTTAATAAAGGAGTAGCTACCCGGTATTTAATTAGTCGGGGTGTCACAGGTGGTATCAGAGCATCAGGTTCTAGTGTCCTTTAGGATCTGTAAGGCTTATTATGTTTCCGCTGAGCTTTCTTTGATGTAGAGCCCTATATTTTAGGACTGTTGTATTCTTTTGTATATGCTACGTTCTTCAGCTATTTTGAGTTTATAACTGCGAACTTATAGACTTTATTCTTGTTTCAGAATGCCTCCACGACGTGCACAAAGGGTTCCCAGGGATGCAACGCCAGAACCACAGCCCGCACCAGTTCAGGGCACGATGAATGCCACCGAGGTTGCAGCCATTGTAGCCCAGGCGGTAAATGCCGCACTAGCCGTGGTTCAGCAGGCACCACCTCAGGCGCCGGTAGCCGCACCAGTTCAGGCACATGCATTCCCGTCTTCTTGGGAACTTGTTCTGATGCTTTTCAGAAAGCACACCCACCGGAGTTCGCAGGTAGCTCCGATGTTGTGATTTCGAGTCAGTGGAGGAAGGACATTCAGCGGCACCTGAGGATGTATGAGTTCACCGATGTCCAGAAGCAGATACTAGCTACCTTTAAGCTAGTGGGGTCTGCACTGCAGTGGTGGGAGTCTATTACCACCGTGGGGGAGAGAGATACTCTCACTATCCAGGAGTTTTGGGTGCGGTTCGACAGCAAGTACTTTCCGTCAGCTGTTCACACGAAAATGAGGAGGAAGTTGATGAATCTCAGACAGGAAGGTAAGACTGTGGCCGAGTATGAGGCCGAATTCACCAATCTGTTGAATATTGTTCCAGATGAGATACCGACAGAAGAGAAGATGATACAGAAATTTACTAACGGGTTAACTTGGAGGATCCGTCAGCATTTGTTGGGGAACCTATCGTTGGCCACTTACTCTGATGTGGTTAACGCTGCACTGCTCCATTGCCAGGATCACCGCTTTCACATGGCTGAGGGCAAGAGATCGGGAGAGTCCAGCCATCAGGGCAGGACTGGAGGACATGGTGCCAGTGGGGCACAATCTGTTTAGGGGCAGAGACATGGTGACCAGGGTTCCCAGCAGGGGGATCACAAGAGGCTCAGATCGGGAAATTTCAGGCACGGACAGGGAGGTTTCCGGTAGGGCCATCAGGGTCCGAACGTCCATCAGGGCCAGCAGGGTCAGAATGGTCAACAACAGCAGTTTCAGCAGGGCCAGCAGGGCCAGTGGAGGAACGGTAACGGACACCAGGGCCAGGGGAAGCAGGGACATAGAGGGGGGAACTTCCCGGGGAAGTGTTACGTTTGTGGCAAGACTGGCCATAAACGCCAGGACTGTCCTGATAGGGGCAGGGCCCCGCAGGAGCAGCAGGGTGCTCGACATGAGCCACAGATGCCACTTTTTCCACCTGCCCTCCCAGCTCCAGCCCATGTGCCGGCACTACCAGCCATTCCAGCAGCTCCAGTGTAACATGGGCAGTTACAGTATGGACATGTCTATAACGTCCACCAGGCAGCAGCTCCACAGGCACCACCCGCGATTGAGGGTATGTTTCCTATCCATGGTACTATGGTCGGGTTTTGTTTGATACGGGGGCAACGCATTGTTTTATAGCTACACATTTTGCGAAAGCCTTAGGGTTGTTAGCCACAGCAGAGAGCACAGTGACGTGTGTAGACTCACCATTGGGGAGTGGGTCACTTATTTCTTTATATGCCGGGGAGTGGGGGTAGAGATTGGTAGTTTGGTATTACCTACAGACATGTTGGTATTAGATATGCATGAGCACGATGTGATTATCGGTATGGATTGGCTTGCAGCTTATAGAGCCATGATTGATTGCTTCGGTGGGAGCATTGTTTTTGCCATTCCGGGGAAAGAGATGTTTGTTGTGGCGATGCCTCGCCCAGAGGGAGGCTCGACCGCTCATTTGTATTACATAGAGGAGTATACCTCTAAGGAGGTTGTGATTCCTTTAGATTCGATCCCAGTTGTCAGGGAGTATTTCGATGTGTTTCAGGAGATACCAGGCCTACCCCCCAGTCGAGAGATAGACTTTGTCATAGACTTATTACCAGATACGAGACCTATAGCACGCGAACCGTACCGTATGGCTCCGGCAGAGATGCGAGAGCTACGGGATCAGATAGAGCAGTTGTTGGGTCAGGGGTTTATACGGAGGAGTACTTCGCCGTGGGGTGCCCCTATGTTATTCGTGAAGAAGAGAGATGGTTCACTAAGATTGTGTGTGGACTACCGGGAGTTGAACAAGGTCACGATACGGAATAAGTATCCATTGCCTCGAATCGATGACCTATTCGACCAGTTGAGAGGAGATTCTTTCTTCTCGAAGATTGATTTGCGATCGGGATACCATCAGTTGCGTATCAGGGAGGAGGACGTCTCGAAGACTGCGTTCTTAACGAGATATGGTTCTTACGAGTTTCGGGTTATGCCTTTTGGTTTGACCAATGCTCCAGCCGTGTTTATGGACTTGATAAATAGGGTGTTCAGAGATTTCCTAGATCAGTTTGTCATTGTCTTCATTGATGATATTCTGGTTTACTCCCAGACAGAGGAGGAGCACGCCGAGAATTTGAGGCAGGTTTTGCAAACGCTACGTCAGAACGAGCTGTATGCAAAGTATGAGAAGTGTGGGTTTTGGCTGAAGGAGGTTCAGTTTTTTGGGCATATTATTTCCGACCGGGGGATATCTATTGATCCGTGGAAGGTATCCGCGGTGAGGGAGTGGGGACAGCCCACGACACCGACAGAGATTCGTAGTTTCTTGGGCCTAGCAGGATACTACAGGAGGTTCATTCGGGGATTTTCAAAGATAGAAGGTACTTTGACACATCTGACTCGTAAAGGTGTGCCGTTCATCTGGAGTGATGCCTGTCAGTTGGCATTCGATGAGTTGAAGGATAAGTTGACCTCAGCACCTATGTTAGCATTGCCGAGACCGGGAGTTGAGTATCTAGTCTACACCGATGCGTCCTTTCAAGGACTTGGAGGTGTATTACAGCAGGAGAGTCAGGCCATAGCTTATGCTTCCCGTAAGCTTAAGCCTCACGAGAAGAATTAACCCACTCATGACTTGGAGTTAGCGGCAGTGGTATTTGCCCTTCGGATTTGGAGACATTACCTTTTGGGGGAGAAGTTTCGATTGTTCACGGACCACAAGTCCCTACAGTACCTATTCACGCAAAAGGAGTTGAATATGCGACAGCGAAGGTGGCTTGAATTTGTGAAGGATTATCAGTTCGATATCCAATATCACCCGGGGAAGGCTAACGTGGTAGCAGACGCGTTGATCTGTAGGCCTATTGATGAGGTGGCAGGGGTGTGGAAGGCCAAGTGGAAGGAGTTAGGACACCAGGATGCAGTGGCCCGATCATTCATGTCTGTGATGACTGTTACGCCGCAGATTATCACGAAGGTGGTAAAGGCCCAGGCAAATGAATCATTCTGTCAGGAGCTGATAGTTCGATTACTAGCAGAGGGAGCCGAATCCTATACCGTTAGCTCAGACGGAGGATTACGCTTCAATGGGAGATTAGTAGTTTCAGAAGGGGAGGAATTACGGCACGAGGTGATGGCAGAGTCGCACGGCTCACGATTCGCGGTACATCCCGGTGGGGACAAAATGTACCAAGACATGAGACGACAGTATTGGTGGAGCGGGATGAAGAGAGATATTGCCGTGTTTATTTCTAAATGCGCCACTTGTCAGCTGGTAAAAGTGGATCATCATAGACCGGCAGGACTTCTACAACCATTAGAGGTCCCGATGTGGATGTGGGAGAGCATATCCATGGATTTTATCACGGGGTTGCCTACGTCGCAGAGAGGTCACGACTCCATTTGGGTAATTGTGGACAGGTTGACCAAAGTGGCTCATTTTCTACCCGTAAGGACAGACTACACTACGGGACAGTATGCCCAACTCTTTATTACAGAGATAGTGAGACTTCACGGTGTGCCCCTAAATATCGTGTCTGACCGAGACAAAATATTCGTTTCACGATTTTGGGAGAGTTTTCAGGAGGCCATGGGCACGGAATTGTGTTTGAGTATGGCTTATCATCTGCAGACCGATGGAAAAACCGAGCATACAAACCAGATGTTGGAGGACATGCTACGTATGTGCATCATTGATTTTGGGGATGGATGGGAGCAGTATCTTCCACTGGTGGAGTTTGCTTACAAAAACTCCTACCAGTTCACCATTGGCATGGCTCCATTTGAGGCGCTGTACGGTAGATCTTGTCGTTCCCCAGCATGTTGGTTGGAGGTGGGGGACAACAAACTACTTGGGCCGGAAGTGATTCAGGATACTTCGGCGAGGATAAAATTAATCCGAAGTCGCATTCGGGTAGCTCAGGACAGGCAGAAGAGCTATGCTGATGCGAAGAGGTTCTTCAGGGAGTTCCAAGTGGGGGACCAGGTTTTGCTCAGAGTATCTCCTATGAAGGGGATTATGCGTTTCGGGAAGAAAGGGAAGTTGGCACCGAGATATGTGGGACCATTTCCTATTATTGAGCGGATTGGACCGATTGCGTATAGGCTTGGGTTACCGGAGCATTTTCACCGGATTCACGCTGTGCTTCATATTTCCTCGCTAAGGAAATATCTTAAAGACGATTTGGCTCATTCTCACATTGCCTTGGAGGACATCGATCTCCAGCCTGATAGCCCCTACGAGGAGGGGCCAATTGCTATTTTGGACCGAATTGAGCGGAAACTGCGGTCAAAGATAGTTCCGTTAGTGCGTGTTCAGTGGCGACATCATAATGTCGAGGAGTCCACATGGGAGTGCGAGGATGAGATGCGCGAACATTATCCAGAGTTGTTCTTACCAGGTACTTTCTAGTTCCGAATTTCGGGACGAAATTCTGTTATTAGGGGGGAAGTATGTAATACTCTGTATTTTTATGACATTTATTTATGGGATTAATTGAATTAAATGTGTATTAATTGGAAATTAATCCGGATAAAAATACTAGCGAGATGCGAGTTGGTATTTGATTTTAATGAGTAGATATGGCTATATATGATTATTAAATTATGAAATTTGTCGTGAGATTGAAATACGACAATTGGGAATTTTGTTGAGACGCGTGTGACAGTCGCGTCAGGAATATTACTATTTAATTAAAAAGTGAATTTTATTTCTATTAATCGTATGGTCGTTTTGAGTGTGCCAACGCGTCCGGAAGGGTCGAAATAGTCAGAAAACACTAGCCGGGGGTTTAGTTTGGGTCCCGGGACATTTTTAGGTCATGCCGGCAACGTAAAAGGGTAGTTTGGTAATTTTGGATTTTTGTGAATTAAAACCCACGAAAATTAGGAAGTAAAAATCTGATTTGGTAATTACCCACTAAACCCACTAATAACCTAATGGGCTACAGGGGTCATTGGAATTAGTTCCAAAAAGTTTCCTAAGGCAAACCCTAGCCACCATTGTCACCTTGGAGAAGAAGACTTGTAGAGAGAGAGAGAGGAGAATTCTGTAGAGAGAGAGAGAATCATTCATCAATTCGACATCAAAATCAGAGATACACATAAGGCAAGTGGTTTAATTTTATTTGTTGCAGAGAATGCTCCTTCCATGCGTAGGAAATTGATAAAATTATATTGTTTTTGGGAGATTGATGAAAACCCATTAAATTGGAATTAGAAACTTGTATTTTGATGAGGAATTGCATGTAGAATTGTACGTAGATAATTAATCTGATGATAATATATTTTGGATGAAACAAAAACGGATTTAATTAGGCTCATTGGGGATTTAAGAATTTCTAGGGTTCATGTTCTTGAGATTGGGGAAGAAAATGTAGAGATTTGATATTTGAATGATGTTTAGGATGAATTAATCCCATAAAACACGTTAGTATAGGACCTAAGTGTGTTTAGGAATGATTAGAAACCTTGAACAATTGTTGGATTGATGTTTAGATGAGATTAGAGGTGAAGAAAAGATGGAAAAACGAGAAAAGGAATTTCTGGGCTCGAAACTGGCCTCTCGTTAGAAGACCTGCCCAGGTCGTTCGAACGAGCTCGTTCGAACGAGCTTCTAACGAGTTGACAATTTGACTTCTAACGAGAGGGATGTTCGTTCGATGACTTTCGTTCGAACGAGATCTCTTTAGAAGGCCCACTTCGTTCGAACGAACTCTCGTTCGAACAGCCTCGTTCGAACGAGACTTCTAACGAGCTGACAGTTTAGGCTTTTTGGCATGTTTTGATTTCGCGTGTCCCGTAACCTTATTTAATTGTAGAAATGACATCCCCTTGATGATAAATTGTTATGGTAGGGACATTTGGGATATATAGAGGAGTAAAAACTAGTAGTGTGATTGGAACCAAATGGAAATTATGAATTAGGACGTGAGTGTCTATTACGACGTGAGAACAATTGACGGCTTGAATTATTATATTAACCGGGAATATGTAAATCGTGTAGCATTATATGTCGGTATGTGAATGAGAAGTGTACCACAAATAAATTATGGTGATTACTAAGATGTGTGCATACTTAGTATATGTATATGATTTTATGTGTATGACATACCTACCATACTTGCTATCACGGGAGGTTTACGTTCGCTTAGGGCTTTCTTATCCTTGTGTTGCTCGGATTTAGATTGGTACGTTGAGAACATAGGTCAGAGAAGGACTTATTGGGAAGTTAATAGGTCTGCTGATCGTGGGAGCATAGGTATGTGCGTGACCCATGTGATGTGACTGTGTTCGCCTCCATTGTTTTGTGATTTGCTATTATTTGAGTACGATTCCTGAGAGATTCGAAATGCGTGATACTTATGTACGTGATGTACCGGGATGGATAGCAGAGTATGTGTGCACCGCAGCTAGTCTCGGGGTGCTTGTATTGTATATTTATGACGTGAATAATATACACTTAATTGATGAGAACTTTCATGTGGTATGGTGTGTAAATATGGAAACGTTTTGAGAAAATATTAAGGGATAACCTGAAATGAATTGTATTGCTTAATTGAGAATCCGAGTATATGTAAAGCCTCTTTTAAATTGATAACATTTGAATGTATAATGGGAACCGAGTAGAAAGGTTAGAACTCGTGTCAGTTAGATAGATGTATTTATCACTTAGATGGGTGCTATACGTTAGGAGTGCACAACTAGTCGAGAGGTAAGTATTTCATGTGAGTGCACGTCCTAACATGTATTTTGCATTCGTTGTTTTACTGTTATTAAAGCACTTGCTGTTTTTAAAGCATTCGCTGTTTTACTCTCCACTTTCGGGCTCTGACCCGTTTGCTTTCAAATCTATTTTTGTAAAAACCATTTTAGGTGCCCAGCCACAAGGACACCATGCTTAGGATCCTCATTCAGGTGACGAGCTGTAGCTGTTTGTGGAAGTTACAGGACTTTGCTAATAGACGCTTCATCTATCTTGACTCTATATTCAGTTTCCCATTTCTATTAGAAACATTTCCTATTTCAGATTTTCAGACTTTTGGCATGTAATTAATTCAGGATACATTGTTTTACTTATTTCAGTTGTGGGATTGTTGTGAGGAGTTTTCCTCCGGACTTATTATTATTTGTGGGTTATTTCATTACTTCGTTATGGTGAATGGATTATGTTGTTCTTCCATTATTCTTTTATTGCATGTTAATCAGACTTAATTTAAAATTGGGCAACTTACTTTTTAAATACTATGTGGTTAGTAATCATTAAAATGTTTTCGACAGTGATGCTATTAACTGAACCAACTTGGCATTTTGTATTGATTTAATAAAGGAGTAGCTACCCGGTATTTAATGTGTCGGGGTGTCAAAAGAACTTTAGAGAATGCATCCGATGAGGTATTACTCGGAAGGATGGTTTTAATTATATTCAACATATGTGTGATTGTGGAATATAGTTCTACATATATAATGGAGTTCATAATTATATACGGGTAATTAAATACATGAAGAGAATTTGTATTACTTATATAACTAGTGAATGTCATATGGATTTTAAGAGCGGTTTTATTTATATTCAACATATGAATAATTATGGAATGTAGTTCTACGTATATAATGGAGTAGATAATTATATACGGTTAATTAAATACACGAATAGAATTTTTATTACTTATATAACTAGTGAATGTTATATGACTTTTAAGAATGATTAACCAAGTTAATGCTATAAATAACTTACGAAGTAAAGTTAGAAATTACTCGGGTTAGAGTAGAGTTCAAGGAGTTTCATGACAAGGCTAGTTAGACGGGGTGGTGTAACTTGGAGGGACAGGAAGAAAGCGTTAGGTGTGCACTTTAGAGTAGGGGTGAGATGTATCTCAAGGGAGTACGACACTAACTTAAATATGAAGAGCATTCATACATTTTAATTGTTGCATTTTAATTCACTTGCAAAATATTTTCAAAAGAACTTTGGGCTCTGACCCATAATTACAAAATATTTTCAAAACCTTTTAGGTATCCATCCACAGGGATACCAAACTTGAAGATCTGTTCGAGGGATGCGTAGATCCAACAGGTGTGTATGTTGCACAATTTGGACATAGACGCTTCAGTCATTTCATTCCTAGAGTAGGATGTAGCTTGGTATTTCTTTCGAGCATGTTTCCCCAGCTATATTCATTTCAATCAGACTTTGTACTGGTTACTATTCTTTGTTGGATTATATTAGTGGATGTTTGTTTTCTACCGATGGTTTATTCGGCCGGTCATTTATTAATTTTTCCAGTATTGCTTTAGATTCATGGTTTGTGTGAATGGTTCGTATTGATATTTATATGGTTATTGCTGTTAAATAAAAAGATTGAAATTTTGACATCAGCTTTTGAATACTAGGTGGTTAGTAAGTTTTAAAAAGTTTTTGACAGTGATGATAAGAATGAACCAGATGACATTCCTGTTTTAATTTGATATAGGACTGATCACCCGGTATTTCATTGAGTGGGGTGTCACAGACACTAATTACTAACTCTTGTAAGACATTAGTAAAATTCTCAAATTTCCCTTTGCAAAGCTTATAAGCAGCTTTAAGGCTTGATGGGGCTCCAATTACTAATGGACAGGAATTGGTTGATCCTCGATAAGTTGTTTCACTTATTATTCCACATTGGAATAAAAAAAATCTGATGTTGGGATAAAGGTTTGAGACATCACTTTTTGAAGTTCTTCTTGGAAATCACTAAGTTCCCTTGTGGTCATGAATTCAATATGATTCACGGTTTATGGGACAACTCCAACTGGTGGTGAAGCTTCCCTCAAAGGTGAAGCCTTTGGCTATAGAGAAGTCTTATAAGGATTATTCCCTTTGTTTGACTCCTCAACCACAAAGCCTGAGTTGCCAGTAACTTAATCCTTAGACATAGGAGTGGAATTGGGAGAATAAATGTTAATGGGAGATGATTCCACTCTAGGATTGGGGTATAAAATTAGGGTGTATGTTTTAGTAGGGATGTCAACTGGCTGAATTATTGGAGATGTTGGAGAAGGAGTCCTAGGATCCTCAATTGGAAAAGGTTCCTTTATAACAACTGAAATCTCAACTAGATCTGTGATATGATAAAATAGTTCGGAGTTAGGACTATTGGGGAGATAATACCTAAATCAAAATAATTCTTTAAGGACAATACATTGGTATACCTGTTAATTTCACCGTGTGAGAAGGTGTCCTAGCTATAAACTTCATTTGTTATTTTTTTAAGCATTGAACATGAATGATAAGGAAGGTTCATCAGGCTCAAGGGTACTTAATGAAGCACTAGATAGAACATTAGATGGAGGTTTCTCTTGTGACGGCTGAATAATAAGAACAACATCTTCCCCTTCCTCTTTTAGAGGTTTTACTTCCTCAGGGGCTAGTTTCCTCTATCAAAAAGAAACATAAGCAATATGAGGTGGAGAAACTATAACACAAAATTGTCTAAGCAGCGGCTAAAAGACTGAAGACGATTCATGAGAAATGAAAAGAGCATTACCAGAAGAAGAAGACATTCGTGGGCGTGTATGTGAATATTATGGACTTAAATGAACATGACATGCCCACCACTTCAAAAAATCTTAGTCATTCCGACATTAAACTCAACACCAACAATGATAAAAGTTTTCTAATTTCAACATAATTGACAATCCTAGCCAAAATAATTATTTTAGGGATCTGAGGACACGTAAGAAACATGGAAGGATTATCATGACTCCTCTAAGGAAATGGAATGGCTTGGTAAAGGCCAGATTTCCTAGAAAACTGAGCAAGGGGATAAAATTCCCTAAAAGACATGGAATTGGGGACTAAAGTACAACAATATAGGTCCATGGGAATTATAAAATGTCCCCAGCAAAAGTTAATTTCTTAAATGGAAGAATACTTGTTCCAAATAAAAATGAGTGAATGAGGGTCTTGAGAAGCTACCAACAAAGGTTGCAAAATGATCCTTGGTCAATTAGGTTTTAGATCTCTAATCATACTAATAAAATATCTGAAGCTCTTATTTCGAGGTTTGGAGCGATAAAAGGCATTGAGATGGCTAAACTCAGAGATACATTTGGCTTGTACAATCTCATGAAAGTAGGCTTGAAACAACATTTGGAGGCCACACAGTGGCCCACCTTGATTGGAATTGAACGGATCTTATTAAAGCTGTAAGAACAAGTTTTATAATTGCTCAGTTTATTTTTTTATTTGGTTTATCCTATTACACATACACTGTACCATCATGATTGATTCTACGTATTCGAAGACAAAGTTGAAGACTTTTGAAAGATTGAAGAATTATTTATCTCAACAACATTCAGAAGAGTTATGGTAATTTGGTAAAGAACTTTACTTTTCTACTGGGTTTAAGTCTTTTTTAAGAGTTTTCATTTCAAAATATTTTTAAATATATTTTAAGAAAAATTTGAAAATTTCGACGACTCGTTAGAACGAGATTTCCTTGTTGTTCGAAAGAGTTGAACAATGTCATTAGGACAAATTTCATGCTTCGAACGAAATCTGAGACGATGCCTTTTGGTTAGTTCAGGAATGTCATTCGAAGTCTCATTGGAAGTCCTTGAAATGAGATTGGGTACGTCATTAGAACTAAGGTTCCCAGTATTGAACGAGATTATTTTTTGTTAAGAACTAGAATGTTGTTCAAAGTGTCGTGATTGAACGAAAAGGGTACGTCGTTTAAACGAGGTACCAAGTAGTTCGATTAAGCACAAGAGTTTTTTTATAATTAAATTTGATCCAAATCTCTAATGATTATCTTTTTGCAACAGACTTTGTTATAAATAGAGATGCAGGATTAGAATCTTAAAAAACTCCTTTAAATTTTTTTTCACACCCTTTTAGAGTTCCTTTTGTGATCAAACTTTACCAATTTTCATCCAAACCACTTGGAATTTTAGATATCACTTTATCAAATCAAGAAGAAAAAATATTTGTTCAATAACCCTTGTAGAGTTCATCTCTACTGCTAATTTATGGAGCAAAGTCTCTACTGCTGAAGAAGAAGGCCGATCAGTGGATACCGAGGCAAGACTGCTTCCTGTGGGCGGTGCTGGACTATGTCGTTGCTGAAGAAGACTTGAAGAACTGCGCATTATATTAAGAGAGAAAATTAGTTTGCAAGTTGTTCAGTGTCTGTCAAATCTTGTACAATGCTGACATAGAGGTTTTGCCTGAAAGGGAATTTTCCTTACTTCTTCGCATGTTTATTTACTTGGTTTGCCATACTTAATTTGGACTTAATCATTGCATGCACACTAAATTAATTCAAGATTAAATTTGGTAAAATTTGAATTGGTGCGTGTTTGACCTAAGATATAAATCAATCCATTAAATCCCTGAATACTCAAATTGGTATCAAAGTAGGTAGCACTAAAATATTGTGTGATCCTTTTTACAAAAAAAATTGGATATCAATTATTTTAAATTGGTGATCTTTAAAATTTTAGATTTCATGTATAATAGGATACTTGTTTTTTATGGGTATAATTATGCGTACTAGAAAGCTAGGATGAGGTATGCCCTAAAATCCATTGATGAAAGAGTCTGGCTTGTTTGTGAAAGAGGGTGGACACCATCCACAATGACCAACGACAATGTCATAGGTCCAGCATTTGTCTCTGCATGGATAGAAGAGGAATTTAAATAGAGTAATTTTAACTCAAGCGGCTTATGTGCCATTTCTGAAGCCATCATCCCTGACGAGTTTTGTTGTATCACGACGTGCACTATATCTAAAGAAGCTTGGGATACCCTCCAGCTCACTCATGATGGGACCAATGATGTGAAATCTTTTAAGCTACAAAATCTTACTACATTGTTTGAGACTATGTAATATCTCACAATTTTAATGATTTTAAAATGGGGATTAATTAGGATTAATTGTGAGATAATTTAAATTAATTCAGATTTAAATATTACTCGAGAATAAAGTAATATGTGAGGTATGTTGAATATTACTTACTTATTAAAAGTAATACATAATTATGACTTTACATATGATTATGATTTAATAAAATTGTCGCAAGTGATGAATACGACAACTATGGGAATTAAGTCGGGACGCGCATGTGAGTTGTGTCGGGATTAAATTTAAAGGACTTAAAAGTAAAATATTTTTATGTCATCCAAATGGTCGTTTTAACTGCAGCGAAGTGTTCGAAAGGGTTTAAATAGTCGAAAAAGTCTACTTGGGTGTTTGATTTGGGCTTGGGACACTTTGGAACCGAATAGACACCCTGGAGAGGTATTTTTGTCATTTTATATAGGAGGTGAATAGTAACCTCGAAAATTGAGGATTATTATACAAGTCCCAAAGGTGGTAAGATTCATAGTTCATTCACAAAACTTATAGAGAAGGACATAGGGGAGAGTAAAAAATTTCTCTAAAAGTGAAGAGACAGCTCTAGGATGCCAAAAAGCCAAAGGTAATCCTACACCATCACCACCGTCGGAAGTTGGCCGAAAAAGGGAGATGAACACCAATAGACTATCATCCCCAAAGGTTCAGACTTATAATTTAAAGGCAAATGATTTAATCTTTGCAAAATTAGCATGTATAATGCCCATGTTAGGATGGTTGTAGAATTCTGAGAATTTGCATGATTTAGAGATAAACCATGATGATTTTAATGGATTCCTTGATATGAGTAATATTTAGAACAAACCTCCTTTTGATTACGTATTTTAATTCACGAATTTGGAATCATTTGATAAAGAAAATCTAAGTTTTATATGTTATTCTTGGAGAAATGATAAAATATGATTTTCTGGAAATTATGAGAAATAACTTGTTTAATCCAAACTAATTGATGTTTGTGGTTGTTTAATGATAGGAAATCATTTATATATATTGTTATATCATGTGGAATTAATTATAAGGAGTTTGGGATCTTAAAATAGAGGATTTGAGGATGAAAATCGGTTAAACCCGTAGGCCATATATGCAGAAACAGTAGGCTCGTACCTCTTCGATCGATCAATCGACCTTGAATGTCGATCGATCCAGTATATAAAATAGTGTGATGATTATATATATATATATATATATATATACTATGATGTGATCTACAGTGTGACTTAGTAGATAAAAATTAATAATAAAACATAGATTGAATTAAGTAAGTGAATACTTAATCCTTGAAGGCCTAGTTCATCTTAAAGAGAAATGAACATGTTTAATTAATATAAGTATTGCGTGTGAAATACGGGATAAGGAGAACAGATAGAGTAATAATTAAGAACTTTATTAGGGAGATAATAAGGTACGTTAATCGTGCACACTAGATGAGAGGTGAGATTCTTAAGTGAGAGCCGAGAACTAACGTGTACATAATACCTGCTTAATTGCACTTGTTAAGCACTTGCTATTTTAAAAATCTTTTAGGATTGGGCTTTGACCCGTTTACTTGCATATATATATATATATATATATATATATATATCACCCGGTGCCCAGCATCAGGGATGCCCGACTTAGCGGATGGATATTTTGACATGTTTCTGGAGATACAACTTTGGATTAGACGATCTCAGTTCATTGATCCCTATCTTCGTAGTTCTTGGTTCATTTAGGGAATGTCGCCCAGGATTTAGTTATCTCATTTCAATTCCTGATATTGAATTTGTTTTATGGCAGTACTCTTGATAATTTTGGGTTGGATTATGATATTGAAATGTTAAACTGGAAAGTTTATTCCGGCCAGATTTTATTGATGGCTTTTAATTCAGTGGTGATATGATATTTTATTCTTGTACAGTGTTATGGAATGGATGTAAGAAATAAAAGATAATAACATTGGAAAAGTTTTGACACTTAGCTTAATTATTTATTAGGTGAATAAATAAGAAATTGTTTTTCGACGGTGATGCTAAGACTGAACCAATTGGATATTCTGATTTAATTTAATAAAAGACTGATCACCCGATATTTAATTAGGCGGGATGTCACAAGTGGTATCAGAGAATCAAGTTCTAGTGTCCTTAGGATTTGTACGGCTTATTATGCTTTATGCTTAGTTTCTTTTGATATAGATCCCTATCATTAGGATTGTTGTATTCATATTTGCGCATTTAGGACTTCAGCTAATTTTGTAATATTTGAAATGCTGATATATTTGTCTCCATCATTTCAGATACCTCCTCGACATGCACAATGAGCCCTCGAAGTGGCACAACCATCCCCATAGCCCGCTCCATCCCAGGGTACTATAAACGCAGAAGAGGTTGGTGCCATTGTTGCTCAAGACGTTAATGCTTCCTTAGTGGTTGTCCAACAAGCACCACCACTGACACAGGTAGTGCCACCAGCACTAGCGCCGACATTTCCCACTGCTTGGGAGCGTGTCAGGGATGCTTTCCAATAGGCACATCCTCCAGAATTTCAAGGGGGTTCCGATGTTGTGATTGCTACCCAATGGAAGAAAAACATCTAGTAGCACCTGCGTATGTATGAGTGCACGGAGGTTCAGAAGCCGATCTTAGCGACATTTAAGCTAGTCGGAGCAACTTTTCAGTGGTGGGAGTCCACTAATACAGTCGAGGATAGGAATTCGATGGCGATTCAGTCCTTCTGCAGTTCAGACTCAAATAAGGAGGAAACTTTTGGACCTCACCCAGGAGGGGAAGTCCGTTGCAGAGTATGAAGAGGAATTTACTATTCTGACGAATCTGGTGCCAGCTGAGGTACCTACCGAAGAGAGGAAGATCTAGATGTTCAGAGACGACCTTACATGGAGGATTCTCCAGCATTTATGGGGCAATCCTTCTCTACAGACTTATACCGATGTGTTGAATGCAACATTACTTCATTACTAGGACTACCGTCTTCATAAGGGCAGCAAGTGGGGGTCTGAGTTCGGTTAACAAGGCCAAACTGGGGGAAAGATTGGTAGTGGATCATCTTTAGCCCAGGGGAAACAGAGTTAGAGTGATCAGAACTCATAGCAGGGGGACTGTGCTAAACGAATGAGGTCGGTATGAGTTCGCTTTGGGCAGGGTGGTAATAGACAGGACCACTAGGGCCATCCGGGACAAAGGAAAGGTGGTAATGGTAACTAGGGTCATAGCCAACAGGGTCAAAATGGGGGATAGTTTGGAGGTAAATGATTCTCTTGTGGTAAAATTAGCCACAAGAAGTAGGATTGCCTAGATAAGGTCAAGATACCCCAGTAGTAGGGTGCGTATCAGGAGCCGTAGAGGCCTATGTTTCCAGCTGCCCTTCCAGCACTGGCTTAGGTTCCAGCTTACCATCCATTGCTCCCATAGCCCCACCACAGCAGGGGAAGTTATGGTATGGGCGTGTGTATAATGTCCGACAGGTAGCGGTTCAGTATCCACCACCCACAGTTGAGGATATGTTCTCTATTTCTAGGGATATGGGGTGTATTTTATTTGATACAGGGGCTTCACATTCTTTCATAGCCACTAGATTTGCACGGGCCACGGGGATGTTAGACATGGCCAACAGTATTGCTACTTATGTAGACTCATCGATGGGTAATGGGACACCTATATTCTTTATATGTCAGGGTGTGAGTATAGAGATTGGGAGTCTGATTTTACCAGCTGATATGCTTGTGTTAGACATGCCCGAATATGATGATATTATTGGGATGTACTGGCTTGTTGCTTATAGAGCCATGATTGATTATTTTAGTAGGAGTATTATATTCTCTATCCCATGGCAAGAGATGTTTTTAGTGGCGATGCCTCGCCCTGAGGGAGGATCGTCCACTCATTTGTATTACATAGAGGAGGAGACCTCTATGGGAGTTGTGATTCCCCTTGATTCAATTCTGGTTATTAGAGAATTTGCCGATGTCTTTCAGGACATACCAGGGTTACCTCCAAGTAGGGAGATAGAGTTTGTGATTTATTTAGCATCGGGCACTCGACTTTAGCCCGTGCCCCCTACCATATGGCTCCTGTAGAGATGAGGGAGCTGAGAGATCAGATTGAGTAGTTGCTGGGATAGGGTTTCATCCGTAGGAGTACCTCACCCTGGGGTGCCCCAGTTCTGTTTGTGAAGAAGAAAGATGGATCCCTACATTTGTGCGTGGATTATCGAGAACTTAATAAAGTCACGATTTGGAATAAGTATCCATTACCCCACATCAATGACTTGTTTGATCAGTTTAAAGGAGTAGATTACTTCTCAAAGATAGACTTGAAGTCCGAATATCACCAGTTGCGGATCAAGGAGCAGGATGTGTCGAAGATTGCTTTTCTGACACGATATGGATCTTAAGAATTTCTGGTTTTGCTATTCGGGTTGACCAACATACCAACTGTATTTATGGACTTAATGCATTGGGTGTTCAAACAGTTCCTGGATTAGTTTGTCATTATTTTCATAGATGAAATCCTGGTTTATTCTCGTACCGAGGAAGAGCATGTCGAGCATTTACGAAGGGTCCTATACACACTATGGGAGCATCAGTTATATTCCAAGTATGAGAAGTGTGGGTTTTGGCTCCGGGAGGTGCAGTTTGTAGGGCGTATAGTGTTCGAAAGGGGTATTGCAATAGATCCTAGGAAAGTATCGACGGTGAGGGAGTGGGAACAACCCACGATACTGGCCGAGGTCTGCACTTTCTTGGGAGTTGTAGACACCCCATTCTGTTACCCCTAACTCTCCTTAGGTCCCTAGTACCTCCCCTCATCACTACAAACCTTGGTCATGTCCCGAGTACTGACCTAGAAGCCATCGGGCACTCCCCGGCTCACTTTGACCAAAAATTCAAACTCTTCATCTCGACCGAGACTTAATTAATCTTCTAAGGGCACTGAATACCCTTTCTAACGGATCGCCCCATGCATGATTCCAACTTACCATGCGGACGAACGATCCGTTTGCGTCCGAAACTTGACCTAGAGGCCATCGGGCACTCCCGGGCTCTGTTTGACCTATGTCAACTCTTCATCTCAATCGAGGATGAATTAATCTTCCAAGGGCATTGAAAACCCTTTCCAACGGTCCGTCCCGTGTGCAATTCTGACTTTCCATGCGGACGAACGATCCGTTTGACTCCGAGAGGTCACCGAATGCTTCTCGGGCCTGGTTGACCAAAGTCAACTCTCCAAACTGAGTCAAGCTCTTTGGAATTTTGAAGTATATCTCCTAACCTTTCCAACGGTCTGCACCATGTGCAATTCGGACTTACCATGCGGATGAACGATCCGTTTGCGTCCGAACGATTCCCCGTTCAATGGACCAACAAACACTTCTGAGCCATATTTGACCCAAAGTCAACTCCCGCACTCGGGAGCGGTCCAAAGGACTTTAAAAGGTCTCTTAATTACCTTTCCAATGGTATGCCCCGTGCACGATTCTGACCAACGGTTTGCCCTCGGAGTCCGATTTTCCAAAAAAGCCTGAAGCGCACTGCCAAATGGCAGGTTCCAGACCCTACCTATCGGCACCTGCGGATAGGAAGGAATAGGTATATGTCGATTGGCACTTACCTGGTCCTATAAAAAGAGGCCTTCACCTCATTTGCAAGGGGAGCCCAGATCTGATAAAAATCTCTCTCAGCGAATCCCAAAAACCTCTCTCGAAGGCAGCGTGATTTCAACTTCCAAATCCCTTTTTTACTTCCACTTTTCATCATCCTTTTCATCAAACTTGGTGAATTAGCCACTCTCCATCATCATCCAAGCGCGAGGGTTTCTCTCCAACATTCAAGATCAAGCTCAATATCTTCAAGAAGGTCCAACTTTCTTAAACTCTCTCTTAAATTCTCTTAAATTCCCAATAACTTGTTTTCTTACTTAGCACTTTTATTATCTCATCTCACACATCCTAAATATATTTTAATTTAGTATTATTTAACATCTCATATTTTCATATAAATAAAAACCCAAAAAAGTAAGAAAAAAAGGGTTTGCTCATAAATTCCAAGTAGGGATTCTCACACTTTTCCCACATTTTTCTCACAACTAAAACACTTTTTCTACACACACACACTTACAAATAAGAGATCCCCATTTGGATTTATGGGCTAAATCCCACCCCTCGTTTTGTATGCGAACTACGTGGACTTTGATGCTTTTATAGGCTACATAAGCGTCTCGGGGTAAAACCCGAGACTCGAGTCCTTTTTCTCACTTTTCCTCTCATTTTATATCTTCCCTAATCCATTTTCCTTATATTCTATATACTTGTTCTTAGTGACATCTTACCCCTTATGCGTTATCATTGCATTATAACGATCAACGTTAGGGTAATCGCGTAAATCTTACTTTATAATATTATTCTTATACCTTCCTACGGATGACTCGCTTTATCTTTTCCATGATACAAGTCGAGGATTCCTACCTCCATTCTATATATACACATGCACACATATCACAGGGGGAAATATAAAGGAAAATAGCAAATATCCATGAGAGACCGAAAGGGCGTAATGGATGCCTAACACCTTCCCATTTCGTAACTAAGCCTCCGAACCCTTATCGAATCATTTGGTTTCGCACGTACCAGTATGTCTTTGGATGCCATCCTTCGGGGTGGCTTCCCCTTTTTTTCTTTTATATGTTTTGAGTAAAATAGACTGGCGACTCTGAATCTCTCTACATTTTTACACTACATCTCAAACGACGCCGGCTGAAGTGCTCCCGAGAGGGACGCGCGGGACCCGAAGGATCCTTTCCTTCGCGACGGGGATCGAGGATGGCCACAGTGGAGACTCTGCTGGGGATTCGTGTTACTTATTTATGGGCTTGACTCTATTTGCATGGATGCTATGTTTGTTTATGTTTTCCCCCCCATATCTGCATGTTCCCCTTCTCCATGTGTATCCCATACTTATGCTTATATTCACACACTTGTAGAAAATTCTCCATGTACACCTCACACCACGTGAACCTAGGATCATATATATCCCCATATTGCACGCATCACCCCTCCATACTTGTTGTACCTTTTGGGGTACTTGTACTTTGCTCCCAGTTTGGCATAATCAAGAAATGCATTCTCATCATAAGATACTAATAAGGGAATCATGCATGATTCACACAACATCACTAAAGAGCATTGATATTGACCCAGTTTTTACCCAGTAACTGGAGGGTCACTTCGTGATGGGCACTGGTCCGGCAGGTCGCAGTTAGCCTAAGCGATATGACTCTCACCTTCCATTGTCCAAGTACTTTCCACGTATATCGAACGGTTCCCCCGTATTGTACTTCTTGACCGAAGTCACGACGGGAGGTATATCGCAGGGAATTCATTCACGTACGTCGACTATATCAAATTCTCTCTCACACGTACCGTCCCCACGAGGTATATGGTGAGGCAATTCATGTACAGTCAGGTATATCAAATGGCTTGTCCACAAGTACCGATTGCTCGTAAGAGCAAGACGTATATCGTGGAAGTCACGCCAAAGGGGGGAACCCATGCCAATTCACCCAACCAACTGCATACCAGCATATAGGTATCAAACCTAGGACACGCGCTTTAGATTGTCGGTTTCAACCCGAAACTTTGTCGAAATTCTGGGTCGATCTGCCGCCCAATTTTTGCACATTTTTAAAATGGGACCCTGTCCGTGAGCCTGGTTGCAAGTCCAGTCGTAGCTTCGCATATATTAAGAACCCCACTTTTCCAGGCTCGGGTCCCGTCTGGCATTGCATTTAGGAGAATTAAATACAAGTGAGAACATAATAATCATAATAATCATGCTGAGTCCCGTATCCAAAAACATTTCTCCCTTCTTTATCAAAAATCCAAAAATATTTCTCCCTTCTTTATCAAAAATTTAAAAACATTTCTCCCTTCCTAAAAAATAAATCTCGTCCTACGCCTTCTCAGGTCTATCGCAAGCCCTTGGCCTGGCTCCCTACTGGCTTTGGTCTTCAGTTAAAACACCCCAGAGTTACATTCGTTCTTCTACTACTTCTTCCGAGTCCGGAATCCATCCATTTTCCATGGAGAATACAGATTAACTACCAGTCATGCAGTCGGATCTGACATCAGTCCTAGCTCAACTCGTGTCTAAGATCGATAACCTCCAAACCTAGGTTCGAGAGATACAACGAAACCAGGTTCATATTCCTCAAGAACCCGAGGCCCTATTCCCTTGTGCTATGGGTCCACCCAGCCTATCTGGGTTTCGAACGAATATCAGCATGCTCCACGTGCCCCTCCTGCCAATGGGCCACCGCCTGCCCAACTTCCAATGCCAACCATTGCCCAGCGTGTGGCTAACCTGCCTGTGCTCATTGATCCAAAGGAGAAAGAGTTGAATAAAGTCAAAGAGGATCTCAATATGCTCACCAAGAAGTTTGACCAAGTCAGGATCTCTGGGAATTACATGGACTACACCCACATGTCTCCTTATCCTAAAGCGAGGTTACCCGAGAAGTTCAAGATGGAAAATATCGAGAAGTTCGGAGGGAGTGGACCCCCAATTGTTCATCTTCACAGTTATCATCGTTCTATGACTCTACTAGGGGTTTTTGAAGAAGTGATGGCACAATTGTTTCAGTAAACTTTGAAGGATAGTTCCCTCCGATGGTTTTTATCTCTTGAGGAATCCAGAATCCATAGTTGGGAGGATGTAGCCCGAGAATTCATATCACAGTACAAAGACAATGAAGAGATTGAGGTCACCCAACGTGATTTAGAGCTGCTCAAACAGAATCCTGGAGAATTAGTTAGTAACTTCATAACTCGGTGGAGGGAGCAGGCAGCTACCATGACTAATCGGCCATCCGAGGAAGAACAGGTCAACATAGTGAAGAAGAACTTCTTGCCCCATGTTCGGTCGATGATGGGAGGACAATACTATCCTCACTTTTGAGCTCTCTGAGAGGCTGGAGTGAAAATCGAGGAAAGTCTCATTAAAACAGAGGTTGAATCGAAGAAGGTGTCCGGACAGTTCACCCCTAGAAAGTATGACAAGCCTTCCAGTGCTACCGTTTCGACCATCAACAACATCTCTCAACCAACCACATCATGGGCACCATAAAGTCACCATGACCCCATCCGAAGGGAATGCACTGAGTTCCATGCTCCCCTATCCAAAGTTTATCAATCCATGTTAAGCCAAAAACTCATCAAACCCTTGGATCCACGACCATTGCCAAATCCACTCCCAAAAAACTTCAAGACCTATGCTCATTGCGCCTTTCACCAAACTGTCTGCCATACCACCGACCAATGCTTTCACCTTCGAAACATAATCCAAGATCTCATTGACCGGGGTACCATCGCCCCACCAGCCAATCCTAAGACAAACACTACTCACAACCCACTCCCAAATCACACCAATGCCATCTTCTTGGAAGAAAACCCAGATTTCGACCCCTCAACTCAAATCACACCCATATACTCTCCTAAACCTCTTCAAATTTGCTCATATTTCCTCCTACACCCTACTAGCCTCGTTGATCAGACACTGTCACTCCTTACCAGAGCATGCATCGCTATCCGTACCCGTTCTGAAAATGGAAGTATGGAATTATGAGAGGTGTTAAACCAATTCCTAGTGTTCGGGCTGAAATTTCCCTCACAGATGGTCATCGATTGCCAGAGATTCAGTACACTATTCTTGGAAGCATAGAAATGGGCCCGAGATTCAGACAAGTGGGTGGTAATAACCGACGAAGTCAGCCTAGATGATGTTGTCCAGACTATGGCATAATTATTCAGGCAAACCAATAGCATTTGCAGTATCACCGGGTTACTTGACACTTTGAAGGTACGAGGGCATTTGGTCCCTTCAATCACACATATCCCCACAGAATGGGAAGACCTGTATGGCGAAGCCATTAAAGTTGTGGAATGCATCGACTTTACAGGGAAAGACAAAATTGTTACCACCGGGTGGGGGGAAGAATTCGAAGATTCGAGTGAAGAATAAGATTTAGGAAGAACTGGCCTAATAGCCAACATATGTGGGATGATCTCATTTAAAGAACTCCTCAGAGAAATAAATAGAGTGACAGAATAACCTGAGGTTGACGAGTATATGGGATTCATGTTCTTCCCTTATTCAGTAAATCACATGACCAGATCAGGGGGACATTACCAGGTTCCAAGCTCACTACTAGCAAATGACAAAGGGAAAGGCGTTGAAAACCTTCCTATGCTAGAGATGACCATCGAGGAGAGTAAGATCCTCGATCAAGTGAAGAAAACTCAAGCTAACATCACTCTATGGGGGCTTTTCATGTCTTCCCAGCTGCACAAAAACGCTTTAATCAAGTTACTCACTGGACCCATAGTTCCTCCTTCTACGACACCAGAAGAAGCGGTAAATCTGGTCGGATTCCTGACCTTTACCCGAATGCTATCATTTTTTGAAGAAAAAATCCCCAGAATTGGGCCAAGTCACAATCATGCACTCAACATCTCCGTCGAAGTTATGGGAAAGGTCGTGCCACTCTCCCTTATCGATAACGTATCCACCTTGAACGTTTTCCCTCTGAGAACCTTCAAGTGTTTAGGCCTGAAAGAAAGCGACCTCGCTCCAACCTCCGACGCTGTGCGTGCCTATGATAATACTCATCGAGAGGTGATGAGATCCATAAAACTTATAATTGGGGTTGGCCCTATAAACCATGTCGTTGAATTCCAAGTCGTAGGCATCCCGGCTTATTTCAACCTGTTGCTCGGACGCACTTGGATCCACAATATCAAGGGTGTCTCTTCCTCACTCCATCAGAAATTGATGCTTTTCGCCGATGGGTGAGTCATCACCATTTTGGGCGACGATGAAAATATCTAGGGTGCAAGAACCACCAGTCCAATTCTTGAGATACAGCACGGGTCAAGTGATATGCTCCTATCAGGATTTCGAGTTGAGCCACTTCTACTCCCGACAGGGGACGATTTCAAAGAAAGGGTTTGCCCACAATATGACCCTCATGGCAATGTTAATGTGATTCAGATGTTTGAAAACATACACTTCATGCCCGGACTGGGGCTAGGGCAAAGGCAGCAAGGGATACTTGAGCCATCGAACTGAAGAAAACTTTCCCTCCTTGCGGATTGGGATATCAACCATCAGAACAAGAGCTCAGAATGATCCGCCAATCTCGACCAAAGAGAAGATTATACTGTATCCGAACTCTCTCAGGAGTCTCCTTAAATGGACGATTCATCAAAGAAGGCGAGGACTTCCCCTTTTGCAATTTTCCAGAACCATAGTATGACCACACATACAAGAAGATGAGGCCGGGAATGGAGATCTTTTTATAAAATAGCTACCCATGGGCCGAAAGTTTCCCACACCAAGTGCAACCGCTCCTCGAAGATACCGAAGAGACTGAGGAAAGTGATTCCGAAGATTCCTTCAACTTGCAGACACTAGGGCTGGCACTCTGCATGATTCATTCAGGCATTACATCAATGGATCCATTCCATTTTATTAAAGCTGCTGATACACCCCTCCTCAACTGGCATGCTGCGCCAGTTCTACCTCTTGAAATCTCCCCTAACCCCAATGTTTACCCTATTTCTTCTTCTGTTGTCTATCCTTGCTCAAATGTAATCGAGACCTCTTTTGATGAGGTTCTCAATGCTGTTTTTCCTTTCAATGAAATAAAAGAAGATTTTGAGTATCTTGTTGTGCCTTACATTAACTGCTTGGATTCTAATCAAACTTTTGATGATGATGATTTTACAAATGAACAATTCTTAACTGATCTAAATAAGGTTAAAAATAAATATCATAACCGCGTTCAAGTTAATGAATAAAAGACTGTTGTTATTAATCTCGGTTCTAGTAGCCAACTACGCGAGATTAGGATAGGGGCCACCCTTGACGAGCATGAGCGTGCACAACTCGAAGAATTTCTAAAGGAGTTCATGAAGGTCTTCGCATGGTCCTATGATGATATGCCCGACATTGATCCTGAAATAGCTCAGCACAAGATCCCCACTCTCCCAGATTACAAGCCGGTTAAACAAAAATTGAGAAAGCTCCGCACCGAATGGTCGCTCAAGGTCAAAGAAGAGGTGGTCAAATAGTTGAACGTGGGTTTCATTCGAGTGATCGAATATCCCACATGGCTAGCCAACATTATACCTGTGTTGAAATCAAGAGGGAAGGTTTGAATGTGTGTGGACTACTGAGATTTAAACAAAACGTCTCCAAAGGATGATTATCCGCTACCCAATATTGACCTGATCATGGATAATACAGCCAGTCATGCTCTCAAGTCATTCGTCGATGGGTTTGTCGGATACAACCAGATCAAGATGCACCCCGACCACCAAGAAAAAACCGCATTCATCACCCCATGGGGAACCTTTTACTACACCGTTATGCCATTCGGTCTAAAGAATGCTGGGGATACCTACCAAAGGGCTGCCACAACCATCCTGCATGATCTGATTCACAAAGAGGTCGAGGATTATGTGGATGATATGATTATCAAGTCCAAAACTAGAGCAGGTAATATTCTCGCTCTCCGGAAGT
The DNA here is from genome assembly GCA_949130495.1 of Sambucus nigra. NCBI lineage: Eukaryota > Viridiplantae > Streptophyta > Magnoliopsida > Dipsacales > Adoxaceae > Sambucus > Sambucus nigra. The sequence goes on along the minus strand of OX422223.1, from coordinate 59,506,118 downwards.
TCTTCGAACGACTGTGACGATATCAGATGCGACTTAATCCGCAGAAGTGTGTCTTCATCATTATAAAGGGAAAAGTCTTAGGATTCATGGTCAGCAAAAAGGGGATAGAAGCAGATCCTGCAAAGCTGAAGGCCATACTTGAGATGCCACCGCCACGAACAGAGAAATAAGTCCAAGGTTTTCTTGGGAAATTACAATATATCAGTCGGTTCATCAGCCAGCTAAACTCTATCTATGAACCAATCTTCAAGCTCCTCCGAAAGTATTTAACCAAGGTTTGGAACGAGGCCTGCCAAGAAGCTTTTGACCGAATCAAACAATACCTGACCCAACCTCCAGTGCTCATGCCACCACAGTCTGGTCTCCCTTTGCTCCTATACCTAACCATAACCGACACTGCAGTTAGGGCTTTGCTAACCCAATATCTTGAAGACTCCCTCAAAGAAAGAGCCATCTATTGCGCCAGTCGCAAATTAGCCGGGTATGAGGTCAACTACACTGCTTTAGAAAAGGCATGTGTCGCACTTGTCTAGGTCACCCAAAAGTCGCGACACTACATGCTCGCCTTCCCCATCAAACTTGTATCCCGAATGGATCCCATCAAATACTTGCTTGAGAAACCCGCCTTATCCAGTCGAATGGCCCGATGGTTAATGCTCCTAACTGAGTTCGATATCATGTACATCACACAGAAAGCTATTAAAGGAAGAGCCATCTCTGACTACCTCGCTGATTACCCTGTAGAAGAAGCGGAGGTTCGTATCTCCTAATTACCAAATGAAAATATCCTCTGCACCACTCAAGACCACCTTTGATGGAAAATGTTCTTTAATGGCGCTGCCAACAAAAAGGGATATGCCATTGGGATACTCCTGATCGCCCAGATGACTCCCATCGCCATTAAATTGGATTTCCCTTGCACAAATAATATAACGGAATATGAGGCACGCACAGTGGGCCTCAAAGTCGCTCTCAAGAAAGGTATTCAATACCTTGATGTCTACGGGGATTCTGCCCTTATCATCGGTCAAGTGCTCAGAAAGTGGAAAGTCAAGGACAAAAAGCTCCAACCCTTTCATGCCCAATTAGAAGAGTTAGCCTCCTGTTTCTGAGATATCACCTTCCATTACCTACCCCGAGCAAAGAATAACCTGGCCTATGCTCTCACCACCTTGGCCTCCATGGTCGACATGCCCGAGGGAATAACAATGACCCCCTTACTAGTTCAAAAGCAAGACAAACTGACCCATTGCTACCATATTGAGATTGTCTCCACCGAAGATCTCGAACTAGCCGATTGCTGGTACTATGATATCTGGTGCCTCCTCAAACATGGTAGGTATCCCGAGGGTTCCAACAAGACAGATCGAATAACTCTTCGAAGACTGGTTGCCCAGTATATTATCTGTCATACAGCCCTACTCAAGCGGAACTTTGATGGAACTCATCTACACTGTATTGCTGGGGCTGAGATTGAGAAAATAATGCAGAACATCCACAATGGGGAATGCGGACCCCACATGAATGGTCACATGCTCTCCAAGAAGATCATCCGACAGGGCTATTACTGGACCACCATGATCCAGGATTTCACTACTTATGTCCGGAGATGCCTCAAATGCCAACAATTCTCTAATCTTCAACACTTGCCTCCACGAGAATTATACAACATGACCTCTCCCTGGTCGTTCTTCACCTGGGGTGTCGAGATCATAGGGAAGGTTACACCAAAAGCTTCAAACGGACATGAGTTCATCCTGGTCGCCATTGATTACTTCACCAAATGGGTCGAAGCTGAGTTATACGCATTATTGAACGCCAAGAAAGTGGCCAAATTCCTCAAGAAAAATATTATCTGCCAATATGGGGTCCCGCACGAGCTGGTATCAGATAACGGGTTGCATTTCGAAGCAGAAGTCATGGAAGTAGTCAACGAGTATAAGATTCAGAGACACAAATCTTCTCCCTACCAACCTCAGACCAATGGTGCAGTTTAAGCAGCCAACAAGAACCTCAAAGCTATCATCAGCAAGATGACCGAAAGTTGTAGAGATTGGGCTGACCGGATCCCGTACGCCCTCTGGGTCTATCGAACCTCAATCCGAACCTCTACTGGGGATACCCCTTACTCCCTGGTCTACGGTATGGAAGCAGTCCTACCTGTGGAGCTGGAAATACCCTCGCTTCGCGTCATGCTCGAAAGGAGAGTTAGTGAAGAAGACTGGTTCCAAAGCCGTCTTGATGAGCTAGCCCTCCTAGAAGAAAGAAGGTTAAAAGCACTGTACCACATACAAGGGTACCATCGCCGAATAGCGCAATCATTTAATAAGAGAGTCAAGGATCGAGGTGTCCGAGAGGGAGACTTAGCCCTCAAGGAGATAATAGAACCCATCTGGGACCCCAGAGGGAAATTCAAGCCCAATTAGAGCGGCCCCTACATTATGAAGAAAATCTTATCTGACGGTGCCACCATGCTCACTGACCTAGATGGGGAAGAGATGGCTCGTCCAGTCAATCTGGACCGACTCAAGAAATTCTACCCCTAGTCTAAATTCTCGGCACGCTACGACTCTTCTCATCCCCCTTCTATTCTAAAAAAAAAATCTCTTCATTTCTCTCTACCCAGAACTACGTAGGCCCGATCCTCTACAAAAAAAAATTCAAAAACCCCAGAGGTACGTAGGCAGCTCATGCACCTCACATGAGTGCGACCCTTTCTTTTTCACAAAATACTATTCATTTCTTACCTCCGAGAACGATGACTCATTCTAAAATACTTGAATAAAAGGATTATGTATGCCTTAGTGATCAGTATAGATAATTCAAAATACAAAATTCATCGAGAGGCACAGCTAGATGATCAGAAACTTGTTTATTTCATTAATAAGAAAATTCAGCACGGATTACATACGAAAAAGGAACGGATAACTCCCTCCCCCATTACCATAAAATCCAAATAAAATCCCCACATCTGTTACACAAATAAACTCTTCAAGAGTCCTACCCACACCCACCAGAGGAGCCTACACCCTCATCATCTACATCCGAAGGTCCCCAAGTTTCCCCTTCCTGAATATAGTACCATAAACATTCCATGGATCGATGAGCCTTAACCATCTTCGAAAAGACCACAACACCCCCTTCCATGGTGTTAGATAAAACAAACCATCTTTGTCCAGCCTCTACTGCCAATATATTGCTGACTACTTTCCTCCATAACCACTTCATATAATCTTTGGGGACATGCCAAACCTTCCCGACAGACTGAGAGGTACGGGTCGAAGGACGCCGATTTTCCCACAGAGACCCAAGCAACAGACGCAAGCGCTCAGTCAAATCTTCTACCGGAAAGAAATTTAGGTCCGAGGGGCCACGACCTACACCCAGCCGAATTGGTGCAAAATTCGCCAAGGGATATAAAAAGAGGTTTGTCTGAGACCAACCAGCCACACATATGAATACTCTCCTAGCTCCAGAATAAGCTGCAACTGTCCCCACCAAGGCATTGACCAATACAACTCACGAGCCCCATACTCCATAAGCCAATGCTCCAAGTTCTCAACATATAGGCCAACGCTGATGAAGTAGCATGAAAAGAAGTTGGGTACGGACGACAAGGGATACTCTGGAGGAGTCGCCAAGCGGAATCTTTCAGACAACCACATGAACAACATCACTGGGCTACCCCTCAAAAATCAGAACGGCCTTCTCTCCTGGCATCCAGGGCATTCAGGGTCTCCGCTAGTATCACCGCCACAGGATTGCGACGGTATGACATCCATGAAGTAATGGGTGCAAGTTGTGGGTCCACTCATACCCCCCAGTCATCAGCAGCAATTTGGAAACCAGACCCAGAATAATGGCTCCAGCATAGCCAGCATCACCTACTTCCCGTAAATGCACAGAATGCAGCACCACCGGGAGGGAGATCATTCCTCCAACAACCAATGATCTAGCCGGCGAAATACGAAGAAGCCCGACCAATAAATCCCTAGGAGAGCGGGGAAATTCGAGCAAAGCCGCAGCAACACTGGGATTTACACCCAGCATGGCAGAAAATTCATCGTAGGTAGGATAAACTTCTTTCAACCCAAAGCGGAATACATGGTCTTCGGGGTACCATAATTGTACCGCCGCCATCAGCACGTTCCACTCAAGAGGCCGATTGCGCCACCAAGAGACCCGATGCATGTTGAAAGCATCATAGTTGACATTATAAGAGCACATAGCTTCCAAGGCTTCGAGGTAGTTGGCAAACTCGGTGCTACCAGGGAGAGCCATCTTACAAGGCTAAGAAATAGTGGGCAATTAGATAAGAATGCAAAGGTGTGATGAAAACACTCCACCCTTCCCCCTTTTTATACTTGAAAACCCTCACAAGGGACATCATCCCTGTAAAAATCGAAAGGAATCCTACCCCAAAAGGTACCAAAGGCTGAAGAGGGTACCATTCAAAGCTTTCAATTGATGGGACTAGACTGAACTACCGATAGGCAGGTCAGGGTGCTTGCCGATCGGCAACCCCCCCCCCCATTTTTAGAAATTTCCCTCTTTTCCTCTTTTATCAAATCAGAAAACTCAAAAAAAAAAAATTGATATTCTTAATAGAATTTCAGGAATCCTTTTTTCCTCCTTATATAACTTTCCTTTCTAATTAAAAACTTTCCTTCAAAAAATTATAAAAAATAGTCCTTTTTACGGTCTCAGCAGCAAAGTAAAAAGCGCATGCATTCATTCATCATTAATAAGAGATAATAAAAAACTCCATTGCATTGCATATATTTGTATTCTGTGTTACATCAATTTTGCAGGAAATAAAAAGAAAAGGAAAAAACAACGGGACTCAGCCTGAACCCACATTCTCTCTCTCTCTCTCTCTCATTAAGAGCTTCCACCCCTGCAACGTGCTCTCTTCCCCCTACGGCGAGATGACGCACCACCACTATCCAAGCCAGAGTCATCTCCAGACGAGGCAGACAGCACCAAGCAAGAAGGAACAGGAACCACATCCCGAATATGAGCAGTCACCGAAGATATCCAGTCCCTAATATCCCTTAGCTAAGTGGTCGACACCCGAAATTACTGCAAGAAAAGGAAAAATCAGTATTAAAGCAAGGATGACCAAAACAGAAAAGAAAGAGAGAAAAGAACAGAAAGGTATACCACAAGTCGGAGGACCTCCTCTATCAAACCCAACTCCTCTGGATCCATCGCATGAGGATGGTGCAACATAGGCACCATCCCTCCATCAGCCCGTCGGATGTTGTACAAAGGGGTATGCAACCGCACAAAAGTGACCTCCGAGGTCGTCGCCGCCACAGATGCCAACGGACCACCGCCGCCGTGGGAAGAACCCACCTCCATACTCGAACCCACTGGAAGGAAGGGCAACGCATCATATATGCTGGGCTCCATCAACCAGCTTGTCACGAAATCCATATAGTCATACGGCGTAGCCGTATCGGTGTATAGCAGGTAGGACTCTCCAATCATCGCCATGATCCTCTCATCCTCCAACATCAGTCGCTCCTACCTCATAGACATAGGAGGCTGCGTGGGTGGCACCACCACCTCCTCAGCAATCTGACGAATCACCCTATCCCCGAGGTACCAGGAATGGCCGAACTCATGCGCCAGTAAGCGCCTCATCTGTGCATTCACCCCAGTCACTCCCACATCCTGAATGGATGTCCCCCTGGGATAAAAGGTCACCTGAAAATATCCAAGAGAGCATAAATCAATAAAAGATCAGAAGGTGCAAAAACCAAGACTGAAATGGAAAGAGTCTTACTCTACCACTGGTCAGGTCATTCAAGACATGACGCACTGCCTCCAGGGAGAGAGATCCTTTTGACTACCGATTGGCCTTACTCCATAGATACAATCGGCAGAAGTCCCCAATGGTGTCGTTCTTCAAGGCGATCAGTGGGGTATTGCACCCAGTCACCTCATAGAACCACGTCTGAATTCGCAAACAAAAAGAGACGCGTAAGGAAAATGCGAATGCATGAAAAGAAAATGCACAAATTAAAGAATACCTCAAGAAGGTACGTGGCCCCAGTAAAGGTTTGTCGACAACACCGGATGAATGCATCCAAATAGGAGTAAAGGGTTGCCAAGGTCAGACTCCCCCAATCATAGAAGGGGATGTTCGAAAATATCCTCAGGTACGACAAGAACCACAAATGGACGACGTCGCCGCTCGACACCACCATGAAACCTCCCAACACCAGCAGAATGAATAATCGGGCCATCTGCCTCACTTCCAGCCCGTCCTCCATATCGATTTCCGTACCTAACATAACATCCTTTAGCAAGGACAACAGGATAGAATCTCCAGAAACTATCCTCCTTACATCACCAAGTGCCGCATGCACTGCCTCCGATCTCACCCGTAAAGAGAGATCCACCTCTATCTTCTCTCCATCACAATCTAGCCCCAGTAGCTGCTGTACGTCTATGGGAGTCACAGTCATCTCCCTGAAGCCGAAATGAAAGGTGTGGGTAGTGTCCCACCACCTCTCTCCCAGAGCGCACAAGATCGTTGTCGAACGAGGCGTCTCATCGAGCGCCGATGCTAACCTCCCAAAACCCGCTGATGAGACCACCCAGTGCACCATAGGTGGGAGATGCTCCCAAACATCCTTGAGCCCCGTTGTCCCACGGGCACACATGTTCTTTAAAGAAATATCAGACTAGCAAAAAGAAAAGTCTGAGCACAAGTCAAGAAAGAAAAATCAGCAAAAGAGAAAAATGCCAAAGGTCGGGCTACTTACATAACCGCCGGGGATCACTCTCGAAGAGAGATGACGCGATGGCTCCCGCAGCAAAGTCCGCTCATCCGCAACAGGATCAAACGCATAAAAGGAGTCCTCACTCCCCAAAGCAAGGGGCATCCTGTCCCTCCAATCCATATTTGCCCAGTCATCAACGGTCAACCACTCCTGGTGGACTGCAGTGCTCACAAAGGCGGCCATTTCTTGAAGATCGGAATGCCAGAATGATTTACAGAAGAATCGTAGAGAGAGAGAAAGTAAAAAAAGCTGTGAAAAAATGAAGGGATTCACCCCTTTTTATAGGATGCCAAGCGCCATGCCGATCGGCACCTCCCCCTACCATACCGATCAGCACTGACTCCTCACCTTCTCGAGGCAGCCCAAAAGTTCATGCCATTGCCGAATGGCACCCTTTATACCATGCCGACCGACACCCCACCTTAAATTTCGTACAGAAATTCCCAAAAAATACCAGAAAGCCCCGAAAAATCCTCAGAAAAGTCCTGAAAATCCCAGGATGGATTTTGAACATTTTCACTAAGAAAATTTTGCGTTCCCTCGAGCGAAACCCCTTATTTCCCCAACGTAATCCTCAAAAACCAAGTGAAACTCCTCCCGACAAAGCTTCAGAGGATCTCTGAGGATCGCCTGACACTTCCTCCAGCGAAATCTCTTACAACACCAAAATAGGTTGTTCCCCCCTGCGAGGTCTCCTAAAGGCTTCCCCAGCTATCAGCTCCCCAGCTCAGATCAAAATCACAAAGCACCTTCTCTAGCAGAGTCAAAATTAAATATTTATCCACTATTGGGTCATAATTGACCCCGGTCTTGGATCGTCACCTGAGTTAGGTCAGAATTGTCCTCGATCCTCGGTCGTCACCACTCTTGGGTCATAATTGGCCCCGGTCTTAGATAGTCACCTGAGTTAGGTCAGAATTGACCTCGATCCTCGGTCGTCACCACTCTTGGGTCAGAATTGACCTCGATCTTGGATCGTCACCTGAGTTAGGTCAGAATTGACCTCGGTCCTCGGTCGTCACTACCCTTGGGTCAGAATTGGCCCCGGTCTTGGATCGTCACCTGAGTTAGGTCAGAATTGACCTCGTTCCTCGGTCGTCACCACTCTTGGGTCAGAATTGGCCCCGATCTTGGATCGTCACCTTAGTTAGGTCAAAATTGACCTCGGTCCTCAGTCGTCACCACTCTTAGGTCAGAATTGGCCCCGGTCTTGGATCGTTACCTGAGTTAGGTCAGAATTGACCTCGATCCTTGGTCGTCACCACTCTTGGGTTAGAATTGGCCCCGATCTTGGATCGTCACCTGAGTTAGATGAGAACTGACTTCGGTCCTTGGTTGTCACCACTCTTGGGTCAGAATTGGACCCGATCTTGGATCGTCACCTGAGTTGGGTAAAAATTAACCCCGATCCTCGGTCGTCACCACTCTTTAGGTCAGAATTGATCTCGGTCTTGGATCATCACCTGAGTTGGGTCAAAATTGTTCCCGATGCTCGATCGTCACCACTCTTTGGGTCAGAATTAACCTCGATAATCAAACCTTTAACCTAAGCTCGTAGATTCGGATTTGATCCTCATAATTGATCATCCTCAGCACAATCCTTAGGTCCTCATAATCGGACTCGACCCTCTGAATCGGTCATACTCCCTCAAAAGAATTATGTGGTGTCTATTCGACGGTCATCATTTGTTCCAAAATCACCCGTCGAGGGTCTCTGTGGACACCCCATTCTGTTAGCCCCCTAACTCTCCTTAGGTCCCTAGTACCTCCCCTCATCACTACAAACCTAGGTCATGTCCCGAGTACTGACCTAGAAGCCATCAGGCACTCCCCGGCTCAGTTTGACCAAAAAGTCAAACTCTTTATCTCGACTGAGACTCAATGAATCTTCGAAGGGCACTGAATACCCTTTTTAAAGAACCACCCTGTGCGCGATTTCGACTTACCATGCGGACGAACGATTTGTTTGCTTCCAAAACTTGACCTAGAGGCCATCGGGCGCTCCCGGGCTCTGTTTGACCTTTGTCAACTCTTTATCTCAATCGATACTGAATGAATCTTCGAAGGGCACTGAATACCCTTTCCAACGGTCCATCCCGTGCGCAATTCTAACTTTCCATGTGGACGAACGATTCGTTTGACTTCGAGACGTCACTGAATGCTTCTCAGGCCCGGTTGACCAAAGTCAACTCTCCAAACTGGGTCAAACTCTTTGGAATGTCGAAGTATATCTCCTAAACTTTCCAATGGTCCTCCCCGTGCGCGATTCGTACTTACCATACGGAGGAACGATCCGTTTGCGTCCGAATGATTCCCCATTCAATGGACTGACAAACGCTTCAGAGCCATATTTGACCCAAAGTCAACTCCCTAACTCGGGAACGGTCCAATGAATTTTAAAGGTCTCTTAATTACCTTTCCAATGGTATGCCCCGTGCATGATTCTGACCAACGATTTGCCCTCGGCGGGCGATTTTCTGAAAAATCCTAAAGCGCACTGCCAAATGGCAAGTTCCAGACCCTGCCGATAGGCAGGAACAGGTATATGTCGATCGGCACTTACCTGTGCCTATAAAAAGAGGCCTTCACCTCATTTACGAGGGGAGCCCAGATCTGATAAAAATCTCTCTCAGCGAATCCCAAAAACCTCTCTCGAAGGCAGCGTGATTTCAACTTCCAAATCCCTTTTTTACTTCCACTTTTCATCATCCTTTTCATCAAACTTGGTGAATTATCCAATCTCTATCATCATCCAAGTGCAAGGGCTACTCTCCAACATTCAAGATCAAGCTCAAGATCTTCAAGAAGGTCCAACTTTCTCAAACTCTCTCTTAAATTCTCTTAAATTCCCAATAACTTGTTTTCTTACTTAGCACTTTTATTATCTCATCTCACACATCCTAAATATACTTTTTATTTAGTATTATTGCACATCTCATATTTTCATATAAATAAAAACCCAAAAAAGAAAAGAAAAAGAGGGTTTGCTCATAAATTCCAAGTAGGGATTCTCAAACTTTTCCCACACTTTTCTCACAACTAAAACACTTTTTCTACACACACACACACACTTACAAATAAGAGATACCCATTTGTATTTATGGGATAAACCCCACCCCTCATTTTGTATGTGAACTACGTGGATTTTGATGCCTTTATAGGCTACGTAGGCATCTTGGGGTAAAACCCGAGACTCGAGTCCTTTTTCTCATTTTCTATCTTCCCTAAATCTATTTTCCTTATATTCTATATACTTGTTCTTAGTGATGTATTACCCCATATGCGTTATCGTTCCATTATAATGATCAACGTAAGGGTAATCGTGTAAATCTTACTTTCTAATATTATTCTTATATCTTCCTACGGATGACTCGCTTTATCTTTTCCATGATACAAGTCGAGGATTCCTACCTCCATTCTATATATACACATGCACACATATCAAGGGAGAAATATAAAGGAAGATAGAAAATATCCATGAGAGATTGAAAGGGCATAATGGGTGCCTAACACCTTCATATTTCGTAACTAAGCCTCCGAACCCTTCTCGAATCATTTGGTTTCGCACGCACCAGTATGTCTTTGGATGCCATCCTTCGGGGTGGCTTCCCCTTTTTCTTTTGTCTGTTTTGAGTAAAATAGACTGGCGACTCTGAATCTCTCTACATTTTAACACCACATCTCAAACGACGCCGGCCGAAGCGTTCCCGAGAGGGACACGCGGGACCCGAAGGATCCTTTCCTTCGCGACGGGGATCGGGAATGGCCACAGGAGTAACTGGTTACTATATATGGTTTATCATGGGCTTTTCAAAGACTACGGGTTTGATGACTAATCTACCCGCAAGGGTGTACTATTTGTATGGGATGGTGTGTGTTAATTGGCGTTTGATAAACTGAAGGATAATTTAACTTCAGCACCCATACTAGCACTGCCTAGTCTAGGAGTGGAGTATATAGTGTACATTAATGCATCATTATAGGGACTGGGTGGGGTGTTGTAGCAAGAAGAACAGGCTATAGATTATGACTCTAGGAAGCTTAAGCCTCATGAGAATAACTACCTTACCCACGACTTGGAGGAGACATTATTTGTTAGGGGAGAATTTCATCTATTCACGGATCACAAGTCATTGCAGTATTTGTTCACTCAAAGAGAGTTGAATATACGACAGTGCATGTGGCTTGAATTCGTGAAAGATTATCAGTTTGATATACATTATCACCCAGGGAAGGCTAACATGGTAGCAGACGCGTTGAGTCGTAGTCCTGAGGGTGAACTAGTCGTAGTGTGGAAAGCTAAATAGAAGGAACTGTTCCATCAGGATTCCATTGATAGGTCATTTATGTCAGTTATGAACGTTAGTCCTTAGATTGTGATGAGGGTAGTAAAGGCTCATGAAGTGGATCCATTCTGTCAGGAGAAAATTTGATAACTGTTGGCCAAGAGAGCAAAGTCTTACTCAGTGAGTTCTAAGGGAGGCTTGTGCTTTAATGGTAGACTGATTGTTCCGAAGGGGGATGAATTGTGGCACACCGTGATGTCAGAGTCGCATGGATCCCGATTTGCGGTAATCCCGGTGGGGATAAGATATACCAAGATATGCGGCAAACATATTGGTGGAGTGGGATTAAGAGAGACATTACTGAGTTCGTCTCTAAATGTACTACCTATCAGTTAGTGAAGGTGGATCACCAGAAACCAGTCGGGTTGCTTCAGCCTCTAAAGATTCCAGTGTGGAAATGGGAGAGCATTTCCATCGATTTTATCACTAGGTTGCCTACTAATAAGAGGGTTCACGATTCCATCGGGGTGATTGTGGATCATTTGACTAAGGTAGCTCATTTCTTGCCGGTTCAGAGTAATTTTACGATGTGGCAGTATGCACAACTCTTTATAGACGAGATAGTGAGGTTAGATGGGGGTACCGCTTGATATTGTGTCCGATCGGGATAAGATCTTTGTCTCCATATTTTGGAGAGTTTTCACGAGGCCATGGGTACCAAGGTTCGATTGAGTACGACCTATCACCCGCAGACGGATAGGCGGATCGAGCGTACTAACAAGATGCTAGAGGATATGTTACGCATGTGTATTCTTGATTTTGGAGGGAGTTGGTAGCAATACCTTCCCCTTGGTAGAATTTGTGTATAATAATTCCTACCAGTTTACCATTGGTATGGCCCCATTTCAGGTGTTATATGGTAGACCTTGTCGCTCTCCCGCATGTTGGTTAAAGGCGAGGGACAACAAGCTACTTGGCTCGGAAGTGATTCAGGATAAGTCTTCCAAGATTGATATGATCAGGAGTCACATTCGGGTAGCCCAGGATAGACAGAAGAGCTATCCCGATGCCAAGTATTTCTTCAGGGAGTTTAATGTGGGGTACCAAGTGTTATTGTGGGTATCTCCTATGAAGGGGATCATGAGGTTCAAGAAGAAATTGGCTCCGATATATATAATACCATTTCCTATTATTGAGAGGGTTGGACCAGTAGCTTACCGACTTGGGTTGTCGGAGCATTTGTATAGGATACATGATGTGTTCCATATTTCTTCGATGAGGCGATATCTCCGAGATGAGTTAGATCACACTCATATTGTGTTGGAAGAAGTTGATTTACATCCAAATAGTTCTTACGATGAGCGACCAGTGGCAATTTTAGACCGTGGTGAGAGACGTCTAAGATCAAAAGTAGTTCTTCTTATGCGTGTTTAGTGGGCACACCATAATGTGGAGGAGTCTACTTGTATGGGGATGATATGCGCGACAGGTACCCGGACTTATTTCTACCAGGTATGCCTTTTTCCGAATTTTGGGATGAAATTATGTTATTAGGGGAGAAGTATGTAATACCCCGTAATTTTAATGATTTTAAAAATGGGATTAATTAGGATTAATTGTGAGATAATTTAAATTAATTCAGATTTAAATATTATTCGAGAATAAAGTAATATGCGAGGTATGTTGAATATTACTTAGTGATTAAAATTAATACATAATTATGACTTTACATATGATTATAATTTAATAAAATTATCGCAAGTGATGAATACGACAATTACGGGAATTAAGTCGGGATGCGCGTGTGAGTCGTATCGGGTCTAAATTTAAAAGAATTAAAAGTAAAATATGTTTATGTCATCCAAATGGTCATTTTGACTGCGTCAACATGTCCGAAAGGGTTTAAATAGTCAAAAAGTCTACTTGGGTGTTTGATTTGGGTCTCGGGACACTTTGAAACAGAATAGACACCTCAGAGGGGTATTTTGATCATTTTATATAGGAGGTGAATAGTAACCACGAAAATTGAGGATTATTATATAAGTCTCAAAGGTGGTAAGATTCATAGTTCATTCAAAAAACTTAGAGAGAAATCCATACGGGAGAGTAAGAGATTTCTCTAGAAGTGAAGAGACACCTCTAGGAAGCCAAAAAGCCAAAGGTCATCCTACACCATCATCGCCACCAGAAGTTGGCCGAAAAAAGGAGAGGACGACCAGTAGACTATCATCCCCAAAGGTTCAGACCTAAAATTTAAAGGCAAGTGACTTAATCTTTACAAAATTAGCGTGTATAATGTCCATGTTAGGATAGTTGTAGAATTATGAGAATTTGCATGATTTAGAGATAAACCATGATGATTTTAATGGACTCTTGAATATGAGTAATATGAAGAACAAGCCTCATTTTGATTATGTATTTTAATCCAAGAATTTGGAATCATTTGATAAAGAAAATATGAGTTTTATATGTTATTCTTGGAGAAATGATAAAATATGATTTTTTGGTAATTGTGAGAAATAACTTGTTTAATCCAAACTAATTGATGGTTGTGGTTGTTTCATGATAGTAAATCATTTATATATGTTGTTATATCATGTGGAATTAATTATAAGGAGTTTGGGATCTTAAAATTGAGGATTTGAGGATGAAAAGTAGTTAAACTCGTAGGCCAAATATGCAGAAACATAGGCTCATACCTGTTCGGTCGATCAATTGACCTTGAATGCCGATTGATCGAACATATCGATTAATCGATCTAGACTATCGATCGATCGACAATACCATAATACATATTTTGATTTTGTTAAGGCTTGATTAGATTCCCCACTTCCAATGCTTAGTGTAAATTGATTATAGCATAATGGGATTTAGGGAAGGTCTATAGGGTGGTAATTGAGACCCGAAAATTATTTATGTGGAATTAATCCTTATAAATAGAATAATAGATTAAAGGATAATTACAGTTTATCGAAGAATAAATCCATTTAAGGGTAATATGAATTTGTAAAAATTCGGGATTTGGGATGGCACGGACCAGTAGGGTGTGAATAATTGCCTACTATATTATTTGAGGAATAATGTATTACTTTCGAGTGATGGGATATCTCACGAAATATATGTTAATAAGTAAAGTCATAATCTATTAATACGTAGGATATTAGAGAGAGAAATATACTACGTATGGAATTATCATATAGGTTGTGTGAATATCGTATTGATATTATAAAGGTGGGGTGAATACCTATATTATTATTTGTATGACATACCTATGCTGCTTGCTATCGGGGTGGAAGTTTTGGATTATGGTCGATCTTGTCCAGACAAACCCATTTGTGGGATTTTAGATTTGTACCTTGAGCATAGGACCTTGGACACATTCTGTCGGTGGCGACGGTTGAATGGGAGCGTAAATATGTGCGTGACCCATTCGGCTAGGGAGTATGCTCGCCTCTAAATATGTGTGTTATATTATTTATGGTTTGGGAGAGACGTCGAACAAAGACTCCTTTTTACAGCGAGAGATGTAACTGGACATGATAGCAGAGTATGCATGCATCGCAGCTGTGTCTGGGAGGTGCCATATTAGTATATATAATAGTGTGATGAATATATATATACACACACTATGATGTTATCTACTGTGTGAATTAGTAGATAAAAATGAATAATAAAATATAGATTGAATTAAGTAAGTGAATACTTAATCCTAGAAGGCCTAGCTTATCTTAAAGAGAAATGAACATGTTTAATTAATATAAGTATTACGTGGAAGATACGGGATAAGGAGAAGAGATAGAGTAATAATTAAGAACCTTATTGAGGGAGATAATAAGGTACGTTAGTCGTGCACACTAGATGAGTGGTGAGATTCTCAAGTGAGAGCTGAGAACTAACATGTACATAACACCTTCTTAATTGCACTTGTTAAGCACTTGCTATTTTTAAAATCTTTTACAATCGGGCTCTGACCCGTTTACTTTCACATTCTCTTCTATATTATATATATATATATATATATATATATATATATATATATATATATATATATATATATATATATCACCAGGTGCCCAACATCAGGGACGTCCAGCTTAGCGGATGGATATTTTGATGTGTTTCTGGAGATGAAGCTTTGGATTAGACGATCTTAGTTCATTGATTCCTATCTTTGTAGTTATTGGTTCATTTAGCGCATGTCGCCCAGGATTTAGTTATCTCATTTCAGTTCAAGATATAGTTTTTGTTTTATGGCAGTACTCTTTATATTGTTGGGTTGGATGATGATATTGAAATATTAAACTGGAAAGTTTATTCCAGTCAGATTTTATTGATGGCTTTTAATTTAGTGGTGATATGATATTTTATTATTGTACAGTGTTGTGGAATGGAATTAATAAATAAAAATAAAAACATTGGGAAAGTTTTGACACTTAGCTTAATTATTTATTAGGTGAATAAATAAGAAATTATTTTTCGACAATGATGCTAAGACTGATCCAAATGGATATTCTGATTTAATTTAATAAAGGACTGATCACCCGATATTTAATTAGGCGGGGTGTCACAGACTATTACCATTCTAGAGTCTGAGTTATTTGATGAATTTTATGCACGATTATCCGATACCGTTAACTCTAGTTTTAATTTAGGTGAGAAAATTTCTGAGACGCATTTAGTTAAAAAGATTTTGAGATCACTTTCGGCCCATTTTATTCCTAAGGTTACTATGCTCAATTCTTTGGGGATATTAGATACATTTAGGTTAAAAGAAATCGTAGGAGACCTTCAAACGTATGATATTGACACGTTTCCAAAAAATGTTAAACCTAAGAAAAAGTGAATTGCATTAAAAGTTCAAGCTAAAGGAAAGATAAAGTGTTATCTAACTTGTAGTATGATTTTAATTTGGCTGATTTAGCCTTTTTGTAAACAAATTCAAAAAAATTCTCAAACTTAGAAAATAAAATACTTTCAAAGAAAATAAGAGTTTTGAAAAAGACAAAAAATATAAATGGGGTAAAAAAAATTGAACAAGAAAGAAAAGACTACCATAGGAAAGATGAAGAGATATGTTATGAGTGCAAGGGTAAGGGTCACATAGCTCATGAGTGTACTACGAGATTAAAAAGACAATGAAAAGGAAAATATGCCTTCAATGCCATGCTTAGTGATAGCGATGTAGAGTCAGTGGATTCCGGGGATGAATTTCCACATGGATGTAAATTCATCGCGTTCATGACTAGTTATGTTAGAACATCTAGTGCACCTCACGTCGATGAGAAAGCTGCTAAACATGATGACCTCAACAGTGATTATAGTCATTCCAAAGAGAGTGAGGGAGATGACATTTTGAGTGAGGGCAAGGGTGACATTCAATATCCTTACGGAAAAATTTACGCCGAGTCCTTTAAAATGAAGAAACAAAATAAAGGTTTAGCACTTAAAGTTTTAGCTTTATAGAAGGAGTAGAAAGAGGAGAGAGAGAGAGATAGACTCGGTGAGAGTTTCTTTGGGAAAGAGACTCATTTTTGTAAAATTGGAAAATGGTTACTTGACCAACAAAGTGTCTAGTCTTACGAGAGATCTTCAAGCATTCGTGGAGACTCATGAGGAACTTGAAGCCCTTTTATCCCAACTCAAGAAAGATCTCGAACATTCCCCGGAGGTTAAGGTTACTATAGAGGATACATCGAAGAAGGTTAGAAATATTCTCCTCGGTCCCACTTTAGGGTTTAGTGAGAGACAAGGAATAGGTTAGGACGGTGCATCCACATTCCATGCCGCACTAGAATCGGTTCCTAAATTTGTGGTAGATCTTTTGGGCCTCGACCTAAACCAAAATAAGGAGTTTAACCTAAAAAAGCGAAGCAAGGTAGACCTAAGAAAGTTTATTTTTGCACCTTTTTCAAGAGGAGATGTCACCCTAGGGATTTTTTTACACAAGTTAGGTAGAACTTGACATACACAAACTCCCACGCACCACTATAGGGACTTTGCTAGTCTTAAAGAGCAAGTTAATGTAATACCTCGTAATTTTCAAGGCTTTATTTATGAATATGGTATATAATTTTCATAATAATATTATTTTATTAATCGAGATATTGATATTATATTTATTTTTACTTGAAATGAATCGAATATTTAAATTCAAATTTAATTGGCTTTTGGACATTTTATAATGGTTTAAATATGTAAAGTTGACATTTTATATTAAAGGACAATATGTGTTAGCTTAGTCTCCAAGCTACGGTTTGAGAGAGGGATTATATAAGGAATATTATGGGTGATTATAAGTAAAGGGAGATGAAAAAGAGAGGCTAAAAAACGAAATACAAAGAGGCAAAAACGAGTGGAATGAGAAGAGCCAATTTGCAATGTTTAGATCAGCTTTTTGAGTGCATTCGAATGAGATTTGAGAAAAATCCAAAACACTTATCCGACTCAATATTTCGTGTAGAATCCAAATATGAAGACGGATCAGCGATTCAAATAATTTTTGGACATTATTTTTCTGGGTTTTTAAAATAGGACTGTTTGGGATTATCTTGTGTTGGCGCTAGAACATGATTTGATTATTTTTGCGAGGAACGTGATGGTGCGATCAGATTTTGAGGCTGAATTTATGTGGCGATTAATGTGATGATTTTGGGGTATGGGATTTTACACAATATGCTCTTTAAATCTCTCAAGAGTCTATTCCGTTGATTTCTTATTAATTGAACTCATATTTGAATTGATAAATTCATTGAAATCTGGAAAAATAATTGTTGAATTATTTTGATTCATGTGGTATCATTATATTATTGTTGAGCACGTTGTCATGAGATTTTAATATGGCACAGATGTTGGGCACTCGCTAAAATTTCTGTTTCCCGGGGCTATGACTTGATAAAGCATATGCGGATGGGGTGAGGCCTGGTGACCCATTGATGTGTTGTTGAGGAATTTATTGATAATTGCTATTGAGATTCGCATTTGATTTGAATATTCATACTCGTGTTGTTACGCTTTATTCATCGCTAACATATATTTGTTTAGCATCTTTCATGTCGTGGATTTATATTATTGTGGGATTCTTTTAGATGCTCTATACCTTGCTATTTTCGGATTTGGTTAGTTTTATCGACAGTGGCGCTTCGCTTCACTCTCCCTGGGCGCGCGGGGTGTTACAAAATGGTATCAGAGCTTAGGTATACGACAACCCTCTCTTGGGTATTGGGTCTAGCATGCGGGTTGAATATGTTTACTTTGAAGATAGAAAATTTTGAGGACTTTAGTGTGTGATTTTTGGAAATAGAATTGAGTAGCATTTTATTTCGAGTGTAAGGTTTCGTCGAATTTCGAGGACGAAATTCTTTTTCAAGGGAGAAGTATGTAATACCCCGTAATTTTGAGGGATTTATTTATGAAAATGGTATATAATTTTTATAATAATATTATTTTATTAATAGAGATATTGATATTATATTTATTTTTACTTGAAATGAATCGAACATTTAAATTCAAATTTAATTGGCTTTTGGACATTTTATAATGGTTTAAATATGTAAAGTTGACAATTTTATATAAAAGGGTAATATGGTAATATGCGTTAGCTTAGGCTCCAAGCTAGGATTTGAGAGAGGGATTATATAAGGAATATTATGGGTGATTATAAGGAAAGAGAGATGAAAAAGAGAGGCCAAAAAACGAAATACAAAGAGGCAAAAACGAGTGGAATTAGAGGAGCCAATTTGGAATGTTTAGATCATCTTTTTGAGTGCATTCGAATAAGATTTGAGAAAAATCCAAAACAAGTACCTAACTCAGTTTTTCGTGTAGAATCCAAATCTGAAGTCGGATCAGAGATTCGAATAATTTTTGGATCTTATTTTTTCGGGTTTTAAAATAGGACTATTTGGGGTTATCTTGTGTTGGGGCTTGAACATGATTTGATTATTTTTGCGAGGAACGTGATGGTGCGATCAGATTTTGAGGCTGAATTTATGTGGCAATTCATGTGATGATTTTGAGGTATGGAGTTTTACACAATATGCTCTTTAAATCTCTCGAGATTTTATTTCGTTGATTTCTTATTAATTGAACTCATATTTGAATTGATAAATTCATTGAAATCTGTAAAAATAATTGTTGAATTATTTTAATTCATGTGGTATCATTATATTGTTGTTGAGCACGTTGTCATGAGATTTTAATATGACACGGATGTTGGGCGCCCGCCAAATATCCTGCTTCCCGGGGCTATGACTTGATAAAGCATATGCGGATGGGGTGAGGCCTAGTGACCCATTGATGTGTTGTTGAGGAATTTATTGATAAATGCTATTGAGATTCGTATTTGATTTAAATATTCGTACTCGTGTTGTTACGCTTTATTCATCGCTAAGATATATTTGTTGAACATCTTTCCAGTCGTGGATTTATATTATTGTGGGATTATTTTAGATGCTCTATACCATACTATTTGCGGATTTGGTTAGTTTTGTCGATAGTGGCGCTCCGCTCCGCTCTCCCTAAGCGGGCAGGGTGTTACAATTAAGTTCCTAGTCTTAACTTCACAAAGCTTAATGGATGAATTTCAATAGATGCCTATTCCATTTGAGAACGATTCTAATGCTCCGACTAGAGCCAACAACGATAAGGGAAAACAAAAGGTTACCACCACTTGGGTACCTAATCAAGATGATAAAGTCCTTATTATTCACGTTGCTTTCAAGGTTTAAAATACTTCCCAATGGTATTTTGATAGTTGGTGTTCTAGGCACATGACTGGTGATATATCAATTTTTGCCAACCTTGAGGATCGCAAGGAAGGAAAATTCACCTTTGGAGATGGGAGTAGGTCTAGTATTTTAGGACATGGATGTGTTGAGATACTCAGATTTTCTAAACTAGAGAATGTGTTTTACGTAAAAGTTATAAGCAAACTTAATTAGCTTAAGCCAATTATACGACACAAACTTTGAGTTAAAGTTTTTCCGGTTCGAATGTAACGTATATGATCAATTCGGTGACCTTTTATTATAAGGAGTGAGGACCGTAGATAATTGCTATGGGATTATTTCCAAGTCCTCCTTTATGCGCAATAGTTCCACGATCTTCTCTATGGATCTTTGGCATGAATGATTGGATCATGTTAACTTTATAAATCTTGAGAAATTAGTGAAAAAGTATCTCGTTTGTGGCTTACCGTCAATTTGGAAACCAACTTCCTCAGTTTATGTACCTTGCTAATAAGGAAAACAATTCAAAGTCCCCATCGAAAGGCGAATACCATTACCACCACACATGTTTTGGAGTTAGTTCACATGGATCTTATGTGTCTTACTTGCTCGGAGAGTTTAGATGGTAAGAGATACATTCTTGTAATGGTCGGTGACTTTTTGAGATACTTTATTATGGGGTTCCTTAGAAAAAATTCTGATGAGGTTGAGTTCCTAACAACCAAGCGTCATGTCATACAAAACCAACATGGTGTCACTATTAATCAGATGTGTAGTGACAATAACACTAAATTTAAAGTAACCGGTCTAGATAGATATCCTGATGGAGTGGACATCAAACACTTATTTTCGACCGTTCGTACTCCTGAACAAAATGGGATAGTTGAGAGGAAGAACCGGACGATACAAGAGATGGATAGATCCATGCTTTTGGGGAGAAACATGCCTAGAAACCTTTGGGCAGAGGCAATGAGTACCGTATACCATACGATGAATAGGGTATATCTTCGTCCGCACAAGCTACACATGCCGTATGAGTTGTGGATAGGGAAGAAGCCCAACTTATCATATTTCTGGGTCTTTAGGAGTACTTGCTACATTTTTAGAGATAGAGAGAACTTAGGAAAGTTCGATTTTCAGAGTCACAAAGAGACATTTTTAGGTTATTCATCATCGAGTAGGGCTTATAGGGTGTTTAACCTTATAAGATCGGAGGTTTTGGAGTCAATAAATGTCATGATTAGAGATGGAGAGCCCTCGGTGTCTTTTGACCCTAATCCTAAGTGTGAGGATGATTCACCCCTAGTGACGATCTCATCCTTCCTCATACTACCTCGGTAGACTCCACTCTTTATTTAGAGGATCCACATGCTTGGGTTCAAAAGAGCAATGACCCTTTCATTATATTTGGTGATCCCACACTAGGTGTCAAGACTGACACTCAACTTGAGAATGTGGTTAGATACCTTTGCTATACCTCCTTAGTCGATCCCAAGAATATGAAAGAAGCACTCAGGAATGACCATTAGTTATCCGTTATGCAAGAAGAGTTGCTTCAGTTTTGCACGAACAATGTCTGTGAGTTAGTCCCCTAACCAATCAAAATAAATGTCATAGGTACCAAGTGGATTTACAAGAATAAGATGGATGAGAATGGTACCATATTTTATAATAAGGCTAGGTTGGTCGCTCAAGGCTACAGACATATTAAGGGTGTGCACTTTGACAAGAAATTACCTCCCATTGCTAGGCTTGAGTCCGTTCGCTTACTACTCTCCATAGCTTGTCATATAAACTTCAAGTTATGTCAAACGGATGTCAAGAGTGCCTTGTTTAACGACATTCTACAAGAGGAATTTTATATGGAACAACCAAAGGGGTTTAATGACCCAAAGCACCCAGGACACGTCTTTTATCTTAAGAAGGCCTTATATGGTTTAAATCAAGAACAATGCGCTTGGTACGAGAGGCTTGATAGCACATATATTGCACCTTACTGCCGTGGCTACATGCTGCGGACCAAATTACACCTGTCGCAACCCTCATAATCTAGTTGCCTGGTTAGAAGACCTACCGCAGCCCTTAACATACTGGCTGCGACCACAGGCTCTCCATTTAACTGACGTAGCCTCGCTGCCACATGATGTGACCCCAGATGTAGTAGGGTGCGACCCTCATTCATTCACCTAGCAGGTCGCATCCCCTTTTTACTTAGCAGTAATATAACATCTACACCTATAAATATTGGTCCACACCTCGAGATTAGGGGGATCCATTTTCCTACACCAATAATTAGCTCAGAGATGATTATACTCTCCTAGACGGTCTCCAGACCACTCGGTCCATCTTGGGGGCTACTGACCGACATCACAACCATCTCTTCGACACATCGAAATCCTCATAAACATATATTCTCTTTTATTCACATGCTTGTACGCCTCTTTAGACATAACTACTATGTACTAAATAGCATATAGAATTAGAGTGTGGCACCAAAGTGGACGTAAGCTCATTATTATAGCTGAACCACTCTATATCTTGTATTTTATCTCTCTTACTTTCTCTAATTACTTATTACGCACATTATACTTGATTTGCTGATACGAGAATGAAAAGTGGACGATTTCTCATATCATCAATTTGGCGCCGTCTATGGGAACCAAGGTATTTCAATCGTGTTTCTCTATATTTAGAGTTCTTAAACCCCTCATTTTATTCAGGGGATCCTTTGAATCATCATCTCATAGATAAATTTTGGTTATTGAGCTCTATTTTATATTTACACCCTTAAATGGGTATTTCATATATTCAGATTTGTTCTTAGGTCTTCATTTTATGACCTTAGATCTATTTTACATACCCCTGTGATATCATTTCATCTAGATAATGCTGAAAAGCATGATGGGCTTTAGCCCCGTAAAGATGAGTGATTAAGGAAGGATTATATTTACTTCCTTTTTGTTTTTCTTTGCCTATGATGTAGGGTTTATCATGAGAATCGTGTTGTTTTATGCACCCTGATGATATTCTCTCATTGATAGACCCTAGTAGGTACGCTTTCTACGTATTTTGAGAGAAAAACTCAATTTATGGGTTCCAATTTTGGGATTGTTCCCTTCACCGCCTAGGCAGGGATACGACCTGGCAGTTCAACTGCCTTTCCTACGGTAACCCCCTACTAGTGCGGTTCTATTACAACAGCTCCAAATCATCGGGGAAAGGACCCAGGTGGTCTTTAGCTCAACCTTGGTGAATATCATTCAAAGGCCACGACAGCACACCTATGTGCCTTACTGGCCGCTGCCTCATCAGTAATATTATGTAGCAATTTAAATGCTGCATCCGAACTTCATACTTGGTTAATCCAATATTTCTGTGATTACTCACTTCTGCTATTTCTGTCTTAGATTATATATACTTTGTAAAGACTAACAAAGTAGAAAATGGAGGGAGAATCCATCCAGAGCATAGAAGTCAAAGATGAGATTGTGAAACTATATAACCACCACAACCATCTCTACGACAGTCATGCCTCACTCCAAATCCATGTCAACTGTTTGACCCAGAGGGTCCTCGTGCTAGAGGCTTCAGCCTCATCTAATGTGGGTGCGGCACCCAGGACCATTACCTCTTCAACCTTCGCTACCGTGACATTACCAGAAGTTCCATCTGCCGAAGAAGCTTGCAAAAACCAGAAAAGGAAAGCAGGGAAACCGGAAGAGAGCAATATCTCTAAGGCCTATACCCCATTGGCCTTCCAAATTAAGGAGATCTTAGAGTTCATAAAGGAGGATAAGATGCTCAGATATCCAGATAAGATGAGGGTTCCACCACACAAAAGGGACAAAGCCTAGTGGTGAAAATTCCACCAGCATCACGACTATGACACTGAGTAGTGCTATGCACTGAAAGATAAAATTGAGAGGCTCATAAGGTAGGGGATGCTCCAGCGGTTCCTGAAGGATGCCTGAGGGGTGCAGCCTGGCGGGATGGGCCACATGCCCATTTTTCATGCTTATGTTTTATATTTCATCTGTTTCTTTTTTATAGTGAAACTCTTCTTATGCTATTTTAAATTAAACTTTGTATTTTCCTTACAAAGTCATATATATGAATAGATATATGAAATGAGGTTCACTCTTATAGTGACATATTTTGATTCTCATTTTCATGAAATGTTATCTTATAAAAGACCTTTTTGTCTTAAACAGATCTCGATTCAAGACAATATGCTATATCGGGAATGATAATATCTAAATGGTCCCACAATTCCCGTCAAGACGCCTGATTGTCCGAGAGCAAGTGATAACTAAAAATGGTGAAAGAAACTATTGAGAGAAGCTATTTAAATTGGTCTACAACATCACTTATAAGGGCCTCAAGTGCCCTTTCTAAGCTTTCGGGATGCGTGATAAGAATTAGGGCCTTCAAGTGCCCGTTCTTAGCTTTCGGGATGCGTCATTAGCCCAGGGAGGTTACTCTCGCGTCAAACATCATTAAATTTGTGGATAGAGATGAAACATCATTAACTTGGTGGTCGCATATTATCTTGGGGAAGCTTCAGAATACCTAGCCCAGGAAGGCCTGATAATAACCCACAAGGGTCGGAGACTTAATCGTCTATGGAAAATCCTATATTTGAAGGGGCCTAAGACTTAATTGTCTGTGAATAATCCTATTATAGCCTGGGAGGCATTATATATATCCAAACATAGCTTGGGGAAGCTTTGTAATACCTAGCCTGGAGGGGGGGCTGATAATAACCCAAGCGAAGCGACTAAAGGAACACCATGAAAGGCAATCGAAGCAACTAAAAGATGCTATGAAACTGACATAACGAAGCATGCCAAATCTACAGAAGGATGGACTCAGCCCATCATTTGTTAGCAAGGGAATGAAATAATCCGCAACCCTATTAATATGGACACGACATTAAAAAAGGACATTCATTTAAATTGGGTGCCTCAAAGAAGCCCATCAATATGGTTGCAGACATCAAGGAGTTCATTCTGAGTAGTAAAGAGGGAGGTTGCGGCCTTATCATTTGGGTTGAATAAAACTTTGAAGGTAACGGAAGATTATAGCAAAATAAGTTAAGCCACGGCCTCGGCATTACAACCCACTTGGAAAAATTTATTATAGTCAATCCGCAGTCCCAAAGCCATCATTCTTTGTCACCACGTCTCGGGGGATAATAGCCATAGACTGGACAAATTTGAAGTCAAGGCAAAATACAAGTTATGAAGAGTCCTGAGGCAAAGCATAGCAGGCCGCAGCTTGTTTGGAGAAACTATTTATATATTTTTATCGCGACCTAATGCGCATTTACAGTTATGGAAGTAGTTTCACAAACAACTCAATCAAGCAATCAAACATATATACAAACAGTACGGAGTATTAAAAGCATTGCAAGTATTGAAGCATAGTAAAAAATTAAAGAGTTAGTCATACAGACAAAAGGCCGCAGCCTTATATATATCAAAATCGGTTTAAAAAAGGGGATGTAACCCAATGTTAAGAATGAAAAGAATAATAGTTGGCTGCATCATCTTCTAAATCTCCTTCCTCTCCTTTGACAGCTGTCTTGGTCTCCTCCTCAGCTTTCGCAGCCTCAACCTTAAGCCTGACTCTTGCTTTTGAGGTAGCCTTAATCTCAGCCACACATTGGTCATGCTCAGCATCACCCAACTTCTAGGACATGATTTTCTCTTTAGACTCCGAGAAATTTTTGATGACCCTATGCCTCAGCTCCTGTTACCCATGGAGGTAAGATTTATTGTTGATTAGGAAGAAGTCTTTAGAAGCCTTGAATAACTAAATAGTGCTATCAATGGCCAATTGGAGAGTCGCGGCATGATCTTCATCCTTTGTCTTGATGGCCTCAGCATGATCTTCCTTAATTTTCGTGATGGTCATGGCATGATCATCCTCTATCTTCTTTATCATCGCAGTATAGGCATGGGCATCATTGCCAAACTTGGTCTCTAGTTCCTCAAACTTCTCTTTAAGAGGTCCAAACTTATTATTTGCAAACTCCGTGGCCCTAGCAACTTCCATGGCTTGAGCTTGGGCAACCTTGAGGGACTCCATAGCTTGATTAAAATTTTCCTTGGCATTTTGCTTGGCTTGTTTTGCGACCTTAATGGTGGCATCTGCATTCATTTTACATAACTCAAGGACCATGGTAGAAGACTTCTTTCTAGCTTCAAGGGATTCAACCATTTCCTTCACCAAATCATCATTATAAACGTTGTCCACGACCTCTTTAAGCCTATAGAGAGCCTCATACTTGAGTTTATGGGTCGCCAAAGCTTCTGCATCCCGTAAAGGTATTGAGTTAGAAAAGAAATCTGAAGCTACAAAGAAGAATTATTGGAAATATGGAATTACTTACTCTCAGTAAACTATGGAGGGCATAAGACTCCACGTCCTCTTGGTCCTCATCCACCAACCCATCTATGTCGGCTTTATCCATCACCTTCCTTATCCCGTGGATAACACGGGTAGTTGTGTCCCAATAGGATTGAGGATCTAGCCCTCCCAGCTGTGTTCCAAAGAAATTCGCTCTCAATATGCTCTCAAAGGTTTAGGAAATATAATGAAGTCCACAACCGATTTTATTTATATAAGAGGGCGCGGGAAGATGAGGCGTCGCCTTGGAACTATCGCGGCATATTGGAAAGACTTAATTACTCAGCCGCAGCCCCAATTGCAATCTCTTGGCACTAGGACTTGGGGGCTTATTGATAGCATATATATTGCACCTTACTGCCGCGACTACATGCTGCGGACTAGATTACACCTACCACATCCCTTATAATCTAGTTGCATTCTTAGCAGACATGTCGCAACCCTTAACATACTGGCTGTGACAACAACCTCTCCTTTCAACTACCGTAGCCTCGTTGGAACAGGATGCGACCCCACATGTAGTAGGGTGCGTCCCTCGTTCATTCACCTAGAAGGTCGCATCCCCTTTTTACACAGCAGTAGTACAACATTTACACTTATAAATAGAGGTTCACATCTCGATATTAGGGGGATCCATTTTCCTTCACCAGTAATTAGCTCAGAGCTGATTATACTCTCCTTGACAATCTTCAGACCACTCGGTCCATCTTGGGGGCTACTCGCTGGCATCACATCCATCTCTTCGGCACACTGGAATCCCATAAACATGTATTCTCTTCTATTGACATGCTTATACGCCTCTTTAGGCATAACTACTATGTACTAAATAACATATATAATGAGAGTGTGGCACCAAAGTGGACGTAAGCTCATTATTACAGTCGAACCACTCTATATATTGTATTTTATCTCTTTTACAAGCTTTATTACTTATTACACACATTATACTTGATTTGCTGGTACGAGAACGACAAGTGACGATTTCTCGTATCATCAAGGCTCACTTCCTATCTCTTAGCTCGTGGCTTCAAGAGAGGGGGAGTGGATAAGACGTTTTTGAGGAGAGAGAGAGTGGTGCTATATTAATTTCCCAAGTCTATGTGGATGACATAGTATTTGGATCCAGGGGCGTAGCCAAATGGAGGGTTGTCCGGGCTCAAGATTGGATCACTTTTAAAAAAAATAGTCTAAATTTTAAGGTTCAATACATCACAGTCCACCTAACAAATAAAAAAGTTAGCCCGCCCAACCAATCAAACCTCAATGATCCACTTTAAAAACAAAAAAAAAACTATACGAACCATTATTTTGTGCCTATATTTTTTGATTAACATTATTTTTAAGTAAATACTCAAAAAAAACTGCTCGGGGGCTCCCGCCCCTGAACCCCCCAAAATCAGTTTTAAGTCAGCCCACCCGGATATAAATTCCTGGTTACGTCCCTGTTTGGATCCATGTGCTCCCTACATGCTCACACATTTTAGGAGGAGAGGAATAGAGAGTTGGAGATGAGTGATATAAAGAACTTTTGCGTATATTTTTGTTGTTGTATCGTTGTTGTGAAAAGCTCCTCTAATCAAAACCTCAATTACCTACCATATAATATCAAACTAAAGTGTAGGGGTAAGTAAGGGTATCAATCCACATCAAGGGGGTAAGCTAGAGACAAACTCAATTGTAATTCACTTTTTATTTTCTTTTTGGAATTTTTCTTTTTCTAATTTTTTTTAGCTTTTTCAATATTAAAACAATTTTTAGTAGTGATGGTGAAATAACACTAAACTAAATCAAAGATCTAAATAATTAACTAAAAAGTGACTAAAATGAAAAACAAAGTCTAACACTAAAATAAGAGATAAAGTGAGGTAAATAAATGTGAGAACAATCAAGGAGTGGGGCTACACCACAAATTTTAGCTATTCTAACTAATTAATTTAATTATTTGAATTTTTCCAAATTAATATCAAAATTACAAATCAACTCTCGTTGCAAGTGTAATTTTAATAGTAATCTTTTAGAAAATTAAGTTTAACCCCCCACAACTCTAGAAAATAGATCTACACTCCTTTTAATTAATCACCCGCTAGGATCGATCGATTAAAATTTATGTAAATCTTAGAAAATAAATGTAGAGTTGAAATTCAAGGAATAATACCACACTTAAGAAGCCCTTATCTCTAGTTCGAATCTAAAATGAGTATTATAACTTAGAATTTCAATTTTCTCTCAAAAATCATTTACCCTCTCCCGAGGCGTAAATTTAAGGGTGAGGGATCAAAATTAATATTGAAAGGGAACTTTCAAGTAATCAAACTAATTAAATTAAAATAACATCAAATAAGGGTTCACCCCACCCCTTGAAAGGGGTTTTTATCCTAACATAATATAAAGCATGATAATCAAATAATCAATAGGCATTTAATATAAAAGAAAAAAGAGAAGAACAATCAAACCAATCTCTTGAATTTAATTGACTCCAATCCTCCAATTTGAAGTATACAACCCTCTTAATTGAGCATCCAAGTAGTTTGCAATAATACCCCCACTCAATTAAATCTCATACAAAATTTCTCCTCGCAAATCTCTAAAAAAAATAAAATTAAAACTATTTACAAAATGTTTCTCTCTCTTAAATTCTTTCTAAAACCCTAGATAGGTGGACTTTTTGAATTTGCATGAAAAAAAGAGAGAGAAAAGAAAAGAAAAAGAGAGTTGTAGTTAATTTTTATGTAATAAAGACATTTGTGCCTAAAGTGCTATACACTCTTCTCACACATCCATCCCTCATTCATCATCCATCCGCCGCCATCATACTTCACCTCATATCATCCTCCCATCTCATTTCCCCTCACCCATTATCATCCATTTTCCCCTAGGTGTTCGGGCAAATGAAAGTCAACGTGGTGAATAACTCGACGTTCTCACTATAGTGATTAACATTCTTTCATGAGATCATTTTTCTTTCTAAATGTTCTTTCTTTCTTATATGCGTGTGAGACGTTTGAACTTGCTTATATTTACTCACCTCCTCACACACAAGAGCGATACACTAAACCTAATCTCGAGAGTTCGTTTGAGAAGGATACAACCGAGAGCTTTGAAGTTTAAGCATTGATTTCAAAAAGGCAATCTATTAATTACTCTTATGATAATCGGCCCGTTTTGACTGATTCACACTACACATGTTGAGTTCTAGGAAGGATGTGCCTTATGTATTTACTTAGCTAAACTTTTTACACATTCTAGATTGTATTTCTCAAATCATTTATCTCATGATGGATTGTGCGATTATTCTACGTCTAATAAGAGATTGACTATCTTTAAATAATTTTTTGGAAAATAAAGAATTTTGTGGGTATATTCCCTACAAACCCTCACGAGACACAACTCGTCCTGTAGGGCAACCTATAGGTTTAAAGGCTTGTTGCACATGCTAAGTGCAATCGCAAGTGCCCGCGAAAGTAATTAGCAACTAAAATGTCTATTTGGGGTATAAAATATACACTTTTGAGTGCTTATCAATGAGCATGGTTGATGAGCTCACGTCCTTCTTATGTCTCCAGGTGCATCAGTTAGAGGATGGGATATTCATATCTCAATCCAAATATTCTAGGGATGAAGTTTTGTTTAGCATACAATAATCACCCACGAACCCCTATGAGTACATCGACTAAGCTTAGCAAGGACACTTTAGCTAAGGACATAGAGAAAACCCTTTATAGAATCATCATAGGTAGTCTTATCTATTTAAGTTCTATTTATTTCGACATTACCTTTAGGGTTGGAGTCTGTGAATGATACCAAAGTCCCTGAAAGATTCTCACTTACTCGCGCTTAAATGTATCATCAAATACGTAAGTGGCACTCTTTCCTATGGTATTTGGTATTCCTTTGATACCAATGATCGTTTGTCTGCCTATTCGGATGTTGATTGGTCCGAGGCTTTTGTAATTCGGTCCAACATTCTTGCCCAAAGCACATTAGGAACGTAAGCATTATTTATGATCTCGTTAAGGAGAAGGTTGTGTCACTAAACCTCATATGCATTCTTTCTCATCACAATCCAACCTTATTACACCAAAAGTTCTCCGCTCCCATTATCAGGAGATAGTTGAAGTTATAGTGGTTTTGGTGGTATTAGATGGGGGTTTGTTGAATTGGGGTTTGGAAGAGGGGGAATTTTATGGAGTTGAAGGGTAGGAAGATTATGTTTTTTGGATAAAAAAGATGGATGAAGATAGAGGAAGCTTGGTAACCCCCTTGAGGCCATCTTAGGAGGTGGAGTGTTGCCCTCTTCATAGCCATTTCTACCATTGTTAAAGCTTCTTTGAGGTGGATAAACTTATTTTGTTGCATTTACTATTATATTCAAGTTTTAGAGCATAATTATTACATATGTTGGTGTGTGTGTGTGTGTGTGTGTGTGTATATATATATATATATATATATATAGGATATAAATATTCTACCATACTAGTTGCATATAGTATGATTTTATGTGTTTATATGGATTAAATGGGTTTAAAGAAAGGTTTCAAAGATGTCAAAATTTCATAATATTAATTGAAATGTTTGGAAGTAAGCTATATGATGTTACAAAAGATTTTTTAAAGTAAAAAATATGTTGGGTCTTATTTGAGAATATTTGAGTACACAAATATGTGTTCTATATGAATATATGGGTAAATTATGTGTTCAATAGATTTCATAGGTATATAGTTTAACTATTTATGGATTAAATGTGAAAAATACTTGAATGTGTGCCAAATAGGTGTTATAAATGAATTTATGGTACAAAAGTCTTAGAAATTATTCTACACAAAAATGATTCTACTTTGTGTTCATAATGGTTAAGAAATAAGGTTTAATGTCCTTAAATTAAATTTGGTAAAAATGACATGATGAATGTTGGTATTTGGGCATAAAAATGAGTAGAAATCAAAGTAATGAGTAAAACTAATGATTTTTAAAGTAGACTTTAATATTGGTAAAAAAAAGTTTTTTCCCCAAAAAGTGATGTGTGTATTGGCATTTTTAACAAATTAAAGAATATGTTGAAAATGAGGAATTTCAAGTGGCTTTCCAAGTTAAAATAAAATGTAAAACAAAAGTTAAGTTTTTTTTACCAAGAAATCACATTTGAATGATATTATTCCATAAATCTGGGGTTAACTCATGTTGATAAAATGTTGAATTGCATTTAAGGGTTTTAACACACCAAAACTATTATTTTATGTGTAAAAGTACCACAAAGTCACTTGTTGTAATTTTGGGATAACTAGTAATATATCAAGATGATGTTTAAGATGAAATTATCGCATCGGTAAATTCGAGATAATGTTAGACCAAATAATGTGACTTTAAATTGAAAGAAGGTATTAAAATGTTGTTAATTTATTAAGAGAACTTATTATACAAGAACTTAAGTGAACACTATATGATCCTTAAACATGGAAATGGAATAAAAGTAAAGATGTTGGTAATACATCAAAAGAAATTAATAAGGGCTAAATGGAAAATTGTGTTCAAGTATATAACAATGAAGATAAGGTGGTATTTATCTTGGGTAAAACAACTAAAATAATATTAAGGAACTAAAGGGTACACTTTATTGAAATTAAAAGTAAGACATTAAGTCTGGTATTTTTGATAAAATGGCTGTTGGACTGCAAGTAAATGAAATTAATGAAAAGCGAAAGATTTTTCACAAAGCACTATTGAAAAATAATTAAGAAGGGCCCAAAGCCCTAGGGTGAAAGACCGAAGACAACTGGTCAGTAAGCTACGAAAAGAAAATCCAAAGTATTGAAACCAACATCCCACGATATATGATTGAGATAGAAGTTAAAATAGCATATGAACCAAAGGTAATAATATATAAGGCATAAAAGATAAATATTAAATAAGTAAAGGCAAAATATATATCACCAAATTTTAAAATCTTCTCCTCATTACTAAATACTCCCCGACATGTTATAACATAAATTATCTTCCCCTAAGAAGTACAATGTAAAAAGTACGGCCTAAGAATGCAATTTTTTCTCCATTTATCGTAGTGTTATCCTCATTTTGTCTCAATTGATTATACTACTTAATCAATTATCTCCCATTAACACTACACCAAATTTGCACTATTTTCACGGTCATTGACCTTGACAAGTTGGACTTGTCAAGGTCAATGACCGTGACAATTTTGGGCGAGACAACTTTTTTTATCACGGACGTGTCACGGTCTATGACCGTGACAACATCGTAAGAATTGTAACGATCGTGTCACGGTCTAAGACCGTGACACATTTAGTCACGGTTAATAACCGTGACACGTTCTTGTCCCCTTTTAAAAAAATTGTCACCGTCAATGACCGTGACAATTCTTGGCAGAATTGAAAAAAAAATCTGCTGGGCAGTATGGCCACTGCCACTGCCACTCCCCAGCAGTATATTTGTAGCTGTTATATCAACGTTGTACCTATTCAAATTTCATATATCCAAATAAACTAGAGATAACGCAAATATACATTCAAAATAGAAACTATTTAAGAAGAAACAACATCACCATCAATTATCTCAAATCTATAAACTATTTAGCTGGAAAAGAGATTTTGTACCGCGACGCTCGGGGACACCTCCTTATCCTTCCCTTCTCGTCCGAATAGCCACATAAGTATCGAGCATATGTGGCCTACCCTCAGGGCCACTCCCTGTCCCCTGAATTAAAATAAAGTAAAATTAGTATCCGCCCCGCAAATATAGATAAATATAAATCGAAATTGAAATTGACATATAAATATAAATACATTACCTGTAGTGTCACCCAAACAACTAACTTGAGCTCATATGGCACCTCCTTCCAACTAATGTACCCCGGGCAATCGTGTCAAATATAATTCCCTTCACATCTGAACACTAAGAAATGCCATAATCCTATGGAGTTATGCGCTGCAAATTCCTTCCAACCGTTTTGTAGCAAAAAATCAGCAGTTGAAGTTGTCAATTCCACGTTTCAATGGTCTCCCATGTTTTGCTAGAGGTTCCAAGTGGTGGGGTATGGAAAGTGGAATTGACAACTTCAACTAGTGATGTTTGGCCACATAATGGTTCGGAGGAATTTGCAGAGCATAACTCCATAGGATTATGGCATTTCTTAGTGTTCAGATACTCCTCTCCACAAATAGGACACCTCAAATAACTATGTACTAATCACCTATTAAAGGTAAGAAGTGTATTCATGGATTAGTATAAACAAAACTTAAATGTAGTTGGAATATTTATGTATTAATCTCCTCTCCACACACGCACACCACACAAGAGTGAAACTGATAAAGTGCAAATCAATTAAAAGCATTAAAAATGGATGTTTCAGTACAAATTGAAATATTTATTACAAATTGAAAAATTATTTCAAATTCGGGTTATCATAAAAAATGGATTGATATTCGGTAGGAGCGGCCAAGTCATCCACACTACTATTTAGACGCCTTGGAGCATGTTGTACAATTGATCACGTCTCGTTGTTGATATACTCCGAATAAAACATTTGCTTAACCTTTTGAAATGCACAAACAAACGGTTCATCGCTCACGTGGTCATTGCTCTTCAACTTGGACAAGTCAACCATGATCAAATTGGTGACAGGATCAACTTTACAAGCATTTTTATTCTCAACTCTTACCCAGTCACAGTAAAATACAACCTCTTTGAAGCTTATATAATCCAATTCAAATATATTTTGGATTACACCATAGTAAGTCATTTCAGCTTCAACGAGGTTTTTATCTTTTGCCCTCGCTCGAAAGATAATAAGAGCTTTGTATGAAATTCCCGAGTTCTGTACATTTTTACTTTCCTCGTACACTTTAGCGCCGAAAATGTAACCGTTCAATCCATACTTTTTGTACTCTTGTACCACGAACAAGGGTCCAGTGGCTAGACGAGCAAGCCTTAATGTCGCATCACCCGTCTTTAGGAGCTGAGAATATAGATAAATTAATTATATTAGTGGTAAAATTTGAGTGTAATGTAACGTTATATAACGACTGTTTTCATTATAATTACCTTTTGTGTCAACCACAGCCTAAATTCGCTGTCTGATTGTACCATTGTTTTTCGTCTTTTATTGTTCTCATAGGCTTCATATTTTCTGCATATTACAAAATTAATCATGTATAAAATAATCTAAAATAATGTGAAACATTATAATAATCGAAACTTGCTTTTTCCATTCTTCGACATCTTCATGTGTGTCAAATAGATAACGAGCTACTTGTTCATGTTGCAAACTCGTTAATTTCACTCGTTTTCCCATCACATGACCACCATCATCGACGAATTCATCAGTGTCATCAACGTTGGTCGAGTCAGGCATATATTCCCGAGTATATATTGTTGACTCCACAGTGATGTATTCCTCTGCAATTGATCCTGCAATGTATCGCGTATTCTTGACGTAATCTTTAAAATCTTTCATCAATCTTTCAAACGAATATATCCACCAATATCTAACTGGACCACAAAGAAGTGCCTCGTCACATAGGTGTACCAACAAGTGAACACTTATGTCAAAGAATGCTGGGGGAAATTACTTCTCCAATACACAAATCGCTTCGATCACAGCCAATTTTGCGGCCACTATGTGTTCTCGATTCACTACCTTCTCACACAAGAGGGAGAAGGTAATACTAATTTTCATAATATCCCTACGCAAATCCTTGTTCTTGGAGAAACAATGCTTAAACAATAGAGGAACCAATTGTATGAGCACATGTCAATCGTGGGACTTACACTTATGTAAATCATGAGTAGCATAATTCACAATCCTTTGCAAGTTGGACGAAAAAGTAGATGGGCCCTTCAAATTATATATTGTGTCTAGAATCATCTTCCTTTCCCCACTCATCAAAGTAAACGCACCAGGGGGAATTATTGTCCTTCCCATACTATCTTATTTCAACCATAGTTGTGGATTAAG
This sequence comes from Sambucus nigra, assembly GCA_949130495.1. Classification (NCBI taxonomy): domain Eukaryota; kingdom Viridiplantae; phylum Streptophyta; class Magnoliopsida; order Dipsacales; family Adoxaceae; genus Sambucus; species Sambucus nigra. The sequence continues at coordinate 59,470,933 of OX422223.1, read as the reverse complement.
TTTTAACGATTTAAGGCCTTTTCGTGCATTTTCTCCATCCTTCGAATGAATCCCCCCAAGGCAAGTACCCACAATATGTTCAGCGAAGTTCTTCTCTACATGCATCACATCCAATACGTGGCGCACCGGGTTATTCTTCCAATAAGGCAAGTCAAATAAAATTAAACTCCGAGACCATGCCTTTCTTATCTCAGTTTCATTCCTAGTTGGGGTCTTCTTATGCTTGACATTCTTAAATTTGGGATTCTTACCTGGCATATTAGGGCCACATTAAGAAGATTTACTTTCAATTTCTGAACCCGAAAGTTGTCTCGGTGGTAGCCTATGTTCAACTCCGCCCAATAAAAAATTGGAACCTTTCTCAGATCTGAAACTATGAGCTGGGGGTAAAAACCTCTTGTGGCGATGGTATATATTTTTTAAGTTAGAGAATAGACGAAGAGATTCAGTCTCCTCTCCACAAATAGGACACCCAAAATAACCATGTACTACACAACCGAATAATGTCCCATAAGCTCGAAAATCATGAATTGCCCACATCAATATAGCTTTCAGCGTAAACTCTTCTTTTCTAAAAGAGTCAAATGATTTCACCCCCTCTTCCCACAACTCATTTAATTGTTCTACCAAAGGAGACAGGTAGACGTCAATGTCATCACTTGGTGCCTTTAGCCCAGGTATCAACAAAGCCATCAACAAAAATTCAGGTCTCATACACTGTGAAGGAGGGAGGTTGAGTGGGGATAGGATCACTGGCCATACACTCTGATTGGTGCTTAGATTTCCAAATGGATTGAAAACATCTTTTGATATAGCCAAACGAATATTGTGTTGTTCTCGAGCAAAATAGGGATACTCAAAATTCATCCTCTGCCAGGCAGTAGAATCAATAGGATGACGCATGATATTACCCCTAATTCTGCCCTAGCATGCCAAGTCATTGCCTCTGAAATCCATGGTACTGTGAAAAATCGCTTTAATCTAGGCCCAACAGGAAAATATTTCAATACTTTTTGAGGCACTTTTGAGCTTATGCCTTCCTTACTAGTAGATTGGACATATCTAGGTTCATCGCATACCGGACAACGATCGAGATTTTCATACTCCTTTCGGTATAGTATGCAGTCATACACACTAGCATGAATCGATTTATACTTCATTCCCAAACCTTTCAAACTATTCTTCATAACAGGATAGCTATTTGGAAGTATATTCACCTTGGGTAATAAGCCCTTTACCCATTTCAGAATTCCCGTCACGCTATTGCCAGACAAATCGTACTGCGTTTTCAAACTGTGCAAACCAACCATGGAATGTAAAGTTGTTTGATCTTTCTCACAGCCAGCGTATAACGGTTAGGTCGCCTTAAATTGTAAACTTTGGTAGTCATCGTCAAGTTTTATCGTGTTATCTTCACGAGCACTTGAATCTTCTACATCATCAGTAACCTCATTCTCCTCTGCTTCATAAACTCCGTACGCATCATCAACTAAATACTCTAACATATTATGATCTACGTCGTTCCCTTCTACATCTATTCGACTTATTGAAGGTTGTTGTGAAGGTTGGTCGGGGACAAAAGAAACTTTCAATTCACCGTGAAAACTCCAAAATCGATAACTATCTTGCATACCCTATCTTAACAAATGTAGTTCAACTGTTTTCCACTCAAACACCTTACCATTCTTACACCTAGCACACGGACACGAAAAATCTTCATCATTATGACATCTCTTTGTATATTTCACAAATTCGTTAGCACCTCTGCGAAACACATCCCCCATTCTATTAGTCTCACCCATCCACTCTTTGTATTTCGGATATCCCATCACAGCTACCACAACTAAACACCTATTAAAGGTAAACAAAACTTAGACTTATAGTATGTTTTATTTAATTATCCCATCATTTAATTATCCTATTAAAGGGTGAGTGGTCCTACCCCATTCAAGACCGCATTTTTCTGTAATATACTTAACAACTCATGCACATTGTTACGATTTGAAAAAAATTCGACAGCATATCCCCGTAGTTCTTCAAGTACACGACGTAGATTGGCAGGTGTGAGTGTTATTTCAATTGATCAATTGAAATAACAGTCACACTTGTCAATCTAGTGTGTACCCAGAGAACATTAAGATACGACTGCAGAACTTCCTCCAAAAGTAACAACTTTAAGCCAATAAGAATATTATACAGAAATTATACAGTCTCAAACTGTCCAAACGGGACAATTCGAGAGATCACATTACAGGGGTAATGACTCTCGAACGGGTCTAAGGGATATTGAATGCGTACGCATAAGAACTAGAAGGCTAGTATCTATGCACACTATATTTAATTTCAAGTATGTTTCATTTAATTATCATACTATATATATATATATATATATATATTGTTCGATATACAGAGTAATTTTCAAAAAAAGTTGAAAAATCCCACCCCCATATAGACAATAATCCAGTGGTCATGCCACTTTTAAAACTAACCAACCAAACATTTACTAAACAAAATAATCCAACAGCAATGTCAACAACAAATGTGTATCCCGTACTCCTTCTAATTCATCTACTCAATTAATTCATTTCATCAATTAAACTAACAATTAAAGTATAGAATTATTAATTTACTGATTTATACTGAGGGGCAATCCTACTTTCATATGAAATGGGAACTAATTATTAATTTACTTTCATCTAAAACTGTTTCATTTATTAATTATATTTTAGTGGATGTAATTATAGAATCTATGGATGGATTCAATTTAATTTTACTATGTGAATGTTTTTATCTACAATGAGTTAACCTTGAAACAATATATATTATCTCATAGAATCATCAAAACACGATATTAAGATATTTACAATAGTACCTTGACTTACCCCCCCTTCCCACCCCCACCCGCACCCCCCGACAAACAAATTGACAAATTCATGGGTTATTTCCAACATATAAACATCATATACACCTAACAAACATACACAAACATATATTCACGAGTTAGTTTCAACAAAGTGCAAAAAATTCAAGAACCCATATATATATAAATACAAAAATAAATAACTCGTGAATTTGTCAATTTGTTTGAAATATTCATGGGTTAATTCAAATACAAAAATAAATTCATGGGTTAATTCATGGGTTAATTCAAATACAAAAATACAAATTCATGAGTTAATTCAAATACACACACACACACACACACACACACACCTCCCTCCACACCCCCACTCACCACATACACACACACACCCACCCCCACCCCCACCCACCACATACACACACACACAATAGCCCCCCACCCTGCCCCACCTTCCTACACACCCCCCACCCACCCACCCACACACACACACACACACACACACACACAACAGTCCCCCTGCCCCACCCCCTACCCCCACCCTGCCCCACCCCCCCCCCACACGCACACACACACACGCACATATATACACACACACACATATATACACACACAAACATATATATAAATGGAAGAGAGAGAGAGAGAAATAAACCTGAAAGTAGAGAGAGATAGAGAAGCGTAGAGAGAGGGAGGGAGGGAACGGCGGGAGGGAAAAAAAAGGGGCAAGGGTTTTTGCTGTAGAAGTTGTCACGGTCGTGTCAAGGTCATTGCCCGTGATAATTATTTAAAGAATTATCACGATCAATGACCGTGCAAGTGAATTTGTCACTGACTTGTCACGGTCAATGACCGTGACAATTCTTTGTCACGGTCGTGTCAAGGTTAATGACCGTGACACAAAATGCGTGTTTTTTTTGTCACGGTCAATGACCTTGACAAGGGTGGCTGGCTGAAAGGTGACAATTTTGTCATTTTGGTGTAGTGTAAGAAACCTATCCCCTTTGTGGAAGTACGAAAATATCAATAAAATGAATCAACAAGGACTGAAGAAAAAAAACTATAAGAAACAACTAGCAAAAACAAGTTTAGAGTATAAAAACAAGCTATATATGCCAATAAGCAGAAGGAGATGATAGAAATATGGGATATAAATAACATGGTATAGTATACATAGGTATAAATGATCAATGATCAATAATCATGTAGTAAGATAAATATGTAAAACCATCATCAAGAGTCTATCATGAATACTTTAAATGTACTTAACACAAAAATAAACACAATGAGTAAAGAGTTTGGGATTATAATAGACACCTAGAATATGAATAAGTGTATGAGATTTTATGATTGAAACCCTCTCACATAACATAATTCATGAAAAGGTAAGTATCTGTGAAATATGTCTAAGAAATCTGTGATCAGTTCAAAGGTTATAAAACTTCTAAAGGTGAAGCATGAATACTAAAATGAATAGAAACAACCAAGAATATAGAATGCATCAAAATAGGATATAATTAAATAATACATAACAAAAGATGATTAACACAAATTTAAATTCATACCATATACTCTAAATCCATTAATATACAACATCAAGCCTAAAGTCAATTAAGAATAAACATTAAGCGTTGATATACCAAACATAATTATCAGTCATAAAGGCGTGATATCCCCAATTATGCACAACATTACCTTCAAAGTTATAAAACTCTAAGTACATGATACACTAAGGTTAACTTAGATAATCAAAGGAGATTTATAATTAAAACAATAAGGAAACATATAAGATACACCAAATGGGGAAATGAGAATAAGATGAAAATAAAATATATAAATTTTATTTTTTGCAACTTATATCTATAAAAGGATTTTACATTAAGGCACAAGAACATATATGAAATAATATAGAAACTCTAAGACTAGGGAAAAATATAAACATAATCATCTTACTTACCAAAAGTTTGAGTTTATGACCATGTTCATAATCAATAAAATATTACCCTAAAGGATGATAACATGATGAGATTTATCAACCAGTAACATTGTATCATGTCTTGTTTGTGCAAAACAAAAAAGTGAATACCATTGATAGAAAGGTCCAAGATCAAGTTCAATTAATGAATCATAAAACAAAGGATGAAAACCTTCAATATAGTAAAACCTCCAACACCCTTTTCGGATCATTTTAGACTACCATTTTCCCCCAAAATTTGATTAAAACCTTTGGTCTCATATACTTGATGTTACTCAATTTTTTATACATAGAAATTTTTGAGACAATGCATTTGTTTAAATTATTTTGCAAGTGGTGACTTTCACTCATAAACAAGGGTAAGATGATATTTCTTATTTTTAAAGGTAGCACCACACATTCCAATGTTGTATACCTAATGATATATATAAGTGTTGTCTCGTCCAGATGACACCTAATAATAATGATCGATACAGACTCATCCCCTAGAAGAGATCAACATTCACCCAAGCCCACATGAGTGGTCTTGTCCCACATATGTCTCGTCCCATATAAGACTCATCTTGATGACATCTAGGCAACCTGTCAGGCTCCCCGGTCTCGTCTCATAGCAGAGACCAACAACATCCTCATCTATATGGGTATCAACCTTAGACGACACAAATGTTACAGGACAATAACCTCATCCTGAGGCGGGTGCGTCGATCATAGATGACTACGTAGCCTCGCCTAGGCCCATAGCATTTATCAAGGCCCTCTATAGTCTCGACTCGATCGAGACCTCATACCTCTGATATGTTTCCATAGGCATTAACAACATGGAAATGGAATTTTAGGCATATCTACATGATACTATTATCGAAGATCAACCATCCCCGTGGGGGAAAATTTGTTATAATGGTTTTAATTTATGCACATATAATTGACACTCTCTCATCACCCATGACCTTAGTTGGGCATAGGATGCATGCCTGGGGATGAAACTTCGCACCCCCAGTCTATATAAGACACACTTCGTCTTTTTCATTTGGATTGAATTCTAAAAACCCTACTATTACTTTGTCAAACTTGTATTAGAGAGAAAGCCTGATTGTATGTCTTCTATGGACTTTAGTGCCTGATTATAGTGAAAACCAGTCTCATACTCTTATAAAGGATGATGTCCCCAAGTGAATCACTTAAACACATGTCTTTATCTCTTTTCTCTCATCTCTTCTGTGAATTTTTTTGATTAGTTATAGTCTAATTACATTTGTGCAAGACCCATTTGTAAGGTTAATCCATTTTATGATATATGTATCATCAATTTAGCATCGTTTGTGGGAGATATTTTATTATTCTCATTTTGAACTTGGATTTCTCACTCATATATGTTTATGATTCAAGTCCATAATTATTGGATATGAATAACCATTGAAAGAGCTTTGTTGGAGGAGGTCATCATCTTGCTTTTTGATTCATCCTGTTTTTTGGGTTTTTTAAACTTTTATTGTTGTTGTTATTATCTCTAGTCGGTGATGTCTACTGATCAACCATCAAACATCGGGGATAGTTCCAACCAACCACACCCTCAGTCTGATATGGCCGACATAGCGGTGTCATTTAGGTTATTTTCGGCTAGTTAACATTAGATGTAACACTAATTCTTGGTGTTGAACTGATATATCACGAGATGGATATTAGAGGACCCGACTATGAACCTCATCATATTAGCCACCATGAGAGGGCCGTGCAACCAACAACCAAGTGACCACCCCCAGGTCCAACTAAATAAATTCAATACAATCTCAGGCAAAGAGATATCGTAGATCCCCGACATTTCCTCCTTAGCAAAGAGGTGCAAGTCAGACCAAAGAACGTGGCATATAAGGAGGAGCGCTATTGGGACTAAGGTGAGAGGTATGAGATGAAAGACACATCATATCGATGAGGTAAAACCATTTCTCCTACTCATCATGGTAAAAGTGTTCAGTACACTCCTTAGAGTCGTCAAAGGGATAATGCACTCACCAGGCTAAGTAGAGGACTAACATTTGATCGTCGCGGCCTAAGAGGTCATTGTAGTCGAGACATCATCCCAGATAAAATCTTTGGGATAAGGATCACTGCTAATCTTAACCAAGCTCGACCATGACACCACTCGGAAGAGAGGGAGTGCAGAGAGGTGAATAGTCCGTAAAGGAATCCAAATAAAGGGTCCATCTGCAAGGTCGTATCTGAGGTGGAAAGCTCGGGTGAAAAAGTCACTATAGATGAGAAGACTTGGAAAAACTCAATCTAGAGGCTAGAGGACAAGATCACTTGTCTCAAAAAAATTCGAGAGTCGAGTCACGGGGGATTTATGAAGGGATTCTCCTTTTGTACCAAACATTATTGGCCATCCAACACCTGACAAGTTCAAAATACCAGTTGTAATACCATAGTATGAATGAAGTACCAACCCTATCCATCATATAGAAATATATCAGTCAGTGACCGACATATATTCCATTCTACACAAGATAAGGTGTCAGGAATTTTCTAACACTCTCACTAATATGCCCAAAGCGCACCCTCGTACTCTGAGTCACTAACCTTGGCTTGACTCATAGCCGAGTTAACAAGAGGCTCACAGCTTCCATCATAAGGGTCATATTCTGCAAGGTCAGCTCTCTACCACTAACCTCAACTTTACTGCAGTAGAGGTCACCAGCACCTTATGGGGGCAGGTTAATGTCAACATCCTACTCTGCTGAAGTCGACGTTACATCTCACTTCGAACTCAACCTCGGTCAGCCCTCCTGGACGAGGTCATCATCGTTATTGATAAGACAAAGCAGCACTGTCGGACTTCACCAACCTCATACTCGTTCAGGCTGAGGTTACATTTGTCAAGGTTTGGAACACATGGAAAAATCAGTTATAATCGAATTATTCCCCTCACGTGAAGGAATATTGAGGGCATCATTATCTACATAAGGTAAGCCATGTGTCATTCTCATACTGGTTCGATCCTCATGCACATGTTCATTGTATGCTTGGGGGTTATATTACACCCCCCAAGCACTATATATAGAGGTCATCCTCTACCTTGTAAAAGGATCCATAATTGCAACCCTAACTGAAACTATTTTAGTTAACACAATAGAGAGAGAAAGCTTTAGAGATTGTATCTATGGCCATTAGTGCCTTTATCTAGTTATATTACTCACACACTCACAGTGGACGTAGGCCAGATTGGCTGAACCACTTATGTACTAGTGTTCTTCCTCTTCTCCTCACCTCATTCTACTATATATTCACTCTTATGCTGCCATTGTTATCACTAGTTTGAGCTTGTCAACACCTTACCTGGTGTTCTATTTATAGCTTCATCATTTTGGCACCGTCTGTGGGAACGAGAAGATCCATATCTTCCTTTTTACAGATTAACCTCACTGAAGACTCTGGTGGTGAATCAGGCCTCACCCTTCGCGTGAAGCTGTGTCACCATTGAAAGAGGTCCTTTAAGGTATCAAGCTCTCTAATATTTTCATTGCAAGCTCCTTAGTCTTAATATATGGCACTGGAGTTAACACCACCTCCGCCACCATCTGGTGTTGGAGGACCTAGTTCCAGCCAGGCACCACCCTAGTCCGAGATGGCTGAGGTGGCAGTAGCCTTGAAGTCCTTGGCTGCAACTCAGCAAGTGATGCAAGAGCAGTTTGCCCAGCTAAGCCAAAACATAATGAGACCACCTGGGGTCTCACCGGAGATGATTACTCCGGCAGATGCGCAACCACATCCTGAGGCTAGGGGACCACCCCAGGCATTGCGAAAAGACCAACCTACTCCTCAACGGAGGATGGATATTGCTGACCCTAGGCGTTTATGCCTGTGGAGGCAAGGAAACCCTTTCCCTGAGGATAGGTACGATGACATTGAGGCAGAGGATGCTTCAACAGACTCTTGGGAGTCGTATGAGGTCTCAAACAACATTGTACGTCCTATACAGCAGAGTCGAGGTCTGTATGAAAGATGGGATGGGTATGTACAAAGATGGTCAGCTTTTGATAGTTTAAGCCGAAGGTCGGCCTTTTAAAGGCTTTGCCCAATTAATGATCCGAGGCAGAGGTTATCCAGGTCAAGGAGCATAATTGGCTCACGAAGGGGAGGTGACGAACATCGGCCTCATCATGGTCGACCCCCACATGGTTGAGACTGTGGTCAGGGGGATGTGACACCCCACCTAATTAAATACCAGGCGATCACTCCTTATTAAATTAAAATCAAGGTGAACAGTTGGTTCATTCTTAGCATCACTGTCGTTAAAATACTTTTCCAAATTAAACACCCTAAATAATTAAGCTAAGTGTCAAAACCATTTAAAACCTTATTCTCATTTTATTAAATCCAGTTATAAAACCTTTAACCATTAACATCTAAAGAGTCTCACAATAAGTAGAAGAATAAAATGAACATTTAAGAGTTTACCCAACAATGATAAATCTCAACATTAAAATACTAAGGAAAACATCGTGACATTAACAATCCCGAAATAAAGATACTGAAATATAAAAGAATTACAATCTCTGACAATACCAACTAAATAATGGAAAAGGGCGACACATGCCCCTGCTGGATAAATCTGAACTAGAAGTAGAGTCAACAATGAGGTCGTCTAAGCAATGGCCTGCAACTCCCACAAAAGCTACAGCGCGTTCCATCCAAAGAATCATAAGCAAGACACCCCTGTGGCTGGGCACCTGTAATACATATATATATAGACACAAGAGAGAAGAAGTAACAGCAAACGGGTCAGAGCCCGAATGTAGAGCGGTTTTAAAAATAGTTTAGCAAGTATTTAAATTGATTACAGGCCAATGCAACAACATATTAGTGCGACACTCCCTTGAGAAATTCTCACCTCTCTTCTAATGTGCACACCTATCGCACTAACCTTCCCAATGGTCTATCTCGTCATATACCACACTATCTTTCCAATGATTTGACTTATCTTAGGTTATTCGCAGGATTTACAACTGAACAACACAAGTATTTTAAACGAAAGATTTCAATTTGTAACCAAAGTTCTCCTTTTTACTTTACTAATCAATAAATTTTTCCAGTGTCATATTATACTTTCTCAAAACAAGTATTTATAATTTGAGTCATCAACCATGTCCTACATATCAATTCACAGTAGGCAGTTCCAGATTTCAGAATCTCATATATATATATATATATATATATATATATATATATATATATATATTCTAACAGCACCCCACATAAAAATTATGGTGTGGGCATACTCTGCTATCCAATCCCCGTATCAATCACACTAAAGGGAATAAAAGTTCGGAATCACTCTCGAACTGTACAAATACATACACAAACAACATTGAGGCGAAGCATAGTATCCAAGTCCAAGAGGTCAGTACATACCCTCACGTCTCTTAGGACCGTCCGACTATCGATCCGATAGTCCGTACCTAGGATTCCTATCTTCTAGGGTACGAGTCAATATCCCCCATAAGGCAACACAGGATAAGATCGTCCCAGCGCGGTAACCTCCGGGATAGCAAGTAGCGCGGGCATGATTTTCACAAGTATATAATATATGCATACACAATCATATAAATATACCACTTTTATTATATCAATTTAGGTTTATCTCATAACCCATATTCATAACATTTATCCTTATTTTCTCATTGTTAGTTATCACGTATAATGGTTCGTTTCTCACTTTAATTCGAAGGGTTTTTCCAACTTACTATGTAACCCTCATGGACTCTATTCTCCCAAATGTCCAATTCAGTAGGTATCCATTTATGTTCCAATGTAAATTCTCTCTACGTGTCTCTCCCCTTTAACATATACTTACATTGTCCCTTATGTAAAATATCCCAAAAATATAGATTTCGCCTTACATTAAAGGTCTCTTATTCATTAATGAATCTTACTGGTCATCATTATCTCCCAAATTATCTTAACAAGGATGTCTAAGGAGTTTTCTTCATTTCGAATCAATTCCACAATTTTAAGAGGGGAACTTAAGTCTGCCAGGAGGGGTCGATCGATCGAGGTCTGGGGCTCGATCGATCGATCAAATAGATATGGCGAATCCTACAGTTTTGCAGTTACGGGTTTTCTCACAAAACTTCATTCAAATCCTAACTTTCCATACCCAAACGTCCAGAAAATTATACTACTAAAATTATATCATCATACCAGATATTTCCAACGTAAAGCATGTAGATTTCTATCACTAAACATGGATTATCAGCCCACAATTCATATAAATATCAAGAACCCTAGATTTCTCTTAAACATGGTTCTAACAAATCTTTTCCAGAATTTCCTTCTCATAAGACATCATAATTTCGTGGTTTAATCCTCTACATGACAAAAGGGTTTCCAGAATATCATTTAAATCATCCCTACATGCAATTTCCTATCTCAAATGGGGTTTTTCTTCCATAAATCTCACCCTAATCATCCCGAGACTAACATGAGTGATGAATCAACGAAAATAAGCAAGATAAACACTTGCCTGGGATTTTCAGAAGTTTTCTTTGGTGCCGAAATTGGTGTGGTTACGTTCCCCGTCTCGCGATCTACGCGTTGATGGTGGAGGCGGTGCAAACGGATGGATTTCGGGCCTTGGATTGCTTTGGAAGCTCTCTCCTTCCCTCTCCTCTGGCCGTCACTTGTCTTTGGTTATTATAACCCTAGAAGACAACCTAGATATCTTATATAACCCTTTTAATTTTCGTGGGTTTAATTACCCAAAAATACAAAATGACTAAAATGCCCTCCCGGGGTACTAATTAGGCCTAAAAACGCCCCGAGACCCAAACTAAACCCCCGGGCACACTTTTCTGACTATCTCGACCCTTCTGAACGCGTTGGCGCACTCAAAATGACTATATGAACAACTTATAAAATAGTCACTTTTATTTAACAATATTTAGTCCCGGCGCGACACGGGCGCGTCCCGACTTAAATTTCCATAATTGTCATTTTATTCGCACGTGACAATATTATAAAAATAAATCTCATATATTACTATACTCATCCAGTAATATTAAAAAAATATCAAATTTCCAATAATTACTAACTCTCGTCACGCTAGTAAATATTTAAAGCAACATTTCGGATTAAAATTAAATTAATTTATCTCAATTAAATTTAATTAATCCCATAATTTAAAAGCTATAAAAATACGGGGTATTACAGGGGAGGTCAAAAACCGACGTTGCGTTGCTGGGGAACCCTCGGTTCACCCTTTGGAGGTGGATGGGGACAACCTCGGCCAAGCCGACGTTGCCAGACCATGGAATGATTCCATCCAAAGGCTTGAAGGGAAGATACGTAACCTCATAAAAAGTCGAGACCCACTACACATGGGATTCTCAGAGGGCTCCCCATTTGTGGTAAGGATTATCAACTTCCCAACCCCTAACAAATTTAAACCACCAATGGTGTCTCCCAAGTGCGATGGTAGTACCAACCTAGTGCATTATATTGAGATGTATCAGTTCGTAACAGACATTTATTCAATCCCTGATGAGATGAGGTGCCAAGCTTTCTCAAGCACTTTAACGGGACTTGCACTTATTTGGTTCACTTCTCTTCCTAAAAATTTCATTAAGAACTTTAAGGGTTTGACCGAGCATTTTATACACAACTTATATTTTGGGGTAAGACCTCAAAAGAATACCACTCACCTGCTGTACGTAAAGCAAGGGAAGAATGAAAGCCTCAGGGATTACATCGCGAGGTTCAACAAGGAAAAGCTTGAGGTAGAAGATTATGAAGAGAGCAGAGCTATGACAACCCTCATTGGAGGACTTCAGGAGGGAAAGCTACTCTGGAAGCTTGCTGAAGACCCTCCTAAATCTATTGTCGGGATGTTAGAAACAATTAGAAAGGTCATGAATCCAGAAGAAGCAATGGCTGCAAAGTATGAGGATGAGAATGGAAGTAATAGTGGGAAATTTTAAAGGAAGACGTATGGACAGAAGAGGGCTGCAGATGATAAGTCTGCACACTACACTCCTCTAACTATGAGCTGCGAACATATCCTCAATTAAATAAAGAATGATAGATCCCTGAGATGGTCGAAAAAGATGAAGGCTCCTTCGCATAAGAGGAACAAGAGTCTATGGTGCGAGTTCCATCAAGATCACGACCATCTAACTGATAAGTGCTTCGCCTTAAAGGATGAGATTGAGAAAATGTTGAAGTCTCGAAAGCTTAGAAAGTACGTGGATGGTAGAGATCCTAAGGGGGAAGAGAAGACCCTAAAAGGAAGAGAAATGACAAATGCTGGGAAGATTCCCCTGCCAGACGAGCTGATGAATCAGATGATGATGACAATGACCCTGACCTCCCACCAAAAGATAAAAATTCCCCAGTGAATAGGTTCGGTATGATCTCTTTCGGTGTGAACACTATCTGTAGAGGACTAGAAGGAGGTGGCTCAGAGGTAGGGGATCGCAAAGCTCATGTGGCAAAAGCTAAAGCAGTGACTAAGGCCGAGGTTATACACTTGGCCTCTATAGAGGTTAAACGCTAGAAGAGAAAGAAGGTTGATATGAACACCCTCATAGTTGGTTTCTCATGACTTGATTTCAAAGGTATCTTAGCTCCTCACGATGACCCTCTGGTAATCACCACAAGGGTGCATGGGTGTGAAGTTCAAAGGATCCTCATTGATGGGGGAACTTTAGCAGACGTTATGTTTTGGCCCTGTTTTAAGAGCCTAGGCCTCTACGGAGCTAGACTTGTCCCTTATCATCATCCCTTGATCGACTTCAGTGGTGAAAAGGTTCATCTATTGGGTATGCATGAGATGGATGTTAGAATGGGAGACGAATGGCCTAAGAGGTTGACTAGAAAAATCAATTTCTTTGTGATGGATGAAAATGTCTTCTCAACTTAACCCCTCATCATAGGACGAGTTGCCCTCAAGGAATTTGAGGCCGTGCCTTCAACGGTCCACCAAATGCTAAAATTCCTGACTCCTTATGGAGTAGAGGAAGTTCAAGGTGACCAAACATCGGCACGTGAATGCTACTTCAACTCTACAAAAGAGAGATGCTTATAAGAGGGAAACAACCGCGTACAATATCGACACACTTGATCCTAGAGATGAAACAAAACTCAAGAAGGGAGAGGTCACGGAAGCAGTAGAATCCATCATCCTCAATGATGACGAGTCAGAAAAAACCATCCAAATCGGCAAATCCCTAAGACCTGAGATCAAGGAAGAACTGGTGGAGCGTTTAAGGAAGAGACAAATTATTTTTTTCCTGGAGCCATGTAGACATGCGAGGTATTGATCCCGAGATTATGTGCCATAAACTCAATGTCGTAGAAGATGCCAAGCCCATCAAACGGAGAGGAAGAGTATAATCAAGAGAGAAGTACGATGTCATCAGAGAAGAGGTTAGAAAGCTGGAATATGCCAAGTTCATTAGAGATGTCATATACCCTGAGGGGTTATCAAACATTGTCATTATGCCAAAAACAAATGGGAAACGGAGGATGTGCATAGATTTCACTAATTAAAACAAGTATTGTCCAAAAGACAGTTTCCCCATGCCTCGTATTGATCAGATGGTGGATGCCACAGTAGTACATGAGCTCATGAGCTTCATGGATGCATATTCTAGGTATAATCAGATCTTCATGAATTCAAAAGATTCAGAGAAGATAACATTCATCACAGATAAAGGGACCTATTGCTACAAGGTCATGCCCTTTGGACTGAAGAATGCAAGGGCTACTTACCAACATCTTATAAATAAGATGTTCAAAGATCAGATTGGCAAGTCCATGGAAGTGTATGTGGACGATATGCTGATAAAAAGCCTGAAGGTCAACACTCATGTGACCGACCTTAAAAGAAATTTTAACACCATGGACAAATACATAATGAAACTCAACCCGGCCAAATGCGTCTTCAGGGTAGGAGGGGAAAGTTTTTGGGCTTCATTGTCAACTAAAGGGGAATAGATAACCCTGAGAAGATCAAGGATTTGCTATAAATGAAGACACCCAGAACTATCAAAGACGTTTAGAGGTTAACTAGAAGAGTTGCTTCACTTAACAGGTTCGTCTCAAGAGCTACTGACAAGTGTCTTCCTTTTTTCAAAGTACTTAGAAAGGCCTTCGATTGGGATGAGGAATGCGACAAAGCTTTTAAAGATCTCAAGTCCTACCTCGGATCCCCTCTACTCCTATCTCGACCCATTCTGGGCGAGAAGTTATATGTATATCTTGTTGTCTCAGAGTCAGCCATTAGTACTGTAATAGTAAGAGAAGATGATGGAGTGCAGAGGCCAGTATACTTAAATAGTTAAGATGTTCAAAGGGTCTGAACAAAAGTACCCTCGGATTGAAAAATTATCCTATGCTTTGATACATGCTTTCAGGAAAATGAAGTCATACTTACAAGCCCCCTCTATGGTCATCCTCACTGATTCCCCACTCAGACAGGTCCTCCATAAGCCTGAGAAGTTAGGCAGGCTGATGACCTAGGCCATCGAGTTGGGGGAATATGACATTGTGTATCAACCTAGGATTGCCATCAAGGGACAAGCACTCGTAGACTTTGTAACTGAGTTTACCTGGGAAGAGGCTGAGGTTGAAATTAGTCAAAAGGCTAAAGATGAACCAAACATAAACATCTTCCAAGATCAGGAAGAGGTTGAGTTAAGCAAAGCCAGAAAAAGAATAATTGAGAATGAGTAAGATAGGTACCTCTTCAAGCAAGGGACCCTATCATAGGGAAACTTCTCTTCAAATGAAGTTGTTTGGAACCTCTTCATTGATGGGTCGTCTTATGAAATCGAAAGTGGAGCGGGGCTGATAGTGTCAGCACTAAATGGTATCGATATTGAATATGTGTTGAGGTTCAACTTTAAAGCTTCGAACAACGAGTCAGAGTATGAGGCATTAATAGCAGGTCTCTCTTTGGTAAAATCCCTTAGTGTCAGCCAACTCCTAGTCCACAGTGACTCAAGGTTGGTCGTCAACCAAATCCTAGGAGTGTATAAGGCCAAGGATAAAAGGATGGCCAAATACCTGAAGAGTGTGAGAATGATACTAGAAAGCTTTAAGGAAGTAAAGATGAAGAGGATACCTTGGCAAGACAATAGTCGAGCCGATGTACTAGCGAGGTCGGCCTCAGCAACCAGGACGGACATAAAAAGAATAGTACCCATCGAGATTCAGCTCAAGCCGACCATTGAATAAGAGGTTGCCATACCTTACCTCAATTTAAATATGGGAGACTCATGGATGGATCCTCTTATCAGATACATCAGAGAGGGATACCTACTAGAGTCAAAGTCAAAAAGGAGAAAACTAAGGTTCAGAGCTGCCAAATTCTCAATTGTAGGAGATGTCTTGTATAAAAAGGGGTTCTTACTCCCTCTCCTCAGATGTGTCCACCCTTCAGAGGTTCCACACATATTTTAAGATGTGCATGAGGGCTCTTATTCCAGTCACATAGGGGGAAGTTCGTTAGCTAAGAGGATAATCACTCAGGGGTACTGGTGGCCGACCATGGCCAAAGATGCAGCTGCGTATTCGAAGAATTGTGATAAGTGCTAAAGGTTATCCACCATCCTTCATTAACCTCATCAACCTATGACTTCAATCATCTCCCCTTGGCCATTTGCAATATGGGTCATTGATTTGGTAGGACCCCTTCCAAGAGCTGTAAATAATTATCGATTCTTGATCGTGCCAATTGATTATTTATCCAAATGGGTAGAAGCTGAGCCAATGATAATAATCACTGAGCAAAAGACCTTCCAGTTCATCTAGAAGAACATCATATGCAGGTATGGTCTTCTAAACACCCTTATCTCAGATAATGGAACCCAGTTCAAGAATATTTCCTTAAAAAAATACTGTGAAAGAGTAGGGATCAAGCAGTTCTTCTCTTCTCCTGGACGACCCCAAGCAAATAGGCAGACCAAGGTCACAAACCAAATAATACTTGATGGGATAAAAAATAGGTTGGAAGAGGCCAAAGGAAGATGTATAGATGAGGTATATGCTGTGTTATGGGCCTACAGGACGACAACAAGAACGCCAACAGGAGAAACTCCATTTATGCTAGCGCATGGTTCAGAAGCCGTCATCGCAATAGAGGTAGGACTTCCCATTCATAGATTTCAGACCTATGACCCTCAAAGAAATGGGGAAGAGAGAAGACTTAATCTTAATTTGATCGAGGAAAGAAGATAATATGCAGAGATAAGACAGGAAGCATACCAGCAAAGAACTGTGAAATTCTATAATCAAAGGGTGAAATCAAGGCCTATAGCGGTGGGAGACCTAGTCCTAAAGAAGATGTGGAAAAAGGCCAATAAAATCCATCCAAACTGGCATAGCCCTTATAGGGTAGTTGATGAGGTTGTGCCTGGTACCTAATGGCTAAAAAATCTTGAAGGATAGCCCTTCTCCAACCCTTGAAACTCCGATCACTTAAAGAAATATTACTTATGATGTTGCAGTTCTTTCTTTTTGTAATGCATGTACCAGTTTATACAAAGGATGTCAATGAAAAGATAGTAATGTTGTGCTAAAATACTATTACAGGCCTTAAACATCATTAGTATGGTGAAATTCTATGAGGGTAAACATCATAATATGGTGACCTCAGACCTTAAATATCATCAGTTTGGTGAAAAGTTGAGGTGAAACATCATAATTTTGTGACCTCAGACCTTAAATATCATCAGTTTGGTGAAAATCCATGAGGGAACATCATAATATGGTGACCTCGGACCTTAAATATCATTAGTTTGGTGAAAATTTATGAGGTTAAACATCATAGTTTGGTGACCTCAGACCTTAAACATCATTAGTTGGGTGAAAATTTATGAGGATTAACATCATAGTTTAGTGACCTCAGACCTTAAACATCATTAGTTTGGTGAAAATTTATGAGCATAAACATCATAATATGGTGACCTCAGACCTTAAACATCATTAGTTTGGTGAAAATCTATGAGGGAACATCATAATATAATGACCTCAGACATCATTAGTTTGGTGAAAATTTATGAGGTTAAACATCATAGTTTGGTGACCACAGACCTTAAACATTAGTTTGGTGAACATCATAATATGGTGATCTCAGACCTTAAACATCATTAGTTTGGTGAAAATCTATGAGGGAACATCATAATATGGTGACCTCAGACCTTAAACATCATTAGTTTGGTGAAAATTAATGAGGTTAAACATCATAGTTTGGTGACCTCAGACCTTAAACATCATTAGTTTGGCAAACATTTATGAGGGTAAACATCATAATATGGTGACCTCAAACCTTAAATTGTTTAGTGACCTCAGACCTTAAACATCATAAATTTGATGAAAATTTATGAGATACGACATACAAAATTTCAAGCAGAACATCGTATAAAGGAATAGAATCTGAAGAAGTTGAACTAATGATTATCATTAAAGAGATTCAGAGTTACAAATCAAGAGGCCATCAGAATTCACAAAAATAAGAGGTACAGACAAAAGGGAAATCAAAATTACAACTTTGAAAAGCTTCATAAGAAAATGGCCTATTTCTCTGTAGTTGCAGTCATCTGGTCATGACCTACATTTGTCACTTCAGTTCTATCATCATGATGAGTAACGTCTTCAGTTCTAGTGACTTCGAGAACAGCAGTCTCGGCTGGAGCAGCGTCAGCCTCCTTAACTTCCTGCAAGGCCTGAGCAAATCGAGGGTCTCCAAAGCCGAGACCCACAAAGTCTGATTCAGTCAAGACACCAGACTCACTCTCCTTCGTAGCCGCCCATTTTCCAGTCACTTTGATAACTCGTTTAAGATATTTAAAATCAAAGCTGAAAAATTCATCAGAGACCTTGTAGTCTTTGATGGCCTTCTCAACAGCATCTTCCAAAGCAACCTTGACTGCAACATCAACCTTAAGTTTAAGGGCATCATCCTTGGCCTTCAGAGCTACGTCATGTTCCTTCTTGAGATTAGATATGTCATTGTACCTCTACTTGACAACTCCCTTAAGCCTTTCAACCTCTGCATTTAAAGAGGCCTGAACCTTCTCAGCTTTCGGACCCTTCTCTATCAGCGGAATCTTCTTCAGAGTCCAATCAATAAACTGATGGAAAGATAAGACACCCTGTAAAAGAAGGTCAGATGTAAGAATATATGATCTATAATTTTAAAAAGCTGAGGTTACACTTATGAAGAGCAAATGATCAAATAAGCAAAAACTGGTACCTAAATTGACTTATGGAGAGCAAACTCAGCCAATAATGAGACGTCTAATGTGCATAAGAAATGCTTTTCCTCTTCAGTTATTATTATGCCGATAGCATTAAAAGCCTTCAGACTATGGCCGATCAAGCTGTCACTGATTTTAAGCTGAGAAAGTCGAGCAACTAAGGCATCGTCTATAGAGATGGGGATAGCACGATACCTAGCCTGGGCCTTACTCTGCCTCGTATGCTCTGGGCCGGCTGTGAACTTCCTCTTTTTATTAGCATTGGCCTTGGAATTTCCTACGTTCTTCTTGATGGCAGGTGGGGGTACATTTTTGTCACCCATTTTCTCCATTAGTTTCACAATACTAAGAGCAGACATTTCCCAAAGGTCGTCTGATGTGCCTATTGGGCGCTCTGCAAAAGGCAAGTCTCTGAGTTAGTCAGTCAGAGATATAAAACATAAGAGTTATAACTTGTGTAAGAAATTAAGACTTACGAAGATCTTCTAAGGGACCACCCCCTAAACCTGTCTGAGATAGGTAGTAGGGGGGTCATCAAATGTTCATATTTAACAAGCCGACCCTTCTCTCCCTGACTGCAAAGGTCTTCAACATTTTTATAATTGTCCTGGATAAGTCCAGGGTCGACTTTGGAAGCAAGGGAGACCTTCCCCCATCTTAGAGGGGCCCTTGGAACCGGCGTTTCAGAGGCCTCATTTGAACCAAATTCCCATGCCTTAAAAATAAAGTAATACTGAGGTTTCCAGTTATGATTAGAAGTTTGGGTAATTAAGATCATTTTCTTCTATACTTTCCTGGCTAAGAAGTGGTAATAGCTAGGGTGGTTTTTGGCAAAGGAGGGAACATAACAACCAGTGAAAACCCTAACTGGAAGGTCTGAGTGGTGGACATCCCTCTAAAGGATGATGGCCCCAATCATAACCCTCCAAGCATTAGGGGATAGTTGGGAAGGGGCAAGATTTATATGGGAGAGTATAGCTCTGACGGATAGGTGGATAGGAAGATGAAAGCCCAAATTAAACATCTTCTCATAAATGCAGATCTCTCCGTCTCGACCATCAAAGGCTAGCTGACGTGACTCAGAATGTGTCTCTAATGTGCGTTCACTCTAGGCCCAACTGCAAGCCTATCGAGTTAGTAATAAACCCGGTAAGTCGGGATCGTATCGACAGGGAAAAAGGACAACGGAGTTGTAACGATGGGAAAAGACGAAGGAACCCTAACTCTGACTCTAAAAAAAAAGGAAAAATGTTTTGGTTTTGAGAATGGATTACGACTAAATGCAATTGTGAAATTATGAAGAAATGCAACTACACTAATTTACCTAAAATATGATTAAAAAATGATTTGAAACTTTTGAACTGAGTGATGAGAAAAACAGGACGGGAATACAATCCCCCAACCCTAGTGTATTGCAGTTATAATATTAATCATAAATTTAACTGATTAAATTGACTCAGAATTTAGTACTCCCAAGCATTATGTATACGAGGTTCAAGCCCGCGTCATACTTAATCTGAGGACGAGTAAATCGGTATCGCGATAGTGAGACTTGAATTGCATTCTAAATCATCACGGTTACCCAGAGGCAAACGAGATATAAAGACCTAAAATTGTTATGTTCCTACGCAATACGGTCGTATCAATCACTAAATTTAGAGGATTAATGTTATGTACACGCAACTAACACATCAGGCTGGGTTCATGTACCCCGGCCTTTGAAAATCTAGCCTAGCATGCTGAAATGAATGAAAACAGAGTTTGATGTGCAGAAAACCATGATTAAATTGTGGAAAATTGGTAGAATGATGTAGAAGAGAATTAAACTGAAGAGAATTAACTCCTAAACTTACCAAAGCAGTAAAAGCAGCTATTAAGAACACTTGTAATCACAGAAATCTGAATAATCTTCACTCTTGAATTAAAATTGTAATCTAACTTCCAAAACTAGGGTTTTACAGAAAGGAATGGAAAATTATACTAATTCTCCGTGTAAATAATAAAAATAAAACGTGTTTTTATACCCTCCAAGAATTTAGGAATTTCAGCTGCACTAGGACTCTTTAGGAGAAGATCAGATTTGCAAATCTCGATACCCGGATCGATCCGAGTCTTAGGCGGATCATTTCTTTTTATTTTGGGGCGGACTGGTTCTTTTATTTTTTTCCTTCTTCGGTTTGCTATCGATCCGAGGTCTACTGGAGTTTGGCAAAGCGGACCGGTCCAGGGTAGGTGCGCACCGGTCTGCCTATTTGACTTTTTGCTCAACTTTGACTGCTCATATCTTTTGTTCCGGGACTCCGATTGAGGTGTCGTTTCTTCCTAGGTGCTCATGAATGTGATCTCTTCAACTTCTCTTTAGGTACCTCATCCAAATTCCAGCTGAAAGTTACACTTTTGCCCTTTTGACTTTCCTTCTTGTCTTTATTGATTCTTCCGATTTCTTTCTTCCGTTTCTTGGCATCAAATACCTGTAAAATCACTACGAAATACCAGAAACTCGGTGTACTCATTAGGATTAGTCAGTAGCAAGATTATGAGATAAAGTCAAATTGATTACGTTGTTCGAGGTGCTAAAAGTACCCAAATTAAGGGATAAATTAGGAAGAATTTATGCCTAATCAAACCCCCTAACTTAGAACTTTACGCTTCCCGAGAAATGTAAAAGAATCGTAGCAAGGCTCAATTCTTGAAAAACATTTCATTGGGATAGAATACCTTTTTCGCTGGCAAGCGGTTGCATTTAGCGTATGCAACCAGCCTTTAAACCCCTAGGTCACCCTAGTAGGACGAGTTGTGTCTCGTGAGGGTTTGCAGAGAATATACCCACAAAATTCGACTCAAAGAAAATTCAAATACGCAAAAATTGTTCAATTCAAACTTTTCCAGAAAATAGTCATCATCAAGTCATATGTACAAGTCTCAAATCGTAATGTGTGTGTGCGAAGCCGAAAATATAACCGCCAATTTCCACTGATTGATCATTACGTTACTTATCCAAAAATTCGCTTTGATTTCAAATTCTCACGGCATGCTCTCTCCAACGAATCACTCGGATTGTGGCTATTCTCTCGGTATGCGTGATATAAAGAGTAAATGTAATGGACGCAAAATCACGCATACAATTAGAAAGACGGAAATTTCATGATGAAAGGATCTCATCAACGGATTACGGTTTTAAAAATGGGAACATTGCTTCTTATTCGCGCATTCAATCTCCTTTATTATTTTTTGGTGTATTAGCTCTCCACGCGGTAACCAAATTCGCAATTTAGACTCGGTTAGGACTTTTTCGGGGTTTAAGGTATATTGGGTAAAATAAAAATGGTAGGGAAGGTTGGAATTGGAAAAGTTATTTATGATGTCCATTTGTGCTTTTTTCGGGCTATTGCTCATTTTTTTTCTTCTTTTTCTTTTTTTTTCCTATTTTTTTTTCACTTCTTTTCTTTTCTCACTATTTTTGTTGAGCATATTTTTTTTCCTTACCCCTTTATATGCACTTTTTTGGACTTAAATTCTGAATTTTTCCATTTTTCGCAATTTCGGGCTATTTGGGTTGTCAAACGAAAAGAAAAATTTATTCGGCTCAATTTGGGTTGCAAAAGTGGTAATTTTTCGCATCTTTTTCTGGCCAATATTTTTGGGTGACAAACGATGGCCTACTTCATTGTCCAAAATACCAATTGCGTTAGCATATGCGTTTCGAGATGAATTTAAGTTTAGAGATCAATTTTTGGCACGTTTTTCAAAGCAATATCACACACATTTTTCATAACCGATCAAAATGAAAGGATTGAGATCCTCAATAACTTTTTAGGCACTGAAAAGAACTTTGAGTTAACAATTAACTTGGATTGATTTAAAAACTCGCAAAAAGTGATAGGCTCGAATCTCACCGGGTTTGTTAATCTCCACACTTATTCGTTAAGTCGTCAACTTTCGCTCAATTTTCATCTTTGGTCAATTTTGGCTTTGTGTATGTTGAATTTTACCAATTTGAGACTTTAAACTAACTTTTAATGATATTTTTGAAAAATTTGAATTCCAATTTTCATTTATTTTGAACAAAAATATTTTTGGATTTTTCAAAATTTTATGATTTTTTTTAGAAATTTCTGGGCATTTTGAAAATTTGTGAAGTTTTAGAAATACGCACTTGTGACCCCCCTAACATAAACTTTTGCATTGTCCTCAAGAAAAAAGGACTAAAATCTAAATAAGGCAAAATAATAAGTGCGATAAATAAAACAAACAAATGGAGAAAATGCAGTTTTTTATTACAAACAAGCCTGTGGTACAATTACAAGGAAAAGCATACAAACTGTGAATAGGAAAAATAAATAAAAAGCTGCCAGAACCACATCAAGCTTCACTGGGGCGGGGGATGGGAAGAACCGGGCGCGTCGGGGCCATAGCGGTTATGGTAATAAGATGGTAGTGGCTCGTTAGGATCCCCTTGGTGTCGATAGATGTCCGCTTGGAAGCGGATAACTAAGCTCATGTCGCGACGGTAGTCGGTCGCAAAGTTATCGAAGTTCGTTTCAAGTGCCGACATTCGATTTGAGAGGTCTCTTCCCTCCCACTCAAAATCTGGATCGTCCTCCGACTCCTCATCCGGACCGATACCCCCCATCTCGACATCCTCACCGGTTGCCTCTTGTACTTCTTCATCACTCTCGCTTGAGGCAGCCTCTTCTTCACTATCACCACCCCTCCTAGCTCGTAGTACAGCTAGCTGTTTGGCGCTCTTGGTGCGGGTCCCTTGTCCAAAAGGACCGGGAATGCGAGTATGATCGAGCGGCGCCGCTATGCCAGCATCCTTAAGGATGGAAGTGATCAAACGGGCATAGGGAGGCATTACCCTTCTCATCCAAGGAGGCGTTGATGATATCGGCATATAAAGTATGGGCCAAGTGGATGGAAGTGTGGGGGTCAAAGAGGTGATAGGTTAAAGTGGCTTGCCGGGGCCGCATGGCGGAATCGTTGGATGTTTGCAATATGTTGGAGCACACAATCTGAAAAGTGAGGCGCGCCTTCTCGTTAATGCGTCAAACGGAGACGGTTTGTCCCGCTCAAGCTACATTCGGTGCAATACGGGCCATGATAATATCCTTGTCAACTAGGGGGACGTTTCGTGGATATGTGAATTCTTGAACGTCCGGAACGTCATACTCGGCCAATATGGACGTGAGAAGAGCCAAAGCAAATGGGATGACGTTCCCATCCACGTAAGCTTGGGCCTCGAATTGGCCCGTCCGAACTAGGGTGCCATAAAAGGAGCGAACTTCGGTTGCCCAAACCGCTTTGTAGGGTTTGTTGAGAAATCGACACCAGCCCCGAGCCATGAATAGGACGATAATGGAGTTAGGCAGCCCGTCCCATTGGATAGTACGCTCCATATGGAGTTTGTGGTCCAAACCAAACAATTGATGGCACCATCGCTCCTCTTGGCGGGAGCGGAACTCGCCATTACCGTAGGGTTGGATGTCGGTGGAGTCATACTTGGTGGGGTCCACGCGTGGAGCCATGGAAATAGGAGTGATTTTTTCTTAGAAGACTAGAGAGTGAGAAGAGAGGATTTGGGTTGAAGGTGTGAAGAGAAAGGGAGGGTATGGGGGTGTATTTATAGGTGAAGGGGGAGTGTAGGTGTTGGAATTGGAGGGAAAGAGTTTGGAGGGAAAAAGGGGTGAATTTGGGAGGGAAAGGTTGAGGTTGGGAGTTGGGAAAACGAATTGGAGGGAATGAATGGGATTGGGAAGAGGGGGTGAATCTTGGGAAGGGGATAAAACAGACCTGCAGAAAGCGGAACGTTTCGAGGTAGGAACGGATCGGTCCGGGTACTTTAATATTCAGAAATCCAACTAGCGGATCGGTCCTTTTTAAAATTAAAGGAACCTGTCCGAGGGCCGACCGGTCCAGCCTTAAATTAAAGGAACCGGTCCGGCCCAGGGTTTTTGGGCTGGATTTTCCATGAACTTAATTTCGATCTCTCTTCTCCGAAAATATTCACTTTCACAACATACTCCCTATCAATCTTGATTAAAACCCTCTCGATTTCGTTCGTCAATGCCCTTTGACTCGATACTCCCGAAACACACGAATGCTTTTCCCAAATGAAACCTAGTCCTATCGACGCTCACAACACACACAACTCTCATAACACACACGACTCTCACCCCATACGCGTCGGGGGTGTGACGACCTTGCTGTAACAACTCACTCTACCCCGTAAATGGGGTCCGACAACCAGACGGTGTTGACGTCTTCCGCACACGCCTCTAGATATGGATTTAGGCGTTGTCCATTTACTTTGTATGTGTTTACCCCTTTTAAATCGTCTAATTCAACAACTCCGTGGGGGAAGTCATTCTTCACGACGAATGGGCCAAACCATCGTGACCGTAACTTGCTCGAAAAGAGATGAGGCTGAGAGTTGTAGAGAAGAAATTTTTGCCCGGGAAGAAATTCTTTTCGTCGAATGATGCTATCATGAGCGAGTTTCATCCTTTCTTTGGAAATTTTAGTATTCTCATACGCATCATTGCTTAGTTCTTCTAACTCATTCAATTGAATCTTGTGGGCTTCACCGGCCTTGTCCAAGGCATAATTCAATTGCTTAATTGCCCAATATGCCTTGTGTTCTAGCTCAACGGGAAGATGGAAAGGTTGATCTAATGGCTAGGCTAGTGAGAAAGTTTATGTGTAAGATAAGTTTCTCTGATGCAAATAGGGCAGTGAGGTTCCCTCATAATAGACTGTTACACGTCATAATGAGCATTATGAATTTAATTTACTAGGTGAACAGTAAATAACGTATGGAAATTATTATGCGTAATGGTAAGTGATGTTGGCATAATTTGATTTTATCTCAATCAGGAGTCGCGTGTTGATAAATTTAAGGTAGAGGTGGGATGATTATATAGAGTGACTCAGATGATGATTTTGAGGTCACAGATGACTTTAAAAGGGTCGAAATAGTTAAAATAGTAAACCCGAAGGTGTCAATTGGGTCCCGGGGCATTTTTAGACTAAACTGTACCGTATAGGGGCGTTTTAGTCATTTGGAAATGAGGTTTAGGAGACCTAAGAATTTATAACTCCTTTATTATATGTTAGATAAGAGGGTCTAGGGTTGGAAAATCAAAATATAACGGAAGTCCATTTGAGAATAAAAGGAGATTGTCCTAGGAGCTTTTTTTTCGAATCTTGCACCACAAGTAACCAGGAGTGAGGATTGATAGAAAAGGCAATCAAATCTATCGTCAAGCCACAAAATCATACCCTATTGATCAAAGACAAGTGTTTACATACAAGTTTTTTGAAGTTATAATACACATGTGACTAGGGTTCTTAATATTTTAATTAAATGATAATTCTTGAAAAAAGAATGTTTTAAACACATGTTTGGGTAGGAATTGCATGTAGAATGATTTGATATCCATAGAGGATAGTAAACTAGAGATTTTGTTTTATTATCTACGAATTAAATCTAGGTTTTGATATATAATTAAGGAAGAACATAAAACCTAGGGTTTTGAGGATTAGATGTTTAAATCCCTTATTTAATGAAAAATTGTAAAGTTTTGATGTTATATTTTTTTTTAGAAATTATCCTAATGCTGTAGAAATGGTTAGGGACAATTGGTTTCAAATTTGGTGAAGAAACATGTACGTTATGTGGGTGTTAATGATGAAGAACTCATTTGCGCACTGAAGAAGATGAATTGCAGAGGATCGAACCGATTCGGTTCAGAGGCAAACCAGTTCGATTCCGAGAAAAATATTAAATTTCTTTTAAACCCTAGAACTCCTAAATTTTTATCGAGGAAACTTTTAGGACTTCATTATAATATAATAAGGGATTTATTATATTTTAGTAGACCTTGATAGTAGTAAGGAATTAAGTCTTATTGAGAGAATTAAGACAATTATTCAACGAGATTAAATGATAATTTAATTTATTCGTGAGAATGAGAATTTAATTACGGGAAAGCGTGAGTGAGCTTATAACATGAACCATTAGGGTAAGGAAGACATAGCTACTGAAATAAAGCAAGGGGTAACTAAGACCCTTACAGCAGACAATTATACTTCATTAAATGCAATAATGGGAATAATCGTAAATTGAATGTACGGTGAGTATTTGAGTGATATATTCTACATAGAATTGGACATAAGTAGGTTGTGTGAATACCTAGTGAATATATATAGGTTATGTGTGTACCGATTACATGATTAATGATATATGTTAACATACCTACACTTCCTGCTATCATGGAGGTTCCCGTGCAGTGGGCTATCCCACCTTACCGATTTTAGGGACGTTTGGATTTATACCCCACAACATAAAACTTAGGGCGGCTCACTATGTGTCGTATATTAGTGTGTCCGGCATGTCGTTTGGGTACGTTAGGTATGTGCGTAGCCTAAAGTCTTAGAACTATGTTCACCTCCACTGCTTGTTATTTGAGTTTGGGTTCAAGGAGATGTATTAAACCATTTGTCCTGATTTAGTACGAGAGGTACTTGGATTGATAGCAGAGTATGCCCTTGTTTCACGGTGGTCCTTTTTGAGAGATGCCGTAGTGATATATATATATATATATATATATATATATATATATATATATATATATATATATATATACACCAATGTGAATATTCTACTTATGTGTGATACTAGACAGTTGGATAGTGGATATCTAAAGATTGAATTAATTAGTGAAACTTATTTAATTAAATAATGAGATTAGAAGTGAAATGTAATTTCAACTCTTATAACGTATGAGAAATGTTAACTATCGGGTAAAGTACTGTATGGGTGGTACGGGAATAGAGACGTGTTCAGATTGAGAAATACTTAACTCTAGTTAGTTGGGGTATAATAG
Source organism: Sambucus nigra (assembly GCA_949130495.1). NCBI lineage: Eukaryota > Viridiplantae > Streptophyta > Magnoliopsida > Dipsacales > Adoxaceae > Sambucus > Sambucus nigra. Next base: position 59,442,958 of record OX422223.1, on the reverse strand, counting down.
CTAGCTAGGCTAAGTAGATAGGTTAGACGCGTGCACAATAGTTGAGAGGTGAGGAGACTCAAGTGAGTGTACGTGAACCTAACATGTGTAATCAATAACTATTTTTAAATTGTGATAAATACTTGCGAAATATTTTCAAAATGTTTTGGGTACTAACCCTTGCTATAAAATATTTTCAAAACATTTTAGGTGTCGAGGCACATGGACGCCAAACTTGATGATTCTTTCCAGGGACGCATAGCTGCAGCGCTGTGGAGGCTTTTAGAGTTTGGATTAGACGCATTTATCATTTCATTCCTAGTGTAGGAGTTTATTCTAGTATTTCAGTTTGGGCATGCTGGCCACTTTTGAGACTTTATTTATTTAGTATTTTAGATTCAAACTTGTATTCAGATATTCTTATTAGTTGGATTCATTATTGTGGTTTGGGATTTTAGCCGATGGTTTATTCAGCAAGACTTTATTTATTATTTACCTGAGATGGTTTGGACTCTAGTATTATGTGCATGTTGTAATTTGATTTTCTGCATATTATTAATGGTCTATTTAATGAAAGATGAAATCTTCCATCGGCTTAATTAACTATTTGGTGATTAGTAATTAATTTAGATTTTCGATAGTGATGTTGAGAATGAACCAATTTGTATATCCTTCTTTAATTTAACAAAGGCCTAATCACCCGGTATTTAATTAGGCAGGGTGTCACATATTATGTGTGGATTTATTGTATTTTTGAGGGTTAAATTACCTCAAGAATTCATTTCCCATTAGTTTGTAGTCGGCTGTGGGCATCAGTCAGGGTAGAACCTTAGTGATGTGGTCCAGGATTATGGTTATAAAGATATATTGGAGAGATAGGTACTCTTGGGAGGGGGGGTACCATTGAGGTCGCTACCGTGCCACGATCTTTTGGTGAGAGCATCAAAGGTCTTCATGTCCACATAGTTCCTTGACTAAGGTCTATGGGACCATTTTTCTTGCCTGAGGATAGCTGGAGGATTTAAAAAGACTTTGAAAAGCCAAGGCTCAAATATAGCGTCATAAAATTTAAAAGGGAAAATGGATGAGAGATGAGAGATAGGTGAATATTATTTGTGACAACATATAATGAGATATGTTATAGAGTACATACTCGTGTGGCCATGAGATCAAAGCCTATGTAGTTTGATTGTAATTAGTATGTATACGACTTTGAACGTGTGTAGAGGTCGTAATTTTGAGATAGTTTGATAGCTTGTTTTAATTAGAATGGATAATGATGAGATATGGGTTCATATCGATGGGTACAACATATCACCATATATATTGTTCAGGATTGTGCTAACGTGGTGGACTCGGCATTGCACACACATACCATGTGTCCATGGGATCAAAGCCTATGTAGTTCAGTTGTACACAAGATTGAACATGAAATGTGTGTAAGTGTAATACTTGGCTTGGGAATGGATAAGTTCTCTATAAAGTAGAAGTTAGTTTCAATATAGTTTTAGAAGGGGAGTGTACTCAATGATCTTCGACATTGGCTTATCATATTATGATAGTAAATCGATCGATAATTGGAAGGTATTTTTCTTCAGGTTAGTTTGGATGTGTATATGGATAGGAGGTGGGCGTTATTAGTAATATGTTGGACCAGAAGCCACCCTAGAGAGATCTATGTATCTATTATTGACATGGTTAAAATCCTATAGATGTCATAGGCCTCTAGTTGTTTACTCTATATTTGGGTTAATTGAGGGATGTAGGTCCAAGTATGTCCTGTTCTAGGCATCCTTGCTATAGAGGGAGGGGTTTGGAGTAAATATGGAGGCATCCTTAAGAGATAATATGTCATGAAACGTATCATGAGGCTTGGGATTCACGAGATATGCTCGTTATGGTGCCTACTTACCCAAGAGGTCTCGGGATCAAAACCAATGTAGGTCCAAGAAATGGGACATATTTACTGGTAGAGGCGATGGGATCCCAGGTATGCAATCTATAACATTATAGTATTTGTGGATCTTAGTCCTTAATGTAGCATTTTCGTTATGTTAGAATGATATATTTATATGTTAAAAATACTTTATTTAAAACTTGATGTTTTCCCATTGACACCATTGATATCTTTGAAGGAGGATTGGGGATCATAAATCTTTATGATATAGGCAACTCTTTAAACATGAAGATGTGGTGGAGTTTTAGGGGAAACATTATTCTATGGTCTCAGTAAATGAAGGCTGCATATTGTAGGAATCAACATCCAACAACTGCTCCTCCAAAAGTAGAAGATCATACATGGAATATAATGTGTTTGAATACAGATTCTGCAGAAGACCATACACAATGGAAAATTGGTAGAGGGGCAATCAGTATTTTCAAGGATAACTAGGTTATAGAAGAAGCAAAGAATTTGGAGGTGCTGGAGGATCATACTGTCAATAAATTTTGAAATTTTAATCAGAAATGGGGGAAATATAAGCTGGAAACATGCTTTTCTTTAGAGATATCTGCAAAAGATTTTAAAATTTCAAGATATTTAAGAGGATCAACCTGATAATTTGCTTTGGAAACTAAGCAACAGTGTATCATTTACCATATCATCTGCGTAGGAAGTGAGATGTGTAGAACATGGGAATCAACTCAGATCAGCTCAAAATTCATATGGCATCCATATATCCCAACTAAGATTTCATTTTTGATGTCTAAACTATTAAATAACTTACTTCCAACAAATGATAAGATTAAATCTATAGGGATAAGTGGTCCTTCTAAATGTCAGTGTTGTACTTACCCTCAAGAGGAATCCATTGACTATTTCTTTAAGGAAGGGGAGGTTTCTTCTAAAGTTTAGCACAAAATTACTCAAGAGCATCGTATTAGGAGGGGAAATATAGGAATTAGAAGACAATTGTTTCATTGGTGGCTTCATGGACACAAGACTGATCCTATCATCAATAAAGTGATGACCTCTATTATGTGTTGGTGTCTATTCATTTATACAAACCAATGCAAGTATGATGAAGTTTTGTCTAATCTTTATTCAGTTTTGTATTATGTACATTAGATGAAGTTTCTTCTCATTACTAAACTTTCTAAATAATCTACTTCTAAAAGGTTACTGGGTAGATGGTTGTTTCCTTGCACTGGTGTATTGAAGATTAACACAGATGGTAGTTCATTGGGGTCTATTGGTACGGGAGGAGGAGGTGGTATTCTTAAAAATCATAAAGAAGAGATGTTATGGGCATTTTCCACCTCTCTCAAGGATGTAACAAATATGGAGGCAGAGGCAATGGCATTAAAATAGGGTTTGGAATTCTACATAGATCTTAAGGACGATGATCTTCTTATTGAATGTTATTCAAAAGTATTGGTAGATATTATCAAAGGGAACTCCTCAATTCCTTGAAAAATTAGCTGGACTGTGCGAGTAATTATTCAAATGCTGCAGAAGATAAACTTCTCCATCACTCACATATATAGAGAAGAAAATCAAGTGGAAGACTATCTAGCTCAACTGGGGAGTAAAAAATACAAAAATATATTTTCTCATTCTCTTCAAGCATTTCCAAAGCAATTGAAAGGGCTTTTGATCGTAGATAGATGGAGTCTTCCAAATTTTATAAATGTTTAAGTGTTCATGGTGTCTAATTCTTTCTATTAGTGTATTCAAGCTAGGATTAATTTCATCATCTATTTCTATAACTCATGTAAGGGTTCTCCGGTATAACGAACCTCATTTATGTGTTTTGGTTTTAAGGATCTATAGTAGTGTCCCTGATGTAAGCTATTTAGAAGAGGCCATTTCTTCTATTCTTTCTTGATAATAAAACCCATCTATTAATAAAAAAAAGTTAACTAGGAAAAAAATAAAAAAACTTGATGTTTGGCAAGTATTTCTAGGAAAAAATATTCTTGGATGTCGTTGCAGGGTTTGGCTTTGTTTCGCTTGAGAAGCGATGGGAGTAATCTGATTTTAGAATTTGGTTTGGTTTTAGCGATGTTTCAGAATGAGTCATCCTATTTACCCTTTCCTTAGAATAGTTTTAAAAAGTATGTTTTCATTTTGTTTTTAGTCATGACGTTTGATTAGCATTTATTTAACAAATGAATATGTTATTTCAATAGACAGAGATACTAGGTTAGAAAGAAGGCTTTAAAATATATAGTTGTAAAGTGCATACTGGATCCTCTAAACGAGATAAATAAATTTGGTGAGTTTATCATAATATATATATATATATATATATATATATATATAACTTTGGGCGTTGAGTTGATATTTCTATAGAGTTTCTTTACCCTTGTAGTTTGAGTGGAATTTATTTCGTGTCTCCTATGATGCGATGCCATTCAGTCGAGTAATGCTTTGTTTAAAAGTGGAAACTTTTACAGAATGTTTGTAGAGCTTTGTTTTCCTTATAATTAGTTAATTATTATTGCATTTAAAACCCTGTTTATTTGTGCATTCTAGCATTCTCTTACACGTTATTCTCGAAACTTATGATCATCTCTTGTTAATCCCCATTTTCATCACATATGTATTGTGCATCCCTTATTTGAGTTTTTATAGGTGTCGAGAATGCAGGACTTGAATTTTGGTTGAGTCCCGAGAAATTTTCGTTGACTATCGAAATGTTGGAGCATTTCAGTAAATTAAACATTTGGGATTTAGTCCCTAGCTCGTACAAAAGTTGAAGATCCTTGAGTCATCTTAACGTGGCCTCCGACGGTTCTTAAATTTGAGATATAACGAATAAGTTACGTACATTTCTTTGGAGAAAGGGCCTAATTATGCCATACTAGCCCCATCCTCATTTTGGAAGTAGGTCCGAATTGATTCGGGCATCAGGCCAGTTTGATTCGATTTCCTCCAGTGAAAACATTTTCATATGCTATTAGATTCGGGTCTTAGACCGAAGCGATTCGGCCCTATTTCTTTGTAATTACAAGTTTCCTTTTTCGAGATTTTGGGTGTTTGTCCCTTTGTTTTCTTCTTGAAAGGATGAACTTTCTTTTATTTGAAACTTTACAAGTTTAGAAACTATCCTTTCTCTCTCCTAGGTCAAGTTCATTTATAGTTCCCTCTTACTTTTAAAGAATTGATTACATTCAAGTTAGTTGGCTTTAATGCAAGCTTTGTTCAACAACTTCTTCCTTACTTGCTTTATTAGCTTTAACTTGTATTTATTGTCATCTATTGTATTGGTTTTTGTTCAACTAGATGACTTTCTTTGTTATGTTGTTATCTTGTATGCTTAGCTTAGTTTCTACTAGGAGTATCTAGACTTATGGTTGGGGATCATAATCCCACCTTGGATGCTTGAACTTCATATTTAGGGTTTAGTTTATAATTGTTCGAATGAAACTTGTTGGTATTCGAGTGTCATAGTTTCTTAATCTTTTCTTATTTCGTTTCATAGTATCTTCATTGTTTACTCATTCTTTATTCATTAAATGCATGTCAGAATAGTAGTTAATTAATCTCACCACTTCAAACAAATTATCCTTCACGTTTTGTCTTTATGACGTTGAGATAATATCCTATAACCCATTCTTTTTCTCTTAGGAGTGATCAATACCTATAGAATAGGATTTTTACTTACTCGGTTACTATTTTTTACGAAAGATTTACACTTGAATCACACACTTTATTTAGAGAGCCACCTTCGTATTTTGGGGAAGAAACTTTTCACAAGTACGAGCCTTATTCAGAACTTCAGAGGAAGTGACTTTTCAAAAGAATAATCTTCACTCGAATTTTTGGAGGAAGAGAATTTTTTGAAGTTTGAAATTCCCTCGTGATTTTTCTAATGAACTCGATATTTAGAGATGCTCAGGGTTGAATAAAGTAAGAAAACTGAATCAATGTTTGATTATGGGGTGCTTTTTAAGGTTGATTGGGGGGGGGGGGGGTGAGTGGGGCCTTTTACCATTCGATCATCCATATCCTTTGATCATTCGGTCAGTTAGTGTGCCACATGTATGGTAGGTTATGGGTGGGAGGACACGTGTATGGTTAGGGAAATATCCTTAGAGATTTCACCATAATTACCTTGGGGGGACAATTGTTCGATTGAAGGGGTAAGATAGACTTTGACCATTTGAATAAAGAACCCCTAAGGAGGAATTTTTTCTTTTTCGATTTTTTGACATTTTCATAAAGATCTTGTCTCTATCAGACATAATGTTAATCGGTATCCCATGCAGCATAACTATCTCGACATTGAATAACTGTGTATACTGACTTGTCTCATAGTCTGTGCAAATTGGCAAGAAGTGGGCCACCTTGGTCAACCGATCCACTATCACCCAAATGAAATCGTGACCCCTCTATGATGTCGATAGCATTATAATAAAATTAATCTAGACACTCTCCCACTTACACATGGGAATCTCTAATGGCTGTAGCATACCTGGAGGTCTCTAATAGTCAACTTTCACAAGCTTATAAGTAGCACATTTTGAGATAAACTCTGTTATGTCTCTCTTCATTCCTGCCCACCAGTACTATCTTCTCATATCCAAAACATCTTATCCCCGTCGGGATGTATCTCAAACCTCAAACCATAGGACTTAGTCATTACAACATGCCTCAAATCCTCATCCTCAGGCACAACTAATCTCCTATTAAAATTTAGACCTCCCTCTAAGTTGATCAAGTATGAATCCACACCCTCAGCTAATAATTGCCACACCCTGTCTTAATAGAAATGATCCTCAACCTGCGCTTTCACTATCCTCATCACAATCTTGGGTGTGATAGCTAACACTGGCATACACGCTCTGGCGACCTCATCCTCATGTTTAATCTCACTCCACTTCACCTTTCAGACTTCCGCTAACTCCCCAGTGGGTTTTCGGCTCAATGCGTTTGCTACCACATTAGCCTTATCACGATGATATTGTATATTAAACTGGTAATCCTTCACGAATTCTAGACACCGCCTATGACTCATATTAAGATCCTTCTGTGTGAAGAGATACTGAAGTGAGTTATGATCTTTGAACAATGTAAATTGTTCTTCCAATAGATAATGCCTCTATATCCTCAGATCAAACACCACTACTGCTAACTCAAGGTCGTGGGTGGGATAATTCTTTTCACGGGGCTTAAGCTTCCGAGACGCATAAGTTATGGCCCTCTTCGCCTGTTGTAATACACCCCAAGTCCCAGTAAGGATGGATCAATATGGACCCGATACTCCACCAAACTCCTAGGTAATGCAAGTATTGACAGTGACATCAATTTTTCCTTCACCTCCTCGAAGGCCAGTTGATAGTGGTAACTCCACACAAACGGTACCCCTTTCGAGTCAGGTTCGTCAATGGACCTGCAGTCTTCGAAAATTGCTTAATGAAGAGGCGATATTACCTGAATAAACCCAAGAAGCTGGGAATCTCCATCAGTGTCATGGGCTATCCCCACTCCCTCACTACCGATACCTTACTCAGATCAACTACAATACCCCTGTCAGATACGATGTGGCCACAAAATTGCGCATCTCGTAGCCAAAATCCACACATCCCAAATTTGGCATATAACTGATGGTCCCAAAGTGTCTGTAAGACACTACGTAAATGCTTCGCATGCTCCTCCTTAATACGAGAGTAGACTGAAATGTCATTTATAAACACGATCACGAACTGGTCCAAGAACTCTCTGAATACTCTGTTCATGAGATCCATGGATACTCTTGGTGCATTCGTGAGCCCAAATGGCATCACCATGAAATCATATGACCTGTACCGTGATAGGAAAAAGGTATTAGGAACATCCTCCTCCCGAATATATAGCTAGTGATAACCCAATCTCAAAACAATCTTTGAGAAGTAGGCAACCCCTATTAACTGATCAAACATGTCATCTGTCCTCGGTAAAGGATATTTATTCCGTATAGTGACCATGTTCAGCTTCTTATAATCCACACACAAGCTAAGTGAACCGTTCCTATTATTTATAAACAAGACAGGTGCACCCTATGACGATGTACTCCGTCGAATTAAATCCTAACCCAATAATTTCTTAATATGCTCCCTCAATTATCGCATCTCTACAGGGTCCATATGATAAGGTCCTCGGGCAATTGGTCTCGTACCTGGTTCTAGGTCTATCATAAACTCTATCTCTCATCTGGGTGGTTACCCTGGTGTCTCCTGAAATACGTCCTCAAATTCCCTCACTATTGGAATCGAGTCTATCAAAATCACTATCTCCTTTGAGGTCTCCTCCTCAATGTAATATAAGTGTGTGTGCGCGACCCTCCCTCGGGAAGACGCATCACCACTAAGAAAATCTCCTGTCCTGGGATGGATAACACTATGGTCCTCTTACAACAATCTACCATCGCCTGTATCCTCCCAACCAATCCATACCTAGAATCACATCATACCCCTCCATGTCTAACACAAAAAGGTATGTTTCTAAGATCAGTCTCCCAATGACGATATCAACTCCTCTATAAATCGAGTGTATCAATGAACCACTACCCATCGGTGACTCTACACATATAATGAGACTATCAGCGATCTCTAACAAATTGGCAGCTCTAGTAAATCTGGTCTTAATTAACGAATGTGATGCATCGGTATAAAAAAAATCCTACACTCAAGCCCATGAATATGAAACATACCCTCTACTACTGGCGGCGCTTAAGGTGATGGCGGCATCGGTATGTCCCGGATGTTATACACACACCCGTAGTGCATCTGTCCTTACTGCTACTGAGGGGATGGTGGTGCTAGTGATGTTGGGGGTGTAAAGGATCTTGCCATCATTGCTAGGCACTCTGCTGCTGTGCCCTACCCTACTGTGGGAAATTTCTCTTCTTGTGGCCCTACTAGCCACAGATAAAGCCCTGCCCTGGAAACTTCCTCTGTCTCTGGCCCTGATGCTACCATCCCTGATGGCTCCCCTGGTTCCCTTGGCCCTGACGGCCTTAAGGAAACTGTTTCTGATTTAGGCCATGATGATCATACCAGTAAACCCACCCCTCTCATCAAAACTCTCCAGACCTGAATCTCTTGGCATTAATCCCCTATTAATAATCATTCCCTAATGACTGACTTTCTACTGCTATGGTGTCGAGATGGTACCACCCCCATTTGCCTTGCCCTACTGGTTAAGCTCTCGCATGGAAGTGATGATCCTGGTAGTGTACAAGAGCAGCATTGATGACATTAGTATATGTAACCAATGCGGGGTTACCTATCAAATGCTTCCTCATCTTCCAAGCCAAACCGTCCATAAAATTTATTTTCTTCCTCTACTCATTGCTCACCTCATCTGGCACAAAGTTAGCTAGACGAGTAAACTCTTCCTTAGACTTAGCTACCTAGCGGTCAATCTGTGTCACCTCCCTAAACTTCTTTAGCATCTTTGACTCGATTGCAAACATAAATTATTTACAGTTAAATCACACCCAAAACTCAATAATAGTCATCACATCTCTCTACTCAGTAGTGGTCACCGAACCCCACCACTTCAAGGCTACTCCTACCAGACTGAAAGTAGACAACATCTATTTTTGTGTCTCGGTACACTCCACCATGCGCAGATGGTGTTGAATATTTTTCTTCCATTGACATTCCACAACCACATTGATACTTCCCTGAAACTCGGGTAGGTGGACCTTCTGGAATATCTATCTGACTTTTTTCCATGAAGATGGCTCTGGCTGGGCTTGGATTAAGAGTTCCACTAGAGAAGGTGCCTGGAGCTAAGGGAAATGGGCTTCTATAGCTCTCATGGTTGTGTCTATCTCCTGGGCTACTATCACTGCCACCCGAGCCATCGAAATCATCTCTGATGGTGGTTGTGGCAGTGGCAGTGGCTGAGGCATGTCCTGTGGCTCTTAGTGAGCCTCCCTCATCTCATACCTGGACGGTGCTCTGGTTGATCTCTCTCTCCTCGGTGGAATTTGAAAACATATCAAATTTGTATAAGTACATAATTATACATAATTTAATAGCAGAAGAATGATATCTCAAACACGTGAAGATAAAAACAACTGTCCAAAGAAGAACGATATCTCAAACACGTGAAGATAAAAGCAACAATCCTAACAACAAGGCTCTATAGCAAAAGAATAACATGTTAAAATTGTAATAAGATGTACAAATCCTATGGAGACTATAACCTTATGCTCTGATACCATCTGTGACACCCCACCTAATTAAATACTGGGTGATCAGGCCTTTATTAAATTAAAAAAGGATATACAAATTGGTTCATTCTCAGCATCACTGTTGAAAATCCAAATTAATACTAATAACCTATTAGTTAATTAAGTCGGTGCTAAATTTTATCTTTCATTAAATAGACCAGTAATAATATGCAAAAAAACTAAATTACAACATTCACATAATACAACACTCCAAACCATCTCAAGTAAATAATAAATAAAGTCTTGCCGAATAAATCATCGGCTAAAATTCCAAACAATAATAATAAATCCAAATAATAAGAATATCTGAATACAAGTTTTAATCTAAAATACTAAATGAACAACGTTTTAAATGGGGCCAACATGCCCAAACTGAAATACTAGAATAAACTCCTACACTAATCAAAACTCTGCAAGCCTCCAAAGCGCTGCAGCTATGCGTCCCTGGAAAGAATCATCAAGTCAGGCATCCCTGTGCGTGGGCACCTAATAGGTTTTAGAAAGATTTTATAGAAAGGGTTAGTGCCGAAAACATTTTGAAGAAGGCTTTTTGGATATTAAGGTAAATTAATCTAGTTAAATAGTGTTTTTGAAAGTTAAATGGTTTCATGCATTAAGTATATATATATATATATATATATATGTACAAGGTAATTGCCTGTGATCGTAGGTGTAACGTATTAGAGTCTCTTTTCTGTCGTTTGTTTCTACACCGACTATCATACAACGAGCGCGATGTGCTAGCAGATTATAATTTACTATGACAAATCACAACAGAACATTTAAAGAGCAACATATAATAATCACTGAAGGATTTTTTGAGCATGTTGATAAATTCAAATCTCCTTGAACCCCCAATTTCAAGCCTAGAACTTGGAATTTTTTTATTTATAAATTGTTTAATTTGAAAATGAAAAAAAATTCTAATTTATTTTTTAATCCATGAAATTAGAGTTCACCCTTGATTTGTTTCGATATAAATCGAACTATTAAAAAAACCTTGTGCATGCGTCATTAAATATTTTTCAAGAAATAAATAATATAAAATAATATTTTCAAAACCATTGAATTTAAATTGGTTAATGATCAATGTAAACATAAACTAACTGGGCCGAATCAATTTGATTTTCTGCAGAATGGTCTTCTTCATTACGCAAATGCATTTTTCACCATTAACACCCACATAACTTATATGTTTCTTTACTAAACTTGAAACCAACTGTCTCTAACAATTTCTACATGCATTAGGATGATTTTTAACGTAAATATAACATCAAATCCTTATACTTTTCACCCAAGAACATATTTAATCATCTAAACATAAAAAACCTCTAGGTTTTAATATCCTCTATTAATTCATCATAAACCCAAACTAAATTCATGATTATTGACACATAATCTCAGATATCTTATCCTCTACAGATACTCATTAAAGCTACATGTAATTCCTGCTCAAACATGTATTTAAATTATTCTTTTCATCCAAGAACATCAATTAAATCAATATATTTGAAACCCTAGTCACATGGGTATTATAACTTCATATTGATTTGTAATAAACACTAGACTTGGATCCGTATGGTCTGATTTTGTGGTTTGATGTTGGGTTTGATTAATTTCTCCTTCAATCCTCCTTCCTAAGTTGTATGTGATGCAAGAACAAGTTGAAAGCTCCGAGAATTCTCCAAAAACCTTCAAGAACTCTCTTATTTCTTTCTTTAATGGCCTATCTTATATTTATGAGTTTCTAAACCTAGCCTCACCCTTCTATCATCTGATACACGATTAAACAATTCGTAGGTCTCTTTACCCTATATTATAAAATGACCCAAATACCCTCATCTAGTCCCGATTTAGTTTGAAATTGCCAAGGGACTCAATTAACACTCTCAGGCATACTATTTTGACTAATTCCACACTTACGGACTCATCTGTGACCTAGAAATCATCATCGGAGTCACTATACATAAATATCCCATCTCGGCCTCAAGTTAGTCTACATGCGACTCCCGATTGACATAATTCCAATTACGCCCCTATCACTCGCTAGTACGTAATTTTTAATCATCAATCATTTATTATTCACATAGTAAATATAATTCACTCTCGATTAATATTTAATAATCGCATTATTATTCAATTCATTAAATTACTTCTCTCGCATAATTTAAAATATAAAGCAAATTAAATACCGAATTAATTAAATTTCAAATACGCATAAATATGGGGTATTACAGTTTAGAATACTTTATTCTTTACTTTAGCATTTTATTTCCTTATATCAAACCCATCACTATATCATTTTATTAGTATTATTGCACATACTATGTTTTCTATAAAAAAAATTAAAAACAAGAAAAGAGGGTTTTGCTCATAAATTCCAAACGAAAAATTCTCACTTTCCACACACACACATATAAGAGAAATCCTTGGTTGGATTTATGGATTAGACATCACCCTTATGTTGGTACAAGCTACGTGGACTTTAATGCCTTAATAGGCTACGTAGGCATCTCCTTTGAGACTCGAGTCCTCTTTTTTCTATTTTATTATCATAATATTTGACTTTATATACATGTGATTCATTTCTTTCCCTTACTTTGGTCAACATAAATCATTGTTCCCTTATACAATTGATGGCTCGACAAGTACGTACACCATATTTTTACTAATTCTTTTGGTAACACTCCTAAGGATGACCTCACTCCATCTTAATTGTGTAACACCCTGTATTTTTAATGATTTTTTAAAATGGTATTAATTAGAATTAATTGTAGGATAATTAAAAAATTAATCCGAATTTAAATATTACTCAAGAATAAAGTAATATATATGATTATGATTTTATAAATTATCGCGAGTGATGAATATGATAATTATGTCGGGACGCACGTGTGAGTCATGTCGTGACTATAATTAAGTGGAATAAAAAGTAAATTATTTTATGTCATCTAAATGGTCGTTTTAACTGTGCCAAAGTTTTCGAAAGGATTTAAATAGTCAAAATTGAGTACTGGGGGGGGGGGGGGGGGGTTATGTTTGGGTCTTGGGAGTATTTGAGATTAATCTGGACTTTTTTAGGTGACTTTTGACCTTTTTAATGGTAGGCGAAAAGTTAAAAACGGGATTTCACCTTTAAAATCAAAGGTTGGGCTTAGGGAATAGTCACTTTTACAAACCCAAAGGTTAAGAAAATTATACCGAGAGTTAGAGAGAAAATTAAGAGAATTGAGAAAGAATTTCAAGAGCCTAGGAGGAGGATTTGAAGGATTTGTACAAGAACAAACCTGGAGTGAAGAATTAGGAAGAAAATAATGGAGGCTATAATTCTTCTCCAACGTCTCAGACCTACAATTTAAAGGCAAGTGATTTAACATTTCCAAACTTAGCATATATGATGTCCATGTTAGGTTGCTTAGAAAATTCTCAAAAGTTTCATGATCCAAAGATAAATTATGACGACTTTAATTGATTCCTTGAAATGAGAACTATATAGGATTAAACCTCTTGTTGATTATATATTTTAATTCATAAAATTTGGAATCATTTGGGGACTAAAATCTCAGTTTATAAGTTATTTTTGGAGAAATGATAAAATATGAGATTTCTGGAATTTATGGGAAATAATCTGATTTAATCCAAACTTCTTGATAATTTTAAGTTGTATAATTATTGGAGATCATTTATATGTATTATTTTATCATTGGGAAGAAATTATAAGGAGTTTGGGATCATAAGATTGAGGTTTTGAGGCTGAAAATGGCTAAACCTTGAGGTTAACTTATGTAGAATCTGGGCCAATATCTCGTCGATCGATCGATCAACTCAAGAATGTAGTTCGATCGACTTCCCATGGAAATGTTATTTATTTCCTTTTTAATTTTTGAGTAAATCCCAACTTTGAGAAATCTTTAGTGTTTATATATTAAATATATTGGGACTTAGAGAAGTGAAGTAGGTGATACTTAAAATTCGAAAAATGTTATTATGTATGAGATGGAATGGGGGAAATTAACGAGTGAATTTAATTCATTACAGTGGATATATATATATATATATATATATATATATATATATATATATATATATATATATATATTAGGGACAATAGTAAGGGAGTTATTATCATCGGAATATCCTTAGGCTTATGTGGGATTAACCTAATAGGTGAAATAAAAGGGTTAAGATTGAATTAGGGATTATCGAGAAATAAACCTAATTGAAGATGATTTTAATTCATAGAAATTCTGATGTTGTGATGACAAGGGCTAGTAGGGCGTGAATTTTTACCTACTGAATTTACGTGAGAAATAAATGATTACCCTTCGAGTGATAAGAGGGTCGTGAATATAATTTGAGAAGTAAAGTCATAATCTCTAATACGTAGGATATGTGAGATAAATATACTAAGTATGGAAATATTTATATGGGTTGTTCATGTGCCCTATTATTATATATAGGTGGGATGAATACCTACATTATTACTTATTGTGTGTATGACATACCTATGCTGCTTGCTATCGGGGTGGAGATTTTGCGTTGTGGACGATCTCATCCTGATTAGACCCGTTTGAGGGGATTTAGATTCGTACACTGAGCATAGGACCTCGGAGACATTCTATCGGTGTGAATAATAGCTTTGACGGTTGAGTGGGAGCGTAGGTATGTGCGTGACCCATTTGGCTGGGGAGTATGCTCACCTCCAATATATGTGTTACGTTATTTATGGTTCGTGAGAGACGCCGAACCTATAGTCCTTTAGACAACAAGAGATGTATCAGGGCATGATAGCAGAGTATGCATGCACCGCGGTTGTGTCTGGCAGGTGCTATATTAGTATATTTAATAGTGTGATGCATATATATACTGTAAGGCAATCAACTGTGTGAAATTGTAGATTAAATCATATTTACTGTAATGAAATCTACTATATGAAATTGTAGATAAATATGAATAATAAAAGCTGATTGAATTAAATAAGTGAGTACTTAATCCTAAATCAGTGAAAGCCTAGTTCATATTAAAGAGAAATGAACATATTTAATCATCTTACGTATTGTGTGGAAAATACGGGGAAATAATATTGGGTAGAATTCTAATTGAGAACCTTAATTCGGGAGATAATAAGGTACGCTAGGCGTGCACACTAGATGGGATGTGAGAATTCTCAAGCGAGAGCTCGTGAAACTAACATGTACATAATACCTACTTAATTGCATTTGTTGAGCACTTACTATTGTTAAAAATCTTTTACAATGGGCTTTGACGTGTTTCCTTGCCTATTCTATTCTATATTGTATCTCATGCATCAGGTGTCCAGTATAAGGGATGCCGACATAGAGTATGGAAGTTTAACATTTTATAGCTACTATGAAAGAGGCAGACTTTGTTTAGACGCTTCTATTCTTTTGATTTAAACATCGGTAGTGTATACTTTCATTTAGGACATGTCGCTAAGAATTCTAGTTATTCCATTTTAGAGTTTGAGATTAATTATGTCAGTAATGTGGATATCAATTTTATTTAATGTTAATGAAATATATGTTAACTAGAGAGTTATTCCATTCATATTTATTCTGGTTATATTTAGTTCTATTCTGTTGTGATGTGATATTACTTATTATTATTTCGTATCATGAAATGGTTTTAATTAAATTAAAAATGAAAAAGTTTTTGACACTTGCTTAATTAATTATTAGGTGAATTAATAAAGAAAAATATTTTTCGACAGTGATGCTAATAATGGACCAACTGTATACTATGATTTAATTGGGTATAGGATTGATCACCTGGTATTTAATTGGGAGGGATGTCACAAATCTATGACGTGAGTCGAGTAATTGCAAACTCTACGTATATATACACTCACATAATTCACAGAGTTATTAAGGAGAAAAAATAGCACAAGCACATGAGAGACCGAAAGGGCGAGATGGGTGCGTAGCACATTCCCATCTCGTAACTTATTCCCCTAACCGTTGAACTTATTGGTTTTGCAAGTATTAGTATGTCTTTGATGCCGTTCTCTCGAAGAGGTAACATTTATTTTGTATGTTTTGTGTACAACAGACTGACGACTCTATCTTTATACATTTACCCGTCATAATTCGACGACCGAAGCGACCCACTGAAGGAGGGGTGCGGGACCGCCGAGAGCACGCGCTCAAAATGGGATGACCATGTGGAGGTCTAGATCAATACAAAGTGTTTCACAAGTAATTGACACATGTCAAGATCTTCTATGTGGGGTAATGACTTAAGTGGTGGTTTTATCGACGTGAGTGCACCTAGGAGGTAACATTCAATTGGCAAATCACCTATCAGTTAAAATAATAGTTGAATAGCAAAGAAATCCATAAATTAGTAGCTAAAGGCGAAGGAAGTGAGGACTCCCTCAACGAAAATTATATTTACTCGTTTAAACTCATTTTCCTTTTATTTCATTTTCTTTTTATTTCATTAAAGTTTTTCTTCTTCATCGATGTAGTTTGTAAGGTTGATTTGATATAATTATATTTATATTTTAAGAAAGGTTCATTTGCTTTTACATTTACATCGTCTTTATTTTTTAATGTAATTTTCTTTACATTCCTTAGTGCAAACGTTTTTTTAATTTTAGGGAAAATTACACCAAACCCCCTTAAACTATAGTAGTTTTGCAAATAGCTACCTAATCTAATAAATTTGACAAAGAACCCCCTAAAAAATTGAATTTTGACACCTAAAAATATGCATGAAAATTAAATAATTTTTATTCAAAAAATCATGTTTTTATATACTCATTTTCAGAATTCCAATCCAAATTGGTATTCTCATTTATGGGCAACATAAAGAGCCACCTGATTTTAGGGCTTCCAACGTCTTCGGCTGACAGGCTATGTTAGTTACTATAAATAAAACTCCTTAGTAATTCAAACTATGTTCTTCAACGTGATCTTTAGTAAACTTTTCATAATGGTGAAATCCAATAATGACACTTCTTCATAAGAAGATAGGATTAACACTTTACCAGACTCGATACTCTCTCACATCCTCTCATTACTTCCAAAAAGCACGCGGTTGGAACACCCATTTTATCAACCAAATGGAACTTCCTTTGGACTTCCATTACCAATCTTGATTTTGACGACCATTTGTTCTTTCATAGTAGTAACGATATCCAACATGAGAGACAAAAGATAAATTTTATATGTTTTGTTAGTAGGGCTTTTTCCCTCCTCACTCCCCAGCAAATATTTAAGTTTCGTCTCAATATTGGTAATCTGTATGTCCGTGACTTTAGTCAAGAAGATAGGAATTGCGTTAAATCTTGTATTTCTGTTGCTGTAATGCGAGGTGTTCAAGAAATGGACCTATCCATATCTATCCAAGAACCAGTACATTTGTTGCCTCAGAGCCTTTTCACCTGCAACACACTTTCATTTTTAAAACTTGAAGGGGAAATACTTGTATACATTTCCACAATCTCAGTTAATTTTCCAATTCTCAAGATCCTTCATCTAATTTTTCAACGTGTTGTCTGGAGGAAGAGGGCGAGGAGGACGAGGATGAGGAGGACGAGTGTAAGCTTCACATTGATGCCCCAACCCTTCAACGTCTAAATCTGGCAGGTGATTTCTCTGACGTGTTGTCATTCACAAATCTCCCATCTTTATTACAAGCATATGTTGATGTCTATAGAAGTATTGGAGGCCTCTCTAATGTCAAGATTATATAATTATCAGAATATGCAGATGATTCTGCTGAGCTAGTGTTTAATAATTTGACTAGGTTGGAGGTTGAATTCTAAAGTCCCTACTGGAAGGCACTCCCACACTTTCTTAAAAATTCACCGCAGCTAGTACATCTTGTTGGATAATATGAATGAAAATACAGAAATATAACTCTTTATATATCACAGTAATGTCAACTTCAATAGAATAATGTAACTTCTGAATAGATACTAGAAAACTTCAAGGTGTGATGTCACTTTCCTAAATACAGTATTTGCCCCACACGAATAGCTTTGGTATACAAACGGGAATTCGCAAATCCGTACTCAAGATACAATGAAACAACTTTCACTGTCTGCAACTTGTATATTTGAAGCCAGCCTTTGGATGCAGCAGCAAAGAACAGTCAATCAAGTTCTTATTCTGTTTATATGCACAAAATAGAATAACATAATTTATATCTCCTGAAAATTATAAGACAGTAATAGCAAGGGTTGGAAATTTTGAAACTGGGTAATATTTATTATGTAAAATTTCGAAATAGGATGCCTTTATTTATAGGAAATGAAAGGCTACATCTCAGGGGTCATGACTGTTAAGTTTTAACAGTGTTTACTTAATTGTGAAATGGTATGACTATTAATTACCAATAATATTTAACCATTTCCAAACAGGTAAAGTAATACCGAAACTGCTTTATATGGACCCACCAAAAAGTGACCGCGCTTGAGCTACCGCGATCCAACCCGGACGAATCCCGGCAACCCTCTACCCTACACGCGCACGTGCATGTGCGTGTGCGTGTGCGTGCACATGCATGTGCATACGATGCTTCGCACCGTATTAAAGGTATCTTGAATAGCCTCTTAAATTCTAGATAAAGTAACTCTTCACCTTACATTTCTACTTATTAAGTGCACACTTTCTTAATATTTTTCCAATGTGTAACTCACAGGTTGCCCACTCCTTTTATAACTTAGTGGGTATCACTTAGCTTTACTCATTTTCTAATGTGGGACACTCTCACTTTTATATTGGGTTAGCTTCCCACTTTTCTCCACATACTTCCAATGTGGGAAAAGCTTTTAAGCCTTTACTACCAAATCTCTTACTCACTTATTTTAAAAATTCTCCAACATTCGTCCACCATTTTCAAAATAAGTTTTGTAAATCTTTGATTGTTTGTAAGACTGTGTATAAGCATTGGTGTCTCATGACTTGAACCAATACCTTGTGAAGGTTTGTTAAGGCTAACCATAAAAGTATAGTAGACTTGTCTTTGAACTATCAATCCATATTGATCAGCCAGATTTGTCTTCACACACAAATCTTTTAGTCACTGTTAACGCAAAAATTCTCCATCTACGAGGAACAATCAGAAAAGGACACATGCCATCCTACGTGACAATATTCGACACCCAGGAGAGTTGGTCGGCATCCGAGGAGTGTTAGTCGGCACCCGAGGAGAGTTGCTCAGTAC
The DNA here is from genome assembly GCA_949130495.1 of Sambucus nigra. Lineage (NCBI taxonomy): Eukaryota > Viridiplantae > Streptophyta > Magnoliopsida > Dipsacales > Adoxaceae > Sambucus > Sambucus nigra. The sequence goes on along the minus strand of OX422223.1, from coordinate 59,423,618 downwards.
TCGAGGAGTGTTATTCGGCACCCTTAATGGCGTCAACAGTCACTGATGATCCATATAAGCCGACACATGTATTAGGCCTTGTGTCTGCACCTTGATTTTGTGAGTGCTTTAGAGTTAAGCCCAGTTCTCATAGGAAGCGACACCACTTCCACACTCATATAGGTAGATTATCATAGGTGTCCATGTAACTGAAACACCATAAATCTATTAAGGTTAAACTCATCGTCGTTTATTATTTATTACATGTTCTAAGCACTTATCCTCGGGATGTTAAATTTTATAGTGCTTACAATCACGTCGTATGATGTACTTTAATCATTGAACTTTATAATTGAATATATCAAGTTTCAATTTGAGTTTCCATTAAGAGTGATTATTATTAATGGGCTTTAGTCCCATTCCTATTGATGTCTTAGGCACCAATCCTCTTGCAAGACCTTTTGTAAAAGGATCAGCTAAATTTTTACTTGATTTTACATAATCTACTGTCATTACACTATATGTAATCATTTGTTTGATATAACTATGTCTCAGGATAATATGTCTATATTTTCCATTGTACACTTTACTATAAGCTCTGGAAAGTGTAGATTCACTATTACAATGTATAGACATTGGAGGCAGTGGTTTTGGCCAAACTGGAATTTTAATCAATAAATTCCTTAACCATTCTACCTCTTTACTAGTTGCAGCTAATGCTACAAACTCAGCTGTCGTAGTAGAATCAGCTATACAAGTTTGTTTCTTTGATCCCCAAGAAACAACTCCTCCACTAAGAGTGAAAATCCATTCACTTGTTGAGGAATGATCCTCCCGCTCAGTTATCCAACTAGCATCAGAAAACCCTTATAATACTAAAGGATATCCACTATAGTATATACCATAGTCCATAGTTCCTTTTAAATATTTTAATATTCTATTGATAACATGCCAATGCAATAAACTTTGATTAGTAGTATATCTACTTAATTTACTAACATCATAAGCAATATCAGGTCGAGTACATGTCATGGCATACATTAAACTACCAATTACTCGTGCATATTCCAATTGTGAAATAGCTCTACCATTATTAGGGGTCATCTTTAGCTGTGGTTTAAAAGGTGTACTAACAGGTATGCAATCAAACTGATTAAATTTCTTTAAAATTTTCTCAACATAATGAGATTGAGAGAGAATTATATTTTTATCTTTCCTTATTATTCTCATTCCTAATCTGACATCAGCTACACCCATATCTTTCATATCAAATTTATAAGACACAAAACTCTTTGTATTATTAATGCTTTCTAAATTAGTACAAAGAATTAACATGGGATCTACATATAAAAAAATAATCACACCTTTACCATTAGCAAATTTACTATAAACACACTTATCAAATTCATGAATTTTAAAACAATAAGAAATGATGACTTTATCAAGTTTTTCATGCCATTGTTTAGGTGCTTGTTTTAGGCCATTTAAGTACTTAATAAGTTTACATACTTTATTTTCTTGTCCAGGCATAACAAACCCTTCAGGTTGTTTCATGTAAATTTCTTCTTCTAAGTCACCATTTAAAAAGGCAGTTTTCACATCAATTTGATGAATCTCAAAATTATATATCGATGCTAATGAAATTAAAATTCTAATAGTGGAGGTTCTATAAAAGGTGCATAGGTATCAAAATAATCAATTCCTTCTTTTTGTGTAAAACCTTTAGCAACCAATCTAGCCTTAAATTTACCAATTGTTCCATCTATTTTCATTTTCTTTTTAAAAATCCATCTACACTTGATGGGTTTAGATCCTTGAGGTAAGTCTACTAACTTCTAAGTTTTATTTTCCATGATTGAATACATATCATCATTTATAGCTTCTTTCCAAAGTGCTGAATCTACAGACTTAATTGCCTCACTATAAGTTTGTGGGTCTGTTTCAACACTAAGAGTTAAAGCAAATTTATTACAAGGTGTATCTCTAGTTCCTTCAACAAGATAGACTACAAAATCGGGACCAAAGCTTTTTTCTTTCCAAGGTCTCTTACTTTTTCTAATCTCTTCTTATTCCACTGGTGGAGTATCAGAGAATTGTCAATGAGTGTTTACTTCTTTTTCATTATTTATTCTTCGAATAGAAGAAAAACTTTGTTCATAAAAAATTGCATCTCTCGATTCAATTATTTTATTTACCTCAACAGAATCATTAGGTTCACTAATCAAAAATTTATAGGCTTTACTATATTGTGAATAACCTATGAAAATACACTCAACACCTTTGCTTCCAAATTTCTTTCTCTTAGTTTCAGGTAGTCTTACAATAGCTCTACAACCCCAAACTTTAAGATCACCTAAATTAGGTTTTCTATTCTTCCATAATTCGTAAGGAGTTTTCTTATTATCTTAAACAGGTATCCTATTCAGAATATGACACGCAGTTAAAAGTGCTTCTCCCCAAAACCCTTTACTTAAACCAAAATAAAAAAGCATAGTTTTAACCATTTCAGTTAGTGTCCTATTTTTTCTTTCTTCTACTCCATTTTGTTGTGGTGTATAAGGTGCAGTAACTTCATGTATAATTCCCATATCTTCACAAAATTGAGGAAAGTGATATTCACCACCTCTATCAGATCTAAGACCTTTTATTTTATTATCACATTGATTTTCAACTTCATTTTTATATGTCTTAAATCTATTAAGCACATCATCCTTAGAGTTTAAAAGATATACGTAACAATATTTTGAAAAGTCATCGATAAATGTAGCAAATATTTACTACCACCTCTAGTAGGTGTTCCATGCAAATCACAAACATCACTATGTACTAATTGCAACAAAGATGTAGTTTTTTCTATTTTTAGAAAAGGCAATCTTGTTATTTTTGTTTGCATGCATATTTTACACTTTTCATTCATATCATTCTCATATTTAGGAATTAAATTTAAATTCACCATGAAATGAATTTTCTTTGTATTAACATGTCCTAAACGACTATGCCATAATGAAAGATAATCAACGATATAAGCAGAAGAATCTTTTTCATTGATATTGAGCTTAAACATGCCCTCATACAAATATCCTTTGCCTAAAAAGGTACCACTCTTAGTCAGAATAAAATTTTCTGACTCAAATACAAGCTTAAAGCCAAATTTGTTAAGAAGACTTCCAGAAACTAAATGTTTTCTAACATCAGGAACATGAAAAACATTGGTGAGGCTAAGGATTTTTCTGGAAGTAAATTCGAGATCCACTGTCCCTTTGCCTTTAACCGCAGTAGTAGAAGAATTTCCCATATAGAGAACATCTCCTTCCACTGTTTAATAGGCAGAGAACAAGCTCTTATCCTTATAAACATGCCTTGTGGCACCAGAATCAATCCACCACGAGTTGTCTTCTCCAAGCATATTAGCCTCGGATATCGTAGCAGCAAATTTTTTCTTTGTGTCTGATATCCCTCCTTTTTCCTTTACTTTCTTGAACTCATGACAATCCTTCTTGAAGTGACCTAGTTTGTAGCAATGAAAAAAATTTCCTTTCTTCTTTTTGTTTGCTTTAGAATTATTTGAAAAATTCTTCCGCTTGTTATTTTTTCCATGATTGCCATATTTTTTCTTTTTTCCTTCCTCCACCACATGGGCCTTAGAAACATAATTTTCTTGTTCCTCTTTACCATCTAGAATTCTAGACTCTTGTTCAATTCTTAAACGAGTCTCTAATTCTTCAAGTGAAAGATCTTCCTTTTTGTGTTTGAGTTCTTTCTTATAATCTTTCCAAGAAGGAGGAAGTTTTTCAATTATGGTAGAAATAATTACATTATCATCCATATTTAACTTTTTCAGTTTGCAATGATTTATGATGCGTTGGATGTCATGAAATTGCTCTAGCACAGGCCTATTATCATGCATTTTAAAGCTTAAAAACTGACCGATAAGGAACTTTTTACTGGTAGCGTCTTCCGTAAGATATTTGGTCTCCAATGTTTCCCACAAAGTTTTTGCAGTCCCAACATATTGGTACAGGTCAAACAAATTTTCAGCAAGTGCATTGAGAATGTAACCACGACACAAGTAATCATTGGTCTCCCATTTTGTGCGTTGCCTAGTCCGTTCCACGGTTTCATCTTCTTCATCATTTGGTTTCGGTTGTGACAAGACATATACAATCTTTAATGTGTTAGAAGAAAATGAACCTTTTTCTGCCAATGCAGAAAATTACCACCATCAAAACGATCCAACTTGACAAAGCCTTCTGTTATTTGTCAAAGTGATTTGGAAGAGTCGGCCATTTATGATAATACTTTATTTAGATTGTTGGATAATATGAATGCAAATATAGAAATGGAACTCTTTATATATCATAATAATGTCAACTTCAATACAATAATGTAACTTCTGAATAGATACTAGAAAACTTCAAGGCGTGATGTCACTTTCCTAAATACAGTATTTTCCCCACACGAATAACTTTGGTATACAAACGAGAATCTGCAAATCCGTACTCAAGATACAATGAAGCATCTTTCACTGCCTGCAACTTGTATATTTGAAGACAACCTTTGGATGCATCAGCAAAGAACAATCAATCAAGTTCTTATTCTGTTTATGTGCACAAAACAGAATAAGATAATTTATATCTCCTGAAAATTGTAAGAGAGTAATAGCAAGGGTTGGAAATTTCGGAACTGGGTAATATTTATTATGTGCAATTTTGAAATAGGATGCCTTTATTTATAGGAAATGAAAGGCTGCATCTCAGGGGTCATGACTGTTAAATTTTAACAGTCTTGACTTAATTCTGAAATGCTAGGACTGTTAATTACCAATAGTATTAAACCATTTCCAAACAGGTACAGTAATACCGAAACGGTTTTATAGGGACCCACCCAAAAGTGACCGCGCCCGAGCTACCGCGATTCGACCCGGACGAATCTCGGTAACCCGCTACCAGTGCAGACATGCGGCATGCAAAGTGCAAAGTGCGCCACTAGCATCTCTACAACCCACTGCCCCGCACGCGCACGCGTGTGTGCTTTCTTGTGCGTACAATGCTTTGCACCGTATTAGAGGTCTCTTGAATAGCCTCTTAAATGCTATATGAAGTAACTCTTCATCTTCCATTTCTACTTATTAAGTTCACACTTTCTTAATATTTTTCCAATGTGAGACTCAAAGGTTGCCCACTCCTTTTATAGCTTAGTGGGTATCACTTAGTTTTACTCATTTTCCAATGTGGGACACTCTCCCTTTTATATTGGGTTAGCTTCCCACTTTTCTCCACATACTTCCAATGTGGGACAAGCTTTCAAGCTTTTACTCTCAAAGCTCTTACTCACTTATTTTAAAAATTCTCCAACACATCTTATGTGTAACACATTTTAATGACTTCTTAAACTTTTTTCTCTGTAGAGTTAATGGCTGTCTATGGAAGTTTAAAGAGTAAATGACTCTCTATGGATGCACGACATAAGCATTTTGTAGAGTTGTCTAAATTTTTTCTTGAGGTTTTGACAAACATTGCTATTTCGTAAGTATATCAAAGGAGAAATAATCGAGGGTTAGTGAACGTGCAAAAAAAAAATACTTATCTTCAGTAAAAATGTGTTGGGTGCCAAAATTCAATAGTTTATGGGCTTTTTGTCGATTTTTTTAAATTATGGGCTATTTGTAAAACTATTATAGTTTTGTGTAATTTATCCTTAATTTATTTATCTTACATCACTATTTTTTTAAGTTTGAAGCTCATTTTTATCTTTATTTATGCACTTTTACATCTTCTTCCTTAGATTTGAGTTGATTTGACTTATTTAGCACTCACTTTAAGTCTCCTCAAAGTGGAGCACAAAGAACGATACACAATCACCTCATTATCGCAACATTAAGATAATCAATTGGATAGAAAGACCATAACCATTCCTGAAAATCTCGCACCCAATCAAAACACATAAGCAGACCAAGCTAATAAATCTTATTTTTAGCACGCATAGTGGGACTATAGTGTTATATAACTATTTATCATGGCTAGACCAAGAAGAAGTGATAATGGTATAGGGAACGTTTATGATATTGGTTCAGCTAGCCAGCATGTCACTACCATAGAGAAAAAGTGATTGAAATCAGTTAGGGGTTAAGACCAACTACTCAAAACCAAGAGTTGAATTTGATACTAGCTCCAAGGCCTGAAAATCCAAGTGAAACACATGTTACAGGTGAGTCTTAGAACTCCTAAGATCAATTAATATATAAGTTAAAATCAGTACTTGACCATCTTAGGAATATAATGTAGAATATTAGAACAATGATTGTAATCGTAACAATTATGTTGACTCCTCCTACTGTTATAGTATCTATTTGTTCGGGATACTCGCCAAAAATTGGTGTAAATACGACCATACAGTTAAATCCTCTTCATCTTGTGTATTATAGGACCAATAATGGTGAAACCAATTGTGGAAAAAACCTAAGGATGGAAAATTACACAAAAGCCACTAGGTTAGGTGTGAATACCCACTAGAGGGTTTAGGAACATCTATCACTTATCAATAAATGGGTTATATTAACCCAATAAGGAGAATGCATGTCCTAGAAGTGGGAATAACTGGGTCATATTATAATGAGACCAATTTAGATTTTTTAGGGACTTAGAACGATAGAATATGAACCCTGGGGGTTAGGAAACAACAAAAGATTTGGTAATGAGCCCATACAAAAGGAAAATAACCAAGTTCCTTAGGCATCTCAATCAATATTTTTCCAAATGTAGCAAAATGCTCCCCCCACACATCCCACCCCATTGGTATAACTAGTACTAAGGATAGACCAAACAATTGCGCAATTAAATAAGCATTTACCTCAGGGAGTTGGGATAAATGAAATTATGTATCTTATTCATGAGATTGGTGGACTAATGGCTCGGGGGTGTAAACTACAATATATAATAATCCATACGCTGTATGGGTAGATGGATTAAACTTCTAAAGGGCACTAGATTTCCAACTTTTTCTCTTTTCTGAGGAGATGGGAGTCAATCTATAGTGGAACATATAAAAAGGTTCACTAGTCAGTGTGATGATGCCGAAACTAATGTATATGTCATAGTGCAACTATTCTCTAGATCCCTCACTGATGCAACTTTTTCTTAGTTTATAAGTCTCCTACCTAATACTAGGGAAATTTGGTAACAAATGGAATATATATTTCACACATAATTCTTCCAAATTGAACTGAAAATGTATATGGTTAACTTGGCTAGACTAAGACAAAAGTCAGATGAAAACATAACAAGTTTTATAAATAGGTTAAAAAGAGCTAGGAACAAATGACAGATAGTGATACCTAAGTACGAGTTTTTCCAATTTTCCCAAAATGGGCAGGAATTTAAGATTCGAAAGAAGTTCGACGCTACTGAATTCATATATTTGGTTCAATTAACCGCCAGCGTTTCCAAATATGAGTATTTTTTAGGAAGAGTACGGGATAAACACTTCTTCTTTCAATACATATTATAAGGACCCAAATCTATAATTAGATGCTACTGATATAATTGGAACATAATTTATAATCTGTGAACTCTTGGTCCGAAATAACACATCAATAAAGTCCTACGCATCAAAATCAAAAGGGGGGATTAAGAAATATTACTTTGACATCTCTAAGGATGAAATCTATGATTATCCTCTATGAGTTCAAATGAAAAAACTGACTGATGTTATGAAAATGCCAAGAATGAATGAAGTGAAATGGAGATATCAATATAAATGGCATTATGTTTATTCCCACTCAACCAATACTTGTTCTATTTCTCTTGACAACGTACAAGAGTTGATCAGAAATGGGAAAATCAAATTCTATGGGAAATAGGTAAACACTATGGGGGTTGATGATGACCCATTTCCCAATGTAAGAACCAATATGAACCCCATATAATTCTCATGGAGTAAAGGGGATCTTGAGATCAAAATAAAGACATATTGATTCTAGGGCCTCGATGCTCGAAGTAGATGGTGACTCAGATATGAAGATCTTGAAACATATGTGTATTATATATGGGGAGAAGTACGTTGAAATGTGTCAATTTTGATTATATAAAAGGGAAGCAGCAACATAAGTCCAAGAAAAATGGAAATAGTGGTTATTATGCCAAGATCTAGGAATTTCAAAACTAAGAGGGTTTACTAGGAATTGGCCCATGGGAAATGAGGTTATCCAAAGTTCCTTATCATCCTTAAGGAAACACATAAATTCCAGGGAACTAGAAGTACATTAGATCGGGCTTCAAAGAAGCAAAAGTTCTTTAATACTTGGGAGCTCAAAGGCCCATGAGGATTGCAAAATCAGTCCCTATAGTGAAAGGAATGCTAGATTAATTCTTAGCTATATACCTAAAGGTTATCAAATAATTTAATGAAATTCCTGGTAGGTTAAAAGTTGTAAAGCCTAATCAGGTAGCCTTGTGGATGTGGTATCTTGTGCAACCACCAAAATTAAAGAAAAAAGAGACAAAAATTATGATCCCTTGCACTCAATAAAGGAATATTCAAAGAAAATATAGGGCTTGGCAAGAGGCCTAAATTTTTTTACATCTAAATGGATCAGAATGTATAACATCCTTATCTTCAAAGTTAAATCCAGGTTATCATAGAAAGCATGAAGGGAAGCAATCTTCTTCGGACATGTTGGTCGTAAACATTAAAGAATTTGAAAAAGGCTATGAGTGTGGATGGAGATAGTAGATATGAAGGTAATTCCTCGAGTGAATAAGAGAAAGGCGATATATTGGTTATAGATGCAACATAACCTACTCCAGGGACTGCTCAACATCAATTTATCCAATTTGTTCTCTACCATAACAAGTGTCAATTAACATGGGAATGATCCTCCTAAAGAGGTTTGAAGTGAGAGAGGGGCAAGGAGTCCCTGAGACAGAGGTGTGTGAAGATACGCATTATAATTATACAATCTTTATTTATTTATATCCACTTTACATCTCATATGTGGGTTCGAATAGCCCACTAAAGATATCACCAATCACATTAATCCTTTATTTATAAAGGCTTCGGTGAATATAGTACTAATAAATAAATTATTGGTAGATAACAACGTTATTGTTAATATAATGCCACCAGGCTTTCTAGAATAAATAAGCAAAATGCTAAATTGGTTCACACTTAAATCATACTCTCCGATTTTGATGGAGATAAACAAGTTAACCAAAGGTGTACTTCTAATAGATATTGAAGTAGGCATAAAAAGTCTAAAACTTCTTTATTTATTATCGATGATAAACAATGTTTTAATGCTTTAATATTTGATTCACTCTAACAAATGTATCCCTTTTTCCATTTACTGGAAATTATTGTTGGTTAAGGAGGACAAAAATGTGGAAGATGTGGTAGAGGATCCTTTCCTATTACACACCACCTTTAACTATATTGAAACCGAACTCTACCATGAAAATATAGTTAATGTCAAGGTTCACTCACTAATCATGAATCATAAGAAGGACAAGTCTTAAATGAAGCTTGTTAAGAACTAGCCTTTGGTCTGATGGGAGTAAATAAAAAAGAAAAAAATAGTTGATTAGTGGATAAAAAACCTATCGATTTAGATTAAGGCCAATGAAACTCTCGCCATTGTGTTTTATACATTCATAGAGTTAGACTTAAATACCAAAATCAATGAAAAGGGATAATAAATTGGGTTGACTATGTAATCAAATATGATAGAGATGATGAAGCACCTCGGGATTGTGGTTACCAATTAATTTTTCCAATAGACTATGAAGAACTCATGGTGAACTAACTAGATCTTTTGTTGGAAACAAAGTTTAGGACTGAGCAAAACAAAAAGGGTAGCATGCATCAGTGCAAAACGAAGAAAATAATATCGATAATTGATTGTGGACCTTTTACATCAGTATAAGGACTTTTTCATTTGGGATTATAAAGAGTTTCTTGGTTTAGATAGGAAAATAGTGTATCATAGACTACCAGTCAAAGAAGGATATAAGCATTTTAAACAACTTCCATGCTAGATGGCTACAGGAGTTATAGTTAAAAAGAGGAAATTAAAAGGCTACAAAAGACTAGACTTATTAGAACCGTTAAGTCTATTGAATAGTTATCATGTTGAATACTTATCTAACATACTAACAATTATTAAGAAAAATGGAAAGTTAAAAGTTTGCATTAACTTTGGAAAGTTAAATGCAACTACTTAAAAGGATGAATATCCAATAGGAATGGTAGATATATTGGTTGATAGATTTTTTAGTCACTCTATCATGTCTATGATAGATGGCTATTAAGGATACAACCAACTATGCATAGTTGATGAATATGTGCATAAGATTTCTTTTAGGTGTCATGATAATTTGGGGACCTTCAAATGGATCAAAATGTCATTTGGATTAATGAATGCAGGGGACACTTTCCAAAGTGGAATAAATACCATTTTTCATGACATGGTTGGTACCTTTTTGGACTATCATATTGATGACATAATCATCAAATAAAAAAATGACTAGTCATATAATAAACTTGTAAAAGTACTTTAAAAGAATGAGACTTTATCAACTTAAAATGAATATTTAAAAATATTCCTTTTGAGTTTATATAGGGAGTTTCATAGTATATGTGGTACAATAAAATAGAATTCAAATCGCTATAAATAAGGCTGGTATACACAAACTATAGAACATCTTATAGGCCTATATGAAGATGACATGTGTTTCCTTTTTGGGTAGATAATGGGATCTCCCTGACTCAACATTTGGTCAGGTCGCGGGTGAAACGAGTGGCTACTAAAAGTAAATGACTTGATAAAAGAAGTGGACGAGGTCCCTTAGTGAGCCCACTTGACGGGCAGATAAAAAATGAAATAAGTGGCTACTCAAGGGTACTACTGGCCCACAATGAAAGAAGATTGTGCAAAATCTGCATAGAGGTGCGATAAGTGCCAAAAGTACGTCGTGATCCACAAGAGTCTAGGAACTACACTAATATCGATCACATCACCTTAGCCCTTCGCTATGCGAGTGATTGATCTGGTCAGCCCACTTCTAAAGATAAGGGGTAGCTTCAAGTATGTGGTCGTAGTAGAGGATTACTTCACTAAATTGGAGGAGGATTACTTCACCAAATGGTTAGGGAGTGCAAAACACTATAGGTGGCTGCCTACTAGTAGATAACTACTTGGCTTTATAATAAAAAAGTAAAAACGAGCACTTTAAAGGAAGGATACTAAGTGATAAAAAATTAAATTTATAAAATGAATAAGTTAGAAACCTACTGATATGGTACGTATAGAATATCTGTTATTGTACGGCCAAGAAATTATAGGAATTAGACCTTAAAAAGTGAGAAATTTAAGAATCCTTGGAATCGAAAGAACCTGAGGAAGTACTACCAGGAGCAACGACAACATATGGTAGAATACGGAGAAAATAAAATATGTAAACATTTTTTCACTCTCTTGTAATTAAACTCAGTAATTAATGAGAACCAAAAATTTATCCTTAACATGTGTAGTCAGTCCAAGATTTTATACATTATTCAATGACCATTTCATCGGTATGAGAGATGTTCAAGAGGTCTAGGATGAAGACACCTCAGAGATGAACGCATTAAGATTCACAATAAAAAACACGATTCATGTATGACCTCATCTTAGGATAGGTCACAATTTCAAAATTTTCATGGAAATCCAGTCCAGTCTTATGGACGATAAGATCCAAACATAACTGACTAACGTAAGGATAGATCCTAATAAATTTGGGCGACTCTGGTAACTAATATAAACACATGGCTAGGATGATGAAATTTGTCTATACGACCAATAAGATGACATAAGAATTAGTAAATCCCAAGTCAGGATAACCCAAGTTCTTCCAAAACTAGTAGCAAGTAAGGCAAATCAGGACTACAAGATTTGGTAACATGATCATAATTCTAAAGTACTGGCAAGCATATCCTAAAATTTTATGAATGGTCGTGTTTGTGAATAGGTCATGATTAATAAGTATAACCAAATTTGGGAAATCCAGTGTAGTAGTATGGACGACAATATTGGACCATAATCATCTAATGCAAGGGTAGATCCCCATACATTTGGTCCACTCTAGTAACAAATGTTGACACTTGGTCAGGATGATAAGATTCGTCCATATGACTAGTAAGGTGGCACAAGCATTAGTAGATCCTAAGTTAGGATAGCTTAGGTAAGCCTAAAATCGATAACTAGGAGGTCGGCGTAATATGAACACACTTACTTAGAAATAAGTAGATTAACAATCTCACCGGGCAAAATATATGGGAAAAGGATGTAAACTTAAAACACATGCATACATGAAGACAAAAAATGCATTTGATTTGAAAGTAAAATAAAATATTCAATACAAATTAAGTAAAAAACATTTTACACAAGCATATAGGATCAATCCAGGATGACATCTCAAGCAACAACTACATCCTAAGCTAGAGTAGAGACATGGGCATTAATAATGATAATATCCTCGACATGGAAAAGATAAGTCTTATCGAGAGGGACTTGGACATATTCATCAGTTTGATTAGCCTTAGAAGTGGACTCCTCTGCCTCCACTTGTTCAATAGCAAGGTTCGTGTCCTCTGCATCATCACCCACCTATTTTTTTGGCTTCAACAGCTATGTCAGGGTAGTGTTTCATCACCATTTTCTTCAATTCTTCATATTCGTCAAGAAAAAAATCTAAGCTATACGCATTATAATCATTTAAGGACATGTACTTCTCCATTGTTGTCTCCTCATCCTTTACTAGAACCTCCTCTTCCTTCACAAGCTTTTAATGAGCCATGTCTAAAGCTTGGCTAGAAACTGCCATGTCATCATTATCCTTCTTCGAGGCTTCCTCCAAGCTCTTCAACTTAAAAATGTTTATGCTCGCATGGTCCTTAAACTTCCATATCTCCTCCTAGGAATGTCTAAGAGATACCATTTTAGCGGTGACCTCCTCATCTTTTTGCTCCATCTTGGTGTAGGTTTTATTTAGAGAATTTGATGTCTCCCACTGACTACTCTTAAGCTCAGCATTCGTATAAGATTGGTGACAACTTTCTCTCTCAAAATGATGGTGGCCATAGAGCTCTATTGACAAAACTGGGAGTAAAAAAATTGATAAAATGTGGAACATGAAATATAAAGACAAGTTCAATAAACTTACCACTACAAGGTGATGTTGGGCCAACCTCCACAGAGCATCTACATCATAGTCACTTAAAAACTCAAAATCTTTGCTATGACTATGGTAACCATAAAGATCAGTGGCATTATTCATATGTTAATAGATGGAATTAGGGTCCTTTTTGAGATCTTCTAATTTGACCAAGTGGGAGGGGTCCAATTTAAAATCTCCAATCACCACACAATGTGAGGCTGGACCCTGTGCTCAGAATGGATGATGAGATGGTCGAATCGTAATCTTCACTCTCTCAGCAGTGGCTCAAATTCTTTGAACCTTGGGATCACGTGGAGGCCTTGGGTTTTCAAGTGGTCTTTTATCCCCTACGAAAACAGGGATGGGGGACGTGGAAGATTTCCCTTTCACCTTGGCCTTTGCGGAAGCATCAACCTCAGTAGTCCGTCGAGAAGTAACTTCTACCTACTTTCTCTCCTCAGCATCAACTTTTTTTTTGGCATCCACCTTCTTTTTGTCCCCAGCTTCGGTATTTGACTTCTTTTTCTACTCGATCTCCATCTTCCTATGGGGATCCTGGACCATTTGATTTCGGTCATGATGTCTAGGAGCCATTCTGAATGAAGACTCAAAAAGTTATTCAAAAGAGGTGGGATAAGTAATTACACTCATTAGCAGTTAGAAAAGTACTAAAAATTTAGTAAGGATGTGCAAAAATGTTAAAAATTATTACCTATCTCAGCTTCGGCCTCAACACCTTGTGCAACTTTTGTCTATGGTTTTATCTCAAATAACACTCTTTCATCCAAAGGGACTGCTATCTCTACTGGAGGTACTCCACCTGGAGGGATATGGTATCTAACGCTTATGAATTTGGAAATAGAAAATAAATCCTCAAATGTGGGAGGCTTTAGTACACAGTACGCCTCAACAAACTCTTATATTACATTTGTAAGCTTTGGACCCTTCTTCACTGAGACGGAAAGGAAATACATCAGAACAATACAAGTTACAAAGAGACATAATGTAAGAAAAATTTAAAAAGTTTTCCTATTTTGTTCATCCCATTCCACTCACGTGGAATCTTATATGACTTGTCTTCCTCATGGATCTTGAACTCCTAGTCATCCATCACAAACACATATTGACCCTTCCAACTATGGTCACTTGTCTGAATGACCTTAATCATTCTCAAGTATGACCTCCTAGGATAAAAAAGTAGTACCTAGGGGCTTAGCATTATATTTCAATCCCGGAACATATCTGAATATGTCCCCAATAAGGTAAAACCTAGTCTATACCTTACAAAACATCATAGTTATGAGGATAGTCCTATAAGAATTTGGAGGGAGCTGGTAAGGGTGACGCCATACCCATTTAAAATGGACCTAATAATAGGGTGTAGAGGTAGGCAAAGTCCTACTAGAAGGGCCCACAAGGGAAGTCAAATTTCATCTGAGCATAAGGTGAATAATCTCTTTCCTCACAAGGAAGAAACCTAGTGAATATGCTAATGGGAATAGTGTATTTATCCCTCAGGTCGTCTAATTCATCCTCTAAAATATCATAGGCATACCACCTGGCATCTGTAGTTGAGGGGTCGTAAGAGTTCAAAGATTCCCCTTAAGCACTCTCATCATCAACTGGTCCTTCACCAACTGGTTCCTCGATAGGGGAAGGTAAAAGAATAGTCCTCGCAGACACTTCTCTATTGGACATGGCTTTTTGAGAAGAAAAGCAAATCTACGATAAATACTAACAAGTTGTTTACTAAATTCTTAACACACTCCTATTGCTCCATTGGGTTTGCTTCCTCCATTCCTTCAAATTCAGGACCCCCGAATGCTACTCTAATCGGTAGTGGGGTAGAACCACCAAAAACAAATGGGTATCATTCGGGTGCCCAAGATCATTTTTAAGGAGGATAACTTGTAAGTTTAAGTTGCAAAATCTCATTACATAGTTTGAGACGATTAAAATGGTAAAGAGGGGGAGTTCACCGCTTCAAACTGCCACACACGGAGTCCACTGAATGTAAACAACAAATGAATATGGATTCCATTGCACAAAACTTTTACTCAACAAAGATGTGGTAAATATAATTGGTGCAACTCCTTTCCCTATTTTTTATTGAGATGATTTCTAATATGTACACATCTTTGAGATATGTCAGTAGCCTTGAATCAAGCCACTCATATGGTCGATCCACTCTAAGGGATAAAACTCCTAGGATGCAAGTGTGTCTATAAGAGGAAAAAAGGGGTGGATGGGAAGGTTGAGAGCTTTAAGGCATGGCTTGTTACGAAATTATTTATAAGCGTGGATTGTATGCACAATTTCACGGCTAAAAGAGGGTCAAATAATTACCCAAACAATGGGATGCTTATTATAGGTTGACATATGTCTCCTCAAAACTACAAACATGGGGTGAAGTGACAGGGATATTTTCTTCCTCCTAAGGCGGTCTTACTCTCTCCCAAGGTGTGTAGCCTCCAAAAAGTGGTGTGGGTGGTTATGCATCTATATGGATGATCTAGCCTTACTTATCAGGGGAATGGTTTTAGATGTTTTCAGATTATAAGAGCCTCCATTATATTTTTATGCAGCATGATCCCAATATTCGTCAGAGACAATGAATGGATTGATGAAGGACTAAGACTTCATTTTCATGCAACATACTATGGTTTACGAAAGGCGGACCTACGTCACACACTTTGAAGTCTATGACTCCTCCCACATGCTCTTTTTCTTTTCTTTTAATGACTTCCTTCACCCCATGAAAATGCTATAATGTGTAAGATTTGGATATACCATAAAAAATCAAATGAAAATGGATGCCTTCTAGCTCCAAAAAGTTTCCATTTTATGCATCGACCTGAAAATTTCCCAGCTTGAGAAAGATCTCAAACATAATTGGGAGGTCAGTCACTTCAGAGTACACATTCAATAAAATTGAAAAAACCCACTTTAGGTTTTAAAGAGAGGCATTCCCTGACCTAACTATGGCTGGCATCGTATGCCGAAAACCTTCACCAGCTAGCTAATTTCAAAATGACACCCACTCAATCGAATCCCATCAAAAACATCATTGTGGTTGTTGCCCTAAAGCCCGTACAACCTACCCTCACTGCCCATATAACTTCCCAGAATGCATCACAATTATTTTTATCCATGATTATATTTATTTCTTTAGTGTTCTTAATAATGCACAACTAGCATTTTGTTGTTCATTGATTATTTCTTTCTTCATGCTAGACTCTTTATCACCTTTATTGCAAACGTGCACGAAGTTTTTAACAAAAAAAATATTTCGCTGTTGAAAAAATTAACTGTTGTTTTAAAAACACTGTTGTATAAATTATTTACACAATTTAAAATATAATGAAAGATACAAGTGTTGTCTTATAATTTCCTTTTATTGTTAATTGTTACATGGTAATAACTAGTTTTAATGGTGAATTAGTGAAACTACATCTTGGTGGTACGGGAGTGCATGAGTAGTCTTATCTTTTCAGAGTTTTTGGATGTCTCGCTTTTACCTCCACTCTTTTTGCCCATAGAACCAAATTCCAACCTTGATCAAAGATGTGTTTATTTCTTGGATATCCACCTAGTATAAAGGGATACTAGTTGTATGACATCATTTCGAAACAAATTTTCAGTTTTAGAAACCTCTTGGTAAGGATACTTGAACAATCAACATCCAACCCATACAAAGAAATGAGCCACTTATTCCCATAGGGTTTGTAACTCATTAAGACATGTCAAAATGAGGGTATTGTAAGGTTTAGGGTCTAGAGGAATATAGGTTTTGTACAAAGACTAGAACCTTGAAAAGACCTAAAAATTGTGTGATCCTAGGCCAACCAACTCAATGGTCATCAAAACGATTAATCTTATAAAATCGACACCAAATACAATTCGATTCAACAACAAAAGAATAATGGACAAAGATAATTACGAAAAACTTGTAGAAGATGGAAAAACCATAAAAACTTAAGAACTCAAGTTGTTATATACCTTCAAATCCTAAAGAGGGTTGAAGAGAGAAGGAAAAAAGAAAGAACATCATCGAAAATGGTGGAAACTGGTCGGAGACGAAGAAGCTTTGGATATTGGATGATCTTTCCCTATCTCTAAAACACTAAAAGGGTTTGAAATTTTACGGGAGTTCAAGAGATGGGGCTTCATGCCTTAAATACTTTTCTTTCGGGGGCAAGTTCATTTAATCATGACATATGACGTAATCTTAAAACAGCAACCGACGTTGCAAGTACAAAGAACAAAAGCGTGCTTTATCGCAAACGCATGTGATGAATACCTCAAGGTCCATGTGAAACCCCGCCTAATTAAATACCAGGCGATCACTCCTTTATTAAATTAACATCAAGGTGAACAGTTGGTTCATTCTTAGCATCACTGTCGTAAAAATACTTTTCCAATTTAAACACCCTAAATAATTAAGCTAAGTGTCAAAACCATTTAAAACCTTATTCTCATTTTATTAAATAGTAATGAACATTCCAGAATTGAACCATCAATAAATAATCCCAACATTTAAAACACTGAAGGAAAACATCGTGACAGTAATAAATCCCGAAATAAAGATGCTGGAAGTAAAAAGAATTACAGTCTCAGACAATACCAACTAAATAATAGAAAGAGGGCGACACATGCCACTGCTGGATAAAACCGAACTAGGAGTAGAGCCAATAATGAGGTCGTCTAATCAATGGCATGCAACTCCCACAAAAGCTACAGCGCGTTCCATCCCAAGAATTCCAAGTAAGACGCCCCTGTGGCTGGGCACCTGTAATACATATATATATATATATATACACAAGAGAGAAAAGGTGACAACAAACGGGTCAGAGCCCGAATGTGAAGCAGTTTAAAAAAATAGTTTAGCAAGTATTTAAAATACTACCGGCTAATGCAACAGTCATATTAGTATGCGACCCTCTCTTGAGAATTCTCACCTCTCATCTAGTGTGCACATCTATCGTACTAAGGAACCCCATCTCTCTATCTAACTTATTCTCCATAAGTTTTAACACGTGGAATTAAGGTTATGCTATTCACATTTAGAAAATCTAACTCTTCAAGATTTCTTACGTTATTTATAATAATTCTGTATTATCATAACGTTTCCGAATGCTTATAATGAAGCTGATTAAATTTCACTTTCCTTATCTACTATTTTACTCAGTAGAAGGTTCTCATATAGTTACACGTATATATATATATTTATTTCTCGTATAATATATATATATATACCAACAGCACCCCACATAAAATCTATGGTGCTAGACTTCCATATATAAGTATATATATACCAACCACTCATAAATTATATATATACTAATGGCACCCCACATAAAATCTATGGTGCTGGCATACTCTGCTATCATGTCCCCGTATCACACAAACTAAGGGAAATACTAGTTCGGAATCACTCTCGAACTGTATTAACACAAATACAAACAACATTGGGGCGAAGCATAGATTCCAAGTTTCTAAGAGGTCAGTACATACCCTCACGTCTCTTAGGACCGTCTGAACTATCGATTCGATAGCCTGTACCAAGGATATCTATCTCCTAGGGTACGAATCAATATCCCCCATAAGGCAACACAGGATAAGATCGTCCCAGCGCGGTAACCTCAGGGATAGCAAGTAGCGCGGGTACGATTTTTACACAAAAATAATATATATGCACAATCACACCGTCATATATAAATATGTATTCACATCCACATTATTAAATTAGGTACTCTCACGACACAAAATTATCATTATCCATTATTACACATTTTACTCAATTATATCGTATAACAGCCTCATTCTTCTTTATTCTCATTGTTAACTCACTTCTCGTCTCTCGAAGTATTTCCTTTATCTAAGTGAAATTTCAATAGGCCCTCTATTTCCTTCTAATCCAACTTAATAGATGTTCCGATTATTTAATCACCACACGTATGATTTCTTAAGTCTGAAAGTCTCCCCGTTTACCCTTTTCTTCAACACATTAAAGTTCCACTTTATGGGATTTCTCTTGACCCTACTGGTCCTCTTTATATTCTAGCAACCCTAACCAAGGCTTACTACGCATAAAATAGGATTAAGCTAACACGAGCAAAAAATTAGTTTTCCCAGGAGGGTCGATCGATCCATGAAAGGGGTCGATCGATCGAACCTTCGATCGATCGATGCTCTGTGTTCGATCGATCGATCAAGGAGTTATGCAGATTCTGCAGCCAACCCAATTACGGGATTCTCACCCCAAACTCCTCCAAATCATCATGTTACAGTCCCAAAATCCCAATCAATTATACTATAAGTGTTGTATACCCATTTAAACAATTTCCTATGTAACACATGCGAATTTTCTTTAAGAATCATGGGTTAAAAAGGGGCAAATTCTACATAATTCTTATGAACCCTAATCTTTCTTTTAACCTAATCTCTTTCATTCTTTTTCCAGATTTTCTATCTCTAATATCATGGAATTTCATGGCTCATCCTCTATATGAGAAATGGGTTTCCAGAAATATGATCTCTAACATTATAACATGCAATTTGTGTCACCAATTTATGTTTTTTCTTCAAGAATACTAATCTAATCAACCTAAGAGTAATATAAAAGGATGCATTAACTTGATAAAAGCAAGATAGATACTTGCCTGGAAAAACCTCAGTTCTGATTTGCGGACGATTTTGATGTGGTTGTGTTCCCCGTCGTGCAATCTACGCGTTGGTGGTTGCGGCGGTGCAATCAGAGGTGTTCTTGGCCTAGAACTCCTTGGAGAGCTTCTCCTCTTCCTCTCCAATGGCCGTCATTAGCATTAGGTTGTGTTAACCCTAAAAGATGACATTTTCCATCTGATATAACCCTATAAAATTCGTGGGTTTAATTACCCATATTTGCGAAATGTCCAAAACGCCCTCCCGGGGTACTAATTAGGCCTAAAAACGCCCCGAGACCCAAACTAAACCCCCGGGTACACTTTTCTGACTATCTCGACCCTTTCGGACGCGTTGGAGCACTCAAAATGACCATACGAACAACCTATAAAATATTCACTTTTATTAATCCACTTTTAGTCCCGACATGACACAGGCGCGTCCCGACTTAAATTTCCACAATTGTCATTTTATTCACACATGACAATTTTATAAAAATAAATCTCATATATTACTATACTCATCCAATAATATTCAACGAATAACAAATTTCCAATAATTACTAACTCTCGTCACGCGAGTAAATATTTAAAGCAACATTCCGGATTAAAATTTAATTAATTTATCTCAATTAAATTTAATAAATCCCATAATTTAAAAGCTATAAAAATACGGGGTATTACATACTTCCCCCCTAATAACGGAATTTCGTCCCGAAATTCGGAAAATAAGGCCTACCAGGTAGCACAATTCTGGATATCCTTTATCGTACACAAACTAACTACACATTACGGCGCTCAATCACTATAGCCCTTTTTTCACAGTAACATTGTTTTTCATTCTCTTTGGAGACACTTCACATTGTGCTCCCAACCGACAACATTCGCATAGGTCACACCTATACATTATACATTTAATTATCTCACTATCATTAGGAGGCCGCACCTCACTTCATGACAAATACTCGGATTTATTCATATACAAACTCCCATTCTGAGAAAATATTATGAACATTTGATCACTCTTGCTCGTCTAAAACAGTCGTGGAATTCTACCATAGTTATCGGATATTTTCTCGACCGATCCAAAAATTCTGATCATCTACTCTCCTCTAAACATACGGAAGGAGAATAGTCGAGGTTCTTCCATAACAAAACCTTAATAAGTACCTCATACGCGACAAACAGGTACGAGTGCTTCTACAGAGCATTCTTGAAATCATCGTACCAAGATTCCAAAATCTCCTTCACGTGGCTCCACTAATCTTTAATCACCATGCGCTTATTCCCTGGCTAAGGGTGATACATCCTACCCGAAACGAAATCTTATCTCCGCTGGTTCCTGAAATCCCATGTCAAAGGTGGGATTCACCAATCTCATCCTGATTCAGAAATTTATACTGCGCCGGACCATGCACTGGCGCGATCCTTCCTTTCAAAGGAAGTCTGGGGCATACTAGTTAATATTGTAAGCCAGCCCAAAGGAATATCAATCACTTCCTTCTCGGTGACTTAATTCACATGTTCGGGATAAACCCTTGATCTTGTTTTGAGGATGGAAACCCATCCAAGAACTTTACCGACTTTACCAACCTCTTCCAATTTCAGGAATTTTTGATAAACACCAAAATTTCTTTGGTGGATTCTCCTCTTTCAACCAAACCTTACCTATGGGCAGTGCATGTAGAGACTACTCACTACGTCTCGCTAAACATCGATTCTTACCTTGAAATGTCTCACATTAAGTGACACGTAATACTCCCCTTCCTTCCTTGGAGTATGCCGAAAGTTCCGACCCGTGCTCTTCTCTTCACGAAGCGCACTTCTGAATCTCTTATACTATAATAACATCATTACTCTTTGTATGCGCAAGTCGCTCTCACATTTGACTAATAACAACTCCGCTCCGGGTGTGCCTCATAACAATTAAATTCTACTCTATTCGGGGAATACTAATTCTTGAATGGCTTCCCAGAGCCTTCCAGTCAAGTTAGGGCGTGCTATTCTAATTGCACACTTATGTATGGATTATCGCCCCTCATGTGACGTTTAATCCACCCTATCACTTCCACTTCGTTATACTAGTCCCACAAACATATATTTCACACGTCTATTACCACGTCCCTTCGATTCGGACTATTTTAAATGTATTTAACCAAGATGCCCACATTTTTGCAACACTCCGACCGCCCTGGGAGAGCGAACGACTTGCTACCACTACACCAAAATAGGCAAATTGTCACCTTTCAGCCGGCCAGCCTTGTCAAGGTCATTGACCGTGACAAAAAAACACGCGTTTTATGTCACGATCATTGACCTTGACACGACCGTGACAAGTCCGTGATAAATTTAATTGTCACGGTCTTGTCACGGTCAATGATCGTGACAATTCTTGTCACGGTCAATGACCTTGACACGACCGTGACAACTTTTCCAGCAAAAACCCTTTCCCCTTTCTTTTTTCCCTCCCACCGTTCCCTCCCTCTCTCTCTCTCTCTCTCTCTCTCTCTCTCTCTCTCTCTCTCTCTCTCTCGACGCTGCTCTCTCTCTCTCTCTCTCTCTCTATCTCTATCTCTCTCTCTCTCTCTCTCTCTCTCTCTCTCTCTCTCTCTCTCTCTCTCTCTCTCTCTCTCTCTCTCTACTTTCAGGTCCAATTTCTCTCTCTCTCTTCCATTTATATATATATTTGTGTGTATATTTATGTGTGTATGTGTATATATATATGTGTGTATGTGTGTGCGTGTGTGGGGGATGGGGCGGGGTGGGGCAGGGTGGGGCAGGGTGGGGGAGGGGGTGGTGGAGGGGGCAGGGGGTGGGGTGGGGTGCGGTGTGTGTGTGTGTGTGTGTGTGGTGTGTTTTGGGGGAGAGGGTGGTGGGGGGGAGGGGGTGGTGGAGGGGGGCAGGGGGTGGGGTGGGGTGGGGTGTGTGTGTGTGGTGGTGTGTGGTGGGGGAGGGGGTGGTGGAGGGGGCAGGGGGTGGGGTGGGGTGGGGTGCGGTGTGTGTGTGTGTGTGTGGTGGTGTGTTTTGGGGGAGGGGGAGGGGGTGGTGGAGGGGGCAGGGGGTGGGGTGGGGTGGGGTGTGTGTGTGTGTGTGGTGGTGTGTGGTGGGGGAGGGGGTGGTGGAGGGGGGCAGGGGGTGGGGTGGTGTGTGTGTGTGTGTGTGGTGTTGTATTTGAAGGAAATAAAATCATGAATTAAGCATTTTTAACACTAATATGCAAGTTGAATCAATAAACACGCAAACAATTATACACCCTAGCAAGAACACATAAACACCATAAATCACTAATGAAAAAACAAAAGGATGATTCATACCTATAAGTTATTAGATGGATATTTGAAATTCTTTGGGGGAGAAATAAGGTTTTGTAATGCTAGAACTTAAGGAAGTCCCGAGATTTTTGGGAGAGTATGGGAGAAACGTTGTAAAAATGATGGGGAGGGGTAACTTAAGAGAGTCAAATTTAATGACTTAAAGGCGCAAGTCGATTCGATTCAAATTCGAATCATTTTACTTTGTCCCATCTTTCTTACTTCCTTGGTTTGAATCAATTCGAAAAAGGCCCAAATATATTCGGCACCTGTTAGATTTGGCACTGCTTTTTTATTTTGGTAAAAATGGGAGGATTCATGGGATTTTGGGTTTGACCTACTCTATAATGCTTGTAACTGACCCAAAATCAATTCCCATTACAAATTTTTAAACCTAATGAATGTTTGTGGTTGTTCGGTATAAAAAGCAGGCCTGGGAAAACCAAAACAACTCCATATGAGATTTCCCATGTTTAATCAAGAACATCCTTAGACTTGTAGGGGGTGGGGTGGGGTGTGTGTGTGTGTGTGTGTGGTGGTGTTTGGTGGGGGAGGGGGTTGTGGAGGGGGGCAGGGTGTGGGGTGGGGTGGGGTGGGGTGTGTGTGTGTGTGTGTGTGTGGTGGTGTGTGGTGGGGGAGGGATAATAAAGTTTCGCTCCTACTACTTGGGCAATGACTATACTAGGGACCAAAGATAAATAAATAAACTGGATTCAAAGTAAATACTAGGAAATCCCAATTTATAACCGTCGAATTTATATCCTTTATTTATTTAATCACGATTCATTCCACTAAATAATCATGATTGCACTCAAATTTAATTATTTATAAATCACTCGAAAGAATGTGTTCTTATTATTAAAGTTGATTACGGTATATTATGATTCCCCACGTTATGTTTTCGATACCCTCTTGGTTAAATAAATTTTCTACTAACCGATTTTAATGAATATCTGATCAGTTCCTTGATTCTAAAACTTAATTCTATAGGATTATAAAATAGTTCATCGGTCAGGTAAACAAAACATATAAGTCTATCAAGGAGTATCACAATCCAAATTATTTCTTGGACGTGAATTCCTCCAAATTATTATCTCATACCTATTCACACAATGATTGACCAACTTGCGAGGATCTATTGTTCTAACATATAATTGAACTTCACCCATCGCAATCGAAGAAATAATTGTGAAAGAAATTTAATATCCATAACCCTAGGGATTAAGAATCTATGAACTTTTTGCAAACGGTATGAGATTTCCCATGTTTAATCAAGAACATCCTTAGACTTGTAGGGGGTGGGGAGGGGTGGGGTGTGTGTGTGTGTGGTGGTGTGTGGTGGGGGAGGGGGTGGTGGAGGGGGGCAGAGGGTGGGGTGGGGTGGGGTGTGTGTGTGTGTGTGATGTTCAATTTAGTTGGTGCACAAACTAACGGTCAAAGTAATAGTATATAATTCCAACATTTCAAACTACTTGAACATCACAAATGGATACGAACTTAAAATATAAATTGAGATAACCTTAGAATCTAATTAGGGTAAAAATATAATGGCATCAACTAACATATATGTAGGGGTGGGGTGGGTAGGGGTGGGGGTGGTGTGTGTGTGTGTGTGTGTGTGTGTGTGCGCGCGCGTAGGTGCGTAGGTGTGCGTGTGTGTGTGGCGGTGGGTGGGGGTGGGGGTGGGGCACCCATTTAATAACTCTTTAAATATTTGGAAAAAACATAATATTACAAAATTGAAATGAAATGGTATTGACGGAACTTACACATACGTTATAATATAGATGGAACATTTTTTTATCTGTACTATTAATTCAATTAATTCAATTAGGTAAAACGAAATGTGTACTATTAACATTTTTTTTTATCTGTACTAATAACATTTTTTTTACAGCAAAAATGTCTCCTTCAGATGTTAAGGCGAAGATGATGATGCTGTTTATGATGATGTCACCTGGGTTCGGTGGTAGCGGATGCGACGAGGGCTCCTCCGCCGCTAGGCTCCCCAAATATGGAAAATTTGGGATTACCGTCGAAAACAAGTCGGAGCTTTTAGCGAGATCCCTCGAGCTGCTAAAGACGGTCATCGGCCCGGGGTTTATGACTTGGAAGGAGGTGTCGTATGAGCTCAAGTTAGCTGTTTGGGCGGCACTACAGGTAATATTTATATGCATATTTCAATTTATATTTATTCGCAACTAACATTGTATTTGTTGGACAGGAACAATTCAACTTGGATCCAAAGCTACGCGATTCCGTCTTGGAGCAGTTGAGGGAGCAACACAAGACGTGGAAGAAAAATATGCGGACACGGTACTTTGGAAAAACACGAGAGTCCATTTTACAATGGCGCGGATCCGTCCCACCCAAGGAGCCGATCTCATTGGCACAATGGCAAAAGTTCATTGACAATGAGAGCGAGGATCGACAATTGGCATCTCGCCAATCGGGGAGGGAAAATTGGGCTAAAAAGACGGACGTGCACTACTCCGAACGGAACTCTTACGTTGAGGTGGAGCATAGGATGCAGGTAAGATTTAATTTATCTATAACTACAGAAATATATTATTGGATATTATTTTACTTTACGGGGCCGATACTAATTTTACTTTACTCTATTTTATTTCTGGGGGTAGGGAGTGGGCCAAGGGGTAAGCCACATAGGCTCGATACTTATGTGGCTCTTCGGACGAAGAAGGGGAAGGACAAGGAGGTGTCCCCGAGCGTCGCGGCCACGATTGTAAGTAATCCGACAGTTTAATTATTGTTAATTACGTTATAATTTTTTAGTTTACTTATTTTACTAATCATGTGCTTTTTGTCATTTCAGGCAAAGCTTAAGGAAGTGCATGCGTCGCAGTCTGATGCCGACAAGGCATCTTTGTCCACAGACGCACTCAGCCAAGTTCTTGGCTCTGATCGCAAAGGGAGGACAAGGGGAGTGAGCTTGCGGGTGGCCAAATCTAGGATCATCGGATTGGAGACGAGCGACACCGGGTTGTCTCGAACGGTGGATTCACACGAAGCGAAGTTGTCCCGTTTGGAGGCGACGGTCCAAGATATGTACGCATTCATGAAGCGTACATTGGGTGGAGACCGTAAAGGGAAAGGTAAAGGGAAGGAGAAGGCGGTGGAGGAGGAGGTGCAGGAGGACGAGGTGCAGGATGACGAGGATGTCGACCTCGTTGCTTCATCACCGACACGTTCGTACTTCGACGATCCACTTCCCTATTTGACGCCCTCCAACAGACCATTGTCGACAATTGGTTGGCCGAGCGTGTTCATATTGGACGTATTTGATGGCCAACGGATAGGGCGGGGGTTGAGGGACCCGAATATCGTCGAGGGTGGAATAGTACATGGACGTGTTCTTCAAGAGATGGAGTCCAGGGTGCTCGTCACGCATGTCATACCCGGGAAGGAGAACTCCCTATTGTGGTTGCGCGAACAATGCGGCACGACGTATATTAGTGGGTGCGTCAATTCGTATGTCGTGTGGCCTACTCACCTCCTCAGTTTTATCCAAGTGTAGTAACATTATTTTTAAGTTTGTCCATTTTAATTAAATTTGGATTATATCGTCATGTATATTGTTTTTACTTTGAATATTTGGATTATATCGTCATGAATATATATTTGCATTATCTTTAGTTTGTGTTGGATATATGATGTTTGAAACAGGTACAACGTTGCTATAACAGGTACAAATATACTGCTGGTCAGTGGCGGTGGCCATACTGCCCAGCAGATTTTTTTTAAATTCTGCCCAAAATTGTCACGGTCATTGACCGTGACAAGTCCGCGACAAAAGTTGTCACGGACGTGTCACGGTCAATGACCGTGACAATTGGGGTCACGGTTATGTCATGGTTTATAACCGTGACAAACGTGTCACGGTCATTGACCTTGACACGACCGTGACACAAAACGCGAGTTTTTTGTCAAGGTCAATGACCGTGACACGACCGTGACAAAAAAAGTTGTCTCGCCTCGAAATGTCACGGTCATTGACCTTGACAAGGTGAATTTGTCAAGGTCAATGACCTTGACAAATGGGCAGATTTGGTGTAGTGTACTCATCTGTAGGACTAACTAAATTCAACGGAATAGAAGGAATAGGGCATTCAAATTCCATGACAATAAAAGAGGAATAATAATTCTCAACCTTCCTTAGATAAGTATAACAATTTTCCCAAATAGGTACGACAACCAAAATAAATCACTAGCGCTCAATTCATCAAAATAATTACAGGTCATCTCTTTGTATAATATAAAGTTCTTTCCGGATAATCCAAGCTAAAAATCATTCCAACTCTTTATTCACCTTGTGTTTTGAACGCGGTTATGACATTTGGGTACTCTCAATCACCCTAGGAATCAAAATTCTTAAATTCTCCTTATCATCGTTCCACCCCTCAACTCGTGGGGATAACTTTCAATGCTCTTCTACCACAAAAATCCGGCTCCAATAACCTTAAAACAAAATTCAACTTCCAACTTACATACATAATTACTTGATCCTATTTCGACCAGGGTACCGAACTCATGGAATAGTGACCAAACGTCTCCCTATTTCCAACCTTACGCTAAGTTTCATGCGTGGGATGTCTCGCAAAGTGAAATCCAAACAAGGAACCCCCCCAATACACTACTACCTAGCATCGTCGGTTATCGAAATCCGTTAGGTCCTCCGTCCGTGGCATGTACCCCTTTATTCTGTCTCTTGACAGAAAAGTTACAATTTCTCCCGTAATTATGCTTAACAAAGAACGTTTCACCAATTTCACTATCGTATTGGTTGATGGTAATTTCATTCCATAAACCTCGGATACATACGATCGGAATTCTCGAAATTCCCTTCCCTAATAATAGGGGTATAACTATTAACTCCCACATCTCTAAAGGATAAATATAACAATGCACTCTTCCTATCACTAAGTCCAGAGTGCCAAACATAATACTGCGTCAAATTTTTTCGCTCAACGGTAAGTCCCGATACATACCGAATCATACTGACAAAGTCTATACATACATTGGCATCGAATATCTCGAGCCTACTATCTCCTCCGAAGTCTCTTGGATAGATAATATAAGTGCAAGTCCAACCTTCTTACAGGTAAAGCCTCACCAAAATAAACATAAAACATGTTGCACTAATGCAACCACTCCGATAGCCTTGCAATAAATTCCCACTATCGTACTAACCATTTTTATAACATTTTAACAAAGATAATATCATACTCGTGTATCGCATCACTACAACGAGTAACCTCAATAAAGTATAAAACACTGTTAATATACTCATTCATCCTCCGTGGATAGCACTAAAGAAAAATCCCGCTACACTAGGGAAAAATATTCACATTTTAATAACGTTTATAATGATATGCATTAAGCTCGTCTCACATGCTAATCTAGCAATGAACAAAATATGGTGACTCGCTCGTGTCACATAAACACGCCGCATCCTCTGAGGATACAACTTACACTTCCATCCTGGCAATCGTCTTGACTGTGCAAATGGGTTTCGGACATAACACGTCTGCCCAAACCAAAACAAAGTTATTTTTAATCGTCGTCCTTTACTAGGCACCGTATTCTTGTCCCTTTTTCTCACTTTGGAACATATTATCGAGAGCAATTTCACTCCGCACCAAAATACCTCAACACATAATCCACTTATCACCTGTCCTACTAACCAGGTTAGGATTGTCCTTCTCTCGGACTTTAGTAGACTCGATTCCTGTTAGCCATCCCGGTTCTTCCCTTAGCTTTTTAGGCCATAAAGATCATATTACTATCTATAATAGTACTTACTGAATTTACCATCACTTGGTAAGAATTTAACTATCTGAAGCATTTAAATGGTTTTCCTGATGTGTATCCACATCCTTTTGTGGTGCTATACCACCACCGTTGTATTCAGTCTTATTCTCGACTAAATTCTTCGATTCATTTAACTTCCCCCACAAAGAAGCGTTATCATCTATTTTGACAAAATAAGACAATGTCAACCTCTGAATCGTTCGTCCATCAGAATTACCTCTTTGAGTGTTATCAACTATTACTACGTGTCGATCTCCCACTCGGAGTTGTTTCCCTACTTATATCTACATCTTCCGATACAAAATTCGCTAACGGTTAAGATTCATATCCACAATTGGACTTCTGTCATGCCCTCCTGCGATGAGTTCAGAACCACGTTTGCTTCTCATCCTGAACAGTTGAGGAAGGAACATACGGTCAACAC
This sequence comes from Sambucus nigra, assembly GCA_949130495.1. Taxonomy (NCBI): domain Eukaryota; kingdom Viridiplantae; phylum Streptophyta; class Magnoliopsida; order Dipsacales; family Adoxaceae; genus Sambucus; species Sambucus nigra. Next base: position 59,394,223 of record OX422223.1, on the reverse strand, counting down.
TATACCTAAGGTTCTCCTATAGGCATAGCATTCCACTTCTAAAATTGGTGGTTGATTCCAACCATTATAATTTCATCCCGAAAGCCAAGAAAATTTTCTCTAAATTTTCACTTTTAGTTTGCCACACTCTGTCCTATATTTACGCCTTTGGATACTTTACCTCCTTTGGTAAACACATACAATTTTCGCGTTTCTAAAATTTCCCACTGACAGTCTCTACACGTTTTTGTAATACGTTGGGTAAGTTTACCCTCGCACCTCATTTGACTATAACAGCATTTGAAAATCATTGCTGCACCTTAGTCGCCTTTCTAGTCGTGGCTTCTCGTGCCATAATGGAGGTGACCTCGACTACGGTCATCATCCTCGGATATATTTCATAATCTCCACTGAGCCCTGTCTCCTGATGTACGCTTAACGGTCCTCTTCTGACATCCATCATCGCTCGGCACATGCACACATCTGAACGAAATTAGAATTCACTAATGTATACACATTATAGCAGGAGAACGAAATCTCGTCAAAGGAATCGACAATCCTAAACATAGGGCTCTATAACAAACAAAGCAACGCTGAAAGAATAATAAGCCGTACAGATCCTAAGGACACTAGAAGTTGATGCTCTGATACCACCTGTGACACCCCGCCTAATTAAATACCGGGCGATCACTACTTTATTAAATTAACATTAAGGTGAACAGTTGGTTCATTCTTAGCATCACTGTCGTAAAAATACTTTTCCAATTTAAACACCCTAAATAATTAAGCTAAGTGTCAAAACCATTTAAAACCTTATTCTCTTTTTATTAAATCCAGTTATAAAACCTTCAACCATTTAAATTTTAAGAGTCACACATTAATAATGAGAATAGTAATGAACATTCCAGAATTGAACCATCAATAAATAATCCCAACATTTAAAACACTGAAGGAAAACATCCCGACAGTAATAAATCCCGAAATAAAGATGCTGGAAGTAAAAATAATTACAGTCTCTGACAATACCAACTAAATAATAGAAAGAGGATGACACATGCCACTGCTGGATAAAACCGAACTAGGAGTAGAGCCAATAATGAGGTCGTCTAATCAATGGCCTGCAACTCCCACAAAAGCTACAGCGTGTTCCATCCCAAGAATTCCAAGTAAGACGCCCCTGTGGCTGGGCACCTGTAATACATATATATATATATATATATATATATATATATATATATATATATATATATATATATATATATATATATATACACACACAAGAGAGAAAATGTGACAACAAACGGGTCAGAGCCCGAATGTGAAGCAGTTTAAAAAAATAGTTTAGCAAGTATTTAAAATACTACCGGCTAATGCAACAGTCATATTAGTATGCGACCCTCTCTTGAGAATTCTCACCTCTCATCTAGTGTGCACATCTATCGTACTAAGGAACCCCATCTCTCTCTCTAACTTATTCTCCATAAGTTTTAACACGTGGAATTAAGGTTATGCTATTCACATTTAGAAAATCTAACTCTTCAAGATTTCTTACGTTATTTAGAATAATTCCGTATTATCATAACGTTTCCGAATGCTTATAATGAAGCTGATTAAATTTCACTTTCCTTATCTACTATTTTACTCAGTAGAAGGTTTTCATATAGTTACACATATATATATATTTATTTCTCTTATAATATATATATATATATATACCAACAGCACCCCACATAAAATCTATGGTGCTAGACTTCCATATATAAGTATATATATACCAACCACTCATAAATTATATATATACTAACGGCACCCCACATAAAATTTATGGTGCTGGCATACTCTGCTATCAAGTCCCCGTATCACACAAACTAAGGGAAATACTAGTTCGGAATCACTCTCGAACTGTATTAACACAAACACAAACAACATTGAGGCGAAGCATAGATTCCAAGTTTCTAAGAGGTCAGTACATACCCTCATGTCTCTTAGGACCGTCTGAACTATCGATTCAATAGTCTGTACCAAGGATATCTATCTCCTAGGGTACGAATCAATATCCCCCATAAGGCAACACAGGATAAGATCATCCCAGCGCGGTAACCTCAGGGATAGCAAGTAGCGCGGGTACGATTTTTACACCGAAATAATATATATGCACAATCACACCGTCATATATAAATATGTATTGACATCCACATTATTAAATTAGGTACTCTCACGACACAAAATTATCATTATCCATTATTACACATTTTACTCAATTATATCGTATAACAGCCTCATTCTTCTTTATTCTCATTGTTAACTCACTTCTCGTCTCTCGAAGTATTTCCTTTATCTAAGTGAAATTTCAATAGGCCCTCTATTTCCTTCTAATCCAACTTAATAGATGTTCCGATTATTTAATCACCACACGTATGATTTCTTAAGTCTGAAAGTCTCCCCGTTTACCCTTTTCTTCCACACATTAAAGTTCCACTTTATGGGATTTCTCTTGACCCTACTGGTCCTCTTTATATTCCATTATATTCTAGCAACCCTAACCAAGGTTTACTATGCATAAAATCGGATTAAGGTAACACGAGCAAAAATTTATTTTTCCCAGGAGGGTCGATCGATCGATGAAAGGGGTCGATCGATCGAACCTTCGATCGATCGATGCTCTGTGTTCGATCGATCGATCAAGCAGTTATGCAGATTCTGCAGCCAACCCAATTACGGGATTCTCACCCCAAACTTCTCCAAATCATCATGTTACAGTCCCAAACTCCCAATCAATTATACTATAAGTTTTGTATACCCATTTAAACAATTTCCTACGTAACACATGCGAATTTTCCTCAAGAATCATGGGTTAAAAAGGGGAAAATTCTACATAATTCTTATGAACCCTAATCTTTCTTTTAACTTAATCTCTTTCATTCTTTTTCCAGATTTTCTATCTAATATCATGGAATTTCGTGGCTCATCCTCTATATGAGAAATGGGTTTCCAGAAATATGATCTCTAACATTATAATATGCAATTTGTGTCACCAATTTATGTTTTTTCTTCAAGAATACTAATCTAATCAACCTAAGACTAATATAAAAGGATGCATTAACTTGATAAAAGCAGGATAGATACTTGCCTGGAAAAATCTCAGTTCTGATTTGCGGACGATTTTGATGTGGTTGTGTTCCCCGTCGTGCGATCTACGCGTTGGTGGTGGCGACGGTGCAATCGGAGGTGTTCTTGGCCTAGAACTCCTTGGAGAGCTTCTCCTCTTCCTCTCCAATGGCCGTCATTAGCATTAGGTTGTGTTAATCCTAAAAGATGACATTTTCCATCTGATATAACCCTATAAAATTCGTGGGTTTAATTACCCATATTTGCGAAATGTCCAAAATTCCCTCCCGGGGTACTAATTAGGCCTAAAGACGCCCCGAGACCCAAACTAAACCCACGGGTACACTTTTCTGACTATCTCGATCCTTCCGGACGCGTTGGCACACTCAAAATGACCATACGAACAACCTATAAAATATTCACTTTTATTAATCCACTTTTAGTCCTGACACGACACAGGCGCGTCCCGACTTAAATTTCCACAATTGTCATTTTATTCACACATGACAATTTTATAAAAATAAATCTCATATATTACTATACTCATCCAGTAATATTCAAAAAATAACAAATTTCCAATAATTACTAACTCTCGTCACGCTAGTAAATATTTAAAGCAACATTCCGGATTAAAATTTAGATAATTTATCTCAATTAAATTTAATAAATCCCATAATTTAAAAGCTATAAAAATACGGGGTATTACAGGCCAGTCCAAGTAAGTTGACACGTCTCAGTTCACTATAAGAAAACAAAATATTACAAGTATTTCTTCTCGACACGCGCCGTACAAAATTTAAGAATGACCACATCTTACTTTTAAATAATTTATCCATTCATTTCACTTTACGGATGCTTTGAAGATCTGAAACTCCAGAGAACATGCTACCCTTTCCGATCATAAATGAAGTTTTGGAGGCTTTTATTATGCCCTAAATATGGAAACTATTGTAGGCCTCTCTAACGATGACACATGTCCCTATTATGGGAAGATAATGGGGTTCACTTGACTCATCATCTGGTCAGCTATATGCAGGGACTTCGGCTCAGGTATGTAGGTATTTGACTTAGTTATATACTTGACTATTTGAGTTTCATCACTCAACACCGTTACGGTAAGCATGAGTCAGGGGATAAGATGATATTAGCGACACTAAATAAACATATGTCTGGAAGTTATATTTTTCTATTCCTCCACTATTGGCGGATAGCATGGGTTCGATTTATCCTTTTTCCAGTGCATGTAAAGGTGTACCTGCCTCACTATAAAGTCATAGCATGTGTCACACTACATTATTTTTGTCTCGACTAATAAAACTTATTAATATGGCACAAAATCCCTTATAGAATGGGAGATATACCTTTTTCCTACGATGATGCTTCCCATTCCTATAGTGAACAATAGAGCTTGTAACACCCATTCATCCATGGCTTCTTTCTATTGAATCAACATTATCATCAATACATTTATGAACGTAGGTATTGCTTTGGATCGAACCATGTAAACTCAGTTCCTATCTTACTTCTCTCATATTTTCTCTATAATACTTGCTCTAAATTAATATAACTTGGATATATATATGTTTAAACTTTATAGTTTATGATTAGTGTATTTAAGATAAGATCCTGATTCAGATACCATTTTTAGATGATAATCGATTGGCACCATCTGTGGGAAGACAACAACCTCATAACAACTAGTTCAACATTGATTAGAATTCGACCTCCTCAACAACAAACACTTCCATCTCATCAGTGAACTAATCCAACCTCCTATTTTGTTTATCCCTTTTTATAAAAAGAGAATCCTTCCAGGCTTAGGTAATTCTTAGCTTCTATAGGCCTCTAGTTGACTCAACGTTTTGATTATAATATTGGGCTTTGTAAGTAGACATATCATTTTCTTCGGCATCCACTTGGTCCATCATCCCAAGAAAGACTGAGAAAAAACATACATTAGTTATTAACTGTTCAAGAATATTAGCCTTAAGACCACCAAATTGGTAAGGGAAAGAAAAATATGTCTTTAACATAATAAAAAAAGAAAATCCAGACAAAGATGCAAAATGTACTCTACTAAAGCTTTGAAGCATCTTCAAATCTTGATATTCTCTAATTTCTAGTAAAAAGGAGCCGAATGAGCTTAAAGAATGTGTCGTAATTTGGGTTCAACGCTAGAGGAACAAACATTTGATGTTAGAAGAGAGGCTTTAGATATTAATTGATGAATCTCTTCTTAGAATGCATCAACTTGCCAATGGGACATCAACTCTGAAATACCCATAGTTGGTGAGATAACCTCAACTAGTGGAAGCTTTTACCTCAAAGGTGAAACCCTAGGTTCTGGAGAAAGCTTAGGATAATTAACAAGTGACTTGATAATGAACTCAATATTCTTATTATCTTGGTTGGTCTTCTCTTCCATAAAACTTATACGTCCAATATTGTCATCTTTAGGGATGGGAGTGGATTGAGGAGAACCAACATTTATTTGAGTTTATACCACTACAATAATTTTGTTCAAGTTTAGAGTAAATCCTTGAATTGGAATATCAACATGCACAGTTATTGGAGATGCAGGGCGAGGACATTTAGGGTCATAAAATGGAAAAAGTTCCATCACATTAGCTGAAGTTTTATCTAGATCTAGGAAAATAGAAAAATAGTTCAAAATTGGAATGATTGGTGTGATAATACCAAAGTACAAAAGATTTCATCATAGCAAAAACATTGGTATACCTGCCAAATTCAACTTATATGAAGGTTTCATAGCGATGGACTTAATTTTTCTCCTCATTAAAACATTGAACATCACTGTTAGAGGAGGTTTAGCAGGCTCATGAATGGTTGATAAACTACTAGTTGGATCCTCATGGGGAGTTTTCTTCCTTGACTATCTAACATGAGGTACAATGTTTCCTCTTTTTATTATTCTTCCTTTTCTTTATCTTCTTCTTTAAGTACAAGTTTCCTCTTTTGAGAAGAAATGTAACCAATAAGAAGAGGGGCACCTAAAACATAAATTGTTGTAGCAAAGGCCATGAGCTAAAAACATGTTATAAAAAAGTAAAAGGAGCCTTACTAGAGGAAGAATACACAGAAGGGTCTGTGGTTGTATGTTTTAGGTTAAAGATAAGCTTATTGTGAAATGATAACCACTTTTCAAAAGCCTTGGTCACTCCAACATTTAACTCAAGACTAACTATGCTAAAAGTTCTTTGAACCTTGGTATATCTCTTAAGCCATTCCTTAACAGCTGGGTCAGGAATTTAAGAAGACCAATAAATAAAAAAGGTTAGATGCACTCCTCCTAGGAATTGGAATCTCTTGATACATGCCAAATTTCTTTGAAACTAGGCAACTAAATAGAGATACCCCCAATATTTAAAATTAGAAGTCTTTGTGAATCATGAAGCTCCCCCGCCAAGAGTCTATTAACTCAATGTGATAGACTTTATTCAAAATGAGGAACATGAGTAACCTTCAACAACGTTTGCAGAAGGAAGATAAGTCGATCAAGCTTTAGATATTTGAACATGCTAATATGAGATTCAAAGCTCTTGTTATGAGGTTTTGAGTGATTAAAAACAATGAGATGGATAAAACCAGAGATGACTTGGGCATGCCCAATTTTAGGGAAATATGCACGCAACCACATTTGGAGGACCCATAGTGGTCCACCTTAATTGGTGGTAAAAGGGATTACTTTGAAACTTCGAGCATCTTCTACAAAGGGAGGCAATAAATAAGGGGATAGTTATATCTATGTCCTCTATAAGAATGATTGGCAAGACAGAATACTTCAACATGAACTGTTGAGATCTGACACAGAATGTGTGCCTTGATAGCCAAAGCATAAGAAAACAGTAATATTCTCTGTCACTCATAAGTCCCTAAGTACTCCCATACTTTTTCACAAAATTAGAGTAGGTTAGAAGGGAATTTTTGTTCTTCAAATATGAAGGATTTTTGGGTGACGACATTTGAGGATAAACATCCTCCCCAAAGGATTAAAAATTAGTCAACTGGGAGATGTCCAACATTATGCGACCAACCATCCTAAAAATAAACTCGAAGCTATTGAATATCAGATTCCAAAATTAAATGTCACAAGAGAAGATGAACGAATCATATTTGATATATCCCAAGTTATGTCTGATAGGGTCAAGAATTTCAACTTTCTCATTTCTCTTGCCTTAGCTATGATGATTAGATTCACCCATTGGGGTCACTCATCATTATACAACCTTTTGGGACAAATCCTAAATCTAAAGGTGGGAGGTTCTCTAATAAAGGTAGAATCATAAATGGGAAAGTTTGGTACCAGAACCTTGGATAAAAGACATAGATATTCAAAGGAAGTTCATCTAAAAAAATAGGGCCCACGGTAAAACGACAAGACCCATATAACAGTTGAATTGGACCAATATTATTCCTAACAATGATAGAGTTATCATCACTGAAATCGTCAACAACTCTTTCAAACTGTGTAAATATATGGAATCTTAGAATTGGAATCCATTAGCAATGAAAGAGCAAATAATATAGAGAAAGTAAATGGTAAACAAGAAATAAAAACTAAGAGACGAATTTAAAAAGCTCAAAAAGACCATTTGAAATGCAAGAATAATACTAAGCAAAAGGCAACATGTGTCTCAAAAGGTTTTTCCTCCAAAAGGGAAATTTATGGGGAAATGTAAAGATAAAAAATGTCTTTCTGGCACAACCAATCAAAAGGCCTCATGATTAGATTTGTGTCTTATAAATGGACTAAGAAATTGAAATCAAGTGTCAAACGTCCTAAGGAATCCAAATATGTTGGTTGAAAGGAATAACAAAAGTGGTCCATTTATGAGAATGAATTATTCCAGTAAAGAATAAAAAGTTTTTTATTTGGACACATCCACATGTGCAATTGGATCTCTTGGGACCACTACCAATAATAAAACATGCATGAAAAATAGACAAACATAAAAATATTTTTAGGTTTAAAGGTACAAAAACTGTTACAAGTATATGACAAATATGAAATTTGGTTATAGCATAAATTTTGCATCAAGTGGCTAAAATATAGATTATGCGAGAATGACCTAATTGGTTTAATTAAAATTAAGCACTTAAATAAAGATAAAATATATCACAAGTAGTGAGGAAATTTGCAACAGACTGGCACAAACATGCTCCTATAAAAATTATTCAAAACAAAAGTAATTTTTCCATTGATATCATCAATTGGAGATTACTAAAATTGGAACAACAAAAATCTCTCTCTTTTGATTGAATAGTAATGAGGGGATGAATAAGTTACAAAATGGTGGAGTGTGTTTCATAAGTAATTGATGTGTCTCCCCTCTAAATCCAAGTAGGACTTATTTTGGGTCATCCTTAGAAACAATGGTTCATGATATTGGAAGTTTATAACTACTTCATGTTCCTTCTCTTTCATTTCCCTAGCTTTGACGAGACTACTTTTCGATGAAAGAAGTTCCAAACCTAGGTCACGGGTCTCACTTTGGTCGTTCGAATAAACTCTTTCGAACACTTTACACTCTTTTAAAACCTTACTTAAAGTAGTACACGACCATCAAGAGATTTAGATAGAACCTCATAGTTATCAAGTCAGTGAAAAGTTGACTTACCCTTCTAATAAAAGGGGAATAGGCATTAAGGAAAGAAAAAGAAATGTGGTTTTTGGGAGCGTGGGGAGAGTTTTCAAAATTATTAATGACCATGCAAAATTATTTTGGGATTGGCCTTTCAATAAAATAAAAGAGGGGAAGGTGATAAAAGCCATGTAGGACTTCCAAAGCTTTGATAACATAAATGGAAATAGAAGGGTACCTTAGATAATGATGGCCATTATCTAAGCCATATTAAACAAATCGGTCTAGATCTTCTCTTAACATGCGTGGTACTGTGACACCCCAAAAATCCATAAATAGATTGATCAAGTCTACCATAAAAATTCACAAGAATAAAAATTTTAGGTAACATTATTAGCATAAGAAATAAACGAAAATTTAAAGAATAAAGACAATATAATGAAATACTGAATTCAAACAAAACCAACTCAGATACCAATCACCAACCAAATAACATAAGTCTTCAATGAATGTAAATATACATGTATAACCAAACCTAAAATAAATGTGTACAATAAAACGATGAGAGACACTTGCTAGACTCCTACAATCCTAGAAGTAAGAAATGGAATGTCGCTAGAGATGCTCCTTCAAATATTCCGCAATAAGAAGAACTACCACCACAGGGATCTGTAAAAATAGTTTTTAAAAGAAAACGTAAATAGAGAGCCTATGTAGAGTAGAACTATAATTTAATATGGGTCATATCATAACTACACATCTTCCTATTATGTTTTAAGATATTTTAAGTAATTAGTTACCCAACCTAATAACCTAAAATATCATGCATTTCTAACTCCCGAACTCGTATGTATCCCATTTAATTAAAGTCTTACAACCTTATTATTTAATCATTATTTTCTCATCTTTAAGTTTACCCCTTTCGTTATAATATATAAGTGGAGTGATAGTCTCGAACCTACAATACATCTCACCAAATAGCCTATATACGAATTAATGGCTTATAACTCAAGTCCATACACATTTGACTTTCTCATGCCTATAATACATTATACACATCTATAGTATATGTAATACATGAATTTGAAAAATAAGAATGTAGGTAGACATATCTACTATAAGTCATATACAACTCTAGTATAACACATAAATCGAGATGTCTTTAATCACATGTTAAACTCGATGACAATGTTAAACTCGTCTACTACGCTGGTCGGCCAACATTGTCAGTGGTCCTAATGAAATATTTTAGTCCCAATAATTTCCCTTAAATTTTTTTTGTTGAAATTGGTTGGGCTATTAAATTTTTTTCTTATTATAGGCCCGATGTACAAGTCTACTAGAATCGGCATGGAAAAAATATAATATCCCCAAAGTGTCAAGGGGACGTTCGTCCAAGAAAAGTTGTCATAGTAGAATTGTAATATCCCATAAGTGATGGGGGTACGCTTGTCCCATCAAAGATTTTAATCACCAAACATCACTCTCGAGAACAACTTCCCATGATTACGCATAGAGTTTGGAACCGAGTGCTGCCACTTCACACTGTCAATTTACATTCTTGAGCTTTCTTTTTCAAAAATCCTCGAAGAGCTTCCTTACTGAGTCATTTCTTCAGAGCTTCACTATATGTTCTTCCGTAAGTCCCTCTTTTCCTTCTGCTCGTTCACAGTTTTCTGCTATATTCTTTATTACTTGTAATTTTTCCCTCAATGTATCTCTTCACGATAAAAGTGTTTAGGAATTTAGAAAAATGTACTCCATTCCTACTTAGGTGAAAATCGACTATGCACCCATGCCTAGAGATGTGAGGGACATGGATGAGGGGCACTAGATTCATACTCTTGCAGTAGTCCAAGGGGGTTTACATTTACCCTAAACTAGTTATTTTTAGAATTATTTGATTATTTCAAGTGGTTCCAACCTAGTATGCCCTCAATGCCTAGAGAATCGTGGATGGGGTACACAAGATCCACAAACTCTATGGGACAAACTTGGGGGCCCAAGAGATTAGGTTATGCTATGTATGCTAGAACAGTAATGATGGTTTTCTATACTTAAAAGCGAGGAAGGCTAATAGAATCTTGGTTGTGAACCTACCTGATTCCAACAAAGGGTATTGTGATCAGGATTTTGTAACTAAGGACTGGAAACATCCTACCCTTCCTGAGGGTGAGAAGCATACAGAGCCCTTGTGCCCTAATTAGGGGGAAGAACATATAGGTTGCTATTTATTTTCTGTTTACATTGTGATTTGTTAATTTCTATCACCTGTGTTGCTTCCTAATGTATTTATGTATGTATAATTTTGTGCACCTCGTGCTAAGAACAACGAGCCATATATCCTATAAGTAAGGGTTCTTAACCTTTTGAAGGCCTAGAAGATCAGGGATAAATTTCCCGATGGTAAATATCCTCGATCGGGTGCTTATCTCCTTAAGTATACCAACACCATTTTAATATTTGTCGCTCGCCCAGTGGATGATATCCTAGTGATCACTCCACATGAAGACGATGGCAAGCCACTTGGGGATCAATCCCTGTCAGGCCATAAGGCTCCTAAGAAAATAGATCCAAGTTACTCTTAAGGAAGGAAACGAGCTCCTCCTTCTCGTGATCGCGAGAGTTATCATGATAAAAAAAATTCTCTGTAGGAGGTTGACATCAAATGTAACCTCTTCCAGGTTTTTGATGACCCTATCAGTGGGGTGGATCCTAGTTTTCTCCGCCCTTGGTCGTCCATACCGTAGTTTCTAGTTAAAATGAGTAAACCCATCTTGGAGTTCCTTAGGAGGAGCTTATTTTTCCTTTTTTTCTCTTTTTCGGGATGGATGGCGGCTTCAAACATTTTTTAGAAGTGTCTTGGTCGCCTTGAATATCAACTACTCCCCAGTCCCTGACACAATTGAGCTTCTGATGGTATGTTGACGGCACGTCCCTCATTGTGTGAAGCCATCACCTGCCCAGAATGGAATGGTAAGGCGAGTCTATGTCTATTATAAGAAAATTAATAAAATTTGAAATATTCCCTGCCCTCACGAGTAGGACTACCTTCCCAAACGGCATTGTGATTTTCCTCGTAAAGCCAACTAGTGGAACATTTTCCTCTTTGAGGTTGGAAACCTCGGACGAGCTCCCATAATCCACAGTAGCTTATTGACATCCCTATTCATAATTCTGAGGGGGATTATGAGTGCATTATAGTGTGGGGTCCTTACCCTAACCAAATCTGCCTCTATGAAGATGATGTGTTTTCTATAGTCAACATCCTCTGGTCTCCGGTGCTTTCTAGCCTAGCTTTTGGCAGCATCAGTCTGGAAGGCCTCCATTATAGTCGTGACCTTTTTCAGTTCCATCTGAATAACATTCCTCTAGATATATTTGATCTCAGAGGCTCCGTGGATCACCGTGAACTCATATCATGTGTCATCGTCAAGGATGTTGTCTAGCTTTTGATCTCTACTGGTTGCGACCTTATCTATTTTCTTATCGATATAGTCATTCAAATTCACATCTTTGGCTAATTCCTCCAAATGAGATTTTAGTTCTTTGCAGTGCTCTATTATATGGCCGCCCTCTTTATGGAACTCACACATCATAAAGCATTATTCCTATCTATTGGTTCACTACCCATTTTCTTGGGACACTTCACAAATTGTTGATCTTTTGTCTTTTCTAGAATCTTGTAGATTGGTTTATTAAATACCGTATAGATGTCTTAGAAGGTTTTTATAGGATCTGCCCTGCTTTCATTTTTATAACTACTATTTTCTCCATTCTTTCCCCCTTTATTGGTATTATTATCCTTGACACCTCCATTATTTACTTTACCGAGACCAGGTTATACATGTCTAGTATGAACCATGTCCTCGGCCTTGGCGTATTTTTCAATATGCGCCATCAGGTCATCGAGGGTGCTAGCCTCCTTTTCGGCAAGAGATTGGTGCAGCAAAGACGAGATTCGCATATCAATCTTGAAAGATGCTACGGCAACTTGCTTCGAGGATTCTTCTATCTCGTTGAACACTTCCCAATATCATTTGGCATACTCGCGAAGAGTTTCATGTGTCTTCTTCTTCATTGTAAGTAGTGGGTCCATCCTCTTTAAGTGGGAACTGCTGGTGATGAAGAAATTAGTGAAGGCCTCAGTGAGGATCTTGAAGGTCTTGATAGACCTATGAGAAAATTTTTTGAACCAATTCTGGGCTATGTCATCTTGGCTAGAAGGAACAATATGACACATAAAGGAGTTGTTATGACTCCGTAGGGTAATGGCCTACATGTATTGCCTGACATGGTCTATGGCCTCATTTTTTCCATCATATATTTTAAGCCCGAGGATAACGAACTTCTTTAGGGGCTCCTCTTCTTCGATCGTCCTTGAAAAATGGGATTTTATTTGTGTTTTAAGAGCTCTTTTGTCTATCTCTTTAGTGTAACTATCCCCTTGATGGGCTAGGTGTTGATCTATCTCCCTATAGACCAAACCCCTTATGTCCTCATAATGTTCATTATTCTTGTGGCATCTCTCTGGTAGTCTACGCTCCAATTGATCCAAATTGCACTTAGAGCTCCTCCCTCGGCTGCGAGCATTGATCGCTTGTGGACAAGGAGTCCTTGCATGATGCTTTCGACTGTGGACATGGAGCTTTTTCTCGATTCTTTCAAGCCATCTTTGGAGGCGAGCGTTTTCTTCCATATAGAGGCATGTGTCCTCTTCTTGTTCTTGAAGATTGGCTTCATAATCATTGGCCAACCTAGAAACCTGCGTAGACCTATGAAGGTCATGACTCTCTTTCGATGGAAGCCTTTCTTGGCGAAACTTTGGGTTTGGCTCTTGGTGAATTTAAGACCTGAGCTTGGGTGGGACTTGGTCTTCCTATAATTCGTCGTCCTGAGGCAGATTGTTGTTGTGGTGAGACATCATGGTACTCTCTTTTTAGGGTTTGCTTTCGTAGGAAAAATGAATTTCTTCCTATAGACGACGCCAAATATGAGTGTAAGAAATCAAACATGAAAGTAAATTAGTCGTATGCAAAACAAATAATATATGTGGTTCGACAAATTGTATACGTCGACGAAGAGGTTACTATTTTTATTATTATTGTATCTCTCAAAGTTACAAAGTTTTCATCCCCTTGACCCCGAGGTGAGGGTTCGTATTTATAATGTCCTTCAAGAGGTTAAGTTGTAGAAGAACTCTTATAGCTTGTATGTAGCTCGTCTTGTGTCTCTGAATATCTTTCCGAGATTGTTGGTAACCGATTTGAGATTATTGAGATGTCTTTAAGAACATGTTAAGTACATGGGTGAATTTAATTATTCAGAGTTGGGTTTGGCACAAGTAGCTTCCTAGTGGGCTGGTCGGTCAACATTGTAAGTGGTCCTAATGAATTATTTTAGTCCCCACACTACATTACAAGAAAATAACATTGTCCTTTGTGAACACATGTAGTCATGAAAACATACACTTATCACATTTTCCACATTCATTAACACACTTTAAGGGCTGAAATTTCTATTTACTTTATTTCATGTTAAAACAAATTAAAACCTTTACTAAACTTGTTCATATGCTCATTGCCAAATTACTACTAGTTAATATGCACGAGGTGAGCGATTTTATATCCAAAAATCTAATAAAATGAATCTAACACAAGATTTATTCAAGAAATTTCACACTACTTGCAAAAACATTCGCTTTAAGACTACATATATGTTTTTCTTCAAAACTTGAATAAATGTCTAAATTCATAAAACTCCATTTTTACAAGAAAACTTTTGGGGTTTGTGTATAAATATATCTTAAAGAGATAAATATCCTTTTGAAATATTTTATTTCATAAAATGTTTAATACCAAGTCTTCTTCGAACATATCATTTTCTCAAAACTTTGAAACCATTTATAGAATCATTTTATATGAATCATGAGAAAATAACCTTCTACAACATACATGCATTTCACTTTTAAAACCCTATATACAAGATCAAATACTAATGAAATAAAGTCTTAAACTTAAAGAGTAAAGTTTCACACCTCAATAAATCTCTAAAATGGATGGAAGAGAAATAAGATGATGACAACCTCCCACCTCCTAAGGTGTCTTAAAGAGGTTTCCAAGATCCATTAGCTTGCTCAAAGCTTCATGAAAAATCCTTTCCGACTCCATAATTTCTTCTTATTTTCTTCTTTAAAAATCCCCAACAACATCTCCATAAATTTACATCTTGCCAAACATGTGTGTATGGGTTTTATAGCTTTAAAATGTGGTAGAATATAAGGTAAATATGGTGATCTAGGGTGGAGGAGCAGTGTTTCTAGGGTGGTGGATGGTGGTTTGTGGTAGAGGAGCTCTTAATAGCTAGAGAGAGAAAATATGATTTTAAAATGAAAGAAATGCCCCCAAACTCCCTTTGAATACCCTAAAACCGCATTGGTTTTTACCCTTTGGTCAACCAGAATTCCCCCCCACAATTTTAACATCTTCATTGAGGGCTTGACAACTTAAACCATCCAAGGGCCTCGATTTTGACACCATTTTTTAAATCTAAAAATTCCAATTTTTGCAGTCTTTTTCGATCCAAAATGGACCTCATTCTAATAACAACACAATCTCATTCGAATGGGGTTCCAATGAGAATCTAACGAGGCTACAAATGCAAACATGTGATTTTCATTCGATGGTCATTTGAAGCATCGTTCCAATGAGATTAGGATCTCGTTCGGAAGACCCTAAATTTTCTCCAAATTAAATATAATTCCATTCTTATCCAATTAATTGCACCTAGGCCATTATATTACCCAAATTTGACCCATAGTTCATTTTTACAGTCTAAAGCTCAATTGGGTTTCATCAAGTCACCAATTTATACAGGTATGGTCAAAACCACAGGCATGCATGTTACAATATTCCCCCTTATGGAAATTAGTCCTTGAAATCCTCAATCTATCAATTCATCAAGTTCCTAGAGGTTATCAATTCATATTCAAAGTTATAGGGATCCTTCAAGGCTACGTCATTGAAATCCTCAATCACTAATAAGTCATTATATGCCCTTTTACAAGGGGTTGTCACCAAAGAACTAGACATGCATAATATTTTAATGCTCACCATCAGGGTAGCCCTAAAAGTTACAGAACAGTCCTCGAGTCTCCACTTACCGGATGATCATACTTAATTAATTCTTAAGGCTTATTTTCTAACACCCAAGGCATATCGACACATCTACGGGGGTAACATTCTCTAGTGGTCGACACTCACCCAAGAGAAAAAATGATATACAACTAACACCCAATTCATTATCGTAAATTATTTCAATTCATAGGAATACATATCTTGAGTCTCCTCGAATTCTCGGGTCATCCTAACCACACAAATTCGCTTAAACTTGATACCAGCCTCGCATTGCTAGTCACTCACTCTGAGGAGTGACACACAAACAAAGTCACAAATCGAGCATCCAACTAACACCTTCCACAATATCCCTCTATGAACCTCAGATCACTCTAGGCATCCAACTATCAAACACTCACCCGAGTATTACACCAATCCACTCACTATGGTAAAACAACACTACATGTTATATTTCCTCAAGTTCTAACACTTTACGATGTCCTTATATCATAATCCTTCTATTTATAAATAGAGTCGGTAATCGCCATGACAACCAAACCATAAGATCTCTAATCCTAAGGAAAATAGATAATATGAGCAAATCGTGCAGTAGAACGTACATGCTCACGTATACAAAACTTATGCAAAATAAAACATGTTGCATTGACTAAGCTAGGTCCAAACACACTGTTACTGAGCCAAACCGTGCCATAAAAACAACACGATACAATCCCAGGATACTACAACTTAAGGGAACACTAAGCTCAACTATCAAAACTGAAGGAACATAATCCTCTACAACTAAGACTGTAGGAAGACAGTCCTTGACTATCTAGGATGAAAAACACAACGAATTAGAATGAACGAACAACTGTTACGAAAGAATCCCATCTGCATGAAATGAACTATGGTTCAAGAATGTGCACACCTACGCTATACACTTTGAAGTATATGACTCCTCTTAGACATCCTCATTGGATCATAGCCTAGACATACACCCTGGCTTGAGTCAGTATTTAAAACGAATCAAACAATAAACCATTCATATTCACGAGGCAAATGAAAAATATAGACTATTATCCTTTGGGAAGTCAACGCTAGACTTCCCTCCTTAGGAGTAATTATTCCCCCATTCATCCCGACAAACACGAACCGCTCTAGTCGATGAATTCTAAACACCTTTGTTAACGTCATCCTTATCCATATCTCTAGTTAATGTGACTTCGTGACCAACCTAACACACTTAGGTTACTATCTACTTTATTATGTGGTGATTGTATCCCAACATCTCCTTAGGCAATTCCCACTTAGTCAAAACACTCACCTTGTAATAGCCGCCATTGGTACAGGGTCATCACTGCGCCTATCTCTAAGTTCTACCTAAACTGAATCTATATGACGATCGCACCAGTCATCACTAGCACTATAAGGATAGTAAATACTACACACTTCTATAGCTCCTAGTCCGTAGAAGTCTGGAGGGACATTCCATGAGATAATCCTTCCCTACTAGGTTTATTTTATCTTATACCGATGGCACATGCCAATACACTAATCATACCTCGATATCCTATCCGGATTGCTATTCACAAGACCTCAATCATGACATCAATAATCTAAGTATCTATTGCATTTCCTAGTACTCATTAAAGTGAAGTACGACACTTTCGACACTAGTCATTTTATGGAAAATGACCATCATGTCCAATCATGACACTAACCTCTAATTACTCTTAGAAGGTTAAAGCACCAACACGTACCAAATTTTTTGACATCACTAAGGATTACACAATTTGGCTCCTTTTAACTTGACCGCTAACATGACACCATCACATAACCCTCAATACAACCATCATTAGAACACTTTCACTCCATAACATCATCACATAACCTTCAATACAACCACCATTAGAACACTTTCACTCCATAACACCAAACTTGATTGGCTCCCTAAGGACACCCTCTATACCTCAATGTGAGCGTCACCAAAAACCTAATAAAATTTCTTCACCTATGATCCTATCATAGTAGGTACGCTCTACCAATTTCCCAATATCCATCCCATGACTATGAGATTCTCACAAGGATACTAGCCTACAAGTCTCAACACATAGAAAGCCATAATCATCAAATACCTTAAGGATTCACAACAAGTTGATTTCTTTCCCAAAGATGCCACATGAAAATGATATCAAGGTTCGGATGGAGCTAATAATTTCCACGTTAAATAAGTAAAAAACCCTTTTCATGGGATCCAACTCAGAATGGCTACTAGACAGGGACCAAAAAAGGCTCCTTCCCACCGAGCACTTATGAGGTTCTGTTAAAGTTAGCTACTTATACCGAAACGTCTTCACGTTCAGTCGTGACTTATGTTATTGAAAAAGGGATACGATATTTAGATATTCCCTTTTGTTTGAAACCTTGTCATGGATCTATACTACGTCCCTCTCATCGGGAGCTAATGGAATGTCTAAAAACTTTCTTTCAAATGACTAACACCATATACTACTTCTTAAACTGCAATCTGAAACTACTATGGATTTTTGCAGGATATATGACATCATTTACAAGCTATAGGCCTCTAAGTCCGCACTACCACCATCTCAATGGATCCTCTTCCTCAAATATCACATCTTATTCTCCAAAAACACACCATAAAAGGCTACCTAGTGGTTTAATCCTATATCACTTCAAATCATCATCATTATACGTGTGACACACTTACCACCAATGGCTCGCAGCTCACATCATAGCTTATGATATAGATCCATCAGTAGACAATTACTAAGGCACTCATCTACAATGATAATATTCAAACAACCAAGTCTTGAGTACATATTCTCAAGTAATGACCCACACTTGTCTACATTCCTAGCTAGTTGTCAAATGCTTACGATATGATTTTACCCCAAGGATGAAGTCATCCTAATCACATCATCATTAATAACTACCCGCAAGTACCTAACTAATGAACCTAATACGTCCTTATCACAAAATCAATACTGCTTAGACATGCAAATCTAATCACCTAACTTTATAGTTGGCTTTAAACAAGTCACATCTATAATTTAATTCATGATATTTTCCTTTATTAACATCTTAATTGACCTCTCACATCATTCAGGGTTGATACAAAAGCACCTCACACTAGAGAACACGGTGTCACCACTAATGGCCTATGTAGAGACTCGCAAGTTAATAACATGTTTAAATTAAAAGCATCCAGAACTATTAATGGCAAATAACTTATCCACTTGCTACTTGGCAATGAATTGCGCATCGTGTTAATATCATTAATTCCATCGTCGAGAACATGAACTCAAATTGCCACATGTCTAGCATGACTAGCCCAAAGCCAACATTGACATTAAAGATCCACTACCGACCTCACAACATCACTCCCGAAAGGAACCTTTAACTTACTGCTCTGATACCATTTGTAACGCCCCGACTAGGATTTATGGGTTACTCTTGGGTCAACCCATTCCAACCCAAGCTTTAGGTGTGAAGTGCAATGATACAACCTAAATAATATTGCTAAACCAGTTTTATTAAATTAACATTTCACTTGTTTAGCATGCGATTTCAATTTATATCAAGTTACGTGCGGGACATGTGGGAAGCGCCCACGAAATCCTATCATACAAAGATTCTAACATAAAATAAAAGAATACTTACCTGCATAACACTCTAAAAGTGAGGAATCACGTACAACCTTTAGTAATAAAGAAAGATAATGAACCGAATGCCCAGTGAAAAATATCACAATGCAACATAAAATCGGACGGCAGAAAAGAGACTCTATAACATACCACCTACATGCACATGCAAATACTATATATATATATATATATATATATATATATATATATATATATATATATATATATATATATATATATATATATATATATATATATATATATATATATTATACCTCTAATACGATAGTATTAGAGGTATAAATTCCATTGATGATTCTAAAATTACAATGTAATTATTTTACAAATTGTAATGTATTGATTTTAAAAATCTTGGCTCCGTAAAATTAGAAAATCATTTATTAAATGGGATAATCCTTCATATTCTAACTATTGGGATTCAACTCCCATCCATCTTCTCTAATGAAATCTACAACGTCATCTTCTTTTAGTATATAAATATGTGTTGCGTTTTTTGGCTCCTCACTCACCCAATCCACCCAATGCTCAGTACAAACCCCGGAATCTCACGTGTTTAAGGGAGACCTTCCTGGGCTAAAAAAGGAAGAAGTGAAAGTGGAAGTTGAATATGGGAGGGTCCTTCAGATAAGCTGAGAGAGAAGAAAATAGAAAGGACAAGAATGATACGTGGCATCGAATTGAGTGTAGCAGTGGCAAGTTTCTCTGTCATTTCAAGTTGCCCGAGAACGCTAAGGTTGATCAGGTCAAACTTCAAATCTTCAATGGAGAATGGTGTTCTCACTGTTACTGTTCCTAAGTTAGGGATCAAGAAGTTCGATGTCAAGCCCATTCAGATTATTTTTCATGATGTGATCACTATTACAGCTATTGATATTTTTTTTTGTTTTAGTTTGGTGATTTGGTTTAAGTGACCTTGGTTAATCTCAATGACAACATCCAGATAACAGGCTGATGGGTCTTTTGGTTGTTTTGCTTTTTGCAAAATTAACTTAAAAGTATGATTTCTTCAAATGGTTTAGGGGTTGCTTTGAATTTTCTTAAAATTGTTTTTGTTGCTATTGTTTTTTATGAAAAGTAAACTTATCACAACTTTTTTGAATTTATGATGCGGTTTTTTGTTATTTCTCAATCCAAATTATAATAAAGTGTAAAAAAATTAATTAACACAGTTTATGATAAAAATTGAATCGAAGAAATCACGCTTAAGAAAACGAAAGTTTTGGGGTCATAATAGAAAAATATTTCATATGTTTAGTGAGTATTTTATTTTTCATGTTGGTGGAAACACTATTATAATTTGTTACCCGTTGATGTGTCAAACACATAATTTTTTACCCATTGATGTGTCAAACACATATTAAGTGGTGTTTGTAATTCCCATGAGTCAATTGAAACACCATCCAATGTGTGTTTGACACATTAACCGTGTAACAAAAAAAGGTCACAATAAATGATAGCCTTAGTGTTACTCTTATAAAAACACATATAAATATATTTTTATAAATGTACGTAAATAAACATGTTTAATTAATAGTTTAATTTTAGTTTTCATATATATACACACACACACACACACACACACACACACAGAGAGAGAGTACTGCTCTGCCCATGCAGAGCAGCCAGGCGCAACGAGCAACCGTAATGAGCCCAATTAATCAAATAACTGCACATAGTAGAGCGGCCAAAATCAATATGAAGTCGAGTTAAGATTGTTCATGATGGATTTAAATTTGTAAAGTATTCACGCCTAAGGTTTGCAATGTTTCTTTCACAGTTAGTTCTTTATTATATTAGTTTCGAAAAGAGTCGATGTATTTTTAAGAAATTTTATAATGCACATGCACATAGCGCGGGTTACATACTAGTATATAAGATAGATAGATAGATAGATAGATAGATAGATAGATAGATAGATAGATAGATAGATACTAATGCATGAATCCATTTATTCCAAAACATTACTTGAGTTGATTAAATCACACTAATCATGTTAAATACCCCCTTTTGCCCCTTTTACATGACTTAGCATTGATTTCTGGATTTAACACCCGGTTAAATACTAAAACAAAATAGAGTTTGATTAGGAAAAACACTTCATTTTCCGAAATTTCCCATTTATTTGCACCAAATCTACTTTAGTATTTTCCTTGAAAACCACCTTTCAATAGATAGATAGATAGATAGATAGATAGATAGATAGATAGATAGATAGATACTAATGCATGAATCCATTTATTCCAAAACATTACTTGAGTTGATTAAATCACACTAATCATGTTAAATACCCCCTTTTGCCCCTTTTACATGACTTAGCATTGATTTCTGGATTTAACACCCGGTTAAATACTAAAACAAAATAGAGTTTGTTTAGGAAAAACACTTCATTTTCCGAAATTTCCCATTTATTCGCACCAAATCTACTTTAGTATTTTCCTTGAAAATCACCTTTCAACACACTCACATTCGGTGTTAGAACATACTGGTTTTTCATTTTAAACCCGCTCACAACACACACATTCGTTAATTATGGGTTAAGCCATCTTAGCTTGTTTAACTACCCATTAGTCACCTCACTTTACCTTTCATTTCACTTCAGATGGACATTAGTCAATTTCTTATATTTCTTGTCCACATTATCTTTTTACCAGGAACATTTACCAATTGTATTACACGTTAGGTTGTCTTTTCTTATATCCTTAGCACAATCAATTCCCTTATCGTGTTGCATTTTATTTATTATGTCTTTCTCAGAATTTACCACATAATCGCGTACTTTAACATACTCCACACCGCCAACTATACTCCTATATGCCTTGACCATTGATTTTTGGTCTTTCACCCCTCGTCTACGGCCCCTTCTTAAGTTTTCTAAGTTCCTTTGAGTTTCCTTTATCCTGTGTTTTAACATTTTTTGTCCACATTATTCAACTTTTATCGAGTGAATCCAAAACTCGGGCACTACTTCCCATATTAGTGTTATATTTTAGAAAATCATCATTTCATGTCTTATACACATTTATGTTGATTTCATTCCAAAGTTCACTCTCATTTAGTACCATTTTGTGTAGCACATTTTTCAACATTTTAATTTCATAAAAATGTTTCACTTTATGTAAAATTACCATTTTACCCATTTATTTCCAAACTTGTATTTTTAGTCCCTTTTCATAGGTGCTATTTTTTCAAAAATATCATTAAGCTACACATACTAACTTATTAAAAGTTTTTAACTAATTAACGCTTCTGTTGATGTAAAAAACTAGATTACCCTAATTATTCAATCACAGATAAATAAATGAGACAAAGAATTTTAAAGTGGTTTAGCCTTATATGAATGGCCTACGTCCACTGTTATGTTATTGCTGAGTGTTTGGGAATTCTCGATTACAAGTTCTATCAAGAAATTCCGGTCCCTTTGAATGAGGGTGATACAAGGTATTTATAGCCCTTAGGCTGTACATGAAAGGGTGATACATTAAATGATATACATATGAAAGGGTAACTCATTTAATGCTCTTCAAGAGTGTGCGTCAAGATGATAAGCATTAAATGAATAGTTGAACTGTTGATTATCTGGCAATCAATGATGTGGTCGAGATGCACCTCGAACCACCTTAGTTGCTCATCGTCCAAGAGTTCCTCGGAGCACTGGAGTTCCTCGGAGGACAAGAGTTCCTCGGAGGGCTGGTGTTCGTCGGAAGACTGGTGTTCCTCGGAGTACACCTGTTGCTCGGAGTGAGTATGTTGGTCGGGGGAATGATCTTTCTCGTTGCTATTGTGCCACGTAGATTGACACGTGTCTTCTTATTATTCTTCCACATAAGCATACTAATTTTGGTATCAACAGAAGCCCCCAATGTTTCATATTTCGAACTTTGAGGAGTATGGAACATTCTTTCTCGGTATATGGCAATATTAAATGACCTTCCTGGGTTTTAGGAGCCTTTTCTTCGTATTTGAATTTCCTTCCAAATTCGCAGAATCCGCCTTTTTGCATTTTTATAAGCGTTTCGATCTTCGTGCACTTTTTATCCGTTTAGCCGCCGGTAGCGTAATAGTTTCCTTTTTGTAATCATTTCTTTCGTCGTTTCCCAAGGCAAAGTATTTAAGCTTCAGAGGCAATCCCATCGTCTTCTACCTTTTTCAATTTCTGCTTTCGAGTTTTCTATAGCTTTTCTCTCTCCTGTGCGTTCATCCCTTTCTTCGTTTGTTTGTCAACATATCTCCTTTTTCCTGTAAGATTTTCTTCCTTCTTCTTCATTTCTTTTTATTCACCATGGTTTATATTATCGAATCTCTTGATAAATTCCGTTCTGACTTTTCTATTCCTTCTTGGGTAACTTTGGAGAGTCTTTCTGAGCCTTCAAATTATTTTAATTTGGCTGAGGGACATTAGTTCCCTAGCCTCTTTATTTCTGAATGTGGATTTTCTTTTCCACCAAACCCTTTGTGTTTAGAGTTCTGTCAGTATTTCGATGTTGTCCCTGCAAAAATAGCCTCCAACACATGGAGAATAGTTAATGGGGTGTATAGGTTAAATCAAACTCATGGAACTCGTATTGGAATTCTTGAGATTATGTACTGTTATAGATGGGCTGTTTTAGACAATGTTATTTATTTAAAAACTAGGTTTTTGAATAGGGACTTAGTAGTCAACCTCCCTGATGCAAACAGGGATTATTTTGAACACGGGGTAGTTATCAAAAATTGGCAACATACCCCTTTGGTTGGAGATGAAGTATATGAAGGTCCCAGATGCCCCTCATATGGCAATGGGATAGGTTATTTTCATCTTATTTTATTTTTGAAATTACGATTTCATTGTGTTTGACAAAATGTATGACTGATATTGCACTATGTATTTATTTGCAGTTGACAGTAAGAGAAAAACTCCAAAAGAATCAGAAGTAAATATTAAACATTTGAAACATATCTGGAATTTGCATCGAAGAGTTGCAGACGAGCACATCAGGTCTGCTTCATATTTGTTGCAGTACAGGAGCTACGCATCATCCTTTACTGCTCGTCCTGTGGTCAGCATTAGTGAGCCATTGCCAGCTTCTGAGGAATCTTCACCAGAATCTCACATTCCTCTAAGTCAGAAGATGGGCAAGAGAAGATTTCCTGCTATCTTCGAGGAGACTTCCTCTGCTGGAGATGGAAAAAGAAACAAGGCTGAAGTCCCAAAGGGGATAAAGAAAGTAGATGGTGCCCCTTCTGTTGCTCCTCAGAAGGCTGCCGAGAAGCCCCCAGTGGCTCCGAGCAAGAAAAATGCACCTGTGGAAGTGGTCCCAACCAAAAGTTCTTTGGTTGAAACTGCTAAAGTGCCGCTAAGGAGATTGAAGAAATCCTCCTCGGTCACTTTAACTGAAACCATTCCCCAACTCCAAGCTAGTGGAGTTGGTGTCCCAACCATTATTCCCCCGAGTTCTGCAATGAGCTCGGTAAAGACTTGGACTATTCCCGAAGTCCAAGGAATTGAAGAAAACATGTCTAGGGATATGCTCACATCCCTAGCTACTCGTCACATTGCTTCAGTAAGTTTCTCTTATCCTGAATTTTTCTTTGTTTCAGTCAATATATGTATCTTGGCACTAACTTATCATTATTTTCTTCTTTTTACAGCTGGTGAGTTGCTTTAACACCATAGTGAAGAAAGATGAAGCACTCAAGGCTTCTAGCTCCTCGTCTGGAGTGGAGGATGCTTTTATGGGTTTGGCCCAATCTTTGAAGGATTCTCGTCAAAAGTATGACGAGGATAGGGGTGAATGGGAGAAGAAGATGGCTGCATCTGAGGCAGAGAAGGTGCAGTTGGGAAATAAAATAAAAGACTTGAAGAGAGAGAATAAGAAATATGCCGAGAAGCTCACAAACTTTGGGGAGCTTGAAAACAAGTTGAAGTCAACTGAGGAAGAGCTAACCCTTCTACGAGAAGTAAATCTCCAGAAGGAGGAGGTGGAGGCCAAGTTGAAAGCCTCCGAGGATCTTCTATCCGAGAAGCTCTCCTCGGAGAAAATGAAAAGAAAGGTGGCTGTGAAAAAATATTTTCGCACCGGTTGGGATAAAGGATGGGATAGGGGGTAGCGGCAATGATGACCCAGGTCAAGTATGGGAGTTTGAAATACTTCCGAGATGGTTGGGTTGCTGCCCTGCAGGAACTGAAGGTTAGCGAGGACTCTGAACTATTCCAGCAACATCTTCCTGGCCCCCCTCCTGTGATTGAAGATGAGGAAGAAGATGAAGCTGCTTCCGAGGAGTCTTCAATGATAGTAGGTGATCAAGTCCTTGCTTCACAACCCAATTAGACAGCCCCCGAGGAGATCTCGTCTTTGCTTGCTCCTCCTGAACAAGTCTCAACTTCTGCCAATCAACTCATTGTTCCCACCGAGCAACCAAGCTCCTCGTCCCAGCCTCCCGAGAAAGTCTTGGGAGACAAGGAAAAGGTGTGAAGTTGTTCGGTATTCTCTTTCTGTTTTTCTTTTACTTGTACTCTGTGTTCTGAACGCTGTACTCCTTTTGATGATGTAATAAAATTACCTTTTTTTGTTCCTCTGCGTGGTTGATGTTCTGTCTTCTTCTTTTATTAACTCTTGCCTTCTCTTCTTTACTAGTTTGTGGCTAGAATGGAATTATTATCTGCCAATGATACAAAGTTGATGCAGCAATGCCATGAATATTATAAGGCTGGTCACACAGAATTGAGTGTATCAGAAGTTGCTGACATCCTCAGTCATGATGCTTCAGAGCAGGCAGTAGAAGCTTATCAATACCTGAAGGACTTACTTGATCGAGCTGTGGCCAATAACGTGGCTTACTATGACATGATCGAGGAGCTTCAATATACTTTAGAAGATCTTCAGACTCAGTACAAAGAATCAACTGCCCTTTTGCACGAGGGGTATGAAAAGAGGTATCCACAGCTTTCTGCCGAGACAGGCCACAAAAAGATCCTTGCTGGGTACGATGTCAGGGAGAGAACCCTAAGGGGTGAAGTTGAAGCTTGGAGACAGATTGTCGAGCTGCTAGAGCAAGAAAATAACAATTTGCAGAAAGAGCTGGCACAATATAAGTCTGCAGCATCTTCTTCAACAGTTGTAATCCCAGTGACTGACGAGGGATTTTCCTTTCTAGAGGTTGAGAATTCCAAATTAAGGCAAGAGTTGGATACCTTGAGAAGATCTGGTACTTCTACTGCTACTCGGGGACGAGGAAGAGGTTCTTGTGGTCGAGGAAGATATGCTCAGAATGTTGTCGAGGAATCAAGTTCTCGACCTGCTCGGGGAGGATCAAGAGCTCTTAGTTGTAATGTTGAAGAGGCTCATACTCGATCAACGTTGGAAAACCAAGCATTCCAATTAATAGCTCAGAACCAAGCTTTGTCTGATCTGTCCAAGAAGGTTAGAGAACTGGAACAACAGCTTTCTTCAAAGGACTCAGTATTGAAGACTAATGAACTTTTCGTCCAAAGTCTTAACGAGAAGATTGCAAGGTTGACATTTCAATTTAATAAACAGCCCAGGGAGTTTTGGATGTCTGGATACAACAAAGCTTTATTCCATTTGGATGATCGTATCCAGAATGCCAATAATGAGGGCTACAAGCAAGGTTGGCTGAATGCCTTGGGCATGTTGAAGCTCGAACAAGGGCACTACCTGTGGGACTATCATGATCCTGGGGTACTAGACTTGCCCTTGGCACCTTATAAATTGGACATGGAATGGATCCCAGCTCGTGCCATTCCTCGGAACTTAATTGCAAAATACCTTGGTGACTAAAATCTTTATTCTCAGATCGAGGTATCTTGTCCCGAGCATCTACTGGACACTCCTTCAATAATGAACGTCAGAATGCTCCGAGATATTAATTTCATTAATTCTCCCATTTGCCTTGAAGATCCTCCTGCTGGCGAGGAGCCTATTTCAAAAGCAAAAGGGAAAAGACCAGTAGAATAGGAAATTCTGATGTAATAATTAGTACACAATTTAATATCAATGTAATAAACTTGTGTAATTCATTTTGAATTTAATGAAAGAATTTCATTTTTGTTTGCAAATTTGCATTGATCTTGTATTTGTCAAACACTTTATATTTGTGCTTGCATAACAACATTGTGTGGTTCATCGACCAACTTAGTAAAAAATTATAAGTATTAGTAATGTTGCTCGATCACTTAATAATAAAGTAATGAGTATAAAAATGTTTAAAATTTTTCCAACCAACCAAGGTTGTTAAATTGTGCTCGTCGACCAATTATAGTTAGTGAGAGTTTTTATCCCCGACCAGCTATACTTGGTAAATTTTTGTCTTTTTCATAAAATGTGCCCGACCAACCAAGGTCGATGATTTTTCCTCGTCGACCAACTACAGTTAGTGGGTTTTTATCCCCGACCAACTATACTTGGTTCAGTTTGGAATATTTGTTCTTCGAGGAACTTTTATGTAATAAACTTACTTCCCGACCAACATAAGTTGGCATTTGAGATAATATCTTACTTCTCGACCAACATAAGTTGGCATTTGAGAGAATATTTTGTTTCCTAACCAACCGAGATTGGCCTTTCATCGATCATCTTGTGTTCTCGCTCTTTTACCAACCGGAGTTGGTCTGAGTTCGAACTATCATGTCCACTAGCTCTTTTACCAACCTGAGTTGGTCACGCTAGTGTACGCCTCCTAACCAAAGGAGTATAGTTTGTTCTCGCCCTTTTACCAACCGGAGTTGGTCGTGGGTTTGAACTATCGTTTCCACTAGCTCTTTTACCAACCTGAGTTAGTCACGCTAGTGTACGCCTCCTAACCAAAGGAGTATAATTTGTTCTCGCCTTTTTACCAACCGGAGTTGGTCGTGGGTTTGAACTATCATGTCCACTAGTTCTTTTACCAACCTGAGTTAGTCATGCTAGTTTACGCCTCCTAACCAAAGGAGTATAATTTGTTCTCGCCCTTTTACCAACCGGAGTTGGTCATGGGTTTGAACTATCGTCTTCTTTTTACTGCCGAGCAGCGTTGCTTACCGAGCATCGTAGTGTTAAACACACTAGTATTCCCCGAAAAACTTTCAATAAAAGGAGAGAAGATTGTGAAATATCATCGTTTTATTCATATTGATGGAACTGCTTTACATTTTACATCACTGATAATACTTGCGTAGGTGTTCAGCATTCCATGCATTCTTAAATTCCTCTCCTTCTAGAGTTGCTATTCGGTAAGTTCCTGGTCGGACAACTGCAGTAACTCTGTAAGGTCCATGCCAGTTTGCTTCCAACTTATTGTGCTTCTGAATGACCTTCTTTAGGATGTAATCTCCTTCTTTTAAGTCGCATTTTTTCACCCTCTTGTTGTAGAACAGGGCTGTTCGCTGTTGATAAGCAGCATTCCTAATGGCTGCCTCTTCTCTAACTTCCTCGAGCATGTCCAAATCTAATCTCCTCATCAAGTCGCTGACTGGGAAATTAAAATTCATCACTCTGTGTGTTAGAAGACCCAACTCGGCAGGTATTATAGCCTCACTTCCAAATGCCAACATATATGGTGATTCTCCAGTTGCTGCTCGGGGAGTTGTTCGGTAAGCCCACAATACTGACTGTAGCTCATTAATCCAATTAGCTTTAGCCTCACTTAGCCTCTTCTTTAAACCATTTAGTATTGTTCTGTTCGTCACTTCAGTCTGCCCATTGCTTTAAGGATGGCCTGGTGCTGAATGAACCTTCAAAATGTTTGACTGATGACAATAGGCGGCAAACTCCTCGTTATCAAATTTTGTTCCATGGTCTGTGATGAAGGCATAAGGGAGACCATATCGGCAGATGATGTTCTTCCAAATGAATTGGTACACCTTCTCCTATGTCATATCAATCAGAGGCTCAGCTTCTACCCACTTAGTAAAATAATCCACTGCGACGACAAGGTACCTGAATGTTCCTCGGGTCGTTGGCAGTGGTCCAACCAAATCCATTCCCCACATGGCGAAAGGCCAAGGGGAAGTTATGGGTGTCAACAATGCTTGTGGAGTTCGTCGGATGGAGGAAAAACGTTGGCATTTATCACATCTCTTAGCATAGGCTATACAATCAGCCCTCATCGTTGGCCAGTAGTATCCCTGCGTCATCACCCTTTGCAAAAGTGTCCGACTTGCTACATGGGCTCCACATGACCCTTCATGGATCTCTTCAATGAATTCCTTCACCTCAGAGGGATGCACACATCTTTGCAAACCTGCCATAATTCCTCGTCTATACAAGACACCATTAGTTAGTACATACCGAGCAGCTTTAAACTTCAATTTCTTTGTAGAGAGCTTATCCTCCGGCAATTTTCCCTCCTCAATATATGCCCTGATGGGATCCATCCAAGATGGTCCTAAATCAAGGGTAATAACATTCATCGTCAGGTCTTCATCTATGCTCCGAGTTTCTAATACTTCAATTGGTATCGTTCTTCGCAGCTCGATACGAGTAGCTGATGTTAGTCGGGCCAGTGCGTCTGCTTGTGCATTCTCCATTCTTCGTATTCTGATCAACTGAATGACATCAAATTTTGTCAACAACTGCATCGCCTTTGCATGATACTTGACCATTAATTCTCCTTTAACTACATATGTTCCCATCATCTGATTCACAATTAATTGAGAATCACTGAATACCATCACTTGTTGTGCTTCCATAATCTTTGCTAAATTAAGACCTGCTATCAAGGCTTCATACTCAGCCTCATTATTGGAGGCTTTGAATTGAAATCGCAAGGCATATTCCATGTCAATCTCGTCTGGGGTTTTCAAAACAATCCCTGCCCCACAACCTATTGTGCAAGATGACCCATCTACATATAATCTCCATGTAGGTAACTCGTCTTCAAATTTCTTATCTGACAGAGTTCCTCGGTGAAATATCTGCTGTTTCCTTTCATCCTCCCCTGGTATTTTTCGCTCTTCGTCGACCATCTCTTCTCGCCCTTTTACCAACCGGAGTTGGTCTGGGTTTGAATTTGATGATCTTTCTACATCCACAAGACCTTTTACCAACCGGAGTTGATCTGGACTTATGTCTGTTGATCCTGTAACATCCACAGGTTGGCCAGCGAGCAACTTTTATTCCTCGGGGGTATCAGGATATGTAAATTCTGCTATAAAATTTGCTACAGCCTGCCCTTTTAGTGATGATCTGGGTTCATACACAATATCATATTCACCGAGCTCTATTGCCCAATACATCAGTCTCCCTAATTTTTCTGGCTTATGAAGGGCTTGTCTCAATGGCATTTCGGTATACACGACGATGGTATGGGCCTGGAAATAAGGCCTCATTCTTCTACTTGCTTCAATTAATGCCAATGATAATTTTTCCAGCTTTGGGTACCTGATCTCTGCACCTCGGAAAGCTTTACTTGTGTAATAAATTGTCTTCTGGACTCCCTTCTCCAATCTGATCAATGCCGAGCTGACTGCATTCTCTGAGACTGCCAGGTATAAGTACAACTTTTCTCCCATTACTGGCCTAGACAACAAAGGAGGTGCTCCCAAATATTTCTTCAAGTCTTGAAAGGCTTTTTCACATTCATCATTCCACTCGAAAGTTTTTTGAAGTGTTTTGAAGAATGGGAGGCATCTATCAGTTGCTCGGGATACAAATCTGTTGAGCGCTGCAACTCGTCCTGTAAGACTCTGCACCTCTTTCTTCGTCGTTGGAGATCGCAACCCTAAAAGAGCTTTGATCTTTGCTGGATTTGCCTCAATGCCTCGCTGGTTGACGATGTACCCGAGGAACATTCCTTCTCGTACTCCAAAGGTGCACTTCGTCGGGTTGAGCTTCATTTGGTATTTATCCAGTTGATCAAAGGTCTGACCTAGGTCAACTAGATGATCAGCAGCTTTCTTGCTCTTTGTCAGCATATCATCGACATAAACTTCCATATTGCAACTGATTTGTTCGGTAAAAACCTTATTCATCAGCCGCTGGTATGTCGCTCCTGCATTTTTCAAACCAAAAGGCATAACATTATAACAATAAGTTCCCCTAGGGGTACTAAAAGAAGTGCTTTCCCTGTCTTCAGGTTTCATTTTGATCTGGTAACCAGAGTAAGCGTCCATGAAGCTGAGCATCTCGTGTCCCGAGGTTGCATCTACTAGTTGGTCAATTCTGGGCAATGGGAAGTGATCCTTTGGGCAGGCCTTGTTGAGATCAGTGAAATCAACACACATTCTCCATTTATTGTTTTTCTTCTTTACCATCACCACATTTGCTAACCAGTCTGGATATTTCACATCTTCAATGTATTGGGCTTTCTGGAGCTTCTCGACCTCCTCTTGTATGGCTTGATTCTTCTCGGGACTAAACACTCTTCTTCGCTGTTTTATAGGCTTGATCTCCTTATTCGAATTGAGTTCATGGCATAAGAAGTTTGGATCTATTCCTGGCATGTCTTCATGACTCCATGCAAAAGTTTTCTTTCTGTTTCTCAAAAAAGTTATCAACTCCTGTTTTATTGAAACATCCAACAATGAACCTATCTGGGTTACTCGTTCAGGGTGCTCATCGTCCAGAATAACATTTTCTGTAGATTCCACCACCTGTCCTTTTACAAGTTGGGATTCATCTCGGGGATCAAGTGTTTCAATTTCTGTACCTTCCTCCACCTGGTAGGTAATAGTCTTTTTCCTTGACTCTTCAAGCTCCTCTTGCTCGGCAGACGAATAATAGCATTCCCGAGCTACTTTCTGATCACCTTTCACAACTCCTACTCCAAAATTTGTAGGGAATTTCAAACACTGATGTACTGTAGATGGAACTGCTTCGAACTTCTTCAACCCAACTCTTCCCATGATGATGTTGTAAGCTGACTGCACATTCTTATCCATCACAAAGAAGCGTATTCTTTCTGTTCGACAAGCAGGCTAAGTTCCAATGAATATATCCAACTTGATCGTCCCAAGTGGAAAGACTTTCTCGCCAGCAAAACCCAATAGAGGTCTGTGATAAGGTTCCAGTTGAGATAATTTCAAATTTAAACTGTCAAAGCATGAATAGTACATTATGTCTGCCGAACTACCATTATCTACCAGCACCCTTGAAATCACTACTTCTTTCATCCTCATTTTGATCACCAAAGGGTCGTCGTGAGGGTAAAGAACACCTGCAAGGTCGTTTTTTGAAAAACCGATGACCAGCTTCTCTTTGTTTACCTTTCTCGGGCGATCCTCTTCAGCCAAATTTATCCGTTGAATGTATGAGCAAGCCTGAGCCTCACCGAGGTAAGCTTTTCTTACTGCAGTAAGGTCTCCTCCTCCTACATCTCCTCCTGTAATGACATTACAATCAAATGACCCAAAGCGTATTGAAAATACCTCTCGTTCTGGCTGTCTTGGTTTCTTGGGAAGATCGGGGTCATCCTCTGTATCATCTTCATGATCCCTTTTCTTTTTCTCCTCTGCTCGACGAGGAGATCTAGACCTTTCTCTAGTTCGGTCATTATTCCTTCTTTCGCCTCCTCGATCAACATACTTCTCTAGCTTCCCTCTTCGGATGAGTGTTTCAATCTCGTTCTGAAGAGCTATGCAATTTTTGGTCATATGGCCATGATCCTTATGGAACTCACAATATTTCTCCCTATTCCTCAGGTCAGGGTCTGACCTTAGTTTCTCTGGCCACTTTACTTCCTCGTTATTCTTGATTTCTTCCAAGACATGATTAATACCCATTTTCAAAGGAGTATAATTATCGAATTTCTTCAGGACTTCCCATGACGATTTATTATTCTTGGAATGCTTGTCACCGCCATTTCCCTTATGCTCTTTCTTCTTGGATTTGTCATCTTACACCTTGGTTTCTTTATCCATATTCTTCTTCGCAGCCATAGCCTCCTCGGCATTCATGATTTTGGTTGCTTTTGCCATCAACTCTGACATAGTTGTAGGTGGATCTTTGGCCAAAGTGTAATACAACTTATTAGGCAATAACCCACTCATCAAGGCAGTGATTGTTGTCTTTTCTTCATATCTATGACTTCCAGCTTCTCGTTATTGAAACGAGTTATGTAATCTCTATTACTCTCACCAGATTTTTGTCTAACACTTAACAAGTGTGCTACTCTTTTTACTGGCTTTGCTCCAAAACAGAAATTGCCGATGAACAATTCGGCCAACTGGAAGAAAGTTGAAATCTTACCTCGAGGAAGATTGTTGTACCATATCTGGGCAGATCCAGTAAGAGTTCCTGAGAATGCTCTACATCTCATCTCGTCGGGGACGGCATAGATGTGGGCAGCAGCTTGATATTGCTATATGTGTAGAACAGGATCTGTCTTTCCATCATATTTGGGGGTCACTACTGGTGCTTTAAACTTTGACGGGGTAGGTAAACCCACAATGGCCTGGACAAAAGGTGTCCCTTGAACAAAAGTTCGTTGTAAGGGGTTCTCTTAGATCTGATGGTCGTCGAAAACTCCTCGACATGGTCTTAGGTGGACTCCTAGTCCTCCTAGGGCCGAATCGACTGAAAGGAGACACCCTACTCAGTCTTTCCAATGCACTGGGTCTTTCTGGAGAGAGAGTGATACGTTGATCAGTATCTGTAGCCCTTATTGACGAAGTTCGCCCAGGTTGATAAGAGAAATCATCAGATTCCTCATTACGATATGACTCAGTACGCCTGGATCGTGAAGAAAGTAAATAAGTTTTCCTCTGACCACTTCGCTGTCCTGAACGTGCAGGTGCAACGCCATGAAGGGTTTTATGAGTTGCCTCATTGTTGCTTGCATGGCGGTTTGTCCTTGAGCCAAATTCGTCATAATCCCAGCCAGATCTAGAGTTGCAGAGGGATTTGGCGGATTTCCAGCATTTCCAGTGTTTCGATTGCTGGATTCCGGGTTATCTGCCATTGATGATCAATGATTTTTTGTGAAAAATGATAATAACAATCGTTCCCACAGACGGTGCCAATCTGTTGATGTAAAAAACTAGATTACCCTAATTATTCAATCACAGATAAATAAATGAGACAAAGAATTTTAAAGTGGTTCAGCCTTATATGAATGGCCTACGTCCACTGTTATGTTATTGCTGAGTGTTTGGGAATTCTCGATTACAAGTTCTATCAAGAAATTCCGGTCCCTTTGAATGAGGGTGATACAAGGTATTTATAGCCCTTAGGCTGTACATGAAAGGGTGATACATTAAATGATATACATATGAAAGGGTAACTCATTTAATGCTCTTCAAGCATGTGAGTCAAGATGATAAGCATTCAATGAATAGTTGAACTGTTGATTATCTGGCAATCAATGCTGTGGTCGAGATGCACCTCGAACCGCCTTAGTTGCTCGTCGTCCAAGAGTTCCTCGGAGCACTGGAGTTCCTCGGAGGACAAGAGTTCCTCAGAAGACTGGTGTTCCTCGGAGTACACCTGTTTCTCGGAGTGAGTATGTTGGTCGGGGGAATGATCTTCCTCGTTGCTATTGTGCCACGTAGATTGACACGTGTCTTCTTATTATTTGTCCACATCAGCATACTAATTTTGGTATCAACAGCTTCTTTAACACTTTACAGTAAGACACTTTTTAAGATGGAAATCTCTTTATTTCATTGCTTTCTTTGTCCAAGAAATCATTTGGCATTTATATGAATACTTTACAAGAAAACACCAATTTTCCTTGGTAACACATGTTTTCCTGAAAACAAATACTTATCACAATTTTCACATTTATTAACACACTCTAAGGGATGAAATTTCTATTTTCTTTATTTCATTTAAAAACCCATTAAAACCTTTACTAATCTTGTTCATTGCCAAATTACTGCAAGTTTATATACATGGGGAGAGGGATTTAAAGTCCAAAAATATAATAAAATGAGTCTAACACGTGATTTATTCAAGAAATTTCACACCACTTTCAAAAATATGCTTTTCAATACTAAAAGATATTTTTGTTCTTCAAAACTTGAATAAATGTCTAAAGTCACAAAATTCCATTTTTACAAGAAAACATTAGGGTTTTGTGCATAAATATATTTTAACAAGATAAATATCCTATTAGAATATTTTATTTACTAAAATGTTTAATACCAAGTCTTCTTGGAACATGTCATTTTCTCAAAACTTTGAAACCATTTGTAGAACCATTTTATTGAATCATGAGAAAATAACCTTCTACAACATACATGTATTACACTCTTAAAACTCTATATGCAAGACCAAATACTAATGAAATAGAGTTACTAAACTTAAAGAGTAGAGTTTCCCACCATAATGAAGATCTAAAATGGATGGAAGAGAAAGAATATGATGGCAACCCCCCACCTCCTAAGGTGTCTTAAAGAGGTTGCCAAGCTCCATTATCTTACTCCTTGAAGGCTTCAAACTCCATAATTTCTTCTTATTTTCTTCTCTAAAAAACCCTAACAACATGTCCATAAATTTATATATTGCCTAACATGTGGTGTGTATGGATTTTATAGGCTTAAATGTGGTATACTATAAGGTAAATACGGTGATCTAGGGTGGAGGAGCGATGGTTCTTGGGTGGTGGATGGTGGTTTGTGGTGGAGGAGCTCTTAAGAGCTAGTGAGAGAAAATCTGATTTTAAAATGGAAGAAATGTCCCTAAACCCCCTTTAAATACCTCCAAAACCTCCTAGGTTTTTACCCTTTGGTCCATCAAAAGTTCCCTCACAATTTGATATGCTCCATTGAGGGCTTGACAACTCAAATCACCGACGGGCCTAGATTTTGACACCATTTTACGAATCTAAAAATTCTAATTTTTGCACTTTCGTTCGAACAAGAATGGATCTCATTCTAACGGCAACACATTCTTGTTCGAATGGGGTTCCAACGAGAATCTAACAAGTCTAGAAATGCGAACATGTGATTTTTGTTCGATGGTCATTTAAAGCATCGTTCCAACGAGATTAGGACCTCGTTCGAACAACCAAGAGTCTCGTTCAAATGACCCTAACTTTTATCAAAATTAAATATATGACCATTATGATCCAATTAATTGCACCAACACCACTATATTACTCAAATTTAACCCATAATTCATCTTACAAAGTCTAAAGCCTAATCAGTTCAGATCAAGTCACCAATTTACACAAATACAGTCAAAACCATGGGGCGGGTGCTACAAAAAGATTGATGGGTTAACAATCAAGACCCTTTCACCACCAAAAATTCCTATTTAAGCAGTACTATCAACAAAGTAATAATGACTGAACGTGGGAATATGGAAAGTGAAGTCTAACTATCCACTAATGATTTTTTTTCCAAAACATCAATTAGTGCATGGGTTATGTTACGCCATATTATTACCGACCAATGGTGTGACACTAGGTAGAAATAAAAACTGGTTTTTATAGCTAAGAGTTATATAGGTCCAGATCAATACAAATGATTGCACAAACAATTAACACTTGTCAAGACCTTGTACATGGGGTAACCAATTAAGTGACGATTTTAGGGGCGTGACCTAGGCGAGAACATTAAATTAGGTGACCACCAACCAGTTATAATAGAAATTTCATAGCAATG
The DNA here is from genome assembly GCA_949130495.1 of Sambucus nigra. Lineage (NCBI taxonomy): Eukaryota > Viridiplantae > Streptophyta > Magnoliopsida > Dipsacales > Adoxaceae > Sambucus > Sambucus nigra. Next base: position 59,357,211 of record OX422223.1, on the reverse strand, counting down.
TACACTTTAAATAAGTAGTAAAGTACTCAACAAAATAACTACTTTTAACACTTTAAATCTATATCCTTTTATTTCATTTTATTTTTATTTCTTTACAGTTTTTCTTCTTCTTCAACGTAGTTTCTAAGGTAGATTTGCTGCAATTCTCTTTATACCTTTTGAAAGGTTACTTTTCCTTTACATTTTAAATTATCTTTATTTCTCTTAATGTAAATTTCTCTACATTCATTACTACAAAATGTTTTCTTTTAGTTTATTTATCTTACATCATTTTTTATATAGTTTAAATAACCTTTTATCTTTATTTATGCACTTTACATCTTATTCCTTAGATTCTAGTTAGACTTATTTAGCACTCAATGTTAAGTCTCCACAAAGTAGAGCACAAGTATTCTTAATTGAAGCATCAAACGATACACAATTACCTAATTATTGCAATCCCAAGATAGTAAATTGGTTTGATAAATCATAACTTTACTAGGCACATTCGCACACCATGAAAACACACAAACAAGCCAAGCCAGAAAAACACATACCGATTTACTCATTCTGATTAATAAATACCATTAATATCATATTTTCATTCTATTTTCCACATTTAACATATTAATCAAGTAATAATATCATTTTATTCTATTCACCCTACCCTTCGTAGCATATTAACTAGTCTTTAGTTCACGAGTTATGTTATTTCATTATCTTCTAAGGGATTTCTAAATGTACATATGTGAATATAACCAATATACATTTCTCAACAATTAAGATTTATTAAAAAGTGGATTAAATTAATTAAAAGTTTCTTAAAGCCCCCATTCCCACCTGTATCTAGACTCCATGCATGGGACGTCTTATAAAAGAAATCCTAGCAAAGAGGCTCCCAAATACGTTTCAATCTATATAGGGCATTCATTTGGACGCTGGAATTTTATTAAGATGAAGTTAATAAAGTTTCATGAATTAAATAATAATCTTGCAAACCAATTATCAATATCAACCACAAACAAGCTAACATCTACGATAAACCCATCATAAGATAATAACATATTCTTGTACTCACAATACAACAACTCAAGTATTTCAATTCTAATAATTTAAAGAAATAACAAAGGATTCAATACTTCTATCAATACTTCAGGATTGGATAACTAATTCCCCATCATTTATTCGTATGAAGGGATTCTAAATAGCATGAAAGATTATAATCATGATGTTTTGTTTATTTATAAGTCTATATTTAAAATTAAACGTCAATTATTTAACATTATGCATTGAACCATGTACACTTAATGTTTAAACATAAAGGTATAACTAACTAAGCTAAAAGTACAACCCTAAATAGCATAGTCATTTATAATAACAAGAGAAAAAGGGAAGAAACTAGCAGAAATAATGTCATAGCCGCTAGAGTGGTGAGGAAAATTGCTATAGAGGTTTGGTACCCGCTATAATGGCTCCTCCAACCCGCTATGGTTGTTGGCACATTATCTAAATGATCATGTTTTAGTTTTGTTTCCTATTATATAAAACCTACGTTTTCTTCTCTCAAAACCATAAAGTTTCGTGACAGTAATGGTTAAAAGATCAATATGGCCTTGGGCTTTTCCCCAAACTCCGCACATGTCTATTCTAATTTACATAAGTTACATTTTCAACCCCTTATTATTAAATATTTCACCAAAGCCCACAAAACTTTAAGAAATTTCTACATAAATTCTAAAATTCAATTTTAATCCATCTTCACTTTAAATTTGTATAACGATCCAAATTAATTTTTAAATAAAAAAAATTCAATTACAATTAATCTGAATTTTCATTAATTATCCTGATCATATTTTATTTAATTAATTATTAAATCCCTTAAAAGATATGGGGTATTACATTTTCGCTGAATGCTACATCCATGAATAACATCCATCTCTTCACATGATCTTCTTGATGTAGGTTGGGCATCTCTATGAGGCAACTAGGCAGAACAATCTCTCTTACTATACTTGCTGAGAAGTTAGCGATGAATTCAGTCGATACTTTCCCCTTTAGAGATGTTCGGGGATTACAAATAATGTCAAACTGAGCTAATTCTAATTACCATTTAGTCATCCTATTAGACGGATATACTTTTCTTAATACCCCTTAAGAGGAAAATAGGTTAGACGACTATTGTGTGGGTGTCAAACTAGTGGTTCAGCTCTCTTGAAGGCATCACTAATGATAATGTTAACTTCTTAATGGACATGTACCTTCTTTTGGATTCCAAAAGAGTGTGATTGACGTAATAAACCAATAGTTACCCTCCATCCTGATGATGAACTAGTGTTTCGCTAGTTTCATATTGAGAAATGACTAGGTACAAGTGAAATTTCTCACCACCGATTGACATTAACAATAAATTGGAGATATCAAGTACTTTTTAATCTTCTCGCGTGCATGATTGAATTAATGTATCTATATTATAGAGTTTTCCTTCTTTCATTCTTGGAAAATGCATGACATATGTCAGATGATTGCGATATGAACTGATCAAGGGCAACTAACATCCTAGTCAACACTTGAATGTATCTAACATTAGTCAGATTTCTTACATATTATAAAGCCTTGATCTGTCATGGATTGATTTCAATACTCCTTTATATCATTGGGAATTCCAAAAACATACCATCGATGACTTTAAATGAACACTTGTAGCCACTTAGTTGGATCATTTAGTCTCTTAGGATATTAAAAGTACTGGAAAGATATCTGATGTAATTAATCACATTTCTTCTTTTGATGATCATATCGTCAATATAAACTGTCATAATTAAGATGACTCGTTTCAGGAACATATTGGTCACCAGGCATTACTATGTTTCCCAACATTCTTTAGGTTTAACAACATGGGTTTATATCATTAAAGTCCTAGCGTCGTAATTAAAGAGGTTTTTTCTTAATCTCTGGTGGTAATCTGAGTAAGCGTTCATAAAGCTCAGGCATTGATGGCTCCTTGTTGATTTGACGAGCTGATCAATTATAGGTAGGGAAAAATTATCCTTTCGACAAGTTTTGTTGAGATTCATTAAATCAACACAAACACTCCACATTCCACTCTTCTTTTTTACCACGACTATATTGGATCCGATTTTGGAATCGGACTTCTTTCATGGAGTTCACATGAAGTATGTTCTTAACTTCATTTTTCTCAAGTTTGAATTTCTCAGGGAATGACTTCCTTGGATTTTGCTTGATTGTTCGACATGTAGGATCCACATGAAGTCGGTGGTAAGAAACATCTTAGTTAATTCCTAGAAGATCCTAGGGCAACCAGATGAACAATTTTATGCTCATCCTAAGGAATTGAAAGAGATTATCTTCTTTATATTCTAGTAATTGATAATCGATTAAGAAGGATTTTTTTTATTGGAATGAGTGAAAAGGAATTTTTATGAGTTCCCTCATTACTCGATCGCCGGGGGAAACCTGGTTTCTTCAACCTCTGGTCAAGATCCCGATGGTGGCTATTTTGGTTGGTCACCCTCTTAATCATCATCTTCCTTAATTTTCTTGGGTCGAGGTTGATTTTCTTTGATAGCGGTAAGGAAGAAGTTTCGTGTTATTTCTTGAACATCCCTAACTTCAACCCCCCCCCCCCCCCCCCCAATCGCTCACAAATTTGAGCGTTTGGTGAAAAGAAAGGGTACAACTCACATGGTATGGATGTATCCCCTTCCTAGGATGGCATTGTATGGTGAGTTTGAGTGGATCACATAAAATTCAATATCATAATTGACAAGGTCGGCCTTGATCCATAACTTGGTTTTTTCCAATTGTGTCTTCATGTTACTGTTGAACAAAACATATGTAATTGCCCATATTTTTGTGGCTTTTATTTATTATTTATTAATAACGAAATAAATTAATAAATGAGATTAATTATTACTTGTTTGATATGGTAATAATAAAATTCATAATTTAGGTGATAATTAAACTTTGCATGTTACATGATTTATGTGCCGCATGTTATAAATAATCAATTGAAGATATTAATCATATATTATTTGACTCGGTTATGCGTAAAACATTAAGAGTGTGCTTGCGTTCAAATAAGGAAGTTATTTAATTAAACTCAATTTTTATTAAGTAAGTCCTAAACATGCATCTAGGTGTGATGAAAAGATGATGAATTCATGCAAGAATATTCAAACACACACATGTGAGGAAAAATCCCCCAAGGGGGAAAACCCTTTTTATTTTCACTATAATTTGTAAAAATGGTTACACGGATTAATGTGAAAATAAGTGACACATAAATACCCTCGGGTGTCGTTTCTGATGTCGTCGTCTAAAATCTCCCGCAAGAACTCCAGGTGGTGAGTAATGAAGAAGAGAACGACTTCTTCAAAAATTACTCCAGATGAGTAAATAATCCTCGTGAAGGTTTAACAATTCGCATACATAAATGGGAGTGTTTATGTGAATAAAGAAGGTTTGGAAAACCTTAAAAAGGTGAAGTCTGATTATGGGCTATTTTTCGCAGAATTCAAGATTGTAGAAAGACTTGAAAAATGTGTAGAAAGTGACCTCATATTTATACAAAAATCGAGGCAGTGGGTTCGTTCGAACGAGATCGCATTTCGCTCGAACGAAGGATAGGCGTCGCTCGAATGAGATCACGCGACATGCGTATCTCGAGAGAACGACACTCCAAAGTCGTTTAAGCGATCTCGTCGATCGAGGCACTTCGCTTCTACACTTAGAAAAAATTCTGCTTTTGATAAAAATCAATCCAGACTTCAAAAATAATTTTCTAAAAAATTCCCAAATATTTATGCAAATATTAAGGCTCCAATAAACCATTTTACCGATATTTCATAGTGGAGTAGTGGGAATGAGCTGAGCAGCAAGTTGCATGTAGCATGATGCACGTGAAGATAATGGATGCGTTGGATTCGGATAAAGGCCATCGAAGATAATCGTGTTGACGTGCCGAATGTAGCGGTATCAGACATACAAACTGTGATCTAGGGAAAACAGAAAATTCCTAGATTCTACCTCAAAAATTTATAAACTTATGTCCTTACAAAACAATTATGTTTGTGTATTTTATTTACAATATGAGGCATTACCATGTGTAGTGAGATACTACTTGTACTCTAGAGTGACATGGAGGCCTTATACGTGTTTTTAGTGCTTTGGGTTGGGCCTATCGGGAATGTATACCATTGAGAAAAGTTTTGGACTAGTTTGGACAGTATTTTGGGCCCATTTGGAGGTCAAAATTAGGCCTTTTAGTGACCTGGGGATTTAGAGTTATTTTAGGGATGTTAACCCATTTAGTTCAACACTTTACACAAAAAAAACCCTAACTGCCAATGGGATTTGGGAGAATGTGGGAAGAACTTCGAACATAAAGAACAAAGGATCAAGAGAAGGAGTCGCTCGTTCATACTATTCACATAAGAAATCTCTTACTATATCACTGTGTAATCTATAACTTGCTTATGATTTCATTGTTAATTATCTTATTTATGATTTAAAATCATGTTTAGGTATTAACATGCTATCTTAATCACTTTTTTATAGAGAATAATTTTTTTTTGCGCTATGATTATGTGATTAGAACCCAAAGCTTTTCTCATCAGGGAATGCAATCCAATAATGAACAATGTTGTACCTACACAGATGAGATAAAGAAAATACTCGTGACAAGCAACAATTTGAAATATAATTATATGCAAAAATCAATGATCAATTAAGCTTAAGAAAATCAATCATAAATCAACCAAACACCAAAACAATTCTCCCCCATAATTCTTCTTCCTCTTTTTATGATGTCCCCAAATAGACAGATATGAGAAGCATAAATGAATGCACATGGAGAATGTCACAAGGTAATAAACTACTATTTTTTAATTTTTCAAAATTTGTTACACAAAATATACAACAAAGAGTCACACCATGAAAGAACACAAAAACAACCAAGTCGATGATAGCGTAAATGTAGGGGTGTGTTCAAATTCAATAGGAAAATCAATGCATGCAAACATGACATATGTGCACGATGAATATCGAATACTCTTAACGAATGAAATCAAAATCTTCCTTTGGTGTAAAAAGGTGGTAATATGAGACATTGACTCAATCAAATCAACAAATCAAAGCTCAAAGTGATTTTCACACCAATAACGTCTAAAACTATTTCATGCTTTTTCAGGACTTTCAAGGAAGTGCAAACCCATTTAAATTCTCCAACCAAACTCCCTCAGATTATTTTTTGAATAGAGGCGATCTAAATTCTCAAACTTTGGAGAATTGATGGTGAAACCTAGTAGCCCATATTTGGCATATATTGCTTTTTATTGCCTTTAAATTTTTTTGGGCTCTTTTAACCTCTTTGGACCCCGAATAATAAAATTCCTCAATTTTTTAGGTCCAATTTAATGGTGGCTTAGTATTCGCAAAGGCTAAATGAACCTTTCGCAGCCCTTCTCCATTTTCAAATAAACACACAGTCTCACCAAACGATTTTTACATGCATTCCAATCTTGTCAAGTTTTATCGCATATGGTTAGTTGTATGATCAGAATTGAGATGGAAACACTCAAGACAATATGTAATAGACAAGTATAATAATCAAATAAAGCCGTGCATGTGTGCAATAAAGGAGATATGGAGTCAAACATGTAGAAATATATCACTAATTACATATCAAAGACTCCAAACAGCGTAAAGCACATGGATGAAATGATGTAGCGTCTCAAATCTTTATCAAACAGTCACATGGATAAATGGAATGAAATTGTGACTCCACGATATTAAATGCTCATCCATAAAAGGTGTAAATAAAATACAAAAAACTTTTTGTGTTTTTCTAAATTTTTTATAAAGAGAAAATCTTTTAGGATTTTTTTTTGAAAAAAAATATATATAAAAAAGTAATAATACACATGATACACACTAGCAATAGGAAGCATCTGATATGAACATGAAAAAATATCATATCCTAAACACGGACTAACCCCTCAGTCAATTGTGCGAATCCTCAAAGACTTCCTAAGACTCTCAAATCTAAGGGCATCCAAAGGTTTCATGAAAATATCGGCTAACTAACGGTCGGTGGGTACGAAACTCAGGGATACGACTTTCTCCTCAACTAACTGACGTATAAAGTGCTCGCGTATCCTGATGTGCTTTGTACGCAAATGCTGGATAGGATTGTGGTATATGTGTATCGTGCTCATGTTATCACAAGAAATGGTCATGGTGTCCTGTGAAATTCCATAATCCTCCAATATTTTCTTCATCCATAAGAGTTGCGTGCAACAACTCTCGACGGCTATGTACTTAGCCTCCGCAGTGGACAAAGAGATGGAGTTTTGCTTCTTGCTCAATCAAGAGACAAGAGAAGAATCAAAATAGAAACACCCACCAAAAGTGCTCCTACACCCATCTACATCCCTAGCCCAATCGACATTCGAATAGGCAGACAAATGGTCATCAGTATCAAAGGAATACCAAATACCATATGATAGAGTCCCACTCACGTATTTGATAATACATTTTAAAGCGAGTAAGTGTGACTCTTTCGGGGATGCCTGATATTGCGCACAGACTCCAACACTAAAGGCTAAGTCGGGACGACTGGCAGTCAAGTAGAGCAGACTACCTATCATACTCCGATACAAGGTTTGCTCTATGTCCTTTCCTGAAGTGTCCTTACTAAGCTTGGTAGTGGTACTCATAGGTGTACATGCATGCTTAGCGGAGTCTAAAACAAATTTCTTCACTAGGTCTCTAGCATACTTGGATTGGGAGATGAACATCCCATCCTCTAGCTGACGAACCTGGAGACCAAGGAAGAAAGTAAGCTCACCAACCATGCTCATCTCAAACTCACTCTTCATCTCCTCTTCAAAGTGGTGAGCATGTTCGGAGAACGTGGATCCAAAGACTATGTCATCCATATAGACCTGGTCAACCAAAATAGCACCGTCATCTATCCTGACGAACAACATCATATTAACTCCCCCTCTCTTGAAGACAGGGTCTAAGAGATAGGAAGTAAGCCTCTCATACCAAGCACGGGGTGCTTGCTTCAAACCATACAAGGATTTCCTCAGATAGTAGACATGCTCCGGGTGCTTAGGGTCTTCAAACCCTTTTGGTTGTTCCACGTAAACCTCCTCCTGTAGAATGTCATTCAGAAAGGCGCTTTTGACATCCATCTGATATAACTTGAAGCGCAAATGACATGTGATGGAGAGTAGTAAGCGGATGGACTCAAGCCTCGTAACAGGATAAAATGTCTCCCCAAAGTCTACACCCTCTATCTGTGTGTAGCCTTGAGCGACCAACCTAGACTTGTTTCTGATTATGGTACCATTTTCATCCATTTTATTCTTGAAAATCCACCTGGTACCTATCACATTAGTCTCACTAGGTGGGGGGACAAGTTCCCAGACATTGTTCTTTTTAAACTGAAGTAACTCATCCTGCATAGCAGATATCTAGTGTTCATCCTTGAGTTTTTCTTTGTGATTCTTGGGCTCGACTTTGGACGTGTAGAAAAAATGGCTAACAACGTTCTCTAGCTGAGCACGAGTCTTGACCCCTAGAGTGGGATCACCAATAATTGAAGAAGGATCATGACTCTTGCGAACCCAAGCAGGCGTGTCCCCTAACACAGGAGTAGGGTCCACAGGCTGTGGGTGAGGGACAAGTAAATTGCTCGCAGAAAAGTCCTTATCCTCACACTGAAGGCTAGAATCAACAAACGTCGAAGGTTCTTCATCTTGCATGGTGACATTTATTGACTCCATAACCTTAGAGCTCTTCAGGTTAAAAACTCAATCCGCTCTACTATTGGATGAATATCCTAGCAATATTCCCTCATCGCTTCGGGAGTCAAACTTTCCTTATTACTCTCTATCCCGTAGGATATAACATTTACTCCCAAAGACACGAAAAAATGCAAGGTTGGGTTTCTTGCCAGTCCATAATTCATACGACGTCTTAAGTGTGTGTGGACGCAGGTAAACCCTATTCACTATGTGGCATGCAGTAGAAACCGCCTCTGCCCAAAATCTCTAAGAAACCTTATGACCTAGAAGCATAGATCTAGCCATTTCCTGGATCGTCATATTCTTTCTATCAACAATCCCATTTTGCTGAGGAGTCTTTATAGAAGAAAACTCATGTTTGATCCCAAGGCTATCACAGTAAAGATCTACCTTTGATTCCTTAAATTCAGTGTCGTTATCACTACGTATCCTATTAATAGTGACTCCATGTTGATTTTGCAGGACACGACACTTGGTTTTTAAAAACTCTACAGCATCGGATTTCCCTCTCAGAAAGCCTACAATCGAATATTTGGAGAAATCATCTACCATCACGAGGATATACCTCTTACCACCCATACTCTCAGTACGAGTAGGACCCAAAAGATCCATGTGAATCAGCTCAAGTGCACGGGAGGTGGTAATGGAATGCAACTTCCTATGGGGGATACGGATTTGCTTTCCCAACCACAAACCATGGAAGTTGTCTTTACAAATGATGATAAGACACGTACTAGGTCCTTTTTAGCTAAACTAGTTAAATCTCTAACATTCACGTGACCTAGACGTTGGTGCCACATATCCATAGGAGTGATCATGGCACTGTTACAGACAAGTGAGGATGTGGGATCAGTCCCATAGAAATTATCATCTATCCTCACCCCTTATACTAAAAGTTTATCGGCTTGATTATAGACATTATAACTGTCCCGGTCAAACTTTACAACAAAGTCAGCGTCGCATAGCTAGTTAATGCTGAAGAGGTTTACTTTCAAACCTTTGACATAAAAAATATTCTCTAGCTTAGGAAATCCTGATAACTCTACTGTACCTCTTCCTACAATGATAGACTTGCTCCCGTCTCCAAAGGTGACTCTACCTTCCTTATAATACTCAAGATAGGTAAAAATGAGACATCGTCTGTCATATGTCTGGAGCACCCACTATCAAAATACCGCCGTGAGGTATTATGTGCTTTGAAAGAGACATGAACAAAAAGGGCCTTTTTATCTTTCTTAGGTACCCAAGAAGTGGTAACCTTTTGTTTACCCTTGTTGTTAGTGGTTTTAGTTGGAATGTGAGAATCTTTCACTGACGGCAAAGGCATCCGTCGAAATTCTTCCATCAAACTCTGTGACTTGGCAGCTAAAAACTCAACACGCTCTCTCAGACTGTAAAAATCATCAATATGATATGGGGGAGCAGTAGTACATCATGTCCGACCCAAACTATAGCAAAACTCCCTGAGGTGGCCTTTTCTTTTGCAATATGTACAAAAGAACATAGTCTTAGGTGGACCTTGTTTTACTTTTCTTGGCCGAACTCTCCTTCGAGGTTTCTGACGATGACCATAAGGAGTTGTAGTAAACTCAGAAACAGGTCCAGGTTCCATTTGGGATGTGGAGGCACCATCATAACCTATTCCCTGCCTATCACCAAAACCTAAAGTCGGGCCGAGGAGCATCTTTCCCATCTTTCCAGATCTGTCCTCGATTTGAACCTTGACTTCTCGATCTCTCTCAAGATCACGAGTAAGCTGAGCTACAAGGGCTTCAAGTTTCTTTCGAGTTTCTAGGGAGGAATGGAGCTCACTCATAAGACTATCCACTTATTTATTCAATTCCCCTTTCTCTTTCTCAAAACAACTCTCTCTCTCCAAACAATCTCTTTCTCTCTCTAAAAAACTTTCTTTCTCAAAATAGGCAGACTCTCTCTCTCTCTTAAGGTAGTTTAGGTGGAGGACTCTCTCTCTCACGCGCTTTTTCTAAATTTTTCTCTAAAGCGTTGATCCTAAGAACTAATGCTTTGTTACGCCTTTTAGTTTTAAATGACTCAGAATATGACTCGGCGTAGGTTCGTTGAAGATCACTCTCACTCTCACTTGTATCATCCTTCCCCTCACTCACATCGATCTCACTGTCGAGGTGTCCCTGTGAAGCAGCATCCTCATCGTCGTGAGGAGTACTAGAAGTACTCAGATGACTAGCCATGAATGCGGTGAAGTTGCACTCATACGGTGACTCGTCTCCAGAGTCCACCGACTCAACCTCACTTTCGTCACTAAGGGTAGCATTAAGGATAACTTTGCCCTTCTCTTTGTTCAGTCTAGTAGCACACTCAAAAGCTCTATGACTCCTACCGTTGCACTCATAGCATGTCTCACTATCTTTCTTAGGAGGGTCTTTAAAATCTTTTTCATTTTTCTTTTCAAACTTATTTTTCTGAAAATTATTTTTATCTTTGAAATTTTCATTTTTCTTAAATTTGAGAATTTTCTTGAAATTTTTAGCAAATAGGGCCAAATCATCAAAATCAAAGTCACACTCAGAATCTGACGAATCTATCTCTCTTTTTCTAGATGACTCAACTCTCTTTCTTTTCGAACCCTCACTTTTTCTCTCCTGGGCATTAAGTGCGATTCCCTTATCTTTAGACTTAGCAGATTTAGGAAACATATCAATTTCATACGTTTACAAGTCTCTTAAAAGTTCCTCCAATTTTAGCGTGTTTAAATTACCCATAGAATTTAGCACTGTGACTTTATGGATAAAATGCTTAGGCAGTGATCTAAGAATCTTTTTAACAACTCTATCATTAGGAATGTGTTCACCAAGATTAAAGCTATTGTTTACAATATCTGACAACCTGACATAGAATTCATCAAAACATTCAGTCTTAAGCATGGTGATGGTCTCAAATTGAGTTGTTAAATTTTGCAGTTTAGACTCTTTCACAACATTGGTTCCTTCAAGGGTAAGTTTCAAAACATCCCATGCCTCTTTTGACGTGGTGCACGTCATTATCCGTTTGAACTCGTCAAGTGTGACGGATCCAGAAATGGCACTTAAACCCTTAGAATTAAAAGATGAGCATTTAAATTCCTCTTCAGTCCAAGTAGAGACAGATTTTAAATTAGTCACCTTATTAACAGTGATGGAGGAAGGAGTCCACCATTTTTCAACCAAAATTCAGACACGTTCATCAATGGCTTTTAATGCAGATATCATGCGGGCTTTCCAATATGCAAAATTTGTCCCGTCAAAAACTGGCATTTTATTATATAACTTCTTCATTAAGAACATGCTCTTTTTCAAAAATAAAATTTTCAAAAAATTGTTATCTTAGAAAAATTTTGCAGAAAATTACACGGTATAATTGTGTAATTGGCTCTGATTCCAATTTGAAGAGTGCACTTGCATTCAAATAAGGAAGTTATTTAATTAAACTCAGTTTTTATCAAGTAAGTCCTAAACATGCATCTAGGTGTGATGAAAAGATGAGGAATTCATGCAAGAATATTAAAACGCACACATGTGAAGAAAAATCCCCCAAAGGGGAAAAACTTTTTTATTTTCACTATAATTTGTAAAAATGGTTACACGGATTACAATGAAAATAAGTGACACAGAAATACCCTCGGGTGTCGGTTCTGATGTCGTCGACTGAAATCTCCCGCAAGAACTCCAGGTGGACAGCAATAAAGAAGAGAACGGCTTCTTCACAAATTACTCCAGATGAGTAAATAATCCTCTTGAAGGTTTAATAATTCACATACATAAATGGGAGTTTTTATGTGAATAAAGAAAGTTTAGAAAACCTTAAAAAGGTGAAGTTTGATTCTGGGTTATTTTTTGCAAAATTCGAGATTACAGAAAGACTTGAAAACGTGTAGAAGTTGACCTCATATTTATACAAAGATTGAGGCGACGAATTCGTTTGAACGAGATCGCATGTCGCTCGAACGAAGGACAGGTGTCGCTCGAATGAGATCGCATTACATGCCTATCTCGCGCGAAGGACAATCAAAAGTTATTTGAACGAGCTCGTCGATCGAGGTACTTCGCTTCTACATTTAGAAAAAATTCTGCTTTTGATAAAAATCAATCCAGACTTTAAAAATAATTTTCTAAAAAATTTTCCAATTATTTATGCAAATATTAAAGCTCCAATAAACCATTTTATCGATATTGCATAGTGGAGTAGTGGGAATGAGCTTAGCAAAACGTTACAAGTAGCATGATGCACATGAAGATAATTTATGCATTGGATTCGGATAAAGGCCATCGAGGATGACCGTGTTGACGTGCCGAATGTAGCGGTATCAGACATACAAACTGTGATATAGGAAAAAAAGAAATTTCCTAGATTCTACCCTGGACATTTATAAAATTATGTCCTTACAAAACAATTATGTGTGTGTAATTTATTTACAATATGAGGCATTACCATGTGTAGTGAGATACTACTTGGACTCTAGAGTGACATGCAGGCCTTAGACGTGTTTTTAGTGCTTTGGGTTGGGCCTATCGGGTATGTATACCATTGAGAAAAGTTTTGGACTAGTTTGGACAATATTTTGGGTTCATTTGGAGGTCAAAATTAGGCCTTTTAGTGACCTAGGTATTTAGAGTTATTTTAGGGATGTTAACCCATTTAGTTCAATACTTTACACAAAAAAAAAACTAACTGCCAATGGGATTTGGGAGAATGTGGGAAGAACTTCGAACATGAAGAACAAGGGATTAAGAGAATTAGTTGCTCGTTCATACCATTCACACAAGAAATCTTTATTATATAACTGTGTAATCTATAACTTGCTTATGATTTCATTGTTAATTATCTTATTTAGGATTTAAAATCATGTTTAGGTATTAATATGCTATCTTAATCACTTTTTTATATAGAATATTTTTTTTTTTTGTGTTATGATTATGTGATTATACAGAATGTCTAGTATCTAATCACTTTTATTTATTAAATCCACGTGGTAATTTGATGTGTAGATCTGAAAACGTATGTAAATTATACTACATTGAATGTAGAAGATGAAACTAGGTTTCATTTGATGATTTTGCATAAATGAACCTTAATTTTGTTTCAAAGACATTAATCTTTGTAGAAACTATTTAAGATCATGAATTCATACTTCATTTCATTAATATTGGAGTTTCGAATACTATATAAAATCTTGGTGTGTTAACCTACTCCTCACGACGTGATACGCGGATGATCTGATCGATCAAACGAGTTTTGGTATGGGACTATCTATCGATGTTATTTCGTAGTCATCCCTAATTCTTTTATGTGTGAATGTTTCCAAATCCGTTAGATGAGAGACTCCTGCATGTTTAGCGATATAAGCACCGGAAGGTCCCCCAAAGGTATATGCCTTTGTGTGGTTGTTATTATACTTATATAAATGTATAATATTAGTGTAACGAGGGGCACTTTGATTAAAAAGCCTAATGTCTCACCGTGTGTTTTGATATAAGATTGTGTATATATTATTGTATAGGTGACATGAGTGGGGATTGGTACGGGATCGTATTTTATAGATATGATTTGTCTAGTGATGGGCATATTTAATTAAAATATATTAAGATAAGGTAAAATGTTTTGTTATGGGATCGAGTGTATCTTAATGAGTAAAAGATAGATATTAGCTAGTATTTTGTACATATGTAGTTAGTTTAATCCAATGGTAATAGTTTTTTGTGTGATATTCACTTATTATTCTAGTGATAGAGACCTATTAGTACTAATTGTGCCTTGGATTGGGACACCCTTGTATTATTTTACTTTTGATAAGGGGTGAGGTATCTGTTGTATGTGAGAGCTAACGAGTTTACATGTCTATCGTAAATGAGTCGCATGACTATTATTGCTTTGATATTGTAAGATATTTCTTTCAACTTTAGGCCTCTGTCCCAAATTTATAATCCCTTTTCCCCTCACATATCATTATTGTTATATATAGTTCCCACATGGCTAAACAATTAGACTTGTAATAGTTGAAGATTCAGCTTATCATCCTTACAGTAGGAATTATTATTTCATTTCAATAGTCAATTGTATTATTAAGTTTTTGATCAACTAGCGGTTGCAGTAGTATTTACATTTCAGTTGAGACTTTTGTGTAAATGTGATTTATTAAGTGGGTTTTAGTTTTATTAGACTTCCATTTTATTGTAGTAAATTATTCTAATCATCGCTCTTTATTGATAATATGTCATGGTTGTTTTTCTTTTACTACCATTTTTTACGTTGTTATTACAATGATATAAATTGATTTGGGCTCCCCTATCTTCAGCGTATTACATTATCAATCTTGCATGTAAAATAGGGGCGTTACATTAGAGAGCCATCCTTTGTGTCCAAGTCTAGGATATTTTACCCAAGCTTGTACATCGCATTAACATAAATGATCTCCAAAGAACATCCATAATTGAGCAGTATTCTATTTATCTCAAATTTCATCACCTAGGTGGTAAGGATAAATTCATTCTAATGGGGTATATTAATCCCAATAATGTCATCATTAGTGAATAGGATTGCCTGGTCAAGATTCTTGTACTTGCAATATGGTTTAATGAGGACATATTTCAATAATTCAAATTGGAATGCCTCTTGCACACTAGCAAAAGTCCTAATTATTTCATGCATTATTTTACGTATGCATTGGGAATAATCACTATAACCATGTATGGCTATAATCAAAGCTGGTGGTGGGAGATGATCATTGTCCTCCTTCAATACCACAAGAACTCATGTTGATGATTTTGTCTTGTAAGAGTCAACATGTTCCTTGAGGTGTTCCTCAAGGACAAGATTTTCTAGATGTCGCTTAAACATCTTGTAGTAATTTTTATTATGTCCGAATTTTAATGATTAATAAACCTGAGATTAATTTCCCTATCATTTGGATCACTGACCATCTTTGGTGTCTTCTTGAACGGATACTTGACCTTTATTTGAGATATGATTTTGTAAATAAGTTCCTTGAAGAAGGTTTTTATTTCCTGGTAAAAGTTATCATTAATTAACATCTTTGAATTTCCCTTAGGATTCTTAGCTTCAGCCCCATTCTTGGACAAAGTTGGATTGATTACTCCCTTAGATTCTCTATTTACGCTGTTTTTATTATAAGGTTATTTGGCGTGAGTACCAACATTGAGGATGTCATCTTTAACCTTGAGGTACTTCTCATTACGAACAATAAGGTCATCCAAAGATGAATCCTAATTATTTGGTGAGGGACTAATAAAGTTCATTTGTCATATCAGGATTGAACATAAAAGAAGAAATTGTTAACTTCTCATTATAATTGTCAATCTTGATGTAAAAATGTCTAGGCATGCTTTAGGAGTAAACTTCCGCTGCTATTTTGCTTCTAGAGATGAAATGGGCCATAAATTGTTCAACCAATTCCCTAAAGGAAGATATCAACCTATGGGTTGGATTTTTAAATCACTTAAGACCTACCTTCCCTAAAGTGGAAGGAAAAACACGACAATTAGGGTGTCTTGATGGATCCATGGGGATATGGATTACTTGTAATGAGTAATGTGATGAGTTTGATCTATCTTTCCATCATAACTGGTGATATTAGGAATAAATAACTTTTGTGGGAGTTTTGATGACTCTTCATTAGTAGTGAATGGATATTTTAATCCGTGACCCAAATATCTCGTAGTAAGATTCTTTGGAGTATCGGACATGTTAGGGTTCAGATAATTTTCCAATTAATTCTTAATAAATTCCCATAGATCATCATTGTTTATGTTTTTCCTTGGAGTCCTAGTCTTGGCCAAAATGTTACTAGGATTGGATTCAGTTGACCGAGCTAGTTCTAGTCCATGATTAGCGGTTTTATGGATGGAAGAATTATTGCGAGAGACTAGAATGTGCACTCTTGTACTTCTAGATCTGGAGGCTTTCCCATTATGTCCACCTCAAGGGTGTTTAGGAGATTGGACTTTATGTCTGTTGTGACATTAAAGGTTGTGGGAATTAGAACCAGATCCTTTAAATCATTCGGTTAGCCACCCATTCAATCGATAAATTTGGTCATCTCATTCATTTAATCATTCCTTATAAAGGTTAAGTAGTCCTGATATTTCATTTCTAATTAGGGGCTCTACAGAGGGATTGTTACGTTGCTGACTGGGACTAGACCTACGAGGTGTGCATCCCCAAGACCTTGCATCACTAGGAGGTCGGGGACCTACAAGGAGTTTGTTCCCTCCTCACAATTTGAACATCTTATGGAACACGGTTCCTAGCATGGGAACATTAGGATTGGTGGAAAATTATATCGAATGAGGGTTAGTATTCACTAGCAGTGGAGATTAACGTAATATCCCACAAGACTGCCAAATGGTAGCGGATATCCATCCCACACTAAATTCTTAGTACCAATTTGACCACAAATGCGAGTGAAATATAAAAATGAAATGCAAATATATGTGGTTTGAAAGGTGAGCTTGCCTACAACCACCAGGAAGGGAAAGGTGAGTATTATTACTTTGGGGAGAAGATGAAAATGACTCGTAATGCTAGGGTTGTTAGATGAGAGTCCCTTGAACTTTGTTTAATATCTTATTGCACATCGTCGTGGATACAACGATGTGCAATTGGATACCCTTACACATTTGGGTCATGCCTATTTATATATATAAGATTCCTAGAGCCTTATGCCTTTCTTATAGTAATCGACCGATGTTATTGATCTTATCCTTAAAGTAGTTGATCTTCATTAGAACTATATCCGACCACATTCAATGTTATCCTCCTTGATTTATCTTTAGCTACACCATGAACTCCCAATGACCTGATTGTTACAACTTTCCAATTGACAAGTGGAATACCCGACTCATAATCGATTCAAACCATATTCCACCTTATTAAATACTTAATATAATTTTTACCTTTTTTTGTTGACTTAATAAAATTTATTATATAAAAATTAAGTAGTAGCCTAAATTTATCTAATTTTTAGTTTTTAATAAATAAAAATCGAGACAAAAAAAATTACTTTTGTGAATATATGAAATCTTGGACGAGTTGATGACAAAGATAATATAAAACTAGTTTTTAAAAAAAATAAAAATTAGGATTAAAAAAAAAAACCAATTTTTTAAATATAATATGTGGAAGAAGGATTTTTTTTTTATAGAAAATTCACAATGGTTAGAGTTGTTATGGTAGCATTTGGTTGTTAGGCAATAATGAGGGTTATCAATTGATGAATGTCAAACCCCCGAGAGTGAAACATTATGAGGATCAAACTCAATAACAAATAATTAATGGGGGATAAAGTCTATAATATTTAGTTTCATTTTCACTTTTATCATCCGCGACAAAATATCTAGGGGTCATAGTTTTGCTAAGTGAAACTCGTGCAAGAATGCAGTACCATTGGTGCTTTAACAATACATTTTTTAGATGAACGCCCATGCCAATAATTTTTTCTTGCTATAGTCCACTAACATATTTTTTGGGCACTAATGTTACTCTCCCTTAATGTACACCCATGTTAATTCCAGAAAGTTCCCCAACGAGAATTTTTGGAGGAAAAAAATGATATTATTCTTATTATCACATTTTTTGTGTATCCAAATTTTCTTTAAATTAGACCCTTCCATTAAATCACCCACCATATAAAATAGTTACACATAATTTTTCTTCTCATATCCTAATCCCTAAACAAAATTATTAAAAAAGATTCATATGTTAGAAGAAAATTAATGCTATCAAAAGCCTTACCCAAAAAGTTATAGGATTTGTTACTATAAATTTTTTAAAAAAATTGATACCCAAGCCACTCACTCACTTTTGTATCAAATGGGCCTTTAGATCCTTTAAACGTATGGAAAGCACATATTTAACTACTTTGTTGCAAATCGACTAAGGTGAATTGTTTACTTTGTACCTTTCTATAATATATATATTCTCTTATCATATCATATCATAATAATAAAGATCATTAGACATGTGTCCCTTGATTAATTTATTCTCTTATCAATTTAACATTTTCTAAGAGACTCTTCAAGTCACATAAAATTATAAATTAAGGTATTAATGCAAGGATATTTGAAGGTTTTTGAGAGAATAAAGGTTAGCTTTTATCACTACAAAATTAAAAATCTAAATAGTTTTTTGCAAAAAATTCATTATAAATATTTGAAATAATAAATGTGTATTGGTTTTGTAAAAATATGAATGCAAACATTTTTTTTGTATTAATTTGAATGCCAAATTGTTTTAAATCTAATGATGTGAATGGAAATCACAAAATTGAATAAAAATATTTTCTAAAAAATTTGAGTACGCCGAGTCATGCGGAGTTCAAAAATGTCATTGTCACTAAGAATACGAGTATATGTTAAGGCGTTGGATGAAAAAACATATCTCCCTCTCTAAAAAATCAAACCATTAAAACAAATACAAAAATTTTAAAAAAAGAAAAAAAAAGGTACACATAGGGTGGGGGGGGGGGGGGGTTGATTTTTTTTTTTTAAGTTTAGGGTTAATTTGATTTTTTTAAAATTAGGTTTACTTATGCAAATATGATAGAATATGTCATTTGTCATCAGAGTACCCACCTTTACCCTCGATTTCTTACCAAAACACACAATTTGACATTCATTTAACCTTCCAATCACCCAAAGAAGCCTCACCTCTATTTTCATTGGCCTTGTTTGATAGAAAGGTGTAAAAATGCTAATGATTCGAGGGCAATTGATTCTAGGGAAAATAATTTCAAAGAAAATGAGTATTTTTCAACATGTGTCTGTTTGATACAAGTTGAAAAATCATTAATTTTTCACATTTTATATCAAATACAAAAGCTGAAAAATAGAAATAAATGTAAAAATTTTGTTTATGGAATATATTTTATTTATATATATATATACGTATTATTTTCAAACATATACGAAATATATGAAATACTGAAAAATAATATACGAAATATATGAAATAAATGAAATCAATAAAATATTTTAAAAAATATAAGAAATATATTAAACATACGCAATACTTTAAAAATATATAAAAAAATGTATTAAATAAATAAAATATATCAAAATGTACGAAATACATAAAACATATTAAATATACCATTTATATAAATGTACAAAATATATACGTATACGAAATATATTCAATATAATAAATATTCAAAATGTATTCATATACGAAATATACACAATATACGAAATATACATATATACTAAAATATATAAATGTATGAAATATAAATATGCGAAATATATACATATATGAAATATACATATATACTAAAATATATGAAATATATAAATATATTAAATATAAGAAATATATACATATATGAAATATACGTAATATACAAAATATACATATATACGAAAATATATAAAGTATATGAAACGTATACATATATAACGTATACGAATTATATGTATTACAAAATTTATGAACAATATATATATATATATATATATATATATATATATATATATGCAATATATAGAGTTTAAAAAAAATGGTTTTGAGTAATTTGTAACCTAAAGGTGGCTAACAAAATCATGCCCCCTACCCTACCCCCCAAAAAAATAAAATAAAATAAAATAAAAAAATAAAAAAAAAGAATTGGTTTCCACTAAACGGTAACAAATTAAGCTTAAGGGGTGTTGTACATGAAAAATAAATTACAAAGAAAATTAATAGTAATGCTTAAGGGGTGTTCGCGGTACACTAAAAATTTGTACCGTACCATTTGTAACGAAAATTAGTGGTAATGATTTATATTTTTTATTTACCGAAATTGAAACTACCATAAACAAAATTGCCGAATTTTTTGTGGATGGTTTTGGTTTTAACATTTTAAAAACCGATTTACCGACTATACCATACCGAAATTAATATACCAAAAATGCGAAAATGATATTATCAAACATACCAAATTGAAAATACCGACCTAAATCAAATAAGAATACCCAATGGCTAGAGCCAAACACATCCACACTTATTTTATAGGTTTTTTATTTTTCTTTAAGTGGTCAACCTTTTAGTAGCCTTTGTATCAATACTAGATTTTACGGTCTTTGGATCATTCACAAAAAAACTTATAACAAGATTATGGTTAATGATTCATATTCTAACACCACAACTTACGTCTCTCTCATCTCATAAAATAACACCATTTCCTCTCTCATCTCGTAAGTTTTTCACTATATTTTGTATTCTTGATTGTAATTTTTTTTGTACACACGTGTTTTTATAAGTTTCTATTAATTTTTATTTTTTTGGCAATATGTTGGTATTCATATTTTCTTTTGTAGATGAATAAGTGGGGAGAACAAGAAACGAAGAATGTGAAACATTTTCATTTTGGTCTGTTATTTAATATGATGATATGGGTTGATATTTATTCGAGTTATTTGGACAATAGTGTAACTTGAATTACAATTTGTGATGTTTATTTTAGAGTTTAATATTTATATATAGTTATGGAGGCGACACAATTTTGTAGGTAATTTTCTGTCATTTTTTAAATACGCATGTAAAAAGCTTTAGGTGAGTGGTACAAAAAATTACCATTATGTACCGAGTAGTACTATCTCTCGTCTCCTGTATGAGAGATTTATCCACTTTGGTATGGTTGTCGGGTCTTGGGAAGTTTGGTTCAACTGTCCCAGCAGTTTTTCCTCTCGGGTTGGGGCTCAGAAGGACTTTGTGTCTTTTTGGGTTTCTCCCACTTTTTTTTAAAGCGTATCTATTTTTAGGTTCCTTAGAGTTTGACCTCCCTCCTTGGCACTTTATTTTTGACGCATTTGTCTTGCATTATTCTACCGTCTATTTGTCTTGTGCAAAGACTTTGTTCGAAGCGGCTCATTTTCTGGTACCTTCGGGGCCAGTTTCTCGGTTTCATTAGTAGGATGTGTTGTGATCAGAACCCCAAATTTGTCAGTTTTTCTCAAGCGTATCTCTAGGCATTGTCTTAGTTTTCCTGTTTATTTGTATGGTTTTTCTCATTGCTCACTTCTTCTTAAACCGAGCCTGTTTGGGTTAGGTTGTTTCTATCTTTCTTGTTATCGCTGGTTTGTTAATGATATCCTCATTGGGACGTTTTAAAAAAAAATAGGCCATAATTATTTACCCACATAAATGAGCCACACCCCGTCGGAACAGACTCACCCCATTTTTGCCACATGAAGTGAAGTAATCTCCATATCTATCTTATATTTAAGGTAAATAATTTATAGTTGTTGTCGATTTTAGGGCCTCATTTATTTTTGTTTACATCTATATGCTTGTTTATTGTTAACTAACTGAGTGTTTAATTTTTTTTAATCATATGGTTTAATTTGGTATTTTTGTTATTGTTTATGATCTGAAACTTGTCTTGGTGGATTGTTATTTGTTTACTGTCGATTTTTTTTATTTTTACTTGATTATATTGAGATATTTTTCTTAATTCTGATAATATTATGGTTATTTATACTGATTTAGATGTTAAATTCGATTGTTGTTTAATTTTTTGCAATATGCCTATATTTTTTTTATCAAATTCTTATCATAAATTTGGCAATATGATAATGAATGTCTGGTTGTCTAAGGTTTGATTTACTTCTTCTTGTTGTTTAATTTAGTGCGTGATTTGCTTTACACGTATGGTTTAATATAGTTTTATTTGGTTGTTGTTTAGGTTTTTGTAACTTGTGGTAGCGTGTTACATAAATTTGACGACATGTCTATATTTTATTAAAATGTAAAATAATTTTAAAAAATGTAAAGTGACCCTAATAAAATTCATCTCGGGGGGTGGGAGTCCCCGAATTGCCACATCTACAACTTCTTCGAGTTTCCCACCCAAACCAAAATCTTGACTCCACTATTGGTCATAGGTAAGTTGATGGAAAGTTAGCTCGATGTGGATAGAATTTATAATCACCTCAAGAGTCGTATGTAGTAATGGAAAAATGGGCTCCAAAGAATAAAACAATCCATAGTAATCCAGTCATTTAAATATGGAGCCCATTTTAAAAATCTATGAATCAAATATGGGGCACATATTTAAAAGTTAGAGTCAAATATGGGGCCCGTATTTGAAAGCTATGAATCAAATATGGAGTCCATTTTCAAAAGCTACGAGTCAAATACAAAACCTATTTTTAAAAGTTAAGAGTAAACTATATTTTTTTTACATATATTTAGAATTGTAATACTTATTTGGGGGTGAAAAAAATGGCTTGACCCAGCTCATATTGGGCCCAACCCATATTTAGTCCAGCCCATATTTGGCCCGCCCACATTAGGCTCAACCCATAGTTTTTCCACTACTAGTTGTATGGTACCACAATGTTGAATAGTATTTTAACAGTTCTAAATGACACATTATTCAAATAGATGGGTTAAATGAATATGCAAAGGAATCTCGTAGTATTGACGTGTTCGAAAATCATATGACTTGATAAAATTATAAGGTGGTTGAAAAAGAAATACCAATCCAAGGCTAAAAAGGAGGATAATGTTTTCTCTTGGTCGTTTAAGGATATAAACAAAATTTGGGGTAAATTTAACAAGAGCGGGGTAAAGTTGACAAGTGATTGTAAAAGTTGAAGAAAGAAGTAAAAAGCAAGGAGATGCATTCGAAAAAATATTATTCTTTGTCAATGTCGTAGATGTGCGGGTAATTTTAAAGGAAAATATGGGTTTAATTGAGAGTGACAAGACAAGTTTTTTAGGAGAAGGAACACAATTTCGAGATGATGGGTTTCTTTTGTTTGATGCAAAATGACCCTTTTTTCTTTACCATGTGAATCTACGGGACTACTAGCAACTTTGTTAGGCTAGTTAATATTCTTCGTTCGCTTATGGTTGGGCTAATGTTATGATATATGGATATATTACCTAACAACTTACCCTTATATTCCTTCAGAATGACCCTTACATCCTCTGCTAGAGGATAAGATATTTCAAAATCTTTCTCCCCATCTTTTACTTATTATTTTAAGAGCAATTTATAATTAGGTCTCTTGTTAATAATTTTTAAACATTTAAGGATAATTTATAATTAGGTCCACTTGTTATGCTACTAACGTGTACTTCTACAAGAAGAGAATTAGTAGACTTACATGTCTAAAATTTGTCAAAACTTCTTTAGTCTTTACAATTTATTTGAGAGGGATCTAAGAGTACTTTCAATTTCTTTTTAATTTATCCACTGAGTTGTCAATTTTACCACTCTTCTTAACTTTACCGCAAATTTCACATGCTTCGAAGTAAACACTCTCCTCCATTTCAACATCGATTTTGTAATTCTTTTTGATATCCTAATTTTATCGGTTAATTAAATATTTGGCAATGGACATCACTAAGAGATTCGTTAATGTGTTCATGAAAGTAACATGTCCCTTTGGTTGTCCGATCGATCATTCTCTTCAACACGACAATATCACACTACTTGGCTAACATCAACATCAGTAGTATAGTAAGATTTGGACTCATAAATAATTCTTGTATTTGTTTCCCACCTAGGGATTTTGTAACAAGTTATAGGAAATCATTACCAGATTGGAGTATCTTTGCAATCGGAAAGAAATTTTGGGGTTGAGGGACAATATCATCTGGATTAGTTCAAATAAAAGAGGAGAGATATTGCATATGATCCCATTAGTAGACGAATATTGTGTTCATGGAGTTGAAAGTAACAAAGAATAAGAACTCCAATTATTGTCGACGAGGGATGCAAATGTGATAATTGTTAGAAAATGGGTATTGGGCACTAATTTTTGAGAAACTTTGAGGTCAAATTTAGATGTGACCCACATCATAATAATTGTGGGACCGTATATGAATGCGTTATCCCGCACAAGGAGATTAATGTAGTATTTTCAAATATTCAATTCCATTAAGTTATGAATGATAAAAATGTCTCCAAAGTGACTCTTAAAGAAATTAGAGGTGATGAATTGTGAGTGTGTAACTCTTTTCCCATATTGGTAGAATAGTGGAAATGTGAAGAGTTAATACACAAAAAATTGGCATTAAGGTTTGTTGCCTTGAAGTTATCCTAACTCTTTGAAGAGGAGATGACCTGAGCTATGCTTGGGTTGAGTTTCGGTCAAAGGTCCACATACGCGTGCGCATTCAGTCGACTCGGCTGGGTTCGGTTTCGTGGCGCCGAATTAATTAAACTGTTTAAATAATTAATCCAAAATTAACTGCTTTCCCACTGCATACAACCCATACATGTTATTTCTTTTGTCCCGTTGAGTTCATAACACATAAATTGTGTTCGCTGAGATTAATTATTGTTGTGGTGCACGATTAATCTAGAAATACGTTAGATCTTCGGAGACAATTATTTATTAACCTGAAGCACGTTGGAGGGAATAAATTTGTCTTAAGGACACTGTTCTAAAGGGCTCGGATTTATCTTCTTATATTCTCTCTACTTCAAAGTAAGTTTCTGAATTTTAATTTATTCTGCAATTACTATAATTATTTTTTTTATTTTGAATTTATAATATCTGTATATTGTTTTGGAAAATAAAATTTCATTTGTATTTTTTGGAAATCTCTTTTGTACAAATTTCGGTAAACTCTTAGAACAATTTATCTCAATTTTTTTATAGATTTTTTTAATTCCTTTAGAAACTGTTTAACACGAAATTTAGTTAATTTAGACTAGTAAAAAATAGTGTTTACTATTTTTGTTTGATTTTGTATTATATACTTCAAAATATTATTTCGAATCCTTGTTAGAATTCATATAGTCTTAATTATAATTTGAGGATATTGGAGTACAGAATACAAAATTATGTATTGATTAGTTCATTGCAAATGAATATTGTCATTGATAAAAAATATGTTTTTATAACAGAAATGGAATCGCAAAGTACGAACATAGTCCCACCTACCGTGAATGTGACACGCGCTACCATTGTTGCCCCCGTGAACATGCCACATGGGGAGAAATTGAAAAAAATTATCGGGGACGATTTCAAGCATTGCAGGGACAAATGCACTTCTATCTGACAACCTTCCAATTGGAAAGGTTTGTGTATTAGGATTGTCCCCCTTTGCAAGAATGAGATGAAACTGGGAAAGTTTTTGTCGTTGAAGCATGGAAACATTATGAATTTTTGTGCCAAAACAACTTGACGTTGTACCATGTGTACAACACCATGAAACTGCTAAGGAATTGTGGAATTCTATGGAGAAGACATACAAAACGGAAGATGCGAGTATAAAGAAATTCATAGTGGGGCATTTCTAGACTTCAAAATGATTGAATCCAAGTCGGTTATTGCACAAGTTCAGGAACTAAAGGTTATTCTTCATGACATTATTGCTGGAGGAATGTCAGCCAGTGACACTTTTCAACTGGCGGCGATAATTGAAAAGCCGCCTCCATCTTGGAACTATTAAAAAATTATCTCAAGCATAAACACAAAGAGATAAACGTTAAAGAATTGGTAGTGTGACTGAGGATTGAAAAAGACAATCATGGATATTAAACTAAAAATGGGAAGAACATCATGGAATCAAAGGCTAATGTGGTGGAAGGACCAAAGAAAAAAAGAAGCACGACGACGAAGGCACACCAAAACAAGAGAAAATTTTCAATATCAAATGCAAGAATTGCGACAAGACTGAACGTCGCTCAAGTGAATGTCATAAACCAAAGAACCCTAAGAAGCAAAATACGCAAGCCAATGTGATGGAGAGTGGAATTTTTTTTGATGGTATCACAGACATAAATCTTTATGCTCTTATCTGTTAACGAAATCTGGTATGAAATACCAAGGAATGGTGGGTGGACACTGGGGTCACACGCCACATTTGTGCAAACAAATGGATGTTCACTTCTTACAAGGCTTTGGAAAATGAGGAGAACCTATTTATGGGGAACTCTTCGACTTCTATGGTCGACAGACAATGAAAGATCATTCTGAAAATGACATCGGGAAAGGAACTTACTCTTAACAATGTGTTGAACGTACTTGACATCCGTAATAATCTAATTTTTGAATCGCTTTTAAGCGAGAATGGGTTTAAACTTGTGTTTGATTCTAATAAGTTTGTGTTTTTCAAAAATGATGTGTATGTGGAAAAGGGCTATATGTCTGAGGGGCTCATTAAAATGAATGTAATGACATTGATGCCAAAGGCATCACCAATTAATGAAATTGGTAGTTCTACTTACTTGACCGATTCTTTTAATATTTGGCATGCTAAACTAGGACATGTTAATTATGATACCTTCCATAGATTAATTAACTTGGAATGTTTGCAAAAATTTAATATTGATAAAAATCATAAATGTTGAACCATTAGATTTAATTCACTCGTATATTTCTGATTTAAAATTTGTACAAAGTAGAGGCGGGAAAAAGTATTTTATTACTTTTATTGAAGATTGCACAAAATATGGTTATTTATATTTATTACATTGTAAGGAAGGATATTAATGCATTTATACTATAAAAGAATGAAGTTGAGAACTAATTAAGCAAAAATATAAAGGCTACTAGGAGTGATAGAGGAGGTGAATATGAATATCCTTTTGAGGAATTTTGTTCCAAACATGGAATTATCCATCAAACCACCGTTCCTTATTCTCCTCAATCAAATGGAATAACTGAACGTAAAAACGGTACATTGAAGGAGATGATGAACTCTATGTTAATAAATTCAAAAGCTTTAAAGAACTTATGAGGGGAAGCCATACTATATGCTAATTATATTCTTAACAAAGTACCACACAAGAAAACTCACAAGACACCTTATGAGTTATGGAAAGGTTGAAAAATTTGCTATAAATATTTATGAGTGTGGGGATGTTTAGCCAATGTGATGGTTCCTAAACCTAAAAAGATAAAAATAGGACCAAAGACATTTGATTGTGTATTCATCGATTATGTTACTAATAATAATGCATATCGTTTCTTTGTTTATAAATCTAAGATTCCGAATATTCATGTAAATACAGTTATTGAATCGAGGGATGCTTTATTTTTAGAAAATGAATTTTCGTATAACATAACTCGAGAATCTGGTTCATTTAAAAGGACAAATGAAGCTACTACAAGTGGTACTCATCAACCTATTGATCACACATCAATATAGGATGGACCAAGGCATAGGAAAAGAATAAGAGCCTCGACTTCCTTCGGTTCGTAATTTCTATCATACTTACTAGAAAATGAACCTCAATGGTACAAAGAAGCGATATCCTTACCCGATGTGTCTAATTGAAAAGAAGCAATTAATAGCGAAATAGAATCAATTTTACAAAATCATAAATAGGAAGTAGTGGATCTTCCACCAGGATCAAAATCGTTAGTTTACAAATGGATCTTGAAAAAGAAGTTCAAGGCGGTAATCTTCT
Organism: Sambucus nigra; assembly: GCA_949130495.1. Taxonomy (NCBI): domain Eukaryota; kingdom Viridiplantae; phylum Streptophyta; class Magnoliopsida; order Dipsacales; family Adoxaceae; genus Sambucus; species Sambucus nigra. The sequence goes on along the minus strand of OX422223.1, from coordinate 59,329,014 downwards.
ATTACCTAAGTGCCTGCTTCAATTTGTGACCAAGGATCGCGGGAAGCAGTCTCTTTCTTTGTCGGTCACAAGTTGTATTACAGCAAAGTAGATGAATGCCTGTTCGGTCAAATAGGAGCACCCGATCTATTCAATGATTGGTTAGGTTCTGAGTCCACCAAATACGATTGGTGGGTTATCTCCGGATAAAGGAAAGGAGGGTCCGCACCAGTATGGAGCCTAAGGCGAGGGTCCACGAAAGGCATTAAAAGAAGTCGTACCCAAGCCATTCGGAGGGGAAGGAAGGAAATAAGCTTTGGCATACCTTTAAAGGATCACAGATCCAAAAGAGAAAGAAATTATGAAAGAGCCTAAAGAAAGTCATTCAGTTAAAGTGGAAAGGTTCGACGACGCCGCGTGGTATATTATTCGAGGGTGTAGCTAGCTAGATATATTAAGTGTGCAAGAGGGCTTCAAGTCCTCGATCCGATGCTTGAAGGACAAGCGCCCCCTTTCTCATGGAAAGCACCAGAACCATTCGGGACCCATTTAGTGAAATGACGAAGCACACCCAAAGTCCCACGAGACTCGGACTTAACATAGAATCTATCTTTGCCGGAAAGGTGTAATTTGGATGGGGTAGTAGCACCGAACGTACAGAAGCCGATGGATCAATTGATAATAATAAAGCAAGGCGTGTATCTAAAGTATATATGCAATAATAAGGGTTGGATTACTTCGACACATACTCACCGTTAACAAGGATTGTGTCCATTCGAATGTTAAGAGCAATATCTGGCATTAATGGACTTGCAATACATCAAATGGATGTAAAAACTGAATTCTTAAACAGAGAACAAGATGAGGAAATTTATATGGAACAACCTGAAGGGTGTAATAACCCGCCTAATTAAATATCGAGTGATCAGTCCTTTATTTAATTAAATCAGAATATCCAGTTGGATCATTCTTAGCATCACTTTCGAAAACAATTTCTTTATTAATAACCTAATAGTTAATTAAGCTAAGTGTCAAAAACTTTTCCATTTTTAATATAATTAAAACCATTCCACGACTCGAAATAATAATATGCAACAACACATCACAAGTGAATTAACTATAACAAGAATAAATGTGATTGGAATAAATTTCCAGTTAAATTATAACTTTTACACCAAATAAAATTGATATCCACAATGCTTACATAAATAATTACAACCTCTAGAATCCTGGGCGACGTGCACTAAATGAAGTAGATGCTACAGATGATTGAATCAACAGAAAGGAAGCGTCTAAACAAAATCCGCATCTCTGCCAGTAGCTATAATCCCTCGAAACATCCATAATCTATGTTGGGCATCCCTCCTGCTGGATACCTGATGTACAAGATATAGTTGAGAAGAGAATATGCAAGGAAATGGGTCAAAGCCCGATAGCAAAAGATTTTAAAAATAGCAGGTGCTTAACAATTACAAATAAGTATTTATTATGTACATGTTAGTTTCTCGGGCTCTCTCTTGAGAATTCTCACCTCTCATCTAGAGTGCACACCTATCGTATCTCAGTAACTTCCTAGTTAAGGTTCCCTCCTAACTATCTTCCACAACATAATTTTAACCCATATCATAAACCCGTATGTCCCGTACCATACATAATATAATTATTCATATTAATTTCTCTTTAATATGAACTAGTCTTGTTACAACCTTGAAATTAAGTGTTCACTTACTCAATTATATTCAGATTTAATTATTTACTTTTATCTACAATATTACATAGTAGATTAAATCACAGTTTATATTTTTAATCTACAATTTCACACAGAAGATTATATCTCTATATCTAGAATGTCACACAGTAGATTACATCACCGTTTATATATATAATATCACAATAATTATATATATATATTAATACGGCACCTCCCCAATCACAGCTGCGGTGCATGCAAACTCTGCTATCATGTCTTGATACATAATGTCACTGTATTGAGGACTACTAATTCGGCATCTCTCACGAATCATATCATAACACAAATATATTGGAGGCGAGCATACTCCCCAGCCAAATGGTTCATGCACATATCTACGCTCCCATTCAACCGTCGAAACTATCATTACACCGATAGCACGTGTCCAATGTCCTATACTCCGGGTACGAATAAAAAATCTCCCCAAATGGGCGCACATGATAAGACCGTCCACAATGCGAAACCTCCACCCCGATAGCAAGCAGCGTAGGTATGTCATACATATAAATAATAATATAGGTATTCATCACACATAAAGAAATATAACATCCATAAGGCATTCACACAACCATATAATAATTCTCATACGTAGTATTTTTATCTATCAAATCCTACGTATTAAAGGTTATGACTTTATTTCTTTATTTTATATTCTTGAGCCTCACTCATTACTCGAAGATTAAATAAGTATTCCTTAACTTAATTCAGTAGGTAAATGTCTACACCCTACTTGTCCATGTCATCAAAACTTTCGAAATTCTATGAATTAAACTCATCTTCAATTAGGTTTAATTCTCGATAACCCTTAATTGATTCTTAACCCTTTATCATATCTCTTAGGGTTAATCCCACCTATTTCTAAGGTTATACCGGTAAATAATAACTCTCTTACTACTGGTCCCAACCTGAAATTATCATTTATCTAATTTCAATCTCAAGTAACATAAGTCTCGATTATAACTCTTTTAATTAACACTCGTTAATTTCCCTTCATTCAAAAATCCCAAAAACAATATTTTTCGGGTCTTAGGAATATCCTACTGCCCTTCTCTAAGTCCCAATACGTTCAATAAATCATCACCAAGGATTTATTAAAGTTGGTATTTAATCAACAATTAAAAAGAAAAATATTTCAAATTTCCAAGGGAGTCGATCGATCGACTATTCCTGGTCGATCGATCGATCGACCAAATATTGCCCAGTTTTTTGCATTGTTTTTCCTATGGGTTTCATACTTTTTAATCTTCAAAACCATTATCAAATAATCCCAAACTCCTCAGTGTTCATTCCATATGATAAACCAAGTTATATAAATGATTTCTAATAATCCAACCACCTAAAATCATCAAGAAGGTTGGATTTAAAACATACTATTTCCAAAAAACTCTTATTTTTATATTTATCCATGAACATCATATAAACTCCAATTTTTCTTCACCTAATGATTCACAATTTAATCTCAAGATATTCAGATCGTATAGCATTATATATGGATAAGTTCTAATGTAACCAAAATCATTTAAACATCATTAACATGAATCAATTTACTCAAATTCCATTTTATTCTCAAGAACTCTAATTTTCGACTTTATCATCAATAAGAGTGTAAATCCCAGATTTCTTCCTAGGATATTATAAAATTTATGGAGTTTATTCTATAACAAAAAGAGATCACTCCTAGATAATATCCATTTCAAAGATCCATTTAAAATTATCACAAATTTATCTTTGCTCATGCAACTCTTCAGAATTTTCCTAACTATCCTAACGTGGAAAATATAAAATTTAAGATTGCAATAATTAATCACTTGCCTTTAGATTGTAGGTCTGATCCATTGGGGATGATACTCTACGAGTGGTCCTCTCTTTTTCCGGCCAACTTCCGGCAGTGGTAGTGGTGGCTGTCATTTGGTTTCCTAGAAAAGTCTCTTATTCTCCCATAGAAAGTCTCTCCATCTCCCCTAAACCTTTTCCTCTTATTTTTGGTGAACGAACCTAAGCTCTATAATCTCTTTACTTATAAAATAAACTCAGATTTTCGTAGTTACTATTCACCTCCCTTGTAAAATGATCGAAATACCCCTCTGGGGTGTCCTTTCGGTTCCAAAGTACCCCGAGACCCAAATCAAACACCCAAGTAGATTTTTTTGACTATTTGAATCCCCCCGGACACTTTAGCGCAGTCAAAATGACCATTTGGATGACATAAAAATAATTCACTTTTATTTCATTAAATTATAATTCAGACACAACTCAATGTGCGTCCCGACTTTTTTTTTTTTTTTTTTTAGAAAGACCCCCAATTTATTGATAGAAAGGTAGAAAAGCCCTACCAAGGTGGCATTACAAGAGATAAAGAGCTAACTTTTAAAAAAGGATAAATTACTTTAGAAGCCTAATTGAGGGTATGCCTTGTAAGTCCATCCTATAGCAACCAATGGCGGATTTGGGAAGATCCTTAGCTGAAGAGAAGATTTCGTGTTGTTTATCCTCAATTCCATGGTTGGCCAAGCAGTCAGCAACCTTATTTGCCTCTCTCCAACAATGAGTAAAGGAGATGTCCAAATCTAAGTCCTTAATTTCTTTCAGAATGTCCAATAGAGACCAAGGAGGCTTTGGAATGATACCCTTGAGGATGTTGATAATAAATTGAGAGTCAGATTCCACCTGTAATCTACTTAAGTTGAGATCTTTGCAGATTTTGAGACCATTGAGAATAGCAACACATTCAGCTCTTGTGTTTGACATAATCCCTTCAAAGGAAGAAAACGCTGAAACAAATCTTCCACATTGATCTCTGATGATCCCTCCGGAGCCAACCACACCTGGATTGTTTTTGGAGGCCCCATCTGTATTGAGTTTGAATTGAAATCCGATTGGTTTTAACCATTTGACCAGAAAGCAAACATTGGGCTTGGGCTCATATTTGATGCTGAAAAGATCTTTACCATTATCATAGCCCATAGATTTGGATTTGAAATATTTATTTGAAGAGCGCATATGCATTAGCTTGAAGACATTAGAGATAATCTTCTTGCTATCCATAATGATTCCTTCAAAAACATTTTGATTTCTAGAAATCCAAATCTCCCAAAGAATGACCCCTGGAAACAAAAAGAGAAGATATTGAATGTAATCAACTTTGGAAGGCCTTATCCACCATGAGAGCAGCATTTGGTTGAAAGAACCTGAGTATAGTTTGATGCCAAAGATGTTAGCAAAAAAAGACCATACTTCTGAAGCTATTGGGCCATCAATAAATAGGTGATTGAAAGTTTCTGATTGGTTTTTGCAACATCTGCATATAGAAGCTGTGAGAATCCCTTTCATCTGGAGATATTCATCTATAGGTAAAATGTGGTGGTAGCATTTCCATAGAAATATAGAGATTTTGGGAGGAATATCTTTATTCCATATGGATTTGCATAAAATAGATGAAACTCTAGTTTTCCTGATTGAATGCCAAGCAGATTTTGTAGTGAAATCTCCATTTGAGGTGAGAGTCCAGTATAACTTTCCATTGATCTCTTTAGAATTCTTTATAGCCTCCTCCTTTACTTGATTTATTCTGTGTTGAGTTTTGGATCTGCTACTCGAAATAGATAAAGACCTGCATTTAAAAAACTCATGACACAAACTGTTAGTATTAGCTGAATTCCACCATAACTTTAAGCTAAAAGCTTTGGTGAGATCTGCAAGAGATTTGAAGCCAAGACCTCCTTCTTGCAAAGGTAAACATAGGTTATCCCATTTAATCCAGTGGTGTCACTTACCAAACTCTAGAGAGTTTCCCCAGAAGAAGTTACTGAAGATAGAGTGGATATGATTAATGACACTAGCAGGAGGTTTCAGAGCAGCTATGCAGTGAATAGGTATTGTCCCAAGGACAGAGGATATAAGAATTTTCCTGCCAATAAAGGATAGGAATTTGGATTGCCATCCCTCTAATTTGCATTGAATTCTATTTATCAAACCATTAAAATGAGAATGTTTATTTCTCCCATAGAAAGTTGGACATCCCAAGTATTTGAGGGGAATGGATTTTTTAGAGAAATTCGTGATACCTTCAATAGCTTTTATCCTGCTTCTCTGAATTGAATGATGAGTGGTGAAACTACTTTTGGAGTAGTTTATAACAAGGGCCGAGGCTTTTTCATATCTCTTCAAAAACTTCATCAGGTTTCTTAAGCTTTGAGTACCCCCATTACAGAAAATTATAGTGTCATCAGCAAAGCTCAAATTTGATATAAGAGGACAACCCCTTGGATGAGGAAATGGCTTGATCTTTCGATCCAGAATGAGATTGTGTAGACCTTGATTTAAAGCTTCAGCAACAATAGTAAAAAGACCTGGAGAAAGAGGATCTCCTTGTTTAAGGCCTTTAAAAGATTGAAAATACCCTGCAACCTGACCATTAATGAGAAGAGAAAACCAATTATTTGAAACAATCCTCCATATTCTGTCAATCCATACCTCAGAGAACCCAAATTTTCTCTGCATTTTTGTGAGAAATAACCATGAAACTCTATCATATGCTTTAGACATATCTAATTTAACAACCACATTTGACCCATGAGCCTTTCTACCAATGAGGGACATCATCTCTTGAGCTAAAATAATGTTCTCAGATACTTGCCTGCCTTTAATAAAACCTGCTTGAGAAGGCCCAATAATAGAGGGAAGAATGTTTGCAAGCCTTGAAGCTAAAATTTTTGTTATAATCTTAAAACAAAAATTACACAAACTTATTGGCCTGAAATCATTGCAAGTTTTGGGGGCCAGGGTTTTTGGAATAAGGACTATATTAGTACTAGTTCAGCTATTGGGAAGAACCCCTCCTGCGAAAAAGAAAAGCACTGCATTTATGAGGTCAGATTTAATGAATTTCCAGAATTTTTGGTAAAACTTACCATTGAAACCATCAGGGCCTGCACAACTATTAGCATTCATCTCTAGGATAGCATTGTGGATTTCATCTTCAGTGGGATATTCATCCAAATCCATGGCTTGAGTGTGAGTGACCCTAGCAGAAATAGCCTCCAATATACCTTCTTCCTCTTCAATCTGGTCTGCTTTGAAGATTTCTTGATAGTGAACAGTAAACTCCTTTTTAATGCCTTCAATATCTTCAATCCATGCCCCTGATTGATTTTTAATCTTGTGAATAAGAAGCCTAGAGTGTTTGGCCCTCACTGAAGCATGAAAAAAACTTGTATTAGAATCTCCCTCAAACAACCATTTTCCCCTCAATTTTTGATGCCAAAAATCTTCTTCCATTTTTAAAACCCCAAGAAGATGGGCCTGTGATCTGGACACCTCCATTCTGTTGAAATCAGAAGGATCTTGCTCATAAGAGCATTCTTTAATGTTCAACTCAAGCTCACATTTTTGCACCTGATCAGATACATGGCAGTTTTTTTCCTTGTTCCAACTAGTTAGATCCTTCTTTAATCTTTTAAGTTTAGAGGAAAAGAGAGCAATAGGGTTACTAGTAATTGGTTTGGACCAAGATCCTACAATAATATCATTAATACCTGGTTTCAAACACCAAAAATTAAGAAATTTAAACTGTTTTGGCCCTTCATCCAACTGAGTTTTGATAGAGAATAAGAGAGGGGAGTGATCTGAGCAGGCTTTATTAAGATGCACTAAGGAGAAGTTTGGGAAAGTAGAACTCCAAGAGGGAGATATTAAGCCTCTGTCAAGCCTTGCCCAAACCTTGCCCTTGTGTCTAAAGTTATGCCAGGTGTAATTCGAACCTGAATACTTAACCTCCATGAGGCCTGCATTAGAGGTAAACAAGTTGAAATCTTCAACAGTTCTCACATTAATCCTACCCCCACCTTTCTTGTCAGAGCTTCTAGAGACAACATTGAAATCACCCATTATGAGCCATGGATAATCTGCAACATAACTTTTGTGAATCATGAGGGAATTCCATAAATTCATTCTCTCAGATTTAGTGCACTTAGCATAGACTATTGAGAGGAACACAGAGTTTGGCAATAGAGCATGCTGCAATTTAACCAACACGGATTGATCATCCATAAGAATCATCTCACAATAAAAACCAAACCTCCATAGAAACCAAATCTTACTATTAGAGTTTGAGATCCCACCTTCAAAATTAATTTCTCTCCTTAGAGCTTCAATCTGATTGGAATTAGTTTTTGGCTCCAAGATAGCAAAAAAAGGAAGCTTATACTTGTGACACATCTTTTTTATTCTTCTTTTGGAAGGTTTATTGGAAATGCCTCTAATATTCCAAACGAGGAAATTTATCATTGAGAACCAGCTGCTGTTGAAGTTTTTGAACTCTTTAAGGCTGCTCTGGTGAGCCTCCTGAACATAGGGTCAATGGGAATAAAGGAGCCTTTCTTTGTCATGGTTTTTTAAGGCTGATCTATACTGATTTGGTCATTTTCCTTCAGATTTCTTTTAGCCAGTTTCTTCCCAATATTTTCTGAGAACATGATTAGCTCCTCTATCATTGGAACATCAATTGAATCAGGGGAATATTCATTGTCCGAAGTTGAGATATTAGCATAGAATTCATGATCTTGATTCTTAGGCCTTGTTGTATCTTTGGGGGAAAGCATAAGAACATCCAGGATTTTTGAGTCTTGATCATCCAGATCTTTACCTTGATTTCTGTAAAGGAAGTTATGAGTGATGTTGCCCAGGTTTGAGCAGATATTTTGGGGAGTGATTTGGTCTTTATTTTGGTTGGGGTCAGTTAAGGATAAATTTGGTGGTTGTCTGGGAATTATGTTAGGGGAAATTTGATGGATGTTGGGTTTTTGAGCAGGCTTGTGACCAGAAATTTGATGATCAGAAGGTAAATCAGTAGAAAGGCCATTGAGAATAGCAAGTTGTTTAGAGGATTGTCCCTCAATCATATTTATTGTAGAAGGCATAGGGACAATAGGGGTGAGGGTGGAATGCCCAATAATTTGGTTGCTGTTTGTATCAGGAAAACTAGGCAAAGAGGTTTTAGGTAAGTATTGAGGATTAGGCTTGGGTATCAACTGATCTTGTGGGGTTTTAGAAAGGGGATTAATGGGTGCAAGTTGGGTTGTATGCTGATTCTTGTTAGAAATGAAACAGTTAGAGGTGTTATGGCCTATTTTAAAATAGTCTGTGCAATACGAAGGAACATTTTCATATTCAATGTGTTGCCAGAAGCCACTCGTGCCACATCCAATCCAGACCCTATCAGGTCTATTGGACAATAAGTCTAATTCAACGCAAACCCTAGCAGTGCTTGGGCGATTTAAGTTTGCTGTAGAACCATCAAGTTGTAGAGGCTTACCTGCTACCTGGGCAATAGAATATAGAGATGATTTAGAGAAAAAGTGGACAGGCAAGGCAGGAAGAGTGATCCATACGGGGGCCAAAGAACTCTCTTTATCAGGCCAAAAATCTGCAGTCCACTTGAAGGTTCTCATCGGGTATCTCCCAACATACCAGGTATTTCTCATCCAGAGCCTAGCGAAATCTTCTTCATTGTAAAGCCTGATAAGGATATGTTTATGATCAATCAATCCCACATGGAAGGATGCTTTGAGGTTCAAGGAGGCTAAGTTCTTGCGAATGTTTTCAATGGCAGGCCTACCATGAGAAAACTTTCCAATGACGGATAGTTTAAATGGCTGAGAAAGCTTCTCTATATCTTCAGAGGAAAATTTAATGGCCGGCTCTCCTTTGTGGGTGGAAACTTGTATCAAGGGAAGATTCTCATTTGGATTAGTGCTTTTTACAACACTAGCAAAAGACTTATGCCACGGGTTAATGGGATCATGGGGCTTATTAGTCTCAGATGAGCCGTGCATGGAGACTGCCATGCAACCCTAATTAGGGTTGCACGAGAGAGAGAGAGAGAGAGAGAGAGAGAGAGAGAGAGAGAGAGAATTGTCGTACACATAATTCGCGACAATTTTATAAAGTCATAATCAGTTGTAAAGTCATAATCATATATATTACCTTAATCAGTAGGTAATATTCAACATAAATCACATATTACTTTACTCTCGATTAAAATTCGGATTAATTTCCAATTATATCACAATTAATTCTAATTAATCCCATTTCAAAAGTCATTAAAAATATGGGGTATTACAAAGGGTTCAAGGCTCCCAGTTAATAGGGAAAAGTATATATGCTTGTGAAATCACTTTACGGATAAGAACAAGAACGTAAAGAATGGCATGTAAAATTTAATAATGAAATGTTATCAAATGGTTTTAAAATCAATGAGTGCGATAAATGTGTTTACTTTAAAAGCATTCAAATTGGAGATGTCACCGTAAGCCTCTACATTGATGATATGCTAATCATGGGTAGTAATTTGGAAATTGTCAAAACTACAAAACATATGTTGAGTAGTCAATTTGACAAGAAAGATTTAGGTATCTCAGATGTTAGATTAGGAATTAAAATTTCTAAAACATCGGATGGACTTTTATTATCTACGTCTCATTACATATAGAAAGTATTTGAAAAATTCAAGAAGTATGATATTAGTCCCACCAAGACACTTGTAGATGTAAATTTACATCTAGAAATAAATAATGGTAAAAGCATATCTTAACTAGAGTATTCTCTTATTATTTAAAGTTTAATGTATATCATGAACACATGACCAGATATAGCATACTCGATAAGTAAGCTAAGTCGATATACGAGTAATCCAGGGAGAGGTTGCGAAAGGCGATAGTAAGAGTTTTAGGTTATTTAAAATACACTCAAAACTATGGACTGCATTATTCAAGATATATAGTTATACTTGAACGACATTACGATACAAATTGGATATCCGATACAAAGAACTCTAAGTCTATGAGTGGGTATGTGTTTACCTTTGTAAGTGCAGCCATATCTTGGACATCCTCAAAACAAACGTGCATTGCTAGATTGATAATGGAATCTTAATTCATTGCACTAGACAAAGATGGAGAAGAAGATGAATGTATTCAAAACTTCTTAGAGGATGTTCCAAAATGGTCGAAACTTGTGCCCACAATATGTATACATTGTGATAGTCAATCGGCGATTGGAAGGGAAGATAATCACATGTATAACGGAAAGTCATGACATATTCATCATCTCCATAATATCATTACACAACTTCTCTCAAACATAATTATCTTAATTGACTATGTAAAGTTTTAAAGATAATATAGCGAATCCACTAACTAAAGCTTTAAACCGAGAGCAAGTTGAAAAATCATTGAGAGGAATGGGTCTAAAGCCTTTAAATTAATCAAAAATTAATATAGTGACAACCCAACCTAGATGACTGGAGATCCCAAGATCTTGGTTCAATTGGAAAACCAAACTACATTGTATTCTGTACATAATAGGGGATATTTAATCATATCCATTCCAAAGATGAAACAGTGCACATCTGGCGCGAAATTAGGATAAGTTACGATTTTAATGACATTCGTATCAAAGTATGTCTAAATGGGGTATAGCAGAATACTTCTTATGGATATCACCTATGTGAGTAATAAGGGGGCTACTTTTGTGAGAATGACGAAATGTAAAATTCTCTAAAATGCTCATGGAACCAAGTGGTGTTCATGGCCAAACCGAACACAAACGTGAAAACCAACTGTGTTGAAGAATTATTATGTGAATACTATTGTCTAGGTTTACAAAAATGGTTGATGGTTCAAAGACATGAAGTCTACTGATTAACCAAGTGAATCTTATTGTATACCACTAAGGAAAGTTCAAGGCCGCTAGGCTACTTTTCCCGATGGAATAAATTTTCAATTTTACTCAACCTGTGTCTGTATCTCTGTGTGTGTGTGTGTGTGTGTGTGTAGCGATATATCATTCACATGGAGGATTATTAGAAAATGGGTATTGGATAGCAATTTTCGAGCAACTTTGAGCTCAAATTTAGATGGGACCCACATCACGATAATTATGTGACCACATACGAAAATGTTCTCCCTCGTAAGGAGATTAACGTAGTATGTTCACTTATCCAATTCCATTAAGTTATGAATGATAAATATGTCTCCAAATTTACTTTTAAAGCATTGAAAGGTAATGAACTCGGAATGTGTAACTCTTGTTCCACATTGGTAGAATAGTGGGAATGTGAAGAGTTAACATATAAAAAATTAGCCCTAAGGTCTGGTGCCTTGGAGGTATCCCAAATATTTGAAGGGGAGATGGCATAAGTTATGCTTGGGTTGACTTTCGTTAAAAAGTCCACATGCGCGCTTGTCCAGCCAGCTTCGCTTGGCTCAGCTCGGTTCGGTTCGGTTTCAGGCTTTTAACAATCCCTTTTATTTTGGGCCAAATTAATTAATTAAACTGTTTAAACAGTTAGTTCCCAACAGTTAATCCAAAATTAACTGCTTGACAGTTTATCCCAACAGTCAAGTCATTTGCTATAAATATACCTGTCTCCCTCCATATTTTAACAACTGAAATTTTGAAAACTACAAAACTTTTTCCCAAAAAATATTTCCTCTATTACGACTACTGCATACATCCCATACATGTTATTTATTTTGTCCGGTTGAGTACAAAAAACAAAAAAAAATTGTTCGTAGGCATTAATCATTATTATGGTGCTTGATTAATGTAAAAATCCATTCTATATTGGGAGATAATTATTCATTAACCTGAAGCACGCCGGAGTGAATAAATTTGTCTTAAGGGGATAATTCTACAGGGCTTGGATTTATCTTCTTATATTTTATCTACTTCCAAGTAAGTTTATGAATTTTAATTTATTCAGCAATTATCGTAATAAAATATTCTGTTTATTTCAAATTTATAATATCGGTGATAACAATAATTAAGTCATATTCATTAGTTGGAAAGGGTGGTGAGGGCATGATTAAATTGCATGAAAATTTGGGTTGTCTAAATAGAACTTGGAATTCATTTTAGTAGTTCAATTTTGGACTTGGTGTGTGAAGGAGAGTAGATATCTCAAAAATTAGGAAAAACTGCAACTCAAAATAGAGGGATTGGTGTCTTATCTTAGCATCATTCTAGCCCAACGATTTTTCAAAATATTCTCAATTTTTTAATCTTGAGCTAGTTGGGTTATGAATGTTGAAATGATTTTATTGACAATAAAAGGGAAAGAAAGGAATATAAGACTCGGGTTTTAAATATTTCAATGAACTATTATCAAAGTAATGTTTTAGCATTCAAGTGTTTGTAAATCAACTTTTGTGATCCGTGACCTCATGACTGACATATCTCAATTTATTACTAGAAAAATATGCTTTAATCCGATGATAAAATGAATCTCTTGGACAATATTCAGGCTCACCACTCATCGTTCACTCACCATGAATATGGAGACACTAGTTTAAGTGTTTTTTAGTATATATTTGGGGTTTTGCAGAAATATTATTTTTTGTCTTTGAGTGGGCATTCAGATCAGAGATTGCAAACTCACTTGGTGATTTGAAACGTTGTTGACATATTAATTAAATTATACTCGAGATTTCATTAAATATTTTCATAAGTTTAACTTATAAATATTTTTTTGATAAGTAAATGGATCAATAAAATAAACTCTCCTAAGGGGGAGAAATCCCGTATACAAGGAGTATACAAACGAGAAAGCAAGAAGACATAACCCAAAAAGACTAACCTAACACCTGAAGCTCTTCCAGAAACTCAAGGGAGAGATATAACGACGCGTCATGCCTTTTTGTATGCCAAGAGAGAAGGAGGCTCAGAAAGCAATACCGAATACGAGAAGGATCTAGCTCGACCCCCTCAAAGCATCTCTAATTCCTCTCCTTACAAATAGTCCAAAAGATATAATGATAAACCAATCGCTCAGTCTCCTCCAAGTATCCATCACCTCGCTCACTGCCTGAGGTATAACCCACAAGATCTGGCCTAAAGAAAAAATCAAATCCCAAAGGCCCTGACTCACCTCACAGTGGTTGGCTGTCTATTCCTCCTTCTTTCACAACCAACATCTGCTAGATAACCTGCTCCTTATTTTTTGCAACCCCTCAATAATCAAAATGGTATGTCTGGCCGCGGTCCATATAAAGAAGCGAACCTTAGGGGGCGCATGACTCTTCCATATAGACTTCCAAGGAAGAGAAACACTCCCATTACCCCTTAACACAATATAATATTTCATAACCGAGAAAAGGCCATCCTGATAGCTCATACACCTCAATCCATTTACATTGTTAAAAAAACTAACTAATATAGAAGAGTTAAAAGTGATGCCCTTAACAATTGGCACCTTGGTTAGTTTCAGAACAATACAATGATTGTTGAGAAATATACTAGGTTTAATTGTGTTATAGGGCATACTAGATCTTCAGGGAGTGAATTTTATTATACGCTTGCATAGTCTGTGGACTGTCGAAGATGAAAGCAAGGCCAATATAAATTTTAAGGGAAGTATTGCGAGTTTTGAATTGGTAAACCCCATACAAAATTGATTTAGCTCAAATTTGAATTTTATAGTGGCATATAATTTTCACATTACGTTAGGGATCCCTCAATCTCTATTATAGGATGGAATACTTACTAGTCGTTAAAATCTGTACATCTTTACCATTACTTTGACATGTACTCTTAGTTCAAGAGTTTAATGTTATAGAAATTATTAGGGAAAATATTATGAGTTAATGGTTGTAAATAATCAGTTGTTCGTTTCTAATCACTTGAAACTTTGTTGATTGGGAACTTGGTGCTTGGGAGAAATGGTCCACTAATTTGATAATTGATAAAATTATTGAGTTTTTCCTTCAATTGTTTACCTAAATATTACTGAGTATCCTAATTTTATCAAGGTTTCATTTCTAAAAATTTCCCCCATGTATGAGTATTAAAAATACGAGGATGGTGTAATACCCCATAATTTTATTGATTTTTAATTGAGGACTTAATTGAATTAAATATGAGAAAATTAATTGATAATTAATCCGGAATAAAATAAATATTAACTAGCGAGTTAAGGGTTAGTAAATATTGGTGCAACTTATATTGAATATTACTGAGTGAATAATGTAATATGTGATCATGATAATGTTAAAATTGTCGCGAGTGAGAAGTACGACAATTATGGTAATTAAGTCAGGATGTGCGTGTGAATCCTATCCGGACTAAATTAATAGAATAAAAAGTAAAATGTTTATACATAATCCAAATGGTTATTTCAAGTGCCCCAATGTATCCAGAAGGGTCGAGTTAGTTAGAAAAGTCTATCCGAGAGTTTAGTTTGGATCCCGGGGCACTTTTAGGCAAAATTAACACCCCCACGGGGTATTTTTGTCTTTTGAAAAATTAGTGATAATTAATGGACGAAAATTAGAGAAATATATCTGCAAGTACGTGGGAGAAATTAGGGTAAACAACTGATAAACTAAGGGAGACTCCAAGAGGAAGAAGGAGAAGAGATTCCTAGTACGTCCAAGACCAAACCCACTCACCTTTCACCAAAAACACGATCAACGTGTAGATTGGGAAGAGAGGAACGCATCTATACCAATTTTGTTCAATGATTCATACCTTCACAATAAGTAAAGTGATTATCTTGCTTAATCTAGTGCATATATTATACATGTTAGTGTAGAATTGATGATGTACACATAATGTAATGATTTTTTTGTTGAAAGTGAATAATTAATCGAATCTTTGGTAGGAGATTGCAAGTAGTTGAATCATCATATGTAAATGATATAAATCTGAGTTTTATAAATGAAGCAAACGAATTTAACCTTGGCATTAGGGTGGACATAGATTGTGATTTTGAAAAACTAGGGATTTTGAGGAATTATTGAATTAATCCATCCATATATGAGATTTATTGAGTTTTGATGTTGTAAAGGTGTTAGTGATCATCTAACTGCATGTAAAAAGGTTTTAGTACTATTAATTTTGTGTTGGGTAAAGTTTTATATGAGTTAAGTGAACTAAAATGGACAAAAACGCAGAGTTTGAAAGGTAGGGGACGAACTGGGTAAAAGTCGTTGGAACGACCTGGGGAACTGGAATGTCGTTCGAATGACCTCGTTCGAATGAGAATCTAATGAGATATCTAACGATAATTCAATGTTTAGTTCGTCCGAAGTTCGTTTGAACGACTTATCTAAGGAGATTTCAGAGTTCGGTTTGTTCGAAGTTTCGTTCGAACGAGATTTTAGGCACTTCGAACGAGATTTCAAAATTTTGAAAATTTTCTAGGACGAGCTGAAATTTAGGGAAAATGATTTGAGAATAAGGAATGACTTACGGTTATGTAGAGTGACACATTACTAGAAGTAGTAGCCTGAAATATAGGCTAACTACTAGAAGTATATAAGGGTAAGAGTGAGACCTTAGTGGTGTTCATTTTGTGTAGTGAAATCGATAGAGAGAATAATCGTGCATGGTAAAACATAATGAGTATTGGAGAGAATAGTAATTAATAAATGTTTTTGACAGTGATGATAAGAACTGAACCAACTGGATATTCTATTTTAAATTAATAAAGGACTTATCGCCCGATATTTAATTAGGCGGGGTGTCACACATGGTCTAAAGTGGTGATAAGAAGTTTGGCTTGCATTGCCATAGTCACCACTTTGTAATTAATAATACGAGTTCCCGAAAGGGCGAGTTTTCAAAGGAACTTAACTGTTTTCATGGAGAACATTATCATCATGTAGATATTTTGTTATTTAGTTGAAATTTGGGAAAGTTCTTTACTTTCTGAGTTGGTTTGGATACAAAAATCTTAAACCTTGTGTCTTAGGAAGGGTTATGATGACATATGATTCTTGAATAAAGTGGTGAATTTTCACAAGATATTGAATTGTTGAGCATCACTTAATATGTTAAATAATACAGACTGGTATACTAAATTATGTTTAGAGAACAAAGTGTTTGGTGATTAAGATTGGATGCGATAGAGTTTGATTACATTGTTGGGAACGGAAATTTTGAATTGAAAAGAGAATTTTATAGGAGGATAGGAGCCAAATTGGATTTTAATTGTCCTAGATTGGGGTAGTAGATGATCTAATGCTTTGTTTGAGAGTAGTTGTAATGCTTATTTGGTGTATTTCGGGGTAAAGATCTATAAGCTTGGTTCCGAGTGTTTATAACACTTTAGCGGAATGTTTGCCATCGATAAAGGAAAAATCGATAATTAAGTTGGTGTTTCTCTAATGACATGAGAAAATATAAAATAATATATAGCTCCGTGAGATTCAGAAATCTTATCATAACTTTAAACTTTTATGGACCATACAAATAAAAAGTCCGTGAGTGGAGTGGGTGATGATTAAGTTTGCACGTAATAACTATTATAACTCACAATGGAAATCTCATCTTGGGCTACCACACGCTATATCTTTAAAAATATGAAGTTGACAAGTTTAAGATAATTGTTTTATGAATGTTAAAATGGTTTTTATTATAATCAAAGGAGAATAAACACATGTAAGAGATGCGTTTTAAATATGTCAATGAGCTATTATCAAGACAAGTGGTTGTAAATTACAAGTTGTGTTCCATTACTTCATACATGATCTGGCTCAATTTATTAATAGGAAAGTATGATTTAGGTCGAATGATACTCAATCAGTCGCTAAGTAATTAAAGTTTTTTTTTATAGATTTCTGGATTCGCAGATCTACTAATTTATATGTCGTAATATATATTACTATTGCCTTTGAACGGGTATAGCCAAGGTATCAAACTCACTTAGTGAGTTGGAATAGTTCGCTATCTTAAAAAATAATAAGAAAATCATGATATCATTAGATAGTTGCATTTTCTAGAGTTTACCAGGTACACATATTATTAATATTATTATTTAGTTGGAATACACTAACTAATACATAGAGTTATAAGTTCCCCTTAGGGACTTGCAACTTGATTGGTCTCCATATAACCACTATCAAAGATTATTCTACGCAAGAGTAATACGCTAGGTGTAATTATGTTTTGGGGATTACCGAATCTTCATGGAACAATTTATGTCACACGCTTGCAGTGTGATGAATACCCAAGAGGAAAGGAAGGAAAATTTATCTTTGAAGGGAAGTCTTGTGAGTTATTTCTTAAAGTTAATAAGTACTTCAAGTGTTAAACCTCGAAAAAACTTGACATACTCAAAATTGAATTATATAAAGGCATGGAATTTCATAGTGTTATTGGGGATCCCTTATTCTTTAATAGGTCACTAGCTAAAAATATTGTACATATTTATAGTCGCTTGAAGATGCACTCTTAGTCAAGGATTTCAACATTCTAGACGTGGATGGGGTAAAAATTATGGGTTTTGAGATGTATGTAGTTAGTTATCCTTAGGTTGTTCTTTTCTTATCACTTGAAACTCCAAGGATTGAGAACATGGTGGGTTGGGAAGAACGATCTACTAATATATGTCCATATATAAAAATATGGAGTTTTTCCTTGACCTGATGAGCTTACTATAAGTGGGGTTACTAATTTGATCATGGTGTCATTTCCAAAGCGTTCCCGTCTAAAAATATGAGGATGGTGTGAGCTAGTAATGAAAAGTTTTATTGGCATTACCTTAGTCACCGCTTACATCATCAATAAAATTTAGTTGTTATACAACATAAAAATCGTAATCCCGAAGGTTGATGTATGTGTAGAGCTAAAGTCTTTGTTATGAGATGAGGTTTCACGATAGAATATTGCAAGTTTACCAAACTTGTATCTTCTAGGAAGACAAAGCGAATGCGTGTTATTAATGGGTGTGGTAACTTGGATAAACTGCCAAAATAAATTTAACACCCTCACCTCTTTGTGTAGTTTAAAAGAACTGAGCGAACTTGTAAGCCTTCCTTTTATGGTGATTGGCCATTGAAATACATACAACCTTCCCAACACTTGTGGACATAGGCACTACCTTGGGTATTGTCTAAAATTGGTATATAGGTTTATAGGTCTTAATTATAATACACTAATAATAAACAATAACAAATAAAGAAATTATCACTACTAACTTACCAATTTGGGATGAATGGAGAGGGATGAAATATAAAGAAAGAAACCAAAGATTAACGTGGTTCGGCCCAATGAGGTGCCTATATCCACATGTGATGTGCAGATTGTATGTATTTCAATGGGCAAAGACCATGAAGGGAAGTATTATACGCTCTCTTAGTTCTCTCTATGGGTTTTGCATATGTCTCTTAGGTAGAATATTTCTAAATTCCTTATTCTATGTTATTGAGTTCCATTTATAGGTAGTTATAATAGAGAGAGAGAGAGAGAGAGAGAGAGAGAGAGAGAGAGAATATAAAGGGACAGATGGACTGCCTTTGTAGGACAGACAGTTACACCTTTTACATTCCCAAAGGAAGATACTGATGAGTTTATTACAATATGATAAAAGTGGAATGTTATATAACTTCTTCACATGTGTAGGTGGTATGAACATGAGTGTTGGTATTTTATCACATGATGTAACTGTAAGATGGATGATATTGATGGGGTTAATAAGCGTCATTAATTAATATTGTGTTATTAGTAATGAAACATCAAATTATACTACCGAGACGAGCACATTTATTCCTGAGCCGACCATATTGCCCATAGTCGAGCAGATTCTTGGTCCCTACTAGGGACACATGCCATCCCCTGAAAGGATAATAAAATTTCCTATCTTTAGTGTATAACAAATCCCCCAAGACTTCATTCATGACTGGAAGTTATAGCAGGTTCTCTAGAGTATCGGACCTTTGAATTAATTATTAGGTGAAATCAGTTGATGAAGTATTAAACATTAGGATGCGATCGACCATCAGAATCTGGTCATCTTTAATTCTTCTTGACGTGCACTGAGAGGATGCACAAGTATTATCTTGGAATGGTCAATAAATGTCCATGTGTCACGCGGCTTAGAGTAATCATTATGCGATCTTGGAGTACGCATTACATGAATTTGGGGTAATGAGTCCATCTGTTGACTAAACCTGCAACGACCGTTTCTTTTTCTAACGTTACATTATTTGTCATGATTAAATGAACCTTGTCACCAAACGCAAAGTATTTAAAGGCTGGAAGACTTATTATTAAACTCCCAGTGAGAAAGAGCTTATTCAGTTTCCAGAGCTTCACCTTCTTCGACGAGATTTCTCCATTTTTGGTGAAATTTTTACTTTCTTTCATTTGTCTCTAACTCTCCATAGGATCAGAAGATACACAATTATTTGATCTTTTAAGCTTTTAGGCCTTTTTCTCCTTTAATTTGTTACTTCTTCATAGTCATCATTGTTCATTCTTCTTTTATTTTTGAATCACGTAATGTTTGGTGTTGACTCTTTGAAGGTTAATCATTTAAGTTTCCATTGAGTTAGTTGGTCTAGGATTTTCTCATTTCTAGGGATATTTAGGTTTCGATTTTTATGAAAAATCCATCGCTTTGCCTCTCCTATAGCTCCCAAACCGCACAATACCTTGACCTTGATGGGTTACGAATGATACGTACGTAGATGGTTAAAGTACATGTCTGAGTTTAATGTTTACTGCCCTGATATTTTATCAAGGATGTTTCCAAAACCCCTGAAGGTTGTTTGCCCTGAAGACGAGCCTTGGCACCCAAATTATATGCCCAAGTCAACTTCTTATAGTGTTTCTGCCCATTTCCAAATGGAGATGGAATTAAGGGTTCTGGTTTTGATGATCAAGAAGCGGTCAACTCAGTAAACCATCAGGGAGGCATTAAGCGTGTAGTGAATATTGTGTCTATGTCTACCATAGTCTTGGAATTTTCCCCTGAGAGAGAAATGTCTAACAGAACTGCATCAATGGGACCAATTACGTCCCCTCTCCTATAGAGGAATGAGTAGGTGAAGAACCTATTGATGAGGGGAGTGATCAAGGGAACTTTTCATCTTTTTACAACCCCTCAACCATTAATGCTAGGTGGTATTCTTGTGATATATGAGAGGATGAATTGGACGCCTTGAGCGAAAAATATAGTACCCCTATTTGCATTTCCTATTGGTTTCCCCCTAAAGAAGAGAGGGTTTATGACCTCTCCTCCTTGGATGAAATTTTCCTTCCCTCATGGGCTCTGCAGGTTGAACACTGCTTACACCTTCACCCTGTTATGAGATATATTCTAATTGGATACATCGTTACCCTTACTCAGATTCATTCAAATGCTTATCGAACTATCCTGGAAGCAACGATGTTCTGGAAGGCCCAAATTACATTTGACCTTACTAGGGACGTGTTCAGATATGTTCATGTCCAGGAAGATAATGATAAGGCCCCTCGATAATACTAATTATCTCCAAGAAAGTCATATTTGAGGATGGTAATGGTCATCCAGGCTAGTAATCATAGTTAGAAAGGTCAGTATATGTTTACAAGGGATGATTGGGAATTTAAGACCCACGAGAAGGATATGTCTTGTAAGGTCCCGCATGAAAGGAATGATCTGAACAGAATAAGTACATTTTTATTCTTTGTTACATATTGACACTCTTTAAGTTGTAGTGTTTTGATTCCTTTATGCTTTCTATTAGTGAAGAAGGCCCCAAAACTTCATATTAGAGTGCAAGACTTGGTGGAAGCTTACTGTGTGCCCAAGCCTCTTAAATTCAAAGTTTTATTTTTTGTGTCCAAATTTATAAGCACTGGTTATCAAACCCCTCCTGGTGGAGTTTCTAAAGTTAAAGTAGCCATCCGTGTGTAGTACAAAGTGTTATTTGGATTAACTAGAAGGCAGAAGCCGATCAAGGTTTTGAGATTGAAACTGAAATATGTAATTTCTTTTCTACTCATTTTTGTTATTTTTTGAAAAACTTTCCTGCTTTTCCCTACTATATGTTCGGTACTTTTCTAATCGTTCATATATATGGTTCCTTCTCCCACCTCTTTAGACCATCTTTATGATTCCACATTCGGAATGGTTCCTAGAGAACTCATCATAATAATATTGAGGTCGTGAAGAAACAAGAAGGTTAATACTGAATAGAGGGCTAAAAAGAAGGTGGACACCCAACGAAGGGGTGACATTGAGGAGAGGAAAAAAGGAGAGGTTTCTTCTAGGAGGTTGGCCGAGACTGAAGTTGTTGTTAGGTCTAAGGCGAAAGAAAAAATCCTCCATATCCCCCATTTATGTTTCAGTGGGGGACAAGAGGCCACTGGAAGATCCGACGCCTCAGGGTGATCCCAAGGTTCCCATAGTTGGATCCCCTCCTGATAGGATGCAGATAGAGGGAAGGCATGCTTATCGCCTATTCCGAGCACATGGATCGGCCTCCCATTATGGGGAGCTGGAAGACTTTAAGTGTTATCTTTATCACATGGTGACCTTAGGGGATCTCAAACGGGACCTCGATTCCATCTTTCAGTGTATGAACAAGACGATTGATCTCTATGGCTACCACAATCCTAGTAAGGATTTTGAGTTTATGTTGGAATATGATCAAGAAGCCCTATGGAGGTTGGCCCATCATTGCCTGACAGTGGTAACTTTATCAAATATGTCTTTAAGTATGTATTTACCTTGTACTTTACTCATTTTACTACTTTATAGATTCCCAGTTTTATGGACAAAGCTCTATGGCGACGACCATTCTGAGGGAGAAGGCGGTCACACATTGCGTGGCTTATGAAGAATATGAAAGAGTTATAGACTCTATGACAAAGGAAAATACTGAGTTGAAGGATAATATACGAGAGAAGACATAAAATTTGAAGAAGACTCTCGTTGAACATAAACAGAAGGATGATGAAGCCGTTAATAGGACAGTTTCCCTTAGTCAGGCAGATGAGGTCAACAAGTTGAAAGACCAGACCAACATGGATGCTGCTAAATTGATATGCTTGGAGGAGGCTTTAAATAAAAAATAAAAAATTAGAATTATTTAACCAGGCCTTGGAGACGACTAATCAAAAGCTTGGGCATATCGGAGAATCTTTGGCCAAAGCTGAGGAGGCAGTGGTGGAGGCGTACTAATCATTCGTTAATTATAATACACAACCTGACTGTGACAACCCCACTTTTGATACATAATTCGGTTAGTTACACCAAATTAAATTAAAGTGGAGCGTAAATATGTTGGCATTAGAAACATAATTTAAATAAAATAAATAACAACTATAATAAGTGAAAACAACTCGTAACCATTAATTGCAATAACCCATCAATAATTTAAAATTGAAAATATAAAATGCCAATACATGCGGCCAACATAAAAGTGGAAAGAGTAATACAACAATTCTCTCATATCTCAAGGCTAAACAAAATGATATTAATCTCTGATACCACCCTAAAGAAGAGGGAAACAAAAGACAGGAGTTGAAATAGAATAACTCCACGGATACAGGATTCCTAAGATAGATATTATATCATCAAACTCTATAGTCTATTGTCTAGCGGGAAGAGGACCTGTTATATAATATATATAAGAGAGGCCCATGAAAGAATATAGACGAACGTCAAAGCAAGAGGATAGGATATAAGATTATAAGATGTACTTATAATGAACGTACACTAGTCATGACTCGTCTCCAATAATTAAGTTGTCTGGATTAATTTCCCAAACGATGTTCGTAGGTTGTGACTAGACAACCCAACCGAAGTGTAAGGAGTCTTAATTAAATAGCATGATTAATTACTATTAATCCATTTTTAATGTTCCTACTCGGAATAATTCTTTTCATTTAAAAACCCTTAACAGTGGTATAATTTGTTTTATCCAGTCTCTTAACAGTAGGATATTTCTTAAAGCATAAAAAAATTCCAATTACAATAATACAATATATTATACATCACACATGTATAATACATATCACAATCGACATAATAACCATAGTCATCATAAAGGGATATCTATCGTTGCCTATGGGAATAATTCGTAATGCTGGGCCTACCTCGAACAGTCCTAAATAGTACGCAGAATTGCAAATACAGTCCTTCCGGCTCCGATTGGTTTATTCCCATCACGACAACAATGGGACCAACTCGGATATAACAATCATACACTAATCGTACAATAGTGTACCTACAAATTGGAGGATCAACCTAACATGTTCGCAACAACCATATAAAACAACACTCATAAGTGTATACACATATGTATAATCGTCAGAAGTGATCCTTTTGGATTTATAGAGAAGCTTTCTCTTTGAGTTAAATCATTTTCTCTCAAATAATGCCTCGCTTCAATAAAAACTTTTCAAAACCCTTTTATACCTTCTTGAGGTCCAAAACCTTTTAAAATAACCTTTTAGTTCATCATTCAAGTATATAACAATAACAATTAATACAACCTCCAACGGAACAACAAACCAAAAATATCATTTCTTAAAATTTTCCCCACGAATTTGCCTTGATTTTTAAATTGCAGTTTTGAGGCAATTCTTAGCCTTTTTGGGAAAAAATGTATGAGTGATAAAAATGTAGAGAACATGATTTTTTGCGAGGCATTGAGGAAGAAATAGCCATTTTCAAAACCAAAATAGCGCAAGACAATGTTTAAGATGGTGATTTAAGTTTTAAATTATTCCTAGTTTACCCAATTTCATAGATTTCTCAAATTCAAGAGGTTGTTCTACAATTAATCCATAGAATGATGTTATTGCAGTTGTATCTACATATAGGGTGATCCTAATACATTGCATATAATTTTTAACATCAATTTCATATTGATTTAGGGATCCAAATACATGTCCATGTGAAATTTCATTAT
This sequence comes from Sambucus nigra, assembly GCA_949130495.1. Taxonomy (NCBI): domain Eukaryota; kingdom Viridiplantae; phylum Streptophyta; class Magnoliopsida; order Dipsacales; family Adoxaceae; genus Sambucus; species Sambucus nigra. The sequence continues at coordinate 59,304,603 of OX422223.1, read as the reverse complement.
AGGTTCATAGTATACACATCTAGGTTATTAACTTGCCTTGGATTTGTAGGGAGAAGTTGAATACATTTTGTGAATCCTATCTTCTTTTAAAAATCCCTTATCATTTATTCTCTTCTTATCTTTTAGATTTCTCTATTGTCTCTCTCTAGCTCTCAACCAAAACCATAGCCTCTTTTGTGTGTAATGAGAAAAGAAGAGTTCTTCTCTAACTTTTCTATTTATACCTTGGGTTAGTTTAATTACAAAAATTCCATCGACCCAAGTTAACCCTCTCGATCCTTTTAGGCGTTAATTCGTTTCAGATATTTAATTCACATATTCATATCGGAATGTATTCATTTTAACTTTTCATTTCAAAATATTTCGAATATATATACAGACATATTTTTTCGCGTTAATTAATTATACGCTTTTTAATATTTTGTCGCAAAGTATTATTTTTTAGTCGAGAGTTTTTCAATTAGTTTAATTTCAATTCAGTAAAAAATATGGGGCATTACATTCTCCCCCTATACGAATAGGATTTCATCCTCGAAATCCAAAATAAAGAAAATCAATTCAATTCAAGTCAAGTAAGGTAATTTCGCACGTACCTTCGGTGAAGAGATGTGGGTGACTAATTCACAAGTAATCCTCTCTCTCCCAAGTGCCCTCGGACTCATCATGATGACTCCATAGAACACGAACAAGAGGAATGAATTTTGACCACAACTTCAACTCATGACGTACTAGGATCCTAATCGACCTCTCCTTATAGCTCCCGTCGAACTGCAGCTCAACCCCGTCCAAATCTTTGTGTAGGTGTGAGTCCTTGGGACACAAGAGCATCCTCAACATGGATACATGAAAAATATCATTTACCCACTGGAGATATTCGGGTAGGGCTAAACGATAGGCAACCGACCCCACCCTGTCCAAAAGCATAAACAGACACACGTATCGCGATAAGAGCTTCCCTTTGGCACCAAAGCGAACAACGCCTCTCATGGGTGAGACCCTCAACAGGACCTGGTCCCTAACGACAAACTCTAACTTCATTTGCCTTGTGTCATCATAAATTTTATGACAATCATGTGCGGTATTCATCCGTGCATGAATCAATTCAACCTTCTCCGAGGTCTCCCGAACAATATCCAAACCCAGTATCTGATGCTCTCTGAACTCCAACCAATATGTAGGCGATTGGAAAGGCCTTCTGTATAAAGCGTCGTATGGTGCCATGCCAATAGTCTGTTGATAAATATTATTATATGCGAACTCCACCACTGGAAAATGGGTATCCCAACCACCTATGAAGTCCAACACACAAACTCGCAAAATGTCATCCAAAAACTAGTTCACCCGCTCTGTCTGGCCATCCAACTGAGGGTGGAACGTAAGGCTCAAACTTTACTAAACTCACATCGCCTCCTGAAGATCGCCCCAAAAGTGAGATGAAAATATTACCACAGTCGGACACGATATCATGGGTTACGCCATGCCACTTCACAATGTCTATAATAAACATCCTAGCGTACTATTTTACCGTATAATCCATCCTCACAGGAAGGAAATAAGACACCTTTGCTAGTCTGTCCACGATGACCCAAATCGAATCATGACTGCACTGCTATCTCAGCAACTTAATGATGAAATCCATAGAGATGCTTTCCCATTTCCACTCGGGAATGGACAATGGCTGCAAAAGTGGCACACTACGAGATAAACTCAACTACATCATGCTTTAACCCAACCCCCAATACATATGGTGCATGTCCTGATACATCTTATCACCTACGGGGTGAACAGTGAATCTAGATCCACGTGCCTCAAATAATAAGGCCTTGCGCAACTTGTCATCATTGAAAAAAAGAATTCATTCCTAATAACAAAGTCCCCCATCAGAACCAATCGAGAAACCTCGAATACCACAGGACATCAACACCTTCACCTTATCCTAACAAAAGTCATCAGAAGACTAGGACTCTATAACCTGCTCAACTATTTAAACTGATACAAACACAGTCTCCATAAATTCTCTGCCAACTTCAATGCTACTCATTCCTTCCACCGAGGTTTCCAAATGTCTGACAATTAAACATTCTCCCCACCTCTAAGGGGGACAATGACATTGCGAATCTCTGACTCAATGCATCGACAACCACGTTTTCCTTACCCAAGTGGTACTCTATGTCAAAATTATAGTCCATTACATATTCCACCCATCTATTATGCCTCATGTTCAAGTTCTTTTGTGAGAACAAGTATGAAGACTCTTATGGTATGTTAACAATGTAAATGTCTCCCTAAGTAAGTAGTGTCTCCACGAATACAGGGCGAAAGAAATCGATGCCAACTCTAACTCATGAGTTGGGTAACGATCTTCACGAGGCCTTAATTTCTTCAAAATATAGGAAATCAGTCTCTCCTCCTGCATCAGAACAACTCCTAACCCATGTAATGATGTATCAGTGTACACACGGTACTCAACCCCATCTTTTAGCAACTCAAGGATTGGTTCTGACGTAAGCTTATGAAATACCCCGTACTTTTAAAGATATTTAAATTAAACTGTGGATGTATTTTGGTAATTGGAAGAATTATTATGAATAGTAATTCTGGGATTAATGAGTGAAATAAAATAAATTTAATGTTATAAAGTGAATAGTAAATATTAGTTTTCAAGTGTCGGACTAATATTTACATGAATTATATTTTCTTACGAGACTAAGAATATGAGTGGATTATTTATAATTACATGTCGCAGTTGGGTAAAGTGACAAAGAAAAATATTTTAAATTAAAAACACACGTATTGAACTTGTTGGGTCAAAATAGTGAATTTTAGTTAAGTGACTCGGATGGAGATTTTGACTCCGCCATAGGGTTCGGAATGGTCGAGATTGTCAAAATAGAGTACCTGGGGGTAGTATTTGGGTTCCGGGCATTTTTGGACTAGTAGGGACTCGTAAATGAGTACACGAGTCATTTAACAATTGGGTATATACCAAATTTTGGGTTTAATAAGAGAAAACCCTCATTTTTGCCCCAAAATCAGATCTAAGAGAGAGAAATAGAAGAGAGAAGGGAGAAAAGAAGAAGAAGAAGAAGAAGAAGAAGAAGAAGAAGAAGAAGAAGAAGAAGAAGAAGAAGAAGAAGAAGAAGAAGAGAAGAAGGAATTCCGGGCCAAACTTCGCGGGATTCGACTCGGGGTCATCGGATTTAATCCACGAGGCAAGTGTTTAACTTGCTTTATGATTAAGTGTGTTAATTTCTCATATTGTAGTTGGTATATAACTAAAAATTTCTGGGTTGAAATTTCGTGGATCAAACGGGGTTTCTGAAGATTAAAATGGATATAACTCAATTAATACCCAATTTGAGAAACTTGGAATTTATTGAAATTAATTATTGAAAATGGGATCTAGGATGAATATAAACCTTTATATATGTGTATTTATGGTTGTTGAGGTTGGTTGATGATGAGAGAGGAGATAAAAAGCTTAGAGGTGTTTTAATGGAGGTTTGGATTTTTGGAGAAGAAGGCGAATAGTGACCAACGTCACTTCTGGACTATTTCGACTAGGAAGACAGTTGATTCAGCTCTCGATCAAAACATGAAAGTTGTATATCTTTTCGATACGGTCGCATGGGCACCGACCCGTATTTTTCTGATTTTTTTTTCGATTTGATATGATTTTTCTAAGAAAGAAGTTCCGGGGTTAATCATTAACTGGGAAATCATACCGAAAATTGGAAAAATAAAGGCTATAATTGTTTGGAGATAAATATTTAGGGTTCCTAAAAATAGTGTGGGGACTTCTAAATATTTTTTTTAGTAAGGCGTGTACTATGGGTTAGTTGAAAGTGAAATCCAAGATTTACCCAAATAGGGGTATTCGTGAGGAATAATAATTAAAGAGATATTTAGGTGTGATATGAATATTAAATAAGGGAATACGTATTGGGGTAGTGTTTTAATTGTGTGACGGCTTATATTATTGCGAATGAGAATGTTCGAGGTTATTGGCTATCGTTATAAGAGTTTGGAAATTATAGCCATAGTATATTGAGAAGGGATATAAATAATATATATACGATGTCGTTAAAGTATATATATTATGAGACGAATGAATATATCGGGGTTGTTGATGCTATCATTGTACGGTGAGAAAAGCTCAAAAAATAAAATATTGGGGATTAGTAAAAAAAAATTGATAAATGCGTAGGATATTCGAGATATAAATATACTACATGGGGAATTTATTATACGGGTTGTGCATATGCCCGAATGTTATTATATACGTGGGTTCAATAATTACCTATGGGGAATTATGTATAGGTGAGAGAAATACCTATAATTATAATATGGTTGTGTAAATACCTAATTGATGGTATATTTATGTAGGTGGAATGTGTACCTATATGATTGTTTATTATGTGTATGACATACCTACCATACTTGCTATCACGGGAGGTTTGCGTTCGGACAATCTTATCATGTGTTGCCTTTGGGGGGATTTTAGATTTGGTACCTCAAGAACATAGGACTATGAAGGGCTTATTTGTGAGTCGATAAGTCTGCTGAATGTGGGAACGTAGGTATGTGCGTGACCCATGGATGTGTGAACTATGTTCGCCTCCAATATATGTGATTTGTATTGTTACAGTTCCTGAGTGATGTGGAACATGTGAACCTTTAGCAGAGTATGTGTGTACCGCTGTTAAGCCTATGGGTGCCAAATATGGATATATGTATTTTGATTAACATATACTTGAGATAATCCACGGATGCTTAGTAAATGAGAATGACTAAGCCACTCATATTATAGTTCGGTGGATGATTAATATACTTGTTGCGTATAGTATATTGTTTATATATATATGAGATGAGATATCATATAACCTAACCTTGTATAAAGTGTAAGGAATGAATAAAGTGTGATATTACTTCCGGTAAATGAATATACGGATTTATATGAATATGAATCTTATGTTCTAATGAGAACTATTAATAAATACGGGATGGTATAAATATGGTATGTACTGAAGGCCTAATGGATCTCGATGATCAACATTGTCACGTAGTAGTGTATCGGGGGGTTTCTTGTTTGGATTTCGCTTCGCGAGACACCCCACGCACGAACGTAACGTAATGTTGGGAATGGGGAGAACTTTAGTCCTTAGTACTTGAATTGATGAGGATTATTAGAAGATGGGTAATTACATTAATTAGGCAGGGTAGCTTAACTAGGTTGTTTAAAAAGGTATGCGATAGTTGTAAACTATTAGAAGAGGGGTGAGGTGTATCTCATGTGAGAGCGATACCAGTTTAAATATGAGAAATAACATATTTTAAAATATAGATTTTAAGCACTTGCTATATTGTTTTCAAAACTCAGGCTCTGACTCGTTTCTCTATTTTCCCCTCTTGCTATATCTATCTCTCTCTCTCTCTCTCTATATATATATATATATATATATATATATATATATATATATATATAGGTGTCCAGACACAGGGATGGCTGGATGATGATTCTTTCGAGTTAGACGCTTGCTGCAGCAGTTCTAGATGCAAGCAGGTTTATATTAGACACTTTTATCATTGAGATCTAGATAGGAGGTATTTTAGAAACAATCGGGCTTATGTCCCAACTGTACTCATTTATTCTTTTATCACCTTTTAGTGCGACATTCGATTTGGTTGTATTATTGTACCGAGTGTTCGATTATTTTATTTTATTTCATTTCAGTTGCGGCGTATAAACTGTTGTAATTTTTTTTTGAATGGTTTGGTTAAAAAGATTTGTTAATATAAAATTTTGACGCCGGCCTAATAGGATATTAATAATTAAATTGGTTTTCGATAGTGACGCTAAGAATGAACCATATGAGACTCCTGTTTTAATTTGATATAGGAGTGATCACCCGGTATTTTATTAGGCGAGGTGTCACAGCTTATCCTTTAAAGTGTCGAAAACCTCCTCACACTCTGAACTCAAAACTAAAGTAACACCCTTCTTTGTCAAATAGGTATGTGGACTCGTAATATTTGAGAAGCCCTAGGTAAACCTCCGATAGTAAACTGCTTGACCTAGAAACTTCGAATCTCTATCAGCGTAGTGGGTTGTCCCCACTCGATAACCGTCGTAACCTTTCTAGGATCGACGACAATCCCAGCCACCATCACCATATGGCCCAGAAACTATAGCTCTCATAGCCAAAACCCGCACTTGGAGATCCAAGCATAAAGTTGATGCTCCCTCAAGGTCTAAAGAGCCAAATGAAAATGTTCGGTATGCTCCTCCTTGGATCGTGAATAGATCAGGATATCGCCAATGAATACGATAATAAACTGATCCAAGAATAACCTAAATACATGGTTCATTAAATCCACGAATAGTGCAGGCACATTGGTCAAGCCGAACAGCAAGACCTAAAAATCCTACGAACCATACCGAGTCAGGAACACTGTCTTCAGGACATCGTCCTCTCGAATCCTCAATTGGTGATAACCAGAACACGAATCAATCATCGAAAAGAACGAAGCCTCCCTCAATTAATCAAACATATCATCTATGCAAGGTAACATATACTTGTTCTAAATTGTCACCTTGTTTCACTCCCGATAGTCGACGCACAATAAAATTGAACCATCCATTTTCTTCAAAAAGAGCATTGGAGTTCCCCAAGGTGAGGTACTCCTACAAATAAAAACTTGGCCCAATAGCTACTAAATCTTCTACCTAAGCTCCCTCATCTCTAAGGGTGCCATACGGTATGGGGCCATTGAAATCGATCTCATGACCGATGCTAACTCTATGCAAAACTATATCTCACGAGATGGAGGTAAACTAGGAACCTCAGCAAAGATGTTCACGAACTCCCTCATTATATGGATCAAATCTAAAGAAACGGACACCCCATCAGGAGAATACTCCTCAATGTAAAATAGGTGTGTGCTAGTTCCACCCTCTATATTAGGTAATGCTGTTAGGTACATCTCCTGACTGAGAATGGTAAACGTGATCGCACTCCCATGACAATCAATCTGGGAATGTCATGAAGATAACAAATTAAACTCTAGAATTGCATCATAGGTATGCATCTCAATCAAAATAAGGTCGATGGAGAAGTGAAGTATTCCAATCTCAACCGCGACCCCTCAACAAACATGCAGAAGGTCTGTACCACCCAAAGGTGTACTCACATGGGAAACTATAGCCTCTGCAACCTCTATCATCCCCGACGCCCTAGAAAACCCATAACTAGCAAACGAGTGTGATTCAACAGTGTCAAAAAGTACTCTAGCATGAGAACTATAGAAAAATTACGTACCCTGAATCGCTGGTGGTCCCACCTATGGATGAACAGGATGAACATTATATACATGCCCATTGTATAACTGTGACTGAATTGTCACCGCTGGTGCTGGTGGCACTGCCAGAAATGGTGGTGGTGCGGGAGCACCTGTTGCTACTGTGCTCTATCTCCCTATGCATGTTCTCGGGGACAAGCCCTCCTCATGTGTCCTGTCTTGTCGCACTGGAAGCATACAATGGGACCCCCATGTCATGTCTGTTGTACCAAAGCTTCGATGTTGGCTGATTGGCCCGATGTTAATCTCTTGCAATATAACCTTGGTGGACCTTCCCTCTCTGGATTTAGCCATGCTATGACTGACCTTGATCTGGAATGGTGGAAGAGCCTGAATGGACTGACCCTAGTCCTATTTCCCATTGTGACGGCCTATGAATCACTAGGCCGGATTATTATCCCCCTAGTGGGCCCTATTGACCCACAACTATGACCTCCTAGGGCCTACACTACGGGATTGTCGCCCCTCTCTTGCTTACCACATGCTCAGGATGAACATTACAGTGATGCAATGCTGCATTGACCGCTACCTTGTAACTATCGAAAGACGAATTCTCCAGAAAGAAAACCCCCAATTCGCTAAGATAGGCCCTCAATGAACCTCTAAATCTTTAAATCCTCATCTTCCTGCACCTCAGTATTGAACTCTACCAATGAGGTAAGCTGTCGGACATACTCAAAAACTGAACTAATCTACTTTAAGGTGTTAAACCTCCTCCTCAAAGCCACACGTTATGCGGGAGGCACAAACTTCGCCTCAAAATGCGCCCAAAAGTTAGTAATAGGCATAATATCACACTGAGATATGGAAGTAATGGACTCCCACTAGCACAACGCCTCCCCAATTAGAGGGAAGGTAGTTAAAATCTATTTCTACACCATGGTGCAGTCAACCAATCTCGTATATCACATATGTAATCGGGTGCAATAGTTTAAAGTGATGGATATATATCATGCCAAAACTCCTAACTCCCGACAAAAGTAAACCCTCGTGCATTGAGTGTCTCACAAGTGAAATCGAAACAATAAACCCCTCCCATGCACTTCGGCACTCACAGTCGGTCGTGTCAGATCAGTGGATCGAATAATCCTTGAAGTCATAGAATATGAAAACCTAATAGTAAAGATCTAAGTATCAAAGAAATTATGCATACAAAAAGTAACAGATGCCCTTGGATCCCTAAGGTGTCTAAAACTCGGGTGCTTTAATACCAACAGTGACAACCCTGATTTTTATATGTAATTCGGTTAGCTATGCCAAATTAAATTAAAGCTTAGCATCAATATGTTGGCATTAGAAACAGAATCTAAACAAAATAAATAACAAATATAGCAAGCAAAACCAACTCATAACGAGTAACTGCAATAATCCACCAGTAATATCAAAATGAAAATATAAAATGCCAATACATGCGACGCCCAACACAAAACTAAAAAGAGTAATACTACAATTCTCTCAAATCTCAAGTCTAAACAAAATGATATTAATCTCTGATACCACCCTCAAGAAGAGGGAAACAAAAGACAAAAAATGAAATAAAATAACTCCACGGCTTATGGAATCCTAAGATTGATATGACATAATCAAGCTCCATAGTATATTGTCTAGCGGGACAAGGAACTGTCATATAAAATATATAAGAGAGGCCCAAGAAACAAGATAGACGAATGTGAAAGCAAGACGATAAGTGATAAGATTGTAAGATGTACTCATAATGAACGCACACTAGTCATGTGACTACCCAACCCAACCCAAGTGTAAGGAGTCTTAATTAAATAACATGTTTAATTACTATTAATACATTCTTAATGTTCCTAGTAAAAATAATTCTTTTCATTTAAAAACATTTAACAATGTTATAATTTCTTTTATCCAGTATCTTAACAGCAGGATATTGCTTAAAGCATAAAAAATATCCTCATCAGAACAATACAATATATTATACATCAAACAAGTATAATATGTCACAGTCGGTGTAATAGCCATAGTCAGCATAACGATACATATATCATTGCTCGGGGGAATAAGTCATCGTGTTGGGCCTACCTCGAACACTCCCCACTATTACAAGGAAATGAAAATATAGTCCTTCTGGCTTCGGTTGGTTTATTCCCATCATGGCACCAGTGGGACGACCCCGGATGTGACAGTCATACGATAATCGTATAATAGTGTACCTACAAACCGGAGGAGCAACCCAACATGTATGCGACAACCATATAACACAACACTCATAAGTGTATCCATACATCTATAATCATCACATGTGACCATTTTGGATTTATAGAGAAACTCTCTTTGAGTTAAATAATTTTCTCTCAAATAATGCCTTGCTTTAATAAAAACTTTTCAAAACCTTTTTATACCTTCTTGAGGTTCAAAACCTTTTAAAATAACCTTTTAGTTCATCATTCAAGTACAGAAAAAACAGTCAACAATCAATCATTTGAGACAATCTCTAACGAAATAACAAACCAAAAATAACATTTCTTAAAATTTTCCCCAGGAATTTGCTCGGATTTTTAAAATGCAGTTCTGAGGCATTTATGAGCAGTTTTTGGAGAAAACGTATCAGTGAACAAAATGCACATAACATGATTTTCTACAAGGTAGTGCGAACGAAATAGCCATTTTGGGACCTAAAATAGTGCAAGACAGTTTTTAAGATGATGACTTCAGTTTTAAATGATCCTTAATTTACCCAATTTCATAGACTTCTCAAATTCAAGAGGTTGTTATACAATTCAATCCCTATAATGATGTTATTGCATTTGTATCTAGTTGGAGGGTGATCGTAATACATTTCATATCATTTTAACATGAATTTCATATTAATTTAGGGATCCAAATACATGTTCAAGTAAAATTTCATTATAGGTTCATAGTATACACATCTAGGTTATTAACCTGCCTTAGATTTATCGGGAGAAGTTGAATCCCTTTTGTGAATCCTCTATTCTTCTTGAAATCCCTTAGACTTTCTTCTCTTCTTCTTTTTGAGAGCTCTCTATTGTCTTTCTCTCTCTCCCCCCCACTAAAACCCTGGCCACTTTTGTGTGTAATGAGAAATCAAGAGTTTTTCTCAAACCTTTTCATTTATACCTAGTGTTAGTTTAATTACAAAAATGTCATTGACCCAATTTAAACCTCTCAATCTTTTTACGCATGAATTCGTTTCCAATATTTAATTCACGTATTCGTATCGGAATTTATTCATTTTAACTTTTCATTTCCATATATTTCGAATATATATACGGACATGTTTTTTCGCGTTCATTAATTATCCGCTTTTTAATATTTATCACAAGGGATTATTTTTGTAGTTAGGATTTTTTCAATTAGTTCCATATTCAGTAAAAAAATGCGGGGTATTAGACTGACCTTCTTTTTTTATGGTTGTGATGAATTGAAGAAGGGGGTTATAAGACACTCTCCGGATGTAGCCATCGAAGTTAAGAAATGGGAGGGTGATGAGGCATAGGCTACAACACTCGCAGCCGAATAGTTCCAGCAGGAGTGTGCTTGTGAGGACGAGAAAATTATTGACACTGATCATGATCCTTCCAATAAGGATGATCTTCTCCCCACTGAAGTCACTGTCTTTATTGATGCCCCTACTCCTGCGATTACTAATGATGTTCCATTGACCTAATTTTCAAGTGTTTTATAGTTGAGTGTATTTGACTATGCATGTAATAAACATGTTTATGTCTTTTGTCAATCCTTTATCACATTTGTTATCTTTTCAGCATGTTTATGCTTATCATTCGGGTTTTAAAAATATGTTTATGCGTTTGTCTTGGTCCTAGTATATGCCCAATGTTTTGCACCACTAAATTTTGCGTATGTCTTAGACCCAGTTAGTTCCAGTCCTATGGACTTATTGTGACATTTTACCTATTGTCCATGTCAACGTATTAAATTCTTTAGAACATGGGAGGGGTCTGCTAACAGTCTAGTCTTACGATCATGTGGTCGACTGGTTAGCAACTTAATATGCCTTATTAGCAACTAATTTTGGATGAGCTTAAGTTATACTAACTTAGGATCTGCTGACACTGGTGCTGACTTATAGGCCGTATTGATGGATCTGGTCATCATTACCAAGTGTCAGCATTGGTTATCAGAGTCAACCAAATTTATTAGGATTTATCGTCTCATTAGTCATTTATGGTCCGATCTTATCGTCCATAAGACTAAACTGATTTCCCATACTTGGTAAGACTTTTTTTGTGATCTATAATAAGACGATATGTCCTAAGATGAGATTGTACATGAAGTTAAACTTCTTGTTCGAGACCTGTATATAGACGAATCCATACATGAAGTGTTTGGCGGATCATTTTAATGATGTGTACATATCTCACACCCATAAAACAAAGAAAAAATTGAGGTAACAACATTCTTGGAGGAAATAGGAACTTCTCATTCCTCACAAAATTGAATTACAAATAAGAAAAAGACTTTACATTTCATTACTAATAGCCCTTCCTCAAGTACTAGGCGTTCCACAGATTTTTGAATTGCTCTCCTTCCAAGGTCTCAGTACTGTATTTTTCGGGTCGTATGATGTCACTTATTGTATATGTACCATGTCAGTTGGTTTCCAGCATGTTTCCCTTCTAAATGACCTCTTTAGAGCATAATTCCCCAATTTTAAGGTTCTCGATTCTACCCTCATGTTGTAAAATTGAGCCGCTCGTTACTGATACACTACAACTCTAAGCATTGCGTGCTCTCTTACTTCCTATAACATATACATATCTAGTCTTCTCATCTGGTATTTTCATGGCTATTTAAAACTAAGGACACGATGACTAGGTATACCGATTTCTATTCGAACTACTTCCTCTGTTCCAAAATCCATCATATAGGGTGTTTCACATGTCGGTGTTCTTGGAATTCTTCTAGATGCCCATGGGACACTCTGAAGCTCATTGATCCAGTTCCCCTTTGCATTGTCCATCCTTTTCTTTATCCCATTACGTAAAATCTTATTGGTCACTTATGTATGTCCATTGCACTATGGATGAACTCGAGCAGAGTGTAGCTTTTAGATTTCGGGGGGCGAGCAATAATATTCAAATTCTTGGTTATCGAACTGTGTACCATGATCAATGATGAAGTCTTAGGGCATATTGTACCAAAAAATAATGTTCTTTCGGATGAATTAAAAGACTTTCTCATATGTCATCTCAACTAGGGGTTCGACCTCCACCCATTTAGTGAATTAATCTCTTGTTACCGTTAAGTAGTTGAAGATGCCTATAGTTTTTGGCGAGGGTCGACAAAATATATTCCCCACATTGCCAATGGATAAGGGGAGGTTATCGGAGTGAGGGATGTCCCTGGAGTTCGGTGGATGCATGCATATTTCCAATACTTATCATATTTCTTGGCATAGTCCGTGCAATCTACCTTCATATTAGGATAGTAATAACGAGGTCATGGGGTAAGAAAAGTCCGACATATAAGGACCATAGGGGAAGATAAATTTCATCTAAGCTAGAGATGTCACGAACTCTCTCTTCACTAGTTGGCAACCTAGTGGATATGCTAATAGGGATACTATATTTTTCCATCAAGGCATCCAATTCTTCCTCTGATATATCACAAGTATACCACCAAGCATTAGTAGTCGAGGGGTCATAAGAAGCTTAAGAATCCCTTTCATCACTCCCCTCATTAATTGTTACTTCGCCTACTAGTTCCTCTGCAGGGGGTGGGATGGAATAGGTCCCACTGACACTGTTATGTCAGACATTGCTTTCTAAGGGGAAGAGTCCAAGTATATTGTATACATAAACATGTATTCACTAAATGATCAATGCCTCCCAGTTGTTCTATAGAGTTAACCTCCTCTGGATCCTCAAAACCAGAACCCTCAAATCCCTCTATGTTCATAAATGGGGAAGAACCATCAAAACAAGTTACCCTAGGCGAATAATTAAGGTGCCCAACCCGTCTTCGGGCAAACAACCTACAGGGTTTTTGGAAACTTCATTGCTAAAATATCAATGCAATCAAAATCTAACTCAGATAAGTACCTTAACCATCTATGCACGTGGGGTTCCTAACTCATCAAGTTCTAGGTATTGTGCGGTTTGGGGACAAAAGGAGAGGCAAAACCAATGATTTTGCACAAAAACCAAAACTCAGAAAGCCTAAAAAATGGAAAAATCCTTGGCCAACTAACTCAATGGCCACCTAAACAATTAACCTTCCAAGAGTCAACACCAAATAATATGCAATTCAAAAAAAGAAGAAGAATGAACAGTGATGACTATGAGGAAGTTACAAAGGAAAGGATAAAGAACCCTAAAAGCTTAAGGGATCGAAAGTTGCGTACCTTCAGATCCTATAGAGATTCAAAGACAAATGAAAGAAAGCATAAATTTCATCAGAAATAAGGTGAAGCTCTTAAACTAAATAAGATTTTTATCTCTCTCTTAAAAGGCTTAGAATAATTCAATAGAAGTGGTATTTCAAATAAAGGGGCTTCCGGCCTTTAAATACTTTGCTTTTGGTGACAAGGTTCATTTAATCATGACAAATGACATCACGTTAAAAAAAGGAATGATCGTTATAGGTTCAGTAAATAGACGAGTGCATTACCCCAAGCATGAGTAATAAATACTCTAAGAACTATTACAAGTCAATTGGAACGTGGTCATCAATTTCCCAATCCAAAATATTTTAAGTGCATCTGCCCTTTGTGCACCGAGAAGAATTAAAGATGACAAGATTCCTGAAGGCCGACCACATCCGACTATTTAATACTTTATCCATTCATTCCACCTAACAACTACTCTGAAGGTCCGATACTCTAAAACACCTGCTCCAAGTCACAGTCATAAATGAAGTCTTGGGGGATTTTGTTATACACTAAATATAGGAGACCTCATTAGCCTCTCAAGAGATGATGCGTGTCCCCAGTAGGGACCAAGAATCTTCTCTGTTGTGGGAAATATAGTGGGTTCAGGTATAAATGTGCTCATCTCGGTTGTATAATTGACTGTCTCATTACTATTAAAACAGTTTTAATTAGCAACCTTTATTGACCCCATCAACGGCAGCCTTACTCTAGTTACATCACATGATAGAATACCAGCAGTCATGTTTATCCCACTTGCACATGTTAAGAAGTTATATAATATTCTACCTTTATCGCATTGTAATAAACTCATCATTATCTGCCTCTTGTAATGTAACAGTGTAACTACATGACCTATAAAGGCAATCCACCCGTCCCGTTATATTCTCTCTCTAATAAATACCGATAAATGGCATTCAATCCCACATAATAAGGGATATAGAAATATTCTACCTAAGAGCCATATGAAAAACCCTAGAAAGAATTGAGCGAGATTGTAATCCTTCCCTTCATGGTGATTTCCCGTTAAAATACATATAATATGCATAACACATGTGGACGTAGGCACTGCATTGGGGCGAGCCACGTTAAAATCTGCATTCCTTATTTATTCCTTACCCCTCTCCATACATCCCAAATTGGCAGGTTATTAGTGCTAATTAGTTTATCTGTTATTGTTTATTTTTAACATATTACACCTAAGACCCATAAAACCCTATACCAATTTTAGACGATAACAATAATATTTACATAAGAGCATTATTTACTTATGATCATCATTAAGTGGGAAAGAAATGTGTTAGGATATTAAACTAAAAAATCATATAAGATAGGGAGTGAAATACCAAGATTCGCCAAAGTATACTGGAATCGATTTAAGATTAAGTGATAAGATTATTGTTGAGATTTTTTTATTCATTGCCCAAAAAAGAAGCCACAAAACCACAAAATACGTTATAGCATAAGCACCATATCAATATTAAGCACGAAACTAACGCACACTCATAATCCATAAACATAAATTTTAATCCGACCCATCAACTTGCACAAGAAAATACTCCAAAAATCTTTCGAGTCCAGGCTCCATTATTTTACAAAAGCCAATTCTCATAGGACCTCGTAATCTACCTTTACTGAAGATAAATTATTATGTTTATGGAACAGTTGGATCATAAAAAAATGATATCCACAATTGTTGTTAGAATATATGGGATTAAAATTTTACACTACTGCATATGGGAAAGAACATCAAAGGTTTGAGCTATTCGTGTTGTCAATGAAATTAGTTATGGGGCCATGTGGTGCATTTTAGAAAATTATTGAATTAGTGGTTGTTATCTTAACCAAAATAAATCAATAAATAAGAGATTAACTTTACAACAGTATGAAAAAAGGACTTCAAAGTTAGGGTTAAGATTTTAAATCATTTTACGGGAAAGTCATTAAAAAGGGAGAGCTAAAAATTATGAGAAAGTAAATAAGAGGTGATAAATGCATAAATCTTGAAATGGTTCGACATGAAATAAAAATTACTAATTTATGTCAATCTAGTTTGATACAAGAACACAATAGAACTAAAATCGTGATGTGGTGTTATTTCTATCCATTAAGAATCATGAATATGTAATGGGAATTTAAGAAAGTTGAAATATAGTAGTGGATAAAAGTCTATAAATGGTCATTAATCATACATAATAGATACATCTATTTATGATAATACACAAGTTAATCAAGTGGATGAAAATAACAAGAGAGTTACAACCACATGTCACATCAAGAGACAATACTATAGAGTGAACATCTCGAAAATTTCATATTTGAACAGCTTATAAGTTGTAGTGTAAAACATCAAAAAGGTCGAGTCACGCATCGGCGAGTTATATAAAATGAGTAGTGTTAATATACTTTTTCTGAGTCTTAATGGCAAGTCTTTTGGGAATTATATGTTTTGTGTGTATGGGTAGGAGACTTATTGGGCCAAGTTATAAGCGCGTGCACACAGTTGTAGCCATTCGGTTGGTGTCCGAGTCCGGGTTCGGGTCTTGGGCTTGGGCTCATTAAGAGTTAATTTTTAGGAAAAATAAATTGCCAAATTTTGTCTTAAAAATTAATTAATAATAGTAATTAATTTTCAGATTAAAAGCATAGGTTTGATTTAGTAAACCAGTTCTCAACGATTTTCTCCATCACCCTTATTTTGCTGCCCAATAACATCCCTAATTTTTCTTAAATAGAGGCTTCCAGCCTCCATTTTTTTACAGTTCTCAAAAAACAAATCTCTTCTGCATACAAGTACTCTACAAAATTTCTTCTAAACATGGAGATAATTATTCATCACCCCTAAATAATTATTATTTTACATAAATAATTAATCTTGACATAGATTAATTATCTTACACAAAATAGAGCAATATTATAGAATGGGTGTTAGTTGAACGAATTTTGTCGTGCTACCAGTGTTGGAATTTTATAATGGAAAGAACGAAATAAAAATTAATTTCTGCAAGGCACGTTCTGGGAACGCTTTCTTTTAGACAAAATTTCTCCCAATCCGGTTGAGACAGAACCGCGAGTACACTATGGGTTTTATAAAATCTGCCTTCAGGATACAATGCAGTGCATGAACAATTGTCTGATTCAAACTATTTACTATTTGATCAAACAGAGAACAGTCTGAATTTATAATCTGATAATGCCAAAATATAGAGGCCGGAGAGAGGAGAAATTATCAATTTTCGGTGTCCAAAACAAAGGTCTGGAACTCTTTTTATAGCCATTTTTGTGACTGTTCTATAAGAGTCATAGCTCTTTATGTAGCGACTCAACAATCATTGGATCATGCCTGTTTGGAACATCTTCAATCTAACGGTTCAGATTTGGACATCCCATCGTAAGCGAATGGACATCCCCTACACGAAACGCTACGAGTTCATCTAACAGTTCATATCAAGTCATTTCGGATTATAAAACCTTTGATCGGATCGTTTAATCACAACCGTTGATCTGTTTTACCTCGTCAAAACTTTAGGCTCCCACGCTCCAAGCGACGATGCGCATGTGTGAAGTGCCAAGTGCGTGTCAAAGTGGGCAATGCGCCCTAAGTCGCCCAATCGCACTTTCGCGCATTGCGTGTCGCACTGACGTGTGTCGCGTGTCGTGATTGGTGGTGCTTAAGCACCACTGCAATGCGTAGGATCATAGCCTCTTATTTGACTTGTCAACTAAGAATCTTAGTTGTCCTTTGGTTGATATACCACTACATTTTGTAGTATTCTTCCAATATGGGATAATATGGGATTTTGAGCACTCCCATATCTTTCACACCCATTTGCTCATGTTTCTACCTTCTAAAATAAAACCCAAACTATGTTTAAAAATAAAACACCAATTAATATAATAAAATATTAACAACTAAAAATTAAAACATCAACTAATATAATTAAAATATTATATTAAATTGAAGTTTATCCAACATTCCCCCACCAATTTCAATATACACAAGAGAGAAAATTAAAAAGACAATAAATAACATTTGTCACTATCGCTAAAATCTAGTACATAAATGAGAAGTTTCTTTCGGACTTGAACTTCCATATAGTGTAAATAATTTAAAGCTTCATCAAGGTGCTGTGGTGAATGTATCTTGAACCAAGGACCTTTTAAGACTTGCCGAAACTATCACACATACCGATTTCTGAGTTTATGAGTGTTCTTATAGCATGCACTTTTATGACCTTGTGCTAATCCTGATTTCACGAGAGCTTTAGGATCAGTCTTGATTCCATAGAAAGCGGACACACTTTCGACACTCGTATAAGTAAATCAACTTTAGTGATTCTGCGAGTCACACTTATATGATTTATTAAGAAGTAACATGCAGAAAACCAACACTAGGCACATAGGAATGGAACTTTTGTATAAAATTCCTAGTGCTCCATAACTATAATTTAACTTGTTAGTACCACATTGAACTCTATCTATATTTTCAAGATACGAGTTGGGTTCCCATTAAATACAGTTGTGTTTATTTAATAGACCTTAGTCCCATTCCTTTTGAGGTGATATATATCATCTCCCTAACAAGACCTTTAGTCAGAGGATCTGCTAAATTCTTATTCATTTTAATATAGTCGACTGTAATTACTCATTCCTTGAGTAATTTTTCTTATAATTTGATGCCTTAGACAAATGTGTCTAGATATTTCGTTGTAAATTTTGTTTAAAATTTTATAAATTGTGGCTTGGTTATCACAAGTTATCATAATATAAGGAGATGTCTTTTTACATAAAGGAATATCATACAACACATTTCTAAGCCATTGTGCTTCTTTACATGCATCTGCTAGGGCTATAAATTCAAATTTCATTATTGAATCTGACACACATGTTTGTTTCTTGGATCCCCAAGAGATAGCTGCTCCTCCTAGTGTAAAAATCTAACAAGTAGTTGACTTCGATTTTATTTCAAGATTATTCCAACTTGAATCACTATATCCTTCTAAAACATATGGATATCCTACATAATGTAATCCGTAATCCAAAGTCCTCTTAAGTTATCTAAGTACCCTAGAAATCATATTCCAGTGCTCTTATCATAGATTACTTATAAATCTACACAATACACTCACTGCATAATCAATGTCTGGTCTAATGCAATGCATGGCATACATTAGACTCCTAATAATACTAGCATATTTAAGTTGGTCCATAGCACACCCAATATTTTTCATTAATTTGATACTAGGATCCACTGGTGTAGCAGTTGGCTTAAGTTCAAAATGATTATATCTTTTAAGAACTTTTTCCATATAATGATATTGAGATAATGCTAAAGAATTATCCTTTCTCACAATTTTGATTCCTAAAATCACATCAGCTTCTCCAAGATCTTTCATATCAAATTTTGATGAAAGAAACCTTTTGGTTTCTTTAACATATTTGAGATTAGACCCAAATATTAACATGTCATCCACATGTAAGCAAATAATAATACCAACACCATTTTCAAATTTACTATATAGACATTTGTCGGCATTATTAACTTTATATCCATGGGATATAACAATATTATTAAACTTCTCATGCCATTACATGAGCTTGTTTAAGGCCATAAAGAGATTTAACCAGTTTATACACTTTCTTTTCTTGGCCAGACAAAACAAACCCTTAGGGTTATTCCATATAAATCTCCTCTTCTAAATCACCATTTAAAAAAAGCAGTTTTAACATCCATTTGATGAATAACTAAATTATGAATAGAAGCAAGAGATATTAATATCCTAATGGAAGTTATTCGAGCAACATGAGCATATGTATCAAAATAATCAATTCCATAATTTTTGTTATTGCCTTAAATTTATTTATAGAACCATCCGAATTTAATTTTCTCTTAAATATCCATTTGCACCCAATAGGTTTAGCTCCGGGGGGTAGATCGGAAATAACCCAAGTTTGATTTGACAAAATTGAGTTCATTTCATCATTTATTGTTTCTTTCCAAAAGGCAACATCCCTAGATGTTACCGCTTCATGAAATTTTGTCGGTCCATATTCTACATTAAGAACAAATTAAATTCGGATTAATATAATGGAATTAATATAATCTTCTACATCAATTAATATAATGGCTTTAAAAAGAGTTCCAAGCCTCTGTTTTGGACACCGAAAATTGATAATTTCTCCTATCTCTATCCTCTATATTTTGGCATTACTATATTACAAATTCATAGTGTTCTCTATTTGATCAAATAGTACATAGTTTGAATAAAACAACTCTTCGTACACTACATTGTATCCTAAAGGCAGATTCTATAAAATACTCGCGGTTCTGTCTCAACCGGATTGGGAGAAATTTTACCTAAAAGAAAGCATTCCCAGAATGTGCCTTGCAGAAATTAATTATTATTTCGTTCTTTCCATTATAAAATTCCAACAATTTTAGGCAAATTTTTTTTCTTATTAGTCTACTCAAATGGAAGGAACTGTGGCACAATCCATCCAAGTGATGAGTCAAGACTTAATCCAACTCGACCGTTTTGATGGAGAAAATTTCACCCGTTGGCAAGAGAAAGTTATGTTCTTCCTCACATCACTAAAACTAGCATACATTCTAGATGACAACCTTGAGCAAATTCCCGAGCCCACACCCGGAGACACCGAAGAAATAAAGAAAAAGTGTGTGAAGAGGAAAGAAGATGAATTTATGTGTCGAGGACACATCCTCAATGCTTTGTCTCAAACAATTTATAGCGCTCATAGAATGATTCTGACTACAAAGGAATTATGGAAGACTTTTGAGACAAAGTATCAAAACGAGGAAGCAATCAACCGTAAGTTTCTGATTTCAAACTATATGAATTTTACTATGAGTAATGATAAATCTGTCGTTGCACAAGCACATGAACTATAACAAATAGTTGGTGACCTTAAAGCCGCTGGAATTAATCTTCAAGATGAATTTCAAGTAGGGGTGATTGTTTCAAAACTTCCATCCTCTTGGAATGGATTTAAGAAGAAAATTAATGACGATGAACAGACTTATACTGTGGAATCCCTTCTTTGTTATCTTCGTATTGAAGACGATACTCGTATTCAAGAAAAGAAGGATGAACAAGGTGAGGGTCATTCAAAAGCTAATATGGTTGAGGATAAAAAATCTAAGATTACCAAAGACTCAAAATTTAAAGCAAAGAATGATTCAAAATTCAAGAACCAAAGTGCAAATAAGAAAAAGAAGGGAAAATGTTTCTTCTGTGACAAACCGGTCCATTATTCTCGAGAATGTCATGTTAAAAAGAAGGCATTTAAGGAAAAACAAGGGTCGAAGGAAACCAACAATGTTGAAGATCTTATTGCTAATGTATGCGAAGAAAATTCAATTGATAATGAAAGTGGATGGTGGCTGGATACCGGCGCAACAGTCCACATGTGCAAATATCGATCTTCATTCCAAACATATCAAGAAATTGATGGAAAAGAAGTGAAGATAGGAAATAATCTTCGCACAAATGTAGTTGGGAAAGGCACTGTGGAATTGAAATTAACTTCTGGAAAGACGCTTACTCTAATTGACGTACTTCATGTACGTGATATGTGTAAAAATCTTGTGTCTGGGGATCTTATCAATAAGAGTGGTTTCAAACTACTGTATGAGTCTGATAAGTTTGTCTTGTCAAAGAATGGCCAATTTATTGGCAAAGGGTAATCTTGTAACGGCATGATCAAAATTAATGTAATCAATGATGTTAGTTTCGCTTATATGGTTCAGTCTATTTCTTTATGGCATAGTAGATTAGGTCATGTGAACTATAAAAGTGTAAAAAATATGATTAATCTCGACTTAATCTAGGATTGTAAATTTGATAACCTTTCTAAATTTGAAATTTGTGCTCAATCGAAGATAACTAGAAAGTCATTTAAATCTTTTGAGAGGACATCCGAAATGCTTTATCTTATTCATAGTTATGTATGTGATATGAAGAGTAATATTACTTGTGGTGAAAATAAATATTTCTTAACTTTCATTGATGATTACTCTAAGTATGCATATACATATTTACTTAAAAGTAAAGATGAAGTTTTCAAGAAATTTCTTATTTTTAAAACAGAGGTTGAAACTCAACAAAATCAAAAAATTAAAGTCCTACGATCTGATAGGGGTGGTGAATATTACCCAGGTGAGTTTATAAAATTTTGTAATACTCATGGAATAATCCATCAAGTTACGGCGCCTTATACGCCACAACAAAATGGAACGGCGGAGAGGAAAAATAGGACTTTAGTTGAAATGATAAATGCAATGGTAATAATTTGTGGTTTACCTGTGTCGATGTGGGGAGAAACGGTTTTATCCGCATGCTATATTTTAAATAGAGTTCCATTGAAAAACAAGGATATTACACCATACGAACTATGGTTTAATCGTAAGCCTAATCTTAGACGTCTTAATGTTTGGGGATATCTTTCTTATGTAAGAAAGACCGAACCTAAAAGACCTAAACTAGGAAATAGGACTTATAAATGTGTTTTTATTAGATACTCTAGTAACACTACGACTTATAGATTTTTAAATCTTGAAACTCAAGAAATCATTGAGTCGGTAGATGTGCAATTCTTTGAACATATAACAAAGTTTAGTACTTTGAATCAAAGTTTAGAAAATAATAATCCGACTGTTGACTCCTAGAATTTAGAAGAAA
The DNA here is from genome assembly GCA_949130495.1 of Sambucus nigra. NCBI lineage: Eukaryota > Viridiplantae > Streptophyta > Magnoliopsida > Dipsacales > Adoxaceae > Sambucus > Sambucus nigra. Next base: position 59,282,172 of record OX422223.1, on the reverse strand, counting down.
ATTCACACCCAATATCTTCTTTGGAAACAACGAATTGTAATACCCCGTATTTTATGCTTTATTAATTTGGGGATTTATTAAATTTAATGTGAGTTAATTATTTAATATAAATCCGAAAATTAATTATTTTATAATTATTAACGTGATGTGAGTTAGTAATTATGGGAAACTTGTTGTTGAATATTACTAATGAGTAAAGTAATATAATACTGGTTCTATGAAATGTCACGAGTGAATAAAATGACATTTTTGGAAATTTAAGTCGGGACACGCCTGTGTCGCGTCGGGAATAAATGTTGATTAATAAAAGTGAAATATTTTTAAGTTATCCGTATGGTCATTTTGAGTGCGCCAACGTGTCCGGAAGGGTCGAGATAGTATAAAAAGGTTACTCGGGGGTTTAGTTTGGGTCTCGGGGCGTTTTTAGGCCTATTTAACACCCCAGAAGGGCATTTTGGACATTTTACATTTTTGGGTAATTAAACCCACGAAAATTATTAGGCTATATTAGCCATTTAGAAGAGTCCTTTAGGGTTATCAGACTCAAAACCTTAGAACGTCCATAGGAGAGGGAAGGAGAAAGCTTTCCAAGCAATCCAAGGCCAAAAGGTCATTCAATTGCACCGCCACCCCCACCAAGGCGTAGATCACGCGACGGGGAACGCAACCACACCAAAATCGTCAGCAAACCAGAATTCTAAAATTTCCAGGCAAGTATTTATCTTACTTATTTTCGTTAATGCATCGTTCATGTTAGTCTAGGGTGATTAGGACAAGTTTGGTAGAAGAAAATCCATGTTGGAGATAAGAAAATCGCATGTAGAATTGATTTGAATGTAAATCTGGTAACCCCTTCATATGTAGAGGCTTAACCACGAAATTATGATGAATTAGGAGTAGAAATTTCGGGAAAAAAGACTGATTAGAACCATATTAAAGAAATTCTAGGGTTCTTGAGATTTTTATGAAGTTTTGACCTATTAATCCATGGTTATTGATGAAAAATTGCATGCTTTACGTAGAAGATGAATAATATGGGTATATACTGATTATAGTACGAATTTTAGGGAGTTTGGGTGTGTAAAAATATGGATTTGATTGAGGTTGGATTGTGAAACCCGTAACTGCTAATCTGCAGAATTCGCATACATGTTTGATCGATCGATCGAACCAGGAGTGTCGATCGATCGATCGAACCAGGAGTGTCGATCGATCGACGCATCGATCGATCGACCCCTTCTAGCAGATTAATATTTCCCCTTTTTAAATTTAGTTGAATTCTATTTAATGAGAAATAACCCTTGGACACCCTTATTAAAATGTTTTGGGAGATAAAGAAGACCAGTAGGACTTATAGATAATTATGGGACCCTTAATGTAAAACGAGAGTTGTATTTTTGGGATATTTACATATAAGGGATGATGAAATTATGTATTAAGGGGAGAGACGCGTAAGATAGTTACGTTGGAAATTAGATTACCTACTGAATTCTACACTTGAGAGGATAGAGTCCATGAGTGTTACGCAATAATTTGGAATGATCCCTCAAATTAAAGTAAGAAATGAACGGTCATACGTGAGAACTAAATAATGAGAAATAAGGACAAATGTCGTAATTAGGGGATTAGAAATGTACCTAATTTGATATGGTAATAGTACTTTAGTTATATGACTGTGTTTATGCATATACTACCTATGTGTAAAAATCGTGCCCGCGCTACTTGCTATCCATGAGGTTACCGCGCTGGGACGATCTTATCTCGATGTGCCTTTATGGGGGATATTGACTCGTACCCTAGAAGATAGAAATCCTTGGTACAGGCTATCGAATCGATAGTTCAGACGGTCCTAAGAGACGTGGGGCATGTGTTATCCTCTTAGAGACTTGGAATCTATGCTTCGCCTCAATATTGTTTGTGTATGTGTTAATAAAGTTCGAGAGTGATTCCGAACTTGTATTTCCCTTAGTAGGAGTGATACGGGGACTGGATAGCAGAGTATGCACGCACCATAATTTTTATGTGGGGTGCTGTTAAAATATATATATTATACGAGTATTTGATATATATATATGAATTCCTGAAATTTGGAACTACCTAAGATGCTATGGTAGGTAAGAAATGAATAATGACTTCAAATTGGAAATACTTGTTTTGAAAAGTATAATGGAACACTGGAAACTTTATTAATAAATAAAGTTAAAATGAGAGCTTTGTTACTGAATGAAATTTTCCTCTTAAAAAATTATATTGTTCAGTTTTAAATCTTACGAGTAACCTAAGATAAGTTAAACCATTGGGAAGTTTAGTGCGATATAAGATAAGTTAAACCGTTGGGAAGATTAGTGCGATAGGTGTGCCCATTAGAAGAGAGGTGAGAATTTCTTAAGAGAGTGTCGCACTAATATGTTGTTGCATTGGCCTGTAAACATTTTAAATACTTGCTAAATAAATTTTAAATCATTTACACTATCGGGCTCTGACCCGTTTCTATTTTCCTTTCTCTCTTGTATCTATATGTATATATTATAGGTGCCCAGCCACAGGGGGCGTCTTGCGTAGGATCCTTTGGAAGGAACGCGCTGCAGCTTAGGTGGGAGTTGCAGGCCTCTTTCTTAGACGACTTCATTTATTTTATTCCACTCTTAGCTTATTTATTCAGTTGGGCATGTGTCGCCCGTTCCCATTATCCATTTGTTTTATTGGACATTGTGATTCATTTATTTCTAGTATTGCCACTTTGGGATTTATTACTGTCTGGATGTTTTACTTTAAATTTTAAATGTTGGGACTTAGTTGTTGAATGTTAAATTTATTTGGATTATATGTTCCATGATAATTGTGGTGTGATTCTTTAATATTGAATTGTTGTACATATTTAAATCTTGGTTTATAAAATAAAATTTGGAAAGTAATGTCTAAAAATGGTTTTGACACTTAGCTTAATTATTTAGGGTGTTTAAATTGGAAAAGTTATTTTTCGACAGTGATGCTAAGAATGAACCAACTGTACACCTTGATTTTAATTTAATAAAGGAGTGATCGCCCGATATTTAATTAGGCGGGGTGTCACACGAATGACGTTAAACCACGAAGGAGTAAAAGACAAAGAACTGAAAAATTATTTGGACCTAACTTTGTTATTTATTAAATTGAAGGGGATTTAAACGAGACTAAGAACAAATCTAAATTTGTTCTTAATGTAGAAGATGAACCGACAACATATCATGAAGCGGTAACATCTAAGTATGCTGTCTTTTGGAAAGAATCAATAAATGATGAAATGAACTCAATTTTTTCAAATCAAACTTGGGTTATTTTTGATCTTCCGTCGGGAGCTAAACCTATTGGGTGCAAATGGATACTTAAAAGAAAATTAAATTCGTATGGTTCTATAAATAAATTTAAGGCAAGACTAGAATCTAAAGGCTATAAGCAAAAACATGGAATTGATTATTTTGATTCATATGCTCCTGTTGCTTGAATCACTTCCATTAGGATATTAATATCTCTTTCTTCTATTCATAATTTAGTTATTCATCAAATGGATGTTAAAACTACTTTTTTAAATGGTGATTTAGAAGAAGAGATTTATATGGAACAATTAGAAGGGTTTCTTTTGCCTGGCCAAGAAAAGAAAGTGTGTAAACTGGTTAAATCTCTTTATGGCCTTAACCAAGCTCCTATGCAATGGCATAAGAAGTTTAATAATATTGTTATATCCCATGGATATAAAGTTAATGATGCCGACAAATGTATATATACTAAATTTGAAAATGGTGTTGGTGTTATTATTTGCTTATATGTGGATGATATGTTAATATTTGGGTATAATCTCAAATATGTTAAAGAAAAAAGGGTTTCTTTCATCAAAATTTGATATGAAAGATCTTGGAGAAGCTGATGTGATTTTAGGAATCAAAATTTTGAGAAAGGATAATTCTTTAGCATTATCTCAACCTCATTATATAGAAAAAGTTCTTGAAAGATATAATCATTTTGAACTTAAGCCTGCTGCTACACCAGTGGATCCTAGTATCAAATTAATGAAAAATATTGGGCTTCCTATGGACAAACTTAAATATGCTAGTATCATTGGTAGTCTAATGTATGAAATACACTGCACTAAACCAGACATTGCTTATGTAGTGAGTGTATTGTGTAGATTTATAAGTAATCCAGGATAAGACCACTGGAATGCGATTTCTAGGGTACTTAGATACCTAAAGAGGACTTTGGATTATGGCTTACATTATATAGGATATCCATCTGTTTTAAAAGGATATAGTGATTCAAGTTGGAATAATCTTGAATCAAAATCCAAGTCAATTACTGGTTGGATTTTTACGCTAACAGGAGCAACTATCTCTTAGGGATCTAAGAAACAAACATGTGTGTCAGATTCAACAATGCAATCTGAATTTATAGCCCTAGAAGATGCATGTAAAGAAGCATAATGGCTTAGAAATGTATTGTATGATATTCCTTTATGGAAAAAGCCATCTCCTTCTATTATGATAAGTTGTGATAACCAAGACACAACTTATAAAGTTTCAAACAAAACTTACAATGAAAAATCTAGACACATTAGTCTAAGGCATCAAATTATGAGAGAATTACTCAAGGAAGGAGTAATTACAGTCGACTATATTAAAACGAACAAGAATTTAACAGATACTCTGACTAAAGGTCTTATTAGGGAGATGATATATATCATCTCAAAAGGAATGGGACTAAGGTCTATTAAATAAACACAACTATATTTAATGGGAATCCAACTCCTATCTTGAAAATATAGATAGAGTTCAATGTGGTACTAACAAGTTAAATTATAGTTATGGAACACTAGGAATTTTATACAAAAGTTCCATTCCTATGTGCCTAGTGTTGGTTTTTTGCATGTTAGAGGATGAAGGTTACTTCTTAATAAATCATATAAGTGTGACTCGCAGAATCACTAAAGTTGATTTACGTATACGAGTGTCGAAAGTGTGTCCGCTTTCTATGGAATCAAGACCAATCCTAAAGCTTTCGTGAAATTAGGATTAGCAGAAGGCCATAAAACTGCATGCTATAAGAACACTCATAAACTTAGAAATCGAAATGTGTGATAGTTTCGTCCAGTCTTAAAAGGTCCTTGGTTCAAGATACGTTCACCACAGCACCTTGATGAAGCTTTGAATTATTTACACTATATGGAAGTTCATGTCTGAAAGATACTTCTCATTTATGTGCTAGATTTTAGCGATAGTGCCAAATGTTATTTATTGTTTTTTTTATTTGCTCCCTTGTGTATATTGAAATTGGTGGGGGAATGTTGGATAAATTTCAATTTAATATAATATTTTAATCATATTCATGATGTTTGTATTTTTAGTTGTTAATATTTTATTATATTAATTGGTGTTTTATTTTTAAACATAGTTTGGGTTTTATTTTAGAAGGTAGAAACATGAGAAAATGGGTGTGAAAGATATGGGAGTGCTCAAAATCCCATATTGTCCCACATTGGAAGATTACTACAAAATGTAGTGGTATATCAACCAAAGGACAACTAAGATTCTTAGTTGACAAGTCAAACAAGAGGCTATGATCCTACGCATTGTGGTGCTGCTTAAGCACCACCAATCGTGACACGCAGCGCGCGAAAGTGCGATTGGGCGACTTAGGGCGCATTGCGCGCTTTGACGCGCACTTGGCACTTCGCATGTGCGCATCGTCGCTTGGAATGTGGGAGCCTAATATTTTGATGAGGTAAAACAAATAAACGGTTGTAATTAAACGATCCGATCAAAGGGTTTAAAATCCGAAATGACTTGATCTGAATCGTTAGATGAACTCGTAGCGTTTCGTGTAGGGGATGTCCATTCGCTTATGATGGGATGCCCAATCTGAACCGTTAGATCGAAGTTGTTCCAAGCAGGCATGATCCAACGGTTGCTGAGTCGCTACATGAAGAGTTGTGACTGTTGTAGAACAGTCACAGAAATGGCTATAAAAAGAGTTCCAGGCCTCGATTTTGGACACCGAAAATTGCTAATTTCTCCTCTCTCCGTCCTCTATATTTTGGCATTACCAAATTAGAAATTCAGAGTGTTTTCTGTTTGATCAAACAGTACATAGTTTGAATCAAACAAGTGTTCATACACTGATTTGTATCCTGAAGGCAGATTCTATAAAACCCATAGTGTACTCGCGGTTCTGTCTCAACCAGATTGGGAGAAATTTTGCCTAAAAGAAAGCGTTACCAGAACATGCCTTGTAGAAATTAATTATTATTTCTTTCTTTCCATTATAAAATTCCAATAATTTTAGGCAAGAAATCATGAAGAGCTGTGACTGTTATAGAATAGTCACAGAAATGGCTATAAAAAGAGTTCCAGGGCTCTGTTTTAGACACCGAAAATTACTAATTTCTCCTCTCTCCGTCCTCTATATTTTGGCATTATCAGAATAAAAATTCAAAGTGTTCTCGGTTTGATAAAATAGTACATAATTTGAATCAAACAACTGTTCATACACTGCATTGTAACCTGAAGGCAGATTCTATAAAACCCATAATGTACTCACAATTCTGTCTCAACCGGATTGGGAGAAATTTTGCCTAAAAGAAAGCGTTCCTAGAACGTGCCTTTTAGAAATTAATTATTATTTCGTTCTTTCCATTATAAAATTCCAACAACGAGTTCATAAGTTTCTTTTGTTTTTTGAGGCTATTTTATCCTGGGGTGACGGGGCTATACACTGTTGGCACAAGTTGGAGGCAGAGTTGCAAAACACCTTAAACAAAGTGACAATGTGAGCAACTCAGTCGTGTTCTAATTTGTACCTGATTCTGGATTTCTAATATTTTTATCTCGAGTTTATCTGCTCGTCATTGGGTAATTTCGTTCCTTTAATTTTGCATTTAAATAGCTACTGCAACAACAATTTTATGGTGATTTGAAATTCTGCCATGGACAAAATTAACTCAACCAACCTTAACAAGCCTTTTAAATATGAAGGCCAACATTTTAAACGTTGGTGTAAAAAATTGCTATTTTATTTAACTACGGAAAATGTCTCATCTTGTTTTCAATTTGACAAACCCGTAGTAAATGATCCACAAACTGTTAAGAAAAATAAAACTATTCGGAATTGGGAGGAAAATTATTTTATGTGGAAGAACTATATTTTGAATGCTCTAAGTGACGAACTTGATTATTTTTACGCCAATTATAAAACTAAAAAAATATGTTTGGGATGCTCTTTCTAAAAAAATATGACACGGGGGAGGCGGGTTCTAAAAAATTTAACGTCAGCCGTTATTTAAAATTTCAAATAATAGATGATAAATCTATTATTCCTCAAACCCGTGATTTACAAATGATTGCCCATGAAATTATTTCTGAAGGCATGGCTTTAGATTAACAATTTCAGGTGCCTGTGATTATTGATAAATTGCCTCCAATGTTAAAAGAATTATGACATACTTTTACACATAAATCTAAAGAATTTTCATTGAGTCTCTTATTACGAAATTGAGAATTGAGGAGGAATAGCGAAAATAGAACTATAAGTATTCAATTATTGTTATGTATACCGACAAAAATCAGAAAAAGAACCACACTCCAATTGTTTTAAAGTCAAATGGGAAAAATAAGAAATTTCTGAAAAAGAGTCAACCAGAATTTTAAAAATCCGACTCAGACTTAGGTTAAGAATTAGAACCCCGGATATGGACAGTCTAGCAACTCGAAACAATTTCTCTGTTTCAAGTGTGGGAAGCCTGGCCATATGACTCGCAAATGTCATAATGTATCACACGCACAAGCAAACTTAACCAAAGAGGACCTATGTGTTACGATTACTGGAATCAACATGTTTAGTGGTGTCGAAGGGTGGTGGGTGGATACTGGAGCTACTCGACATATCTGTCATGACCGTATATTGTTTAAGACTTATTTTGTGGCTGCAGATAAAAAAGTGTTATTGTGTGAATCTCATTCCACAATGGTTGATGGTACCGAAGATGTGGAATTAAAGTTTACTTCAGGAAAAACTGTGATTCTTAAAGATGTTCTTCACACTCCTGAGATAAGGAAAAGTTTGGTTTCGGGTTATCTTCTCAACAAAGTTGGCTTTACTCAAATTGTTGGTGCTGATTTATTTACTTTGATCAAAAATTGAATTTTTGTAGGCAAGGGTTATGCCACTGATGTGATGTTTAAGTTGAACATTGATGATATTAATAAATTTATCATTTTACTTATATTGCTTGTTCTTTTAATGTTTGGCATGCTAGACTTTATCATGTTAATAACCAACTTGTTAAAAATATGAGCACTTTAGGATTAATTTCAGAATTATCCTTAAATGATTTTAAAAAATGTGATGGTGTATGCAAGCTAAAATAACTAAGACACCTCATAAATTTGTTTTTTGAAAATTTGAAGCACTTGATTTAATTCATTGAGATATTTGTGAATTGAATGGTATCACAACTAGAAAGGCAAATGTTGTTTTATTACTTTTATTGATGATTGTTCATACTATTCATTTGTGTATATAATGAAAAATAAAGTGAATCGTCTGCATGCTTAAAATTTTCTTAAATGAAATTAAAAATCCATTTGATCAAAAAATAAAAAAGGTTACGCAGTGATAGAAGCATCGAATATGATTCTGCACCATTTATTCAATTTTATAAAACCCATGGTCTTATTCACAAAAAAACTGCCCCTTATTTTCCCAACGTGAACAGTAAATTCGAATGAAAAAATAGGACATTAACTAAATTAGTTGTTGCTATTTTATTAAATTTCGGAGCTGCCTGACATTAGTGGGGTTAATTATTTTGACTATGTGTCACGTACTTAATAGAATTCCTAATACTAAAACGAAAATATCTCCTTGTGAAATATGAAAAAATATTAAGACTAATGTCCCATACTTTAGAATGTGGGGGTGTTTAGCCTATGTAAGTATACCCGACCCTAAAAGGTCTAAATTGGCTAGTAGAGCATATGAGTACATTTTTATAGGGTATGCAATTAATAGCAAAGCATACCGATTTTATGACTTGAAAAAATAAGAAATTATTAAATCAAATGTTGCCAATATTTATGAAGAAAAATTTCATTTTAAATTGAGTAATAGTGGGGGCGCGACATCCCCTAATGTTTCTTCAACAAAGAATTCAAAATCTAATGAAATTATTTTAGAACGAAGAAAAATTAAAAGAGCTTGTGTTGAAAAGGATTTTGGTCTCCATTTTTACGCATATTCTTTAGAGGAGGACCCAAAAAATATTGAAGAAGCTTTATCTTCTTTAGATGCGAATTTATGGCAAGAGGATATTAATGATGAAATGGAATCTTTGGAAATAAATAAAACTTGACATTTAGTGGACCTCCCTCCTGGGTGTAAAACAATTGGTTGTAAATGGATTCTAAAAAAGAAATTAAAACTTGATAGAACTGCTGAAAAATATAAGGTATGTCTTATTGCCAAAGGTTTTGGACAACGAGAAAACATAGACTTTTTTATACCCTTTCACCCATGACTAGAATAACGTCCATACGTGTACTATTTTCCATGGTTGCCTTAAATGATTTAATTGTAGACCAAGTGGATGTTAAAACCGTATTTTACCATAGAGAATTAAAAGAAGAGATTTACATGGATCAACTTGAAGGTTTTATTGTACATGGTCAAAAAAATAAAGTGTGCAAACTAGACAAATCTCTTTATGGTCTCAAATAGGCACCTAAACAATGGCATGCTAAATTTTATAACTTGGTCATCTTTAATGGGTTTAAAGTTCATGAAAGTGTCAAATTCATTTATTATAAATATGAAAAGAACATTTGCACTATCATTTGTCATTTTGCTGATGATCTACGTATATTTGGTTTTAATATTCCTGTCGTATAAAATGTTAAATTTTTGTTTTGTGCTAATATTGATATGAAGGATTTGGGTGAAACTAGTGTAATATTGGGAACTAAAATTACTAGGTTAGAAAAAGGGACTTACCTTGGACCAGTCTCTTTATATTGAGAAAGTTCTAAAGAAATACAATTACTTTGACTGTAAATCTGTTAGTAATCCATTTGACCCTAGGGTAAAGTTGTTTAAGAACACTAGCGACAATGTAAACAGAAATTCTTATGCAAGCATAATTGGTAGTCTACGTTATGCTACATATTGCACTAGACTTGGCATAGCTTATGATGTGGGAGTACAGTGTATATTTACTAGTAAACCTAGTATGGATCATTGGCATGTTATTGAGATGTTCATGTGGTACCTTAAATGGATAATGAACCTCGGAAAACACTATAATAAGCATCCTGCTATCCCTGAAGGATTTAGTGATGCTGATTGGAACACCCTACCTCATGATTCTCAGGCTACTAGTGGATATATATTTAGCATCGTTGGTGGTGCAATTTCTTGGAAATATAACAAACAAACTATTTTGTTTCAATTCACTATGGAGTCTGAGATGATAGCACTAGTTGCTGCTATTGAAGAGGCATGTTGGTTAAGAAACCTCCTGTCAGATATCCCATTATGGGAAAGACCGATTCCAGCCATTTTAATTCATTGTGATAGTACCGCAGCTATTGTAAAAGTATAGAACCGTTATTATAATGGTAAGAGACGAAAAATACGTTGTAAACATAGTATTGTTAGAGAATTTTTCTCGACGGGTACTGTGAGGGTGGACCATATACGGTCTGAATAGAACTTAGTTGAACCTTAAATTAAAGAACTAGCTAGGGAGAAGACGTGGAACCCCTCAAAATGGATGGGACTAAAGCCCTTGGATACATGAGTCATTTGTGATGGTAACCCAACCTATATACTGAAGATCCCAAAAAATATGTTCAAATGGTAATAAAAAGTCCCAAGTGATATGGGTTGAATCATGCTATTACTAATTAATATTGAACTTGATTTTACTCTAAGTCCATCCCTATGGAACATGACATATTAAGCGAGTAAATGATGAGTTTTTATAACTATTAATGAAATATATAGATCTATTTTGAGTGGGGTACCTAGCTATAGGGGTTTCCTTTATAGTTAAACCTATGTGAATGGAAAGTGTGGCCGCTTCCTAGGATATTCTGAGAAAATTTCTAGAGCATTCACTATATTGGGATATAAGCACATGGTCGTAATGTGCTAGCTAATAGAACTACATCCAAGTAGGGTTATGTGTAGGATGTTGTCATAGATAGAGTTTAAAACTATGGTTACTGTAGTGTATTCTGAATCATCTTCATTACGTAAAGGTTCAAGTCAAAATACACCCGATGCTTATGCAAAATTCTATAGATTATTGCTCGATAAAATATTTTCAATTTTTGCAAGTGAGGGATTGTTGGAACAACTTTTAAGTTATAATGCAAAACATAAAAAAGGATGAGTCCCACATCGATGGGTTATATAAAATGAGTAGAGTTAATAGACTCTTTTTTGTGGATCTTAAGGGCAAGCCCTTTGGGTATTGGATGTTTTGTGTGAACGGGTGGAAGACTAATTGGGCCAAGTCACTCACGTGCGCGCGTGCCACTTCTGCCATCTGTCCGTCTTGGCTCGTGCCCATGTTCGGGTCCAGGTCTTGGACTTGGGCTTGGGCTCGGGCTCATTAAGAGTTAATTTTTTGGAAAAAGAAATTATCGATTTTTTGCTTAAAAATAAATTAATAACGGTAAATAATTTTCAGATTAAAAAAGTGGGTTTGATTTAGTAAACCAGTTCTCCATGATTTTCTCCACCACCCTTAATTTCCTGCCCACTAATGTCCATAATTTTTTTTTGTTAAATAGAAGCTTCCAACCTCCATTTTTTTTACAGTTTTAGAAAACAAAACTCTTTTACATACAATTTCTCTACAAAAATTTCTTCTAAACACAGATATAATTATTCACCACCCCTGAATAATTATTACTTAATAGATTTAATTAATCTCGACTCAGATTAATTATATTACACAGAATCGAGCAATATTACAGAATGGGTGTTCGTTGAATGGATCTAGTTCGTGCTACCAATTTGGAATTTAATTTCATTTTTCGAGGCTATTTTATCTCGGGGGTGATGGGGCTATACACTATTGGCACAAGTTCGAGGCAGAGCCACAAAACACCTTAAAGAGAGCGACATTATCCGCGACTCAACCATTATCTAATTTGTACCTGATTTATGGATTCTAATATTTTTATCTCGGGTTTATTTGCTCATCATTGGGTAATTTTATTCCTTTAATTTTTCATTTAAATTATTGCTGCAACAATAATTTATTCACAAAATTCAGAGGATTATCGAGACCGATAGATTTTAATTGATTGGAACCATTTATAAGTTTCATGAAAATATTCGACCCCATCCTCCAAGTTACACCTTATGGTTTTCTTTAACACTGTCTTTCACAATAACGACGAATATGGTTCTCTGAAAGAATGGGCTTAGATACATGATCAAGATTGTTGCAAGAATCATAGAATTGGTCCAAGAAAATCTTCACATTTATATCCACTACCATCTTTACCACCCCCAACAACTTTGTATCTCGAATCCTAATTTCTCTTCTTTTGTGAAACAATCTATCCCACAATTTGGATGTGTATAAAACACAAGTTGACTTATGTATAAAGCATAACTACATATGTAGTCAAATGGAGAGTTATACTAAAAATTAAGAGAGAGATCTTTTGGTCGTTATCTCAAATTTTCAATCCGTTGAGATCATAATAGGAAATGGACAATGGGCATATATGTAGCGGATACAATAGTATCTATATCCATATCCGCCAAATCTCCGCATTACCCGTATTCGTATCCGTCCGAATAATAATTTCAACAATCCTTATCTGTATCCTCTGGGACTTTTCGGACTCGGATAATATCCTTATCCATTTTTATTAATTAAGACATAAATATCTTATTAAACCTAATTTAATCATTCAATTAAATATATAATCGTCCAAGTAAGATATAGAGAATGTGTAAAACATCAAAGTAAATTATAAAATAATGTTCGAACATAAGTACTAACCTTTAATGTGTATTTTCTTATTCAATCGTGATACCCCATTGAAATTTGTACCATCATCAATTTCTCTAATGTTTGAACAAAAGTGAAGTGAAGCATCATCTTACCTGAAAAATGTAACTCGATTAAAATATTAATTGAGGAAATAAAAAATATAATATAGAAAACAAGATGGGAAGATATTTTTTTACATCTTAAGTTCTTAAAGTGTGGTATTCTCATTTCATTTGTATCTTTTTCGCATTAAGCATTCAGGTACTCACAACTCGCAAATTTAGTAGTAATCCATAAAGATAAATTAGGGTAAATTTATTATTTGAACATACTAATTCATCCAAATAAAACATCACCAATATATTGTACTACAAAGAGAAATATGTGGGTTTAATAATATATGTCAAATAAACGTTTCTTATACATAAAAGTTCCTTACACCAAAATATGTCCGCCAAATCTAAAAATTTATCCTCTTCATTCTTCAACTTCCAAGGTCCCACAAAACTGTAATGAACAAGAATTAATCAAAAAATTATAAATAGATTGTTATCATTAGCTATTAATTATCAGAAGAAGAAGAATACTAACAAAAATATCCAATTAATAATAATACCCGAAAATGCATTTCGAAGAGGCTAGCTATTCATTATCATCAACGACCTTCAAATTTTTTAAAAGAAAACCACATGTTAGATGTCAGTTTATTATTATGCCTCGTCTCATTACCAACTTTATTCTCACTAGCAATACTTGCGAGATCCAAAATAATATCTCCACTGCAGCAGGGGAATATTCAAGTGGAGTAGTGGAAGATTCATGTGTGGAAGAATTATTTTGATTAGTTTTTGCAGACATGTTGCACTACATTGTGTTGATTACAATGATTAGTAAAAAATAAAGGGGCATTCACATTTAGATCCTATTAGACTTTCTTTTAGACATTCTAGTCCCACCATGTTTTCCCGTTACAT